>OX384040.1:4710000-6179166 GCA_947534325.1 Agonum fuliginosum
TTTACTGTTTGGTTGGTAAGAAAAAGGTAAATAAGGTTTTATCACTTGCAAAAAGTTAACTTCTTTTTTATCCGTTGTCAAAGCGATAAAATTGTGTTTTGTTTATGGCTTACTTTATACAGGTGTGGAATTATCAACTGTAATTACACAAGAGCTCTTTATTTCGCCGGATAAATTTCTATTTGTATTGTAACCTTGTTGCCTAGCAATTTGAAAAGAAAAATTGTTTAATAAAATCACGACACTGTAGGTGGAGGGATTTTATTTTAAAACAATTTTTCGAATCAAATTGTTGTTAGGTGACAAGGTTGAGATGTCAAAACAGAAATTTATTCAGAGGAAATAAAATGCTCGAGTGTAATTCAACGACTCCTTTGCTTCTTCCCAAATATTCCCAAAATCTAATCATTTTATTAAAAAATATTAGAAATATGAAGCAAATGACATTTCAATTCTTTGTTTATTGTTTGGTTGCTAAGAAAAAGGTAAATAAGGTTTTATCACTTGCAAAAAGTTACCTTCCTTTTTAACCGCTGTCAAAGCAATAAAATTGTGTTTTGTGTGCACCTTGTGTTGAAGTTAGTGGGCGGATTTAGAAAATTTTGACAAATATAATACATTGAAAAATAAAAATAATTAAATTGAATAATAATATTAAAGTTTGTGTATTCTAGCGTAACATAACTAGTTAGTTTTTTAAGGGAATCGTCTTAAATGTCACTAAATTATTTAATTAACAAATTAAATAGTGAAATCGTGATTTCCGTTTCCCGCACCATGAATTATTATGAGCAACGCGTGCGTATATCAACGAAAATAATTATAATTTTCTGTTCTAATTAATTCGAGTTATGGACATATAACTGATGAATACGAATGCAGAATTTAAAATTACGTTGTGGTGGTTTTGAAGGGCAATACAGATATGATTTGCTTAGTAATTTATATTGCATCTGAGCAGGTAATAATAATCAAGCATTAATACTATTCAGTACCGTGTGTCTGTATAGATATATACGGAGGTGTTACATAATATTGTTTGTTATATCGGGTAATGTTAGTATTTTAAAATTAAAATGAATAAAATCAATTGTCAAATTTGTATCGAATACCAAAAGAATTCGTAGTTATTATGTTAATAGTCAAAAAAGAAATTGTAATTACTTTTGAGTGCAATGAGAATTAATATGAGTTTCAAATTAAAACGAGTAACGGGCTTAAGATATGACCTATGACCTCTTGATCAGTAATTTTACTAATTTGTATTTGTCATTTAATAACGAGATAAATAGGGCTTCACATGTGTGAATTTGAAGCGAGCATTTCTATGAAATATTTTTTCATAACAATACCTACTGATTAAAGTGAAACTTTTTACACAATTCCGTAACTATTATAATTCGGGAAAATATTTACTTATAATACCGTAAGTAGTCGTAGTTATGCCGATTATTTTTCTGGTAGTATTACGAATGTTCGTTGTGCTTGGATATATATTAAGAGTGCGCAGCACGAGTAATATTCGCAAGCACAAGGTACAAAAAATGTTGTTTTACCAGATAGCAAAAAATACTTCTATTGTCTCGTTCTAACACCCTTAGATTAAATCTGATTAATCATACAACCGGAAGCGATAATTTCTAGATGATCTAATATGTTTTTCTAAAATATCTGAACAATTTATGGATGAATGGGAAGTATACAATTATTATCTACAATTTATATTTCATTTTTTTACCTCCCGCCTCATATTCTATAAGGAAGGTATTGTGATGGGTTCAAATTTTCGAGTGTGAGTTTTTAGTGGATAAGCACGTTGAAGGATCCATAGAATATGAATAAAGTATTTTCGAGATGATGTCTGTGTGACTGTGTGTGTATACATTAGGTTAGGTTGTATGTAAAAAAAAATTTCGTGCTCTATAACTCAAAAATTTACAAACATTTAACAACCAAATTTTGCATTTAAGATCTCAGTTAGTTTTTGGAAGCAATCTCCAAACCGGAAGTAGTACTTTTCTTAAATATTTTGATAAATAATTCATCGCAATATTTTTTATTTCAAATGAAAGATTATATTATTATTATCTACAATTGTTATCATTTTATAAATTGTTATGTCATAGTAGGTACTTCAGAAATTCAAGTATTATTTCTAATTTATAGTATGAAACTTCAGTATCTTGATGTCCAGGATTGTATAACATTTGTTACTACGAAAAATTTAATTGATTATGACAGTGACAGAGTGACAGTGCCAATAGTGACACATTTATATCTTCTTACAGTTGACTAAATGACAAAAATATATTTGTAAGTACCTACATAGTTGTATTTTTGTATAGCACCATTCAGCAATTGAAAGAAGTAAAAAATTTACAAATTTACTATACAATCTGAATTTTTCTGCTTACCAATGAGTGTTAATGACGAAAAGATATAAAATGCCATTTATTATGCTATGATAAAGTTTACCTAATACAATGATTAAAAACTACAAATTCCTCCTACATACAATGGTATATATGTATTAGTAAAATAAAAATAGTCGAGTTCGCGTATGACGAGAGGTCATGTGTTGACCACATCAGATTCTTTTGTTCCGTCTGTCAGCTATTATAATGTAAAATTAACCACTATGACACCATATGGTCATTTCTCATATGAGGGAAAGTCGAAGGTATGTTGAATGTTGTGTAGGTTCATGTATAATAAAACAGCCGACAATCGGTCGTATAGCTGTTATCCAGTTACACTTATTAAGAGGGTATTAAAATAGGGGGTGGATATCAATCGATCTGGAGTACCGTGCGGAACAAGAAATTGTGAAATTAATGTATACAGGATGAGTCATCGAAGTGTCCATCTTCGATATCTCCCTTGTCGTTAGAAATACAGGATAAAATTAACAGAATTTATTCATGTACTTAAGTACGTAAGGAGCATAACGTAAAATCATTTTTACATATCCAGGGTATTGCATGACGGCTTTGGCGAGAATTGTTTGTCTTTTTTTAAATCCTATATATTTTATATGAACAATTTTCATTGTAGTATTTTTTTATTCATATTATTACGTCCTAATAATTAAAAATTGTATGTAGCATGCATTATCAAATAACTTGACAGTACGGTTTGAGAGAAAGAGATTAATAGAAAAAGTTGAGATGGACAACCGAGTGGGCAACTAAATTTCGTCTGTGTAAACTTGCCTGCGATTTAAACCAATCAGAGATCAAGGTTAAATGAGTCCTATCTTCTCCACACAGAATTCTTTTAAAAAAAAGAAATATAGGTATATAAACGATTGAATATATTTTACTTCCAAAAAATTGTCTTGTATATAATTTGACAATATTTTTGTAATTGTTAATAACATATGAAAAATTTACCTAGAATAACAGATAATTCAAATTCATCGTATTTCATATTTTATTTTCGTAATTCTGCGCCCCGTAGAAACCCTTACCCGCCGTCACTGTCCCCCGTACATACTGTTTCATACGATCATACGCACGAAGCATTGAAACAGTAACGAGTAACAGACCGAGAACATACAGAAGGGTTGTCCAGTCCGCAGTCCTCGTCCACTTCCGTGAAATTATTAATCACGAAGGGTGAAAAGTATACATCATACCACGAATCATATATTTATACGCACGTGCTGCACACAGAAATAAAGTTATACTCAAATGAGGAAAAAACACAAGAGTTCAAGTTGAAACTTAAAACTTCTGCAGTAGGTGGTAGTAGGTAATACAGAAAATAAAAATATATGAATGGTGCAAATCTAACAATTTTTTCTTTGCTATAAATGGTAATATAGGTATTTGACCGATATTTGACTAAATTATAGAAATTTTAAATTTATAAAAATCTGATGTGGCCAACACAGTACCTATACGACCATAGGCTGTCAATGTCAAAGTGACAGCAGTCATTTAGTGACATTTAAAATTCGAGATATTAATTGCATTTATTATAAACGAGCATCGAGCTTCGATTAAATTAACTAATAATATAGTGAAAGCGAAAATGATTACAATATTTTCATTAATTCGAATAAAATAAAAAAAATAATAAAGTTGGTACCAAAGATTGTATAAAGCTCATCGTGATATTATCAAATTTAATAGTAATTTACGAACCTGGGTTCCTGATATCTAATTAACGTTTTATTTATCTTATCTTATGTAATCTATTACTCATTTCATTGGATAATAAAATTGCGTATAGCTCCATAATATTCACGATACATTAAATGTCACCTACATTTTTAAAATAATAGTATATTACATTACAAGTCACTGCAATGTTTCATTGCAGACGAGGAGGCTTGTTTGAAGAATGCGAGGAAGCGCAGCGTCCGAGCGTTTCTTCAAAGCCTCCGAGTCTAGCAAAGACATTTTTATGACGCGTGATGTATTTTATTTTTTTAAATCGGCAATTATAGAAGCTTAAAATTATAGAAAAAATTAGGTTTGCATAAATCATCAGAGCTGTGACAAATTTTAGAAAACGTTGTCATGACAAGTGTTTGTACCTACAGACAGTTTTCATGCCTAGTCATTTTTACTTATTTATTTTCATGCCTAGTCATGAAAATCTTACTTTCAAGACTCAAATTAGTCAGGAAATGAAGATTTTCATGCCGATTTTGAAAAAAACTATATTATCATAGAGCTAAATTTTCTAGCCGCCACCTCCCGCTTAAAAATACAAAGGATTTGATTTAATTTTTTATAGTCGGTATATGTAGTTTCTCCGCGTTGTGGTGACCGGTACGTCATCAACCATATTCGTCTGGGTTAAATTTTGTATGTGGGGGAAAATTAATTGACGTCATACAGGTTCTCAAACAGGCATTCATGATGAACAAGAACTATAGGAAAGTAAATATAAACTTTAAATTAAAAATATGTAATAACAAAATTAAATAGTAATAATTTTTCAACGTATTTTCAGCTATAATAACCCCAGGACATTGATAATTATTACGAAATAATTTTGTGACATTCCGAAAGCACGTTGCTTGGTAACCGCCCGACGCCGCAGGTGGAGGGCTGTTAACCTAAAAGCAACGTGCTTGAGGTAGCTGTCACAAAATTATAGGTATTTGTCAATGGTCGAGGGTTATTCGAACAGAAAATTGTATTAATTGATCATTTCCATTACCAAAACTTGCAAATGACATTTTTATTCAATTATTATTATAAACATAAAAATGAACATAAATAATTGTAACCTAGCAACATATTTGACATAAGTGATAATGTCCCATGGGTTGCTGTCAGTTAAATGTTGTATTCATTGGTCAATTTCGTACACGTGATCAGAAAAAATAGCGCCTAAAGCTAGATTTCCATGCATTCGTTTTGTACGTCGCGTTTTATCCGTCATCAATGACGATTGGTTGATTTCAAATGTTATTCTGAATTCGACCAATTACCATTGATGACGGATAAAACGCGACGTACAAAACGGATGCATGGAAATTAAGCTTTAAATTCAATAAAAAATAATTACTCAAAAAATTAAACTTGCACCAAGTCGGTCTATTTTTAAAGTAATTTTGTTTTATTTTAGCTAACTTTTAACTTACAATTTATAATTTTGTTCAAAGCTAACCACACCGTTTTAAATAAGAATCAATTTATGGTGCAATCATTTATAAAACAATTCTAATGATAGGTACTCTTGAGTTTACATACCTACTGAAGCCATAGTGTTGATTTCAGAAGGTTTTTTCCGGAAGGGAAAATAAAAATTTCGGGGGTGAAACAAAATTTCTTAACTATCACACATATAGTTGATATTATCAACTTGATGACAACAATGTTATAATACTCGTATTATTATATCTACTGAAATTAATGTTTATCAGCACGTTTGTATCTTTCACTATATTTTTGTCTGGAATCCACACTGACTGAAGTAGTTGTGGTGTGGCGAATGATCAAAAAATTTCTTAATAGTGTTTCATATAAAAATATATGTTTAAAACTGCGGACTTAAGGTGTTCGTCTACCCTAAAATTTTGCAGCGTTACAGAGGTGTACGCCTCCCACGTTTACTTTAGTTATAATAAAAATATATGATGCTTTTACATATGAGTGTATTAATACAGGATGTGTTAATGCCTCTAGTTTTTTATTTTTGTCTTTGGCATATTTAAAGTAAAAAGTATTTAAAAATGACGTTTTTTGTCATTATTTGATACGTTTTGATATTATTTTTTTTGGTCATTATAAATGTAAAGATAAATTTAAAAAGCAAGAAGCCTGCAGCTAACCTTCCTTTTTCGAATAATTTTTGTTATACTTAATTTCTTTAAAAAATACAGAAGTTATTATGCGAATACTGGAGCCATGTTTACATTATACTTCAAAATGACATTGCATAGCTAGGATGCGGCAAAGTACGAGTTTCGGGCTGGGTTCGGGCAGCCGTATTAGTGGGAAAGAGAGTGAATCAGAAAAAAAGTAATATCGAGAGTATTTTAGGAATTCAAAAAATAGGTAATTTAGTGATAGTAAAATTACTAGACGGTTGCGCATAGCTCCATAATATTCACGATACCTACATTAGATTTTTAAATGTCACCAAGATTGTTTAAATAAAACTACATTATCCTAGAGTTAAATTTCTTAGCCTCCACCCCCGCTTATGAATTTCTATTAATAATTAATTTGTAACGTAAGTACCTACGTTGCAGAAAAATACTTAATAGTTATATTATCCCTAGTATTCTACGATGGTGTTAATTTAAGATTAAATTTAAACACTTGTTCAGTTTTATAAGCCAAACTGATCATCATAAACTATCAATTAAATTGTAATTTAATTTTTTGTTATTGCATAATATTTTATTTTAAATTTATTATGGAAAAACTGTACTATTTTGCACAAATTTGTTCCAAAAGTAATATAATAATATTCCTTTATTTCACAACTTAATATAGAATCTCCAGAAATTCTCAAACAGGATCTGGGAAAATAACAAAGAAAAGGACACAAAAAATTCACCCTTTTTGTAATTATAGCTTCGTTAGCTAATAGGTACACGCACTTTTTAGTCAGTAAAAAGGGTTTTACCTTAGAATACGACATGATGGCACTGTGGTAAACTATACACACATTGAATGAAGAAAATTATTAACACAAAAAATATTATTAGTTAAATAAGTAGGTACAGAAATTTCTAAATAATATTATTAAAATTGGAGCAGTGATAGCTGTATTATAATGCAGCCAGAATTAAAGAAACAATTAACGAAATGCTTAATTACATTTTATAAAGCGGTTTATACTTGTGTGACACTACTGACACATTGTAACAGAAACGTACTGATCACAATTTTTAAACTTAATCTTGAGTCTAGTTTTTATATTTCACTATTCTGCATGACCGTATTTATAATAAAATATAAGAACAAGTGAAAATTCAGCAACTAAATAGTATTATGGAACATGTTGTGTTCCTGCGATGTTCCACGAAGGCAACCTTACATAAACAGCAGGAAATCCAGTAGAAAGCATAATAGGTTAATTCAATTTCTGTTGCAGAAAAAACCTAATTATATCCAACAAAGAACTAAAAGCAAATAATCCCACCAGTAGATAATTCCATCCCATCGTATAGTAGCGAAATATAACTGAACCGAACCTACCCTACATACAGTTAATATCGATTGTAAAGGGGCGAGAATTTAAACGAACCTAAAAAGAGTTTCCTAAAAAGATTACTTACTTCCACCTTTAAAATCCTTTTCACTACACCATGTAAAAATCACAGAAACACACAACACTTTCGCAATCGTTAAAAAAGGCTGAAAATCAACGAGGGTAAGTCCGACGCCATGTTGGATCAACCCCCATTATCCCACCACCACCGTCACTTAATCACTGGCCGGGTGCTTGCAGCCGCGCATCGTTGAACATGGTAGGCGACTGTTGAGTGACGGTTCTATTGTTGCTGATTGTTGTTCAATGTTGATTGTTGATATTTTGTTGCAACAGCTTTGAGACGACGTGTTTATTGACCCGCGGGCGAGCACCGACTGAACCGCGGGATAAAAGAGAGGGGAGTGACGTCATACGCACGCGTGATACAGCAAAACGCGCCAGGAGATTTTCAAAATTAAAAGAGGCGATTTTTCGCGATAAATACTACAATAAAAAATCTGCTGTGTCCACCACAGTACTTCCCCGACTATAAGTTTTTCGTAACGCCTTTAATTTTATGCTTTATTCAGCAAAATTTAAATAAATTTATCTTTTTCCCCAAACTATTTAAGTTGATACCAACTTGATTGAATATCGCATAAATGTCATTTTTACATTTTTACTAAACTCGTCTCCCCGAGAGCTTTAAATTGACACCAAACTCGGTATAATTTGAATAATGTATTTAAAAAAATTGACGATCGGTTAAATGTTATTTTTATCTTTCTACTAGAATTATTTTCCCGAGAGCTTTAATTTGATACCACACACGATAGTATTTTAATAAAAATAAAATAAGTTAAGTTTATAAAGTTGGCACCACTGGTAGAATAAACAATTGACAATCGCATAAATGTCATTTTTTACATTTTTACAAAACTTATCTCCCAAGCGCTTTAAATTGACACAAAACTCAGTATAATTTAAATAATTTATAATAAAAATACAATTGACAATCGTTTATTGTTATTTTTGTTTTTCTACTAGAATTCTTTTCCCGAGAGCTTTAATTTGATACCACACACAGTATTTTGATAAAAATAAAAAAAGTTATGTTTATAAAGTTGGTACCACTGGTTGAATAAAGCTCATTAACGAACTTGAAGTCAGATTTTGGCTCAAGATCTTAAATATAAAATTTCAGTCCAAAATTCCAACGCGTTTTTAAGTTATGCAACATCCAGAGAGACCGACAGACTAACAGACCGACAGACCGACTTTTCTTTCGCAAGAAAATTTGCTTGGTTTGATGTAGTTAAGTTTGACAGAAAGTTTTGTTGGAAACATGAATATAAGCAAAAATTTAATAATTTTCTATTTCATTTTTCATAAAATGAATAGGGTAATACTTTCTTAAACTCAACAATTAATTTGATAATAAACTGATTTGTAAAAAAATAACAGCATGAAAATTATGAGACAAACACTTTAGAATACCTGTTTTTTTTCACATGTTGGTTACACAACTAACCTCGTGGAACAGCATGGTGTACAAAAAATGCTTTTAGTTGATCTATTTTACCTTTGGAACTTGCAAAAATTGAAAATTATAGAAACTTTATCAAATTTTTAATATGTTATAATTATTTTTCCCTGATGAAGCACCAAATAATTTGGTAGCGAAATATTGGAAATAAATACAATTAACAACTACCTATGTGTATTTCCTAACTATCTCATGCTCTTTCATCTTGCCGCTTAATCCATTAACCAATTTTATCATTCAGCGTTACTTTTTGTCAACATTAGTATAGACGTTTCAAATCCACATAGGAGTGACGTCATAAAAACAAGCATGTTATTCGTATGAATACGATATGCGTATAGATTTTACGAGTGACGAGTCAAATGTGTAAGAAAGAGATAGCTTATTTTGTGAACGTGGTGGATAGAATTTATCTGATATGACGTCACGCCTATATGGATTTGAAACGTCTATACAACTATTTTAGAACAAATTCATTTTAATAATCTCTACATGTACTTTATACGTGTTAGATTCTAACACGCTGTTTAATAAATTGGGGTGTGTTGATTTGCTCCATTTTTTCATAAATTTTATGGTTTACTAAAAAAAAATAACACTTTTTAGAAATTGGTACCTACTTAAATTTTGTTGTTGTGCAAATTTTATTGATCTTTTATGGTTCAAATTTAAAAGTGTCCTTATTAGCGCTTATAAGTATAATGTTTCTCTAATAATAAATTATTATTAAGATCTACATTAGGATTCTGTACAATTACGAGATCTCTAGAACACTGAATACATTGGAATAAATAATAATTATTGTAAAAGAAAAATTAAATAAAAATCGTACTTATATTAATATCAAACGGCGATGTTTGTATTGTATATTACAAAACTATTTTTGTTAATGTAATTTTCAGTAATTCAACATCAAATATTTAATTTGGTGTTGATAAACTCCCAGATAATATTATAATAATGTAGGCATAAAACTTTTGTGATAACCTCTTATCAAAATTGAATATTATCAATGTTTCTTAATGTAATACGATACATTTATTTACATTATTACATTCAATATTAATAATAATAATTATTATTATTATGAACGCAGTGCATTTATGATATTTTCAATGCACAAATACGGAAATGAATCACATAAAATAGTTTTTATCTGTACAAATTAAAATTGAAAAGTGCACTCATCCGTGCAGATATGTACATAACAACATGCATTAATTAATATGACAGAAGAAAGCCAACTGACACAATTTTTTACTATTTATTTTTATTAGACAAAAGTAACAATGGCTTATATTTTTACCTGAACACGATTTAGAAATTTAAATTTTCATAGAAAATATCTGATAACTAACTAACTAAAAATAAATATGTTAAAAATATTAGTATCTTATAAAAATTAATGTATTTACCTTTTGATTGAATTAAAATTTACACGTACAAAATTCTAAACGATTTAAAATTTAAATGAATTTAATTTTACACGTGTAAAATTTTGTACGATTTAAAATTTGTAAGTATTTAACATGTGAATGAATTATATCTTAGCACTGCATTATGCATTAGTTGGCGTAAAGCTAGATTCAGACCTACTCAATTATAAGTGTAAGTGGCTAATTTAACCAATCAGTGTTCAACGTTCGCAGTTATAATTGAAATTGGAATTTTGTGAAGGCGCTGGTTGGTTAATTTAGCACTTATACTTATAATTGGGTTGGTCTGAATCTAGTTTAAGTTCGCTAAATTAAGAAATGGCCACTTTGTGCACGCAAAATGGGCACGAAAAAGGTTACTTTTCATGCCAGGTATGACAATAAAGTTATTACCGAATTGTTATTCTAATTTAACTCTTACACAGATTACGATTAAATAAATCGCATTATGTAAATGTCTATTAGTCTTTTGAATAATAGTTTTTTATATTATAAGCGCGGTAGGTTTTTTTTACAACGCGAGGTTCTACATTAAATTACGACGTGAAGCGGAGTGCTTTAGGCTTTAGTTAAATAAATATATTATATTATAATAAAATCGAACGATATTATGAGATTTTATTTATATCAGACTCTACTGAAAAATGTAGCGTTTTTGTATTCTCTCTTTTTTATTTTAAAGTTACCTGTTTATTTAATGGTCTATTATAGCAATAAAATTAGATGCTCTTTATCGAACAATATGCGGTAAAGTGTGGCATGTATAAATTCGCAACCACCATAGACGTCAACGATGTAAGATTGTTATGTTTACACTTCAGGAGGCCAAAAATTTAATTTATGTGAATAGATTATACTACATAATATGCAGTGTTGTAATTTATCTAGATAATTTTATCTAGATAATATATTTTTATCTATTATCTCATCTAGATAATTTTTTTCTTATTTATCTATTATCATATCTAGATAAAATTATAAATCAACTTTATCTACTTTTTAAATTATCATGTCGATAATAATTTTACAAAAATTAGAACCATTTTTTTTCAATTGTAATTTTTATCGAATTCAAATGTAATCAAACTATGTGTAAGCATAAGCATACAACGCACAAGCTTTCAACGCTGCCGGTTCGCTAGCTGGTACCGCTTATACTTTATAACAACTTATCCTTTATATTATCTATAAATTATCTAATAATTATTTATCTTTTATCTATTATCTAGATAATTTGTTCGATGGTTATCTATTATCTTAGCTCGATAAATAAAAAGTAAGTTATCTTTATCTTTATCTAGATAAAAAATATTGTTATCTATTACAACTAAATTTGTATTACAATTTTTTATGTTCCAGAGCTTGTTACAAAATAAATATTGTAGGTACCTACGTCATACTTAACACGTTGTCAAGAACAGATTCTGCTTCTGCATTGAATGTGACAAATCACGTTATGTAAATGATTTTTCACCACTGTAGAATATTTATCCAGGGCTTATAAAGGTCAGCCCAGCGCTAAAGGGTGCGCCCTTTTATCAACCTTTCCTACAGGCTGAGGATGACGTGTTTAAGAAAGAAGTACACGTGAAAAGCAGGCCGATGTCGTTATTGACGAAAGAAATTACTTACCTTGACGACGCGAGATTGTTCACTAGGGCACAGATTCAATTATATCAGAAAGAGGATTAAATGTTAATGGTAATCATGTAATGCGATAATGTGAAACTGGGACAAAAATGAAATACATTTTCCAAAGTAAATATTTTAAATATAAAGTTCCTAGGGCATATATCCGTCAAAAATATTTTTCAAGGTTAATATAACAAGTGGTGAACTTATTATCGATAATATTTTGAAAATGTTAGGAATGTTAATCCCAACAACGAGATTACGACTTCGAAGCAGGTGTAGTATTTTCTAAAGATTGGGTGACATTTTCTAAATATTATCGATTTTTAAGCGAATCACGAGTTTATATTGAGGAAGAGAATATATTGAATATATATCATATTTTTACCTTCCGCTTACCTGTAAAGGAAGGTATTGGAATCATGCAAAAAATCGGGTAGTGAGTTTTTAGTGGATGAGCACGAATTAGGGTCCTTACGACTCATTTTTGATAGTTTCCCGATGATGTCTGTATGTATGTGTGTGGTCCGGGCCGATGCCGTCTGTCGGATAACTCAAATACGAATTACCCAAAAATTTTGATATTTGGTATTTTACAATTGTATACGAATAGGAAGAGCTCATTAGATTTTGGTACAAATATCTTCACCAGAAGTGATATTTTTTGAAGATTGAAAAGATTAAGTGTGAAAAATTTCTATAAATTAGGATAAATATAGTATTTATTTGTAATAAGATAAAGAGGAAAAGTTATTTGCAATTTACGTTATAAAAAAATTGTCTTTATCTGGTAGCATTAAAGAACTGCAGTAAAATTTAAAAAATAAATTTATCAAATAGAACGTTGAAATCTTGAAATGTTCGGTTGATTTTTGTTTCTGCATAAAAAATATTGACAGATGAGATGGGTGACAATTTGGCAATAGCGTCATAAGTAAGCTATTAAATGTAGTAACTGAACGGAGGATTGCTTCAACACAGAAGAGTTTTCGTGTGAATGAATCTTATGATTCAGGTGATACTAATTTATTTCTGTTTGAATATTTTAGATTTTTATTTGTATATTTTAAATGGGTACCGGATTGTACGTATACATTTCTGTTTAAAGTCTAGATATGGCGAAAGGTTATGTGATGGCCACGTCAGATTTTTAAATTTTTTTTTTTTAAACCCTCCATGATTAAAATTATCTTTTGTAATCAAAATTATTCATTTTCAATAAAAAAATAAAAAATTATATCAAAAATACAATATTCAGTGGCCCACCCTATATTTTGTGCTTGTTACTTCCTTGTACGAAGTAAGGAAGTATTGTAATCGCGAAAAATTTCGATTCTCAGATTTTGACGGAAATATCCGTTTTGACCTTTTCTGAATCCATTATGACTAGTTTCGACGTGACGTCTGTACGTACGTACGTACGTACGTACGGACGGACGTATGTGTGTCGCATAACTCAAATACGGTTAGACGTAGAAAGTTGAAATTTTGTATTTAGGACTGTTATAGCATCTAGTTGTGCACCTCCTATTTTTGGTTTCAGTCTACAAACCGGAAGTAGTACTTTTAAAAAATATTTCGATAAATATTTAATTTTAGACAATTTTTTTTATTTTAAATGAAAGATTATGTGATTATTACCTACAATCGGTATTTTATAAATATTTTTGTATCTGCTATCATTTAAAAATAATTAAAGTATATATTTATAATTTATAGTATTTCGGTATCTTGTAGTCCATGATCGATTAACATTTGTTACTACGTAAAATTTAAATGATTATGACATGACAGTGACAATAGTAAAATATGCTTTATATCTTCTTCTGCAGTTTAAATAAAATGACTAAAATATATTTGTGAGTATACTAGTATAATAAGTTAAAAGAATTTTAATATTATTTTACATTTTAGTTATTAAGAAAAGTATGAACACACAAGGCGTACAAGGAAGTCATGTGGTGTCCACGTCAGATTTTTTTTTGTTATAATATTCATATGGGTAAAAAATATTTTAAATTTATTTAAATTAGGTTATCATCTAACCTGAAAGAGTAAATTAAAAGATATGACAACGATTCAAAATCATTTCAAGGCTTTGTCGTCTGTGATATAATTTTTTTCGCATGTGCTATGGCACGCCACAAAGAGATATCTGCAGATAGAATTGATTGCATTGTGTCAGTGTTGAGATATTCGTGATTTTCCTAATGGAAACTTAATTACATGGACACGAAAGGCCACAGAGGGGCATAGCATTCGCATGTAGAACACAGGGCCTGTGGTTCCGGGGTGGGCCACTGGATACTAGTGGTGCTAACATCGGCCCAACCCTTTAAGGCTTGTCAGAGGGACAAAATATCGCCGAGGAAGGGACTGAGTCATTCAGATAGAAACAGAAACAATACTTTCACTATTGGATATATTGATTTCTAGGAGTTAATTCAGACTTGTACTTTTTTATTTGCTACCTATTGTTTCGCTTGATTGGTAAATTGGTAGTTATTTGTTCGCTATGTGTATTTGAATGATTCTGAGTGGAAATAATAACTGGGGATGTTGTTTCTTTAAAAAAAACTTGATTGTAAATGAGACAAATTGTGTAAATATGAATTAAATGAGAAATGATGTGTGTAACGATTGGGGTACACTTTTCCCCTGGCAATTTTTCCCCTGTCCCATTTTTCCCTGTCCCATTTTTCCCCTGCGACATTTCCCTTATTTCATTTTTCTCCTGTCCAATTTTCCCCTGTCTTCCTCCATCCTTGTAATCATTATTAACCTAACCTAACCTAACGATTGTAAGACAGTTTTTCTACCCCTTTTTTTCTACTCATATTTTTCTACTAATTTTTTAAAACTAGAAAATATTCTAGCCTAACATTTTTCTGAATTTAACCCCAACATACTCTACCATACGGTAGAATTGAAATAAATATTGTTTTCTGACAGGATTAAACAATGAATAATTTTTTTTTAAATTTTTAGTAGTCGTGGGAAAATATGAGAGAAATTAATAGCCAGGGAAAAAATGACCAGGGGGAAAAATTGCAGGGGAAAAGTGACCTCCAACTGTAACAAACATATCCAATATCCATATTCGTATTTTCAATATTTTAGGCCAAATGGAAAATTCCTGCTGTTCTATACAAATATTTCCTTCCTTCCTAGTTTGGGAAATGTGCTTTACAGAAAAATGTTAACAATTCGTAAATCTCGTTCAGATTAAACAAATTTAGTTTTAGCATTTATTTTTGATAGACTAATTATTTTAGGTTGAAAGTTCTAAGTAGTAGGTACCTTATCTAATTTATTTGTGTAAATTCTTAAAATTTTATGTAAAAATTACAATCCCTTCTAGTTTTATGACTTCGCACTACCACTAAACTTTACATTAACAAGGTAGTTACAATCGGGCGGTGTGAGGTTAGGCACGGCCGTTTCTATTAGGCAGACGTTTACTGGTCCTCTTCGGGAATAATAGCATCCATTATAGCGTCGTTGTATAATATAAGTACTATTTAATTCATTATCTCTCAATGTTGAGTAGAAATTTTGCAATTAATTTTTTTCTGAATTGTTTTGTTTGTTTGTGTGTATATATTTTGTTATGTATAATCATTATTGTCACATATATGTGACGTGTGAGTCAAGGCCACTTTGGTCTGTACAGCGTGTTACATCGTTTAGCCACCAGCTGTTTTCTTTATTTCTTCAGTTCTTTTTGTATTTATTCATGATGCCGTGTCGAAAAAATCGTGCATGATCTGTTTGTTGTAAATGTATTCTCTATATTAACATTGTTTGGATTAGATGTGTTGTGATGTGTGTGAATAACACATTCGCTATAGTATTATTAAATAAAAATTGATAAAAAATTAAAACTTGTGAGACAATTTACTGAGAGACCAACATGATTATCTCCTTCTAAATATGTTAACAATGCCGAAAGAATCTGTTTGGATAAACTGAACTCGTGAACTTTATAAGATATAAAATAATGTACCCTGTTTATCAATTACCAACGCAAAGTAGGCATTGTTGTAACTTATCTAGATAAATCATCCAGATAATATATTTATATCTATTATCTTATCTACATATTTTTTTCTCTTATTATTTATCGATTATCTTATCTAGATAAAATTACAAATTATCTTTACCTATTTTTAATTATCATCTAGATAATAATTTTAGTGAAATTATAACCAACTTTTTTCATTTGTAATTTTTATCGAATGCAAATATCAAACTGTGAAGCATACAACTATACTTTATATTTCTTTATATTATCTATAAATTATCAAATAATTATCTAGATAATAATTTTTTTATTTTTTATCTATACTTCATTTAGTACTTCGAAGTACCTAACTATGAAATTCAAAATAAGAAGGTATAAGTAATGTTAACGCAAATGAAAATGTTTGCTAGTGTAAATCTACCACTCATCTCAACCAATCAGATTCAAGAATATCATTGCTCTATATACCTAACCCAACGCTATTTTCTTAACTGAAATGAAGTACCTATAGGTATTATCTAGATAATTTTTTCAATGGTTATCTATTATCTTATCTAGATAAATAAAAAGTAAATTATCTTTATCTAGATAAAAAATATTGTTATCTATTACAACACTGAAAGTACCTACCTACTTTTTTACTCAACCTGTAACGAATGCAAGTTAATTATATTTAGATGCTAATGTCAAAATGTTCAATCTGCGTTTGGCTTAATTCCAAAAAAGTAGCGATTTTCACAAAATACAACAAAAGCACACACTCTTGGATCAGAAAATAGGTCAAACCCAAAATTTGGCAACTCAACTGAACGCAATGCAGATTTAAACTTAAAAACTAAATTAAGTAATATTATTGTTTAAATTAAATTGAATATATTGTGGTTATACTTTATACTTATTAATTTATTAACGACAAAAGATTAACCAGAGGTCAATTTCCGCAAAAAAATCGCTATATCGTAATTCTTTACATTAATGGTTACATTACTATAGTATTTAAAATTAAATATCTAATAGTTTAATATCTATATTTTTGCTATAAAATTTAAGGAAAAATAAAAATGAAATTCGACCGTGACAGGACTCGAACCTGCAATCTTCGGATCCGAAGTCCGACGCCTTATCCATTAGGCCACACGGTCAGCTGAGGTACACATTAAATAGCAAATTTATAAGCAAGTCATTCTGGAATGTATATTTACAAAATTTAATAATTCAATAAGACATTTCTATTTGTATTGATGCTTTTTAATTGTATATTCAATAAACTTTATACAATTTAAATAATTATGAAATTGACAGATTAATAAACGAAAACAACGTAGTTATCGACCAAACATTGTTTAAGAAAAATGCTGGCAGAATGCGCTACTTGAGTGATAAGTTGTTTGCTGAACATACGGCGCTCAATATAAAATAATTTTCAAAAAAACTGTTTTTAGGTGGCTATTGCATAATAGTTGTTTTACGTATTCTTTGACAGTCATAAAGTATCACTTTTTTCGACATCTATCAAAATGACTTCTTTACGGCCGCTATTATTTTGCTCGTTAATTTAAATAACACATTTATTTAGTATGACTTACCTACAACTCAACTAGACTAAAATATATTATTTAAAAAAAAAATTACCTAAAATTCTAGATTTTTTTAAATAAAAAAATCTGATGTGGCCAGCACATAACCTCCCGCCTTAACATATAACTATAAAGCTCATAACTTTTTATAGAATCATCGTAGAAACTTGTTTTTTTTTAAGTTTAAAGGAAATTGTGTGAACTTTCATGTCCTTGCCTTGAATATGGTCTACAATTTTTTTTGTACTCCGTGCACGTTGTTAAAGTTGGACATTTTTTCAGTCAAAATCTATGGTGGTTTACGGGACATGGGATGTATCGAATGTGACTTTCAGGTAGGTACAAGGATTTAATAGAGAAAGAATGTACATTGTACATGAATATAAAAATTCCTAAAAATTCAAAAAAAATTCCTATTTTATGCAAACTTTGCACTGTTATATCTCATGATACAAATTAATTTTTAAAATTTTAAAAAGGCACATCTGTAGCTCCATTCTTTCTCTATTAAATGTTTATAAAAACATTATCCTGAAGTCAATAATAATCTGACAGTTTACTGTCAATGAAAACACTTTTACAGTATTTTTCAACTTCAAGTTTCGGGCTGGTTTCAGACAGCCCTAGTAGTGAGGAAAAGAGTGGAATGAAAAAAAAAAGTAAAATCGAGAGTATTCTAGGAATTCGGTAAAAACGTAGACGAGAAGAATAATATTTACGTTTTGTGCTAGTCTTGCATGGCGGGGTCGGCATGAGAGGGGTTTAGCCACGTGTGCGGTCTAGGCGTCGATTTCTGTAGGCTTCAATCAACGTTTGCAGTGACACATAAGAGATAATATAATTATTTAAAATAATTAGATTTTAATGGCATATACAAAATAAACTAGATTACCTACTTTTCCTGTATTTATGATGCCTACTGTTAAATCAAATATCAAACATACCTGAAAACGATAACCTTGTCGTAAGGCTTAGTTGGCGAGCTCAAGATCACGTTTAACTCCGGAAGCACAGAAAACATAAGCAAATATGCTTATTGAGGAGCAGTAACACGTTGGTGAAACATATCAATCTCAACATCATACCACATTCAAACATTCGTATCTCGTTGGCGACCTGGTTAGGGCCACTCCAGCCCAAAGCTGCTCGCTGCACCGTTGGAAATCTGACTAGGATTACTACAGCCTAGCTGCTTGCTGCACCGTTGGCGGCCAGTCACGGTCCACTACAGTCCAAGCTGCTTGCTGCACCGTTGGCGGTAAACCATGTTCCGCTTACAGCCCAAAGCTGTCGCCGTTACTAACACAACATCTCATCACGCTCTACACACCATGGGCACATACGACTCAACTCACCAGGCCAGATCAACACGGATATATTTTACATAACCATATATACTTTACTGATTTATGATCTGTTCTTCTCGAACACTATCATTAGACTGATAGACTGAAATCTAAGAGGCTAGCTAATAGCTATAGTAGTAAGTATACAATATATTTGTATTTTTCACATAATTTTGCTGTCATAATTAAATTAGATGATGCATTTGTATATTGAGATTGCCGTCCATTATCGTACCAAATTTTACAGTTACTGCTATTATAATTTTAATATCAACCTATTATATATTTTTCTCAGTGGAATGAATTTTATTGTCCCAAGAGTTATCTAATTTGTTTGTAGTACTCTTATTAAAATAACATATCGTAACATTAATAAATTCAAAAGAAAATGAATCTTATGATAAGTGATTATCCGAATAAAATCAAAAGCCAATTGTCGAGACGCATGTCGTATGTCAGCCTTCAGCAAGAACTTTAGTTTGACACAATTAATGTTACAAACAAATTATGCAAAAAATTGTATCAAATTTATTGAACTAAACGATCACGTATGGTGAGTGTTTTATCTAAGTACATTGTTTTGTAACATTTTATAATATATTTTATGTCTTCCTAGTATGTAATTGTTTAATTGTGTCATGGATACGAGGTATGTTATATACTACATTATACCCTAGGGCATTAAGAAATTGCCATGGTAATATTGAGACATCACTAATGTTTTTCTTCTGAAATTAATATATTTTCTGTCTGTTACTAGGATACCAAAAATATTAACAAAATTCGAAACGTCAAAGCGAAATGTCACGCGCGCAATATTTTAAATAAAATAGTAAGACATAAAATATTGTATGCACCACGGGCATCATTGATGTTTATAGCCCTCGGGCGATTTACAGACCCTCGGGCCAGAGGCCCTTGGGCTTGTAAACATGTCGCCCTCGGATGAGCATAAACATCATCATGATGACCTTGATACATAAATAACTAATATTTAAAAAAATTTAGCTGATGATGGATGAAACGTCCATTAAATGCCACTATGTTAATTTAATACATTCTCTTACAATTCTACATAAATAATATGTAAACATTTCAAATGTTACGATAAAATCTTCCTTTTCACTTAAAATAATTATCTATTACCCTCTCATTATAGTTGGTATTATACACGCAGGATAGAAAAACACACATATTGCATACATGTTCATTGTTCACTGTACCCCTCGCAGGCTTAACACTCGGCAATGTTCGCTTATATTCGGCGTCCGATTCTCTTTTGTCAGCCTCGGCGTCGCGGCGTCTCTCGACGTCGACGTTCAGTTGTTTTTGTGAAGACGGTGTAGGCGGGCGTCGTGTTCAATGTTAGTTTATCTTCACATTATTTAACGAAACTGTGGACACTAATATTGGTGGTGGTGATATGAACAGAAAATAATACTGTAATAATAATAATTTTTTAGTTAGTATTGTTAATATGTAGTGCAATAAATATCAAAGTTAAATAAAAGTTTTAAAAACTATACAAGAATAAATGAGACAAAAACAAGTTTGTTTTAAAAACCATCATTATTGTTGTTAGTTTTACAAACACTGTTTTTTGAATCAAAGTAACCTAAATGTATTACATTTCATTAATAAATAAATTTAACTGTGAAACTTCATAAATATTATTTATTCAATTTTGACGTTTTGAACTGCTATTAACTAACTCCATAGCAACAACTTTAAATAAATGTTTATTCACTAGTGAATTAATTTTTTTTTTAAATCACTCAACACATTTTTAAATCACTGTTATTATTACGTCAAAAATGCATAAAAACAATGACAACTTGCCATTAACGACTACTTTGATTAAGTAGTTTTTTTTGTTATGTCAAAATAAATTTATAATAATTCATATATTTGAAATAATTTCGTCAAAATTGAATAAAATATTGTATAAACCACGTGAGATACGAATGTTTATTTACTCGAAGAAATTATCCCACTCGCCCTTCGGGCTCGGGGGTTTAACTTTCATCTCTTGAATAAACATTCATGTATAAATATCTATTAGTGCATAACTGTGTAGCATTCTAAACTGTCATAAAATTCAACATTTAATCACACATTTTGTTATCTTTAAAACAAAAGTGTATTAAACCTCCATCATTTTGAACATAACTCAAAGATTGTTATAAAAAAAACAATAAAGGAAATAATTAACAATAATATAATGTTAATAACCAAAACCTCAAGACATTTTAACGTCCCTAACCTCTAAAAAATCAAATATGGCGTCTAAACGCTGGCAGGAGCGCCTTTTTGGCAAGCGTCTAATCACCTGCTCAACAATTAAGGACAACAATGACTACGACCTCATCTCCACAACAGACTGTCTGTCCAACTGTGAAATCACAATCGTGTTCTTCTCGTTTGCGAACATCAACGCACAGTCCGACGACTGCACCAAGCACCTGGTGGACCTCTACACAAGACTGAACGGCGAGGAGTCCTGCGGGAACGAAGGGAAGAAGCTGGAAGTGGTGCAGGTTGTGCTATGGGCGAATAATGATGTGTATGGGGATTTTGAGCAAAGTCACAAGGATTGTATTCGGGATATGCCCTGGTATGCGATGCCGTTTATTGAAATTGAATTAAAGGTAATTTTTTGTCTAATAATAGTTATTTAACTATCTAGTATAGATTAATAATTGCGACATTTTAACGCGTGGAAGAAGCGAACGCGTTAATTGTCGAGATTATTAATCGCCTATTAACGCATGAGTTAGTTACAATATTTTTCCGTTGATCATTACCTTTTTAATTTGGAGAAAATCTATTTTTTCCATAATAAATATGTTAAGTTAGTAACGTTTGAAACTGCTGAGCACAATGTTACCTGAATATTATTTAGCTATAACTGTCAAAATCATTTCGTTTATCTACAACAATAGAATAATGTAGTATAATAAACCCCTCCATAAGGACACATTATGAAATAATGAATTCATTATTTCACACTGTTAAATAATGAGTACTTTATTCTCTCGAACTGTCAAACTGCCATCACATCTGTTTTAATATTAGTGTTACATAAAGTTATAATTTTATGACGTTGTAAGCAGAAACAGTAAAAATAATAAAAATTTGTAAAACGCTGTATATGACTAGCCCATAATAGTTCTAAATTACTCGGATAAATTGTCATCACACCAAAGTTTGAGGTTAGGTTAATAATAATATCAATACAAATTTGTAGTAAGAAAATGTTGCTTTATTTAAAAAGTTGTAGATAAAACGTCGTATTTGACTCGAAAATAATGGCTATAATTAACTCGGATGATTTATACACTCGCCTTCGGCTCGTGAACAAACTTTCATAATCATTAATTATAGCCTACATTATTTACTCGTTAAATAATATACTATTAATTCTGTTTAATAATAAGATAATATAGGAACTCGTACGAATTTACGTGTGCTGAACGCACATTCAAAAAAATCTGACGTGGACACCACATGACTTCCTTGTACGCCTTGTGTGTTCATACTTTTCTTAATAACTAAAATGTAAAATAATATTAAAAATTCTTTTAACTTATTATACTAATACTCACAAATATATTTTAGTCATTTGATTTAAACTGCAGAAGAAGATATAAAGCATATTTTACTATTGTCACTGTCATGTCATAATCATTTAAATTTTACGTAGTAACAAATGTTAATCGATCATGGACTACAAGATACCGAAATACTATAAATTATAAATATATACTTTAATTATTTTTAAATGATAGCAGATACAAAAATATTTATAAAATACCGATTGTAGGTAATAATCACATAATCTTTCATTTAAAATTTAAAAAAATGTCTAAAATTAAATATTTATCGAAATATTTTTAAAAAGTACTACTTCCGGTTTGTAGACTGAAACCAAAAATAGGAGGTGCACAACTAGATGCTATAACAGTCCTAAATACAAAATTTCAACTTTCTACGTCTAACCGTATTTGAGTTATGCGACACACATACGTCCGTACGTACGTACGTACATACGTACGTACGTACAGACGTCACGTCGAAACTAGTCACAATGGATTCAGAAAAGGTCAAAACGGATATTTCCGTCAAAATCTGAGAACCGAAATTTTTCGCGATTACAATACTTCCTTACTTCGTACAAGGAAGTAAAAATCGTTGATTAATAAAAATCATGCATTAATAGGGGTCATTAATGTATGATTTTTTTGCATTAATGATAGTCATTAATGAACGATCAACGAAAAAAATATTATAAATTATAACTGCTGGTTCAGAATAATTTTTAAATACTGTGAGTTTATTTTTATGTGAAACATGGGATTTTTCATATCCATGGCTACTAGTCCGGGAACTGGCATCAAATTTGACCGGACCATTTCAGCAAAGCTGATTTTTGTAATATAATTAGTTCTATAATAACTAATTAAGAATTGCAGTGTTCCGAAAGCGTGGCTCAAGATTTTAAGAGGCTGTGGAACTTGCAAAAATTAGAAGATTTTCAAGTGAAACCAGCAAAGCTAAAATTTTGTATAATGATAATTTACTAATTATATTTAACAAAAAATATGTTAGCTAGACAGGGCAGGTGGATAATCTTGTTAGCTGTCCAGGTGAACAGTGACAGTGTCAAATTAGTGACACATCGTTTATATCTTCTACAGTTTACATAAAATGAAAACGATGTGTCACTATTTTGACACTGTCACTGTTCACCTGGACAGCTAACCTAATTAGATCAATGGTACTACCTTACCTACCTATTCAAATTCATGTAGTGTTCTCGTCTAGAGTTGTACAAAATTCTATAACTTTATAACAAGACAAATTTAGCTCACATTGTAGAGGTAAATTTAAATTACAGAGTAATGGCTTAATAATTACGCCCTCTAAGGAGCTCTACCTTGTACCGTATGTAGGAATGTGAAGAGACACATATGAAATGTAATTTTAACTTTTAAATTGTAACAATGTGTTTATACTTACATTACTTCCAAATTTTGTATTTTTTATGGAAATTAAATGGACAATGAATAGATCTCATATTACGCAGAAAAAAAATCGATATAGGTTTTGACTCTTCTTATTCCATAGTTTTGACAAAAACAATTGCAGTAATTTATTGTGACTACAATGAAATATTTGATTGTCAATTTAAATGTTATTTGGGGGAGAAAATTTATGACGCAAATAAATTAAATAAATTGTAATTCACTTTGTCTATGTTTATATTATTGTATGCTGTTCAAAATCGATATAATAAATCATATGATAATTTCAGTTAGATGAAAGACCAAAAAATGGAATATAGAAGCAATAAATAAGTGTAACAAATCAATATTTCCAAATGTATATGAATTACTGAAGATATTTGTAACAACTAGCACCGCAGAGCGAACATTTTCAACGCTAAAAAGAATTAAAACTTATTTACGAAATTCAATGACGGAAAATAGACTAAATGGTCTGGTAATATTTAATATACATCGAGAAATTTCAATTACGGCTGACGAAGTACTGAGTTGTTTAACAAAAATCACCAGTACCTAGACTTAAATTTAAAATCGAAATTTGTTATAACCTAATTATTTGCTATTTATTTAAAACTATGAAAATATTGACTTAAGAATTTTTAGTTTATGTATAGCTAATTTTTTTTTTTTTGAAAAATATTTGCTAAATAAAAATAAATATATATTATCTAACCTAAACTAATTTTCACCCGCCCCCTCTTCAAAATTCCTGGCTACGCCGTTCGTCTGCTCATATGTACACTTCAAACGTTTCCAACTTTCAAGTGGAAAATTGAAAACCTTTTCTTTAAATCCGTCCATATTCAAAATCCTCACATTAAATTGCCCCAGGTGTTAAAAGACACAACCACTCCATCTTTACATTACGAATGCACGATCTCACAAGGGACTTCGCCCCCTGGGGCCGTGTGGGGGCTCTGTGGGACTTTGAAAGATCCCAAGGATCCCAAATCGGATTAAAGACCCTTAGAGCACCTTGCAAGTGTTGGATGTAAACACAGAAGACTAAACGAAGTTAGAGTTTGTGTGTGGTTGCCACCCAGAGTAATTGGTAAAAGGGTGTAATGAAAATGAATAAGTAATGGAATATGTAAGGAGATACGTCGTTAGATATTCATGGAGTATCGATGTTTTAGATGCTTAGCTAACCATTCTTCAGAACTGTTCAAAAGATCACTAGAAAGTTTTACGCCGGTGTATAAAAGCAGAGAATAGTAAGTTTTCGAAATACGATTTAAATAAGTCTTTATTCTACAAAACTTTATACCTACATTTTCAGAACTAAACTTGACATGAGAAAGACACTTTTGTTTCACTTATGAACAGTGTTGTCCTAAGTATACTTAGCGTTGCTAAAATAAGAGGCAATAATTTTGGATAAGTCGTACTGAAAAATGTCAAATCTGAAAAAACAAGAACCAAACAATATCGGCATATTTATTTGATCCATACTTAAATCATTTTTAATGGTTTTTAAATTCCCAATTAAATTTGAATCTAGGTAATTCTATTGAAACGAAATTTTTAATGCAGTTTCCAATTTACCAACATAATTTTGCCATTTTTAAGAGTGTCGTTTACCTAAATGACCAAAACATACTTCACACAAGTTTGTGATTTATTTAACAACAAACAATTGTAATAATCAAAAATTCGCGATGTTCATTGCATTTCTGATTTATCGAAGACTATGCTTTCTGAAACAAAATGTGTTTATTAAAACAAGATAATTCAAAACTAGTGAATGACCATGATATAGACAAAATAAATATTGTTAAATCGAACAAATCGTAACTTTCACATTATTTTCAAAGATTTTTGCAAGAAATGTTATAGTGCATCAAAGAAAGTACCATTTCCGGTTGGCAGATTTTTACCAAAGTCTCGACAGCTCTTCGTTATGATTCTGAAGTGTGTAATACCAAATATCAGAATATTATGTACAGTAGAATTTGATAATGAAATCGAATCTCGGCGAATTCATTCATCCATACACACAAACACAAACACACACACAGACATCCTCGTGAAAATAGTCAAAATATAGGTTGTAAGGGTACAAAAAATGTGACATCGAATTTTTTCACGATCTCTATAATTTCGTTTTAGGCGGGAGGTAAAAAACAATAATGGGCTACTTGCATGATTTTTTTATTGAATAATTTTGAAGAAGAGATAAAAACTTGGGACCCGTATTTTTTATTTTTACAAAATAATTAATGAAAATGTGGTGTGACGTAGAAAGTTGTCACATTCAAATTTCTTTCTCGATTTACTAAAAACATAATTTTTTAAAATAAAATTTGTATTTTTACCAATGTTCTATACTTAGCTTTATGTTAAAAATCTAATTTTCAGTACCATGCAAGTACCCCATTGTGTCTACTACTACAGAATACAGATTAAGGAAATTATAATATTTCGATATACAACATTTTAGATTTTTCCGTATTTGAAATTATAAGCGAAAAAGTGGAAAAGAACTTTAGCTATTAAGATATTCCATTAAAAATATGCATTAGCTTCCTTCTCTCATTTTCTTGATATTTCACATCAAATATTAATTCCTCAAAAGACATAAAAGCCTATAACCGTAACCGTTTTGGCCGAGATGGCGTGAAACTTCTTCAGTTTTCTGAAAGCATTTCTTTTGCTCCACGTTCATCGTTTGACGGTTTGAAGAAGGAAATCCCATTAACCGCTTGAGCAGTCTGACTTGCGAATATTTCGTTAGTTAATATCGATCTTGCAGTTTGATCCGCCTCGCTCCCCGCTGATGAAAGTGGACGACGTAGACTCCGGACCCTCCGGACTCCGGACCCTCCGGACTCCACCACCAGGATAAACGCTCCGGGTAATGAAGCGGACGTTCACCTACATTGCTACAGACACCGGGTGTGAAATATTGCCAAGCGATAGGAAATCTTCAAGCTGAGAACAGCGAGTGGGTGAAATTTAAATGATGCCCATGTTTGACAATCATATTAATTATTACGTGAACCAACTAGCAACCACTAATAGTCCGGCGGCTTAGTGAAATTATTATGCACTTCGAGCCAAAAGCAATTTCAATTTTTTTTCTTATTTAGGACATCTTATAGAGTGTTTTTAAGGATGAAGGCATCACCGGCAGTGTCTTCGTCAACCGCCATTTTAAAAAAATCTGATGTAGCCAGCACACAACATTCCGCTTTTTCTAGACATATAAACAAATGTATACGTACAATCCGGCGCCCATTTTTACCTTCCGCTTACCTGTAAAGGAAGGTATTGGAATCATGCAAAAAATCGGGTAGTGAGTTTTAAGTGGATGAGCACGAATTAGGGTCCTTACAACTCATTTTTGATAGTTTCTCAATGATGTCTGTATGTATGTATGTGTGTGTGTGTGTGTGTGTGTGTGTGTGTGTGTGTGTGTGTGTGTGTGTGTGTGTGTGTGTGTGTGTGTGTGTGTGTGTGTGTGTGTGTGTCTGTGTGTGTGCGTGTGTGTGTGTGTGTGTGTGTGCGCGTGTGTGTGTGTATGTGTGTGGTCCGGGCCGATGCCGGATGTCGCATAACTCAAATACGAATTACCCAAAAATTTTGATATTTGGTATTTTACAATTGTATACGAATAGGAAGAGCTCATTAGATTTTGGTACAAATATCTTCACCGGAAGTGATATTTTTTGAAGATTGAAAAAGATAATTGTCAAAAATTTATATAAATTTGGACAAATATAGTATTTATTTGTAATAAGAATAAGTGGCAAAGTTACGTTATAAAAAAATTGTCTTTATCTGGTAGCATTAAAGAACTGCAGTAAAATTTAAAAAATAAATTTATCAGATAAAACGTTGAAATCTTGTAATCCATGTTCGATTGATTTTTGTTTCTGCGTAAAAAATATTGACAGGTGAGACGGGTGACAAGTTGACATACTAGCGTCATATAAGTCATAAGTAAGATATTAAATGTAGTAATTGAACGGAGGATGGCTTCAACACAGAAGAGTTTTCCTGTGAACGAATCTTTTGATTCAGGTGATGCAAATTTCTGTGTTTGAATATTTTAGATTTTTATTTGTACCTATATTTTAAAGGGACACCGGATTGTATACGTATACATTTATGTTTATAAGTCTAGATATAGCGGAAGGTTGTGTGCAGGCCACTTCAGATTTTTAAAATATAAGTACAAATAAAAATCTAAAATATTCAAACACAGAAATTTGCATCACCAGAATCAAAAGATTCATTCACAGGAAAACTCTTCTGTGTTGAAGCCATGCTCCGTTCAATTACTACATATAATACCTTGACTTATATGGCGCTAGTATGTCAACTTGTCACCCGTCTCACCTGTCAATATTTTTTACGCAGAAACAAAAATCAACCAAACATTTTTTTCTAAAATCGACAATGTTGGATAAATCTTGTACCCGTCGGAATTTTGACAATTAGTATGAATAAGTATAAGCATCAACTAATACAAGCTTATTAAAAAAATCTCCGGACGGCCCGGACCCTTCGAATGAACACCCATTGCTAATAAGTTGTCGAGGACCAGTTTTTGTGTGATTTAAAGCTGAAGTGGTGTCCCCGGCCAAAATTTTTAAAGTCAGCTCCTATGCCTGGATGTTCAAAGAAATTTGGTTTCAGCTCGTCGCTTAGTATAAATCGTATAAAATTCTATACTATATCAAGTATTATATATTTTTCTCAATGTTCCTTACAGGTACTTATGGAGGAAGGTAAAAAGATGAAATATAAACTAGTTGATCTTATTAATAGACTGAAAAAATCGTGCCGTTTATTTGGAAACTTTTCTGCTGATTGCATATGCGTTGCCTACACGACGGCGAAACATGACGTCACAAATCAGTCAATTAACTACCAAATTGATACGATTGACAAATCTGCTGTGTATATTCTGCGTCATTATATTGTCACATAGAGTTTAAATCCATCCTTGATATGTGACACATTTGGCACACGCGCCGTGGATTTCCATGTCATGAATTCGACTCCCTGACTTCTGACCTCTCTCTGAAAGCTAAACAAGCTCGGTTACCCTACAAGTTATCGTGGAAAGCAGAGAGCAGTCATGTATTTCAATGTCAAAACGTCACCAATTGTGTCACCTGTCAACCTATATTTATATTTTAAAGTGTTTTGAAGTGAATGAAAATCGATGAATTATTTCACTTTTACTCAGAAAAACTGTTGATTTAAAAGGTTTTTTTGCACTTTTAGCAAGAGTTAAAATTTGCCATGATAGGGAAAGGACACACAAAATTGAAAACTTTGTAAATGATGTCGATCTAAGGCTCGAAATGGATCGGAACGGACCGGAACACTGCTTCGATTCGTCGTTTCGTAAATTTACCAATTTGCCGTACCGTTTTATAATACTAATTTACATTATATGTGCGGTAGGTTCAATTTTACAACGCGAGGTTCTATATTAAAGTATGACGCGAAGCGGAGTGCTTTAATAGTTTAATAAAACCGAGCGTTGTAAAATTACCTACCGCACGCATAATGTATTCTATTTTTTGGCCATTATACTAACTATTTATTAAAAATATGTAATTTATATAAAATTTCAAGTTGTGAACATTTAATTTTAAATTCAAGCCGCGTTGAAAAACAATCTTGAAAACAAATGTCAATATAATTAAAAACGTGCATTTGAGTCAGCAAATGTCACATTTAAAATGAAACTTTTTCACTTATTTCAGACTCTATTATAGCTATTAACATACCTAGGAATGTTATGAGTATCATTACAGCCGCAGATGTCAGTTTGAAATACGAGCTCGTAGAGCGAGGATTTTAAGACATCTAAGGCCTGTTATGACTCATAACATCCGTGGTTTGTTCAATAGTTTATCGGTTTCAGAATAATAACACGTTAACGTCATTAATAAATATTAGTTTTTTAAATTCTTTAATGAATAACGTCATTGTCATCAATCATTTTAGAAGGTGATCAAGTAAGTCTGTTGTCTGTAAGTTTTTATTTAACGTCATGGTTTCAATTGTTTTGTATCATATTTATAAATAATTTTTTTATTTAATATAATAAATAATACAATTAATATATATTATGATAAACAGGAGAAGTAATTTTTGTATTATTGTTGTTTTGAGTTCCGTTTGTATTAATAAATAGTGTTATATTATCATTGTTTTATTTTCATTTTCTTGATTGTTTTGACATTTCAGTATGGTAATATTACCTTACAGAATACAGTTATTACTTACTTACCAGCCTACTTTTGTGCATGTAAATATAGATTTAAAATCCTGAAACCGGTAAAATAATTTACTGGGTAAACGAGCGTTTTAAAAGGTATTCTTTTTTATTACAAAGCAATTTTTTATTTAATAACTCATGACATGACTGTAAAATCGCAACTCCATAGACGTCAACGATGTGTGATTGTTTTGTTTATACGTCACGAGGCCAAAAATTATTGATAATTTTGTTTCTGGTTAATATAATTTTTTTGAGGTTGTAATAAAGGCCGAGCATCACAACATCACTTAATAGATATTTATACACCAAGTGAGATACATGAATGTTTATTCAAGAGAAGAAAGTTTAGCCCCCGACCCCGAAGGGCGAGTGGGATAATTTCTTCGAGTGAATATCATTCGTATCTCACGTGGTTTATACAATATTTTATGTAATTTTGACGAAATTATTTCAAATATATGAATTATAAATATATTTTGACATAACAAAAAAAACTAATCAAAGTAGTCGTTAGTGGCAAGTTGTCATTGTTTTTATGCATTTTTGACGTAATTATTAATAACAGTTTAAAACGTCAGAGTGATTTAAAAATGTTTTGAGTGATTTAAAAAAATTAATTCACTTGTGAATAAACATTTATTTAAAGTTGTTGCTATGGAGTTAATAATAGCAGTTTGAAACGTCAAAATTGAATAAAAAATAATACATTTTTATTTCATCTCACTGGCAATAATTTCCATAGAGGAAATCCTAGCTAAAAATAAACATTTCTAGACCGTGAACCGCCGCGTATTCTGTTTGCGTTTCTCGCTATCGGCTTTCCATTTCCCAATACAGTCACAATCAACATTTTCCGACTAAAGCCTCATAAATTTCATAGACGATTTTCTCTATTTTCCCTTCCTTCGAGGAAGACTTTTCTTCACTGCTGAATCGTCTAATAACGTTACGCGCGGAAATTTATTTCCATCATAAAGTTACCGAACATTTTTATTTTTTTCAATCGAATTTATCGTTGAAACTTTTGTTTGGAGGCATTTATATTTCCGGACTAATCCGTGGAAAATTGTTTTAGAAATAAACTGAAAATATTTTACGAAAGTGGTAGGTAAATAACTAAATACTAGTTGGTAGTTGCTATAGTTTGATAGAAATATAAAAGTAATTCCCAGCTACAAACAAAGAAATATGAACGTATTAAACTGAATATGAGCGGAAAATCGATATATGTACGAAAATTCTTATATTCAAAAAAATTTAATTTATATTAGTAAAAAACAATTCGCCAAATCTGAGAAAATAGTTTAACGATTTATAGAGTTATTTTTTTAAAATTTATTGCTAAATGGAACAAGTACGGAAATTACAAAAAGACACTTTTTTGTTTAAAACAATCTTTCTACGATTTATATTCGAAGTGTTAGGTAGATATTTGAAATTGTAAGGCCCAGATTTGGGTGTAAATTCTGCCACTGATGCCAGTATTTGTAACACCCAAATTGGAGTTACAATAGTTATTTGTATAACAAGTTTTGAAAATATAGTTTTGTCGAACGCGAACGAAAATTGCAGCCCGAGCGAAGGGAGGGTTGCAATCGTTTAAGTTCGACAAAATATTTTCAATACGTGTTATACACACTATTTATTCTACTCCTGCAAAACAAAGAAGTTAAAAAAAAACAAAAATAACCATTAATTTTTTGACATTTACCTAAGTACTGTCAAATTTTTGTGAAATATCAATGTTGTTGCGAAAACAATGGACATTAAAAAAAAAAGCAAAACTGTGTTGCAAAGTACCCAAAAGTGTGCAACAACTTGGTCGCACACTTAGGCATTTTGTCGCACGCTTAGGTACTTTGCAACACACTTGGGACAAAGAGCTGCTTTCAACATTAAAAACAATGTAGAAACAAGAACTTTTAGAAGCAGGCGTAGAAAATAGTTCTTTGTCCAACTAGAGAGGAAAGCGCTTCTTTTTCCCACTCGAGCTCGAAGTTTGTGTCACGAGCGAAGCGAGTGAGGCAATCGAGCAAGAGTGGAAAAAGAGCGTTCCTCTCGTGTTAGACACAACATTTTTTTCACGACATATTTAAAAACATTGTAAATGTAGAAGAAACAATAACTAGAAATTAGGTTATAGCTGCCATCTGTCAGAATGATGTTTAAAAACAACGAAATGCAGCAAATATGCCAAATTTAATTTAAGTTGTAAAATCGTGAAATAGTAGAAAAAGAAAGTATAAAACATAATAATTGTAAAATAATAGTTTACAGTATATCGCTATAAAATCAGAATTTTCAATAAAATAATAAATTTACTTACAATTTTTAAAATATTTCATCGTAAAATAACACTGGTGGTAACACTGCTTACTTTCCTCTCTAGAGAGGGAAAACCTACTTTCCTCACTATTTCGCGAGAAGAAAATTGTGTTTTCTCCGCATGTCGTGAAAAAAATTATTTGTTTGGTCCTTGTCGAGACTGGGAAACTAGTTGTTGTAAATGTAAGTACCTAGTTAAAAGAATAAAAAGCTTGCATTTCAAATAAATAGGAACAAAAACGTAAAAATAATACATTAAAATACTCCTGATACGGCGGGATAGCATAGTGGTAGAATGCCGTAGAATGCTAGGCTCTGGTTACAGAGGTCGTGGGTTCGAATCCCGGTCAGGTCAGGAAATTTTCACGGCCTGATTTGGATCGGTACCTACTCCCGTTACCATTCCAAGTTGGGATCTATTTAACTTGGCAACCTCTAGCCATCGGGCACCGGCTAGAGTCTGTAACAAGGGCTTGCGCCGGGTTGACTGGCAACACACATGGTAGTAAAGTAAACGCCGTGGCAAAATTATAAGTAAAAAATTAATACTGTGTGTGCCATCAAGTTACCCTAGGGATATATAACCTAAATGGAGTTCAAATCCCGAAATCCTAATACATACATACTCCTGATACACCGTATGCTAGTATATTAAATATTTTAATTATTATTATTCGAAACTAATTTGAAAAATAAAAAAATTCGTTTGGAACTAAGCGGAATGTTGAATATTGAACTATATCAGAGGCTCAATTAAATGCATTTTTGTGATAATTGAACAATAATAAAAATTTCATAATTTTATCACAAATTGCGTGTATTCAGTTGTATAAAACTACTTAAGTATATCTACTTCACAATTAATTAACCAATTAATCACTCTTTCAAACTTCAGACAATAGTATATCGCCCCATTGTTCTCAAGCCTCTAAGTTCTATTTTCTACTCCCTGCTATTTTTCACACTCTTATTTTCCTAATCAACTCTAAACAATACTGCACTGCAAGCACTCAAACTCGCAACATGCAACATTTTATGTTAGTCTGCTGTGTCTACTTCCCTTATAAAATGTTAAAACGCCAAAATCAATACAGGGTGGTTCGCAACTGACGCCCAGGGTGCAAACCCCTGCAGGATAGCTGGATGCTTGCCTGTACGTGCACGTATGTATGTATGTATGAATGTAAGCAATGTAAATTGTGTTAGAATTTGCATATTGCAACATATGGTGGAGGTGCGACATGGTTTTTTTAGTGTAATATTTAGTGATTAAAGCTGTAGGGATAATTGTTTTATTAATTATACAGGATGTTTCTATACCTCTGCACAAAACTTTAATAGGTTACGTATATAATTTAATATACTGATTATAGAAAAAAAAAAAAAATTCAAAATTCGCAAAAATGAGGGTAGTGAAAATTTTAGTGTCACTGGTTTGAAAGTCCATTGAACTGTATATTTATTAATTATTACATAAGAAGTGGCTATTTGTAGATAATCTGAAAAAATATTTTTAATTTTATTTTATAAATAACATAATAAATTAACAGTTAAATAGACGTTCAAACTAATAATGGAACTAAAATTTTCACTTCCCTTATTTTTGCGAACTTTGAAACAAAATTTTGTTTTCTGTTTTCAGTAAATCAAATTATATAACCTATTAAAGTTGCGTGCAGAGGTATAAAAAGACAAATTTTGTTAGCTATCCCATGTGTAATAGAATATTTTTTTCTATAACCACTGAAATATTTAAAAAAATTAAATTAAATGAGCAAAGCATAACCTATTTTTCAAATGAATTTAAGAATATTAGGTCGTTACTAATGTTATAGCATGACAAGAGTTGATTGGAGCTTTAATTAGATGACAAAACAATAACTACTGTTATTTATTACTCAAGGAATAGAAGTATTTCTACCCTGGTGATAAAATATGACGTTTTGACGTTTCATCAACTGACAGCGGGTATAAAATGTCATCACTTTATATAGGTTATAGAAAAAAACATTTTATTATATTTTATTCTTCCACATACCATACCTACTAGTACTTTATAAGTTATAACTGTGTTTTCAAAGAAGAATCTAAACTTGTATTCAATATCTTCAACAGGATATTAATCGGTTTATTAATAATGTATTGTTTCTGTTTAGAAATAAGATTAACCACCTAATTAAAAGTCATTCTTGCGTTCATATGTTTTATGTTTTTCCGTTTTCAGAAGTTGCCACTCTGTAACCATACAAATGCACGTAATTACTGTATGGTAATTAGCTGACATTGTTTGATATTTATTTGCATGGCGTGTGTAATATGTAACATGCGTAGTGCACTTGTTTATTAAACACAGTGATACTGTGAATGTATGTAAACAAGGTATAGAAAAACATGCGGAGATGTGTAGCAACAAACAACGTCAATATCAGTAGCGTTCGTAAATACAAACTCATGTATAGGGTTGAAATGTAAACAATTATTTGCATATTACACCTGACGACCTGACATTAATGAAACGCTGTGATTTTGAGGGGAGGTTTTTTGGAAGAAATAATAATGTGGACAATGCTTTTAATTAAAATTGTAAATTTACCAAATAATGTACAGTTAGAGCAAATGATCGACTTTTTGAAGTTTTCAATAATGTACTCGTAAAGAGGAAAATAATGGGTTTACCAGTCACTGTGATTACTATTGTAACGGTTTTATTTATTTAGGTGAGGTGTAAAATCAGTAATATTTATATAACAAGTTTAATAACGGAAAATAAAAGATAAAAGTTAATGATAATTAAATAAACACGCACTATTAATTAAATTTAAAGCACTAATTATACACTAAGAATATTTATTTACACACTTAACACTACTACGATTATTTATTTATACACTATAATTATTTATTTAACCAGTGAATAACATTAAACACTATTTATTTCACAATATTTAGGTCTATTTATGTCACCATTCAAACGTAGACTTCTATTTATGTCACAATTCTAAAGTAGACTGACTCACCGTCCGCTCGGGTAGCGTTTATATATCCACAGCCGGCAATTCTGGTAGATTCCATAGATTCCTTCCAGAAAGTCATTAAATTTTATTACCGTATCGCGTGACCCGATGAGTCATCCCCCTCTGGCGCCATCAACACAATAGCGCGCCGGCTAGACATTACAAACTGGTCCGTGCCGGTCGCTTGGCCGCCGCCAGCCAGGCGCCGCTCGTTACACTATTATCCTTTTTTATTCAAAATGTCGACGTTTCGGTCTTAAATTGAGACCTTCCTCAAAGAATTTCACATAATATTGTCATACAATAAATTACAATCGTTCTTGTATGTATAAATCTTCGGTACCACATGGCAAACTTGAAACTTTTAAGTTTTAAAATTGTTTTTAATAACAATTTTAAAAAATTGTTTTTAATAATTCCGAAATCAATTAACACAACTAGTCGCTAATTATAAGCCAAACAATAAAATGTACAACATAAAGCTATGTTGTACAGAATCAAAAACTGAAAAGTTACACGGCTGCGCAAGTATCACCTCTCCTCCACCCTTCAATAAACAATAAATAAAATTGGTTGGGTCTATGAGACTTGATGCGACTTCTGAAAACCAGTGAAATAAAGTTATTTCATTACCTAACAAGTGAAATAATGTAGTTTGTTACCTGACTCAAATTAATAACATAAAGTGTCTATTACAAAACTAAACTAATTTGGTCGAATCTCTTTGTTTACAGACTCGTCTATCAAGGCGCTACAGAATAAAAGTAGGAGTTCCCACTCTTGTTCTGGTGGACAGCGAAGGCGTCACAGTAACGAGTTCAGGAAAAGAAAGGCTTGTTGAAGACCCTCGTGGAGATGCTTTCCCTTGGAGGCCGCGCCCGGTTGACCAGGTAAAAATTCATTTATATAATAATGTATCAGTTCATATTATTTGATTTTGTCTAATTAAATTCATATAAAAACGTAAATTTTGTTTGGCCATATGAAACTTGTGTCTTACGTTCTATCACGCATCAAGCATAATAAGTAGGTACCTACCTATACCCTATACCTATAAGTATATACATAATATTATTTATCTACAACTACTATGAAAAGTTTATATTTATGCTTTCAATTATCAAAGTAAAGTTCATTGTTACTATGAGGACCAAGCGTCTCCTATGACAACGCGAAATAAAGTACTTTTTTATTGAACGCAGCTTGAACTAACTGAATACCTACTATTATTATTATAAGAAATAATTTTAGTCATAAATAAAATTATGTGTGTATTACGAGCGTAAAGTGACTCTTTGTTACTCGCGCACGGTAATTGCATCTCTCGCCTTCGGCTCGCGCTTGAATTACCGTGCGCGAGTAACAAAGAGTCACTTTACGCTCTTAATACACGAATAACTATTATAGTTATCATAATTTAATACGCATGTTTTCAATCGAACTATTGTGTCAGTCATTGTGCTGCGTTCGTTCCGATTCTTCCATGTTGACTGACAATGCTTAGTCCTCCGGGACAATTAGCATGTAGATGACATGTCAGGACCACTAACAGGAATAGGAAGAGGAACAAATGCTATCGGTTGATCGGTTGATGAGCCTGCCTGCCCGAATACGCCTGATTATCCGAGTAACAAGCCAATCAATGACATAGCCACGAGCAGTGAACGCAGGGGTGAATTGAAGAGAAATGCATAGAGAACATACAGGCCAGGAGGCAAAAGTTTTAATTAGTCAAATAGGTATGACCGAGGGATATAAAGAAGGAGGTCACCCTCCCAAAATAGTTTATTTCGTTTCAAAAATAATAATTTTCATAAACAATATTTTATTTTCTCATGTATTATTTATTCTATAATAGTTAACTATAATAATTACCTACTCAAGAGAATGAGAAGAGAAGAAAAACAAAGTTATTGCAAAAAGTTCCATATCTATATCTGATTAAAACATAATCTTTCGCCTCTTATGAACAAATAAAACTTCGATTTTGAAAAATATAAACAAACAAATTTTGTACATCAAAAATGTTATGCAAAATTTTTATGTTAGAATAAGAACAAATTACTACTTCGTACTAAAATTAAAGGGAATACACTGTACGACGTGCTGATCATGAAACAAAAATTTTTTTTTTATATAAGAAACATTATTTTAACTAGTTTAGAATTCCCGGTAGCGTCTGAACTTACTATGAAACACCAATAAACAATTTCATCGGCGAGTAACTTGTGACCATGAGTTTTTAGGACACTTTTGACCAACAACCCAAAAACTACTAAATTCAGGTGGTTTTGAATGGTTTGACAGAAAGCTATTTTCCATAAAGGTTCCTGCAGAGTCCTTTGTTTTTACACAAATTTTAAATTGTTATGACAGTAAGAGTATAGTTGACATATTTTGCTTGCATCTTGGTATACATTGTTGTTTACATATTACATGAACATGAAACTATTAAAATGTAAGTAAAACTATTTATTAGATTAGTAGAATAAGCAGAATTAGGCGAGAGGTCGTGTGCTGGCCACAGCAGATTCTTTATTTTATTTTACGGTAGAACCAAGAACAGAACTGTGTCAAAATTTCACTAATCCAGTTGTGGACCGCGGTACCTCCACCAAAACCTGTACGTAGGGTATTATTTTCACCTCTAAACGCCTTCAGAATTTTAAACCCTTCAAATTACTTTCACTTATAATCACATGTGCATTAATTCTTTCCGACATTTGTTAAGTGCTTTCCAACAACGTCTTAATTAGCTCGAGTGGTACACGAGAGTTAATTACGTTGTTGGATTGAACGTTAAAAATTTTCCTGGACTTGAATGAATGCACGCGCGAGTGTATAATTCGGTAAGAAAATAAAAGAACAGAACTGTGTCAAAATTTAATTAATCTCGTTTTGGACCGCGGTACCTCCATCAAAAACCTGTACGTAGGGTATTATTTTCACCTCTAAACGCCTTCAGAATTTTAAACCCTTCAAATTTTCTCTCTGATATTTCTACCCTAGATATTTGTCACATTTTTTGCGCACGTGATGTTTTTACAAATCAGAAAATTTAGGTAGAGATTTCTCTCGAGTCCCTTCCTGCATTGTTAGTCTTATGCAACACACGGAATGCCAGGACTCGGGACTCGGGTCGCGGTTCCCGAAGGACAATGGACGATCAAATTAAACGATTCTCTGTGCTGAATGAATCCTAGCCATGTCGCGTTCCCTACGTGAATTCAACGTTGAACGATGACAGCAAGGCAGAGAATAGTGCAAATGAAATATCATTATGATGTATGATGACATAGGAAACAGAACAAAACAATTTTAAATTACAGGCATTTATTAACGTAATTAACTGAAATTGCTTTTATACAAAGCATTATTTCGTTTAAATCTATGATAATATTTTATAATTATTGAAGCTTTAGTTTACTACATGCCTTTATACATCAAGTTCGTATTAAATATTTAAATGACAATTCCACTCATAGTTTTTCAGTCAATCAAAACACAGTATTTTGCTGAATTGAACCAATCACAGACGAATTATACTGACAATTTTCACTAGTGAAAATTACACTGACAATTTTCACTCCACGAAGCGTTGCTATAGATATTATGTCAGTTGACTTTATTTTGACATTTCAGTAATAATTTATAAACTAATATTTCTGGAAGAAAACGTACTAAATACCAATTCGAAAAATTGTCAAGCCGAATACCATACGTGACTATGATTTTTTGGTAATTTTTGCCGTCTGGTCACTCCTGCTTGTTGCTTTAGAAAATAAAAATTGCCGGCAAAATCATAGTCACTAATGGTATTATATATGAATATTTTTTGACAGATGGTTTAACCAATCATATTGCGTAATGATGACGTCAAATGACGTAATGCAACCAATAGAATTGAAAATGTAAAATGATGTATCTGACAACATAATATGACGGAAACTGCAATACGTGCGCTGCCCATTAACTACCTGCTATTCTCGCAGTCACAAGAAATTAATTGTGGGCTTACGAGGCATTGCTCTGTATTAAAAATCTATTTTATTGATTATGTTAGAAGCTTGTTTCCTAGTGCTGGTATCAAAATATAACATTTCATATTTTATGTTCTATAAGAGTCCATCTATTTAAAAGTTGGAGAATAATTTATGCCTGTCTAGAGATTATAATAAAATATATCTATACTAATATAATAAAGAGAAAAGATTTGTTTGTTTGTTTGTTGAATACTGCACCGATTGGGTTCAAATTTGTAATGGTTATAACTTATGATCTAACTTATAACATGAGCATACTAAAATATCAGTCCGCCATCTTTAAACAAAATGGCGGTAACCGTTTGAGTTCAAATTTGGTATGGTATCATGGACGTAGTTAGAATTGCCACCATGTATGGTATGGTAATAACTTAGAATTCTTATAACGAGATTCCTTTAAATTCGAGTTGGAGGCGTAGCAACGCGAGCCGGGTTCCCTAGTTTTTAATAAATTGGTTGAATCCAAAATATTTCTTTTCCACCCTATAATATATTTCATAGTTAATTAAGTTTGAAATAATTTAAAAACATTCAATTAAAAACCATTTACACTACAGTTGTCAATAAAAAGCGCGAGGCCTGGATAACGTATCTTAACGTATTTTTTGACACGTATTTTTATAAGTATTACAAAAAAAATAATACTACATCCGCCCTCCTCCCCAACCACAAATCTTGGGTGCGCGCCTAATACTGCATTGCTCCAGTAAATTTTAATATTGCATGTCAAGTGTAGGAAATTCTTCAACCCATTTAACTCTGTGATTTGTCCTTGTTCTGTGTATCTAACTCGTGTTTGTTTGTTGCAGGTCCTGCAGGACGTGACGTTAATCCCAGGCCGGCTGTACAACGAGGAGCATCCTGAAGGACCGAAAAGAGAGATCCGTTATCAGGACCTGCCACCAGACACAATACGAGGATTTTACTTTTCCGCACATTGGGTAAGAAACTAATCTTTTATAAGTCTACCACAACCTTCACCGACGTTTGTGGGTTTATTGATTTTTATACGAAAATTCATCTAAATTTATTGCTTGACTAAAATACTTATGTTGCGTGTGCTACATTTTTTATTGCTCTAATAATTTGAACATAGTCAATATTATAGATATTTATTCAATTTTGACGTCTAAACTACTATTATTAACTCCATAGCAACAACTTTAAACAACTGTTTATTCACAAGTGAATTAAAACTTTTTAAATCAGTCAACACATTTTTAAATCACTCTGATGTCATTATTTCGTCAAAAATGCATAAAAACAATGACAACTTGCCACTGACGACTACTTTGACTTTTTTTATATGTCAAAATAAATTTATAATTCATATATTTGAGATAATTTCGTCCAAATTGAATAAAATATTGTATAAACCACGTGAGGTACGAATGTTTATTCACTCGAAGAAATTATCCCACTCGCCCTTCGGGCTTGGGGGCTAAACTTTCTTCTCTTGAATAAACATTCATGTATCTCACTTGGTGTATAAATATCTATTATCCTCCTCCTGCAGCTATTCAAAACGCAGCACGTTGTATCAAACCCACACTACATGCCCGATGCAATTAATCTTGTTGCATTTTATTTCCGCACAGTTGCCGCAATTCCGCGCCTGTTTCTGGTTTATTTTTATTGTCATACACTAGAGATTTTAAATGTCCCCAAAAATAAAAATCCAATGGATCCATGATACAGGTCCACCGCGACCTATCCATCTACCTTCAAACACTTCGTTTAAATGTTGCCGAACATTTCTTGTAAAATGCGGTGGTGCACCGTCATGCATGAACCAAGCTTGTTGACGCACATTTAAAGGAACATCTTCCAATAATTCCGGTAAATTATTATTATTTTGAGGTATTAAAATAAGTAATGATTTTAGTGTCCACCCTGTCGAGCATTTACCCCACAAATAATAGAAACATATAAGTTGGTCAGGAAAAAAGAGCCGGGATTTGAAGTTATTTTCGTAAGCAGCGACAGGTAAGTGAGAACTTTTTCATTTATTACTTTTCGTCTCATATTCTATAAGAGAATGAAAATGGGTCTAAATTTTCGAGAGTGCGTTTAGGGCAGATAAGCACGGTTTAGGGTCTCTAGAATACGAATTACACATTTTTGAAATGATGTCTGAGTGTGTGCGTTCGTTCGTTCGTGCGTTCGTTTATATGTTACAATTTTTTCGGAAACGATATTTAACTCCAAAAATGTCAAACATTTAAATACCAAATTTTATATCTAAGGTTTAAATACGATTTTAAATAGACCAATTGTATTTTGGTACCAATTCACAAACCGGAAGTAAAACTTATCATAGAGCAATATGATTTTTCTTAAATTATCTCGATAAATAAAGTATTTATGATAATATATGTTTCATTAAATATAACAGAATTTTTTTGTACCATTTATAAACTATAGGACAATTTATATCTACTTTTTTGAAATTTCAGTATCTTTTGTGCATTATATGAAATTTGTTTCTACACAAAATTTGAATTATTATGACAGTGACAGTACAGTTGACATCTTTCGCTGGCTTCTTGGTTTACTTACATATTACATAAACATTATTATTTTTTATGTGCGGAACAAAATTTTATCTTTAAAATTAAATTTATTGTTAGACATGCCAATTTATTTACTGTGGTTATAGAAACAATTTCAATTCTTTTTTGACTCTTTAGAAAAAATGTAACACCAAATTTACAAATTCAAATTTACGAAATTTCCTACAAAACCTTAAATTCTCTTCTTGTACGAGTAATTAGCTAAATTTATGCACAAATCTCTCCATTTATTCCAAGTCAAGTCAGATTTGTTTCGATCAACAAAACGCTGTCAAGCAAATGGTAATGAATCAGAAAAGCAATTACTTAAAGAGCAACGAACAAAAGCCTCTTGCAAACAATAAACAAAAGTCAAATGCTAAAAACGTGAACATCTAAACAAAAACCAGAATCTTAAAGAGAGAAGGGAGGAAGGATTGGATAATTTAAAAAAGAATATACCGTAAGAAAAAATAATGAAAGAGGAGGAGGAAACGAATAAAGATGAAAATAAGAAGTAGAAGGAAAATTAAAGGGGGTTTATGTACTACAATTCCGCATAAGCGAAATTCCAGAGGCTTCGTATTTCTATCTCTTTGGTGGAAACATTTGAAACGCAGTTTGCCACTCGGTTGCTAAGAAACCGAGTTATTTAGGGGTTGAAGTTTAGATTAGAGGTAAGGGCAAGGCAGAAGTCAAGTACATAAGGCGAGGGTAGCGTATTGCTCTAGGGGTGGAAGAGTAATTTGATTAAGAGCTATAATAAATTGTATGCGTTTCATGATAGCAACCCGTAAATGCAGATTTTTCATGCGATGAATAGGTGTAAATGAATTATAAAAAATTGAATATAATTTACATAATATTTTAAATACATTTATGTTATAGAATTCCGAAATTAGATCTCAAACAGAATTACTTCATATTAACTAGAGTAACGTAATAACGTTAATTTTTAGTTTTTAGCTAATTATACAAGAAGTTATTAATAGGGGTGCTCTATTACGGAGTTTAAATGGCGTATTTATCTTTAATCATGTATGGTCAGGGTCGGACTGGCCAGGTCGGTCAGTTCACAATTTCCAACGGGGCCAAGACTTTTTGGGGACCAAATTGCAAACTGTAACTTTGTTTTGTGTCTCTACCAATAATTTATAAAATTATGTTCTTTATATATTAAGGTAAATACGTATAAATGAAGGTGTACAAAAGGTAACTTTTAATAATAAGGCATATAATCTTGAAGAAAAAACATTTCGACACATCTTGGCCAGCTTCTCGATTCGGTATCTCTGAAGATACTACAATGTGACCCTAATAATTATTCGGAATTGACGGACTTTATTGCTGTCAAAGTGCTTCGACTGTTATGTTCTTCAAATGTTAGAAGATCATCTTCTATACATTGTACAGTAATGTTCAGAAATAATGCCCAGACTTCCTACTCCAGTGCTGACGATTTATGAAAAATTCGATATACGTTCGATTGAGTGAGGGTGATGAGAGATAAATAGCAAAGGAAAGGTATATTGCTTCTATTCCAAGAAAATAGAACCAAATTTAGAAGTATCCTCTTTACCTGAGAGGCAAGAAAATACCTTGACTTAGAATTTTGTCAAGTGTATGAAATCCAAATGAATTTTGAACCAGAGAGTTAAACTGTAACCTACTATGTAAGAAATAAAAATGTTTAGATTTTTCAGGTTTAATCTGATTTAATTAACAAATCTAATTCAATAAATTATTTTTTCAATACCTGCACCGAAAACGCCACCTTTCGTCCCTATTATTAGGGACGAAAGTGAGGTATTTCTGACCGGTCAGTAATATTCCTCCCTGGGCAGTAAAAGTAGTTTTCCTCCCGCTTTATGCGCGTATCCACTTTATGTTTTCTCCTTAGGGAGGAAAAGTACTTTTTCTCTCGCCTAATGCGGAAATCCACTTTATCTTTGCCTCTCTAGAGAGAAAACATACTTTTCCTCCCGCTTTATGCAGGATTCCAAAATATATTATTTAGATTATTTTTAATTATTTTCCTTAGGGAGGAAAAGTACTTTTTCTCTCGCCTTATGCGGAAATCCACTTTATCTTTTCCTCTCTAGAGAGAAAAAATACTTTTCCTCCCGCTTTATGCAGGATTCCAAAATATATTATTTAAATTATTTTTATTTATTTTTAATTATTTCCTATTAGAGATATAACTTCTGACGACCATTTTTTGTAATATAATATTTATTTATTTGAATATAAAATCTATAAAAATATATCGTTATAATGTAATTAAATTACATTATTCTTAGATATGTTTTATTATTAATTTACCTATTATTGTCTTTGTGTTACAAAGTTTAGAAATAGATATACGAGTATGTAAATATAAAAAGCATCGTTTAATTATTTTTTTATGATAATTTCATGATCTACTAATTTTATTTGAGTTATTTCACTACAATATGTTTTATAAATAAATAGATACGAATTAATGAGTTCTAATTTTAATGCAGAATTTTGACAATACAAGTGATTCAAAAAGAAAGTATCTATCCAAGGTATCATCGAAAGTAGTGAATCCTAATTTACAAAATATTTCAAAATCTGAAGCCTCTGTTTACCGTAGCTAATGCTGTTTTTCCGAGAAAATTGGGAATATAGCTATCTTTTGCTTTGTATCTTCTGCCTCTGTTCATCAACGACTGTAGACGTATTTCGAATTTTTCATAAATCGTCAGCACTGGAGTAGGGAGTCTGGGCATTATTTCTGAACATTACTGTACAACCAAACACCAAACTACCTGGTTTTATGGTGATCATGATGTGCTTTTGTTCCGTGTAACGTGAATATTTACTTTAGCTGGTACATTTTAATACAACAATCAAGGAAAATTTAATTTATTAACTTACCAAAGAACAAGCATACGTTCATCATCTGTCACTTGAATTTCGTTTGTCAATTTTAATTATTAATTCAGAAATTACACTTAAATTTATTATACATTATTATAATTTATAAATAAAATTTTATATTCACATGCACTTACATTACATTACTATTTTTTGAAATCAGTATATTTGAATTTAGCGACAAATTTTGTAACTAGATTGAAAGTTCTTCATAGTATATTAATCAGTTTTTTTTTAAAAAAGAAGGATTATAGAAGATTAAATGGTATTTTCTACTGGGTAGCATTGTCCGAAAAGCTACAATTTAAGGAAAAAGGGCTATTATAATATTTAATCTAGGCTGATGCAAAAGCGAACATAGACTGCTTTGTGTTCTCTTTCTTGTGACACAATTGACGTAGGATGGTTACCAGCAAAAATAAATAAATAATTGGAAGAATCCAGTAAAAATGTGATTTCATTGGATATACATCCCACATATCAACGCGTAGCCTTGTCCAAAATATTTGATTTTGACATATCAATGCGTAATCTTGTCCAAAATAATTTACTGCATTTATTTGAATATAAGGTGAAGTAATCCATTTTTCTGGCTACAAAAGCTCGATATTTTTCCAACAACTCAATTACCAAATGATACAATTATAATTAACCTAACACCCTGAGGGCTTAGGTTCAATCCCATTTGTATAATTCTTATCGCTTGACCCTATAAATAATCCCACCTCGCTGTATAATGTCCACGATATATCAAACATACGTTCTGGCACGATTTCACGAACGATTTAACTCCCCTCCCCTCACAGCAAACGCTTCAAATAGGATTATCAGAGAATATCCTGCCAATCAGAGGACTAGATGAAGAACACCCCCTCCTTCACAGTCAAACTTCATGGAGCAAAGGACGTTAAGGCATTAGCTCTAGGCAAACTTTCCAGAGATAGAAATATATTTATTTTATGGGAGCTAAGCCGGAAGAAGGTTCAATTGATTTGAATTATCGTGTTTGGGAAGATTAGATTGTTTCAAATCCATTAATGCACTTATAGTCCAGTCAATTTACTGATTTTGGGCTAATTTAAGGGTGAAGCGCGCATTTTCAATAAAAAATGACCTGAAATTTGGATTCAGCGACCCAAAAAACCTATACTATGACAAAATTAAAGCTCGTAGTGAGAATATAGCTATATTGTTTTTTGCCAATTTAAGGGTGAAGCGCGCATTTCCCATAAGCGATTTTCCGAAATTTGGATTTAGCGACCCAAAAAACATATACTATGGCTAATACTATGGCTAAATTAAGGCTCACAGTGAGCATATAGCAATACTTTACATGACAGTTCATAGATAAAGAAACACTACGTTGAACAAAGATAGACGGCATACACGTAGAAATAATTAAGAATAGGATAGATGTGTGTGAGAGAGAGAGAGCTCGAGAGAGAACACATTACTGTGACGTAGATGTATCGATACGTAAAATCTCAAATATTTAAAGAACTATTAACTTTTTGAAAACTTTTTCATGGCAATAACTCATTTTTGAGGTCTCCTTTCAATATAATTGACTGGATTTGCTATTATGGTAAAGTATCCTATTGATAGTGGTAGAAGATTGATGTTTTTTTAAATGCATATTAAGACATGCTTTTAAATACAACTTATGACCATTTTTTCAATATCTGGAAATAATTGACCGTAATAATTATGATTGCAACGTGATATAAGAAAGGATAAAGGATAAGGCTGGGAATAAAATTTGGGGCTGAAAAGACTTAAATACGTTTAACACAAAATTAGTAAATTTAATACAAAAGAGGCACTGACCTTTAACCCGAGGCTACCTACTCAAGGTTCGCAGGACCTGTAACAAGAGAAAAACAAAATTAATAAAAGAAATAATATAACAAGATTTCTGAGGAGTTAAAGATGTTGTATAATTTGCTATACGATTGACGGTTAAGTTATATTAAAAATGAACATACATTTTTCATGACACCTTTATCAGCTGTTTTAGTATCTGAACTGAATTCATAGCATCACTTTACTTTGCCATTAAAAGCCATCGAGGCAGCAAAGCTGCGGTTTTTCTCTCTACTTTCAGATATAATAACTATCTATGTACTTAAATAAAATGCTAACCTATCTTCTCCATGGCCCATGCTTAGCTCCTTGTGTGTTCCATCATAGAAAGTTCGTATATTTTCACCTGGAAACACACATTAAGTTCAGCCACACACTATATTATATCACTAAAACTATTTTCACATATGTATTTCAAGCAAATTTTAATATATTTGATGTATTTTTAAGCATACATTTCACTAGACATGCATATAGTTTCACGAAGACCACACTACTGTTGATTTAATTGATTTTTTCTGCAACGAACAGAATTGAACGGTTCGCAACTAACTTAGATTTCGTGAAATACCAGTGACCCTCAAACAAAATTTTAACGTAATTATTTTTGGATGTATTTAGATAATATTATTTTTATAAATACATGTAAATTATGATTTATAAGTTATTTTAAAATTACCTCCTATCTTACAATATTAAAGGAAGGTACTGTAATGGGTCAAAGTACATTTCTTGATATTTAAAATATAAATCTAGTATTTTTGAGAAAACGTTTTTTAAAGTACCTACCCATACAACTTAAATACGTCGTTAAGACGTCTTTATAATGTCCATGTCTTTAAAAAGTCTGATCCAAATGTAATCACAAAGACGTCACATACTTGTCTTATGTCCTCCATTCTGGATGTTTAAAAGATGTTATTATCTTCCATGCAAATGACGTCTATTTAATATCTTTTCGACAGTCAAATGTTGTCCTTTTTAATAAAATTATTTTTTTAATGGTAACCAACCTACAGAATTAACTTCCAATTACAGGATGGTAGATGTTATTATAGTGGAATCCAACCACTCGGACCCAGTGGTATTATTGTCGGTTGTGCTGGGAATCGAACTGGGGACCGCTAGCATGCTAGGCGGACCCTCTACCGCTGAGCTAACCACTGACCAATATAAGACGTATCAGTTTTCATAATTGACGTATAGTTATATTTTTAATTATCTTGTGCTTTAGTAAAATCAGTCCACAAAGAAGGACTTCAATGACAATAATGATCTAGATTATTACTGTAGTTTCTTCATATGTGGACAGGTTTCTTGTCGAAGGCTTTGAATATAATGTTTTGGCACACGGAAAATTTCTACACTAGTTAAAGCAGCTCCGATTAATTTCGAAAAAACATGATTCACTTTTAAGTCAACACTGTGATTGGGACGCTGAGTTAGATAAAACTTGTACATAATGGTGCACACATTATGATTGCTATTGATTAATCAATTCGTGATGTGTAAAGTGTGATACTTATTTTTTGAGAACTACAATAATTATTATTATTACATATGAAAAATAAAAATTAAAACATGCTAAGCTATGCCCTCGTCAAATTTAGTTTTTCTCGGCAAATATAGGGACGCTACGAACTGTGTTTCAAGCAAAAGCATCTAGATTCCTTTCTTGATATGCTTGTTTATAGATGGTCTTGTGTAATTACAGTTGATTAAATTAAATTAATAAATTTAAAAAGCTTTTCCATAAAATTTATAAAATATATGTGTTTTAAAAGTGTATACATACAACGATACATCAGAATAATTCACGGTGCAATTTCTTCCAAGTGGACAAATTCCTGCCGGATTAAACCCCTATATCTTTCTCTCCCCCGGGGTAATTTCCAGGGGTGTGTGATCGTAAATCCTCCCTACCAACCCTTCAGAGACATTTTACCCAGCCCTGTCAGCTAGTGCAGGTTTTACGAGTGTATGGTCGCTCAGCTCAGCTGCTCTAGACACTAGACTACTTGCAACGCAAGGTGAATTCATTAAAACTGATGGAAGTTTTATGTTGTTAGCGTGGTAGCACTGTTCACTATTGTGCTACGGTTGGGAACACTGTGACGCATGTGCCAGAATCGTAATGAGGTAATTTTTTATCGCGAAAAGTGATGAATTTATTAAAATTGGATGATGGAATATGGACAGAGATAAATTATGAGGGTGTGAATGGCATTAGAGATACGAACCAGAACCACCAATGAATGAACTAGGTACATAACATATCATATAATAGAAAAATTATAATAATTAAAAAATCTAATGTGGCCAACATTATAACCTCTCGCCATACATTTAATACATACATTTCCACGATTTTCTCGGAAACTGTTCTACTTACATGAAAATCGTAAAGAACTTTATATATAGAGAATTTTATTCTCTACAATTTCATATTAACACATTTCTTCGTAATATTAACCATTTATGAGATAAACGCAAAAAACTAAAAATGTACACTGTACACATTCAACCCTTAAAAAGTAAGGGATGCGGACGGGGGCGAGTTAGGGACTTTTGATATGTTGTTCAGGACATCAAATAGAACATGTATACAAATTTTTAGCTTCACACATTTTCGTGTTGGGTTATAACCTAGATTGACTGGACTATATAAAGTATACTATGTCCACCGAACAGATAGAGTAGATGCTCCTCCCACAAATGTGCGCGAAATTGAAATACGGTATTGCTATTGGTAAGCCAGTTTTACACTGCTAGGCAAACTCAACTGCTGAGATCGGTCATCAAAAAAATCGTTCGTAAATAAAAATTGTACTTCATATTTCTTTTAAAATTATGTTATACATAAATGATAAAATATATAATTCTTCCATATTTATTTCAAATAAAACGTTTTAAAATTTGTTGCTTGTAAAGCCTACTTCTGCGCACATTGTACTGCGCAGTTTTGGCTCTGCCCACTAGTTTTATTACTCTATGTGTTCGATGGACATAGTATAACAACACAGACAAAATATTTCGGAACAAATTCGTACGGTACGAAACAGCACACGACATCAGAAGGGCTAACGTCAAACTTCCGCTGCAGTGGTAGCGCTACCCCTATCGTCCTGCAAGTGAACTATAATGTTCCGAGGCTTATCTTGGTGCCAAGGATAACAGTTAATGTTTATGGTATGCGCAGGATTCTTGCTACGGCCTTTCCACAACTTTCTGAATATTTTAGGCGTAAACTTTAGTTGTTATGGAAACTAGGATGATCTTAATGTGCACTAGGCGATAAATGGAATTTAAATTATATTATTATTTATTTGAATTCTACCTAAATAAAACTTTCAAAGCTTATAATGTCATAATAATTATTAAATAAAACTTTTGTTTTTTACCTTTCACCGCTCAGTTCTGTAAGAGGTATTGTAATCATGAACTTTCAATGGATAAGTATGTATTGAGGTCCCTATACTTTGTCTCAGAATTCGGAGGAGCACCTATAAAAGTCCCATTTATACAGGGAAAATAAATTGAAGTACAGTTTGGCGGCAAATTTGAATCACTTACAAATCAATGTAATATTTGAATTACAAATCAAATAAAAACGTTTTTTGAGCGGAGAAATTTCATTTTTAGTTCTTGTTCCTGGTTTATCCATTGTTAACCTTAACACCTTGTTAACAATTTACACGCAGATATTCTAACCTATAAAAGAACTGTCACATTTTGTAAACACTGGAGCTCAATTACTGGGTGTAAATATGGCTCAGAAATGAGCAATCTGATTGGTTAGAAAAACGCGGCAAATTTAATAAGCTCCTCCGAATTCTGAGACAAAGTATAGCACATGTTGATAGTGTCGCGATGATGTCTGTGTGTGTGGATGGATGTTGGAGGTACGATAACGCAAATACCACTGCATTAAAAACATAGAAATTTTGTACCTATATAACATTCTGCACCCTAGATTAGATCTGATTAGATATTGGTGTTAATCGTGCAACCGGAAGTGGTAATATCTTGAAGATCTGAAGAGTTTTTCTGAAATATCTTATAAATATTAATGATACAAGTTTGATATCGCCAAGGTAATGAAATGTATGTGATATTAAATCATAAGGTGATCAGTCGAGTGTTTTTATCATCCAAGTTAGTGCAGCTTAACTAATAAACACTCATTCCTGTAAGTTGTTGTAAAATTCTTCTTAAATGATACATTACTTCTTTATTTTAGTAACACGGAATTTTGATTGAAAATTTTATCAATAGTAATATATCAAGGGATCATTATTTTGCTGGTAAAATTTATTTCAAAAGATTGTTGCTTAGTAACATTTCGAGACAAATGACATGATCAAAATCCCGAGCTGAAGGCGAGGGATTTTATCATTCAATTTGTCGAGGAATGTTACCTATAATCAACAATCTTAAGAAATAATTTTACCTGCAAAATAATGCGACCCGTGATATATTTTGTTAGACTATTTCCCAAATAAACAGACATAAAATATAAACTAATAAATTTACGTTGGACTGTCCTAATGCCCAGTGCACACGGAGAAACATTTTGAAAAGTTTCCTGAAAAAAGTTTCCAGAAAATGGAGATTTTTTTAAAAAACAATAAATATGTTTATGACCACATGTCACATTTGACGATTTGACAAATAAGAAGTTAGCTGCACTTCACAACGTTTCCTGAAAACGCCTCATTTTTATAGGCGCCGTTAAAACTTTGAAGTTTCCGGAAACTTTTTTCGGGAAACATGTCAAAATGTTTCTTCGTGTGCACTAGGCATAATATTTTTATTATTAAATTTTTTTAAATGCCGGAGTAAGCAAAATTTGACACTGCTGCAGACCGATTAGAATAATTATTCGTGGTTTTTCGTGTTTTTAAATAAAGACTAATTTTTTGTGCCGAAACGGTTGTTTATTTTGACATTTAATTTTTTTACTAACCTTTGAGTGTCAAAATTATAAATTTTAGTTTCTTTCGTTTCACAAGTTCATTAATAATTGCTTCCAAACTAAGGTTTTTGACGTAACTGTATTTTTTGGCGTTATATTTGATATATTTTTATTTCATCGTAAGAAGGTGTCACAAAAAGGTTCATTTGACACTTTTAATTTCAATTAAAAACAATACTAAATCAATGTAACGGGTAAATTGTCACTTGAACAATCCCTAGGGAATTTTTTCAATTTTTGCCGATATATTTTGTACGTCATTGGTCAGAATTTAAAAATTGAAGCAAATGATTGGTTTAATTAATATGTGGGAAATAGTCACAAAATTAAATGCAAATTAATTGACAAAACTTTTGTAAATCATAAGAAATTTTATTAAATGAACAGAAACTAATTTAGATGAACTAAAATTAACTTTTCTTTAAACCCACAATATCAAAATCATTTTCTTGTATAACTATACGACCACATGATGAATTTCTTAAGAACAAACTATTAGTTTGTTTTCTGTGACTTTATTTTCTATCAACTTATAATTACAGCGTCACCCTCCAAGTTTCTTAATTAAATTCTTATTTACTACAGTAATAATCCATTTATCCGATAACAGAAATATTAAAAAACGTCGTAACTTCTTATCTAGGCTGTCCACCCTGACAAACAACGATCCAAGGGTGTAAATTATTCCCAACGCGTATATTTTACTAAATTTTACGATTCTGTTTCTTCTGATAACAGTGCAACATTTTATACAAAAGTTCTGATGACATTTGTAGCCGATCTTATCAGAACTATATTGTAGGGGTGAATTGAGTCACGATTATATTTTTTAAGGAGAGTATTTTGAACAATTCGTGAGCGTGCAAAAACTTTATTTGAATATATCGTGACCAGAAGAACTATCTTTTGTTTTATGCAGTAGCTAACGTAGTGAAGTAGCAGGAGTATTGTATTTTTTTATGTTTTACGTCTCTGATAAAATCAGATATTGCACTACTGTAACCTGGTATTTCCCGTGAGTCTACAAAGTTAGTTTTTAACTCATACATAGTTGGAAAGAATAGACTATTATTGCAATATTGGGAAAATATTCGCAATAAAAACAAGAAAAATTGTTTTCGGCATTCGATTCCTTGAACATTTCTCTATTGAATACATTATACTAAAAATGTTTGAACATCTTCGTTTAGCCGAAATCTAATGATATACACAGGGATATTATTGATTTTTTTTATTTGTTGTGTTTAAACAAGTTTCATTTCTAAACTAATACGAATATCGACTTTCGGTTTTCCGCATTCGATTCCTTGAACATTTCTCTATTTAATACATTACCTACACTAAAAATTTATATTCAACTATTTTATTTTATTGTGTAAAAAAGCAATTATTTTTTCAAATTGACTCCGCTGTAAGTAACTTATTATTTTAATTGTTTATACTAACTCTACAAAAACTTTGTAATGTTAATTTAATCCTGAAGATGATTCTGGTAGGATCGAAACGTTGAGAGTGTGATTTGAAATAAATTGGCTGAGTGTCTAGTACCGTGTTTTCAATTTAAATAAATATATTATACAGAACTTAAACCAGAAAACTGTAGCAAAACTGAGGTGAAATAGAGGGTAGTATGAAAAATAAGGAATTTTTTTTAAGGATACGGGATAGCCAGTCGTGGCTGAATTAGGAAGGGATGTTTTGGGAGCGTGGCGACATGATACTTTAAAGACACATTTTAAAGTATATTAAACTTTAACAAACACACAAAATAACCGTTTAAAGACGAATAAAATGATTAAAACTAAAAACTTATATACGAATTTATACAAAAATATACTTAAATTTACGCTCAAAAGCGTAAATGGCGTAGCACGGGCTACACCTTGGGTCTTATCTCTACCCCGGCCAACGAAGAACTGCACGCAGACGTCCAAAAATCAAGAGAACGTCTGGCTTAGGGGTACGGAGGGATGCAGATGACCTCCGAACTATTGTATCTAAAAATAACTTAAGATAACAACAATCCAGAGCTTAGCACATACAAGTCATCTTGCTACAAAACGATTTATTTATTAATTCTTTCTCTGCTATATTTCCTGCTTTTCTACCAGGAGTTCGGACTCATTCTCCGCCTACACCGCCACCATGCCATGGTTGGTGATCCCCTGGCAACACGCAGCAGTGCGCGCAGAACTGGCGCAACTCTACGGCGTCCGTGGCATCCCCACGCTGCTCCTGGTGGACGGCAACGGCCACGTAGTCACGCACGACGCCCGGACTGAACTACTAGACGACCCCAAAGCACAGGTAAAGTCCACGCATACATCAAGTACCTAATCGTTAAATGCTTATTGCAGTCACACAATGCCCAAAACCGCAATCGTTTAAGATTAGCCCGCAGATAAGAAATATAGTCGAACAGTTCAGTATTTGCCATATTTATTAACCCGAGTATATATTTTACCCCCAGTGTTCCAGTGGTAGAGTAAGAGTTTTTCGAAGCTTATTACCAGGGTTGTATTGTATGCTCTGGCGCATCTCAGGCTTGTGGTTTTGATCATTGTGTGACTGCAATAACCCCCTAAGTCAAACCTGTTTGTGTTTATAGATATACTCATAAGGTGGATTTTCATTCGCGGCTTCGTCTGACTGCAAAGTCGAACGATACCGCAGCGCAGATTTGTGCGGCTATGACGCGTTCGACTCCCGTTTGACTTGACATTTGACATCTTAAATAATAATAATAACATTTAAAATTTAATTCAATTTAAAATTATAATTATATTACATGAGGTACTTACTTGAATTCTAAATTATTTCATATTGTAACAACCTTACAAACAAAGTTACTAAGAAATAGGGACATTTGTCTATGGTTAAAGTTAAATAAAATTCTAGTAACGACTTCGTTCGACTGAATTTATTGAACCCGCACGTGACCTCCACTCTCTATTATGATTGGTCAGCCAAGTAGCTGGAGTCAGACGAAGCCAGACGAAGCCGCGAATGAAAATGTGCCTTAACATGTGTACACAAAATTATTAACACTATTTATCATTTACAGAATTTTCCCTGGAAACCTAGATCTGTAAATATTTTAACGGAGAGATATGCCACCAAATTACAAGACTATCCTGCTATTGTATTATTCGTAGGTAAGTTGCAAAAGAGCGAATTCAATAGTTCAAAGTAATAAATAGAAAATTTATTTACTACACTTTAATAATGGTTTTCTCTGATCCCTTTAGAATTAAAAAATGTAATTATTTAACTTTAAATAAAAAAAAATGCCTATATCGCACTTTAGTGCGAAGATCTTCTTGCCACACTCAAGATTTTAAAATATGTCAGTGTTTTAGAATAAATAAAAGTAAAACCGAATATTTCAAATTCTTTTTAGAATTAGAAAATTAACATAGAATTAAATTAAAATTATAGACAGGCTCCTTGCAAATAAAAGTGCCTAAGGACAATTATTAATAACGAAAACCTTCAAAACATACATGATAATTATTATTTTCCTACTAAATTTTATTCTAAATAAATATTTAATCGTATTAAACTGTTATTACCTTTTAATATGAAATCTTTATTGATAATTATAAACAACATAATACGTTAGATACTTGTAATTCATTAGTTACGGACTTAATACGTTAGATACAGCCATAATAACATCAAAACCTTCCATAATATGCGAACTGTCAATTGACAGATAAAATTGTTTATTATACGATTAAGCTTTGAATATCGATGCTTTGAATATAACGCGAATATATGCGATTTAAGCCCCCTTGGATGTTCAAAGAGACTCGGTTTCACCTCGTCGCTTAGCAACATCCCCGGAATTATAAATCGCATAATATTCTTGTTATATTAATAGCTATAAAAAATGCTTAGTTACTAATACGCGCTTAAAGCTAATTACCTTTAAACTAAAATAGTTTATCAGAATGTCTTTACAACAATAATACCAATTCCCTTCCACAGAAGGCGACGACAGCGACCTGCAGTTCGCCGACCAAATCCTGTCCCCTGCCGCCACCACCTACTACAAGAAACATAACATAAACTTCAACGCCTCTGAAGAAGACTTCCTCTACGCCTGTGAGGACGAGCACTACATTCAGTTTCTCGTGGCGCTGGACAGCGACACCAGCGAGCTGCTGCGTGACCTGGTGGGCTTAGACGACGTCGTGCCACTGCTCGTGGGACTCGACATGCCCAACAACAGATACGTGGTCATGGACTATGGGGTGGAGATCTCGGTCGACACTGTCCAGGAGTTTGTGGACAAGTTTGAGAAGGGGGATCTTGAGTTTAAAAGTTTACATGAACAGGTTACGGAGAGTAGCGAATTAAGTTGTTAATTTAAAAGCACAAAGCGAACCGCGAACCAAACCGAACCGTAATAAAGTAATTTGGCACAAACCCGTAACAGGAGTCGAACCGATGGTTGTGAAACGGTTCAGAACGGTTTACAGCATTCAATTGAAATTTAACATTTTTTCGTCAAAATGATTTATAGATAGACTCTCCGTTTACGCAACGCAAACGTTCCCGTTTTCACGTTAGATATTTTTTGGCCTCGTGACGTGTAAACATAACAAACGCTCGTTTGTCCACTAAATTATTTAATAGAGTCTGAAATAAATGAAAAAGTTTCATTTTAAATGTGACATTTGCTGACTCAAATGCACGTTTTTATTTATATTGACATTTCATTGTTTTCAAGATTGTTTTTCAACGCGGCTTGATTTTAAAATTCAATGTTAGTATGATGGCCAAAAAATAGAATACCTACATTATGTGTGCGGTAGGTAATTTTACAACGCTCGGTTTTATTAAAGCACTCCGCTTCGCGTCGTACTTTAATATAGAACCTCGCGTAAAATTGAACCTACCGCACATATAATGTAATAGTAAAAACATGTATCATGATTGCGTTGAATATTTTTTGACAGATGGTTTAACCAATCATATTGCGTAATGATGACGTCAAATGATGTAATACAACCAATAGAATTGAAAATGTAAAATGATGTATCTGACAACATAATTATGTAGATTAGGTTTTATTTTGTTACGTTAGTTACAAAAAATTAATTAATTTGTCACATGAAACGTCAAAAATGTTTAGCAAAATGAATCGTTTTGGTAGTATTTTTAACAAGAAAAATATTCTTCTTAAATACCATTCGAGATAATAATTTTTTGAGAGAATTGTTGTCTATTCCACGGAAATTATTGCAATTTCACTTCACAAAACATTACGGAAAATTCCCGTCAACTACGTTTCGGGAAATTGTCAGATGATGTTTTGTGTCGTGAAATTGTTAGAAATAAGTTGCCGTGGAAACGACAAAGCAATTCTCAAAAAATTATCATCTCTTATGGTATTACCCCCCTGATCATCTGATATAATAAGTTCATGTTTTGCGTAGCGTATACGGAGCGTCAATCTATAAATCAGGCTGGCTCCTTATAGAATTTTATTATTTATGTGGCTATACAACTACTTTTATGAAAATAGCGCGGTATAGGTAACCATCAAATTTTACAATAATTATTCTCTAAAAAGATTTGTTAAAAATGTTATAAAATACTCATACAAATACTCAATATTCATCTCATTATTCATTCAACAATCTGTTGTTTGAATAATATTTAAAAGCGTAATAAATCCATTGTATTCTTAGAATAAATTGTCAATAAAAAGAATCGCAATATAAATGTGTGTTAAATGTATATAAACTAGTGTCATCGAATTAGATTTAAATATATAATTGGAACTGCAATAGAATAGTGAATGCATGTGATGTAGAATTAATATTTATAGTACAAATTCGACTTTAATATTCTAAATAAAATTTTCCTATCATAGTATGTGTTTCAGTTATTTTTTTTAATACGAATAATAGTGGTATATTATTTCTCCCGGTATATTAATACAGGGTGTTTCATAACTTCAACTACATACGTTAATGGTAGGTATATGTTGTTTGATATGCTGATTACGAATCAAAAAGATTTTTTTTTAAATCGCAAAATTATTTTCCATGTTTCCCAGTCCAAAATTTTTCGCTGGCACTGCCACTGGGTGGATGATTATGTTAAAGTTATTAATTAAATATAATTCTATTATAAATAACTGCTAATAATTGAATTGTGTAATTATTTTATCGCAGTACTTTAATAGATAAGTGAATCCAGTGCAGTACTACAAAAATATTTTAGGTAAATTTTTCGAATTTAAAAAAAATTATTTTAGATTCGTAATCAGTATATCAAACAACATATACCATTAACGTATGTACTCGAAGTTATGAAACATCCTGTATATTTGTATAATAACTAAAAAGAATAAAGTAAGTATGGCGAGAGGTCTTGTGCTGGCCACATCCAAGTGGCAAATATTAAATCCAAAAATGATTTATTTTTATTTCATTTTACTTTATTTTTATTGCAAATAATTTTTATAGCATTGCACATAGGAATAGCAAATTGATTAATTATATTAGCGTTTACAATTTTATTAAAATTTCATTTCAATTTATTTTTATAGGATTTAAATACCATCCATTCATTTTTAGTATTTCGGCCATATGTCAATATTTTCATATGTAATTATGGTGAGTCAGTAGCTGTCTATAAATTTATAGAAATATGTACGCTATAGATTTGCCCAGAATGGCATTTTTTAAGATAGGTCTATAAGTTACTATATATACGCTTATAGAAGTTATAGAACTGTCTAGAATCTCAATATAAAATTACGTAAAATAAAGACTTACGACTTACTCCTACGCATATATTTTAAAACAATTGCACTGTATTTTATTTTTGCACTTTTATCAAGTTTAACAGTTTCACCGAACCCAATGCATCATGTAACACTAATCATACAGAAGTAATCACTACTTATGCAATGTAGGTCTGTAAATTGGGTAAAGGATTTAGCAAAACAATAAAACATTCTTTTTATACCTACACAGTTGCATAAATGTATAATGAATTTATGAGTGTAAATTTCAGGTATCTGTTTTAATAAATTTTAAACTACTAGAAAATATTAGCTCATTATCAATGTCAATACTGACACACTGCAAAACTAAACTATTTAAACATAGGGAACTGAACTAAAATTCAGACATTCGGGTACAATTTCTACCACAGGAAGATAGGAGTTGAATAGTTAAATTAAAATAAAAATGAAATACGTGTGCGTTGTTTTTCTTACCGTTTTGGTGGTGTTGGCTGTTACTACATCAGCAGGTAAATTTAACATTTATTTATTAATTTTGTGTCTGGATCAAAAATAGGAACTTCCTTCTTGGTGAGTTTTCTGTTTGCAATACTACACGTTACTGTAATAAAATCCACAAGTTTTCTCACATCTCAAATCTATCTACTTACTATAATTAAAATATTTAATAACTAAAACTAAATAAAAATTATAGATTTTTTCAGTGTAAACTGACTTTTCCTATAAATTTCATTGCAATTTGTTTTCATTCTTTACAATTAGTCCAGGCATTTTAGATAATGTTTTGGCAAATAGGGGAAAAAAATGATAGATAGCTGAATTTTGGTATATACGCTCATAATGGCTTCTAGTTTAACATACTAAAAGTCCTAAACGATATCGCGTGTGCTTCCATTGCTACGACCTTGTAAAGACCTTGAAAATGAGATTTTTGCGTATAACTCACGAACGGTGACACCAATTAAAAACTTTTTTAACGAAAATGTTGGTAATTTAATGTACTACAAAAAGACCCTTACCAATTTTATCGTCAGTTTATTTATTTCCTTCAAAATCGGGAAAAGGCTAATCACCGTTTTGGAATCGTTGAAAGCCCGTGAATTAGACTTCCGGTTTCAGAAAAATAGCTGCCATTAAGAATGGAATATACTATCGAATTCCGGTTTGCGGCATTCAATTCCTTTTATATTTTTCTATTAGACGTATATATTTTTTAACTTCATGAGGCTTTGGTTTAGCCGGAATTTTAAGTTATTTTAATTTTAGTATATTACTAATTTTTTCATTTATTATGTTTAATCGAGTGTTATTTCTGAACAAATAAAAATACTGACTTCCGGTTTTCAGCATTAGATTCCTTGAACATTTCTCTATCGAATACATTATACTAAAAATGTTGAAACATCTTCGTTTAGCCGAAATATAATGATATTCTTTAAGAGAACACAGCGATATTATGGATTTTTTTTAAATTTGTTGTTTTTAAACAAGTCTAATTTCTGAACGAATAAAAATACCGACTTCCGGTTTTCAGCATTAGATTCCTTGCACATTTCTCTATTGAATACATTATACCAAAAATGTTGAAACATCTTCGGTTTTGCCGAAATCTAATGATTTTCTTTAAGAGAGCACAGGAAAATTATAGAAATATTTTTGATTTGTCATGTTTGAACAAGTGTAATTCCTGAACGAATAAAAATACAGACTTCCGGTTTTCAGCATTAGATTCTTTGAACATTTCTCTATTAAATACATTATACTAAAAATGTTAAAACATCTTCGTTTAGCCGAATTACACTTGTTCAAACATGACAAATAAAAAATATTTCTATAATTTTCCTGTGCTCTCTTAAAGAAAATCATTAGATTTCGGCTAAACGAAGATGTTTCAACATTTTTGGTATAATGAATTTAATAGAGAAATGTGCAAGGAATCTAATGCTGAAAACCGGAAGTCGGTATTTTTATTCGTTCAGAAATTAGACTTGTTTAAAAACAACAAATTTAAAAAAAATACATAATATCGCTGTGTTCTCTTAAAGAATATCATTATATTTCGGCTAAACGAAGATGTTTCAACATTTTTAGTATAATGTATTCGATAGAGAAATGTTCAAGGAATCTAATGCTGAAAACCGGAAGTCAGTATTTTTATTTGTTCAGAAATAACACTCGATTAAACATAATAAATGAAAAAATTAGTAATATACTAAAATTAAAATAACTTAAAATTCCGGCTAAACCAAAGCCTGATGAAGTTAAAAAATATATACGTCTAATAGAAAAATATAAAAGGAATTGAATGCCGCAAACCGGAAGTCGATAGTATATTCCATTCATAAATCGCAGCTATTTTTCTGAAACCGGATGTCTAATTCACGGGTTCTCAACGATTCCAAAACGGTGATTAGCCTTTTCCCGATTTTGAGGGAAATAAATAAACTGACAATAAAATTGGTAAGGGCCTTTTTGTAGTACATTAAATTACCAACATTTTCGTAAAAAAAAGTTTTTAATTGGTATCACCGTTCGTGAGTTATACGCAAAAATCTCATTTTCAAGGTCTTTACAAGGTCGTAGCAATGGAAGCACACGCGATATCGTTTAGGACTTTTAGTATGTTAAACTAGAAGCCATTATGAGCGTATATACCAAAATTCAGCTGTCTATCATTTTTTCCCCCTATTTTTTTTATAATTCCTGGACTAAATGTTACTGCTCAAATATTACATTATGTTTTATTTAATGACGAAGATAGCCGAATAAATTTCTGTTTGTATTAAAACCTTGTAACCTAGAAACTTGAAAAGAAAATTATTTAATAAAATCACGGCAACGCAGGTGGAGTGATATTATTTTAAAACAATTTTTCGAGTTAGATACAAGGTTGATTAGTCAAACATAAAATTATTCGAAAAAATAAAATGCTTAAGTGGAATTCAACGAGATAATTTAACGACTCTTTAAAAGTTTATTTTTGTACTTTCTGGTCCGAAAAAAAATCCGACATTAGGTATAAAAAATGTTGAGGAAGAATGTAACTTGCATATTGATGATATACTCGTATTAGTTAAAATGAAATTGTTTCTTTTTTAATATAGCAGCATCATCAACTGACACATCTACGAGTAATACATCTGTAATTGTTGGAATCAAAAACGTTATTGGATCTTTGATGAATTTTCTGGAGCAAATTCGCATTCTGATCTCCATTCTAACAAAGGTAGGAGGAGGAATATTTGCAGGAATCTTACAACCGTGGCTAGTTACTATTGGAAGTTTTATTGGATATTTGAAGTACTTAATTTCCATGATGAATATATAAAGCGTAACATTAGATAGATGTTTCTATGTTGATAGTGTTATTGTCAGCAAAATATGTGTAATGTCTAAAAATGAATAAAAAGAATATAATATCAATATAAATATTTAATTTGAATGTTTATTTAAATCTGAATTTACCTACTGTTTTCTCTAAATATCAAATATCTAAGATACGTACCTACTTACAATAATAATTATTATTATTAAATGGAAATTGTGATCATTAATGTAGGATTAGTTAAAAATAGTTTTGTTTTAAAAAAAATTTACATCCACAAAATGAAAACAATAATTTAATATAATTTGATGTTTTTTTTATTTTGCTACACATTTAAATTATTTTCCCTATTTATAATACTCATCAATTTACAACCGTATTCTAATCTTAAAAATTCTTATTTTACGTAAAATGAAACGTAAATACATATTATTTTTTCTTCTTTATTATTTGAGGTACGTAATCACTGTTACTAGCATTAGAAAATGACTGTGCATATAAATCCAACCTTTGGGTCATCTTAAAATAAACATAAAATGCAATTATTTAAAAAATAAAAATAATGATCCTTTCTTACTCTGAATCCCCAATGATCTTTAACTTGTCTACAAAGATTTAAATCCATTTCAGCAACTAAGAGACCATTTTTTGTTCTAGACAATCCCTAAAAGCAAAAAAACTTACAACTCCTTTATTTATGAAAATATTTAATGAAATGTTTGACATTTGAATAATTCTTCATGATTACCATTCAATTGTTCTATTGTTCAATTATTATTGTACCTATCACAGATTTTTTTAAGACCATTCCTAGCAAAGACATAATAATATACAGGAGTGAATGTTTGAAATCCGTTGAAATACAATGCAATTTTTGATATTTTGCTGTACATTTTAGACGAAATTTGTAAATACAAAACTTGTTCAAAATGAAAAACTACACAATATGAGACACGGTCGATCATATTTCTTTGTTAGTTATTAGTTAGTTAGTTCTAAACACGGTCAATTAGGTTGTACGCTTGTACGACTCCCTATCCGTTCACACTGTTTCTATGCGGTAAAGATGAGTACATTTAGATAGATGTCTCTGCTGTATCATTGGAGGTAGGTTTCCATAGTGCATACGTGTAAATAAGTTGTTGATGTGTCAATTTTGACGTTTAGTAATGATCTTGTTTTACCTTTTAAAACATTTATGTTGTTCATTTAAACTCTATATAGACCAGAGGCGGATTGGGACTATCAAACCGACCTGGTGATTGCACCGGACGCTTATATGGCCAGTCCGCTCTGTATAGAGCTACATCCAGTGATACATCAGCGCCGCCCAACGGAGGGTATGGCGGTGACCGGCAAAATCTTATTAGTTAATAAACCTAATCTTCTTTGACCGTGGTTCTAAATACATAATCTCCCAGGTCCCTAAGTTTTCAGTTGTGTCTTGTGATACCAGTTTATTATTATTAAGTGAATAAATGTGTAAATAATAATAAGAAAACTCTACTAACCGGTGTTCTTGAGCCATCAGGTGCAGTAATGTAACTAGAGCCATAGAAATGTCCGAAATCTTGATGTGCTGATTTGCCATTCCCGGATGTAAATGCATTTTGGAAAATTTCAGTGCCTACTCGATTTATGGCACATGTATAGTAGCTGTTTGCGACAGCTGCGCATCGGGCTTCAATACCCCAGAGGGGCTCACTTAGCCCACCAATCTACAACACATACATATTAATTAGTTTAAATTTTTAAATAATATAGGTATACATTTTTGTTATTCTGCACATCTGTTTCAATACAGGTGTTTCATAACTTCAGGTACATACGTTAAGGGTATATGTTGTTTGATATGCTGATTACGAATAAAAAAGTATTTTTCTTAAAATCGCAAAATTAATTTCCATGTTTCCCAGTCAAAAATTTTTCGTAGCCACTGCCACTGGGTGGAGTAATTATTGATTCATATTCAAAATAATTAAATTTCGTTTGTTATTTTACTAGTATTATGTAATTTAAGATGTTCATTGCCTACTTCTATTGTTTGTATTTAATAGGAAAACGAATCCAGTGCAGTACTACAAAAAATGTTTTAGGTAAACAATCCTTAATTTTTCGAATTTTAAAAAGATTCTTTTAGATTCGTAATCAGCATATCAAACAACATATACCATTAACGTATGAACTCGAAGTTATGAAACACCCTGTATATTTATAATAATATAATGCAAATAATACCGTGGCAGAAGGATTAAAAACAATCTCGGCTCCATTAATTCCGAACATCATCCAATTTTGCGGATGGTGTCTGCCATAACAAATGTTAATTGCTATTTTACCAAATTCAGTCTAAAATTTTTTAAAAATTATCATTTAATTGCTTTATTTCTGAAAATAATGCATTATAAACCTGAAAAACTGGATGACCAGTATCACCTTCCATGTAATAAGTGGATTCATTGAAATCTCCTACTCTGGGAATGTGGTTTTTACGATGTTTTCCTAAAACGTCACCATGGTTATCAATAACAACTGCGGTGTTCCAAATCGTGTCACCGTGTTCTTCGTCTCGCTCCAGAATTGGAGAAACTATTACCATATTGTGTTTCTTACATAACTATAAAGAAATATAATTATTTTTAATATTACTATCTTAAGTCATGTTCTTGTGTTTGATACCTGCTGTAAAAAAGATGTTGTAGGTCCTTCAGTTACAGATTCTGCAAATTCTAACCAAGGTTGTTTTTCTCGAGTGCAAAAAGCAAATGGCATAGCTACAATAAATAATAGTTGTTTGTGTATTAAGAGCGTAAAGTGACTCTTTGTTACTCGCGCACAGTAATTGCAGCGCGAGCCCAAGGCGAGAGCTGCAATAGTGCAAGAGGAACAAAGACACTTTACGCTTGTAACATAGAGCGAGAGATGCAGAGAAGTGTCATCATTATCTGGTTACATTACATTTTTTATAACTACCTAAACGAGAGTAAAACATGTAATTTTTCTTAACCAAAAGTTCAATAACTTTACTTTGAATGGGCTGAAGAAAAAAATTTGCACATGAAATAGGAAAAAAATGAAACTTCACATTCTTAAAAAGTGTAACTTTTAATTATAAGACATTTGACCTGGAATGAAAAAAAATTTTTCCCTATCCATTTATAATATTTCTGAAAGTTTAATCCTTCCCCCAAAATAAAAGTCTGGATCCGCGTCTGTTTCAAACAGACACCCTGTAGATTAGGGGAAATGTGCCTAAAATGAGATACTAAGGTAGGTACTGGCCATTTCTCGAATTTGGCGAAACGTGCGGTTCTAATTTATATTGTACGATATTGGTTATCTCAAGAAAATGTATTGACTAACAACCAGAAACGCATAGGTCGGCTTGATCATGTTCAATGTGAAAATAATGTATAAGTTTAGTGTGGAAATATTTTTCAAGTCAGTACAATAAGCACTACATTTTATTTTTGTCAATATCATGCATGATTGTTTGTTTCTTGTGTAGTAAAAAATCTGACGTGGACACCACATGACTTCCTTGTACGCCTTGTGTGTTCATACTTTTCTTAATAACTAAAATGTAAAATAATATTAAAAATTCTTTTAACTTATTATACTAGTATACTCACAAATATATTTTAGTCATTTTATTTAATCTGCAGAAGAAGATATAAAGCATATTTTACTATTGTCACTGTCATGTCATAATCATTTAAATTTTACGTAGTAACAAATGTTAATCGATCATGGACTACAAGATACCGAAATACTATAAATTATAAATATATACTTTAATTATTTTTAAATGATAGCAGATACAAAAATATTTATAAAATACCGATTTTAGGTAATAATCACATAATCTTTCATTTAAAATAAAAAAAATTGTCTAAAATTAAATATTTATCGAAATATTTTTAAAAAGTACTACTTCCGGTTTGTAGACTGAAACCAAAAATAGGAGGTGCACAACTAGATGCTATAACAGTCCTAAATACAAAATTTCAACTTTCTACGTCTAACCGTATTTGAGTTATGCGACACACATACGTCCGTACGTACGTACGTACGTACGTACAGACGTCACGTCGAAACTAGTCATAATGGATTCAGAAAAGGTCAAAACGGATATTTCCGTCAAAATCTGAGAACCGAAATTTTTCGCGATTACAATACTTCCTTACTTCGTACAAGGAAGTAAAAACCATATAATATCTATCTTAATTATTATCAAGTTATGGTTTGTTCACTATTTTGAATTTAAATTCTGTAAACTGTAGGGTAAAATATCATATAGTCATAGAGTAGATGCATGTATAAAATTACATTATGTCGTTTTACCCGATGTTTTCGGTTTTCGTTTCTTTTAGAATGTGTTATAAATACTTGCAATTTTTATCAGAAGAGATCCGTACTCGCAATTATTGTCTGTGTGCGCAATTATGTTTGTGCAGATTTTGCTGTGTGCATTTATCCTTTGCGAATTTATCCTAAAACCGTTATTTAGAGAATGTTAGTAACTTACTCCATGCTTCTTGAAAACAAAGAACATTAACAGACATTGAAGCAGCAATCTCTATAAAATTTGTTGCTAATGCATAGACACTTTCTTGTTGCTGTGGAATTGTAAATTTCCAAGTACTGTCTGCATGTGGATGTATAAATTGAGCAGCACCTACACGAACGCATCGTGAAGCTCGAGTTTGTTCACTTGGACAAGGAAAACGATAAGTTCCCAGTTCAATATTGTATGAAGTAGTTAATTTTTGTGTTTTTTCTCCTACTGACAAAGTCCTAAAATAAAAAATATTTAATCATTATTTCTTATACTATGATCTGAGATATATTCTAAAAATATCGATTAAATCGTTTTACTTGTTCAAATTACCAAAAATTTCGAAATTCTTTGCTAAGATACCAAAAAAAATCCGACTGCCGACAATAAACAAAAATTTAAATGTCAAAGTTGTCATTATTAAACATTTACAAGATAATTTATGTTAAATGTAAGTAAAACTGATGTTATTTAAATAAAAAATAATACAACTAATTATAGAAAATTTGTAGGATTATTAGTAGTTTATTTGAGGAAAATTTATTTTAACGTGAAACATATGGGTATATCATATCCATGGTTACGAATTTGACAGCAATATATTAGAGCGTTCTTTTTAAAATGAAACATAGGGAATAAATTTGAATTTGTTAATTGGTGTTACACTGCTGCTACCTGGAAATATGATTTTGAACAATTTAAAGTTTATGTTGAAAGCGTCCCTTGGAACTATTTCAGCTGCCCAAATATCTTATATTGTTCAAGAATAATACAGTTAAATTTATTCTCTATGTTTCATTTTAAAAAGAACGCTCTAATACGCTGTCAAAGTAAAGTTATTTACAAATAAGAAATACGTACTCTAGCTCTTGTCCATATAAAATCTTTTTAACTTCTTTTTGATCGCCAACTGATAATTTATCTAATATTTTCTCCACGCTCTCAATTTCATTTAAAGTGTGCGATGACATTTTCACTGCTGCACTTGTAAACTCACACTCATACTAACTGTAAAATTGCCCGCGAGTATCTAGTTAGTAATTATCAGTATTCAGACGTGCGGCTTTGAATAAACATGAACTAATAAAAATAATAGTGCTAATCGAACCGCTTATGTAAAAGCTGAATCGAATATGTGGTATTTATATCCAAGTTGCTATGTATGCCTTATTAATAATGTATAAATATGCTTTTGTTTATTTTTATCATTTTATCTCTGGCGCTGATAAGTTTATTTGTGTTATTAACCTATTAGAAATAACACACCAATTTGTAGCATGTATTTTATTATAAAAAATACAAAGTTCATTTTTATTATGAACTCATAAAATAATTCATATTTTAACAACAATTATTATTATTAAATATTTAAAACTCACAGGCAATAACAATAGGCAGTTTTATTTTCACCTTCCGCCACATCTGTAACTGTAGGGGCAGGTATTGGAATTTTTAGTATATGCTCTCCAAATATGTTCAGTAACAAACATATATTAAGAGGCCCGTCTACTACCTAAAATCCAGCATAAAATGTACTAGCGTAGCGAGTGTTTTGTGACCAGTACAAGAATGGTAAAAATTTATTTCAACAAGGATTTAATAGAGAAAGAATGGATCTACAGATGTGCCTTTTTAAAATTTTGATTAAAAAATTGTACATGAATATAAAAATTCCGAAAAATTCAACAAAAAATCATATTTTATGCAAACTTTACACGGTTATATCTCATGATACAAATTAATTTTTAAAATTTTAAAAATGCACATCAAATAGTAAAATAACTATTAAAATAAAATTTTGAAAAACGTAGGCAATGAAACAATGAAAATCAGTGAAAATAATCCTATAAAAATGTAAATAACAGCTCATTGCCTAGGTTACGTGTTATTATAAGGACTGGATCTTCTAAAATATTATTTTGTGAACTTAAAACAGTTCGCAAAGTAACGATTTTAGAGAGCATGTACTAAAAAGCAATATAAAGTAAGTAGGTACTAATCAAAAATATTGTAGTAATTTATGTTAAAAATACAGTTTTCTGAACAAGGCGGAAGGATGATTGATGTATGCTGGCCACATCAGATTTTATACAGTGAGTTTATTTTAACGTGAAACATGGGATTTTTCATATCTATGGTTACGACTTTGACAGCAATGTATTTTTATTAGAGCGTACATTGCTGCCAAATTTGTAACCATGAATATGATAAATTCCATGTTTCACGTTAGAATAAACTCACTGTATAAGTATAAATTACAAAAAATAACAAATGAAATATATATCACATAGAGTTATGCACCATACTCGAAAAACGAGAAATTCGTATTAAAAATCAAAATATATTGACAAAACGTGAATATATGTAAGAACAAAATATTAAAACCATTTTGTTAAAAAAGCTATTGAATTTTGAATTGAGACGTGACGTCAGGATTGTAAACATTTTCATATCTCCTTTATTAATAATAGGAATTTTTCACTCGTGTTTTCACAGGACAATATAGTTAATCCTGTATTTTAAGGATAAAAAAATAAAAAAAGATTGGTGCATATCCCTATCTGCTAAACAGACTGCTCAACAGATATTTACACAATAACAACAAATTCACTAACAATACAGCAATTTTTCACTAACTTTCCTTGATTGCTAACATGTATTACCTACTAAACCATTCTACTATTGATAAAATCACGTCAAAGTGTTTTCTAAAAAAATCCCGTATCACGAAAAAATAGTAGTTTTATGATACATGTTCGTAAAGAGTGTCTTTTTTACACATGTTGCTCAAAATTAGAATACAAGCGAAGCAAGTGTTCTAAGAGCAACAAGTGTAAAAAAGACTTAACGTACCTACAAGTTCCATACACTATTTTTATTTTTGCAATATGTCAAATTATTTCCTTATTAAAAATAATAGATATTTATTCTGACGAGATTTGTGTTTTAATTAAAATAATCGCAATACATTCAATCACTTTTTCTATGAAAAAAAAACTCAAATATCGAAAAACTTCTTATTTCAAACTATCTGTCAATTTGAGATTTAATAATTTTTTTTGACATTACATGTCACATTGATTAATTTGATTAATCATAAGTGTCAACAAATTTTCTTTACTCTTTTACTAATATCGGGACATATTTCTCGAAAAAACGTTATTTGATACTCGATTTAGAAATGCTTTTGCATTCTCAAATTATTATTGCTCGCTGTGCTCACAATAAAAATTTTCATCCTCGAATGCAAAAGTACCATTTCGTAATCTAGAATAAATAATAACTATTTTTGAACAGTTTACAAAATATAATAGTTTTACATGTTATTGACAGTTTAAAACTGTCAACTTTTTATTACATATTGCAAAAATGTAGTTTATAAACTTTGTAAATTTCACCCTGTCACATGAACAGACATTACCACTTCTCCCACAGCTCTAAATGTCCGGAATGACATTCATTAAACTAACCCAAAACATTACCTACTACTTAATATTTTACAAGAAATCAAAATAAAGATTACGGTTATATTTAATTCTATTTTCGAGCAGTGGATTAAGTTGCGTGTACAGTTTTTCTCAGATTAACACATCGCTGTGATTTTAACTTTTAACCATTAACAAATCTAATTTTAATGCTATGGTTTAAATGTTCTAAGTGTGTTGTCTAATAATTGATCAGTAAAATTATCTATAGGATGAATGATAAATGGAATAGCACCTAAACCTACAGCAGTAACTAGCGCCTTACGCATATTTTTGGGTAAAGGAGCAGTTTTTTTCAAAACATAACCAGTTAATGCACATAATCGGTTAATTGTAAAACCTGGTATCATAACTGATGCTAGCATTTGCCAAGTTAATGTATCCACAGCAGTGAAAATAGTTTTCCTATCTCTTAATGGATGAGCAGAATTGGTCTGTAATAAACAAATTATAACATTTTGTTCAAAATCTCTTGCAAATTTATATTACATTGTAACAGCTCCTTGTCTTATCAAACGTATCAGCTAAAACATAAGTTGTTGCTATTCCATATGTAGCTAATACTGCTTTTGAACCTATGAAAGCTCTAAAAGCTTCTCCTACCTCATTGGCATAACCTGAAACAGTTTTATGGTCACTGCGTTAGCATTGACGTTTAAGTTACATAACCTATAAATTAAAATGAATAACATACCCAAATATCTAACTGGCGTGTCTCGATAAATATCTTCGGGCATTTTAATATTTATACGAAAATAGGAACAATATAACTTTAAATCACAGTTACAAGGAACACTAAAATACCTTCATTTAGCTTCAGATCACGTGATAATATTTGGAACTTGGAAGAACACAGGCACAGGAGAATGATAATAATGCATTCAGCCACAGCCACATTCAGCTGTTGGCTTGGATTGGAACCAAATGTATAACAATCAGAGGCGGATTAGTAATGTTTCGGCCCAGTGGAAAATATATTTCGCTGGTCCAGCCGAATTCCTATAAAAAAAAGTATCGAGGTACTGTTTTCCGAAAAAGAAAACAGATAAAGTAGCGCCGCAGGCGAAATTACAAAAGAGCAACAGTTAAATTATATTCATACCATGTATAAAAAGATCAATAGCTACTATTTATAACAAGTAGATCTACCTTTCACACATCAATTTTGTGAATGGGTTTTCAGAATAATACACGAGCAGCAATTTTTTTTATCACTTACGAACGGATCAGCTGATCAAATACTTGCAGCATTGCGCACAACCTGCGCTACAAATAACAAGCAGTTCCAGGACCAGCACTGCGCAGAGTATGCGCAACTTAGAACTTACAACAGGCGATAACAGCGCCGCTCGCCGCACAAATGAAGTTTTGACAGTTAGTGTTGTTCGCCTTGAATGTTTTTCATAATAATTGTGACAAAGTAAATAAAATAAATCCAGTTATTTAATTAAATTACTAGTGAACTTTAACAATGATTAATCTAATCATTTCAGGCTAGTTTCAATTGTCATAAAGAAATTGATTGTTGATGCTTTCCATAGGCGGGTAACCAAATATGTGACAAATCTTTAAAGAATTTTAACTCAAAAACTTAAAGAGTTAGGAAAAAAGTGATTGTGGAACATTGTTACTCTCGTCGAGGGACATTACAGGTTAAAATTAAAGCACTTATTTCTGTTACAACCTGTACATATTCTAAATTATGTTCCCTCTTTCAGCTAAGTTCATAGTTGTCACTGTTTGGTGAGAGTTAGTAGAAGGTATTTTAAAAACTGTGATTGTGCTTTATGTTTAGAAATATGAATTCTAAAAAGATGTAAGTTAAATTCAGTTAAACTACGTCTTTTTCCATAATGAAAATCCAAGACAATGATGATCTGATGGATTACTCACGAACTTCAACTTCACGATCAACATAGTAAATGTCTCAGCAGCAAGCATGCGCATGCATAATCAACACTGCAAATTATCAAATCGTCTATTATGCCTGTGGCACACCGGTCGAGGAGCATCGAGGACCATCGAGTAACTCCTCGATGAAACGATAGAACGCACCCCGTCCTCGACGAAAAATAGGGGCGCCGCTATTTTCATCGAGTTGTTCCTCGATGAAACGAATGTATCTCATTTCAGACGTATCTTTGGATTTGATTTCGCGCAAAACTTTGATGTATTTGTCACCGATTAAATAGAAATCCATCGCGGACGGGGTGCGTTCTATCGTTTCATCGAGGAGTTACTCGATGGTCCTCGATGCTCCTCGACCGGTGTGCCACAGGCATTAGAGTTAATTTTTATACGACGCAATACTGCAAGGTCCTTCATCGGCCTGTTGGTCTAGGGGTATGATTCTCGCTTCGGGTGCGAGAGGTCCCGGGTTCAAATCCCGGACAGGCCCGTGGTATTTCTTTTTAAATTTTTGAAAAATTATTAACGAGAAATAACGATTATCGCTGTATTACACCATATTCAATCTTCATACTTTGTAGTAAACTCGGTAATAAATCATGTTTATATCTGTTCCTCGTCATGATACCTAAATTTTGTAACGAACTGGGAACTGCGCATGTGGGTATGAGATGAGAACGCACGTGGGTTACTTTTTGCTTGTCAATGTATCCACGTGTATTTTGACTGAAAAATAGAGTACGTAGATATTAAATTAATTTATAATACATACAAAATGTCGAGACCTGAACATTTAGCTCCACCGGAAATTGTAAGTAATATTCAATATATTTTCATGTTGGTAATTTATTAAATTCTAACCTGAGTTTTTATCTAATTTAGTTTTACAATGCCGAAGAAGCTAGGAAATACACGCAAAAGTAAGCCATAATTTGAATACTTGTATTTCATAAATTAATGAATAAAACTTTAGCACAAGAATGATGGACATCCAAGTACAAATGTGTGAAAGAGCCATTGAACTTCTGGTTCTTCCAGATGATACCCCTTGTTTACTTTTGGATATAGGATGTGGCTCTGGATTATCTGGAAGTGTGCTAGAAGAGCACGGCCATGTTTGGGTAGGCATGGACATCTCTCCTGCTATGTTAGGTACGGTATTGTATAGTTCAGAGCTAAAGAAATTATAAAACCATAATTTCAGATGTTGCACTAGAAAGAGAAGTCGAAGGAGATTTATTATTGAGTGATATGGGACAAGGATGTCCCTTCAGAGCAGGCTCTTTCGACGGAGCAGTTAGTGTATCAGCTTTACAGTGGCTTTGCAACGCAGACAAAAAATCGCACAAGCCAGTTAAAAGATTACTGAAATTTTTTAGTTCTCTTTATGCTTCTTTGGTAAATATTATTTATTTGTTTAATGATTCTACCTGTACTACTGTATTTTCTATTTAAGAGTCGAAATGCGCGAGCAGTGTTTCAATTTTACCCAGAAAACAGTGATCAAATGGAACTAGTCACAACGCAAGCTATGAAAGCCGGTTTTTACGGCGGTATTGTTGTTGATTATCCAAATTCAACCAAAGCTAAAAAATTCTTTCTTGTTTTAATGACTGGAGGTGCTGTACCATTGCCAAAAGCTCTGGGCACAGAGGACAATGTTAAACAAACAGGTAAAATTCAAATAAATAAAACAATACCATTACTAAGTTTTCATGGTACTTATAATTATTGTGTTTTAGGCCGTGTAGCATATACAGCAAAAAGAGAAAAATTAAAAAATATGAAAGGAAAACCATTGAAGAAAAGCAGAGAATGGATTCAAGAAAAAAAAGAACGAAGAAGACGACAAGGAAAGGATACACGGGAAGATTCTAAATATACAGGACGAAAACGTAGTGGAAAATTTTAAACATTGTTGTTTATAAAATTATTTATTTATATAATTGTGTTATAATTAGTAATTCATTTATTATAAAATATATTTATGTGCCAGAAATTTAATGGACTAATAAAATTTATAATTTGTGATATTTTTATTTTTATACATTTTTAAGTTACTACGTATGCGTATTATTATAGATAATGGAGAACCAAGAAACTATTGTGCATTTTATACATACTTTTAAATCCAGTGAAAATAATAAATGCAAGCAACTGCAGTTAGATTTCCTATTACAACAAACAAAGGATTTGTGCCAGAGATGTTATCAATTTAAATATAATTAAGAGACTTTACATTACTATGTTATGTCGTGAATTTTGAAGCCTATATAGTAGTATACATACTTGGAAAATTTAGAATCTTTTGTTGATCTATGAATTTAGGGATTTAAATTTAAAAATTGCGCCCAGTAAAATTATCTAGGGATTTTAGGTTGTATATGTTTGTGAACATGAATGTTTAAAAGCAACTGTCATTTTGGCGGTTAACATGTATTGTTATAGTAAATAAACGTTCTAAAATTAAAATAAAATGTACATTACTGATGTTAAGGAAGAGTTTTATGAATATTTAATAGGAAAAGTAAGTTATCAGAATAAGCTTTCACTTGTATAAGATAAGGTATAAAGTCATACCCCCTACTGCAACAGGTTAAACATACTTGCATATTTTTATTAGGTATTTGCTGAACGTTATTATTACATTTTTGCTTTACAGAACATTGTCATAATCGTTCATCATGACGTAGATGCAATTTGTACCTGCCGGATTCTACAAACTTTAGTAAAATATAATAGTATTCAGTACACACTTGTGCCAGTTAAAAGTATAACAGATTTAAAAAATGCCTACAGAGATAATTGTGAGCAAGTGAAGTGTTTTGTGCTTATAAACTGTGGTGGAACTATAGACTTAGTAGAGGTATTAGATCCAGCGGACGATACAATATTTTTCGTGTTAGATTCTCACAGACCTACAGACGTGTGTAATATATTTAATAGTAATCAAATTAGACTATTGTGGACAGAGGAGGATGATCAAAATGTTCCTGAATTCGATGATATATTCAGGGAAGAAGAAACAGTGAGTAGTAACTATTCACTTTCTTAGACGTATCGCGTGGTAATATAAATGTATGTTTTTTAAAGGAAGATGCAAATGAGGAAAGTACGTCTCAAGGTGCGGAACACAGTTCTGAAGATGAAGACGATGAAGGTGAGAGTAGAGCTTCAAAACGACGAAGACTTGGCGAACAGGACATTTTAAAACGGCGAGAACGACGACTATGGGAAGATAAAAGATATAAACTTTTGTTTGAGTACTCTCAATATAGTTATTATGCAAAAGCTGTAAGTTCAGTATTATTCTGTTTTTATTGTCTACCATTTTTGCTAAATTTTCAGAGTGCATTGACTCTATTTGATCTAGCGCATACACTGGCAAAAGATACCAAAGAATTGCTCTGGTTGACGATCGTATCGTTAACTGAACAACAACTTTTAGGAAAGTTAGAGAGTTCTCAATATACAGTATTGGCAGGGAATCTTCAACTTGAAGTTGATCGATTAAATAGGAGGCAAGGAACGAAGGATCAGCATAACACATTGCAAATTGCTGCCGAACAAGAACTCAAGGTAGTGAAAAATTATCAGATATTCAACAAACTAATTAACAGACAAAACAAATTAATTAAATAAGAAAAAATTAAATTTGTTATAATGTCTTTTCCTTCTAGGTGTCTCTTTACCGGCACTGGACGATCGAACGTTCTCTAACGTGCTCATTGTATTCGTCTTGTCGCTTGAAGTTGTGGTCACAAAAAGGTGAACGTCGTTTGCAGGAATTACTGGCCTCTATGGGGCTGCCTCTTGCACAGTCGAAGCAACGATTCCAGGCTATGGAGATGACATATCGCCAGGAATTCGCCGAGCAACTACAGCGCGTTGGGACTAAATTTGGACTGGATGATCTTGTGTATCCGTCATTTACTGTTAAACACGGATATAAAGGGAAATTCGCGGCCTCTGATGTGGTGTTTGTTGTTCTGGCTTTACTCGAACACACGGTAAGAAATTTTTAAATTAATAATAAAACTATAATTTTTTCTGTAGGTCTAACTGTTTCTGTATTTTTACAGAATAGTTCAGGATGTTTTAGTGACGCGTTAGACGTCCTGGGTCGACCGACACCAGCAGCTCTTCTAGAATCTGGGCTAGAGCGAGCGCGACTAACGTTACATGCGTGCCATCGAATTTTAAAATCTAGTTTAGATCAACGCAATATTTACAGCGCTGGACCATTTCTTTACTACATTTTACATGAGGTAACACAAAAATTGTTGATATACTTGTATTAAGTCGTTGAACTGCGTTTTAATTATTACCGGAAGACGAGTCATAGTAAAAAATTAGCCTAATGCGGGTAAACGATTTTTTTACTAATATTGGACACGTGCCAAACTAAAACTCACACACGTGCGCGTATGTACTGGAATGTAGCACGTGGACCCGTATCATAATAATTATTTTTATTATATGTTTTTCCGTCAAGGAACCACAACTAATAATACATAATATTGAAATTTTTTATTTTTATTACCTAATATTTATACTGCCAAAATCTTAAAACTATTATTTGTTTGAACTTAGTTCAAAATTGTTTTAAATACATATTAATTTGTTCAATTTATTATTGAGAGAAACAGATATTAAAGTGATACAAAAATTATGCAAAATACTTCAAAATTCTAATATATGGGACATTATTCATAACGATTGTGTTGTAACGAAATAAAAAAGTTTGTTAAACCTCGGCGCAAAAAATAAAGCTTGTAGGTAGATTCGGAAACGTTTCGTTACATAATACTACTATTACATGAGGTAGTAAATAATAATGATTAAAATCTGCAAATATAATACCTATTATACTTTTGTGGGACTTACTGAAACAAAGGTATGAAAATATAATAAAACAGATACCATATAAATCTCTTGTCTTGTTAATTTATATATGCTATGTAAATTATGCCTATGGCACACCGGTCGAGGAGCATCAAGGAACTCCTCGATGAAACGATAGAATGCACCCCGTCCTAGACGAAAAATAGGGGCGGCGCTATTTTCATCGAGTTATTCTTCGATGAAGATGTAACTTTTGTATCTGATTTCGCGCAAAACCTTGATTTATTTGTCATCGATGAAATAGAAATCCATCGCGGACGGGTGCGTTCTGTCGTTTCATCGTGGAGTTCCTCGATGCTCCACGACCGGTGTGCCATAGGCATTACGCCACTATTCGAAATTTAAATAGCTAGTTTACATGTTATTTAAAAAAGATGAAACTATCCCTTTCTAGGCAACGACAGATGGTGCAATTTTCAGTCATCCTCACGCCCTGCTCTTCCTTGGTCGGTACCTGCAGAACGGTTACTGCGAGCGACAAGTTCGGGCTACGGCTATGCCACTTTTGGTATCTGCACCACGACCAAGTGCTACTTCCTCAGGCTCTAACACAACAGCCAGTCAGGGGGCAGACGACACAACATGCCTTCTTGTTGGGTTACCACCGCTATGTGAGAACTCACCTAAAAAGTAAGTAAAATCAATGTTAACACGGGGGTGTTTCACAATTTTTGATTTATTTTTTTCTTGAAAGAATACGTCGAACTTGATAAGTAGGTGAATATTTTTTCAATACTCATAAATTGACCCATATATTTTATCTATGCAATAAAATCATCAACTTTTTTTTTAACAACCCCATTATAATTTTACATGAAACATGGAATGAATCTTATATTCGTGCCTGTTCTAAATTATAATAATATTATTAGATTACTAATGAGAATGAAAGTTACTGCACAATCCGAAGGCAAGTATTGTAATCATTGCCATATTATACTCGATTAGAATACTATACTTTATCCACGATTATACGTTACCTAAGCAACTGACTACTATTATGTTTGAATATGCTTTAATACAATAAGTTTTATTGGTCAAAGAGTCAGTTGAATAATTATAAATATAAACTCATTGGTGAGTAAAGCGACACAATATTTACTGATCAATGCATGCAAACAATTGTATAATGAATAGTCGTGGAACATGAGTTGTTTAAAGTGCAGTTATGAAAAAGTAGTCCGCCTATAACACACAATTTAAAGATGTCTTAATCATCGTTTTAAAATTAGGTGGAAAGTAGATTGACCATTTAAAATTGTTGTTATAAAATGTATTATTTGTTTAAGTTTCTTTGGAAAAGCCTTCGAACAAGCAGCTGAACGAAGTAATGCAGAGGTATCTATTGATTACTTCGACTCGTCATGTAAGTTTAATTATGATAAGAATATAACAATTTAATACATTATTTTAATTTTAGATGTTATTCTTCGTACTGCCGATCGTACCAGATTTTTAGATTCACTCACGGCTCTACTTAGTTAATAATTTAGGTATTTTAGTTTTTACTTTATTTTATTTTTTTTTAATTTTCCGTTGCCAATTTTAATTAAATTTATTTTAAAATAATTATGAAACTTTTTTATGTGAGTGATATTAATTGTATATAATTGCATTGTACTGATACTGATGTATTTATTTATTTTCATACTGTAAATTTAAGCTACTAAAAGAATTCCATATTTCAATTTTGTGTATTTTTTTAGTTAAAGTTGCTTAAAATGCATAATTTTCTAGAAAAAGATTTTATTATCATACAAACAGAAGTATTTGTTTACAGAAATATATAATTAAAGGCTGGATTTTGATGGATTTTATTTACAAATTTAGATTTAGAAATATAAAATGTTCATATATCTGCCCTTGCTGATTCATGAAGAATTTAATAAATTTATTATTTAAAATTCAAACTAAAGGCTGGTTTATGCTGTATTTAATTTAAGAATTTAAATTTATTTAGATTTTAAAATTTACAGTTTATGTGGTTTAGGTTGAATTTTAAATTTCTGAATCTGACCAATCAGGTGGCATACGTGACTTTGACGTTTCATTAATTCAAATTTTAGATAACGATATTTTGTCATAATCATGGATTTGTTAAATGATCATGAATAAGATATGTTAAATATATCGGGAATGTTAATATCATTCAAAGAAACAAATTTGAAACGAACTGACAGTTGACTTTAAATAATATTCGTCTATGATTAGCCGGATTTGAAATTTAGATTTAGAAATATAAAATATGGTCATATTTTAAATGTAAGTTCCAAATCATAAATTCCTTCAAATTATCATGAACTAGCAAAGGCAAATACTTATGTACATTCCATATTTCTAAATCTAAATTTTAAAATTAAATCCATCATAAACCAGCCTTAAAAATGGTAACACTTGTAAGATAGGTACTTGACTTATCAATTAGGAAATACCCAACGACATAATATAATTTTAAAAAATAAAACAGTATAATACTACATAGTATTAATCCACGCTCAATTTAATTAAAATAAAATTAATGGCCAGTTGTACCGCTTCCACTTAAATTTTAAATTTTCCTTAAATGAACAACATCGATTCAAAATGAAATTGTCAACCGTACAAATAACATTCCTCTCATAAATTCGATTCGATATTTTTCATTTAACTGACAGTTAAATTTAAGCGGAGGCGGTGCAAACGGCCATAAACTACCTATATAAAAATTATAAGTGTTGCGGTTTTATCTTTTCGCAATATTTCCGAAAAAAAAAGTTATATCCAAACGATCGAAACCTTATAATTTGGTTGTTAGAAATTAATGGTATATTATTCTATGAGACGGACTATTATGTTTGAGTGTTTGAATAGCTTTAATACAAAAAGTTTTATTGGTCAAAAACCCTAAAATAAGAATTTTGATTGAACATAGAGCCAAATAGATAATAATTATTTTTTTAAACTCACTGATGTGTTCCAATTCTCACTGCAAAAAATTGAATAATGAATGTTTTATTGAGTAGTCGTGACTTTTTAAAATTTCTCAACTTCTTTTTGATGAATAAAAAAAATACCTAATTACTTATTGAATACTATTTTTTCTACCACTGTTGTTTATAATAATTAATATTGTTGGTGCCTAAACCGCATTTCCGGAATTTCCAAATAGAGATAAACATTCAAAGTGAGCAGTTGTATCTGCGCCAATAGAAAAACAACTTCAAATACCTATAAAACACGTGTTTAAAAATTTGCGGAGTTTGTCTTGTGGTTTTCTGATAAAGTGGCGCGTTAAACGATTCGTATAGATATTAATTACATCCGTCAGACATAAGATAACAAAGTGAATATACATATTTTAATTGCGAAAATTCTAGAATGATTTTCTTTTCTTTGACGTAGATATCTGATTTAAAAATAAAATAAATATGACGCAATATCGAATTAGATATTGTATCTGCAATTATCGCATAAATAATAATGAAAAATGAAATATATAATTTACACATTGCACGAAGTTTTACTAAAATATAATTTATTATCCAAATAGTTCTTTTATTCATAAAAATAAATAGTTACCAAAAAGGCACGTCTTATTTCGTAGGATAAAATAAATAAATAATAAAATGAGGTAAATGAGGTGAGACTTTAGATCACAAGGACACGACATATAGGTAGTTATGTATGTAACAAGTAGGGATGGGAAAATATCGATATGAACATCAGTCGATATTACTTTTCGTTTGGCACCGATGTACCGTTAACTCGATATTATCGATATTTTCCGATAATTATCGACATATATCAACAAATATCGAGTTATCGATACCAAACGAAAAGTGATAGCAACTGATGTTCATATAGATATTTTCCCATCCCTAGTAACAAGTAGTTTTAGAGGACGTTAGAGGCGCTAGCCGAGTCTATATACCGGTTGTCCCAAAAATATCTTTTTTTATTAATACAGCAATCGTTATTAAATTTTATATTAGTAAATTTTCGGGAAATTCATTTTCGGGTTTCGCATATGCACCCGTTGTACCCGTAGCTACTTAAATTATTCTTTTTGAAAATTTAATAATTTGATTTAGGTAGTAAAAACAGGATGAATGTTCTTGACCTACATTAATAAGTGATATGCTATAAACTATAAAGAGAGATAATATAATAAATTTAATTTTAAAATAAATTTTATCATAGTTCAAAAGGTTCAACAATGATTCTGTAATATTTATTCCACGCGAAAATTGATATTCAAATCTGTTTTTTTCACTGAATTTTTCCACTCTTGACCATATTTGGTCGCAAATCTTTCCTGAATTCTGATTGGTTCTAAGATTATGAGATAAAATAGAAAAATGAATGTGTGCAGTTTTGAGTTAACGATTATAGAAAACAACATTGTAAATTAGGGAAATGCAGGCGTCTGTCTGACAATGAACATGAGATAACGAAATTATTTTTGCGTTTAATAAACCAAAGAATTGATATGTTATCAAATGTACGTAGTATTGCAGCGGATGAATCGAGGTGGTGTGACATGACATGTTACATGATGTAATATTTATCTAGATTATACCCATTTCTTCAAAAAAATCTAAAAGAAGTAGGCAATATTTTTTGCACTCAGGGACTATATACTTATAATAAAGAAAACAGCACTTTGTAAACTTTGCTACCCATGCAGTTTTGAAATCACAAAAATTTAATTGTAATTTAACATTTAAAAATGTTATCTTACGTGATTCTTATGTTTGCTTTCATTGTGAATTAGGACTAAAACAAGTATTCCAATAATTACTGTCTTAAAAAAAATTAAGTATAGTAGGTAGTATTATGAACACAGAATAAAACCTGTACTAATTCAAAAAAATTGGAAAAAGTCATATCTACATATAGGTAAATAATAATAAAAATAATTACAACACCAGTTTTGTATTATCAGGTGGATATTATTGTTGCGTTTAATTTAGAACTTTAATTTTTCCATTTTTTTTTCAACACTGATAAGGGCTAAAAGATGAAACATAGTGTTCATTTAAGTTATATTACAATTTGAACACAAATATATTTCAAACGCGGATTTTTTTAGATAAAACGTATGAAGAATTATGAAAACCGGAATACCGAATCGTATACCTACATAAAAAAGATTCATCCGCGAATCGATCTTGAACCGTTGTTGTCTTGTGCGGTTTATTTTTAAGTTTTCAGTTTTATACATAATAAATGTGTGATAAGTAATTTTGAAATTGAATGAGTAATCTTATCATATTGTTTGACACACCTCCTTTTCATAATTATTTAGTTTTCCTTATGAGCTTACCATAATAACTGAAACTGAATAAATATAAAATTCATAATTACGATTTTCTTAAAAATAATTTGTCGGTGGTTACCTAATTGGCAATTCTCACTTTCGCTATGAAAACATCGGCGCTGAAAAATGTATTATTGGCTTTTTAATTTTAAACTAACCCCATAATTATTTCCATCTTTCCCTCCACCCTTGTATCCACGACTGAGTTAGTTTACATGCGAAAAGTGAAAATTAAATATCAGTACTACAAATAAATGATGATTACCTACAATATTTTTTTACAGATAGTTCCTATGCTGATTTTTTACAAATATAATTTCGTTTTGTTTTTTAATTTTGTTTGCCAACAATTAAAGATTGTTTTGTTTTCCGTCTCGCCGCACAAATTGTTTGTTTCCTACGAAATATACAATAAGGAAACAGATTAAAATATTCACACATGGTACAGGCTACTACGATCACATGTTTCTTGCGACGTGATGATGTCATAGTTCGCAGGCTAATGTCCTACAAGGTCATACAGGTAAGATTGGTGGCTGGAGGCCTCCTTTAAAAGGGTGAATAACTTTAGAATTTGATATTTTAATTATACGAACAGGTAGAGAAAGCAGAAGGGTATATTCACCTGTGAGTACCGCAAAATTGACATATGAAACGATAAGTTTAAGTTTTTGTTTATAACTTCTTCATTTTATTATAATTTTTTATTTTATTTTTGTACATATAATTCAAGTTTATATCTTGGTATAATTTATTATAATCCGGTGGTTTCTGATGACTTCAGTGGTGAAGCAGCACATCCTATCTATTTTTACTTTAATATATTTTATTTTGTAAAACTTTTTTTAAATATGTTTTGTATCTTCCTTGGACTTTTTCTATAAGTACATGTTATCCATGTCAACGAAATAAATTTAAATTAAAAAAAAATATATGAAGATCATATTTTTGGTAATTACCATAAGCCTTTTTTTATTTTGTTGTTTTCCTTATAACCCGTAGTTTGGGGATATATGAAACGATGCAAATATTTGTTACGAAAACTGCCTTAATATAGTTTCATTATGTTACTCGACTTCATCTTTATGGAACACTTATTAAGATTTAAAAAGTAAATTTAAATTCGGCTAAAATCTTATATTATATATGAGGGGTCTAGTTTCAAAACCGGCTATATCCACTTTTTAAAAAAATGGAGTTATGCACACCATTGGATTCGTAAGAATGAATTCTTTTTGTTTATCCGTACAGTACGTTTCAAAAGCGGTTATATCCAGTAATAATTTAATATAAAATATGAGCTTAGTTTCAAAACCGACTAAATCCAGTAGGGGCTTAGGTTCAAAAAGGGCTATATCCATTTCAGCCAATTGGAAGCTAGTTATCTGCGACACGTGACACATGACGTCTCTTGTCAAATGTGAATTTGTACTGTCAATAAGAAAATTTGTTTTGTTTCCGTAGGTAAGAATAGAGCTAAAATGTCATAAATAATAATAGATTTATTAACAATTAAGTTAATTTGTAGATATGGAAACTAATGTTGCACCTGTCAATAGCCCAAAAGAGCTAGAAAGAAACTACGCCAAATTTATTTATTTTCATTTATTTTAAATTACTTTTACTTACTTACTAATTATAATCCAAATGAAAGTAATATTTTATAATTTTTGTAGATATGCCCCTAAAAATCTACAAACGTACCCCACATGCTCACATTTTTATGTTATTTTTGTAATGTAAACAAAATGTTTTATTATTTTTATAAATACATAAAAGTTGTTTTTTTAAATTAGAAATTACTTGTTTCTCCTTCGTTCCAATAATTATAAGAATCAAAATATGCGAAGGGTAAATATTAGTTAAATTAGTTTCAAAAGTGGCTATATCCAAACCAATGAGTTTCAAAACCGGCAGTTTGCATAAGTTAGTTTCAAATCCGGCTATATCCATATTTAAAACGCTTGTATTGCAATTAATACTAACATTTTAGGTGTAAAGTAAAGTTATCCTTGTTTAAATTTGTCTGTTAAATACATCTAAAGCGATAACTGTTCTATTTTTTGTCTAATTTAGCGCAAAACTAAAAATATCAATTTACTCGAAATTGGAAAAAGTGGATATAACCGGTTTTGATACTAGACCCCTCATATATAAAGTGTGAAATAAGGATTTTGAGAATCGGAACGCAAAAAATATTACAACCCCTATATTTTCTATTGTTGTCTTAGGCACCCCAAAATGTTTGTAAATAAAAGATTGGGAATGATAAAAAACGGTCTAAAATGAAAAATATTACATATCAAAATATATAACTGATAAGATACTATAAAAATTTAATATAAATTCCAAATATCAATATTATTTGCAAATGTACACACGCAATTTCTTATAAATTATCAACACATTCGTAATATATGCGGTAACAACAAAAGAATAGTAAAAATACGCATGATTAAGTAAACAAAAGTGATCATAATTTAATCACAATCAGTTATTCGCGTAGCCTTATCAAAACCACAAAAAACAACTAAACAGCAAATTTTATTTAGATACGTAGGTACGTGGCTCAACAGGATAGGCCCTGAGCAGGATTATTCTTGTTTGTGATTGGCTAAAGGAACTGAAAAGACTTTCTTTGTCCTTTCAGTGCCCTTGGAGTCTTTCATCGCAACAAGTTAAAAACATTATAATTTAATTTTCACTGATAAAATAATATTGGGTACTGTATATGACGTATCTTTGTTTATCATTTGAAAATTTTGTTGAAACAAAAATAAGAACAAACAATTAATAAAAATTGGAAGTATTATTATTTATATTTATTTATGAAGTACTTTTGCTAATAATAATGAAAATGAACTAAAAAAATTTCAATACTATAATTTTTTTATAAATTTATAACGTAAATTGCAAATAACTTTTCCTCTTATTCTTATTACAAATAAATACTATATTTATCCAAATTTATATACAATTTTGACAATTAACCTTTTCAATCTTCAAAAAATATCACTTCCGATGAAGATATTTGTACCAAAATCTAATGAGCTCTTCCAATTTACATACAAATGTTAAATATCAAAATTTTTGGGTAATTCGTATTTAAGTTATCCGACTTACACCCGGGCCTTGACCACATTCATACACTACACACACATACATACAGACATCATCGTGAAACTATCAAAAATGAGTTGTAAGGACCCTAATTCGTGCTCATCCACTAAAAACTCACTACCCGATTTTTTGCATGATTCCAATACCTTCCTTTACAGGTAAGCGGAAAGTAAAAAGTAGACAGAAATTACGTAATAAAAATGAGATGAGAATAATTTAATTTCCGTGAAGACGTTTGAGAATGGATTTTTATTGCGTGTGCATACTTATTATTTATCTCGCATTTATTGCAAATTGTTGTACCAATTCCTGCATGGCACCATCCACAAAAGGTGCTATAAAATTTACGACAGAAAAACAACAAAAAATCACACCAAACTAGTTGATCAGAAGATCGAGCCTATGAGTCAGTCATAGGTATTCGCCGAAAGAATATTGGATTTGGTATAAATTGAGAAATCTGGTGCTAGCGCTTGTGGTATTTTATATGGAAGTTGTCGAGCTAATGCGCAAGAGCAATTTCTGAGTGAGTTTGAGGTATTTTGTGCAGGTGTGTGTTTTGAAAATACCTGTATGGTGCTAGTATGAGCTTGTTTGAAGGTGGAAGACAGGAGTGCATTCGGAAATATTGATGAGTCATATTGTTTTCAAAATTTAAAAAATTAATTTATGCGGGTAATTAGAAATTATGTATTTTAAAATAATTTTATAGCAAATATTAAAATATTTATTAATTGAACTAAATATTTAAAAAAATTAAATCAAAATAATTTCTTATACCTATCTATAAGTTAATTTAAAAGTTCTAGCTAGGTACATACAAAAACATCCTGTTTATACGAAGAAATAAAATACCTGCAAACAATGTTGATTTAAGTATTGTTACTTCTTACCTAATTAAGTGAGATTAATAGTATGGACTCAAAAAGATTAAAAAATGCATCCAAAGATACCATAATCTGTTCTTATTGTATGATTTTGATTACTAATGACACAAAAAAGTAAACAAAATTATCAACAAGTTTAAAACATGGTAATAATAATTTTTAAATTTCTTCTGTATTTTTCTTTAGTTATAGGTACTATTAATCTGCAATTTTTTTCATTTTCTTTGCTTCTGATCTGAATATTACTCTTGTCTAAAAACCAAAGTTTATAGTAGGTATAGATGTAGTTTTGAAATCGAATATTTTTGTGTTATTTATACTTCCGCTCTAGATAAATTAGAGAAGCAACAAATTGTCAAATTAAAAAAATAACATTTGTTTCCAGATATATTTTTTTAATTCCACAGCGGGTAATTTATCTTTGGGTGTGACAGCTCAACATAAAATCAAAATTATGATAATTTACATTATCTTTAAAATTATTGGTAATTGATAATATATTTATAAATTATCTATCATCCTAAGATTAAAAAGTAAAAACTAGATTATAGTAATTTACATTATATGTGTGGTAGGTGCAATTTTACAACGCAAGGTTGCAAGGTGCAAGCGGGAAAGGGGTAATTCATCCTTCCTTGGTCACCCTCCTGGAATCAACACTACGCGTAAGACAAACGCAAAGTTGAATACAGGTCAACTCTACGTATGTTCATTTTAAAAATTATCTTTCCGCTTATGTTTCAAGTAGATCTTAAATTAAATAATAATTCGTAAGTGATTTTTCTAATATTTCATCCCAAACAACATTATCTCAAACTATATTATATGGAACAAATAAATTATAAATCATAGTAATGTATAATATAATAGTAGAATAAAGTTTTCATGCAACAAAATTTGCAAAATGCAATGTATTATTGTTTATTGAAATAATAGCAATTATATTATAGTAATTATTCCGGGAACGGGCGAACGATATTAACAACTGATACGGTTTACGAGACGGATTCTATTTCTTCTTCCATGCCCACTACAACAACAAGAAAAGAAATGGATTCAATTTTGAACCTGCTGTCACATGTTCCTGATAAGCGCACACAATTATTTTTATCCGGGTCACGCAGAAAAATGTAAATACCAAAAAAGAATAGATCATTTTTATCATAAAATACAGTATGCTGAAATATATTTACAAATTATCTTTTGTCAAAAACCATAAAGAGATTTTTAAATAAAAGTTACATCTCTTCGTGCCCACAGAAACCCATACGCATTCTACGCTTTAACGCACAAGTCTTGACAAGTAGCTTATCGCGAAGAATGAATCATGCTTCATTGGATCAAGAGAACCTCGCATTTGACTCGAGATCGTCGAGGTGTGTAGATCGTGGAATATTCCAGACTGACAGAGTGGTTGATTGTGACAATATTATTGCATCATATTTTTGACAATTGAATAATAATTATTGAGGATGAGAAACATGGCCTTTACGGTAAGTCACAACTTAATTAAATTTTTGTTTATGTAGTTTTAAGATAATAAACGTTTTACAGACGTTTGACAGTTCAAGTTGTAAAATGTTTGTTTAAATTATTCGGTTGTACGCAGGGTTTACTTAAGTCAACTTTATAACTTACTTAAACATCTCTTCGCTACAAAATTTGTGATTTTACTGTTTAAAAATAAAATAACGATAGCGCACTTTTTAAACAATTATTTTAAATATTTATAACAAACTAGTATTCACGAAAAATCTTTGTATTATCTAGTTTATTAATATTTAAAAGGTACATTTGTATATAGTATGGGTTTATTTTGAAAAAAATATTTGTTACTGTTGTAGTATTTATAGTTAATATTTTTAATAAAGTATTTATTATATAAACAAATAATATGTGACCAAAATTTAACTAATTGTATTGTTGAACAATAAAAATCCATAAAAAATGAGCGCATTTCAAAACTATTTTGTAAATAGATGTCTTTATAAACTTTAAAATAATAATTAGTTTAATAACAATACAATCAGTTGAATTTACAGATCATTGTTATTATTTTACCCAACAATAAGTGATGTGCGGTGTGTGCAAATTTCTTGATTTATTCTTATAAGGGTTTTTATTTGATTTTGCGTTAAAATTTTGTGTATATTTAGTTTATAATGGTTACAGTTTTCTCATTTTATTTATTTCTGAATTAAAATTTGTATAGTTTTCGTTTTTATTATGATTATTTTTTTAATTAATTCATATAATTTATTTCATTACAATTATTTTGAACGTTTTAAATAAAAGTGCAGCTGTATTTGAACTGATACGCGATAAGAAGTGATAAAATTACAAATAAGTGTCTAAAATAAATGACTACAATTCAGGAAATTTGATTTATCTAAACAATATTAGTTGTTTCCTTGAAAAACCAATTTGCCGTTTCTTAAAACAAAATTTAATCGTCATTCTGTAATTAATTAACAAGTGTTTATAAAATGTTAATTATCATTGTTTGTATTGGTAATTATTTAATTTATATCAATATTTTATGAAATTTCGATTAAATATGTTATGAAAACTCAAAAAACTCATGAGAGAATGACTTGCGATTTTGGGCGCCATCTTGAATGATTTCTTTCTAGAGCCTGGATAAAATATTTTTATTCTACATACTACAAATTATCAAACAGAATTTTAAGAACATTGATTAAAAACTGGTAAAACATAATTTAAATTATCAAAAGTAGGTATGTGGTTAAAGTAGGTATAAAATATTATTAAAAATATTTTTTCAATTTTATCTCTAGGTTTATCTATAAAGAATATTTTTTGTCTGTTGTAGGTACTTTAATATTATAAATTATTTATTTATTTACTTTTCGGTAAGTACATACAACATATTTGTATGTCATGCGCTTTTTAAGATTTTGAGGTGGTAGAGCTTGATGCACTAATTTTCACATTTATTAATAATGTTAATTAATTAATAAACATATTTCATTTGGTATTAAATAATTAATATTATTAATAAATTCTTAATCACTTCGCATCACTTATAAATGTAATATTTTGCACATATACCTATTTATTTATTTTTTTAATTCTTTATACTTGCATGCATTGTTATGTGTTTTGATATTTGTTCTCGATTTGTTCTTTCCTTATATTTAGGGTAGCACCTCTGCTTAAACGCAGATTTTAAATTTTATTTGTAGCTAAATATCGTTGTATATTAAGCCCTGTTCGCACGGCGATCTTTGGAGATTCTACGGAGAGTCAAAATCACGGCAAAATCCTGGCAAAGAAGTTTTTTTTCTTTCTAGTGAGAATTGTTTGTTAAATTAAATTGAATCTTCAATGAGTCTTGGAAAAGAAGAATTTATAATTTATTGATTGCTTCAAAACCACGTAATTATCACTAGAGAGAAAAAAAACTTCTTCTTTGCCGTGATTTTGACTCTCCGTAGAATATCCAAAGATCGCCGTGCGAACAGGGCTTTATATTTTTTGTTTTATTTCTTACATGCTGCAATTTTATGATTGGGAATTTTGATGTGAGTATATTTTATAAATAGTTTTACCACTGTTACACATTTTAGAAAGGATTTAAATAGGTATGTACGTGTATGTATTACAATCATGTATCTAAATTTAACTGCAAATAAAATACAAAACAATTATTTGCAGCGAAAAAGCATATATTTTTATTTATTCTATTTTTAGTGATGGCGTAGATCATTATTTTAAATTGCGAAACAGTAACCTGGAAATCAAAATCTTATTTACTCATTATAAGAAGTTATGTTTTCATGTATATATTAAACTATAGACAGATAAGTAATACAGTCTACATACGATAACTTAAAAATGAATTAATCACTATTTATTTATAACAAATGATAGTAAAATTTATTGTATCATAGCTTTGGTACGCTTCTCAATCCCTTTCTTGATATATTATGAATATGTTACCAAAAATATATTTTTGTATTCATTTTTGGAATTACTAATTTTATAATATCGGAAATAAGAAATTTACATTGATTTTTATATTATTTGTTTGAATTACAAATTAGTTTAGTTTATGAAAATATGTTATTGTTCCAGTTATTCCCGTTTCTGGATGGAATAATTCCGAATTGTCTATGTTACGGCTACTATCCTAAAATAAAAACTAACCCAAAAATTCAGTTTTTTATAGTTGCATCTTTGTCAATCATATAAAATTTTGAGTAATTTTTTTAAATGTACAGCCTGAGATTTTTTATTTGTTTGGCCGTAGACGACAATTTTATTATTCATTATTAGATATAATATTTACATTTTTAATCAAACCGATAACAAACAGATTTGCCAATACTTATTAAAATTTTTGAATTAGGTATGTTGTTTGTCATGGAAATTTGTTTAACCTATGAAAATGTCCACATTTTACATAACGAATTGGATTCTGTTTGTAAAATGTAAAATGGGAGAAAATTATCTTCGAAAGATTGCAGGTCAATAATTTCTAAATGAGTCTTATTTATCAGTATATATCATTTTACAATATTAGTATAATAGAACACTATCAAACTATAGTTTTTAAAATTATTTACCTACATTTTCACAACATTTTAAGAAAACAAGTGTTTCTTTTTGTTCCAGGTTCTCGGTATACTTTTCGTGATATGTACTGTAGATGGACTGCACCTTTCTCATAGTTGCAAGTCCGATGGGGATTGTACTCAACCGGGCACATATTGCTACCAATCAGGGCAATGCGTACAGTGCACCATGTGCAGTTTGTACAACCGGGCACCTGGTTCCGGATGTGCAAAGGATAAGAATAAGTGCGGCGAATGCCTACCTGGGTAAGAATTTTTAAAATATATTTTACATATTTTCGAAATACAATTTTATTGTTGACTATAATTGAGACCATAAAATAGCCGAGTGCGTTTTTTGACCGACTGTGGTTCTGACAACTCAATCTCAAATGGTGTGTTTTTCACTATGAATCACGAGTACCATTGAGTTGACGGCGATTGATAACCGCACACATGGTATAATGTATATTATTATCGATAAAATGCAAGAAAATACGTTAATAGTATATTATTCAACGAGCGAACACATTTTGTAGACGAGATATACACAATATGTTTGGTACAACTGCAATACAAATAATAAAAAAATCATATATTATTTTTTGTCCAATTGTCAAAAATATTTGATATTGACAAACACAGTTCAATTCTGTCCGCGAAATTAAACTTCGCAACCGTTACTAATAGGAACGGCCGCGAAAGCCATTGTAGGTACATATATATTTTACTTCGCGGCCTGAATTGCGTACGTCAATTACAACTTGTTTTGCTAGTTGTGCAAAAACATATTTTTATATTCTTTGGAAGCACATACCTACTTAAAGTCGTTTTTATTTAGTTGACGCCAATTTGATATCAAGATAACTGCATTTGCATTTTAGTTATTTTTGACGTGAAAGATATCAATCAGCTCATATTACATCATCAAACGACATGAATCATAAGTTATCGCTCACTACCATAGTGGAAACGTCCAGTTTCCAAAATATAATTTTTTTTTGAAGGAGGAAAATAATGGGTGTATCAGTCACTGTGATTACTATTATTCTTTTTTATTACTTTTTCATTGCTGTCAGTTTCTTCGTTATTTTCAAATGTTTTAATAACAATTTTAAAATTTAAAAGTCTCAAGTTTGCCATGTGGTACCGAAGATTTATACATATAAGAACGATTGTAATTTATTGTATGACAATATTATGTGAAATTCATTTGTCCTGAGGAAGGTCTCAATTTAAGACCGAAACGTCGACATTATGAATAAAAAAGCATAATAGTAATCATAGTGACTGGTACACCCATTATTTTCCTTCTTCAAATTCCAAATTCAGTCATCAATAATTGTTTCACTATAAATATTTTGAATCCTTAGCATGGAATCTGAAGACAATCTCGATGGCACCTTCTCATGTAGTCCTACAAGTGCAGGCACCCTATCACCCAGCACCCAAGCACCTAAGACCGAAGAATCCAACAATACCATCATTTACATCATTTTAGGAGTCATCGGTCTTGTGCTTATAGTTGTAGGCATTTGTTACTGCATTTGGAAAAAAACTGATAGTAAGTTTGAAATTTGTTTTTTATTTTGTACGAGTATTGATAAAAAATTCCAACTCATATAAGGAAAAAAGGAAATGATTACTAAAAATAATATTTTCGACGAAATTAGATTCTGTAGTAATGTGCACTATTTTATTTATTTTTTGCAATAATCGGATGATTTGATCTTACTTAATCAAATCAGGTGATCAGAAAAGTACCGTATATATATACAATATTATGATCATTACATTGACGATAATAAAATTAGATACTATCATTGTTTTCCTAAAATGATTCACCTTCTATTATTCATTATTTTTAAGAATCAAGATAATTATTTATGTAGTGAATCCCAAAAGTTGATAATATTTCAACATGTTAGAATTTTCTTTTTTTGTTTTATACATCAATTTTTAATTTTATTTTGAACATCCGGTATACTTATGTTTCATAGTTATGCGCGCGTCGTTATTATTATTTCTAGTTTTTGCCTGATTTTCATAATTATAGAATATTTATTTTTTCTCCAGTTTTGTGTTAGAAATGACCCAAGGTTTAGTTGTCAAACAAAATTGTACATATTTCAATACTGAAAAGATATTACAAATTATACGTAAGTTCTTATTGTTATTATAATTAAAAATTTATTTGTGTTTATGCAAAAATGCTCCATAATATTAACAGTTTATTTTATTTAAACCGGTGCATTAAGTAGATATATGTGGCGTTACCAATAAAATGTATTTAATATAATTATTATGGCTACAATTTAGGAATACTGAAGTACAAAGTTCATCTAATTTTTCTATGAATGTCAAAAACCAATGACTAAAAATCATCTTTGTGTAATATAATGCCTCATTTCCACCGACTGTTTTGATGCTTAAGAACTATGTTTAATGCATAAGTACTAAGAGTAACGCATAAGAACAAAACATTGCACAAGCATAATGATTGACATGTGTTATATTTATTATTTGTTTCGAGTTGTCAATTTCTGTCTGTTTCTAAAATGGAAATGAATACTTTATTTACGAAATTAACAGTTCTTCCATTCCTTAATATCGTAAAAATGCCGGCAATGATTAAATTACAAAATTCGACAACAAATGTCACCTCTACCGGATTAATCATTAAACAAAATAGGTGGAAATGGCCATTTAATAAATAATCATTATGCATTACGCCTTACGCACAAATCATTAAGCATTAAAATAGTCGGTGGAAATGAGGCTTGGCGCTATAGTTGTTCATATTGTTTATAATATTTTTGTTTATAGCCTGTGTGAAAATTCGATCAATCCTGAAGATTTTCCCTAACAACGGCTTCATGAGTTCTGGTGGTGGCGAGCACACCAAGTGCCCCGAGAGTTTCCAACATCCCCACCAGCCGCCCGCATCGCATGGCCCTCCGACTTATGAGGAAGCCAATCCTTCAGCTCCACCATTGGAAGATCCGCCTGGAGGGAATAGAAGCCCCATCTACGAAAAAGGTAACATGAGAATAATAGCTGGAGACTGTTAAATTTTTTTTAGCTTAGTGATTAGCTAGATTGCTTCGTAAACAAAACTTTAGTAACTCGTTTTAATAGGGTACTTTACCATAGTAGCAAATTAGCAACCCAGTCAATTATATTGAAAGGAGACCTCAAAAATGAGTTATTGCCATAAGAAAAGTTTTCAAAAAGTTAATAGTTCTTTAAATATTTGAGATTTTACGTATCGATACATCTACGTCACAGTAATGCGTTTTCACGTGTATTCTTACTTACAGAAATAAAGAAACTACCAAATTGTATTTTATATTTTGTAACTTTAGAAACAGTTGATACATTTTAATTCCAGCCCCATTGTTTTAGAAGATTTTCAGCTATACATATACGTCACAAACTTTAAAAATTAAGTACAGCTTTATTAAGAACAATTAAGGCTTATCAGTACCTACTCTCAATCGCTTTCAAATAACATGAAGATTCAATAAAAATGGTAAACTACCCTATTGAATTCCTACTGACATATAATTCTGTTAAATGATTAGAAATATATTATATTTATACTGTAATATGCTAAAAAAGTACCGATTTTTAATTCGTACAAATTACTGATAATACATTTTTAAACCGATGTTCTATTAGTTGATAAAAACTGGCAATAGATTACTTGCATGTGCCGTCACAACATGATAAGTCAAATACCACTGAATAAAAAAAATAAAATTGTGTACATAATATACTGACACCCTAGATTAGATCTGATTATATTTTGGTGTTGATCGTGCAACCGGAAGTGGTAGTTTCTTGAAGATCTAAAGAGTATTTCTGATATCCTTAAAATTTATAGATTAATAGGATTTTTTTAAAACAATGTGTACTAAATATTACTATCTACAATTTGTATTTAAAACGTTGTTTCTATCTAGCACCATTTTCCAATTACAAGAAGTTAAATTTCTTACAATTTTTATTTTATCCCGTACTAATGAAAACAAAAAATAAAATATTTGAGTGTTAATAACAAATAAATTTTTACTTTTTGACAAAAAATTATAAAATTATGAACTGTCATTTATTATTTATATGGTATGATGAACTTTATTAATATTATAAAAACTAAAATTCCCGAATTCCCTTCTACAATGGTGTATTAGTGAGTAAGAACCTACATTATGTAATGTAGGTACTTATATTAGTAAAATAAAAATAGTATGACGAGAGGTCATGTGTTGGCCACATCAGACTTTTTTCGTATGCCACCATGTTAAAATTATGTTTTTATCCCGGTATCAGCTATTCGAACCACCATGTAGTGACGTATTTATTATATTATCGACTCTAGAAAAATAATTCACTCGCTACTTTGTCGCTTGTGAATAATTAACACTTTGCTGTCTTGTATAAAAAATAATTAACTTTTTAACTAGTTGTCGGAGTAAACACCACGTTGACATGATTATAATAGCTAACAATTATTAATTGAATTTTTTGATGTTTCAGTATCGAGGACAAAAGAAAATGACCCGAGTCAAACTGCCAACGCTTATCAAAACCCCTTATACGTTACTGGAGGAAGGTAATTTATGATGTTTATATTTTACTGTGTTTTATTTGTATTTAATTATTTCCCATACAATTTCTGTATTCATAGTTTTACAACTAATTTCTTGATCAATTTTATTTTCAATTTTCTTTAAAGTTTTGAAATATAAGAACAAGTACCTATGACTATTGCAGGTGCATTAAATATAATAATTCTCTCTTGGCTTAGATTGGGAACCAACCCAGATCCTGAAGAAGAGAACGAAGCCTCTGAAAATGACTCCTTAATCAATAGCACGTCCATTTCACATCCAGATGATGAAGAAACTCAACCAAGCACTTGGACACCTACTCCAGGCAGCGAAACAGCCAGGTAAGAAAGTCAAAAAGACAATAGTAGGTACTAACTGCGTTACATTCTTTAGAAGGAGCTAAATTTTTAGTATCACTGTAAAACGTGTTATGTGGAGTAAAAGTAGCCCAAATTTATACTTTCAACATCGTTGAGCACTTACACTATGAACGTAGCAAAAGTCATAATTATATAGCATTAAACTAACAATATCTGTGATTTTGGTCAAAATTTTGTGAAATAAGAATTATTCCATTGTTTAAATTTTAATCAGTTATTATACCACAAGAGCTTCGAAAATAATTGAAAATACTGCCGACTGATGAGACGTATTTCCATAGAAACAACTCGAGACTGGAGGTCGAGAGGTGTTTTGCGGAAATACGTCGAACCAGGAGGCAAAAGTATTTTCTATTATTTTTGATGATCGAGTGGTATACGCATTGACTATTTCATGAATAAATCAAATTTAACAATTTTAAATAACACAATTTTATTTATAAGCATAATTTTTAATTTCATTTTAAATATTTTGACATTTGGTGTAAAATAAACAAACATTTATTATTGATTGTTGTGTCATGGTTACGGTTGAATATACGCATACTATGTCAATATTCAAAAATATGCACTGGAATAGTTGTTTATATAGATAGTTTCTATGGTTTTTGTGAAAAATAGTGCATTTTAATTTGTTAAAATATAATGAGGGAAATAGTCATAAGTTATATAACGAGTGCAATGAATTTAATCGATAAATTTGAAATGTCTGGCTTATGAAATAAATTTTGCTTAAAAAGTGTTTGAGTACATAATATTTTGAAAAAATTTTATCTGAAATTATTATGTACGATAACACTTTTTTAAAAGTAAAATTTTTTGAATAAGCCAGACGTCAAATTTATCGATTCAATTCAAAGGGAAAGTAAAACTTTTCCCAAAGTTATTTTAATATTGATATTTGTGACAAAAACGTACGTTAAAATTACTAAACACAAGAAGACGTTCTGTTTAATAGATTTCTTCTTTTCAGTACAACGGGCCCAACAAGTTTTGCTGGAGCGTTGAGTATGGACAATCTCCATATAGCACCACCAAATCCTAATGTTTCATTCTCAGTTCAACATTCAAATAGTCACCCCAGTTTTAATTTTAATAGTTCGAATCCACCCGAAACAGATAATTCTTCTGAAAGTACCACCCCGCCGCAAGTTAACATCAATGTTAACGTTGTAAATCTTTGCAATATTAGCTCTACGGTATCAAAATAAGTTTCGTGAGACTTCTATGGATTTTGGGAATATATTTTTAATATTTTATACTTATCATTGACTGTATATATCATAAATTTATATAAAAATAAAATATTAAACACAAAACATGTTAGATTGAAAGAAATTTTCAGAACTCGTAATTAATAAATTATTTATTTGGGTTTAATTCTGTTTTCATAAAGTTTGTAAAATTATAATTTTTGGTTGAGTGTGGTTTTTAAAGTTTGTGTTTATAAAAAAATACATATGATATCCACTATTCATTTTATATAAATAATTCATTCCGTTTGCATTAACAATGTTTTGCTAGTATTGTTAATTTATGTCAATTTTGTTGTGTATTTGTTATGTGTATTTTATATTTAGAATAAACTACTGTCGAAAGCAGTAGTACACTGTAAATAGTTGAATATAAGATACATATAGTAAATAATACAAAAATAAATTACATATATTATGAACATCGAGAGCATCGGAATTTAAAAAAATTCAATTTTAAATAAGGTTTTAGTTTTATAAATTGTATTAAATATATTCCCAAAAAGGTTGTTAATGGTTCCACTAACCATATAGATGCTGTGAGTGTTATTAAAATTTTCTCTCTGGTTTGTTATTTTAGCACTACAAAAATTAACAATTTAATTATGTTTTTTTGGTTACTTATTTAAATGATCTATTTTTAGTTTATTTCAATTTAATCACGACAAAATATACGTACCTATATTTTTATTTTGGCTTCTCAAGAAATTTCAATTTTCTAATACTCCTGCATCTATGGGTTTTTAAAGATTCCTCTTTTATTTTAGGACTAGATCTAAGATTTACCTTTAGTGTAAGTTGTTCTTATTTAACAATATTTATTTACTCGTTTTATCTAAGTCTTGGGTATACTAGAGATCGTAGAGATTTTTCTACAGTCGCTATATCAGACATTTTTTGCGCTCGCATTATTTGTCCATGCATAATTTTATTATGCCGCTTATGCGCGACAAAACAAAAAAAAATTATGTGGTCAGAGCACACAACCTTCCGCCATATCTAAACAGCCAAAAACATGGAATTCGCGCACCACTCCACAGCGTTTATTATTTTGTTAAATATAATAATCTAAAGATATTGTTGAAGATAAAAGTACAATCTACAAAATGGTCGATGCAGAATTTTAAAATTATGCTTTAAAATCGAAATATGTTAATTTGAATTTTGACAATTTTTGTTATTTTTTTAACACAAATATCTTCTATTTTAAAACGAATTTTTAAAATTCGATCGGTTATTTCGCAGAGCCAAGCTTTGTTGACAACATATTAAAATTTGAAGTTAATTCCCTTATAAATAATATCTATACAGTGGCGCGCAAAAACTCTCTTTTTTACAAATATTGTAGTTTTTTTTTACAAATATGGGTCCCTAAATTGTTTTTTCCTTTCAAACATAAATTCTTTGTTATTTTTATGTTTAACAAAACAATAAACGCTATAGAATTGCGTTAATAAGAATAATTTAAATCGTTGAAATTTGGAAAAAAATCTACCTATAATAAATTTATAGTGGGATTCTGTGAAAATCTGTAGTTGCTACAGATCTATAAAATTGTAAATATTTAACAAAATCGCAATGATATTTATAATCATAGGAACATTTTTATATTTGTCAATAAAGATTGATGTAATTTTGTTCAATATTTAAAGATTTACAAATTTGTAAAACTTACAGATTTGCACAGAATCCTAGCATTAATTTACTTTATATTCATATGCTTCTAACTTCAGACTATTTAGGCCTCCTTCGCGCTCCAATTTGGGGTAAAAAAATTACCTGATTAGCAGCCGAGTGTCATCTCCTGTCTTATTTAAACTCCGTTCTCTAAATCAAACCTTTATTGAATAACATCCAGTGACAGCAAATAAACAATTTTCATTTTTATGCTGAAAACTAGTAAAATGGTCTCTAAATAATGTTAAATATATTGTAGCGACTGTAGAAAAAATCTTGTTTGTTTCGTGCGCAATGTACATAACGATTTCGAAAGAATGTCGCTCGCCAACAACCTCTCAATCGACAATGTACTATTTTGCGCTCTTAATAGACAATAGCTATTTTTTCGGATTTTTGATAACTTGAAAACTAAGTTTTGTTTTATAATACAAATTCTCAATTTTGATATTCTTTCAAATTAATTTTTAAGGCTTGGTGATAAAAATAATCAAAAGAAAAGTGCCAATATTTTTACCTGAGTTTTTGTAGCTTAGAAATTTAAAATTTGTGTTTATTTCTTGCAATAGTTGCATGTTTTGTTTTGTTTTTTTTTGACATAATTGTCCATAATGTATATAATTAGTTAAGCAAATACTTAAGTACTCGTCTCTTACGTTATTTTGTTATAATCACTTTAGAATTATAAAATACAAAAACAATCATTAATAATATTTTAATAGGTTGCATGTAAATTATAATTTCCAATTCGTATACATTCTATATTCATATACTAAAATTTAATAAGTCTTATGTAAAACAATATTTACATATTTGTCATTTTAGTAAATGAATATTTTTGTTGTGAGTTAGGCTGTGATATTTTTTTTTGTGATACGTAGAGTTAACTATTAAAAAATTATTTCAAATTTTCTAGTGAAAGTTTGAAATTGTTTTTAGTTTTAATCAGAGTACGTTAACTTGTAAGATCTGTAAATATTCCAGTGACATTAAGGGTAATTGGTATTACACGTTACACAAAGTATTTTTGGTTTTTAAAACCTCGTTGAATATTATTTATGTATAAATTAACAAATCATGAGTACTTTGATTCTCATAACAACGATTTTAGATAATTTGAATTTTGAAAGCATTACATTTTTAATATGCTGCAAACCTCTTTCTTATTCTAAAAGTTGTATATACTTATCTCCTACATATGTTTATGTGTAACTGAGTTTAACCTGTAAGTTATATTCTTAAGAAACTCGTTACCCAGTGAACTCTATACTACGTATCTAATTTACCATATTATTTGGTACCTACCTACCTAAATCATATTTTGATGAATAAATGTTTATTTATATTAAATTTCAAAAAATATTCAATACATTTATTACTATAATAAATGTATAATAGTATAAATGTATTAATCTAAAAATAATTTAGGTACTACTTATTTTTGCAAATTTTACAACCTAAAATTCCATTACCATTAGATTGTTTAAATAGCAAAATATAAGTTATTATAATAAAATCAATAATAATAGAGGCAGACTTGCATATATTTGATTTTGATGTCAAACGAAATCAACTGCATATGTTCTACATGAGTTTAACAGTGATGGAGATGCTACACACGCTCAGTCTGTCTTTTTCTCTTCCGCTTGCCGTTTGTTGTGCGCTACGACTTCCTTCCTGGTACATAGTAGAGTTCACTGTCGTTACCTTTTTTGTAAATATGATGTATTTATATTATTTAATTTCGAATATACGCTTTTCTATATTCTTTTTACACAGTTGATTTGACTGTAAATTGTGTAAAAGAAGACATAGTTTATGAGACTGTCTTTTTTCTTGATCAAAGAAAATATAATAAATACTTTTGAATATAATGTGTTGTTTTATTTTTTAATCTTTATTTACATTTTATATTTTGATGATTAATTTAAAATCAATGACTGTTCTTCTTTAATCGCTGTAAAAAATAAATCTAATTAGTTATATGTATTTACTAAATTGTCAATTTACTTAAAAAACATTTTATAAATGTTGTTTTATTTCTTATAAATTTATTTGCTTTCGTTACTACTAATTTATTTATGATATGAAAAAATTGATCCAGTAACGGTGTTATTTATTAAATTGGCCAGTTTATTTCTTCTACACGTGTGTAAAATTCGAATAAACTAACATGGGAATATTAAAACCTGATATTTTTAATACCATTAAACCTTTAAGAGTTTTTTTCAAAATATTTGGATTACATCTAAACCAAAAATATAGAGAAATTTTAATACTATTTTGGATAATTTTTCTTTTATTGTCATCCATAGAAAGTTCAAATTATCCTTTCATTAGAAATATGAAATATTCTGGAAATTTATTTATTATTTTGGTTATAATGAATTTTGTTCAGTTAATTGCTACCCTTTCTGCTACTGTAGTAAGCCTTATAGTGTTAGAATTCATGTGGCAAAATATAGAAAATATTTTGGAAAAAATTAATGAAGTAGATAAAATTTTACTAGAAGATTTTTGTGTGAAAGTAAATTATGAAAAAATACAAAGATATTTATATATTTGTATTATTAGTTTTACAACGATCACAACTTTTATACATTTTTACATATTTGAAGTTTCACTAATTTATACATGTATATTCAATTTGGTATACGTTTATGTCTACCTATATGCAGTATTTTTATTTTTATACATAATATTTTTATTGTATCACCAATTAAAAATTATAAATAATACTATTTTAGAAATTAATCCACCAATAAATCACATACTTACTTCAAATAAAATTTATAAAACTATTTGTGAAATAGTGCAACAAATAAACTCAACATTTTCACTTATATTATTTTGTATTTTATTAGTCATTTTATTTGGGTTAACATCATGCGTTTTTCGGCTATTTTTGAATTTTTTTAACGACAAATACGAACATTCTGCAGTATATGAACTACGTTGGTTTGTGTACCACCTTTGTTGTTTGGTGATACTTCATGCCTCTGCTACGTCAGTTTATTGGGAGGTAAGAGTACTTTATCACTTACTATTAAAGGAAATTGAGTTGTAGAAAAATAATATTTAAACGCATATTCTCACCACGATGAACATACGAGTAGTGCGACATAGTGTGGTCTAGCGGTTATCGTTTCTAAGGTTGGTTCCTAGATCTCATGGTTCGAGTCCCGCCTAGTTGGCAGTTTATCCTCAAATTCAACATTGTTAGGTTGTTAAATCCGAGGTTAAATCATAATTGCGCAATGTACGAGTAAATGCTATTTCGTTTTTAAGTTTGCTTCTATAATTGACCTAATGAATCGATTTTAAGAAATGTAAAATAGATATTAATAAGAGATCTATAGGATAAATTTTAAAGATATTTATAAAATTTGAAGAATGATAACTTACATAAAATGCCAGTTTACGCGAAAAACTTAAACTTATTTTCCAAAATCAGGCAATATTATTATTATTCTTACAAATTTTGTATCTAATTCTGTCCGGGTTAAGATATTGACTTTCGGTCTCAGGCAAACTAATTTTTTTACTCTGCAAAATGAATAAAAAAATAGAGATACAACGAATAGTAAATGTGCCGAATAACGAATATTATGCAGGACTGTCTGCGCAGATAACTGAATATTCGGCGAATATTTTGCACCCTTTTGGTGCCAAATCATAAACTTACCAGGATTGATAAGGATGCTTAAAACTGCAAAGAAACTTATTTTGTTGCTCCATATTTTGCCGCTTTTAAATTTTAATAACGAACAGTTTATAATTTTTATTTTTATAATAACTTCAAAATATATTTTTTGACAATATTTTTATTTTTTTAGTTATAATAATTTTATAAAACTCAAGAATAAACATATATTTTTTGTTCGTCAATGAAATATCTAAATAAAGCACTTTCAGGAGACCGTTAAAGGCAATCGCAGTTCAATTATTGTATGTTATTATTCGGTATTCGGTCGAATAGTAACCTAATATTCGGTGTTCGGCCGAAAAATTAAAAACCTTTGAATATGCAGGCTACCGAATAGTTGCCTAATATTTTTAAATCTTGCTTACATTTTTTATTTTGATGATTAATTTAAAATCAATGACTGTTCTTCTTTTATCGGTATAAAAAATAAATATAATTAGTTAAAAGTTTTTTTTGATGTTTTCATTATGTATTTAATAAATTGTTAATTTACTTTAAAAACATTTTATAAATGTTGTTTTATTTCTTATAAATTTATTTGCTTTCGTTACTACTAATTTATTTATGATATGAAAAAATTGATCCAGTAATGGTATTATTTATTAAATTGGCCAGTTTATTTCTTCTACACGTGTGTAAAATTCGATTTAAACTAACATGGGAAAATTAAAACCTGATATTTTTAATACCATTAAACCTTTAAGAATTTTTTTCAAAATATTTGGGTTACATCTAAACCAAAAATATAGAGAAATTTTAATACTATTTTGGATAATTTTTCTTTTACTGTCATCCATAGAAAGTTCAAAATATCCTTTTGTTAGAAATATGCAATATTCTGGAAATTTATTAATTATTTTGGTTATAATAAATTTTGTTCAGTTAATTGCAAACGTTTCTGCTACTGTAGTAAGCCTTATAATGCTAGAATTCATGTGGCAAAATATAGAAAATATTTTGGAGAAAATTAATGAAATAGATAACATTTTACCAGAAGATTTCTGCGTCAAAGTAAATTATAAAAAAATACAAAAATATTTATATATTTGTATTATTAGTTTTACAACGATCACAACTTTCTTACATTTTTTCATATTTCAAGTTTCACTAATTTATTGTGTAGTCAATTTGATACACATTTATGTCTACCTATATCCAGTATTTTTATTTCTATACATAATTGTTTTATTGTATCACCAATTAAAAATTGTAAATAATACTTTTCTCCAAATTAATCCATCAATAAAACACATACTTACTTCAAATAAAATTTATAAAACCATTTGTGAAATAGTGCAACAAATAAACTCAACATTTTCACTTATATTATTTTGTAATTTATTAGTCATTTTATTTGGGTTAACATCATGCGTTTTTCGGCTATTTTTGAATTTTTTTAACGACAAATTCGAACATTCAGCAGTATTTGAACTACGTTGGTTTGTGTACCACCTTTGTTGTTTGATGATACTTCATGTTTCTGCTACGTCAGTTTATTGGGAGGTAAGAGTTCTTACTATTAAAGGAAAATATCATGAAAAACCATATCTCTAATTCCAATTACTATCCAATTCATTATTTAAATTTTCAGCAAACGTATAATTTTTGCACCTTTTCTTCAATTATTGTATACCTTATTTTCAACAACACAACCCTAATTGACAGGTATTATTTACTTGACAATGACAGCCTATGTTCTATTTTAAATGAAACGCTCTAATACATTGCTATCAAATTCGTAGTGTGTGACAGAATAAAAAATTATAACATTGTAAAATATTAATAATTAAAGATATTAACCTGAATACAAAATTATAAGAGAGTTAATAATAATAATGATACCTATGTGGAAAAATTATTATCCTACAAAAAGACATTAGGTACATTAAAAACAATGATCAAAAAGAGCAAAACATACAAAGTATTAAAGAGAATATTAGGGAGAAAAAAAGAAAATAATAATAATTTTAAATTAGACTTACAATAATTTAATCATTCATTTTAAATTAGACTTTCAATAATTCAATTTTCATAATTTTTTCCCTGAAAATTAATAGATAATAAGAATTTTTAATAACAATGTACCTATACTAAATATTGGTATCTACAATTTGTATTTAAAACGTTGTTTGTATCTACACCATTTTCCAGTTACAAATTCTACAAATTTGTTACAATTTTGATTTATCTCCTTATCAATGAAAACAAAAAATAAAATATTTGTGACAAATATTTTTTTTATTTTTTGACAAATAATTATTAAACTATAATATGTCATTTATATGGTATGATAAACTTAATAATATTATTAATTCCTGAATTTCCTTCTACAATGTTTTTTGTAAATTTACACTTTCGTAGAAAAATAATTTATTATCTAATTATAAATTGATTTAATGAATTAATTTAATGAATTTTAGTTTTGTCAAATAAATTAACTAATATTATTATTAGATAAAATTTTATATTTCAATGCTTTAACAAAATGCAGGAATTTTTCTGTATAATATTTTATTAAACACTTAAAGTAATTAAATTATCGATAATAAAATTAAACGTTGCAATTTTTCAGTAAGTTAGAACTGTACGGAATATGAATATATCTAAGAAAACTAATATTTTTAGTGCTATTAAACCAATTAAAAGTGTTTATAAAATATTTGGCATAAGTTTAAGTACGAGATTTAAGTATTTTATCACTATTTCTTGGGTAGTGTTTCTCACAACAACATTATCTTCAAATTATGACTATCATTTTAAACGAGATGCATTATATACTGGAAATTTATTTATAATATTATTAGTAACAGACAATTCAATTAGTTTTTACACATACATTACTAGTATATTTAGTTTAGATGTAGTAGGATATAAATGGAAAGAAATTGAATTGATCTTTTGTAAAATAAATAAAATTGATAACATTTTGTTGACAAATTTTTTCGTGCCATTTAATTATATTAAAATTAAAAGAAATTTATATATTCAGACTTTTATTTTTATTTTCTTAGGGCCAATTATATATATGCACATTGAAAAAATACATGTTTTCATATATTTTACATTTTCTCTGTATTTTAAACTGTGTGCCTTAACAGTATTTTTTTTAATAAATATTTTAATATACCAACGGTTAAACATAATAAATAATATTTTAATAAATAACACCAAAAAACTAACGCTAAAAAATGTATCTCAACTGCGTGAAATTTACAATACAGTTTCTCAAATAATTAAACAAGTAAATAAAATATTTTCAAAATTAATTTTTTGTGTATTTTTAGTATTATTGACTGGATTAACATCTTGTAGTTATCGATTATTTTTAAATGTTTTCAATGAGAAATACGAGCATTCAATTCTTTTCGAACTTCGGTGGTTTGCATATCACGGCAGTTTTTTAATAATACTTCATATATCTGCCAGCATGGTTTATTGGAAGGTAAGTAGGTATTATAAATTGAAATTTGAAGAAATTAGTTAATACTATGCTATGAAAATCAAAGCAAAATAGGATGCTACAATATTCAAGATTGTGATTTGTTTTTGAAATCTAACTCATTTGAAATATAAATTGATAAAGACTGTTCCTACTATCGGATTCAGAATTATAGTCAGTTGGGTTTAAAGATGAATAACTGGTCACTTTTGAGCAAGGAAAAACTGAATCCCCATGTTAAACGCCTATGGCCCGCTTTTTTATTTACACCCGTATACCCTATGTCACTTTCAAATGAATTAAAATATCGACTTCCGGTTTCCAGTTCTGAATAATTGATTGAATTTCAATCAACAACTCATTTCTTCTTCTAAAACAGAATTTGTTTCCTTCCATAATATAATTATATTTACATTTAATTATTTTGTATTTGCATGCTTAATGTTAAAAAATCAATATTTGTTTATTGAATTACCTTTTATTTTTCATATATTTACGTAAAATAATTTCCTCTGAATAGAAAGCAAAATGCTTCATCCTAAAAATTCTGATATTGAAAACGTTATTAAATCATTAAGAAATGTGACGTTTATATTTGGCATATTAATAAAGGGAAAGTGCAAATATGTTTTTCTTTTGTTTTGGATGATTTTACTAACAACTACATATTTATTAAATTTTCGAAATAATATAACAAGAAATTTGAGTATTTATAAAGGCATTTCAATGATTTTAACTATTATTGATATAATTTTATTTAATAATTTATATTTTACATCAGTTGCTGTTATATATTCCTTAGGATATAAAAGTAATTTGGAGACAATTTTTCAAGAAATCAATAAAATTGATAATCAGTTGCACCTGTTTAATATTGGAAAAATTAATTACACGAAATTACAGAAAATTTTAATTGCTTTTCTTATTATATCTATGTGTTGGGTAACATTTTGCTCAGTAGATATATATAAAATGCCCACTGGTTTTCACTTTTTTACATTTACATTTGAATGTCTCGGTCTTTATATTTTTGTTTTTGTTAATACTTTGGTAGAACAACAATTAAGTGTTGTTAATAACAAAATACAAAATATTTCAACTAGCATCATTTGTTTACATAAAATTATAATTTGTTATCAAATCCGTCGACGATTAAAAAATTTAACAAAAGAAGTAAATTATATATTTTCTATTTTTCTATTTTCTTCTATAACAAATAAATTTGCTGGTTTAACTTCAGCTAGTTTTCGTTTATTTTTAATCTTTGCAAATAAAAACAAGAATCCTTCGAAATCCTACGAAATGAAATGGTTGCTACATAACTTTGGTTTTCTATTTATTTTGTATGGAATTTCATTTTGGGTTTATCAAAAGGTAAGAAAATTACATATTTTTCATATTCAGTAGGTGTAGGAAGGTCTTAGGAAACCCTTTATTATGTGGACATCTTTATTATTTGTTAAAAGTATAAGAACATGGAACGTTTCGGGTGCAAACTGTACCAATCATCAGCCTAAAAAGACAAAAATATGTAAGCTTAAAAGTAAGGTAGAGCTACAGGAAGGCATACCTAACGCTTTTACATAAATCAATTACAGAATGTAAAATAAAACACTAATGCACAAATTGGAAGCAGATTAAATATACAACCAACAAAGCAGACCGACATGTCTGGTGGTTGATGAAAGACTAAGAAGGTCAATTTTTCATTTTATAAACACTACTAAGTTGATACACGTCTCTTCGGGAATTTTGAACACGCCCCCGCGTTCGGGACTCTTGGGCAAATAATAGGCGCTAGTACCGGGTTGGCCATTTGTTAAGATATCAACGATATCTAGGAAAACCATGAAGCGCTGTCATGGAAGACATTTTTGAACTACATAAATAAATAATAAACAAATGATTTTGTTGTTTTTATTTCAGGGAAATCGTACAGCATCATTGCTACACGATCTACATAACACTGAACTGCGAGATACGGTAAGAATTTTACGCTAGAATTTATGTTTAGTTATTTCTTATGGCACTCTTCAGAACATCGTAAGGAATCGGTTATATCAAACAAAATTTAATTGTATCCATTAACAAAATAAGAAAATTAACTCGTATTTTCTCTAATTGTTGTCGCAACAATGTATTGTATGTTTTTTAGATTAAATAATATTTCATCATTACTCATGTTAAATTTCAGAATTTTATTTTGCACAATAAAGCCAGAATTGATGAAATTGTGATGATACTACCGTGGTAAGCGTAGCGCCTTAAAAACTTAATTTCTAATGAATTTTTGTAACATAATTTTTTGTTTTGAACTTTATAGCTTAAAGTAATCTAAATATTGTATTTTATTTTCAGATTAAGCTGCTATCGCTGGAAATGTACCACAACAAAATTAAGTTCTCAGTTTTGTCAATATACAATTTAGAAATTCGAGAACTCACATCGGTAAATAATTTTATTGAAAACCATAATATTTAAATAATAATTGCAAATTTATAGATGGCGTCAGCAATATGTACACTAACAATTTATGCTATTCAATTTAGTGATTGAAAACTTATTTACACATGGACGCGTAATGTAGGTAATAATTACTAATAATTTTTAATATTACAAGTAAATTATAAATGTAGGAACGGGACGCCACTTGTTCACCTGATAAGCCAGAGGGAGATGGCTGCACAAAACGAGTCAGTACCAGTTGTAGTCACTCCAGTCCAGGTGTAACCGCAAAACAAGACGAACGACGCGAAATATTGTTTCTGTTTGTTTACTAACCTATTGTATTGACATTCACTTTCAATCACATATTATGTAGTTTTTCTTGTTCATAATAAATCGTTTTGTGTAAATTAAATCCAAATGATATCTCTAGGATTTCTTATTTCTCTTTCTCTGGCGGGCATTTTTCAATCCCACATAAATGTAGTTTTATAATATATATTTTGTTATATGAAAGGAGCAAAATAAAGACAAAAAAAATAAGTTTATAACCTAACGTAAATTAGTGAAATAATGTGTCTATAATCTAACGAAAGTAGAAAAAACTGAAACTTAAATAGGTATAGATAATAAATAATTTGTACATATTTAATAATTTTATTTAAAAAAGTTAAAAATCAACAACAATCTATAATACTAAAATTCTACCCTAGAACTTTAAGACCGTACAAACATAATTATTGTAAACTCACTTCTTAATCCCTCTATTTCTATTTCAACATATTTAGTTACAATATTAACTAAACCAACAATACAATAATTAGGTACACATTTCGTTAAAATATTCAGTCTATTTAATATATAAAAATAAAATTATATATTACAAAAAAATAATGCAGTACGGTCCTGATACGATACCAAAGACTGCCAGTAACAAGAATAAAATTAACCTAATTAAATAGTAACATGTATGACTTACGATTTAAAAATAATCGTATTTATTAATATTTATAAATAGGTATTAGTTTATAGTTATTACATACAATCATTGTTTTCGATATTTTTGTAAGAGATCTTTCACTTCCTCGTGAACTTTTTCCTCCTGAAAAGAAAAAATAATTAAAAAATCTGTAGATGAGTTTCGGATCGTGTTTTGAAACTTTATACATGAGCTATACATTCTTATGTATCTTTGAGATGCACTAATAGTTATTTATGTTACAAGGTGGATAAAATTTAAAAATGGTTCACCTCAAGTTACTTAACATTTTTTGAAAGTAATTTGAATATTCTCACCTCGCCGTTTTGAGCACATTCCGCCTTAGTCAACCACTCCACCGCCTCTTTCGTCTTCCCTGCAGCGATCTCGCATTTGGCAATGAACAACCGATTCTCTTTCCATTCTTTTTTGCTTAAGCTTTCCGCCTTCAGGAAGCAGTCCATGGCATCCTGATAAGTGCACTGAGGTAACTCCGCGAACAAAGTCGCCGCCAATGTCTTCTCCAGCCAAGAGAGCTTAGCCACCTCAAAAGTGAATCTTCCCAGGAGATGGTGAAGAGCTGGATCATTGGGAGTTATCTCCAAGGCTTTGCGGATATGCTGAGAGAAGAGATGACCGTCTAGGATCCGATCTTTGGTAGGTTGAAATTCGCCTCGTAGGCCGATGAGGATGGCGAGCCATTTGTGACATAAGGCTTCTTGTGGGGCTAGGTCGGCAGCGTGTTCGCAGATTGAAATGCCTAGATAAAATGTCATGCATATAAGTGCTTCCTTAATTAAATTCTCTAGATAAATATTATTAATTTACTTGTTACATTGTATTAAAATTCTTGTAATTAATAATCTATTATATTATTCGCGAAAAAAATCAAAATGGCTGACCTCTTGCGGCCAATTGATGAACACTCGCACCCAAGGAAAACAATCAGATGTCATATACCTGTCATAAGTTGTTCTTGGAAATAAGGGAAGAAAAATATCAGTTATGTTTAACAATGTACAAAACGATATTGTCAAATCAAGATCACAAGTGAAGGTTTTGTCAAATGTCAATCTGTTTGTTTTCCTGGGTGCAAGGACATCTTGGCGTTGATCGCAGCGCCACTACAATTCGATTTTTTCGCAAATAATATAGAATTATTATTAACTACAAGAAATATTTTAGTACAATAAAAATAGTCATAAATATTTTATATTATTTAATCACCACATAACAATGGTAAAAATTTAATGATAATGTTAATTTAAATCAAGAATTAAGGCTGGTTTATAACGGATGTAATCGGTTTCTTTTTCTGTATTATGTAAGATACCCTCTTTATACCTATACAGGTTGGTGGAGGTGAAATGCGAACATAGGGAAATATAAATGACAATGGAGTTATCATGCTAGGCGTCTTGATATACGTGGAATAAGTACTGTCAATGTCAAAGTAGCTGTCATATTATTGAAATTTTTATTTTCATTAAAATATTTTCTTTGCATAATAATGTATGTGTACGAGTAGAACGAGAAAGTTTACATACACTTTTAGATTTTATTATTATTTCTGTTATTGATTACTCTTTTTGCCACACAAATTCACATTACTTCGTTTTGTGACACTACTACAAAATATATCAAGATACCTAGCATGAAATTTCGATTGTCAATTGTCATGTATGTATCCTATGTTCGCGTTTCACCTCCACCAACCTGTATGGTTATACTTTAGCAAGTTTTCTTAAAAGTTGGCGAACCTTATTGTTACAGTTTAGGTGAACGTCAAATCCAGTGTCATTATGAACCATAACATAAAAATACATACATCTCATGTTAACAGAACACAGAAGAAGTCACCAGTTACATCCATTATAAACCAGCCTTTACTTACCTCTGTTAATCAATTCTTTTCTTTCTTCGAAATCAGATGTCAAATTAATTTTAATTTTTAATGCCTTCCCTAGCCTCCATAAAATATGTGGTTTATCTGGATACTTTTTATTTAAGTTTTCCAATGTTTCTAAAACTTCTTCATATTCAGATTCATCTTCCAATAATCGGTCAATTGATTCAAATTCCTAATGAGTAAAAGTATAAATTATTTAACGAGCATAATAGCCCTGGCGTAAAATAAGTAATGCACATATTTTTGTAATATTATGTTATCGTCATGCAAATTTGTGACGTCACCATTTGTTATGAAATGTAACATGGAAATTAAGAGGCAGTACATCTGCACTTGCATTTTAGTACATATGCACTGAACACAAACAAAACAGATAACTTTTGTAACTTTATTTATTGACTATTTTGTTGTTTATTAGAAATTAAAGTAATAACGTTCTTCGAATAAAAGTGTGATAGCGTACGTAGTTATTTGTTTATTGACTAATTGTGAAATATTTTACTTTCTTACGTGCATAAAACGAAAGGCTTGGAAAACAGTTACTAACTTTGTCTAAGGTGGCTCTACTAGAAGAAACATCTTCTTCGCTGGATAGATCATAGAATTCTAAATCTGAACTGTCAATATCTAGGGCACTAGTGTAATCTTCAGTTGATGTAACAGAAAGAGCAGAAGAATTTCTTAGTTTCCTACGGTTTGGTTTGGGTTGTAATGAATTATTGAGTCTGAAACAAGAGTAAAGGAACAACTTAACCTCACTTTTCGAATACAGTTTAAGGACATGTGTGTCTACCTTTCTTTCTGTAGTTGTCTTAGGACCTCAAGTTCTTGTCTAAGATTAGATAATTGATTATCCAGCCTAGCTAGGTCTTGAGTAAATGCATGCTTTCTTTTATCCTGGCGAAATTGTTCTATTAAATAAACTCCAGCTGCACTTACCAGCCCAACAACGGCTGCTCCTAGGAAAAACCATGAATTTGTGTTGTTATTCATGTTAATTTATCGCCCAACCTAAATTTAACGACTAAATTACTAGTAGTAATAGTACCGATTTTGCACTTTAAGTAATATTACTAATAATCTCATAATTGTAATTTAAACATGTTATTTTATCTTCAAATATGCGCGGTCACTTTATTTTACGTGTAAATCTATTATTTGAGATTAAATAATGCTTACGACACAAAATATGAAATAACTGCGATAAGAACTTTGAACGGGGCAAAAATTTAGATTGAATTACTGTGTGAAGATAGGCGCGTACCTTAGTTAACGTTAACAAAGATCAACTGTCATTTAGCAGAACAATAACAAAATTATATAAATACTTTTCAAGAAATTTAATTTATATGATATTCGTATTCAATTAATTAATTTAATAGAGGTTCTGAAACACTAAAGCCATTTTCCAGTAAAAAGTTAAATGGTATACAACTTCAGGTAGGTATATACTACATTTAAATAAATTTGTATTTACCTTTGTCGCTTTGTCATGTCATAACTCCTTACAATATATGAAAATTGTCATTTTGACTAACTGATTGAAATGCCAATCGTGAAATTGAATCGAATAAAGCCTCTCACAATACGAAATTAGTAATAATAGTTATAGTCAGTTGGTATAGTTAGTAGTTATAGTTAATCAGTTGGTTCTGACTACTGTTGTTCACAATTACAAAATTAATGTTGTAGTTAGCCTAATAAAACAAACTACTTTTGTTTACAATCGTACAATATGAACATTGGTATTCATTTTTTAGTTAGGATAAGTACAAAATTGTCGCACTAGTGGGACAAAGCACTGTTAAAAAAACTATTAAATTTATTGCGTCAAATTGGCCTCAAACAACGATTGTGAATATTTTGTTTAAATTATATATAAATTATATACTAACTATAATCAGCGCAACGCAACGTGAGGCTAATTTCGTTATTGTGAACGCTACAAGTGAAATGCTTCAGTATATCTTTTCCAATGCTTTTTTCTTACGTGAAATGAGGTATAGTACGTAATAATTATGATCTAGGATTTATAAACTAAAACTTGGTTTCCAATAAGTAATTTGACTTGAACTTGTTTCCTCAAATATACTAGGCAACCAAGTATTTGCTAAAAATTAATATCTATCCTTGTTTAATGTTTATCCGATAAAATATACTACCTCGTAACTCTAGTGGTAATTACAAGTGAACACTTTTTCCAAAATAATTTACCATTTTGTCCGTAAGTAAATGAATAATATTTAATTAGGTACATTATAATTCTATTTTCCATTTATTTTTAATAATTTATTCTAAAATTTAATAGTGGAGAAGTGCAATACCCTCGTCAATTGTATATGTTTAAGAAATTCCATCAACACAGAATTTCGTGTAAAAAACATGAATTTTTTTTAATACTCAGTCTAAATTTTTGTTTACTTTTAAACATGTAATAATAAAATTATCCCGATTCTAATAAAAATATAAGAATTCATTTTATTAACATAACATAAATAAAAATTGCACTTTTCAGATCTAAAGTGATTGCATTTTTATTTTCCCCACTGGCAAATTTTGAGGGGTAATTGGGAAAATGCAAGCAACAACATAACTTCAGACTTGTTCAAATTATGAAATATTTTACATATTCAAAAGAGTAAAGGTGTTATAGTATTATTATAATATTTATACCAATTTGCACAAAATTATTCCCTTTTACTAAAGCCGCGTTCACAGTTCAAAATTTGGTGAAAGTCGGTGTAATCTGTGAAGCTTGTGTACTTGCGTTCATCAAACTGAAATTCGGTGCTCTCTAATTTTAATTTGTAGAAAAGTATCCAAACCTCAAATTTTTGTAGTAAATTTAGGGCTTGTTCTATTAATTGAGAAAAAATATATTTATTTTATCGTTCAAACATGGAAATTTGGCAATTATATCTACAAAATCTTCTTTTGTTTTCATTTTTCTTTATCACGTTTTCATCAACAAAAACAAACTGACACTTGGTGCTGACCATGACAAGATAAACAACTAACACAAATTTCGAACTATGAACTGTATTGCACTTAGCACCCCATTTTACCTTTAATAATTTTTTATGTGGCAGAAAAAAGTACCTACCTTTGTTATTCTACATAAAATTAAAAATTTTCTCATGGAATAAAAATAGAAAATATTAAACTTACTAACGAAATTTTAAAAAACTTTACTTCTTTCATTATATTAATAAGGATGTGACCTTTGAAAGAAAAATATAATTGAACTTACCACTTCTTCTATACATTGCAATAGCGTTCATTAAAACTAGTCACACTTTTATTCTAATGAAGAAAAATACACTGATTTTATTGTTAAAGATATAAAGAAGCTCAGAACTACTTTGAAACAATCTAAAGGGAGTCGCGAATTATTTATAACAACTGTAAAATTTCCCCCTCCAATTTGTGATTATATCAGCAGCAGAGTACATTATTCATTTTGCAATAAGAAGTAAATACAGTGAGCGCTCGTTTATTAATGGCCATTCATATGATAGTGATCAGTCAAAATTTAACACAACACAACACCAGAGTTTCTCACATGTTTAATTTCATCATCCGTGACTAAAATCGGCTAAAACCAAGGCTTCTCAAGGTGTTTTTAATAGTTATTTAACTAACTAGTGTGTTAATGGGGGCGATTAATAATTGATACATTTTAATTGTCGAGATTATTAATTGCCTATTAACACAACATGATTTTTGAATGAAACTTTTTCGCTTATTTCAGACTCTATTAAATAATTTACTGGGCAAACGAGCGTTTTTAAAGGTTTTATTTTTTATTACAAAGCAATTTTTTATTTAATAACCTCTAAATAAATACTTTAAAAAACGGTGCGTATTATCTAACCCCCGTGTAATAAATTCATGACATGTCTGTAAAATCGCATCTACCAGAGACGTCAACGATGTGTGATTGTTATGTTTACACGTCACGAGGCCAAAAATATTATTTATAGCCAATTGTCGAAATCATCTTGTTTAATTCTGTTTAGCATATTTCTACAACTAGTGCTAGTGTGTTGAACGCATTAAAAATCGTTGATTAATAAAAATCATGCATTAATAAAGGTCATAAATGTATTATTTTTTACATTAATGATACTCATTAATACACGATCAACAGAAAATGTTATTTTGCGCCATGTAATCCAGTTCGAGTTCGCAAAAATAATAAACAGAATTAAATGAAATGATTTTGACAGTTCTTGCTAAATAATATTCAGGTAACATATTGTGCTCAGCAGTTTCAAACGTTACTAATCTAACATTACTTGTTATGGACAAAAATTAGTTTTTCTCCAAATTAAAAATGTAACGATCTACAGAAAAATATTGTAACTTCTCATGTGTTAATATGCGATGAATAATCTCGGCAATTAACGCGCGAGAGAAGCGAATTATTAATCGCCCTCATTAACACACTAGATAGTTAAATAACTAATAACAATTACAAAGATTATGTATAAGATAAGGTAAAACGGTTCTATGACAAAATGTTCCCTATCTCAACAAAATATTCCCAATATGCATATGGTCTCTGAGCAATATAATTATCCTCAAACACGCACACGCGCACAAACACACACGCGAACGAACACACACACACACATGCGCACGAACACACACACACGCGCACGAACACACACACGCGCACGAACACACACACGCGCGCACGAACACACACACGCGCACGAACACACACACGCGCACGCACACACTTCGCTGTCGTGAAAAAATATGTAAATTTTGACACTCGTTTGCCCGTTACTACGCAACAAATACCTATTCGTAATTTTATCAATAAATTAATAGCGCTTATTATAATTAACTATGATAAAACTATAGTTTAGACCCTGAATTTCAAATTGACAGTGTTGACCTAGTGACAGAGATAAAATTTTAGGCATAAAGTACCTATGTACTTAGGTTTAAATTAATATTGTACATCCATGCATTCTAGAATCGTATTATTATGTTTAGTCTATATTTTAATCAGGGTTGAGAAAAACCCGGTTATTATAAAACCCAACCCAGACGGAATGAATTTGAATTATTTTGCTGAATAGCTGTAAGAGCAGAGGATCCTTTTTGAGCAGAGGTGCTAAATTAAATTTATATTACGTTCAAAGCAGAAATAGACCAAACCAGTTTATTCAAGATTTGATTCATTGTATAATTTCTTCCTAAATTATTTAGTTACCTATCTAAAATATATAATAGATTATATGTACAACTGGGTTTCTTAATGTCGGTTTTACTGGGTTTTTTACCCAAATAAACCCACTGCGAAAATTTACAACATCGCTGCTCATTAGCTCATTCTACTAGTCTAATAAATAATTACTTACATATGAAATTTAATAGTTTCATGTTCATGTAATATATAAACGATAATGGAAACCAAGATGCAGAAGATGTATGTATGTATATGACAGCGCGAATAAAGTGTGGTCTTTCTGTTTCCTTTTATGCATGGACACACAAGACACACACACTCAACAGTAAAAAATACTGTGTGTGTTGCTAGTGAAATAGAGGCGCCGCTATTTTGTGGCTGCTATGTAAGTGAAGAAAAAATCAATTTTGAGACTACAAACGTTTCACACGTTCTTCATTTTGCTTTTGTTGCCTGTGTGTCGCATGTGTGTGTCCATGTGTGAACAGGGCTTTAGAGAGAGATAGAAAATTCGGGCCAGCTCGGAGCATGCATTCTATGACGATAAATGGGCCGGGCTCTAAAATTCCAACCCGCGCAGTGCTTGAAATATTATCTTTAAATCTCAGTTATTATAATTAAAAAATAATGTTATCTAGGTATTTCTTATTTTTTATTGTCTTGATAACAATAAACTACAGGGTCAAGATGTACCGGATGTAGACTTTTTTCGAAATACAATATTAAAATTTTAATTTCGTTTTTACCTATTGATGTTAGAGCCAAACTGTAAATACAAAATATATTCAGAATAAAAAACTGCATCTAACGAACCTTTATTTATTGATAAAAACGTTCCTGTCAGGAGAAGAACGTAAATTAACTTTTTTCATATTTGAGCTGTTTACAGAGTGCCATGAGAAATGAAACGAATTAGACAGATCAAAAAAATAAATACACTTTAAATAATTATGTTAAAATGGGTTAAAATGTAGGTACCTTAGGAAGAAAAAAAAATTATTTATTTTTATCTATATTGTATCCTTCTTATGATCCAATAAAACTGTGAGAGTGAAGGAATATATATTTTTTTAAATTTTGCATGGCAGTCTGAACTAGCCTAAGTTGTAAATTTTTATTTCATGTTTATTTCGTGAAAGAAATCGGTCTGAACAACAAAATTTAGATTATTCGAAGCTGTTTTTTATTAAGAACATCTTTTTTGTACTTACACATTATTTACTCTAAAATTAATAGGTAAAAACTTAAAGCGAACTAAAAATTTGAATATTTCTAAATCATCAGTATCCTTTAAAAAATATATTTATAATGATAATATGGCTTTCTACTTTATAATTTTATTCAATTTTAACGTTTTAAACAGATTATTAACTCCATAGCAAAAACTTTAAACAACTGTTTATTCACAATTAAATTTTTTTAAATCACTTAACACATTTTTAAATCCAAGTCTGATGTTTTAAATTGTTATTATTACGTCAAAAATGCATAAAAACAATGACAAAAAAACACTAACGACTACTTTGATTAGTTTTTTTTTGTTAGGTATGTGAAAATAAATTTATAATTCATATATTTCAAATAATTTCGTCAAAATTGAATAAAATATTCTTTAAACCACGTGAGATACGAATGTTTATTCATTCGAAGAAATTATCACACTCGCCCTTCGGGCTCGAGAGCTAAACTTTCTTCTTTTGAATAAACATTCATATATCTCACTTGGTGTATAAATATCTATTATAATGTTACATTGTTTCTCAATATACATAATTTAAGTCATAAGAAAATATTATCCAACTTTATTAATTACATATTCTTTGTATTTCAATATCTTCAAATTATTAATTATGGCCCGCTCAAAAATTTTTGCTCTGATATTTGACTCACAAAAGAAATTAATAAGGAAATAACATTTCTTTGGAAAAATAACATAATGTTTTGAAATAATCAGTGTAATCTTAAAACCGAAATTGAAACCGCATTATTCATCACTTTCAGTTGTAGTCACAAATAAGTACGCAATGAGATGTAAATTTCAACATAAATACCTTCAAATACCTACTACGGATAATTTATGTGGCAGAAACTGAGATACTTAATTACTAGATAACTACAATAATTACTGCAGTACTAGAATTTTATTCTATGACAAATTTTTCTCTTTGTTATATATTTGTCTCTAACAAAAGTTCATTAATGACACTTAAGTACAAAATGCAAGAATTTCTAGTGCGTATGCACTTGAGTGTACAAAGATGCATTTGTTTTCTCCGAGTACAAGTGTACTTGCAAGTTCAAATACTAAATAATATTAACCTTGATTGTTGAGTACGATTTGTTAATCTAGTTCCCAACGATGTACTTAGATATTATTTAATCTGACACACGACTCGATATTGTTTTGTTTTTGTTGATTTTAATTTTTGCGTCTAATATTGCAAAAAGAAAAGATTTTAATTATACATATCTTTTTTTTTTACTATGACCACCGCTTAAAATTTGTTTTTATTAAGATATTAAGAGGAGAAAGTAAACAAATTTTTATTTTGGTCACTTAGCTTACGAAATAAATAAGCAACAAACTTTTGTAAAACATATTGAAGATTTTACAAACAAATTTTTTTAAATCAATAACATTCTTCTTTATTGTCATTCTCATAATTCTAATAATTTTTCATTACTGTGAAAGAAACAGAATAATTGAAATTAATTTGTTATACAATATCAGCGTTGGATTGTTAAGGTGGTTGGCTTCTATAGCCGTTAAAATGATGAAAAGTATGTTTAGTTTTCCCATTAAAATTGAAGTAAGAATTGAAATTTTCGAATTAACTAAGATATTTTTGAAAAGTTTAAGGATGCTCCTTCTTTGCTCTAATGCCAGTTTTTTTTAGTTTTTTCTTCAATTTTTTTATGTGCACGGCTAAACATATGTCCAATTTTGTGAATATTGCATGTGTATTTTAATACAATCCTACATAAAAATTCAAAAAAGTGGCATTAGAGCAAAAAGAGGGGAACTTCAAGCTTTTCTAAAACGTCTAATTTGTTTAAAAAATCTTATTGTTTAAACCAATTTTATGGGGAAAACTGCATGTTGTTTTTCGCTATTTTGACGGCTGTGTGTTGATCCATTTTAAATTTAATTTTCTGGAATACAAAATTTAAAAAGTGTTCAATTTATTTATTCAGATTCAGAGCGTTCAGCAAAACCTATAATTTGACTGCGCAACCGCCTTAATATTTGAATAAAACAACTCAAACAGCTATGAAACAAGTGGCACTCAACAAGTTTCCTTTAAGTAAACCACGCTTAATTTTGCGAATTTTTTGTTCCGTTATCAGTAGAACGTGTTACATATATACGACGGCGTAGAAGGGTCAGGGTAAATATTTTTTTATATTGATTTCCCGACTTTTAAACTCGGGATCCCGACTTTTAATCTCGGGATTAAAAAGCTGAGATCCCGAGTTTAAAAGTCGGGATCCTGAGTTTAAAAGTCGGGATCCTGAGATTAAAAGTCGGGATCCCGAGTTTAAAAGTCGGGAATTCAATATAAAAAAATATTTACCCTGACCCTTCTACGCCGTCGTACATATTCCCCCAAAATTTTGATCCATAAGTACAGAAACACCCTGTATAGGTCGGGGATTAATATCGTTATAAAAATAATTTGATTGTTTGCAGATTCAGAAATCAGATGTAAAATAATTTCATTATAATACCATTCGAGGTGATCATTTTGTGAGAATTTTCATCTTTTCCACGGCAACTTATTTTTGTCAATTTTATAGACGAATTGAGAAAGTTTTTCTGTTATTATTATAAAATTGCAATAAATGACTAAGTTTTTAAAAATTTTTCACCTTATTGTGGTAAATACCCGTAATAATTTATAATAATAATGTTAATGTTATTTATTCTAAAAACGTGCAGTACCTATTTGCCTTACTTCGAAATTTATACTTAAAATGAAAAGTAAATAACAAATCAAATAAATATAATTTTTAATGCTTGAATAATAAATTGTAAAAATTACACAATGTAGTTGTAAAAGAAACCTGATAAGAATGCAAGTTAATGTGAAATGCAAATATCTATTTCCATTATTTGTTCTTCATGTTCACTTACAAGACTAATTTAGATTATAATGTTGCATTTTGCTACTATTTTTCATGTACATATACGACATACTTTGTACAATAATGCTTATTTGTAATAATAAACTTCGAACAAATATATTTACAACCAATATAATAATAAATATGATAAAATTTATTATTTCCTCAAGATATTTATCATAATTATGCTAGGTACTATATATTTCATTAATGAATCAATAAAATTAAATAATTGCTACCTGTTGATATTGACGTAGGTCTTTGTAAAAGAAAAATAAGATATTACTTTGATAAGATTTTTCTAGTTTATTTTCTTATATAATAACAATACCCAATATTTAAGAAATCATAAGGAAAAGTTGTATAAATGATAAAGTACCTAAGAGGCGTTACGTAGAATATTCTTTACAATGGAATAATGGAAATAATAAAAATTAGAGATACAACGGGTAGTGAATTTTTCTAAATGAATAACCGGTTTTTAAGTTTTGCCCGGATAACATAAAACAGAATATCCGTATCCGGCAACGAATTTTTCATGATATAATAATATAATGAACAATAATATAATAAACAATGAATGCGCGTGCGTTTAAGAAGTAAACTAAAACGAACTATCACGATTGCACAGCGCATAGGGAAACGAAAAATGTTCAAATAATAACAAGTTTTGAAAATATAATTTTGTCGAACGCGAACGAAAATTGCAGCTCGAGCAAAGGGAGGGTTGCAATCGTTTAAGTTTCAGTTTATGAAATGGCACAAACATGGAAAAATCATAAAATCACTTCAATTTTCCCTGGCTAATTCAAGATCAGCTGATTGAACGATAGTGCTGCCGCTATCGTCAGTTCTCAATAGACACATGCACGTCAAATTTGAATTGCCGCCATTTCGGCATTTATTTGTAAATGATTTTATAAAAGTATGTGCAAATCGTGCAAATATAAGGATGTGATTCATGTGATGCATATTTTGGATAAAATACAGAGTTGTGTTCCTACAATTCGGGACATATAAAAGTCAATGCAAATATAAGTTAAGTTCGTAAGTTCGCGGTTTCAGATTATACCCAAATAGGAAGACTGTATTTATTTTCAAAGAAAGTAATAATTATTGCTAATATTTAATTTAAATCTTAAATTATTATTTAAAAAATTCCTATGTTTATGCTAGGTGGCGTTAGTTATCGGATTTATTATGATAATTCTTCTTTCTTTTCTCCCATTGACTGCCATAGTCTCTTTCATGTGTAAGTTGTGAACATGGCGGTCGGTAAAAATAAGGGATTGTCAAAAGGAGGCAAAAAAGGAGTTAAAAAGAAGATGTAAGTAAATAATATTTATTAAAATTCATTCTTCATAGTTTATTTAATAAATTCTGCATGTTATTTTGTCCGAGAATATTCTGATTACTTAGAAAATTTAAGATATAAGCAGCGGTGCCACGCTTAGGTTCCATAGTAGATAATATATTTCGACTATAAAATTATCAATTACTACAATTACCATAAAGTATTTTAAAATGTATCTGGTATTATTTTAAAAAATTCCGTCTATTTTGTAAATTAATCTTATTTTGACAGACTTGTTAGTAAGATTTTTTCTTATTATTATGATGATTTATCCAGCTTTTTGAGACATATATGAAAACTAAATATCTGTTCCCTAAAGTTTTAATGATCTGATTTATTAAATTAATTTAATAAATTACAAAATGTAAATTTGAGGTTAAGTTAACATGTGCTATGTTTTGTATGTTTTTAGTGTTGATCCCTTCACTCGCAAGGATTGGTATGATGTGAAAGCACCGTCTATGTTTGCCACCCGGCAAATTGGCAAAACTTTAGTAAATCGCACCCAGGGTACTCGAATTGCCTCAGAAGGTCTTAAATTTAGAGTATTCGAAGTTTCTCTCGCTGATTTACAGAACGATAATGACGCCGAAAGGTAAGATTATTTCAAACAATTTTTTTGGTTTAAGTAATATGCCCTTTTCTGTGGCTATTCAAATGTTCTATAATGATGAGACACCCAGCTCTCTTTGATACAAATATGAAGAAGCTTTTACCCTATTGCACTCTGAATATGTTTTGTTCCTTATTTTATTCTTTTAGTAAGTTCGAACCAATTTTTATTATTTTTTTGTTTCAGATCATTCCGTAAGTTCCGTTTGATCGCTGAAGACGTCCAGGGACGCAATGTTTTGACCAATTTCCACGGAATGGATTTGACTACTGACAAGCTGAGGTCAATGGTTAAGAAATGGCAAACTCTTGTCGAGGCCTCTGCTGATGTTAAGACTACAGATGGATACCTTCTCCGTGTCTTCTGCATTGGTTTTACTCACAAGGATAATCTTTCACAAAGAAAAACCTGCTATGCCCAGCATTCACAAGTGAGAAACAGTTTTATATTTTTATTATTATTTTACTAATTGTGATTTAACTATACATCATATATTGATGGTTTTTATGTTTTGTTACTGTAGTTGTGTAAATGATGATAACTTTAAACCTAGCTCGCTTTGATACAAACATGAAGATATCAAGTGTTCCCTAATTATTATAAAATCTGAGCACACTACTGGGTTACAAAACTTATTGCATAGTTTTAGTAAGTTTGAACTTTTTGTGATCGTGTTATATTTTTATAGGTACGTCAAATCCGCAAGAAGATGGTAGAAATCATCACCAGAGATATCACTGGAAGTGAACTTAAGGAAGTTGTAAACAAACTGCTCCCTGACTCCATTGCTAAGGATATTGAAAAGGCCTGCCAAGGCATCTACCCACTTCATGATGTGTACATCCGTAAAGTAAGTCAAGAATCTATACATTTTAAAGCTGCATTATTTTTGTTACAGTTGTGTAATGATGATAACTTTAAACCTAGCTCGCTTTGATACAAACATGAAGATATCAAGTGTTCCCTAATTTATTATAATATCTGAGCACATTAATGCCTAATAATATTTATTATTGCATTATTATGTTAATATATTATTTATTAATATTTGTTTTATCTCAAACAGGTGAAAGTATTGAAGAAGCCCCGTTTTGAATTGTCCAAACTGTTAGAATTACACGGTGATGGCGGCAAAGGCGCCTCCGGTGAAGCCGGCGAGGGCGGTAGCAAAGTTGACAGACCCGAAGGCTATGAGCCACCCGTACAAGAAAGTGTGTGAACATAACATCGTTCATTTAATAAAATGTTTGTAAAATAAAACTAACCGTCTCATATTATTTTATATTTAAAATTCTTGGGTTTTGTATGCCCCTTATCCTATACCCAACCTTTTAAGTAAACAAGAGAGGTGTAAAATAAGAATAGGCAGACATTCACATAAGGATTTAGTTTAATATTTAACACATTAACGGCCATCATCTAATTTAAAGACTGCTTCACCTCGTCCGTAAATACATTCGTCCTATAAAAATATTTTACGTACTTGTTGCATAAATAATTTAAAATAAAATTTTGAAAAACGTAGGTGATGAAACAATGAAAATCAGTGTAAATAATCCTATAAAATGGAAATAATAGCTCGTTGCCTAGAAGCAATGAGTCCCTTCAAATATTGTTCGGAAGCTAACGATTTTAGATAGCATGTACTAATAAAACATGGTGCGTATACGCATCAGGGCCGAATGGTTAAGTTTAAGAAACAGCGTTCGCATAACAAAAAACTTGAAATAGCTTTTGTAAGTGATAAAAAGTAAAAATATACCTAAAGTTGATGTTTTCAAACTTTAGTGCTAGAAATTTGAAAGTGTAAAATGCTCCTATAGTTCCATGAATTTAAAGCCTCTTTCTCATAAACATTTAGATTTAAGGTTTAAATTCATATAACTAAACACGAGCATTCACACTTTCAAGCACTATGGATGGTCATATTTAGTTCTTTTAATAATAAATTAAATTTGTTGACATTTTCAATTCTTTATCTCTGTTCATTATATACATCGTTTTCAAGTGATTTCCAAAAAGATGCACGGTAGTGAATAGTGATTTCCGGAAATTAGTACGGTAGTGATTTCTGGAAATCACTACGGCTACTATAATTTCCAGCAAATCAAAATTTGATTGGTTTCTTCAAAAATACTCATTTGTGATTGGTTAAAAGATATATGATTTTAATCTAAATCACAGTTCAAGTAAATTTTTTTAACTATACATTTGCATCGGTGATCCTTATAAGTTTCGCTTGTATAAAAAATTTCAAATCGAAAAAATAAAACAATTGAACAAAATTTAATGAGCAGAGTGCAATTACCGGATATTATATAGTAATATAAACAACAACTGAAACTGACTATGCTTTTTGTTTATTCAGATGTTTTGGTAAATAATTGGTTAATTCAAATAATATTTGAAATTCCTTTTATTTGTTGACACCGCAAATCAGCATTGACACCACAGACCAACACTATAAATTAATAATTTGATAAACTAGGTTGCAAAGTTGGCAAAAATGTGGGTGTCACGTGATCAAAGTTTGACGTTTCTTTATACGTGTTCTAAAATATGTTATTAAATTCTATATTTATTACTTAAACAAATATTTTTAGCTTATTCAACGTATGTGGACTTAAAAAATTTTGTATTGATAAAATAAATTTGTCAGTATCATGGAAGAAACAGTCATGTTAGTGTTACTTGTTTTGGTTATGTTAATTGGAAGCTATTTAGCCGGCAATATTCCATTAATTGTTAATTTATCAGAGGTAAATATTTAGTATTAATAATTTTTAATCATTTGTTTTTATATCTAATAACAAATATGGCTCATATCATTATAACATATGTTGATATTTCACCATTAGAAAAAAGAGAAAGGTCCTACTTTCATATTTTTCGTTATACAAAACCAACTCATAATAATTATTATCCATTATAAATAAACAAATTATCATGAAAATGAATTAGCTAGTAAAACAGATTTTCCCCAGTTACCTAATAATAATAAAAATAACTTTTTCAGGAAAAACTAAAACGAATAACAGTTTTCGGGGCTGGTCTCCTTGTAGGCACAGCTTTAGCTGTGATTATCCCAGAAGGGATTCGGTCCCTTGCTATGGAACCACCGCACACAGAATTACATTCAAATTCTGTAGACGTAAACATAAATCATGTACATAATTCTGCACATCAAAGTGATTCATTATCAGTTATTGGGGTGTCTCTGGTACTAGGATTTGTGTTCATGTTACTGGTAGATCAAATTTCTGTAAATAGAAATGCAAGCAAGAATCCTTCGGAGAGAAATATTACAGCTACAATTGGGTTGGTTGTACACGCAGCAGGTAAAATTATATTACGTTATATTTCTTTTATAAATTAATATTTTGTGCTGCAATGTACAATGTATTGTTCACTGTATATTGCGATATGAAAATAATTGGTATTTAAGTTCGATTAACATACAATAATTATATTCGATAGAATGTAAAAGGAAGAATACTAAAATAATATTTTTTCTTTAGCTGATGGTGTCGCCTTAGGTGCTGCAGCAACTACCAGCCACGCTGATGTAGAAATCATAGTTTTCTTAGCTATCATGTTACATAAAGCTCCAGCAGCCTTTGGTTTAGTTACATTTTTATTACATGAAGGAATTGATAGGTATATAAATATATAATGTGATTTAGTTTAAACATAAACACTGTAATTTTTGATGTTTTCAGGCAAAGAATACGAAGACATTTAATTATCTTTTCATTAGCAGCTCCATTGTTAACTTTGATCACGTATTTTGGTATAGGACAGGAAGGAAAAGAAACATTGAGTTCCTTCAACGCAACAGGTATAAAATTACATATATTTAATTATATATTATCGATTTGAGTTAGATAAAAATATCAGTTATAATTTTTACTACTTAGAATAATTAAATATAAAACACCCTCAATGCGTGTCATAACCCTTTTATATAAACAGTTAAATTTGATGTATGCATCAATTTCATATTAAATTACTATTTCGTAGGTATTGCAATGCTGTTCTCTGCTGGAACCTTCCTCTACGTGGCTACAGTCCATGTTTTGGCGGAATTAACGCAAAATCCACACCCAACACATTCACATTTACCCCAAATGGATCCCAGTTCTGGATCGGGTAAAGTTGCTCAAGCTCCAACTGGTTTAAAATGTACCGAGCTCGCTATATTAGTGATTGGGTGTATAACACCATTATTCTTGACATTAGGACATCATCATTAAATTTATATCATTTTCTGTGGTATTTGTGAGGTATAGCAATATACAAATAGATTGGGAGATAAAATTTAAAAAGTATTACGAAATTAAAATAAGACAATTTCTATAAAAATATAAATGTTCATGGAGCTACCCAGTTATTTTTAAATTTTTGATAAAGTTAAATATATTTAATAATAATTATTGGTCATTGAATAATATATTTATATTTGATTTCTTATTTTGAAATCTAAAATCACTTTATTAAGTAAACTTTCTACTTAGTACTAATTCATAAAATGAATTTGTTTGTTTTCTGGCCAATTTTTTAATTAATTCAAATAAGCACTATTCGAAATATATCTTTCATTGAATAGAACCTATAAAAAAAATTTATTTTATAATTTCATATCAATCATAAACCATAATATCATTTTCTTAATATCAGTAGTTACAATATACGGTAAATAATAAAATTATACATTCAGGGTCTTGTATACTTTTGTTATTCTAACTGTATAAACAATAAAAAATTAAATCTTACGACTCACGCGCAATATTGTGATATAAATATACATTTTTTTTAAATAGAAACTGCTTCATACAAGTCATGACATAACTATAACTTTTATTTTCGCTCGTGGTGATACTCTGAACGAAATAAAATATAGTGTAAGAACTGTAAAAGTTAAAATATGTGGTACCTAGAATATTATTTTAAACATTTTGCCGAACTCGTGTTTCTAACTCTACATTAGATATAAAAATTATAACAAAAAAGTACGATAAGTGTAAAATAATGATCTGTTAGTTAATATTTTAATATCTATAGAAATTAAAAATTATCCAAATTAAGAGTTTTTTGATATACGTGACAAGACTGAAAATTTTGGGAAAGCACCAAATTTTCAATGTACTATTTTATTTTATGTACTATCTTTAGCTTTTTGTGTTTCACCATTATCGTGATTTTAAATAATAAATTAAATCATATATCAATATTATTTTTAATGTATATATTTATATTTTATATAAGTACTATAATTACCATGTTATGGTAATTTGATTTACATTCCGTAATGTTTGAATTATTAGCAATTTTAATATATTATACCTAATAACAGTTTTATTTGAAGAAGTTTAATAATGTAATAAGTTAAAATGGTATTTTAAGTAAATTATTCAATAGCACAATTTTATATAATATTAAACAAAAATAACTAGATTTTTATGTAAATGGTGTGAATTAAATATGAAGTATTGTTTATAGGTATGTAAATATTTGTGCAACATGATTTATAAATGTTTAATAAATTGTAAATTATGATTTTAATTTCATTTATAAAAAAAATAAAATAAAGGTATTTTGTTTTAACGTTCTTGAATCATTATTTGTATAAAAATTAATTTAAACGAAGTTATATTCGCGCTATAGCTTCGACAATATTCGTAATCATTCGTCTACTGTTTCTGAAAAAAACGAGCGCAACAGTCATCATCCGCCATTTGTTTCGAGTGCAGCCATATTAGAAGTCGCGGACATTTTGCAAGCGCCATATTGCTGCGACCATATTTTATAAACAATAAATTCGAGTGAAATTTGTAAAAAAGAAATGGCGGACCAAAATATTATGTGTGAAGTGGAAATACAGCCGGATATTCAAGAGTGCGTTGAAATAGAGTCAATCCCGGTTGATATGCCTTGTGATAGCGTTGAAACAATCGTGGAATGCGTCGGAGTTGAACCTATGATTGCACTTCAACCACTAGACAGTCGGGACGATATTATTTTACAACCACAAGAAGAAATTATTGATGATTCCGGGGACCCCTTAAATGTATACGATGAAATACCAGTCCCGGATGCATCGGAAATATACATCGAAGCTTCCCCCGGACCGTCAAAACGAAAAAAACAAGTACATTTGAAAAACAGAGGTGTTCTGGTTAAACGAGAGAATGAACTCTTTGGAATTAGTGATATGCCGGTGGAAACGAACACAAAAGCACGAAAATGGGAACAGAAGCAAGTACAAATTAAAACTATGGAAGGAGAATTTTCTGTTACTATGTGGGCCTCCGGAACTGATGATGGTATGTAGATGCTTTAGCATATACTGGAGCCAAAATTATCCGTTGATTAGTGTATTATTTTACCCGGAGTATGTTGTAGTAAAACGCCAATACTTGTTTGATTAATTTTACGTGTAGTTGGCAGTTGCACTGCGTCTTACAGTCAAGGTCAATTGCAGGTCACAGCGCAAATCACATTATTGAACAAAATTTACCCATTTGTTTAATGATTTTCAACTATTTATGAACTTTTTCACGGTGATCATACGTTTGTTTTGACACATTGCGGCCATAACTAACATTTTCTGCCATATTAAATAATGGCTGCTAGAAATCCTTCATTTTCAATAATGGCGGATAACGTTGTTCTCCAAGATGATGGAAAATGTTACTGTTTATAAAATGTCGAAATTTAAGCTCAAATCACATAAAAATAAACCACCATGATATTATTTCTTAAATTAAACGCTTGAAATTATTACATCATGCATGCAGAATACTGTAAAACATTTGAATGCTTTTTTGTGTTATCATTTCGATCAGATGAAGGTTCAAATCCCGAACCAGATCCAGATTATACAGAATATATGACTGGTAAGAAAATCCCAGCTGATGGAATACCAGGGTTGGACTTATCTGATCCCAAGCAGTTAGCAGAATTTGCCAGGCCGGGCCACAAGAACTCAAGAGTGAGGAAGCCGAATCAAGATTCTATGGACCGCACTATAGGTGAATATAATAAAACTTTCTTAGTTTAACTATGTTTAAAGAAGTTCTAAATTAACATATAATCGTTTACTTCGTAGCTTGTCCACACAAAGGATGCAGTAAAATGTTTCGTGACAACTCTGCCATGCGTAAACACCTTCATACTCACGGTCCTCGAGTTCACGTTTGTGCTGAATGCGGCAAAGCATTTGTGGAATCCAGCAAGTTGAAAAGACATCAGTTAGTACACACGGGAGAAAAGCCTTTCCAGTGCACGTTTGAGGGCTGTGGCAAACGTTTCAGTCTTGACTTCAATTTACGTACTCACGTGCGTATTCATACTGGAGATAGACCATACGTTTGTCCCTTCGATGGCTGTAATAAGAAATTCGCACAGAGTACGAATTTAAAGAGTCATATACTTACACACGCTAAAGCAAAGTAAGTAGCAATTTTTCTTTATTGAGTAAGTGTATGATTGCGTTAATATCGAATGTAAATGTATGATTATTGTAAATATTACTGGAAGAAATTGTGTGTTTAAGTAGAAAAATGTTATCGTAGCGTAAATTGATTGCAAGTTGAGTTGACTAGAGCTTTATACTAACTTTTTCATTAAAATTTTAGTTTTAAAAATAAGTGCATCAAACGTACAGTTTATCACATCACAATATCTTTTAATTTATATCAGGTGATCTTTTTAAATGTAATTTTTATGAGGAGGAATTTATAGTTTTTTTTAAAAATTAGTATGATTTGATTTATTTATTTTTATATGACGAAAATTAACTTTGGATGGGCAAGAGTATGTCAAAACAGTCACATCAGACTTTTTGATGGGTTCCATCTTTTGGAAGGTATTAGTGATGAACCGTACGAATAAAGGTATGTATAGGTATTTGTATGTGTGATCAATTTTAATTAATTTCAATTATGTGTTGTGTTGTGTGCTAAAGAATGGTTATATAAAAATTAACGTTTTTCTGTAGTATATACTTTTATTGTTTTATATATAATTTGAATATTTGTGTCTATAGATCAAGAAACCAAATGAACAGGTCATCTGTTTCAACACCAACGTTGCAGCCTCAATTCGTTCAAGTTGAAGTCGCCGATGTTGATCAGCAACACTTCATTGTGTACGCTGATTGAAATTATTCATTTAAATCTTGTACCAGGTATGTTTGAGAATTTATTTAGTTAATATTTAAAGTGCATGTGATGATAATGAACTCAGCTCACTCTGAAATATTAATGTAGAAGAAACTATACATCTGACTATAACAAATTTGTAGAAATTAAATTAGTTTTTCTCACTAGAATTATTACGGTTGTATTTCTTTTAGGACACTTTGAATTTGGAAAAATTCAGCGACCAGCCTAAGCCCATAAGGTGTTGTGTAAATAGAAGAACTTCATGTGTAAGAAACAATCACAAACTAAGTATTTCCGAATTGCTATCGGGCGAGCTTAGCTCACTGTACAGATGTGCACAAAGAAGACAGATAAATATCGATAAATAGTACAACAAGTGATTTTCGGGGGTGAAATCTATATATCGTGGCGTCATATTTTAAAGTTTATATCAGAGTTCTTTTTTTAGATATTACAATTAAGTAATAATTATTCTTACTTATTGACAATATTTTGAATTTGTATATAAAGACTGTTTTCTAATAAATTGAAGTGATTTGTAAAAAGAAATCAATAATTGTAAATTACTTTGGTCTATTCCATTTAGATTTTTAATTATTGTAAACAAAAATTGGATTGTTTTATAATTATTTATATCGTGCCAAATTTAATTTTCAGAATTATTAAATTTATTTCGTTTTATAGCAATCATTTCAGTTTATTCCAGTATGTTGTATCATATCGTGATTAATTTATGTCATTCAAAAGTTAACTACTGTAGTTCGATTTTTGATTTTTCAAATTATTTGTAAGTATGTATCATTTGCATCTATAGTTGTTTTATACAATTTTGTATACATAAAACAAATAATAGAATAAACAATTATATTCTAGTTCATCAAGACTTTAAGAATTGGATATTTTACTTATTTAAAAATACAGTATTTTATTTATTTTGAGTTTTACAAATTATTGTAAGTACGTACGATAAATATTGTTAATTTGTAAATAAGCTTCAAACTCAAAATGTGAGGTATAAAATGTACTGTTTGAGTAATCACGCTTATTTTAAATATTTACAAAAATAATAATCTTGTTTCCTCAATAAGAATAAATGATTTTTTTGTTAATCGTGTCGTTTTGACATGTTCCTATCTATATTGTACATATTGTAAAACAAATAATAAATAATTTTTGAGATAACTAAAGTTTTAGCTTTAATTAAAAAAATTATCCTAAACTTTAAATACTGCGGTTTTGTTTACAAACATTAGTAATTCAAAATGGCGATTTCATAGATATTTGTTACAAATTTAAATTTACAATGAATTTGTTAAGATTATTTCAAGATTTTAATCCAAGGTAATTCTGGTTTCATCTTTTATCAGTTAACAATATTCATGTTTAAATAACAATTTGCCAAATAAAGAATAAACCATAACAATGCAAAGTGGTAAATAACCTCAAAACTTGGAATGTCATTGTATAATGTTTCTTTGTTAAGCATTAAATATATACATTTACTATCTATTAATTGTTGTTTTACATTGCAGTAAATTCGTGGTTCATAGCTGCTTACTGGTATTTACAATATTATTCGCATTACGTTTAGACAACTATATAACATGGTCGTATTGGTGTGTTTTTACCCCAATTTGGGTTTGGAAAGTACTTGTTATAAGTGGGGCCACTGTAGGCAGTTATGTTTGGTGGCGATATCCACATTTTCGGTAAGATATGACGATATAAGACATCTATAATATTTGTTACCTGTTGTTAAGTTTATCTACTTTTTACAGACTGGAAGGAGAAGCATACGTGCATTATAAATCAATGTTAATAAGTTTAGCGTTACATTTAATATTATTAATGTTTGAATTGTTGGTGTGCGATAAATTAGAATCAGGCAGACATCTTTGGATACTTGTGTTCATTCCACTAATTTTTATATCGATAGTATCAATAGCTGTTTGCATTTGGGCTGTGAAACACGATAGATCGTTTGAGGTGGGGTACATTTTGACATCTAATAATATTATGTTAAAATATTTTGTTTTCTTCTAGCTTGAATTATTCTGTGCTGTGAACATTTTACAATTTATATTCTTAGCATTACGCCTCGATGGTTTCATTGCATGGAGTTGGGAAGTAGTGTTCGTGCCATTGTGGATCATTATGTGCTTATCACTCGTAAGTATTTATTATTATATTTTCCAAACGTTATAAAAAATGGCTAATATTAATAATTATAGGTTGGTGTTCTTTATACGATAATTGTCGCGGGAATTTTACTTCGTGCTCCTGGCGTAAACGCAGAACAAAGAAGAATGGGATTCCACACGGCAATTGGATACACGTTTCTTGTTATACCGATATTGATATTTCAAGTAGGTACATTTAGTAAAATTATTGACTATGATGCCAAAACAGATCATCTCTTTTTATTTTAAATAACATTCTAATAATTACAGTAAAAAAATAATTATATTTTGCGATGGAAGATAATGAATTTTTACTTTTAGGTGCTGCTAGCGAACAAACTGGACGAAGATATCGCAATGTCTTTCATTGCAGTCGTTAGTCCTCTTTTCATATCCTATACTACGCTTATTTTGATGTCTTTCGGCGCTAAGGGCGGTAACAAATGTAAAATCATTGTTGTTCTTACTTTTCTCAATTTTTACTAATTTTCTTCTTCTAGGGTGGTTTGGTATCCGTAAAGACTTCTGCCAATTCATTCTGGGAGTCTGTCCTCTTTTACAAGAATACGCGAATATTGCGTACACGCACGAAGATCCCCAACAAATGGGACAAAGCACAGCCATTGAGATGCAGGCTCCTCATGCTACTAAAATAGATAAAAGATTAATGAAAAAGAGTGATTTGATGAAACCTGTTGTGCCCATCATATCGATTGACCTACCTGACTGAAGATAAAAAAATTGAAGAATTGGTAAGATCATGTTAATTTTATGAGATGTAATGATCATTATAAACGTTTTAATTTTATTGTTTAAACCGTGGACGTAGTGGAATTAAGTTTAAATATTTTTGTTCGCCTACAAATAAGTGAAAAATAATTGTTGACATAAAAATATCAAAAATTGTATCAATTATCAACAAACTAGTGAAAACAATCATTATATTAGTGAAATATTCCATATATTTGATAATATGATTTGATAAAATATTAAGAGTTGCTCTACAATTTGACTGATCAATGTTATTGCATATTGTTGGTATCATGGTATACATAATTGTAGATTTTGAATAATAAATACTTGACTGTTGCTACGACGAGCGCCTTGAATGTAGTATAAAATTTGCACTGCTGTTATTTTTCGAATTGTACAATTTTGTCCTATTTTATAATATCAAGCTAATCTCAGGATATATTAATTTTAGTGTAAATATCAAAATTTCAAGTACAGTTCGAAAAATACTGTATGAAATCACTGCTAGATATATTCAGATTGTTTTTAATGTTGTCAGTATAATACTTTGTGTACCTATTTATGAATAGCATATAACTAAATGTGAATATAACAAGTGATTTTTGAAATGGTTTTAGACACCAAGCGATTTTAAATAAATAATTCAGGTAAACTGACTGATTAAACTAAACTTTTGAACATGTTACGTAGATAATCAAATAATATTCATTGTATAACGACTAATTTATTTCCTTATTAATTATTTAGCCCACTATTTATGTATATTGACCAATTTTATTTCTATTATCAATAAGTTAATGTGCTTTTTATGTATTTTTTGCTACAATGTTACTAATCGACGACCTAACATTATGATTATTCATTTTTATAATAATCGTTGAACATAGTTATGAAGAATAATTGATTTAATTGTTACAAATGTTATATTTTTACATTGAATTAATTGTATGTGTAATTGACTGTATATGTGATGTTACTTAAGTTATCAGTTCGTAAATATAATTTTTGTACTTGTCTCATTAATTTTATGTTATTAATTATAGTAATTGCAACCTATTTCAAGTTATTTAAACTCAAATATATTCTATTGTTGTTTGTAAACAATTTCAAATAATGAGATGTGAAATATTTTCTAGTTTATCTAGTTCTCCATAGATGGGACTACATATTAAATTCTCATTTGTTTGAGTTGTAAACTGTCTCATGTTTTGTAGGCATGTGGGATCTTAAAAAACAAATATTTACATCTTTGCAAAAAGTTTATTGTGATATTAATCCCTTAAAATGTGACTTCGTTTTGTGCAATTATTGCAGAAAATCCTGGAAAATTCATAAACTGAAGATGATACAAAGGCTGTACGCCGGATAGTGTAAGTCGATTTTTAATTATCAGCTGTTTATTGCCTAATTTTCACCGATAATAATATTGGTACACAAAAAAGACGATACGTACTTAATAGAAAATTGAGAATATATGATGCACAAATATATCTATGCATTAGATATTGACGTATATCTTATGTGAAATGAATAAAAGCCATACCTATGTTCTGTTTATTAAGGGATGTATGTTGATATTGGGTCACGTTTCATATGACATGTTTTTGTTTTGCACGTGTGAATATTTTCAATATTATGCTATACATAAATATTGCTGAAGAGAAAAATAATGATTTAAATTTAAAGAAATTTTAGATAGGTAAGTAATATGTGATTAATATAGGTACATTATTTCATTTTTATAAGCTCTCAATTATTTTTAATTGTTATCTAATAGTCAATATTTTTATACAAACAAATCGAAAAAGCTTGTTTAATCTTATATTACAGAAATCTGCTATATAATTTAAATATTTAATTAACAAATTAATTAATGTAGGTACTGTATATTAGCGGGAAATACGGCCAAATACACATTTTTTGTTTCTTTGAGCACATTTTTGCTTTCTTAAAACTAGGTACTTCAAGTTTTAAAAAAAACTTAAAACAATTTTACAAAAATAAGTGTACCTACACTAGATGAAGTGCAATTATGATTAATTTTGTAAAAACGAAATAGGTGTTATATTTCTACATTGTTCCTATTCAGATGTTCATAAAATCTATAATCATTGTTAATTTGATGTATTTGTATTTTTTTTAGCCAAGTGCTATTAATAAACTAATTATATTTATATCTAATTAATTATACAAAGTATATAATTAAGTTTAGGTACCTATATCTATCATGGAAAAAATCGATGTCGGGATTTTCGCGGAAATACATGTTTTGAAGTCCTCTGAATCCGTTTTGGCCATTTACCAATGATGTCTGTGTGTCTGGATGGATTTGCGTCCGTATGTTGAATAAATTCATGAACGAAAAAAGATAAAATTATTAGTGTAGGTAATAGAGCTCAAAAACTGGTGTTACCTACAAAGTTTTAAGGGTGTTTTGATTTTGATTTTATGTTTTTTGGGTAGGCTAGTCAAATTAAAATCGCAAAGAGTGATGTAGTTCTGATTTTTAAATATGTTGTTAGGACCAGTTAGGGTAGTGTGAATCCAAGTTTGCAGCTTTGATAAACCTGTGCTTCCTGCGTAATACGTAAAAAAATGCAAAATTTTCGGAATTTTTCAGTTGTTGCCTAATAGGTAATACTTAAAGAAAGTCGTGTGGTGACCACACTAGAGTTTTTATTTCTAAGCTCAATATTTTGCAACTGAGGACCGAAATATTGAGATTAATTAGTTAAATCTATTTCTAAATTGATTATTGATTATATTAATAATTAGCTGAGTATTTTAAATTCTTATTCTTAATTCATCATCATAATTGCTTGAGTTTATTTCGTGCAAATTTTTTAATTTTTATTAATACCTATAAAGAATTTAATTAAATCAAACATAATTTTCAAGTAGGTAAAAGTAAATACTAGTTTTTTTATCTGATTTTCTGTTAATATTTTAAGAGTACCAACATATTAAGTACGTTGATTTTATTAATGTTTACTCATTATCTGATAATTTGAAGAGGCTATTTCAGTATTTTGAAGTTATATGTGTGATTTAGACAGTATTGATATCGAAATAAAAATTTAATTCTGAAAATTTGTCCTTGTTGGGCTAGTAATTTGTCTGTTTACATAATGATATACATTATTGAAAAAAATGTCAATTCAGCTTTATTTAATGCGTGAATCTGTCAAAATACATTAATTTAATATTATCATAATTTGCATTGGTATAATACCTACGTAATAATGGAAAGTTCGATAAAGCAGCTTCTGGTAAATAATACTCTATAACAAATGAGAAAATTAAAGTGTTTGATTTTCGACATGGAAATTCTACTTTTGTTTTTCGAAAAATCGTCATTACTCCCTTATTTTAAGGAATATTTAAAAAATACAAAAATTTTCAGCATTTACTTTCGATTATCTAAAACATTAGTATTTAGAATTATTTTCTATTTTATCAAATAACAAAATGGCGACCGATCAAAAATTTCAAAATTAGATATTTTGAAAACCACTCGATTGATTTATGAAAATAAAACATTTATAAAATCCTGAAACTATATCTACTATAACAATATATTATATTTTTCTGCATATAATCCACACTCTATTCATTAAAAGTTAAGTTTTTTCATACACCATACACGGAAAATACATAATAACTATAGTCTCTGAATTAATTAGTTCGCTTGGACCTCAATACCCCCTTCCCCTGACTACCTATGTCCAGAACTGTCAAAAGATTACGATTACAATATTTCCCTCTATTACATAGGTCGGGGAAGTAAAAATAAATAATAAATATACAATATTCACTGATAGTTCAGTTTTGAAAAATTATTTTAATTCAAAGTAAATTATAATTTTATGGTCATTTCTAATTAGAATCATGCGTTAAACATGCGATGTATTTATAAATATTTATAAATTGCCAATTCAACACTCAATTTAATTATGATTTTTTTTAAAAAAGACACATGTCTACGTTTTTATCTTTACGCGGCCTGTTTTTATCACATATTTATTGATAATTTCTTTCCATAATGCGCCCGTCAGAAGGAATTACTCTTTCTTATTTATTTATAAATAATCACTTATATTATTATATCAGGAGTAATCAAAGTTATTTCGAATATTTTTTATGTATTATTACGAATGTTTCTTGTGCTATTCACCAACTTAAGCAGCATGATAATACTACAAAAATATTCAACATTACTTTGACTACGAATGGTATACAATTGAATCAGATCCAGTTTTAAATTATAATGACTCGACTCAAAATAAGGTATCCATGATTTAAAAAAACCAAATACCTACTTAAAAAATCTGATGTGGCCAGCACATACCAGCCATACTTACATTATTATTTTTACTTATTATACAAGTATATTAATATATAGGTACTACACTACTCACAAATATATTTTAGTCATTTTATTTAAACTGCAGAAGAAGATATAAACGATATTTTACTATTGTCACTGTCACTGTCATGTCATAATCATTTAAATTTTACGTTAACTCATGGATTCAAGTCCACTTGATTGATATTTTGACATGACAGTTGTTTTATCTTTATCAGGCTGCGGCTTATAAAATATACAAAACAATATTTTGCTCCGCCATTTTGAAACAAAATGGCAGCGAGCTACAAATTAGGGTAAATTTTCATACAATATGAATGATACCTACCTCTTTTTATCTACTTCTATTTTTATTGACTTTTAGTTTTAACTAGTTAATAGAATAATATAAAATATTTCTACGGTTACTCCTTACTCAGCTATTTTAAAAAAATATTTCGGGATTTTATGAACATACGGTTCATTTCTTTAATTTCAATTTCTTTTGTAGTGAAATGATTAAACAAAGATAATTATATAGCTAAAATATTGAATTTATAAATTAAATACTAAAATATTGATGAATGAGTATTTTGATTTTAAGGCTCGTGTGTTGCGCACTTTGAACTTAACGCACTGCTTCTGAAAATAACTATTTAACAAAATTAAGTTGTTATCTATTAACACATTTTAGAATTCAGGCATTGAGGGTCAAGAAGTTATATTTAAATTAATATTGTATCAGTGAGTTGTATCAAACAAATTTAATAATACACTCGAGGAAAAAATTAGAAAAAACTCGATTTTTGACGAAAAATGTCAAATTTTCAAACCGTGATAACTCGGTTGCATTTGACCCAAAATCAATAATACTTTGGGTTTTAAAAAAATCAAAGTTTTTTATTGAAACTTCATGTTATTTGAAAGCGATTGAGAGTACTGATAAGCCTTTATTGTTCTTAATAAAGCTGTAATTATTTTTTAATGTTTGTGTGACGTAGATGTATATAGCTGAAAATCTTCTCAAACCATGGGGCTGGAATTAAAATATGTACAAATGTAAAATCAACTGTTTCTAAATGTTACAAAATATAAAATACAATTTGGTAGTTTCTTTATTACTGTAAGAAAGAATACACGTGAAACGCATTATTGTGACGTAGATGTATTGATACGTAAAATCTCAAATATTGAAAGAACTATTAACTTTTTGAAAACTTTTTTCATGGCAATAACTCATTTTTGAGGTCTCCTTTCAATATAATTGACTGGGTTGCTAATTTGCTACTATATTTGTCTCGATTAATAATTTTACTATTTTACTCTCATAATAAAATAGATCTAATGAAAATTTCAGAACTCATATTATCGGGATTAATATAACTATAGTGCTATGATTATCATCAGTGATAAGCGATAAGCATGAAAATTGACCGAGTGCGCAGCACGAGTTCAATTTTCTGAATGTTAATGTTGTACATTAGTCGTAGATAAACATAATTATATATTTTTACTTTTGTTTTCTCTGTCTGACTTACTACGCCTCTCGGCATTCTTTGAATGAATTCCTCGTAAATTGTGAAGAGATTGTCGTGTGGCGGAAATGTTGATGTCAAGGGGTCAGACATCGAATGGCAGGCGATGGGGTCACAGTCACACTTCACGGCAGACACGCGTGAGGCATAGTCTAGGATTACCCCGTACTGCATACACCACGTGAATCATACGTCGAGAATGTCAGCTTGGAGATACCAGTATGATGTATGATATAGTAGTAGAAATTTTCCACGTAGTACGCTACATTCACATTATTTATATTACTATAAATAAATAAAAAATCTGACGTGGCCACCACAAGACCTCCTGCTATACCTACTTTATTCTTTTTACTTATTACCTATATAAATATTAATATATAAGTACAATTACTACTGCTACTACTCACAAATATATTTTAGTCATTTTATTTACATTGCAGAAGAAGATATAAACGATATTTTACTATTGTCACTGTGACTGTCATGTCATAATCATTTAAATTTTATGTAGTAACAAAGGGAACACGCTACTGCGTCAAATTGCCGTAATGTCAAATACCCGCTGTGTCTAATTGCCGCAATGTCAAATTGCCACTGTGCCAAAACGCATCCCCACCACTTACATACTTGTAATAACGTATGTCAAGAGACTACTGCAAATTTATTTCGACACAGAGGCAATTTGACGAGTTTGTGGGGCTCTAGTACGGTTTTGTTAGCTTTGTTAGTGTAGTAAATACCAAAACCGAGTTTGTGGGGCTCTAGTACGGTTTTGTTAGTGTAGTAAATACCAAAACCTATGCCCGATTGCCAGTAGTCTCTCGACATACGTTATTACAAGTATGTAAGTGGTGGGGATGCGTTTTGGCACAGTGGCAATTTGACATTGCGGCAATTGGACACAGCGGGTATTGACATTACGGATTCTGTATCCTTTAAAATCCGGATGACCGGATGCCAGGATATCCATTGATAGTCCTAGTACAGAGTATTTTATATTATGCGAAGCAGTGTAATTTACCAGTAGGTATTACAGTATGATGAAATTTCTTTTACATAGTTTCTGCATAAAATATGCTGATACATTTGGATTTTTATATTTTATTTATATTTAATCAGTTTTTGGGTCATTTCATAGTTCGAAGAATAGCGTCAAGACCGAAACTTATAGTCATTGCATATTAATTATTATTTTAATTAGTTGTTGGTAAATATAGAATAAATATTTTACAGACTCTTTCTAAATTGGAATTTTATTATACTTAATAAATTGTACAATAAATTATTTAATAATCTAACAATATCAGAAAATTTTGATGTCTTTTTATACTGCAGTTTCTTTTTTATTACTTGTATGTGTTTTTTATTTAAAAATTTAGATATTTCGGCATCTATAGGCCACTAATACCCGGTATATTGATTTAGACGTAGAATTTGATATTACAAAAGATAGCTATAATTCATTTATTAGGGTTATGTGTTTTAAGTGTATTGTATTACATTTTTAGTGTTTTATGTTCTTGTCTTTGTCTAAGGTATTTATTACAATAATGTTCTACTGTTAAATTAAAAAAAAGAGCAAACAAATCGGACAAAAATTAGAGCCAATTTCATGTCCCCAACGAACATATTTTACTTTATTTTGTAGGACATTCCTCTTAATATACTAATTTAAAATTTAGTTGTTCTTACAGGCATTATAATAATTATCACCTAGGTAAAACTAATTATATGAGAAGATATTTATGAAATCAGTACTTTCAAAAGGACAAGTATTTATAAAATACAACATCTTATCAATATTTTTCTAATAGTAGGTAAATATACAGAACATAATTTCCAATAAACGCTTGTTAATTAGAGGCGTTTTGAAAACATGTTTCCTTTCCTTGTTGAATAAATTATTGTTCCCTGTACGTCAGGTTTACCTTAATAATAAAATAGATTTAGCGCTTTTTGGCATAAGAGCATAATTTTATTTACATTCATTGTTGAATATTTCCATTGTACAAACAGTCAACAAACTTAGTAGATAATATAATAGAAAAATATTTTTCTTATTTAGCGGTAGAAATATTATTTTAGGGCTGTGAATTTTCCTAAAATCCCCTTCCAGAAATAATATAAAAATATCAGGATTAAAATAACAAAAAAGTAAAAGATTTTTAATGTAGTCTTCCGTCTATCTGCAGTACGCAGACGTTAGTTTGGTTGCGAAATCTAAAAGCTCTAATAGAATTATTAATAAATGTGTAATTTAATTTTTATCACATGGTAATTAATTAAAATCTAACAGACATATTCCGATATTTTTGTCTGAGTAGACAGTTATGATAATCCTCCTGGGTTATGATATAAAATGACTTTTGCACACATTTGTTTCGATAAATTAATTATAACCTTGGTATAAATTTATAAATCATGTAGAAGGCGGCATAGTTAATATGTCTCTTAAATTTTGTTTAGGAGAGGATTATTTACGACTTTTAAGTGTGATTAAATTCCTCAAATAAGAGGAATCATTGGAAGGATTGGAAGTATGTCGTAAAATAACCAGTAGAATTTTAAAGATTGTGCTTGAAACATACTAGACGAATTTATTATATTTTCATCTAATGTTTTTTAATTTATAAAAAAATCTGACGTGGACACCACATGACTTCCTTGTACGCCTATTAAACTGTTCATACTTTTCTTAATAACTAAAATGTAGAATTATATTATACAAATATATTAATAGGTATATAAGTACTACTACTACTGCTACTATACTCACAAATATATTTTAGTCATTTTATTTAAACTGCAGAAGAAGATATAAACGATATTTTACTATTGTCACTGCCACTGTCACTGTCATGTCATAATCATTTAAATTTTACGTAGTAACAAATGTTAATCGATCATGGACTACAAGATACCGAAATACTAAATTATAATTATATTCTTTAATTATTCTTAAATGATACTAGATACAAAAATATTTATAAAATACCGTTTGTAGGTAATAATCACATAATCTTTCATTTAAAATAAAAAAATTTGTCTTAAATTAAACATTTATCGAAATATTTGAAAAAAGTACTACTTCCGGTTTGTAGATTGAAATAAAAAAATAGGAGGTGCACAACTAGATGTTATAACAGTCCTAAATACAAAATTTCAACTTTCTACTTCTAACAGTATTTGAGTTATGCGACATACATACGTACGTACATACGTACGTACGTACAGACGTCACGACGAAACTAGTCATAATGGATTCAGAAAAGGTCAAAACGGATATTTCCATCAAAATCTGAAAACCGAAATTTTTCGCGATTACAATACTTCCTTATTACTCCGTACAAGGAAGTAAAAATACTTAACACAGAAAATATTTCTCTACAGAAAGTTCCAATGTGCAGCGTGCAGGTTCTTTAAAATAACATTTTTCAAACAGTGTTTTTATCCTACTTAAAGTAATACATAAAAATACTCGTATACTACAGGATGATTCATCGTAACTTACTTATTTCAAAACGCAATAATGCCCATTTTATGAATCAGAAACTTTTTATTTTTATTTTATAATGTAGGTACATATCTAAAGTTTTGTTTCACCCAGTTTTCAAAATCATATCAGGTAGGTACGCCTCCCATTGTCTATACACTGAATAAGCCGATTTCTGGCGTTTGTCCCTTTCCAGCATGGCAGCGGGTTTGTTGGCAATTGCGGCCCGGATGTTGGCCTTCAGGTCTTCTAGGGTCCTTGGACGGTGGTCATAAATGAGAGATTTCAAAAAACCCCAGAAAAAAGACAAGGAGCCAAATCGGGCGAAAACACACGCCGCTCCGTGCTCCAACGCATGTTGGCGACTGACCGGGTGGGGAACAAAACTTTAAAAGTGCACCTGTCGAATGAGATCAGATCACTCTCTCTCCACTATCGTTCAGTTAGAATTTACTTACCGTTTTGTTTATCCTAGTAACCTATTGTCTTGGAAACAGGCATGGTAAGTTGATAAAAAAGGCCAATTATGCAAAATAGTATATTATGATACAAACATGTACGACGGGTAAGAGAACGACGCGAAGCGGAGTGCTTTTCACGTCGCTATAGTGCTTTAAAAGCTCGTACATGTGTCATAACTGTTATCTGTCATACGTTATTTTTCATTGCACCTGCATCCAAATTAATAAAATAGAGTTGAGTGATTGGTTTGCAACCTTTAAAATACGTCTTCTAATAATCTTGTGTTTTCACACGCGTTTTAAGTGTTTTAAGCAACGATTTATAAAAAAATAAAAATAAATATATTTTGTAAACAAATCTAAAAGAATAATTTGAAATACAGATAAGTAATAGGTAGTAACATATATTTTTATATGATCAAGTTCAAACTATTCTAATTTGTTTATTGTAGTAAAAGTGAAGGACACATTCAAATAATAAATAAATTTGTCATAGTTCGCGTTCGCAACACCTAACGTTTTAATTTATCGGTAATAATTTCATCATAAAAACATTTTCAAATTTGTAAACAAATAATAATTCATCACAACAAAAATATAACAAATTTGAAACAAAATCAAAATTAAGATTAATAAGGTGACAATAATTTGACATTTGTGACACTTATTATTTAATTGATAAATTCAGGCGACATAAAGATATCAGCGAATATTGAACTCGAAATTATTTTTAATCGTTTATTTAGCTAACGAGCAAAAAATATTTATCTGAAAATTACTCACATTATTAATAGTGTCTAATTTATTCTAATATTTTGGATCTGGAGACACGCCATTATTTTTGAACTTTGAATATTTGAACGTGTCAAGATAAATACAGGATCTTCAACTTTAATCTTTGTATTTTGCTGAAAATACCGATTTACATTTTAAAGATATTCAAGCTATTAGCAAGTAGGTTCTTACATATACATGAAATGACTTAGAGTAAAATAATTCAAATATCTAGGACCCTGAGCTGCGCGAGAAGGCGGAGCTTGTCATGTACTGTCCGTTTTACAAAAGTGGAGCTAGCGAGTATATGCTACGCTGCACTTCACTTAATTTTCAAAGAAAACTAAAATATAACTCAATCATAATCAATTATAAAATTCACATCGTTACACGAATCAAAACACTACGAACGTCAACATGAGAATAACAGATATTGAAGCTGATGTTCTGTAAAACAGACAGTAGCGTAGTTTCCTCTTGTTTATCATCTATGCCTCTCTTTCTAAGAAGAGAATTCGTACTTCGCGCAGGGTTCTCCTTAACTGAATTTACCTCTGTCTACCTACCTACCTAAAAACCACTTTTTGAATAATGTACTTAAAATGCAAAATGAAAACAAATTTACTACCAAAACTACAACAATAGAAAACATCACACAATATTCTATCAAAATTAGTAGCATACACATAATGGAAACTCCATACGGAAGAAAAAACAACAAAATAATACATACTGCAAAACTGCGTTATACTTGAAAGCCAAAGTAAAGTGCACCGTTGTTCAGAATTTCACATAGGTAAACAGCGCTGTTCCCTAGTAATGGCCGAATTGGGAGCGGATGATTTCTTTTTTAACTTGGCAGAATTTCGTGCAGTTTGGTTGAGTGTTGCTGAGTGACGTCACGCAGACTCGCAATTCGCCGTTCAATTAAGAAACTTAGATTGAGAAAAGTAGCATCAAAACAGTCGAAATCGCCAGTTTTATAGTGAAATCGTGGTGTTTTGCAGGGAAAATAGTGACATTTTAAAGTGAAATAGTGCTATTTAAAAGTAAAATTGTGGTTCCTGCTGTGCTCTTGGTTTTACTTCAAGTTATTCAACAAGGCTTCAAGGAAAATTAAAGGTTGGAAAAATGTGTTATCTGTTACAATAATCACGGTATTACATGCAAAATGGTACCATAAAGGAACTTTATTCAATGTTATTAAAGAAGTTATTTAAATATAATAATATAACCTTAAACTTTGGTGCGATGACAATTGACAATTCATCCGAGTAATTTAGAACTATTATGGGCTAGTCATATACAACGTTTTACAAATTTTTATTACTGTTTCTGTTTACAACGTCATGAAATGATAACTTGATATAATACTAATAGTAAAACAGATGTGATGGCAGTTTGACAGTTCGGACGAATAAAGTACTCATTATTTAACAGTGTGAAATAATGAATTCATTAATTCATAATGTGTCCTTATGGTGGGGTTTATTATACTACTTTCACGTATATAATGAATACATTATTCTATTGTCGTAGATAACATAGATAGATTCATAGTAAATACATTATTTAACAGTGAATTTAATGATTTTCAAACCATTATTCAAGGAATTTAACACTTTTAACATATAATTATTAATAATTACAAAGTACCATATTATTAGTTAAATTTCAAATTTTACTATTTAAAAACCATTTCTTATTTATTAAATAAGTATAAAATTTATTTTATCAAAATAGTACTGACTACGGCCCTGAACGGGGCTGATCGAATTTACTAGTACGACTCTGCGGTTATATCTTTTACTCGTATAAAAGCAGAGCATTTATTATGCCAAGTAATTAAATTCAGTGACATGTAGATTTAATAGATTACAAATAGAGATAAAAAATATAGACAATCGATAATGCACAAATAATGCTTTTATATCAGACATCTTATATTTATATGAAAAAATAATTTAATATAATTCTTAACAAAATGGTGAATATTGCTTTCTGTGTTAATTTGATTTTCTTTATTAACATTTACATTAAAATTAACAAGAATTGCAGATACATTTTTATTGGTGTGACTTTTGTTTCCCGACGTGTAGCGGAGGGTTACAATCATACCGAGCGCTAAAATTTCTGTTATCTGCCGTCTATTAGCTCAGGGGTCCTATTCTATTTCACTTATCAACGTTGATAAGTTGGGTTGTCTTGATAACCCCCCACTATGTGTGACGTAGTAGCCAAGCGACTGTCGCTCCGACTTATCAACCCTCGCTACGGTAGACTTGCGCGTTGCGTTGATTTTTGTTCGTTGTGATGTTAAAATATTTATTTTATAAATATAAAATACCAATAAATTATGGGTTCATTATATGTATTTAATATTTTTGATTAGTTTATTAAATAATTCAACTTACAAATTGTAGAAATAAGAAATAGACATTTTTCTTGAAAAAATAATTTACTTTGAAAATCAAAAAAATGGCTTATTTTAAAACAAATAATACGTTTATGATAAGTGATAGGTAAAATGGTGGTTTAGCAGTTTTTCTTGCCAAATTTCACAGTAAATGTAAAATCTCTATCAGTCGTTATCAACTGGAGGCCAAATATCCCTAACCCTTGATATAGTTACAAACGGAATGACGTCACGAAGTTATCAACTGAACTTCGCTAGCGACTGTCGCTATGAATTAGAATAGGTACCCAGTAACCTAGTACATTCTAAGTTGCATCAAGTGGGGGTAGTTAGTTTCGATATTTTTACCTGTATGGGTATGGGATGTGCCTGAGATGCAAAATCCAAGTTTTCGATCTCAACAGACCTCCGGATCTTTATCAAAAATCCAAAACACAGCAAAAATTTTAACCTTTTTTCAGTTTTTGACAATTTTGACCATAATATAGTTGTAGAGAATAATATAGTTGTAGAGAAAAAAATTTCCTACAACTTCTGTGTTTTAGAAATTTTTCTCAGGTCAATTGTTTACAAGATACATTGTATTCGTGATACATAAAAAACGACTTTAACTTTCCAACGGATAAAACGATAAAAGTATCGCCGTCCGGTTTCAAGCATTCGATTCCACAGGTTTTTGCCTATTTACAATATAATTTTTATAATTTTCGAGGCCCTAGTTTAGCCGCAATCTTAAAAAGAATAACTGCAATATTTATCTATTATGTCAACATTATCAATATAAAAATTTTAGTTATTTAAAAATTAAGTTTTTAGGTTTTTAATATTTTTATAGCATTTAATATATCCGGAGAGTTGTAAAAGCGTATTTCTGGTCATCAAAACGTATGAAAAGCGCAGAAATATAATCAGTAAATTTATGTACAATAAGCGCAGATCGTAACGTTCAATAAGCGCATTTTTCGAAAATGAGATTTCTGACCATAACAGATCGTCTTCGAGTATGTTAGGCAAGAATATTTTCTAGTTTTAAATAATTCAAAAAATCTTGTTAAAAATACTCTTCGAGTATGATGGGGTAAGTTCAGAAAAATGTTAGGCAAGAATATTTTCTAGTTTTAAAAATTTCAAAAAATATTGTAGAAAAACTGTCGTACAATCCCTAAAACCATTGTGCTTTTCAAATGTTCCCTTCTGCGCTTATACAGGTTGGTGGAGGTGAAATGCGAACATAGGGAACATACATGACAATCGAACTTTCATGCCAGATATCTTGATATATTTTGTAGTAGTGTCACAAAACGAAGTTATGTGAATTTGTGTGGCAAAAAGAGTAATCAATAACAGAAATAATAATAAAATCTAAAAGTGCATGTAAACTTTCTCGTTCTGTTCGTACACATACATTATTATGCAAAGAAAATATTTTAATGAAAATAAAAATTTCAATAATATGACAGGTACTTTGACATTGACAGTACTTATTCCACGTATATCAAGATGCCTGGCATGATAACTCCATTGTCATATATTTCCCTATGTTCGCATTTCACCTCCACCAACCTGTATAACGTCAATTTCTGCGCTTTTCGTACGTCGATAAGCAAAAACTGATAAAGGCCAAATGCGCTTATATAACGCACCCAATAAATCGACCATCCATCTTCAGTTAATTGCTACCGACCCACATCCAGTTGGCCCACCGGGAATTTTCCAGGTATCCCGGTATCCGCCCCTGAATATACGCGATAAAAATTTATTGTACGACATGAAATTTTCATAAACTTTTTATAGTGCTTTGAAGTAATTAAAAATGAATTTTTATTTAACTTCATAACTACTATCATGAGCACAAGCACATACTCCGTTTTATAGTTTTTTTAAAGTTATTAAAGTATATATAGTTAGTCTGTTCAACTTTATTTATCCGAATTCATCTTCATAATTAAATTAAAAACATAAAAGCTTACATTGTAACATTGTAACAAAATCGCAAGGGGTACCCCCTTAAGAAATCTTCAAAAATGGGGAAACCGTGATAAATCTTGTACCCGTCGGAATTTTGAGCTGAAAATTGGTACACATATGTAATTCGGTGCGAGGAATTCATTGGTGAATAAATTAAGTTGATATATTGAACCATTTTTGAGAAATCGAGGGTGGTTGGTTTTTGGGTGGTCAAAAATTTCAAAATTTTTAAAATTCTGAAAATTTGGTTATAGGTTAATTTAAGTGTTAGAAATACAATGCTGCAGACTAGTTTCATTTCTCGCTTAGTTTTTGAGATATCGGCCTTTAAAGTTGGAAAAAGGGGAAAACGGAACATCAATTTTTTTCCAACTTGTACGAAGAGATTCATCTACACTTTTTTAAATATATTTAAGTAATAGATATAATACTATTATTAAACTGCAATTAAAAGAGTAGGGTATCTTGAGTAGGGAGCTCAGATTTTTTTTTAGTTGTCATTGATGTTTTTTTATTTTTCAAAATCAATTATTCTTTTACCTTTGGGGGGGGGGGGGCTAATGGGCTGCGCGTCTGATATGAAAGATACAATCAAATTAGCTGTTGAAGTTCAGTTGAAGTTGGAGTACAAAATTAACTTTTATGATCTTTGTGGTATACGTATAACATTCAGAATTTCATTCCTAAACGAACGTAGGTGAAATTAAATTATAAAAAATCTGACGTGGCCGTTACAATACCTCTCGCCTTGACATTATTATTTATTATTATTTAACCTCGTATTTAACCAAATATTAAGCTTTAATTAGGTAATAAATTATATATTTCACAAATCTAATCAGCTCTTATTTTAATATATTATTTTATTTTATAAATACCATATTTACATATTACTATGTCCAGTTAATATCTATATTATATCCAACATTTCAAAATTCTACACCACAGAGAAACCTCCTTGCCACAGACATCTGTTTATCTGTCACATTGACAATTTTATTTTTGTTTTAAATTTTATTTCTATTTCGGGATTCACAAATCGTGGTAGGTAAAATTATATATTTAAAAAAATTATATTTCTTTATTGGTTAAAGATATAGAAACAAGTAAGATTAAATATAGTACAATGTAATTTCTTCTTTCATGTGTGGTATGTCAAATTGTAACAATCGCATTATTTTATACAATTTTTGCAAAAAATGTTATAGTGCTACAAGAAAAGTACCATTTCCGGTTGGTGGATTTTTACCAAAATCTTTTCAGCTCTTCATTAACATATATAATTGTATAATGCAAAATAATAGAATTTTATGTTCAGTAGAATTTGAGATAATGAACCGGGACGAAAGGCTATAGTAGGCGTACATACAGACTTTCATACACACACACAGACACACACACAGACACACACACAGACATCATCGTGAAAATAGTCAAAATAGGTTCTAAAGGTGCTAAAACGTGCTTATTGACAAAAATCTCGACATCGAATTTTTTCACGATCCCTATACCTCTCTAGGCGAGAGGTAAAAACATAAAATAAATCGGCTTGTGCTATAAATGTATCACTTCAGATGCAGTGTTGCAGGAGTTTTTATATTTTTGGAGTTTCGTAATTTTGTTTGCAGAAGCTCAAAACCTTTTGTTATGTTTTTAATTTAATTATTTGTTGAATGTTGAATCTTTTGATAAAAATATGATTTACTACTAACGAAAATAACTTATTATTTACAAATGATAAAAAGACTAAAACTTCATAACTGACCAGCGCAGTTAGTTATCAACTCAGGCGTTGAATAGGGCGTGACAAATGACAACCGACATGTGATGTGACATCTGGCGGTCAGAAGATAACCCCGAAAACGTAAAAGTGGTGTGACCCATACAATAAAAGACACGTTTATCAGAAAGCGACGCTTTAAAGACGAAGAAATCGAAAGGAAATTTTAAATTTTACAAGAAATAATCTTAAATTTTGACGTTAGTGAAAGAAAAAATTGAAAATATATTGCAGAATGTTGACCCCCTGTGTCGAAATTTATTATGAAAATATTGTTATCGCTTGAATTGTGCCACTTTTTTTAAATTTGGTAACTTTAATCTCTGTAAATATTACTTGCATTTTACAAAAATATAGTAGTAGGTACTATAAATATTTATATTCATTTTCAATATTAAAGAAAAACCCAGAAGTGATGAAATGGAAATTTACTGTTTTATAATGTCTTTTAAAATTTGTTTATACTTCAGGCTGATCAGACACTGAGATTTGTATCCACTTATAACGGCTTGAGTTTGTGAGCTTACGCATAAGCGTTTAAAATCGTATAGCCATTTTTCATATCCGTATATTTATTATTTTTATCCGGAATTCTGACCAGGAAGTGTTTAGTTAAGGAATATTAGTACAAACTCAAATCTACACCTATTTTTATTTTTTTTTTATTTTTTTTTTTTTTTTTTTTAATGGTAACCAACCTACAGAATTAACTTCCAATTACAGGATGGTAGATGTTATTATAGTGGAATCCAACCACTCGGACCCAGTGGTATTATTGTCGGTTGTGCTGGGAATCGAACTGGGGACCGCTAGCATGCTAGGCGGACCCTCTACCGCTGAGCTAACCACTGGCCACTCAAATCTACACCTATTGATTATTATATTACCTATTCTTTTGTTTTCGTCATAAATATGTTCTATAATACTGTAATTTACGTTTTTCCTTGAGTTAATTGCAAGTGAATCCTTATATCTCATAATAAATTATGTTCTGCACATAATTTAATTAATTTCTGCAACTTTATTACAAATTTGAATTATAGTCATGGTTATAGTTTATGTTATTTTACTTTATTAAACTTTACATAGATAATAAAATGAATTTAATAGATTCTTAATACTATTCACAGAAATGGAAAAGTGACCTATTGTAGTAATTAGTAATAACATATAGGTAACAGTAATTTTTTTTTACGCATTCTACATAAAAACAATTTTTCTATAGGTACATTTTGACAATTATTAGTCCGGGTGCCAACGACAAAAGTGTGTTTTGAGGTAGGTACCTATTAATAATTTTTTTTTAGCGATTGATGCCACCCTGAGCAAATAATTGAGCAATTTGTGTAATTCAAAATGGCGGTCAAAAAGATTGAAAAAATATTCACATTTTTGAGCATAAAATTCTCATTAATAATATCACATGTGGATTAATTCTTTCCGGAAATATTTTTGAGTGCTTTCCAACAACGTCTTAATTAGCTCGAGTGGTACACTTAATTTTCTAACTCCTTGGCAAAAAAATGTGAATATTTTCTTAATCTTTTTGGTCGCCATCTTGAATTACACAAATTTGTCAAAAATGCCACGGATTTGAAATCTACATTATATAAGTTAACAAAATCAGTAAAAAAATATTTATTTATACTTATACCTCAAAGCAAGGTAAAGTGTCGGTAAAGTAAGAAATCGACATTTGGCACCCGGACTAAAATAAATAACAAAATTGTTGTGTCGTTCTTTCCGGAAATAAATGTAATTTTGTTTTCAAAATGTGAAAGCTTATAAATAAATTTTCAAGACCAAAGTCTCATATTTCAGTAGGATATAGGAGCACAAAATACAGTAAAAATTTATACAGAGACAGAAGTCGCATAAACAAATTTAAAATGTGTAAATTTTTTAGTGTATCTTGCTTCTTTCAGCTCCCAACGTGTATGTGATTGTATTGTAAAAGCTTTAGATCCTTCCTGTTGAGTTAAAAGTACTTAATTAAGTTAAATAATTGTATATTACGTCCAACATCTACCGGTCAAAGAGTTGCAATTTTCAGTCAAAGACATCAATTAAGAAGAAATTAATTCATCTTTCTTTTATTTTTAGTAGCACTTATATTCAGTTTCATTTCATTCAGTGCGACTTAACCTTTGATCATATACTGTTTAGATACCGCATGACTGTCTATAGCAGTGTTGCAAAGTGAATAGTCTATAATAAAAAAAGTTCTTAACCATTTTCCCGTAAATGATACAATTTTCGAGAAAATCGTTAAAGGAATTTAAAAATTTGATATCAATTTGAATATTATAAAGTTTTAATTTTTTCTCACGCAAAATCGGCTTTTATTTTTTTTTAGATCATTTTCCTAAAATAAAAAGCTCTTAATTTAACCACAATTTTAACATATTTTTCAAAAGAATAATAATAATAATTCTCTATAAGATAGTTTCTTAATAATTTTTATATGGGTAATACAGTTTTCGAAGTAATTATCAAAATATATCTGATTATGTCAAATTTTAAAATGTCTTATTCCGCAAAAATGGCAATCATATCTAAAAGAATTAAAATACCGACTTGCGGTTTGTGGTTTTTTATTTCTTAAACTTTTCGCTATTTAGAGAATAATAATTATCAAAAGTTTTAGTTGTCAGGTTTAGCCACAATTAAAAGATAATCCTTAAAAGACAAACAAAAAAATAATTCTCTGTGTGTGAGGGGAGAGTGTTTGTGCCTGTTTCGTGATTCATACATATAATGACAATTATATCCTTCTGTATATACATAAAATATCTTTGTAAACAGTACATTAATATCTGCGGTTTGTGGTTTGTAACCGCAGAATAATGTTGACAAATGTTCACCAAAATTTAAGCATCATAAATTATGAATGACATGGCCTACATCTTCAGAATGATAATAGATAAATAAATGAAAACAATAAGAGTATATATAAATTTTCTCTGTTTCGCAACCAGAATGATTTCTTACCAGTTCTAATTTTGATGCTGGTAAGAGCTTCGTTATAATAAAAATAATATAATAATAATAATATCTTTATTGGCCCTTTTAAACATTACATAGGTAAGATAGACGTCACAGAAAAAAGCAAATTTACAACTTAAAAATATACCCAGTTATACCTTAGGATTTTTGGTGAAATTTTGTTATCAGCAACTGGTAACACTGCATAAAATAAACAAAATATCTACGCAACGGACAACGAACAATTTGAAAAAACGGAATTCACTTTCACAAGTTAGTCCAGATCGTCTTCGAGTATGATGGGGTTAAGTTCAGAAAAATGTTAGGCAAGAATATTTTCTAGTTTTAAAAAATTCAAAAAATCTTGTTAAAAATACTCTTCGAGTATGATGGGGTTAAGTTCAGAAAAATGTTAGGCAAGAATATTTTCTAGTTTTAAAAAATTCAAAAAATATTGTAGAAAAACTGTCGTACAATCCCTAAAACCATTGTGCTTTTCAAATGTGTACTTCTACACTTATGCAACTACAATTTATGCGCTTTTCCAATGTTGTTTTATGCGCTTTTCCAATGTGATAAGCGAAAACTAATAAAGGCCAAATGCGCTTATTTAGCTCACCCCTTATGGCTACTACCATCTACATTTAGTGGCCACTATCACTACTCGCTTTGAACACTTATCCAGTTTTTATTTTATCACTAGCTACAACCGTAGTTTTTTATATTTAAACTTCTTAAATCTTTCGCCTTATTGGTCACTGGGCAGATATCGTGTAACTTTGAACGGGCCTTTGAAGTAAGTATACATTTACATCATTATCATATACCTAGTGTAACTATGAATAGGTAAAAAACTTATAATAATTACATCCTACTCGTATAAATATAATCTATGGAAAAATATCTATGACAAAAACAAAAATAGTAAAATAAATATAAAGAATTTATCACAGTCTCAATTCAATTTTCTATTTTTATATTTGCACTTATCGTACTTTCGCAGCGGCTATTATTAAATCCGGATACCTAGTCAATTCTTGAAGCAAATTAAAGTTCAATGAGCATTTCCCTTCGACTTACTAAATCTAACGCAGATAAAATAATGCGCAAAATATGGTAATTGTAAATTTATTACAAGCTCTAATATATTTTTTTAAATCTATAGTTTATGACTTTAAGTTAGAGCGGTGTATATTGTATGTTGTCAACCGATTCTTACATATTTTCTCTTCTAAGATTATTATAAAATATTTCTGCTGAATCATTCATCACAAATAAAAAATATCGTTTTAAAACATTCATGTATCTCACTTGGTGTATAATAGATATTTATACACCAAGTGAGATACATGAATGTTTATTCAAGAGAAGAAAGTTTAGCCCCCGAGCCCGAAGGGCGAGTGGGATAATTTCTTCGAGTGAATAAACATTCGTATCTCACGTGGTTTATACAATATTTTATTCAATTTTGACGAAATTATTTCAAATACATATATGAATTATAAATTTATTTTGACATAACAAAAAAAACTAATCAAAGTAGTCGTTAGTGTCAAGTTGTCATTGTTTTTATGAATTTTTGACGTAATAATAACAGTTTAAAACGTCAGAGTGATTTAAAAAAAATTAATTCACTTGTGAATAAACATTTATTTAAAGTTATTGGTATGGAGTTAATAATAGCAGTTTAAAACGCCAAAATTGAATAAAAATAGTTTTTAGGTGGCTATTGCATAAATAGTTGTTTTACGTATCCTTTGACAGCCGTAAAGTGTCACCTTTTCTGACATCTTTCAAAATGACTACTTGCGGCCGCATTTACTTCACGGCCGCTTTTACTTCACGGCCGCATTTACTTTACGTTCGCTAAATAACAAGTTTATTTAATTTTAATTGGTAAATATATTTAGAAGTAATTACCTACAACTTAGTTAGCCTAAATTATATAAATAAAATTATGTATTATACTAAGAAACTTTTTTTGACATAAAATTATATATTTTTGTGATAGCCACCTAAAAAATGTTGTGTGCACCTCGGCTTAAAAGTGTTTTTAGCCTCACCTGAATTGCTGACCTCGGCCTACGCCTCGGCTGCAAACTTCAGATTCGGCCAAAAAAGATCACTTTTACAGCCTTGATACACAAATAACTATTTTTGCTCTCCTGCAAAATAATGACAGATACCTCCTTGTTGCAGCATGCCCTTCAATTTATTGTGATGTGTATATTTTTGGCCGGATGTCTATTATAATTAGTAAAGTTAATTAAGATCTAAGTTAAATATTTACAGTTTTAATTAATTCCGATATAGAACCGGCAACATTTGTATCGAAAGGGCGGCTAAGAAATTTGTTAAGCAAATGAAAATGAAACTTGTATCTTCTCTCCTTTGTGGTTTGTTACTGCATATAGAAGGAAAATGATAAAATAAATTCATACTTTTGTATTTTAGCTTACATTACCATTATGTGATGAGTTTGACACTTGACAAGCTGCAATGTACTGCGGTACTACTTAATTTGTGATACCATGCCACATGTTTTATTTTATTATGTGTAAATTTAACAAAAAAGTGTTTGTTTCAGGGACTAAAAACGAGACGAAAACGAAATTAATCGAAATTTTTGGAAGAACAAAAACGAAATGTTAATTTTGTTAAATATAGATTACCGGTTTTAATTTTCAATTGTTTAACTACTTGTTGCTTGGCAACTTTATACGCCGTAGGGCGATAAAAGTCCAATTGCGCCCGTATTTTAGTGCTATAAAACAAGTTTATGAGTTCAAAATAAAATAAACTCTATTTTGCGTTTGTTACATAAATAACTATAGTTTTGAACAATAAAGCCAGAATAAAATATAATGGAATAGGTAAATTAACATTTTTTAACGAAATCAAGAAATTATTACATACGACATACGAATTTGTCCTTAATTTTAAATAAACTTTTGAATAAATTAAACATTGATAACGATAAGAAAGTATATCTTCAAGTGTTGAAATTTTTATTTATATATGTTTCGAAACAAAAAGAAATATTTTAAAATAAACCAATTTCAATTGAACCAATAAGTTTACAGTTTGAATTCAATTTTGGATTATGGTTAATCACCACTGTACACATGTAGATTATCCCTCTGTGGTATGTGGTATATCCTTACATCCAACACCGCATACACGATCAGAATAATAATCTTGTGACGAGGTACAAATTTTGTTCGCGTTGCATTTAAATGGGATATACGATAAACGATTGATTTCTTTGGCTCATATCGTAGGTACTTGTATTTGTAGTCCAGCGGTTATAGGCAAAATTTCATATCAACTATGCCTAAAGGTACCTACCCACTTGACAAAATAAAATCCCCAGAACATTTCAAGAATGTGAACATCCCGGCTTGTTACTTGCTATATTTGCCCATTAACATCCTAATAATATCCTTGCGATTGCTAATGTCCGCCCTTGGTAACATTATCTATGTTACATCCCAATGTTGTAATTTGGTAATAATATCACAATTATGCATCCCATGTAATTCTCTGAGATGTTTGTATTGAGTATGTAATTTTTGATCGTACTCAGGATGTGGCTAGGATAGACTTACGTAACATCACTTAAAGTACAAGAATAAGATATTTTTAAACATCCCATGGACGATTCATGTCAAGTGGGTATCGTTATCGTTACAAATAAACAAAATTATTTAGTTATTCTAAAAATAGACTTTAAAAGTCATATTTCGTAGAATTATGCTTGGTTTTTGTAAGTAAAAAATGTATATTATAAAAATAATAATAATTACTTATAATAAATGTGGAAAAACCAAATAAGTAGGTAGGTAGTTATTAGTATTTTTGATATTTATTGCAATTCTGTATTTGTTAAAATTTACTTATATCGCACAAGTACCTAACTATTAGAAATGTAAAAATTAAAAAATCTGACGTGGCCATCACACAACCTTCCGCCATATCTAGACCTAGACTTTAAACATAAATGTATACGTACAATCCGGTGCTCATTTAAAATATATAAATACAAATCTAAAACAGAAATTTGCATCACCTGAATCGAAAGATTCATTCCCAGGAAAACTCCTCTGTGTTGAAATCATCTTCCGTTCAATTATTACTACATTTAATATCTTACTTATGACTTATGTAGTATGCCAACTTGTAACCTGTTTCATCCGTCAATATTTTTTACGCAGAAACAAAAATCAACCTAACATGGATTACCTGATTTCAACGTTTTATCTGATAAATTTATTTTTTAAATTTTACTATAGTTCTTGAATGCTACCAGATAAAGACAATTTTTTTATAACGTAAGTTGCAAATAACTTTTCCTCTTATTCTTATTACAAATAAATACTATATTTATCCAAATTTATATAAATTTTTGACAAGTCACCTTTTCAATCTTCAAAAAATATCACTTTCTGTGAAGACATTTGTACCAAAATCTAATGAGATCTTCCAATTTATATACAAATGTTAACTACCAAATATCAAAATTTTTGGGTAATTCGTATTTGAGTTATCCGACTGGCAGAAATCCGGCCCTGACCACATAACTACACACATACATACACACACACACACACATACATACAGACATCATCGTGAAACTATCAAAAATGAGTTGTAAGGATCCTAATTCGTGCTCATCCACTAAAAACTCACTACCTGATTTTTAGCATGATTCCAATACCTTCCTTTACAGGTAAGCGGAAGGTAAAAATGTCTTTAGTTTAGACCTTGATACAGAAATAGCATAAAGAAAACTGGAATTAAAATGTAACAGTAATTTGATAAAAACATCACCGATTTTATATCGCTTAGTAGGTATGTCCTCAACTAAATTTAAAAAGTTTAAAACATTTTTGATAAATTTTGCTGATAAGACCCGTTTAGTAGGCGAGTAAATTGCGAAAGTTACATTGTTATTTAGTCATTTTTTCAGTTCCGTCAAATTTAAATGGCCAATCTGCGTTTATTCTGAGTACTGATAACCTTATCGATTATAGGGAAATTTCATTTTGGAAAATAAGTACTTCGCCAGATGCGTTTTTGGATTACATTACCAAATGAAGAAGAATGTAAATATTTTACTTGCGGAATATTTAAATGTACCTACTACATATTGATAAATAATGAATCGCAAATATTATTTTTATATTTGGAAATTGATAAATAGGCACGTTAATAACATTATGTTAGAGAATAAATAATATTAGTTATTGTATGTTGAGTCATGATAAATATTAAATAATTTTTTAATTCTACATTAGATATATTTTAATATAAATAAAATTATATATTTTATATGTGTAGGTATATTACTTGACTGTATAGGGTCTTTCATTAAGAGTGATAGGATTTTAATTTTAAATAAAACGTCAACGGTTTGACATATCAATTTAGTTTTTGCTTTATTTGGAAGCTAGGACAATGTAGTTATGTTCGGAACGAGATATCGTTCAAATGTCCACCACGGCTTTGTTGACACTGCAATTTGGCCGAATTTGGCTCATCTGCAACACTGGCCGCTACAGCTGTGATATTCTCTTCACTTCGAACATTTCGTTGTCTTCTTGGTGGCTTATTGTCTTAGTAATGTTAACTCAAACTTTATCACAGTGCGTCTTATAGCCTGCGCAGAGTAACGGTGACGGCGACCCAAATCTGGGGTGAATAAAAGTTGAGCACCCACAACTGAGCTCGAACTTTGGTAATATTTGTTTATTATTTCCAACCGGTCTAGAGGCGTCAAACGCTGCATCATGAAACTGCACACTATACTAAATAATTTGACACCTAGAAGTAAATAAAATATATATCAGAAACCGAGAAATCTTTATTGAAAAAACTATCACTCCTATTGAAAGACCCTATATAAACAGCAACACACTGTACAATATGGTGTACGAGGAGAAAGAAAAGAAAGCAACAGTTTTAATTTTTTTAAATGTATAGGATTCAAGAAAATGGTACTCTTATATCGATGGTGGCAGTTACACATAATGTTAGTAAATGGATTAAATTAATAAATGTAGTTTTTTGTTGTAATGCTGTGTGTGCAATGATTCCGAATAGAAGAAAGCGTTTAAAAACACATGTTGTAATTTCTCCTACGGGAAACACACTGATTATTCAACGCTAAGTAAATAAGACAATATGGTGCTCGCTTTTAACTAATTAATTCAATTTAAAGGTATTCGACTTTAAACCAGAATTTTAAAAATTTATTTCTGCATACAAAAAGTAAAATATGCTGTTATTTATTTCGGAAAACTAGATTTTAATGTATTTGATCTTGCACAAAAAATATTTTAAAAACCTACATCAATATTTTTTTCAATATCCTAATATTTTACTACTTTATTTATTTTACTGCTTGGTAAATATTTTTTTAGCCGCTCAAACAATTTTGAAACGAGCAAATAATTTAAATAGGTAGGTAGGTACTGATTAATTTATTATTTTTACTGCTCAACAGAGTCGTCCTAAGATATTTGTCGCCCGCGGGCTATTTACAATAATGTGGCCTTTATTTTATAAAAAAAATCAAAGGGGGAAGGGGTGTTTAACAAAATGTACAATATAATACCAATGAACAAATAAAAATATATTATAGGTAACTCATACAAAATTTAAACAAACCAAATAAACTAAGTATGAACAAAAACAAACTACTCGTATAAACAACAAAACGAGAAACAATAGTTCTTTACTTTACAAGTGGGCAAAGTAAGGAATTACCCACGAGGGAAATCTTAAGACACGAGGCCAAGGCTGAGTGAGATAATTTTCTCGAGTGGGTCATTCCTTTTTGGCCACGTGTGAAGTACCTATAACGTTTTATCCAACACCTCTTAATAACTGCTTAAATATTTTAAAAATAGTAAGTTTCAACCTAAAACATCGTTTCTATGGTGACTTCCAACAAGCAAAGTAACAATTTACCCACAAGTGGGTAAACTTTTTACCTTCCGCTTACCTGTAAAGGAAGGTATTGGAATCATGCAAAAAATCGGGTGGTGAAATTTTAGTGAATGAGCACGAATTAGGGTCCTTACAACTCATTTTTGATAGTTTCACGATGATGTCTGTGTGTATGTGTGTGTGTATGTGTGTGTGTGTGTGTGTGTGTGTGTGTGTGGTCAAGGGTTGTTAGTCGCATAACTCAAATACGAATTACCCGAAAATTTTGATATTTGGTATTTAACATTTGTATATAAATTGGAAGAGCTCCCTAGATTTTGGTACAAATATCTTCATCGGAAGTGATATTTTTTGAAGATTGAAAAGGTTAATTGTCAAAATTGTATATAAATTTGGAAAAATATAGTATTTATTTGTAATGAGAATAAGAGGAAAAGTTATTTGCAACTTACGTTATAAAAAAATTGTCTTTATCTGGTAGCATTAAAGAACTGCAGTAAAATTTAAAAAATAAATTTATCAAATAAAACGTTGATATCTTGTAATCCATGATCGGTTGATTTTTGTTTCTGCGTAAAAAATATTGACAGGTGAGACGGGTGACAAGTTGGCATACTAGCGCTATATAAGTCCTAAGTACGATATTAAATGTAGTAATTGAACGGAGGATGGCTTCAACACAGCAGAGTTTTCCTGTGAATGAATCTTTTTATTCAGGTGATGCAAATTTCTGTGTTTGAATATTTGAGATTTTTATTTGTATATTTTAAATGGGCACCGGATTGCACGTATACATTTCTGTTTAAAGTCTAGATATGGCGGAAGGTTGTGTGATGGCCACGTCAGATTTTTATTCAGGTGATGCAAATTTTTGTGTTTGGATATTTTAGATTTTTATTTGTATATTTTAAATGGGTACCGGATTGTAAGTATACATTTATGTTTATAAGTCTAGATATGGCGGAAGGTTGTGTGCTGGCCACATCAGATTTTTATTGTAGTTAAATTATTAAAGAATAATTTGGAACTACTACATACACTATCTAGTTTCTAGGTTCTAGCATACCTATACCTATATTACACTTTGATTTTTTAATCTTCATACGAATATAATAAATTTTCATCTATGTTTCAAAATTATGACATTTTGTGAGTCGTTATAAGATTATGGTTAAACTTATTTTTACACGAACTTTGATAAAATAAATAAATGTATATTTAATTATACCTTTAATACAAAATAATTAAAAATAAATTAGACAGATGTTTTTCAAAGTTTAAAGTGTAATAAAGATTAAAAGATTAAAAAGGAAAACTCTTCAAAATTTCTTGCAAAATTTACTCCAATTAATAATAATAAAATTTAAAATTAATGTGACAGGTATCACATGTAGGTAAATTATAATCGCGGAAATTTATGGTTTGAAACTTTGTTCATGATTGGGTTACACGTTAACGTTATGTGTAATGGGGATTAAAAATCATAAATCAATCACTGTGTATTAAAACACAATGACGTTATACTCGCGTAAGCTAAGATTAAAATGTAATAACAGGGAACTATTACAATTTAAAATCGAAATTAATGAAAAATACGCGGGAAAATTTCATGTTTATGTAGGATTTACCGGGTGACATAGGGTATCGGGTACTAGCTCTATAGATATATAATCGTATTAAACATTGGTTATCAATTGAACATGCATTTTATTAAAATAGATTGAAAATATAATTATATGAATCTTTACTAATTGTAATTTTTTTAAAAACATCTACGGTGTAGTAAAGTTAAATTTTATTTTGGTGTCATGAAAAATTGGAGTTTAGTTGTCGAAGTTGTAAAAAAACGCCTGTCCTGTGCCCTGTGCCAATGAAACAGATTTTTGTTTTTTCTAAAATCGGAATTTTTTGTTTTATTTAAAGAAAAAAGCCTTAACGTCTAAAGTTTAAAACGTAAATTATAAAAATTTAAAGCAACATATGGGTCGATTCTGTTCAAATCTGTAAGTGCTACAGATATGTAAAATTATAAATATGAAACAAAATCGCAATGAAATCTATAATCATATGAACATTTTTATACTTGTCGACAAACATTGATGTGATTTTGTTCATTATTTAAAGATTTACAAATCTGTAGCATTTACATATTTGAACAGAATCCACCCATTAATTTATACTTTCCGCCATACCTGTAAAGGAAGGTATTGAAATTATGCTAAAAATCGGGTAGTGCATGAGTTTCTAGTGTATGAGCACGAATTAAGGTCCTTACAACTCATTTCTGATAATTTCACGATGATGTCTGTATGTATGTGTGTGGCCAGAGCTGGATTTCTGTCAGTCGGATAACTCAAATACGAATTACCCAAGAACGTTGATATTTGGCATTTTACATTTGTATAAAAATTGGAAGAGCTCATTAGATTTTGATATGCATTGACTATTTCATGAATAAACCAAATTTAAATAACACAATTTTATTTATTAGCATAATTTCTAAATTAATTTTAAATATTTTGACATTTGGTGAAAAATGAACAAACATTTATTATTGTTTGTTATGTCACGATTACGGTGAATATACGCATACTATGTCAATATTCAAAAATATGCACTGGAATAGTTGTTTATATAGATAGTTTCTATGGTTTTTGTGAAAAATAGTGCATTTTAATTGGTTAAAATATAATGAGGCAAATAGTCATATAATACCATTAGTGACTATGATTTTGCCGGCAAAAATTACCAAAAATCATAGTCACGTATGGTATTCGGCTTGACAATTTCTCGAATTATTTTATTTATTCCAAAAAAGTAATGTATTTTTAAAACAAGCATCAACTGACATAATATCTAGGCAACGCTTCGCGGCAATTTTCACTAGTGAAAATTGTCACTGTGGTTCGTCTGTGATTGGTACAATTCAGCAAAATACTGTATTTTGATTGGATGAAAAAGTATGAGTGGAATTGTCTCTTGAATACTATTCGCAGTCATAGTTAAGTATATATTTTTTCTGGTAGTTATAATTTATACACTCATGTACCTTGTGCCTGCGAATATTACTAGTACTGCGCACTCATAATATTCATATCCAAACACAAGGAACATTCGTAATACTACCAAAAAAAAAATCGACATAACTACGACTACTTATGGTACCTATTATAAGTGACTATATTATAAATTATAACCCAATACTTCAATTTGTAATTATTATCTTGCATAAGACTGCATAAGACACTGTGTACCTATTATAACATTTGTGTAATGATGAAACAAGTAAGTTAAGATTAAATTATTCGACAATAACTAACGAACTAATTTTCAATTAATAGTTTACCAATTTATCCTACATTAACTGCCCCAAGGGTTCATTCAGACCACACATGCGTTGCTGACAAAACAATAATAATTACTCCCGTCTGAAAATTCCTTGCCAGGAGTGGCCTGGGGACTACAACACGTAGTAGGAACTTAATAAGGCCCTTTAACTTTCCGATAATCGCGTTGCTGATGTAATTTCGTCCTAATTGACACCAAAGTTCTTGTTACTTCGCACTTTAGGAAGCACAGAAGAGTGGGAGGTCTTGGGGGTAGTGAAAATTATAGAGTCAAACGTAGTTGAAGAGTAATAGGATATTTGAGTTGGACTTCGGACTTCGCATTACTTTTATTGCGTAGTTCATTGTTTCTTCAAAGTCTAGGTGAAACAAAGCTGTCTACAATATTTGCGTTTTTCTATAAAGTAACACACCAAACTTGAATATACGACGTGATTCACATTTATTTTTATGATACTACCGTGAAATGTCAGCACTACATGAAAAATTTATGACATATAATTTGACATAAGATAACAAATTTAAATGTTTTTATTTTTAATTATTATTCAGCAGATGTGGACACTTTTTTCAGACTCTCATAACTTTGTCATTTTCAGTTTTTAAAATATTTCAAATAGTTAACTAATCTAAACACCAAATAAATCACACATTCACCATTCATGTCATGGACCAGTTAAACGTCTACAAACTATGACGATAAGGAAAGGTGGCAATTCCCGGGCACGTGCTACTCGTATCAGAGAATAATCGAGACTCCGATATCCGACTCACACCACACCTAGCACGTAATCCCAGACATCGCCCAAGTGTAATACCGTAATCGAACAAACAAATTCGATCATAACTTCATTAGCACACTTGCATTCCTATCATTAATTATTATTACAATCAACATGATTGCTAACCCCGACATAATAGATGTTGTTTGTGGGTTTTAATACATGAAAATCGTGGGAAGTAACGTTTATTAAAATAAATTTTGTTATTTTGAAGATTATTTTATTGTAGAATGCTCAAGAAAGCCAGTGTTCTTTGCATTTTTCCCGATTGACTACACTGGGAAATTGACAATTCCGAGTGTCAATTGCGTGCTTAATATGTCATTTTCTAGATTATGAGTACAAAAATGTAATGCAATTACATTGCTCGTGAAATTACTGTATTCGCCAAGGCTCGTGCGCAACTTTTTCGCTCGCATGTTATGTTACAATTCTTGTTCTAATATAGGTACTATTATTTTTATATAGGTATATTAATCAAGAAAATTAAAATAATTTAAAATCTTAATATGCAGTAAGCAGTAAAAGGAACTTTATTATATCTGCGTCAAAAATATTTTCTTTCTATCAACATTAAAAAGGAACAAGTACTTAATTGTTCTAATTAATATGTATTTTTTATGACTTGCTTTAATATAAAAGACTAAATATTTGATGTAGTAATTTTCCTACGTATATTAAAAACTACAATACTAGTGCAGTGGGTATATTAATTATTAATAATTAGTTTCAATCTACATCTTTCCAAGGAAATAAGTTTTTGAATATTTAATAAGTATTTATAGTTAATAGTAAGTATAACAAGAAAAATAATCGTAGAAAAATATAAATTCAAATTGAACCAAGTGTATACTCGTATAATGTTATTTAGATATAGATAAGATATTTAAGATAATGGGCTACTTGCATGCTAAAAATTTTTGAAAATAAGAAATATGGATCTCAAGTTTTTATCTTTTCTTTAAAAATATGCAATAAATAAAATAATGCAAGTAGGTAGTCCATTCAGCTTTATTGTATTTTATATTATTTTTGTTGGTGTCTAACCCTTTAACTATTACATATGATTTAATTTCCACGACAGAATTTAAGATACCTATTGTCATAGCGGAATTCAATCACTGTAGCACATAAGAACCATAAATAATATAATTAGATACTATATTAATTTATTAAATACCTATAACCTATAACAAAAATTAAATGTGTGATTTCTTGGAGTTAATAATTATTAGGTATCAGATGAATTGTACAAAAAAATCAAATTACATTTATTTAAATTGATATACACAAACACAATAAGTTATTAATATTTATTATTATTAAGAATATGATAGCGCTTAGTGTTTTGTACAGCATATAGAATTAAAGAACTCGAACAAATTGGAAAATGTTTAATATTAGTCGCGTCTTTTGCCGCGTTCTGTGTCAATTATCATTAAAGAATAATTACGTTCTTGTAACGCTGTCAAATCGATCCAAACTCCTAATACATCAACTTGTGCTATAATTTCATTTATCACCACAAATCTTATAACTTTTCAAACTTATCTCAGTTCCAATTTATTGCTTATATATTTTTAATTAACGAAGTGGTGCTTGCAGTAAAGAAATTTAAGCAAATGGTAATATTGATTTGCTATTGATTTTCTGGTAAATGTGCCAATGGTGCTACTTTTTATTCTTTATCGACTGGATAGTGTTGACTAATAGTTTGTTATACTACATGGCCATGCTTAAAGCCCGTTTTACATTACACTAAATCTTGAACAAGATCTTGTTCAATTTTTGAAACAATCTAAATTGTGTAGTATCATACAGCAAATTGTGTGAAATATCGCATTGCTTCGTAAATTGTCTGAAAAAATAGATAAGCGCGACTGTCAAATTATTATTATATGCGAACTGCACAGAATCACAAATTAAATTAATATTGTAGGTAGGTAAAAATTGTCTCAGTATAAAATAGAATTCATTAAAAACAAAGCAATTTATTGCTCAAGATATTGTTCAATTTGTTGCACAATTTCTTGTTCAATATTTAGCGTAGTGTAAAACGGCCATAAAAGCCTGTAACTTTGCAAAAAATTTGGTGGAGGCGCCGTACTAAAAACTGTAATTCAATGTTCAAGTAACAATTACTTATTCCATTCTACATTTAACAAAAAATAATAGTAACATCTTATTAGATGACAGTTTAACTATAATCATTACTAACGAGAATGAAAGTTTATCAGACGAGCCTAAGACGAGTACGATACTCGTCTTTGGTATTTGAATGAGTAAGAAGGTTGGTGACTAGACCATATATTATTAAAGTGATGATGAAAGGCTGATATTTATTACACTATTGAGATTCTAAAAAAATAATTTAGAAAACTCATCTATCAGGTTTTTGAGTAATTGAATGTTGAAATGTGCGTATTATAAACTCGTCAACACAATTCACACTCGTCATATTTTCAGTCGATTTAGATGAATCTTCGACGGCGAAAAACTTTGAAGTGTCTACTTTAAAGTCATGCATGCGAACTTTAGCCCCCCACAGCAACCCTGTGAAAAAATCTGCTGTGGCCAGTACACGACCTCTCGCCTAATTCTGCTTATTCTACTAACCTCGAGACTAATCTAATAAATAGTTTTACTTACATTTTAATAGTTTCATGATCGTGTAATATGTAAACGATAATGTAAACCAAGATGCAAGCAAAAGATGTCAACTGTACTGTCACTGTCATAATCATTCAAATTTTATGTAGAAACAAATTTCATATCATGGACAACAAGATAGAATATTAATTGTACTTTATTTTATTGTTAAATACTACCAGATTCAGCAAATTGTATTTATAAGTAATTGTACCCATAGATAATTATATTTTCTTTTATTTTTAATTGCAAAAATTGTCATAAATAAATAATGTAACAATATATTAAAGGAAAAGTTTATCAAGCTTCAAAAAGTACTACTTCCGGTTTTCGGATTTCTACCAAAATGTTATCCGGTGTTAAGATCCTTATTAAAACCTTAAATATGAAATTTGGTTATTAAAGGTTTGATACTTTTTCAGTTATCGTGGACGAAAAATCGTCAGTCCATACATTCATACAAACACACACACACACATACACACACACAGACATCATCGTGAAAATAGTAAATTCGTATTATAGAGACCCTGAAACGTGCTTATCCACCAAAAACTCATACTCGAAAATTTTGACCCATTACAATACCTCTCTTATAGGATATAAGGCGAGAGGTAAAAAGGCTTTTAAATCGAAAAAATGTACGGAGTTGAAAATTTTTTTCGACTCGATTCACCAAAATGGCACAAAAATTTGTTCAATTTCCTGTGCAGGACGCAAAGAACGAAGTTCCTACGTTGATTTTACACAAAGCTATGAGTGTTTGAAAAAAAGTGCATTTCGAGGTTTTTCGTGCATAACTCAGCGACTTTTCAACCAAATTGGACGATTCTTTCGGGAAAAAAGCCCATTTTGGCTCTACTTTAAGGAGGTAAACTCCGTACTACGGAGTCCGTAGTACCCTTAAAACTGAACTGAAAATAAACATTTTGATAACAAATAACACATTTTTTAGAAGTTAAGAATGCCCCTTTGTTTCTCTAATGCCACTTTTTCAATTTTTTTTTCTGAATTTTTTGATATGCTTGTATAAACATGACCTATATACTTTTATATAATTTTTGGGAATTTTTTACCACAAATTAGAAACGAAAATTGAAATAATGACATTAGAGGAGAGCTGATATTAGCTTAAACTATTCGGCAGTCTAATGTTTACCGAAAAGGTCAATTTTCAAATTAATGTTTATAGGAATACTGAATATCATTTTTTCTTTGTATTGACGGTTAAAAATGATACAATTTTAATTTGATTTATTGGGTTAATACGTTCAGAAAAAATGTATTTATTGATTAAGATATATAATTTGAGTTTCTGTTTATTTATGACGAAATGTCTATTAACAGAAATCCCGAATGACCCTGGGTGGACATTGATTGGACCGCCTTAAAGTTAAAGTCAAAATAATCATGACACTAAGACATAATTTCGAGTTCAGGCCAGTATGCTTGTAATATAAATTACATAGATATTAAAATATACTTTATATAGGTGTTACAATTATTATTGTAGGGATATGCATATTTATAAAATCTTTAATAAAAATGCAATATTTTTTTCGGAAAACCCAGTAACGCAACTGATGCAGGAGTTATATATTATGTTATAATAAAGAGCTGAATATTTTTGAAGGAACTTAACCTTTTATAAATTATGCTGTGATTTACGAATATTTGAACATATATGTCAATTTTGTGTACCTGTACACATAAGTAAATATCCGATAAAATCGCAGATTAAAATTGAAGGTAACTAGGTATTTTGGTTCTGGCAGTTTTGGATAGAAACTCATACATAGAATGCAGGGAAAAACTTATGATATGAAACATACTAATTAACATACATGGAACTTTATTATTAAATAATCAAACAATCCATGACTCGAGTTGTTTAATTTTTGATAATTACCTATTACTTCAATATCACGTAGTGATAGTGGGTAGTATATACCTACGTGTGTAAAAATTTCACAATGTTACATTATTTACACACGTGTACCTTTGGCGCCATACAGTGTAGAAATTTCCACGTAAAATCATGTAATTGCAAGTAAAACATCCGCCCTAAACGTGATAGAAATGTTACCGAAGATTATAAAATTATTTCTTCGCACCTGCATTCTTACAGATTTGAATTTGAAAGTTGCAGCAAATTTTGTAATGTCATAATTTAATTATTAAAAAGTGCTCCACTTTTCTCTGTCCATAACTTTTAAACTATTGATCTCAGAAAAAAATGTTGAACCTGTATTAATTTTATTCTCAATATCGACAGTAGTATGACCTTTTTAATTTAAATTTAAACCTTCCCCAGTTATTGGTACTAAATTACGATTTTTGATGGTTTTCTAGACTTTCCGTCATTCAAAACAAGTGAGGAAAATTAGAAAAGTCGATACTTATAACTATTAGTATACTATACTGTAACCAGTGGCGCACCCAGGATTGCATGTTGGGGGGGGGCTAAGAATTTTTTTAATGAAACCTTTAGTACGACACAAGAAAGAAATGCGCCGCAGGCGAATTTTTTTAAGAGTTCAAGGTCAAACATCTTTAAATTGAAAGTTTCATTTTTTTAAAGATAAACAGTTGCACGTTTTACTCTCTTTCTTGTGCACACACGTTGTTTTTTCGGCAGCTCGCTTGATATAATTTCATAAGAACGACTCTGAGCAAAGTCATGTCAGTTATATAGAAAAATACATATATTTTAATTTTAGTTCATATTTAATGTATCAGTTCTTTCTTTCATCTTTTTAGTTTCACTCCCAAGTTCACCGTTGTTTAAGTTCAAAATTTCACCACAAGGTTCGCATTCTTATTAAAATATCCCAATAATCGTACACATGCGTTATACGGAGTGTATATTATAGTATAATTTGAACTATTTGAATTTAAGATAATTATAAAAACAGATAAAAGGCGATTATTTTTAGTCTTCAGTGAACTTAAATAATCTTACATAATGTTTAATGAAAAAATTTGAAAAAAGTCCAGTCGTCTGGGGGGGGCTCAAGCCCCACGAGCCCCCCCCTTGAGTGCGCCCCTGACTGTAACCAATTTGGATTATAAAGCACTCGAAAAAATGCACGAGTAATTAATTTAATAAGTAACTACACTACTACTACTACTACTACTATATAGTTCATTTTATTTTTGATAGAACATACTATAATCTCCTGTCTTTGTCCTACATCGTGTTTGTTTCGCTTATAAAGCCGAACGTTTCTCTAATAAATGCATTTATTCGAAAATTGAGTAATGACGTGCATTCTAGCAGAAATACTGACACCTTAAGGATAATACTTATGTTTTTATTCCCCGCACAACACGAGTAAATATAATGCAAAATTCATTTGTATCGCGTTTATTTAGAATTGAGGGCTAAATATGTTATTTCTGTGTAAACATTGTTAACATGCTTTACAATTTTTATATGAAAAAGAATTCGTATTCAAAGAATAATTATTTGTGAAAGCATGGGAAATGAGTATAAAATGAAGTTTAAAATTTAATCATGTTGTGAAAGTGCTTTGCTTTATGTGAAAAATAATACAATAAACGATATAATATGCCTAAATTAAATACCCATATTTCATGTATGATAATTAATTTAAATTTCACAGTGTAAATATATCGTTTAGAATAATGCATTATGATTATAATAAAATTTGTATATTATTTTTTTAAATCATAAAGGTTTAATAATTTACTTGTTCTAATAGCTGTTTTTACAAACTACATTTCAAGTATAAAAATAGTAAATTTAAGTTTTTAGCCAAATAGCAGAGGAGAGTGTTGTACCTTGGGATGTACCTTTGGACAATATCAATTGCAGCCACATCTAGCGTTAAACATACTAATTTCAAGTAGAATTTGACAACATTGTTGAAAATAAAGTGATACATGTTGTTTCAAGACTCATGCAATTATTGTTCAGTTACTGAAGATGAATGTTTTTTTTTCAGAGGGAAATGTAATTTTGATCGTATGGTTGCATTTTGTATTACTAAGTAGGTACCTATTTGGTACCTTTCATTGTATGTTAGTTCAGTTAGTACATTGTTACTTCTTTGAAAACTTCTTGCATTGATATTTAAAAGTTAATTAAACAAGTACTGCGTTATATTATATTTAATAAAAACATTTGCTTAGTTGTACATACCTTTGGACAATAATTCCAAGGCACAGGTACATGTCTTCGAGAATATGTAAACTTCAAATTTAATTTTTCAGGATAATGAAAATTATAATTGTGTATATTTATCGCTAAACTAAAATTTTAAGTATCGCGCTACGGTAGACTTTAAATCGTATAAAATGGGATCATTTTATTTCTCTTCTCAAACTCAATTATATTTCCTTTCATAAATATGTGTAACTTAAAAAATGTATAAACACATTCATTTAAAATTACTATATATATAGTTAAAAAATTGTTTTTGTTCGTTTGATTTTTTCTTTTTTTCCTTATATTTTATTTGTCAAGTACAACCAGCTCTGTTCCAAGGTACAACACCGCATTGTACCTCGAAACAGTTTTCTATTTTTATTTCTTATATAAAATTTTACTATTATTCTTTCAAATATCATCACAATAAAAATAATAGTTATCAACAAAAGTATTTCTTTAATGTACAATCTTTTTCCGAAAAACTCATTACAAAAAAATATAGAACAAAAACTGAACACTACGCCCGCGCCAAAAAAATACAAATATCTGATAAACGATAAAGAAAAATATACTTGATATTTTAGTAAAACAAATATTACAAAAGAAACCATCAGATTTAACCTTGATTTATCCATTCATTCATAAGTTTGAAGATAAACAGTTCCGTAAATCGTAGATACCATGAATGAAGTATGATGACGTCACGGGTATTCCTACACTGCTCAACTCCCACTAATACATAGCAGCAGTGACGTCAAGACTTAGCGCCAACTACCAGACAGATAAAAATGAGTATAGAATTCCCCACTATTTTTTGCAACTTTTGTTAAATTTCATCTGGTTAGTAATCTCTGTGACTATGAATAATGGGATATTTATGTATTATACAGGAAAATGATACTTGCAAATCATTGTATGTGTTTATTTATAATTACAGAGCATTACGCCAATGGCGTAACTAAAAAAATTACTGACAGCCTTGATTTAAAGTTTATAAACTTTGTTGCGGTCAACGCAGGATGTTTCTTTCCTGAAGTATCTGCTTAATCTATTTTAAATAACTTTTATTAGTACAATCAATTAAAATTTGTATATAAATAATTATTATTTTTGAACATTTCTGTCCAAGTAGCTATAAGTACATATTATCAGCTGTGATCTGATCAGTGATTTAAAATTAATGTAGGTAATTACTTATTTTGATAATTTTCTTATTGCCATATTAATTACTATGTAATTTAAAAATATAAATTACTGAAAAATATTTTAAATTACCGTAAATTACCAAGAAATTACCAATACAATACCGAGGAAATTTAAAACCATGGATAATATTCAAGAATGAATTATTTAGTTAATAAAAAATTAAATATCAAATAGAAAAATAAAACACATGAGACATGTCTTAAATCATAACAATATCTTATTCTAATTCTAACAAAGAAGCTATTCAACATTTTTATAAAAGAACCAGCTATTCAACAGGCGATGTTTTCAGGGGTTCGAACCGTTTTTGTACTTCCACCTTTTTTTTACACGTCGATCCACTTTGCTCAAGATTGTTTATCCACGTTCGAATTCGACGGAACAGGCTGATTGCGCGGTACGTTGAAATGACTTCTAAAATCGCGTCGCGTTTGCACCAAACTTTCGCCACTGAGACAGTACGCTTTAACTGCGTAGCCACGCTGTTCACCCGTCCAACGATCCATTGTAAACTAAATGGTAAACCACGCTGATAATGTTGAGTCGGCGATCTTCCTCCCCATCACCTCCCTACGAGCTCTAAGCCCCACATCAAATCTTTCCATGGCGAACCCTGTACTTTTGATCCAGCTATTTCCTTACTACTATCACGTTATTTTAATTTTAATTAAATTTCTAGTTGCATTTGTAGCATTGGCCACCGTTTTTTACGATAGCTACGCTACTGCGTTACTGCCACTGCAATGAATTCTACTAATTTCTATTTTTGTTTATAAATGACGCGTAAGAATCAAATTACAAATTACACAATGTTGAACTACACATTTGGAAAACAGATTTTGTGCGATAAGTTCCTGATATTCGTATATTTTGTAATTAAAATATCGTTAATTACTATCAAATTGTTGGAAGTCTTTTGTATTTATATTTTATTCTGGTTTTTTGTTACAATAAATTGTTTATAAACATATTTCATCACAAAATAACACTGTTATTCTGTTATTTGTTATTTCAAATGTTTTGCCGTAGGTAGGTACTTCTTTATTTACAATAATATAGGCGTGTAATAAAATATTATTATTTAAATATTTATAAGTACCTAGGTAGGTATTATAAATAATAAGATTTGTTTTATTGTGTTTGGCATGAAGTAACACAATATTTATGTTTATATCTCAGTATCAGTAAAACATTTACTTATTTTATTATTCATATATCCGACAAAATATTTTTGTTATCAAACTTTTATTACAAATATATCATTGCATCTTATATAAATATAAATGTATAAGTAAGAGGTCAGTTTAAATAAAATGTTCAATTACTCTGTTTCGAAATATTTATATAATATTTAGTAATAATAATTTATCAAACAGCAAAACAGTAATATAAAGAATAAAATCAAAAAATAATATGATTTTATATTTTTCTAAATAAAAAATTTAATAAAAGAAATTATTTGAAAGTAAATTTATTTACAGTAGACTTATATTAGGTTGGTACCTACATATTTAGTACTTTTATTTCATACTGTGGCATAAAGTGACATTTTCACTATTTATATTTTTTTGTAACTAAATGTGAACGAATTATTTATATTGATGACAAAAATGACAAAGCAACAATTTTATGTAAAACACCAAAAATACTATATTTGAGCAGCATATTAAAATACAGTTTACCATCAAAATTACTGGTTTTATGCTGCACAACTTTTGCATCAAACTGTGAGCAACACAATGTGAACACGGGCGTCATAGTCCAGTCAAAATAGGAAAAATGGCGGTTCAAAATCCGAAAGTTTTGAAACTTGATAGCATTGTTTGGGAAGGTCTAGTAATAAATATATCAAAAGTCCTGACCCATAGGTGGTGAAAAAAACCTGATTTTGGCAGCCATTTTGTGGTCTCCCCGCCCCCGCTCAACACCTACGGGTCAGGACTTTTGATACCTATATTCATTACTAGACCTTCCCGAACAATGGTACAAAGTTTCAAAATAACAAACTTATTATTTTAGTTTATAGTGTAAATGGTCACTTTTCACAGAGTATATAGCTACCTTAAAAGTTATGTGAGTGAAATTCATACAACAATGAATAATAAATAAAAATAATTGAATTTGTAATAAATGTTTAAGAGCATATATTTTATGTGAAGTAGGTAGTTCATTAGAAATTATTCCTTTATAATTAGAATTCGTTATTATGTTAGCAATACAATACAAATATTTGTTTGACATTATCTCGTCTGCTTCGTAATTAAAACATTTATTTGAATGTGTACTTTTTTAATTACTTTGTAGAGCATGCTAATGAATACTGTTCAATTTCTGGTTCATTTATTTGTTGCTTTATGAGTAGGTACCTACAGTCTTTTCTTTACTTTTCAGTTTGTCAGAGCGTTCTAATAAAAATTCAAATTACTCGTACGTGCTGGACTTCGGTAAAAAAAAATTGTGTTCGTTATCCGTATACCTATCCGACAGATAATTTGAAAGTATCTGTATTACAATACTTTTTGTTTTCCACGGATACAATAATTATTATTAGGAATTCTTCCACTGCGTCCTTGTCCTTATATCAATCTGTTTTAAAATCGAAATATGTTAATTTGAATTTTGACAATTTTTGTTATTTTTTGAACACAAATATCTTTATTTTAAAACGAATTTTAAAAAATTCAGTAGGTTATTTCGTAGTTCCAAGCTTTGTTGTTCGGAGTTAATTCACTTATAAATAAAAACTGTACGCGCGAAAACCCTGTTTTTTACAAATATGGATGCCAAAATTATTTTTCTCCTCATACATAAATTATTTGTTATTTTTATGTTTAACAAAACAGCGTAGCGTGCAGAATCAATGTTTTTCACTGTGTTCTGCTATGAGGATCACCTTAATAAATTAATATTTATACACCAAGTGAGATACACGAAGGGCGAGTGGGCTAATTTCTTCTCTTGAATAAACATTCGTATCTCACCTGGTTTATACAATATTTTATTCAATTTCCACGAAATTCTAATATATAATAACAAAAAAATTAATTAAAGTAGTCGTCAATTTTTAATTTAGTGTCAAACTGGCATATGACAGTAAAGTTACCGCTTATTAATTTCAATTAAGTTCCTCAAGCTATACTAGTAAAAAATGTCCGCCAAATTTTTATATAACCATTCCATTGGCTATAATTTGTGTCATGCAATTTTCATATATAATACCACTAGTGTTCCAAGTTATGTCGACAATTTTTGTGGCTGTATCACGAATTGTTATTACGCTTGATTGAAAATTGCACGAGTGCGTAGCACGAGTGCTATTTTCTCAAGCGTAATAATCATGAGTGATGCAGCCACAAAAATTGTCTACATAACTTGGAACACGAATGGTATTCGGAGGACAATTCACCGAATAAAAATGTATTCTTTCTTTATGAAAATGATTTATAAATAGCTTCACTTCCATTACAACAGTTATAACAATAGGATTTTGATTAATAAAGATATATTCAATTGTTTAAAATTGTCGATTGGATCACTAGTGAAAATTGTCGAAAAATTATGTCGCTGCAAGCACTAGTGATAAATTGTCGAAAAAATTCGTTTCAATTGGTGGAAAATGTATATATCTTCAAAATTGATTGGTCCATTTTTGACAGATGACACATGAGTTGAATTGTCCTATAAATACCTACATTTTCCTCGTTTTATTGCATATTTTTTTAATTATTATTTTATCACTTTTATATGCATTAGAGATACACGGTGCAATATGTCTGACTATGCGAGTATCATTTTAAAATCTGTTTCCTTATAGTTTTAAGATTATTACTCACATCATATTCTAGAAATCGAAACAGCATGAATCACTTCGGGGCAATCTGACAAATACAAGTTAGGTACCTATATTAATTTCGAAAAACTTTTGGAAGTTATAATACATGAATACGGTACTATTGTGGTATTCTGATATTTTTATATAATTGTAGGAATTACGTAAATAAAAATTTCAAATTTATAAGATTATCTAAAAAATTCAAAATTTAATGCAAATTGTTTTTGTAATCCATGATCGGTTGATTCTTGTTTTTGGGTAAAAAATATTGACAGGTGAGACGGGTGACACGTTGGCACTAACGCCATATAAGTCATAAGTAAGATATTAAAATGTAGTAATTGAACGGAGGATGACTTAACACAGTAGAGTTTTCCTGTGAATGAATCTTTTGATTCAGGTGATGCAAATTTCTGTGTTTGAATATTTTAGATTTTTATTTGTATATTTTAAATGGGTACCTACCTGATTGGAAGTATACATTTATTTTTATAAGTCTAGATATGGCGGGAGGTTGTGAGTTGGCGAAATCAGATTTTTAAAAATTAAAAACAGTAAAATTTAACAATTTTACAAATGATTCAGTTTGGTTTTATCGTAACGTCTAGTTAAAATATCAAAAATGATTTATGCTAAAGTATCCAATTTTGGAACATAAAATTAAAGCTCTAAACAAGTTATTAAAATTCATGGTCCGGAAAGTACTGTGGTGACCACATCAGATTTTTTAATAATAATAGTTATAATCTTGTCCTCAGATGAGATGGTCTGGACAGAATTGATTTTGATGTTCACTGTGTCCTTCTCTTATTAATAATACATTTTTTGCCCCCATAAAATATCTATAATTGACATAATGTTTCATAATACCGTCATATCTTTGCTATTAACTATGTGTAACATGATATTCATTTGTATTGAACCGACTATAAATTAGGCATTGATAGGATGATGTGCCTATTAGGGTAATCAATTCATATCAGTGGAGATAAAAAATAACATTGGGAACATTGAATAAATCACAGTGTAATAAGAGCATTGATAATAACACTTTTAAACACAAACTCAATGTCTGTGCTATTGTCACGTAGAACATGTTGGTTTAATCAACTTCTCCCACATATAACAAATAGTTATTCATGTAACTATACTTCATTTCAGCTAAGAAAATAGCGTTGGGTTAGGTAGGGCAATGATATTCTTGAATCTGATTGGTTGAGATGAGAGGTAGATTTACACTAGCAAACATTTTAATTTCCGTTAACATTACTTATACCTTCTTATTTTGAATTTTCATTGTTACTTCGAAGTACTACATTATTCTATAGATGACAGCTTTATTCACAAAACATAACTTATTTAAGATCGCGTCAAATTTTGAACTAATAAAATGTGTGAGTGTAAAACTTACTGGCATTCGCAGTGCCATCTGCTATTTTCTTAGCTAAAATGAAGTATAGGATACAACAAAGTGAAGCATTAAAGATACAATGATACAAACAAAATGCTTTATAATGGATTGAGTCCACGATTTTTGCACCTGGTACAAGTTGTCAAAGTTTGACATTTTTTGACATAAAAAACATTTAATTTCTCAGGGGAGTGGTAGGAGGTGAAATTAATTTGGCGTCAGATTAACTTGCATGCACTTAAAGAGGCAGCTTCAAACTTGTTAGAACTTGAAGATTTTGATTTTGATCCATTTTGGACCAAATTCAACCGAGTTATGGCGGTCTAAAAATTCGGAATTTTTGGTGCATTTTTACTTCCTTGTACGGAGTAAAAAGGAAGTATTGTAATTTCGGTTTTCAGATTTTGATGGAAATATCCGTTTTGACCTTTTCTGAATCCATTATGACTAGTTTCGTCGTGACGTCTGTACTCAAATACGGTTGGACGTAGAAAGTTGAAATTTTGTATTTAGGACTGTTATAGCATCTAGTTGTGCACCTCCTATTTTTTGTTTCAATCTACAAACCGGAAGTAGTACTTTTTTCAAATATTTCGATAAATATTTAATTTAAGACAATTTCTTTTATTTTAAATGAAAGATTATGTGATTATTACCTACAATCGGTATTTTATAAATATTTTTGTATCTGGTATCATTAAAGAATAATTAAAGTATATATTTATAATTTAGTATTTCGATATCATGGAGTCCATGATCGATTAACATTTGTTACTACGTAAAATTTAAATGATTATGACATGACAGTGACAATAGTAAAATATGCTTTATATCTTCTTCTGCAGTTTAAATAAAATGACTAAAATATATTAGTGAGTATAGTAGCAGTAGTAGTAGTAGTACTTATATATTATTCTACATTTTAGTTATTAAGAAAAGTATGAACAGTTTAATAGGCGTACAAGGAAGTCATGTGGTGTCCACGTCAGATTTTTTCTTTTGTCGATTGTATAATGCAATGCTATTAAAATTATAATTTATGCAATAAAAAGAAAATAAAATGAAATAAAAACAATACCTCTCTTACAGAATCACGCTGGAACTTATTCTTGAGCTATAATAATAATTATTATTATAATATTATAATAATTATTATTATAATAAACAATATTTGTCACTTGGAATAAATATTCGCCACTTGATTGAATATATTTGCTACTTGCATTTAATAGTTGCTAAACTCTGATTAAACTGAACTAAATAATGAAACCTAATACCCTTAAAAATTAAAAATATTAGAAAACCAAACAAACCAAGTTTAATTGTTATCCTAGAGTCTGTAAGAAGAGAGGTAGGTAACATGGCAGTTTCTTTTTTCTGACAATAATTAATTAAGAGATATTTAACCTCAAAGCTCAAACCAAGAAAAAAGTTATTTGTTTGTCGGTAGTAAAGATGTAAAGTTAAAGGATAAAACGGTTATGATCTGTTAATTAAGGAGTAATAGAAAATAGACAATGCTTCTATTTCACAGCGGAAGTAAAATCGAGAAATGATATGACGGTGTAAGTTAGTATCCTTGGATATGATCTTATCAAACATTATAAAGGAACAACTGGTTATATATGCATTGGAAAGTTTTCAGTACTATAAAGTTTAGGAAATTTCCTCTCAGCTTTAACTAGCTAAAGTACGTTGAACATTCTTAATGAGCTTTTTGTCGCAGTGTTGCAACAGATTACATGAAAACATGGAATATTTTGATAACAAATTATCGATGAAATTTTTTTACTACATCTGCGTCCTTGTCCTTAACTTTTCCTGATTGAATATTTTTTTATACAATAATTATTTTTATACAAATTAAAAGCTCTAAAAAATGAGAAAATTACATCGCTCAAACCTTGTTTTAAAATAATTGTAATTAATTTTTATTTTTTAATTAACATATGAATATAATACATAAAGGAATATTGTTAATTATTACCTGAACATTCAATATTTTTATTATTAACAGTAGGTAGGTTACTGTACCTATAAGGGCAAAATACACTGGCGAGCAAAAAATTGAGGTCAATTTATAATTATGATACATATTCTGAATTTTTTCCCAACAGAGGCGGACTGGCAGAAATTGTTTAAGAGGAAAATTAATAAGGTGATCGGCCCTCTGAAAATCATTTTTCAAAAGAGCGGCATGCATTACTTGAGTATCTGTTTACATATTCCGAAACATAACATAAATTACTGTAGATGGTATCAAATTTGGGCGAATATCACATTTCAAATTAAAAATATACCTATATGAAATTTTGGATTAAAAGGTATAAAATATGCAGTTATCTATATGCATTTATAATAATAAAAATTAAATGACATAGGTATGCAAAAAAAAATTTCAATATTTTGATCTATTTTTGTATGAAATGCAAACATTTGTAAACAAATACTAATATGCACTAATACAACATATGCAAATGCATATACCGGGTGTATATTGAAAAGTGAAACATAGGCGTTTAACACGGTAAATCAGTTTTTCCGTTCGCATTGCTTCCCTAATTATTTTAGACAAAAATGTTTCAAATAAATGTTGTTGAGCATAAAATTCTACATCCGGATCAGTAAACAAAATTTATTTTGGTTGCTTTATAGCTGCAGAAATCAAATTTGAAAATACACGGAATAGCGAATTAATAGTAACAGGAGATGAACAACGATGTAGAATTTTATGCTCAACAACATTTATTTGAAACATTTTTGTCTAAAATAATTAGGGAAGCAATGCGAACGGAAAAACTGATTTACCATGTTAAACGCCTGTTTCACTTTTCAATATACACCCGGTATATAATCCGCACTCTATCTAGTATAAAATATGAATTTCAAGACTTACCTATTGTATTTATAAAAAATATTTTTTTTTATGTTATAAAAACCTCATAACAAAAAATTCATATTATTTTTTCAAATGTATGATTCTTAAAAATATGTTATTTAAAGACATCATTGATAATTAATAATTATTTTTCAATATTCGAAATCAACATATAGAAGTAAACAAATAATCGATTTTAATAGAAACCTTGTTCTAAACAACTAAGAATTATTCCTCTTGAGGTCAAGGATTTAACGGCTGCACTATTCTGTCTTTTTCTCAGTATCTCAGTAGAGTAAAGTATCAACATTAATTGATCATTCCACGCAATAAATTTACAGTAGTGTGAAATAGTTTCACTTGGATCCTTCAATTAATTGAAGAGGATTTTGAAGAGCGTGATAAGTAAGATAGATTACTTGGTTGCTTTAAGCTTCTTTGTCAATACGACCGGAAATTCTTGAAATGACGAACACACTCAGACTCCAGACATCGAAGAATTCTGTTAAAAAATTACCTGTTTTATGATCTGTTTCGAATTGTAACCTTTAAAGAAGGTAGGTAGGAAACACTCTGAAGAAAGGAAATTTTTATTTCCGTTATTGTGGGTAGTATTATTGTGTTATTTTATATTTAATCGTATCATCAACTGTTATTACCGTTTAATATGCAACATTTATTGATAATTATAAACAACATAATATGTTAGTTACTTATAATACGTTAGATACTTCTAATTCATTAGTCACGGATCCTCTACCGTGCCAGAAAACAGCCAAAAACATGGATTTCGCGCGCCACTCCACAGCGTTTATTGTTTTGTTATATATAATAATCTAAAGATATTGTTGAAGATAAAAGTACAATCTACAAAATGGTCGATGCAGAATTTTAAAATTTTGCTTTAAAATCGAAATATGTTAATTTGAAGTTTGACAATTTTTGTTATTTTTTTAACACAAATATCTTCTATTTTAAAACTAATTTAAAAAATTTGATCGGTTGTTTCGCAGATCCAAGCTTTGTTAACAATATATTAAAATTTGAAGTTAATTCACTTATAAATAAAAGCTGTACAGTGGCGCGCGAAAACCTCCTTTTTTAAAAATATTGCAGTTTTTTTTTACAAATATGGGTCTCCAAATTATTTTTTCTCCTCAAACATAAATTACTTGTTATTATTATGTTTAACAAAACAATAAACGCTATAAAATAGCGTGCGAAATCAATGTGTTTGACTGTTTACTGCCATGGGTGGAGGATCACTTTAATATGCAACATTTATTGATAATTAAAAACAACATAATACGTTAGTTACTTATAATACGTTAGATACTTATAATTCATTAGTTACGGACTTAATACGTTAGATACAACCATAATAAGGCATGTGCAGCTTACGTCACAATTTCAAACAACAATAGTTTGATAGGCAAGCATGACAGGGAGGTGCAATTTGATTTTTGTAAACAATTTTCAAATTTTCTGACTTATTTTTATGAAAATATTAAATAAAATGATAATATATCTCATTTAACTGCATAAATCGTAGGTCAGTACTTTGTATTTTGCACTTTTCTATCATGCTTGCCTATCAAACAGCTGATGTTGCGACGTAGGTGCACATGCCTTATAACATCAAAACCTTCCATAAATTGTTGATTTGTTTCAACATCGCTGTCATTGATACGATTAAGCTTTGAATATAACGCGAATATATGCGATTTAAACCCCCTTAGATGTTCAAAGAGACTCGGTTTCACCTCGTCGCATATAGCAACATCCTCGGTATTATAAATCGCATAATATTCTTGTTATATTAATAGCTATAATACAACAACAAATAATTTTATAGAATTCGATACAGGTGATTAATAACGAGTGTAACATTATTAAATTGTGTATTGTAGGGATCATTTTAAGAAAAAATGTTATATAGGTACGTTCCAAAACAGCCTTTTGAAACCGCATTTCACCAAAAGTTAAAATTTTGTGTTGCACTAAACTTCTGAAATTAGGTACCTTATGCTTTTAAACTTCTTATACAAATTTAATAGTATATTATAAGGGACTAAATAAGTGCATGATTTAAAACTGAGGGTGAAGTTTATTTCACTAGTCGAAGGTGAGGGAAATAGTCACCTGTAGGGTAGGATTATAGGTACTTGAGTCTTGTGGTATATACGCTATTTTTGCACATCACTTTCATACGAATGCATAATAGTTTAATGGCCAGTTGCACCGGTTCCACTTAAATTTTAAGTTTTCCTTAAATGAACAATATCGAATCAAAATCATATTGCCAAACGTAGAAATAACATTGCTGTTATGGATTAGATTCGATATTTTTCATTTAAGTGACACTTACAATTTAAGGGGAAGCGGTGCAAATGACCATAAATGTTTCAAAGAAGACGCAATTTATAATTTTGACAATACAAACTTTATGACAAATATTTATATTTTTACCGTAGATACTCTGTAACAAATACCACGTATTTACTTGACAACAGAATTAATTAATTCTATTCCTTGTCAACGTCGGGATTTAATATAAAAATAATCCCTTGGGATCAATTAACTAGCTTAGTCCCTAAAAATATAGACTAATGAAGAGTTTTACTGCCAGAAGTACAAATTTTTTAATTATATTCTATCGCTAGAGATGTATCATATGCCAATGTTTTTCAATTTTTTTTATTTTCATGGTACTTTATTTTTATTTAGGTATATTATTTTATAATCTACAATTCATGTATACCTACCTACTGCTTTTTTCAAATTTAAACATGTTTTTATAAAAACAACCTATAGAAGAGCTGTGCTGTACTCTAAGGAAACATACCGGACGTATATTGGTACTTACCTACCTACTTGTGACGTTGTGACCTATATGACTGTATTCTTTTATTATTGATTGTAGTCTTACCTTACTACTTATAGTTTAAAATTACAAAGTTATAAACCAAATTGACTGTCATTTTTCTTAGAAAATATTTCTATATCGCCAAAAGCGATATCAACGTTGATTTCTAAATCGAATGTCATGTTAAACTTCGTATCAATACTTGATTTTTGAAGCTTAATATAAAAGTATATTTTCTTTATACATAATACAATCTTACCTTAGTCTAATATAAATAATAATAAGCATGTAGGTACTTATTTAGCACTGAACGTAACATAATAGATAATATTGGTAATATCTCTGGTAATAATCAATAGTCATAACCTGAGTTCTATGAATTTAATCGATTAAATTTTGTTTAAAAAGTGTTTGAGTATACATAATAATTTGAAAAAAAAACCGAGACCGTGTATAGGTCGAGGGATTTTATCTGAAATTATTATGAACGATAATTCCACTCCTGTATAAAGTAAGTCATAAACAAAACACATTTTTATCGCTTTGACAGCGGATAAAACGAAACTTTTTGCAAGTGATAAAACCTTATTTACCTTTTTCTTAGCAACCAAACAAAACACTAAAATGTCATTTGCTTCATATTTCTAATATTTGTCAACGAAATGATAGGATTTTGGGAATATTCGTGAATAAGAACCATAAAAGTCGGTAAATTATCTTGTTTTTATTTTATTTCCTCCGAATAAATTTCTGTTTGACATTTAAACCTTGTAACCTGATAGCAATTCGCCTCAAAAAATTGTTTTAAAATACAAATTTTCATTTCAAATTGTTAGGCAACAAAGTTTCAATACAAACACGAAATCCGGCAAAATTAAAAGCTCTTGTGTAATTACAGTTAGTTATCACCACACACAATATTGTACTTATGCTTAGACAGGTTTTGAGTTTTCCAGGTGTAGAAGAAACATTTAAAAAATAATTTGATTTAGTGTAAATCGCGTGACCACTTGAATTAAATATTTATTTAGTTGAGACTCTTAAGTAAAATATATTGCAGTTTTTTTTTCAATCTTCGTGGGGAGAAAAACAATGCCGTGTATCAAAAATCAAAAGAATTTTTTAAGAATTCAAACCTTTCTTCGTAGTTGTATAAATGGATTATAACTATACGATGTGAGATATAATATTATTTTAAAATAAACGTTATAGCACAGATCTCAATAGTTCTGAGATCTGTGGTTATAGGTATATCCGGTTCATTCCCTGGAAACTGGATAAAATGAAAAAATACTGCGACAAAAAAATTATTTTGTAAATGTTTCCCCATTTATTGTGGTATTATACTGATACAATATTTTTCACTTATGCCGTTATTTAAAATCAGAATTTATCAGAAAGTGCATAAATCGGATTTTTATTTTAAATAATCTAACTTTAGTTTTCCTTATATGAGAATGTGTAGGCGTCGTTTGATAATATATAAAGGAAATTTGCTTCTATATTTAAATACAGAAATTAATTAAATAGTTTTCATGATATTTTCACATAATGCATACCTACACGTGTTGTGTCATTTTGACGTCTTACTGTTGTTATGTACAAAAATATTAATGTTAAAATTAAAATTATGATCTTTGTTAATAAGACAAATAATACGAAATCTTTTGATACATAAAAATAACAAAATGACACATGTGAAATGTAGTTATCACATAGAGACAGCAACACGTAATGAAAATCTGGTTCAAATTGGATTCTAATCAAAGAGTAATTAACGATGATGCACGTTTTTTGGTTATAGATATAATCGGTTAAATGCAGATATTACTAGGTAAATAAAAATTGTTTTTCAATTACATTAAATTACTAGATGAATATTTTAAATTTCCCTTTTTTACATTTTTTTAAATTGTTTGAACTAAAATATTAAAAGACTAAATCTTAAACTAATAATGGCTTATTTAATAATCACTACTTTATCTTTATCTCTATGTCAGATAAGTAGTCTACGAGCTGATGACATTTTTGCCTGGTTTTCCGTAACATAATGCCCATGCCCTTGTCCATGTCAGTGCCATGATGCCACACTTGTATCCTGTATGATTATGTGCGATGCCTGATGGAACGAGTTTTGTATGAGGAAATTTAGAGCGCCGTTATTTCCATCATACAGAATCGATGCAATTTTTTGCGAATTGTAAAAAAATTCTTTTTTACCTCTCGCCTCATATTCTATAAGAGAGGTATTGTAATGGGTCAAAATTTTCGAGTATGAGTTTTTGGTGGATAAGCACGTTTCAGGGTCTCTAGAATACGTATTTAATATTTTCAAGATGATGTCTGTGTGTGTGTGTGTGCGTATGTATGTATGGACGTATGCAACCTTTAATAACCAAATTTCATATTTAAGATTTTAATAAGGACCTTAACGCCGGATAAGATTTTTGTAGAAATTCGCAAACCGGAAGTAGTACTTTTTGAAACTTGATATAGTTTTCCTTAAATATATTGGTACATTACTTATTTATGACAATTTTTGCAATTAAAAATAAAAGATAATATAGTTATCTATGGGTACAGTTAATTTTAAATACAATTTGCTGAATCTGGTAGTATTTAACAATAAAATAAAGTGCAACTAATATTCAACTTTTTTGAAATTCCTGTATCTTGTTGTCCATGAACATAATGAAATTTGTTTCTGACAGTGACAGTACAGTTGACATTTTTTGCTTGCATCTTGGTTTACATAATATTACATGAACATGTAACTATTAAAATGTAAGTAAAACTATTTATTTGATTAGTAGAATAAGCAGATTTAGGCGAGAGGTCGTGTACTGGCCACAGCAGATTTTTTTCATGATCAGCACGTCGCGTCGTACAATATACACCTTTTTTGTCTTAAATTTTTATAAAACGCTTGGTCGTTTTTTAATGACTAGGCAAATTGTAAAATGTAAAACCAAAATTTTAATAATTCGACTGAAGTTTAATAAAACGATGAATAGATCTCACATCGTAGTAGGTAGTAGTTTTATTGTAAGAAGTACTTTGTTCCGAGGCTTTTGATAGAAACTTTGAACTGAACTAAATGTACAACACCCTTCTTCCCCCACATTCGGTTCTGGTATATAAATACTCTGAATGATGATTGAATTGAACTAAAACTAGTGATGTAAAGTACGGTTTACACTATATGATTTATCCTATGATTTCGCAAATGATAAATCATAATGTGTCTATTTTTACGTTCTCACTGTTCGCTTTGTCAAACAGAACAACTCAAAAGCGAACTCATCATATGAAACATAACTACATTATTCAAAACTACATTTCAGGAATATAAATCTATATTATATTGTGCAATTAGTGTAGAAAAGCACCTATTGCCCACGAGGTGTGAAAGTTCCAGCACGAGACGAAGTCGAGGGCTGGAATCACACAAGTGGGCAATAGGTGTTTCAGCACGAGTGGCACACTATACTTTTTCTACGACCACACTCTTCGGAAAGATAAATAATTCATTTTTTTTAAAGAACAATCTTACCAACAGTCAAATTCTAAAATGTAAAAGTGAAAATTAGATTTCAGTAGGTATTTTGAAATATTATTATAGTTTATTTATAATATTCGTATGAAATATTGAGATTATATTATATTATATAAACATTTAAGTAATTAGCAAATAATATTTTGTAATTTATAAACCTAAAAATACATATATAAAAATTAACATTATATTACAGTTGGCAACTTGTGTTCTTCTCACGACTGTGAGAAATGAATAACTTTCGGGCTATGTAAAGCATGGGAAAAGTGCAATTTTCCGTAGTGGTCGTAGAAAAAACATGTTTCAGATCTCGCCCACGGTTTTGTACCTAAACGCACGGACTAATTGATGTACCTAGTACTTACCTACTGCTCAAGAAATGATTCAAAAAAACTCAGATGAGTGTGAACATGAAAACAATAAAACATCTGACATGTTTGATCAGATGATGTCTCTTATGATTTTATCATAAATGCGAGAAATCATATGATAAATCACATAATGTAAACCTCACTTAAATTCAAAAATTCCCTTCTAAAAAGCAAATATCAATGTATTCGTTTTTATCGGTTTGTATTTATGTATTCAAGTGAAGTTATTCATTTTTATTATCGTTTATCTTTCAATTTTTATTGAATTGTAGAGAAAGAGAATATAAAATTTCAACCAAATATAAAACTCAGCATTGTATGATATTACGTTACTAAATATAAAAATACCTCTTCAGTGTTACATACGAAATATTTAATTAAAATACTAAACATGAAAATAATGAACATGTGTATTCAATACTAAATGAAATTTTGTTTCTCTTTATCCGATAATGCTTTAGGCTTTAATAATACGGTCTTAATATTGTCTTTTTAGATGGTATTCCCAAATACCCAAGTTGATTAAAAAAGTGTCAGAGTAACATAAAAATATCTCTGCATATATGGTTACTATATTCATTACATTAAAATTTACATTGAAATGGATCTGTCAGAATCAGAACTGCGGAAAAGTGTGAATAATAATAAAATGCTTTCTTCATGTATAGATGTACGCGTAATAAATAAAATTTCATACAAGTAAAAAGTGAAAATAAATTTTCATTCACATTATTTTAATTTTGATGTGTCTTTAATTATAACAAGATTATTCACTTTTCTAAAATTAAATGGCATATACTTAGGTTTATACTGTGTAATTTATAAACTTGAACTTGAACCGAACCGGAACATAAACCGAAACCGGAGTGAACCGGCTTATTTTTATGAACCTAAACCGAAACTTGAACCTTTTTCTAAAATAAAAAAGAACAAGAACTTTAACCGGAACACAAATACTGAACCGGTTCAGTAAACCGGTTCGAAAAACCGGTTTTTTAATATGTTTCCTTCTTGTTACTTAGTTTAAGTTTCTATAGTTTTCAAGTTGCCTAGTACTTTGTTTTGTTTGTGTTTGCATTTTGCAATAATAATTTATTTTATTTTCTATTGTTAATATAAATGTAAAATTTATCTTCATTAAACTTATAATATTGCATTTGAGTATATTTAAAAAAAATTAAAATATAAATTTAAATATCAACTGTTGAACCCAAATTGAACCGGTTCGCGAACCGGACAAAAATAAAAATTTCGAACCGGAACACAAAACCGAACCAAATTTTTTTATTAAACCACGAACCGAACCCGAACCGTTATTTACAACGGTTCAGGTCCCTGACTGTAGGTATTTATTTTATTTGAATTTTATATTCATGTACGTATTATGACGTTTGAGACTACTACTTGCATCAAATTCTCTGAAATATGAAGATTATATTAGAGATTTACGTAGTATGCAAATAAATTAAAGGAAAGAATGCCAAAGTACATCGTTCATACTGTTCAAACTCGCTCCTATACTTAAGTTTTACGATTATTTAGATAGAGAAGATGACGAAATTACGAAATTAAAATGTCTCATGTGTCATTGAGATTTGAGATGTATTATTGTCAAGCTAACTATAATTCAATACAATTCATGATTAAAGATGGAATGATAGTCAATGATGTAACAAACGAAATTATTATTATATTATTTGTAACATGAAGTTTGTAACAGGCTATATTGCGTGCGAGGCTTTGGATCGTCTGTCCTGAACGTCTCGTCTCGGCTCTGTATCGACTCCATAACTTTTATCTCGTCTACTCGCGAATATGACAAGCGAGAAAAGAGGCGAGATAAACAAAAGATGCGTGTTTTGACACCAAATTGCATTTTTACTTCCTTGTACACGGAGTAAAGGAAGTATTGTAATCGCGAAAATTTTCGGTTCTCATATTTTGATGGAAATATCCGTTTTGACCTTTTCTGAATCTATTATGACTAGTTTCGTCGTGACGTCTGTACGTACGTACGTACGTACGGACGGACGTACGGACGTATGTATGTCGCATAACTCAAATACGGTTAGACGTAGAAAGTTGAAATTTTGTATTTAGGACTGTTATAGCATCTAGTTGTGCACCTCCTATTTTTGGTTTTAATCTATAAACCGGAAGTAGTACTTTTTTCAAATATTTCGATAAATATTTAATTTAAGACTAATTTTTTTATTTTAAATGAAAGATTATGTGATTATTATCTACAATCGGTATTTTATAAATATTTTTGTATCTGGTATAATTTAAGAATAATTAAAGTATATATTTATAATTTAGTATTTCGGTATCTTGTAGTCCATGATCGATTAACATTTGTTACTACGTAAAATTTAAATGATTATGACATGACAGTGACAATAGTAAAATATGCTTTATATCTTCTTCTGCAGTTTAAATAAAATGACTAAAATATATTTGTGAGTATAGTAGCAGTAGTATATTATATTATTCTACATTTTAGTTATTAAGAAAAGTATGAACAGTTTAATAGGCGTACAAGGAAGTCATGTGGTGTCCACGTCAGATTTTTAAATGTGTTCGTCAATGTATAATTTACATAAAAGTGAAAAATCATTTTGATGCACTATAATTTTTAGATAAATTTAAAATGAATTGTTATATCTACTAAGAATGATTTGAATGAAGGCCTTTTTTAGAGCAGAATAACTCCTCTATAATCGTCTTATCTCTCATCATCAAATAAAGGATTTAAACTAATTTTGTTGTATTGTACTATTAGTTATTATAGCTCTAACAAGAATTTATTTATTTAACTAGCTACTAACATGTTTGAAGACATAAATACTTTACTTTCTATGAGTCATCCGAGATGATTCTCCAAAGTGAATCGTCTATCCGCCTTTATAGATAAAAATTGGATGGAACATAAATTTCTCGCACGTGAACTTATTACGTATGTAAAGTTTGTATAAAAATATATCGTTATAACTTTGACTTACTAAGCTTACGGAATGTCGCCCACAGCAGGAAGTAGCAGTACCTGCCGCGAGGGGTAGGTTTAGCAAAATTTGAAATACACTAGGATTTTTCATTTCAATTCATTAGACATTTTAAAATTTCTATTAGTAATGAATTCCGAAAATCAATTTGATCTTTTCGTCAAATTAGAAAAAAGCAAGATTAGTGAGAACATGTCTAGAGAATTAAGATTTTTAAATTAAATAAAATTGGAAAATATTTAATACGTACCTGTTCTTTCAACGCAATAAATCAAGCTTAAATCCGCTTAAATGTTTAACAATAGGCCTGGTGTGAGGGCCATAACGATATACCTCTGGACATATTGTACTACAATTGAGTTATAATTTCTTTTAGTCTGGTATTTTACATTGCGAACTATTTATTATGCATTTTCAAATTGAAAGATAAAATGTAAACTTATTACTGTTTGTTTTGCGTTTTTTATAACATGATGGATTAGTTAAATTATGCCTTCAATTTGATAGATTTTTCACATTATGTGCGATAAATTAATAAGAAAATGACATTAAGAGTATCGACTCCACGTAGCTCAACACCGCGTTTGTCCTATGTTAATGCATAGAAACGCTCGCTAAAAATACGGAAAAGCAGTCTAACAAATTCTACAATGCTCACGAAGTTTTATAGATAAAGCTAAATTTCATAAATTTATTTACAGACGAAGAATGCAACTAGGATTATGCCGAGTTACATTTTCTAATAAATCTCTTAATAATAAGAAAAAGCATGTAAAAAATTGCTTCAAACAGTTTTTAATTAATTTTGTATATGGATTTCAAAGATTTTTTTAGAATTCTTACTGGGCATAATCATAGATTAATTCTTTCACAATAGTCTAGTACCTGTTTTTCCTTCAAATTTTTAATATGCAATGAGTAAAGCAGAAACTGCTACACCTCTAAACACGCAATATTTTGTTACGGAGACGAGACCCTTAATTCATAATCGTCAAGCCTGCTAATAAATAATAAATTATCATGTGAATTTTTTTCTGGTTAAAACTTGTCGCTGTAGGTCTATGCTTTATTGTATCAAATTTCAAGAGTAACATTTTGTGTAAATATTTAGACAGGCTATACACTATCTCTACATAATTTTGTTTCGGCATATTGTGCAACTTGAACTTGTGACTAGTGAGTAATGACTACCGAGAATTTATAGAATATACAGTACAGAGTTACAGTTGAATCCGTTGGGTAAGGTCCAAAATTTAAGAAAATTCCAAAACTACGTAATTAACATGTTATTACACTGAAGAACGAGTCATAGTAGATCATTTGCTATACACATGTAAAGAGTTGTTAAATATACACGAAGCGCGTCTAAGTTAGATTTTAATGACAGACAAAATAAACTGGATTACCTACTTATCCTGTATTTATGATGCCTACTGTTAGATCAAATATCAAGCATACCTGGTAGCGATAACCTTGTCGTAAGGCTTAAAGAATTAGTTGGCGAGCTCAAGATCATGTTTAACTCTGGAAGCAAAGAAAACATAAGCAAACTTGCTTAGTGAGCCGCAGTAACACGCTGGTGTAACACTTCCACCTCAGACTCTCACATCACACATCAATCTCAATATCATACCACATTCAAACATTCGTATCTCGTTGGCGACCTGTTTAGGGCCACTCCAGCCCCACGGCTGCTCGCTGCACCGTTGGCAATCTGACTAGGATTACTACAACCCATAACTGCTCGCTGTATTGGTCCACTACAGCCCAAAGCTGCTCGCTGCATCGTTGGCGGCCAACCACGGTCCACTATAGCGCAGCCCATAGCTGCTTACTGTATCATTGGCGGCCAACCACGGTCCGCGTACCTAACGTCTCAACTCCTATCACACTCTACACATCATAGACAAACACGGCTCAACTCACCATGCCATATCAACACGGATCTATTTCACATAACCATTATACACTTTACAGATTTAGGATCTGTTCTTCTCGAACACTACCATTAGACTGAAATCTAAGAGGCTAGCTAATGATTTTTATTGCCTCAAGAGTTATCTAATTTGTTTGTAGTACTGTTATTAAAATAACATCTCGTAACACATATAAGTAGATCTTCTTCTTCAAAGTTATATAATAATTTCAGGGTGGTTGGTTGCCTCCCTCATTATCACCATGATTGTGGAAAACTTGAAATTTATGATATTCAGTTGATTTTTAGGGCCCATCAAATATTGTCAATCAATGAGACAATAAACGTCAATTTTAAATTTGAACATTGATTACAAAGAATGTCTCTAAAATAACTGGACATGGCTTGACCACAAAGTCCTGGATCCAGGGCTTAAAATATGACTATTTAACTCAACTTATACATTATATGCAGAAGGTGGCAGATGTGTATACCATTTATCCGGAATTCAGCTTTCAAGTTCTTTCACAGAAAATTAAATTTGATTATTAATAATAATCTTTATTTATTTAGCACAAAAGCTAAATAAGTACAAATCAATAGATTACATTAAGACACAAATAATTTACCAAACATAATAATAATAAAATATAATAATATATAAAATTTATTTAACTTAAAAACAGTACTTGTTTTTCAAAATTGTAATTTCTAATTGATTTTTTGTAACTCCTTACAGATTTTAAGTCTTTATACTATTAGGAAGAGTGTTACATACGTCTAATCCTCTGCTGAATATTGTTTTATTACAATCGAATGTTATAACAGACTATACTTGCACCTAACATTGAGTTACAGATTGACGATTTTAAATTATCTGGAGTTTGTAATAGCAAAGTGGGAATTTTAATGAATGAAAACTTAAACGCTAAAATGGGTATGTCTTCAACACCCGAATTTAAAAAATCAACTTATATTTACATCGACATTTATTCCACGAATTTAGAAACACAATATTTTATTTTATCCGAACTTGCAAAACCCGAATTTATATTCGTGCCTGCTAACTTATTCATGCCCAGAAATTTGTAAACATAACTCTATAAATTGGTACATTATTTATTTATGACAATTTTTGCAATTAAGAATAAAAGAAAATATAATTATCTATGGGAACAATTAGTTTTAAATACAATTAGCTGAATCTGGTAGTATTTAACAATAAAATAAAATAAATATTTTACTTTTTTGAAATTCCAATATCTTGTTGTCCATGATCATATGAAATTTTTGTTTCTACATATAGAATTTGAATTATTTTAACAGTGATAGTACAGTAGACATCTTTTGCTTGCATCCTTGCATCTTAGTTTACATTATCGTTTACATATTACATGAACATGAAACTATAAAAATATAAGTAAAACTATTTATTAGATTAGTAGAAAAAGCAGAATTAGGCGAGAGGTCGTGTGCTGGCCACATCAGATTTTTTTTAGTGTTAGCGCTTATGCTAATGTTAATTTAGTGTTGGTTTAATTGTTGATGTGAGCTGTATAAACCCGACTTAATTGAAATTGACTTTTTGTTTTAAAATTTGTGGTAAAGTTTATGCTGATTTGTCTCGCACAATCTTCGTGGGATAATTCTAGTTAAATCTGAAGTTTAATAGCAAAAAGTTTATTGATTAATAAGGATGTCGATATCAGAAATTTTAATACCGCGCATTTAGTTTAGGAGTTATAAATTCAATTCAACTTCATAATACCGACTTTTATAATATAATTTGACAAAGAAACATCATAATACAATAATTGAAAAGCAAGTATAATGCGCATCAAAATATTAATATTTATTAAATATTTATAATAATGTCAAGCTTTTGCTCATTTCTTATATTTTTAGGAATGGTTAAAAGTATCATTTTTCAAGAATAATCAATTACATGTTTTACCAACTGACAGAACTTTTGACAGAACTGCTGTATCTCAAAATAAAATAAAGGAAAATAATTTTATATATTGAAAACTCTGAATTTTTCCAGAAGAGTACATTGAGGAGCTTCTTTTCAAAACGCAATTTATGAAAAAATTTTGAGTTCACTTATTTTATTATTATAAACAAAATATTAATATTTAAAAAAATTACAGTAGCACATAACTTAACTAAGCTTATAACTATACTATATGAAAATTTGAATTTTTTTGCATGATATATATTGACAGTAGACGTCATTAAAGGTAACAGTTTCTAAAAATCAAATCATAGCTCATTTTTGCTATAAATTTTTGTTATTTCTACACATATGCATTTACAAATTTGAAATTCTATACAATAACCTAGAAATGTGCATACTTTAGTATACAGTTTTATTTAAATTTGTTGGATTATTTTTAAACAAGTTATTCAACTTTACATCCGAGTGACTATACTTATTACTCCGATAGTAGTTACCTAACGTAACGTAATTATCAGATTTGAAATTGGACACAAATAGTTTTTAAAATTTGTTATGTAAAATGAATTAAATGTCTGTCACATAATGTTTAGTTTGTAATTAATTAATAACATTGCAGGGGATTATACGTTGAATCACATGCAATTAATTACTCAGTATCAGTACGTACTATCATTATCATCTACTTTGTAGTAAAAGTGTAGCCATAGCGGATTAATAATTTAGAATAAAGAGCTTAATCCAATGATTAAAAATTAATTACAATCATTCTACATTCTACTTGAAAAATTCATTGATATTTGAAAATATTAAGTTCAATAATAAATGTTAATAAAATTTATTTTTAATTCAGACATTCATTTAAATATTACCAATAAAAATTACTAAAATCAGATTTATGTTGCACAAAAATGTGCAGCTTAAAATCTAACTTTGCACAGTTTTTGTTATCATTTGTCATTTTGTCACATAACTGTAGGTAGGTACTACAAATTTTTTAAACATAATTTAATTATAAGATTTTGACAAAAGTGACATTAAATGTTACAATCATACCGTAGGAGAGACCGGTGTCAAAAGTAACAAATGTCAAATGTTACATTTCAGATTTAACAAATGGGGGCCAAATGAAATTAATAATTATACTTACTTTGTAATATAATTAAAATTTCAATTGATGGTAAATTTAAACCAACTAAACTGAAATATGTAAGAACCTACCTGTGTTAAAAATTTAAAAATTTCGTCATCATTGATAATACACTGGTGAAAAAAAAATAAAACACTTGAAATTCGTGAAAATTCGACCATTTTCAGGCCGCCATAACTCGGCGTATTTTCAATCGATTTCGATGAATCGTTGCGGGCGAAAAACTTGGAAGTGTCTACTTTAAAGTCATGCATGCGAGTTTAAGGCAACCCCTTCCGTCCCCACTAGCACCCCTGTAAAAAAATGTTTTTAATGGAAAACTCTTGACGTGTTTTTAGCCCTCGCCTGACGCTCGGGCTCAAAATCACGTCTCACGCTATAAAAGCTTCCTTACACCCTTAATACATACATAACTATTATCCTTACCTAGATTAGTCAGATATATTTATGCAACGAAAATCGTTTTGCCCCCTGCAAAAATTCCTGCGGACGCCCATGTCTATGTAATTTTATATTCTAGGCCACACGATATATCTTTATAATAATATAATAAATATATTTCCGAATTTACTTTTCCTATTAAAATGCATTACTTAACTTCAACATTTCTTCATACTAATGCTCATGCCTTTTTTGATTATACTCTCGACAAGTCGTGAGAAAGATACTTGTTAACCATATTAATAGGACTTTGTAAAGATAATTTACAGGATCATAGATGCTGGTCAGAATTTGTCCTGTTGCTGTCAGGACTAAGAAATTTACATCACAAGGATAAGGAGATCAACTTGTCAAATGATTTACATTCAAAGCACTGCTATTCTGGGGGATTATACAAATTTGAGAGTGAAAATGTACTGAATTACTTAATATTTTATTTAAAAGTTTTTAAGTTAAAGATTTTTTTAGTTCATTATTACTAGGAACTGATTAATTTCAATGCATGGTCGGAAACGATAACTTAGAAAATTATTATATTTATTTTTACAATGAATATGAATTAAAAATTGAAATACCTATTTTTTTTATTAACTTGAATATGGCAGGCAATATTTTCTAAAATTCATCTATTGTGCCACGGGATTTATAATTATGTATTACAGAACTTCTGACCTGATGATAAAAGTTGAATAATAATGAGTACCCAAATTAAACTTTAATTATCAATGTGTTAATTATATTTATTTTTAATTGTAAATTATTAGGCCAGTCAAATAAGACATTAAAATTGCAAAGCGTGATGTAGTTCTGATTTTTCAATATCTTGTTAGGACCAGTTAGGGTCAAGTTTGCAACTTCGAAAAACCTGTGCTCCCTGCGTAATACGTAAAACCTGCAACATTTTTGGAATGTTTTCAGTTGTTGCCTAATAACTCGTAAACTATGCGTTTTCAATAGATAGTCGTTATTATTTTGGATAAATTATTATATTAATCAAAAATATTTACTCATATTACCAAGTACCTACTATTGGAAATAGATCGCACGTGAAAGCCAGTTAAATGTAATAAGAAGAAGAATAAAATTAGTAGATAGATTCAAAAATAGTGTATTTTTATACTGTCAAAATACAATCAATAATAATATAAACATATTTTGTTTTAGCCAACTTTTGATAACACCTACTAACATTCGACATTTGTAAACGATGACCGGTAAAGTATTACGTACTGTACACTGTACAGTACAGACTATAATCATGACGTGTAAGTCTATGAAGCAAAACGGGAACAGACTGGGGCAACAGGAAATTCAGGAAATTTTTCATCAGGACATTTTCATCAGGACGAAAGCTTTGAAAGCTAGTGGGTTTCACAACGCAAGTTTTGAAAATCATACGTACCTATAAGTACAAAATAGGTAATATTTTCTTATCGTGTTCTCGTTCCACCTTCCACCAATTTTATAAAGGACTTATAATCTAAATTCATTTCTGCCCGTAAAACAGTGTACTAAATTTATAGCCAATTTGAGTTATTCACACGAAATATCCAATTTCATTTTTAAAGAAGTAAGCAAATCTCACGAGTCTAAAGTTTACAGACGGCGTCCGCTTATTATAAAATATAGTTTTGTCAAAGCGTAGTTTGATCAAAAATAATTAAACCAAACTGTATTTTAGTCAAACTGTAATTTGTTCAACTGGAATTTTGTCAAACCGTAAATATGCCAACCCGTAATTTAGCCAAACTGTATTCTAGACAAACTGTAATTTCACATTCCGTAATTTGACCAAACCGCAACTTCGACTAATATTATATTGTCAAATCATTTTCAGGTAAACCGTAATTTAGCCAAAACGCAACTATGTCTTTAAATACAGTTGAGAAGATAGGTATAAAGGTATAGTTGCGTTTTGACTAAATTAGGGTTTACCTGAAAACGATTTGACAATATATTAGTCGAAGTTGCGGTTTGGTCAAATTACAGTTTGTCTAGATTACAGTTTGGCTAAATTACGGGTTGGCATATTTACGGTATGACAAAATTCCAGTTGAACAAATTACAGTTTGACTAAAATACAGTTTGGCTTCATTATTTTTGGTCAAACTACACTTTGACAAAACTATATTTGTCCAAATTGTGTGCTCCCTTTACAGACTTGTAAGCAGACCTTCAATATCGAGAAAATTTAAACACTTTTTTCAAACGCCCATAACTTTGTGCCAAATCGTCGGAGGAACTTCGTTTTTGATTCCTGCACGGAAAAAAATATACAGGCGCATTTAACTTCAATGTTATTGTAATTTGGTTATGCTATTTTTTTATACATTTGCTGTAGTAAATTTAAAAATTTTCAATACATTTCACAAAATTATATGTTATCAACACAACCATTTTGTGATTTATATATTGATGTTAAAGTTAATAAGATGCGTTAATAACCAGCATATCAATATTGTATATTTTAGCGCAATATTTGTGGTAAAAGTACAACTAAATATAAACCAAAAATTGCACGTAAAATTTACCACAATAAGTGTAATTTCCAATATTTTCTGAATTGAAGTGTTGAATTTACCACAATGGTTTGTACTTTGTAACTATTTTCTTGTATAGTTTTACTGCAAGTTTGTTTGAACCGGCAAGCTTTATTTTTCTCATTTGTGTATCAGCGTTTGTTGTGTGCATACGTGTCGAAGAACTTACTAAAGAACTCACAAATATTTGATAAATAACTAATGAAGGAATAGATGATAAAAATGTTAAGGAGAAGTTAATTTATTGGGATTCAATGGGATTGTTCCGATTTTTTAAACGTGAGTTAATTATGTATTATATCAAGATATTCTAATTCTAGGTACATTACCAAGTATCTACATGGTACATATAATTTTTATTCATGGTTCCTGTTTTAGAGTCGCATAACTGTTGCAGGGGATGTTTCTTCATATTGAAAATATTTTATTTAAGAAATAATCTATATGGATTGTTTTGTATCTCAGTATGTCACATAGTCGTATAAGATGTTTTTTTCCTAACCTAACCTAATTTTCTTTATAAAATATATTATATTTTGGTAAATAATGCAGTGTTCTTCATTTTTTGTTGTTGTTAATTTAATGTTAACCTCATGATCCTATTTTTTATTTCATACTATGGTATTATGGATACAATGAATGCAGTAAAAGTAAGAAAAATATTTTGTTATTACTTTATAATTTGTAAGAGCACAGTGTTAAAATGAGACACCTTCGTTACTCTTTCAAATTTAGCAATGCACTATATTGCAAAATTTATAATACTTAGTAATGAAGGTGTTTAATTTTAACACTGTGCCCTTACAAATTATAAAGTAATAACTAAATATTTTTATTACTTTCACTGCATTCATTGTATGATTAAACCATAATAATTATCACTAAAAGAAGTATTATTAAAATCTGATATTTGTAAATAAAACAATATAATTTTTATTTTTACAATTCATTGTGGTAATATATAAATATTATATGTAGTAATTATTTCCAAACGTGTTTTGTGTTCTATACCACAATTTATTCTGTATATTTTAAATCTAAAATTGAATCGCAATATTGTGGTAGAAAGTAACATACAAGAACTACCACAAAACGTTGGTAACTATATCAACACGTTGCTGCTGTCCTAATAATAAACCGTGTTTGTGTAAAATAAAATCACAATTGTGTTTAAAATGTCACAAAATTTCTTTGCGTGTGCACAGGTAATTGAACAAATTTCAATACTTTTCTGTGGATCGAGAAAAATTATTATAATATTTTTCTGGATTTAAGCCTTATTTTTACCAGGGCTCTAACCTTGGTCAACCCTTCCTTACTCCGGCCCTGTAAACAGAGTAAAGAACTTGTGAATAGTATAGGTATTCCCACCTCTAAATAAATCAATTTATGATATGAGTATCACATTTAAATTGATAAAAGGTTTATTAACCTTAAGTAGGTACATAATTTATGTCATATTATTTAATATTCGGGATTCCCATCCCTTCACTTTACACTATAATGAAATAATGTTGATTATTTAACACACGTCATTTCTGGCCAATATGAATGCATAACTTTTTCGAAGAGGGCAGTTTTTCAGCGATAAAATTTGATAAAACCACAGTAGGGCAACCATGGTTACATTTTGTTTATTAAATGTTATTAATGTTGCAAACGTCAAAAATAAAATAATACACAGAGAAGATATTCGTTCGTGCAATAATCAAGCAAATATAATTCGAGTCATAAATTTAATTGGTAAAATTTACTCATAATTCCTGCGTAGAAACGACAACTCAGGTCAAAATTGACTCTTAAATCACGACAGCGAACGTTTGTCCGTTTCTACGCAACAACTATTCGTAAATTTTACCGATAAATTTATGGCTCTTATTATATTACTTATGCTTAAATTAATTATGAAAGATTTGCTGTTCAAAATAAAGTTTATCTCCGCAAATAACTATTCATAGAAACAAGTTTATTATTTACAGTATGTTTTGCAAAATTTTAAAATGAATGCATATTAAGTTACATTTCCCGCATTGATATTTTAAGACCAAGTTACGTAATTACCCTTTTTCAACAGTCGTCATAACTATTAAACATTAGTGACGTAATTTGCTGACTAAGTAATTTCATTCCTCTTAATTTTGTATTTGTTTCATGACGTTAATGAAGAAAAAAATCATTCGCTAAATCTGTTATACATATGGTATGAGTTTGGTATACGGATTTCTGTGATATTTTGTATACGTGATTTGTTACAAGTTCTTTCTAAGAAAATTAATTACTACCCAAAATGTTTAATTGCAATTTTGTTGTTTTGTCTAGTGGCTATAGCAACGTAAACAAAAAGAAAATTTTATTTAGTGCGTGTAGGTATTTGAATTTTCAGCTAGGTATTTTTAACGTTTGATTTTTTATTGGAAAATTTTGCAATTCAAATTGTAGAAATTAACTACATAGGTGGAAACAATAATGTTAATTTCGACAAATATCCTAGGGGCTTCTGATAAAAATATACTTTGTTCTTACTGAAAAATATTGTTGTTAAATATTAGGTACATTAATGCCAATAATATTTTCCAAATAAATAAACAAGTATTTTGTTTTACAGTGTCCTATTTTGCTAAAAAATATATTTTAAGTAAATTTGCGTGGTCTTTTGTAAATTAACTTTACATATTTTTACCTTCCGCTTACCTGTAAAGGAAGGTATTGGAATCATGCAAAAAATCGGGTTGTGAGTTTTAAGTGGATGAGCACGAATTAGGGTCCTTACAACTCATTTTTGATAGTTTCTCGATGATGTCTGTATGTATGTGTGTATGTGTGTGCGCGTGTGTGTGTGTATGTGTGTGGTCCGGGCCGATGCCGGATGTCGCATAACTCAAATACGAATTACCCAAAAAATTTGATATTTGGTATTTTACAATTGTATACGAATAGGAAGAGCACATCAGATTTTGGTACAAATATCTTCACCGGAAGTGATATTTTTTGAAGATTGAACAAGATAATTGTCAAAAATTTGTATAAATTTTGATAAATATAATATTTATTTCTAATAAGAATAAGAGGCAAAGTTATTTGCAACTTACGTTATAAAAAAATTGTCTTTATCTGGTAGCATTAAAGAACTGCAGTAAAATTTAAAAAATAAATTTATCAGATAAAACGTTGAAATCTTGTGATCCATGTTCGGTTGATTTTTATTTCTGCGTAAAAAATATTGACAGGTGAGACGGGTGACAAGTTGACATACTAGCGCCATATAAGTCATAAGTAAGATATTAAATGTAGTAATTCAACGGAGGATGGCTTCAACACACAGAAGAGTTTGCCTGTGAACGAATCTTTTGATTCAGGTGATGCAAATTTCTATGTTTGAATATTTTAGATTTGTATTTGTATATTTTAGGGACACCGGATTGTATACGTATACATTTATGTTTATGAGTCTAGATTTGGCGGAAGGTTGTGTGCAGGCCACTTCATATTTTTTTCTACGAAAACAAAAAAATGTGTGATTATTAATTTTTCATTGACTGTTTATTAATGTTAAAAAATCATACATTAATGACCCCTATTAATGCATGATTTTTATTAATCAACGATTTTTTTGAATGCGTTCAACAGACGTAATATAAAATATTTATTAGCTAGCGCTAAGTTGTAAAAAATGGCAAATAGAATAAAACGAAATTAATTTGACAGTTCTAGCTATTTACGTAGCCATTGATGATCAGTAATTCAAACGTTACTAACCTAAAACATATTTGTCATGGAATAAAATGAGATTTTCTCAAAAATAAAAAGGTTTGCTCAACGAAAAAATATTGTAACTAACACATAAACTAACAATTAACGCATTCGCTTCTCGCACGCGTTAAAATGTCTCAAATATTAATCGCCCTTATTAACACACTAGATAGTTAAATAATTATTTATGAAGAATAACACCAAAAAATCAAAAATTTCAGAAATACCCCATTATGTTTAATTTTGATCAAAATGAATATCTCCATATTGTATTTGATTTGCACTTTTTGTGTTAGTCTTTCGTATTCAGTGCATTTGGCGATTGACGAACATGAAATGATTTATGATTAATTTCCGTATTAGTAATGAAGAGAACCACATCAATTTTTATTGACATTATCAGTGTACCTAATTACAAACATAATTCGAAACTTCTGTACTGTATCTTTAATAATGCATTTTAAAAACATTACAAATTGCAATTATTCACAGTAAAACACAAATTTTATAAATTAAAATGATATACTTATAACTTGTTACTTAGTAGTAGAGTAGCAATGACTCTATATTTGGCATTTATTTATCTCACGTTGCTACTAGCGGCGAGTGTCATCTTTAATGAACGTGTCAAATAAAAAAATTGTTTTCAAATGAATTAATGTTCAACTTTCAAATAATAACGTTGTAATTGTTATGTTACTGTTTCCAGTTTATAAAGTATCACTTTAATACGAGTCTATTTCAAATTAAATATCAAAATTGAACTCCTATATGTCAATTTGTCAATATAAATATCACCAAAGTACTGCGTGCGGTAAGCTTTTAGTCTCGGTTGAAATGAAATCATTTTAATAAGATAATAGTTATATTCTTAAGCGGCTCGTCTACGTTTTTACCGAATTTCTAGAATACTCTCGATTTTACTTTTTTTTCATTCCACTTTTTCCCCACTACTAGGGCTGCTTGAAATCAACCCGAAACTCGTACTTTGCCGCATCGTAGCAATGCAATGTCATTTTGAAGTTTAAAAATACTGTAAAAGTGTTTCCGTTGCGAGTAAATTGTCAGATTATTATTGAATTGAGGATAATGTTTTTATAAACATTTAATAGAGAAAGAATGGATTTACAGATGTGCTTTTTTAAAATTTTAGAAATTAATTTGTATCATATCATTTGTTTGCATAAAATAGGATTTTTTTTTGAATTTTTCGGAATTTTTATATTCATATAAAAAATCTATAGATCCATTCTTTCTCTTTCAAATCCTGATTGAAATCAAATTTTACCATTCTTGTACTGGCCACAAAACACTCGCTACGGTAGTACATTTTATGCTAGATTTTAGGTAGTAGACGGGCCTCTTAACATAAAATAATTTAAAAAATTTGCATTTATGAAACATCGTGGACGACTAAAATATTTATTCTCTTTAAAAGGTATCTAACCCATTTAGTTTTATGAATTAATAATATTTAATTAAAAATGAATTTATTATAAGTTATATAGAAATAATACTTAATATAAATGCTTAATAATTTTAATATTGTTCGTATTATATCTGTAACTTATAAAAAATACATTTTAAATCTCGAATTGTAAATGTCACTAAATGACAGCTGTCAAACTAATAAATTTATCTATAAAACGATTTGCTTTTCAAAAGTGTCTTGATTACAAAAATTTTAAATAATTCGTGTTATTTATAAAACTTCAACGTCTTGTATTTTGTTAACCAGGCGAAATATGATCAATGTTCAAGGACAATTTTTGCTTAAAATGATCTCAGGAATAAGCTGTTAAAGTTTGTTACACTAGTCCTGAAACAGCCTGTATATCTACCTACTAAATAATAATAACTAATATAGGTAACCTATATAATAATAATGTGGTAAAGTAGATAAGGCATCGCTTCAAGACGCTTCAAGCTTGATTTCATCCACAAAGAACAAAGTAATTATTAGGTACCTATTCTCCTTGTTAAATTTCAGCGTATAATTGTCAAAATAATAAGAATACATCATGAGAAAATCTGATATTAATATGCAGCTACAAATGGTTTCTCTTTATACTGATGATAAATAATAAACCCTATTTTAAACAGTAAATCATATTTTGTTCGCACATTACGTAAAATGAATAAATCGAAAAAAATTCCACATCAAATTGACGTAAGTTGAACAATTTAGATTAAAAACTCTTTACTCTGATTTAGTCAAATAACGCATTGTTTTAAACACACTATTCTTGGATGATCAAATTTTATAATGCGTATGCAACTTCTGATAAAAAGATGATTTATTAAATTTTTCTTTAATTACTTCAGATTGACTTGCATGTGATGAAACTTTCTTCAAGATAAGTTAGAAACTTCTTGACAGTTGACAGATGTACGTCAGTGGCGTAGCTATTGTATCGTAAGATATAACATAAAGGGCCCAATTATTTCAGGGGCCCATTGAATAGAATAATTTCTATACATAAGTTTGCATTATTCTATAAAAATTCATCGTACCAAAGTCAAGCGGCCAAAAGGGTAGGTAATAGAACAAAAGTATTTTGAATCAGAGTCTATAATATTCTAGCTACGCCTCTGCTGAAAGCTGAAGAAATATGCGTTTAAAGGCTAATTATTTTAATCAGAAACTGATTACATTCTGCGCCGTACTGAAAAGAGGAAATAATTTTTCTTACATATTTAATAATTTTGTTAGTCGCAAGTATGTAATTTTATATTTCAATGATTCGTAGGAATTCATATTTCAATGATTCTTTGGAATTCAAAGAGGATAAGATATATAATTTTAATTAAGTAGTACCTATACTCTAAAGTCTAAATGCCATAAATATCATTACAATTAGTCACATATATCTACTGTTATAATATTCTTATTTTATTTATTCTTTAACAATTTAGCACTATTACATATACCGGGTGGTCGTTTATACTTTAAACAACGGAATATCTGGATAAATATGCATCCTACGAAAAAAAGTTTAAGAAAAAAAAAGTAATATTACCAAGGCAGTGCTGAAATGGATGGGGCGGGGGGCAACTTTAAAATCTTAAATAGGAACCCCTATTTTTATTGCAGATTCGTATTCCTCGTCTAAAAATACGTCTGAAACATTTCTTTGTGAGTCGAGATAGATGGTGCTGTAATCGACTAAATTTAATTTCTTTATTTTTTTACTTCGGAACTGTTGCATTTTATCTTGAATTTCATTTAAATTGAGAAAATATTTGTCCTACTACTCGACAGAACATGATAGAACGTATCAAAAATGCTTGCACAAAAATTACACCAGACATGCTTCTGAGACGCGATTCTCAAAAATATCAAAAATGTCATTTGTTGCGATTACAGCGCTATCTATTACGATTGGAAAAAATGTCTCAGACAAACCTTACGTATTTTTAAGCGAGGAATACGAATCTGCAATAAAAAATAGGGGTTCCCATTTAAGATTTTAAAGTTGCCCCCCGCCCCACCCATTTCAAGGAGGGGGGTGGCTAATTTCAGCACTTGTGGATGTTCCCCTTGATAATATTATTTTTTATCTTACACTTTTTTTCGTAGGATGCATATTTTTTCAGATATTCCGTTGTCTCAAGTTAAAACGACCACCCGGTATTATTAATTACAGATAGACAGAATATATAGTATTTATTTAGTCCAACCTCGAACCTAATTGTTTTTTTGTCGATTGATGGTGTCGAACACAGGACTACGGCATGCTATGTGGATGCACAAAGGATGTGCAACAGTGCAACTATTATACTTATAATAATAGTGAAGTTGGAATTTACTTGACTGGAAGTTTTATTAAAAGGATTGCAGTAAATGGTTGCAGTCAAAAAGATATATTTTTTATACCACTCTACCGGTTTCGGCCCCACATCTTTAATTATTGCATTATAAATTGTGATACATAAGTAATACCAACTCCTGAGGAGGACTCATGTGGGCCGAAACCGGTAGAGTGGTATAAAAAATATTTATAATAATAGTGTTTCATTTTCATTATAAGCCGAGGGTATATGACAAATTCATAGCAGAATATTTATCGCAAAAAATTAATCTCAAGGAAAATTCATCGCAAGGCAACCCTAATTTGTGAGATTTTTCAAGGGTATTATTAGGTTCTTTATTTAGTTCAGTTTAATCAAAGTTTTTACCAAATCCAAGTGTGGAATATAAGGTTCTTTATTTAGTTCTGTACAATCAGAGTTTCTACCAAACCCAAGTGTATGACACTTAAAAAAGGTATATGGTTCCTTATTTAATTCAGTTCAGTCAGATTTTCTACCAAATCCGAATATGTTTGACTCAAACTCAAGTAGGATCATAAAGTTCTTATTAGTTTACTAAACCCGAATCTGTGGGACTCAAAAAGGATATAAGGTTCTTTATTTAGTTCAGTTGAATCAGATTTTCTACCAGAACCGAGTCTGTGGTATTCAAGTAGGTTCTGGTTCATTATTTACTTCAGTTTCATCAGTGTTTCTTCCAAAAACCGAGTACCTATACACGGGACAGTTTGCAAGTTAATAAATCGCAATAATTTTCCAGTAATTAATGTTTCTTGGGTTGAATTTGTTGCAATTATTTTTTGCGATGAATTTTTCTGTGATTAATTTTCCGAGGCGCAAGCCGAGTCTTTAAATTAGGTGAGTCGCTGAGTCCTTCAAAACTCAGTTTGTGTACCTACGTGTTACGTACAAAAAAATGTACTATTCTCCCCAAATTTCTTTAGTAACTATTCGAAATTATTCTAAAATATAACTTTAAAATAAAATTTTGAAAAACGTAGGCGATGAAACAATGAAAACCAGTGAAACTAATTCTATAAAATGTAAATAACAGCTCATTGCCTAGGTTACGTTATTTAGCGGACTTAAAACAGTTCGCAAACTAACGATTTTAGAGAGCATATACTTATAATAGTTATTTATTATACGAGACGATAAAGAGATCATTTATGGATAAGTGAAAGATGTTTGTTCACGTACGAGCGACGAAGAAGCGAGTGCGGACTATCTTTCTCTGTTATTGTCGTGTAGGTACAATATATTACTTAATGTTAAATAATAATTAATAATTTTAATTTATTTATATATTAAAATGTCAACTCGCAAAGATGTTATCAAATATCATAATAGGTAGATTTACCTTTTCATTATGTTTTGTAATATATTTTAAGTGTAGGTAAAGAGCTACTTTATGTACATTTGATGTTAAAGTGATTCTTTATCTACAAAAAATGAACGCATATAGCCTTACTTTTAAAATTAAGTACAAAATAAATAATATTTTTGGGAATTCAGTATCCAGTCCTTTAAAATAACGTAACCTAGGCAATGAGCTGTTATTTATATTTTATAGGATTATTTTCACTGATTTTCTTTGTTTCATCGCGTACGTTTTTCAAAATTGTATTTGAAATTTATATTTTAGAATAATTTCGCATAGTTACTATACAAATTTGGAGAGCATATTATACTAAAAAAATTTGTGTGTAACACGTACACAAACTGAGTTTTGGTGGACTCAATTTAAAGACTCGGCTTGCACCTCGTTCGTAAATAGACTCGTCCTCTAGAACTCTATTTTGCGTACTTGTTACATAAATAACTATTCTTTCATTGGTATCGTTTCTATTTATCAAATAATTGAACGTTTACAATTACATTGGTTACATTTGAGAAAACGTCAAAAGCATTATTACAACTTACTGTCAAAAGACGTGTCATGTTTTCAACGGGAAAACGGAAAATAACGGACATTTACAACCCTTACAAATAAGTATACGTGTAGTTGTTATAAAAAAATTAATATTTACATTTGTATTTAACTCAACCTAACAAAAATTTTACATTTAAACATAGGTATTCGTTGATGACGTCATAAATCCAGTCATTTATTTTGATGACGTACCTCTACTGTAGTTTAAACTTATTCCCTCTTTAGCCGTTCTTCGTTCTAATGCCAATTTTTATTTTTGCTATAGTACAAACCGATCATGACCTATTTTTAAAATATTTTGTAAGTAGTTTATCACAAGTGCTACAATAATAACTTCAAAAAGAGGGATTAAAGCGAAAAGGGACAATATAGGTATTATTTTTACAAAAAGAAATTAAATCAATTTTCAAGGGAGAAACTCAATGGATTCGTTTTCACTCTTTTTACCTCCCGCCTCATATTCTATGAGGGAGATATTTTGATGAGTCAAAATTTTCGAATGTGAGTTTTTAGTGGATAAGCACGATTTAGGATCCATATAATAGGAATAAACTATTTTCGAGATCATGTCTATGTGTGTGCGTGTGTGTGTGTGTGTGTGTGTGTGTGTGTGTGTGTGTGTGTGTGTGTGTGTGTGTGTGTGTGTGTGTGTGTGTGTGTGTGTGTGTGTGTGTGTGTGTGTGTGTGTGTGTGTGTGTGTGTGTGTGTGTGTGTGTGTGTGTGTGTGTGTGTGTGTGTGTGTGTGTGTGTGTGTGTGTGTGTGTGTGTGTGTGTGTGTGTGTGTGTGTGTGTGTGTGTGTGTGTGTGTGTGTGTGTGTGTGTGTGTGTGTGTGTGTGTGTGTGTGTGTGTGTGTGTGTGTGTGTGTGTGTGTGTGTGTGTGTGTGTGTGTGTGTGTGTGTGTGTGTGTGTGTGTGTGTGTGTGTGTGTGTGTGTGTGTGTGTGTGTGTGTGTGTGTGTGTGTGTGTGTGTGTGTGTGTGTGTGTGTGTGTGTGTGTGTGTGTGTGTGTGTGTGTGTGTGTGTGTGTGTGTGTGTGTGTGTGTGTGTGTGTGTGTGTGTGTGTGTGTGTGTGTGTGTGTGTGTGTGTGTGTGTGTGTGTGTGTGTGTGTGTGTGTGTGTGTGTGTGTGTGTGTGTGTGTGTGTGTGTGTGTGCGTGTGTGTGTGTGTGTGTGTGTGTGTGTGTGTGTGTGCGTGTGTGTATGTGTGTGTACGTTAGGTTGTATGTAACATTTTTTCCGACTTCTACAAGACAGAAAGTTATAAACATTTAACAACCAAATTTTGTAGGTATATAATTTCAGGTACATAGGTTATGGGTATATGTTGTTTGATATGCTGATTGCGAATCAAAAAGAATTTTTTTTAAATCGCAAAATTAATTCCCATGTTGCCCAGTTCAAAAATTTTCGTTGCCACTGCCACTGGATGGTGTAATTATTGTTTCATTAAAAATAATTAAATTTTGTTTGTTTATTTTACTAGTATTATGTAATTTAAGATATTGATTACCTACTTCTATTTGTTTCATTATTTTTAATAGAAAAACGAATCCAGTGCCGTAGTACAAAAAACGCTGCAGGTAAACTTCCCTTAATTTTTAGAATTTTAAAAATATTATTTTTGATTCGTAATCAGCATATCAAACAACATACACCTTTAACGTATGTACTCGAAGTTACGAAACATCCTGTATAACATCGGAAATCTTAAGAACCCAGTTATTTTTTGAAACAATCCCCAAACCGGAAGTATTACACTTTTCTTAATTATTTTGATAAATAATTAATTTATCGCAATATATTATTTTATCTACGACTACTATGAAAAGTTTATATTTATGCTTTCAATTGTCAACGTAAAGTTGATTGTTACTGAGGACCAAGCAAAAAAACATTTTATTGCGTGTCTCCTATGACAACGCGCAATAAAGTACTTTTTGATTACATAAAATAAAAGAAAATGACAGAATCAAACAAATTTTTATATTTATTTATTTCGATATTATTGGTATCGTCATGGTTACGAATAAAACATCAATTGATTGAACGCAGATAGAACTAACTGAATACTATTATTATTATAACAAATAATTTTAGTCGTAGATAAAATTATGTGTGTATTACGAGCATAAAGTGTCTTTGTTCCTCTTGCACTATTGCAGCTCTCGCCTTCGGCTCGCGCTGCAATTACCGTGCGCGAGTAACAAAGAGTCACTTTATGCTCTTAATACACAAATAACTATTTTATTTATATTATATTATATGTATATTATTATCTACTTTTTTAAGATTTTGTAAATTGTTCTGTCATAGTACTTTAGGAATTAAAGTATTATTTATAATTTATAGTATGAAACTTCAGTATCTTGTTATCCATGAACCATGATTGTTTAACAATTACTACGCAAAATGTAATTGATAATGACAGTGTCAGAGTGACAGTGCCAATAGTGATACATCATTTATATCTTCTTCTACAGTTCTACAGTTGACTAAATGATTAAATGACTAAAACGTGCTTATCCACTAAAAACTCACACTCGAAAATTACCTCCCTTATAGAATATGAGGCGGGAGGTAAAAATTATAAAAATTCTTTAAAATGCCTAATATTTGCAAACTTTGCTTAATGTCATGATAGAATGTTAGAAATTTATAATAAAATAATAATTTTTCATAAACTGATTAGGTACACAAAACTTCTTTTAATGAATAAATTCTGGAATAATAGGCTATTTCAAATTATAAATTTTCTTTTTTTTAAAGAAAACAATAATCATCCAGTAAAGATATTTATAGTGGGATTTTGTGAAAATCTGTAGTTGCTACAGATCTATAAAATTGTAAATTTTAAATAAAATCGCAACGAAATTTATATTCATATGAATATTTTTATATTTGCCAACAAACATTAATGTGATTTTGTTCAATATTTAAACATTTACAAATTTGTAAAACTTATAGATTTGCACAGAATCCACATTTGCACCGCTTCCACTTAAATCTTAAGTGTCACTTAAATGAAAAATATCGAATCGAACTCATCACAGCAATTTTATTTCTACGTTTGACAATTTGATTTTGATTCGATATTGTTCATTTAAGGAAAACTTAAATTTTAAGTGGAAGCGGTGCAACTGGCCATAATAGTTATAAATTTCTGTAAATTTTATTAAAATTTTAAGTGTAGGTACAGATATCTAAATAATATTGGTACCTAGGTTAACTATTTTTTTAGATATAGATCTAGTGATAAACCGTTTAAGGAAAACTTATATTTTAATATCACAGACAACCAATTTTTTGTTCGTGAAAAAATTTTATTGCACAAAAAATCTTTATTTATAAACAATAAATCCTAAATATAAACATCAATAAAAAGTGCAAAATCCGTTACAATGCTGATGAAACACCAGCATCATTCTTCCTACCTTGTTTTACCTTTCGCCGACCATTCAAAAAGCTATAATTATATTCTTAACCTGCCTAAGCTGACGAAATGATTCTCAGTTGAGAATCAGATACAAAAAACGTGCATATACCTATTGGAGCTATTACAGATGTCCACAGAGATGCCAGCTCTGAATATAAACGCGCGCGAGTCAAGTAAGTAATCATTCATAGGACAGACACAGCCGCGAAACAAGCTACAGGATTGGCTAACAGTGCGCGCGAATTTGAGCGAAATAGTGTTTGGTTCCTAAATTTTGTTTTGATAGTTCAGTGCAACAATGAGGTGTTATTGTTATTTTGTTCTTATTGTTGTGGCAGTTATGATGATGTTGAGTTCCGGAGAGGCCAGACCGTCTTCACGGTAGGTTTTCTTTATTATTCATTTGTTTATATTATAATTACTAAGGGTTTTTCTATTTACAAATTTATGGTGGGATTCTGTTCAAATCTGTAGTTGCTACAGATCTATAAGTAAATATTAAACAAATTCGCAATGAAATTTATAAGCATATGAACATTTTTATATTTGTCAACAAATATTGATGTGATTTTGTTCAATATTTAAAGATTTATAAATTTGTAAAACTTACAGATTTGAACAGAATAACACCATTAATCAGAATAAATGATTGAATAATAAATGAGATCAAAACCATAGCTCAAATAACGATTATGTTTAGCTATTATTTTTAAAATCTATATTTTGCATTTTTATTCAAAAACACAAATATCAGCCTATGTTTTACTGAACGTTGATTCATAAAACAAAAAGTTTTTATTATTTTATAACCCTCAAATGTTTTAATGCTGTATTTCTGAAACCGTACGCAATATTCTGAAATTTTATTATAACAAAAATATGCACAGATATTTCTAATAACTAAATTATTATAACTCTTCAAAATAAAGAGTTAAAAATATTTAGAATTGAATTTCATATAGGCAAGCTATGAGAGGTATCTAGTCCAATACCTCCGAGTCTAACTAACAATAATTATTTTCCCTTAAATCTTTAATTACACATTAAATTTGAAATTTATTATCTACCTACATGGTTTCGTATCATAAACAATTAACAAAGATATTATGTTTCAATGAAATTTGTGTTTGTTTTAAACTTATCACTAATTTGTACGTATTAATTTATTAATGTATTTTTCTTACTTCTCTTTTTAGAATTTCAAAATTATTTTCGTAATACCAAAATAATAATTTAATATTATCAATATTTGCTTGTTTTATTTGTTTGCATAAATATTGCATAGTAATTATAAATTTTTGTTGTTCAGTTTATAAATTAAAAGTAGTTTTCAAACTTTAGAAAAATATACGCAAAAATAACTAAAATAATAGTAAATTGCTTTTTCATAAAAAAACTAAATTTCTACCAAAAAAATCTACTATAAAAAGTATATTATAGTAAAACGTAGTAAACCATACGGAATATTTATATTTTTTCTGATTACATATTGAAATTATGATGAAATTTCTCCAGCTAAAACATAATTTATTTGATAGTAATTTTAATAGCTGTTGTAAAATTTATTGCTCCATAATTTGATAACAGATTCATTCATTCATATTAAATTACACTCGTCCTTGCTACTATAAATACTCATTGGGAAATTAAAAGAAAAAAATAATTTCAATTACAATTTCATTTCCACAACCAACTTTACATGTTTACATTTACGGTAGTAAACACCTTTTTTAAAAAATCCTGGGGTTAATTTGCAACTTTCATAAAGTTCAAATCGTTAAAATTTGATATTAAACTGTAATTTGACCATGAATTTACGGATGAACATTAACTTTGCGATGAAATTATAAACTAACAACAACTAATCACAAAATATTGAAATAAATTACATTTTTGTATTCATTTTAAAATATCAACCTGATTGAGGTATACCAAATATTATAATTAATTAATTATTTTAATTTACATTTTGCGTTGTCTACAATTTTTTATACGAAAATATAAATATACATGCATTGAAATCACTGTAAATTATTACCACTATTTAGCTTTATTTTACATTAAATTCATATTAATCAGTTTTTACTTTACTTAAAATTTTATTAAAAAAATTAAATTTTCGTACCTACATCTAAAATGTTTTACTATTTGAGAAAGTCGTATATTATCAATAATAATTTATTAATAATGTAATTCCATAAATAAAGTATTTTAAAGTTTAGGTACTAGAAGCAATATGTATAAATTTGTCAATTAATATTTAATGCATGCGACCTATAACTAGAACATTATAATTGGCCGTCAGTAAAATTGGAGCGCATCAAAGATTGCTTTGATTTCGGAACTCCGCAGTCTCCAGAAGTTCCCAAAATAGCTTGAGGATATTTCCTATTTTTTAATATTTCACTTTATAATAATATTATCGGCATATTATAAACAAAATTTATGTAAGATAATGTAAATAAATGAAATAGAGGCATAGCACGAATTTAATTAGCTTAGTTTCGAAGCTACTTGAATTACACATAATTTAAAAATAGCGTTATCTCATTTTGTGCGTTTGAGGGTAAAAAGTTATTCGAAATTTTATAGGTTATTATATTTTGCTTCACTGAATTAATTTCTAAACTTTCTTTTCATTGCATTTTAACGCATACATCAAAACATAGCATCCCATACGTTTTATTTATTTTTCTGATAATTTTTTATAACAATTTCTATTGCGTTTTTAACCTTCGAATCAAAAACTAAATTTACTGTAACAAGCGATAACGAATTGTGGGCATAAAAGTCCATTGACTTAACTCAAATAGATATTGTTTATAAATTGCACAATATTTATTATGATTGTGGTTTTTAATAGAATTGTGTATTAAATATGTTTTATTTATTTGCAGAGTGAAAAGGGTGTCAGATCAAAGGCTCGCAGAATTGGAAACTCTTCTAGCCCTTTCCAAAATGAGTGGAAAACTAGTCACAGTACCCCTAGGCATGGGAAAAATAGACCCCGCTAAAATGTAAGTATTATAAATCAAGTTTATTCACTATTTTGTAAAATCAAACATTAAAGACAAGTAAAACAAATACAAAGTTTCTAGTTACCAATTTCAAAATGGATTTTAAATCGAAATCAAACATGTAGCGCCAACTATCGTCAAATAGCCAAACTATTTTCAACTGGTCATTTTCATTAGTTTGAAACGTTTGAAATTTCATGTCAACAATCGATATCAATATTCCTGATTAAAATTCAATATTTGACATATACTTACAAAGTTGTTTAATCGTATTATTCTAATTTTAACTTTATATTTTCATTGTTTCAGTGGCCGACGGCGCAGAAGCGAATCAGGGAGTCTCTTGGAACGACTTTTCATTTTCAACAATGAATTAGAAGATGCGGATAATTACAATGAAGATTTAGAAAGGCTATTTGAAGAAGATTAAATTATGGAATAATAGAATAATTTTAGTTTAATTTCTTCCACGACAACAGTATTATTTTGTTACCGAAATAAGTATATCATTATAATATTAATTTATTTTTAAATTAATTGACCAAAATATTTATGATCTTTCAGATCTTTTAACTTATTTAAGAATTATGCATTCTTCGCAAGCGCAGCTGGTTCTGTGCTGAAGATTTTAATTTTATTTATTTATTTATTTATATAATGCACTTAATTAAGATCAATGTGATGAGAATTGTTAGCATTTATTATTAGTATTGTTGAATGTAAAAGTATTGTGTGCGAAGTTTCATTGCTCAATGTTTTGTTGTGTACTTAATTGTTTTGTATTTTTTAGTCTTAAGTGCAATATTGTTATTTATTTATTTATGAAGTGTACATGCGAATTCCAATTATTTTTATATTTTATTTTAAATAAAACAGCAACAATTCAGAATAAGGTGTTTCTATTTTCATATACCAAGAAATTTCGAATGAGATTAAGTATTGATCATTTCAATGCGCATGTCATGTTGTTTTACGCACGTAATAAAAAGAGATCGATATATAAGACAATATAGTAAGTGGAAAAGAGATGGAAATTTTTTGACAAGTGTATATGCGCATGTATTTAATAAGTGCGACAAGGATAAACGTATATGAAATGGACAATGATGACAGAGATGTCAAAAACAGTTCGATTTTGCAATATGGCGTACATAATCAGAGTGTAGTGATTGTTATGTGCATTTTAAAGGTATTATGTTGCATACAAACACAATTTTACGACGCATATCTAGCAAAATTCGAGTGAACATGTGCAATATTACGTGAACGTGATACCATAAGTGGTTACACATAGTGTTTTGTGTGATTTTAAGAGATCCGCTAAGTGATAATGGCGGAATATACTGTTTTATTTAATTTTCGAGTTTGATTTCAAATTTGGAGATATTTAATAATGTTTTCGACACCTCTTACTATTGGAGATGCACACAGTTACGATTTCGAGTGTGAAGAAAACGCTGCTAAATGGAAAGGAGTTTTTATAAACTCTTTAAAGAAGGTACATAATCTTTTTTTTTTCACCTACTCGACTACAATAATTCGACTCATTACATTCATCACTAATCATTACTGGAATCAAATCGTCATTTAAACTGAACTTTCTGTCATAACTAGCGAAAACCAAAATAATTTATTTACCGAACAAAATGAAGAGTGATAGTTTAAAATTATTTTCATTCTTGAATAATTATGTGCAAAATTTACGTTTATCCGCTGTTATTCGCTGAATATAAACGAATAATACATAGAACTAATACTTTGATATAGTTTTTTTTATTTAATAGTATTATTTTGAGCTTGTCCCAAATAAGTAATCAATAAAAATTGATTATTAAGACTTGTTTGTTGTAATGTAGGTTCTGGACCAGGTGCACCCATCATTAGAAGCTAGAGAAGATGCATTGGAGTACATTGAAAGTTTGTGTCTTCGATTATTGGCTATGCTATGTGCTAAACCATCTCCACACACAGTTCAGGTATCACATTATCTTATTATTTGAAGTAAGAAGTGTTACGGACAATTATGTCATAATAATAAGAATGATTTAATCTTATGAAACATCACTTCAAATAATTTTGTTGTAACATAATAATTTGTGTTTATAATATTGTTTTCACTTATTGACAAAAGAATAATTTTATGACAGTTCACAAGTAACAATCATGAAGTTGTCACTTTATCTGCCTAGACAGAAAAAGTGCATTTCTATTGCCTAGGAAATGGACCAATTATTTTCCGATTGTTTTATAAACAAGCATATTCAGCATTGTAGTAACATAATCAAATGTTCATAATAATTAATTGTTATAAACAATAGATAAGAGAAATATTAATTTCAACATTGCAAATACACAAATATTTTACCTTTCTTGGGTTAATGGCCTCTGCTTTTCGTAATCACTTTCCGCGGCAGTAAAACTCCTATTTATCGCAGTGATGAAAGAAAATAACATGATTGTTTTTATTTTAAATGTTATTATGTTTCTAGTTTGTTTGTAATACTCAGTTCATATTATTAATTGATCTTTGTATGTATAGGATGTAGAATTTCGAGTAAGAAACACTTTTCCAACTCCCATAGACAGATGGGCTTTAAAAGAAGCTCTAGATGCCTTGGACAGAGGAAAGAAGAAATCTGTTCTTCCAGTGGACAGAATACACCAGCTACTGCAAAAGGTTAGCAACTAATTTGAGTATCTTTTAAGTTTAAAATTATTGCAACTTGAGTAAGGTCAAATAGTTCAGACATAAAATCTGATTTGTTCAACATAAAGCAACAACTATTGTTATTGATGCCTTTATTAACAATAATATAATATATTATATTAGTAATAATAAATTGTACTGATAAGAGACTTTGATTTTAATTTGAATGTTTTTGCTAGGAACTGCTGCTGTTCAAAGTAGACACTTCTGTGTCTCTTTTCTTAGTGGCTGTGCTGGAGTACATCAGCGCTGACATCTTAAAGTTAGCTGGTAACTACGTAAAGCAATTGCGACATGTCGAAATCACATGTCAGGATGTTAAGACGTCCATGTGTGCCGACAAGGTATGTCATCAAATCTTTCTATCCTTCAATGTTACTACATATAAATACGGGGATATTGTGTATACATAATGAACATTAAGTTTAAATTAGCTGTATTTTGATTTTCTTGATTTTACATCAAACAAATTCCAGTTTTATATACGACTTAATTTGTTTAGATTTTATAATAAAATCAAGAATTTTCGTAACAGCATTCATCTTTAAATCATAAAATACATTTTATGAATTAAGTTTTTATTTTAAGATTTTAATGAGGTGTTTATTTCGTTAGATAGATTATTTATTTAATTTCGTTTCAATTTTTCTTAGTTCCATTACAAAATTGTAGTGCGGTTTTATTGAATTTGAGGTTTTAGTGATTTTTTCAGTTATTAAATTTTGCAAATAGTGAGCGTGAATTCATGTTGAACTAGAAAAATAGTAAAAGGAATTGGATTTATGATTTGTAAATCAGTAAAAAGGTCGTAGCTTAATTATTTGCTTTGCTTTTTCACGCATTCAGACCACAATCTACACGGTAGGTAGCGATTTCGTTGTTAGTTTCATTTCTCAGTCATTCTCTATTCTGTTTCCTTCTGTTGCATGTTTATCCATCGATTTCTCTCTTTTCGTTCATTAAGTTCAATTTTACCAACCGTACAGAAGTCGCTGCATACGAAAAAGAGAAACATTAGAATTTATTTAAGGTGAAAACTTCACTCATATCAAGTATTGATTTATATTTTTATTAACAGATGCAGAGTGATTCTTCATTTTGATCCCTTATTGAAATAAATTAGAAACTTCATAAATTGAAAATGGTGAAAATAGTGGGTCATTTATTTGAATCACTCTGTTATATAAATAAAATACTGTAAGATTTATATAACAAACTATTTTCTTGTTGGTGTTTATGTATGCAGTCAACACTAGACACGATCCGCTTGCATTATATGTGAAATTATTATTTATGGCTGCCAATTTTTACTTCTTTTGCGAGTACAACACTACTGACAGGCCTTGGTGGAATTTTATTCAATTTAATTATGTTACAATTATTCTTCTAATTTTCCTCTGTTCGTTTATTTGGTTTTGTATTATCTCTCTTAAACAGTTTAGATTATCTTTCACTGATATTCTATATTTATTTCATACTTTCTTCAGTGAAATTTAAGAACATTGAGGATATTTTAAAAGCCCAGTTCATCAATTATACTAGTATTACTAATTTTGGGTGTGGTACTCCACACATGAATTATAAAATTATTTTTGCCCAATTTATTAGATTCCAACTGGATTCAAATTTAATCTCATTGTGTGAACTGGGCTTTATAGTAAGGTCATGTCAACAATTTGACATTTACCGTTTCCTGGTTTCCATGGCAACTACTTCAAAATTAAATGAAATAAAAATAAGATTTGATTTGAAGGCAGTTACCATGGTATATAAAAACAATTAAATTCTAGGTATGTTTTTGTTTATCATGATGTCGTTTTATATTTACAGGCACTCATGGATTTATTTTATCAGGAAGAATCGTCGAATAGTTTTTCAAATATTTTGATTGCTGATGATCCGATCACACCACGGACATCACTAACATACGAAGAAGTGGTAAAGGATCTCATGCACGATGAAAAGCAATACTTGAGAGATCTACACATGCTTATCAAAGTGTTTCGGGAAGAAATTTCCAAACTTATATGTGATACGAAGGTCAGGATATTTACGAATAAACTAGGTTTGTTAGAAAAACATCACAATTTATTTATAAGTGTTACTTCCCTCTACAGGAGCTAGACATGATCTTTTCCAACATTATGGATATCTATGAACTGACAGTCACTCTCCTAGGCAGTTTAGAAGACGTAATCGAGATGACTGAGGAACAACAGCTTCCGTACATCGGTAGTTGCTTCGAGGAATTGGCAGAAGCCGCCGAATTTGACGTCTACGGCCGATATGCTCGCGATATTACTACAGCTGCTTCAAAGGAAGCTCTCAATAAATTAGTATCTAGGCCGGATGCATGCACAGCACTGCAGTGTGCAGGTTAGAGAAAAGACAATATTCTTTCTTGTGCGTCAGTTTGCTAAATTTTATTTTTATCTGCAGGACATGGCTTCAAGGAAGCAGTAAAATATTACCTTCCGAAGTTACTTCTTGGACCTTTGTGGCATGCATTCTTATATTTGGAATATATAAAGGTGCTGCATAAATTAAGTCCCCTGCCTGAAGATAGAGAGTCTTTAGAACAGGTTGAAGGATTGCTGAAGCCCCTGCAAGTGGAGTTGTTGCAAAATGCGCCTGCGTTACCTAAAAAGTAAATATAATCTTTAAATCGTTTAAACATTTTTACTACAAATTCTCTTTAGTTTTTCCCGTGATGTGGGAGTCCGTATGCACGGCCGTATGCGTCGTCAGGCAGCCATTGAAAAAACAAATGAACTACAGAAAACAATCGACAACTGGGAGTCCAAAGATATTGGCCAGTGTTGTAACGAATTTATTCGAGAAGATGTCCTAATGAAAGCTAATCCAGGAAAACGGTTAACCGAAAGACGAGTGTTTCTTTTTGACGGATTGCTCATTTTATGTAAACCAAACACGCGGAGGCAATCGTCAGTGCATCAGAACCACCCAGAATGTAAACTAAAGGAGAGATTTTTCATCAGGAAGGTGGAGATCATTGACCTGCCTGATACAGACGGTAAGAAAATAGTAAACACTAACTATTTATCAATCTACTTACACATATTATTATCTGTTTGGCAGAAATAAAAAATGCGTTTGAAATTGCTCCTCGAATCCAACCAAACGTAATTCTTTCTGCCAAGTCACCGGAAGATAAAAACGACTGGATGGCAGATTTAGTCATGCTCAACACGAAATCCATGTTAGAACGAACATTGGACAGTATTCTTCTAGATATTGAGAAGAAACATCCTCTACGGTATGATCTCATATTATTATTATTTATTAACTATACCATTAAATAATTTATCTAATTTTATAGACTTCCAAGTCCAGAAATCTACAAATTTTCTGAACCGGATTCAAAGAACAACATCATTCTCGAGCAGAGAGAAAACGGTGGCGTGCCACTTATTAAAGGTGCAACACTTTATAAACTAATAGAAAGATTAACGTATCACATTTACGCTGATCCAATGTTCGTACGGACATTTTTAACGACGTACAGAAGCTTTTGTAAACCAAAAGAGTTGCTAGAATTGTTAATAGAACGATTTGATATACCAGATCCAAGTTTGGTATATGAGTCGGAAAAGAACACAGATAATTGTGAGAGTGAAAAGATACAAAAGAATTCACAGAGGGAAGACTGGAAGAGGTATAGGAAGGAATATTGCCAGCCTGTACAATTTAGGTGAGTAGTAGTTATATTTTTTAATTTGAATACACAAATACTATATTTTATGGTTAATAATTGCAGGGTGTTAAATGTCTTGAGACATTGGGTAGATCATCATTTTTACGATTTCGAAAGAGATCCAGAATTGTTAGAACGATTACACAAATTTTTAGATACTGTTAATGGAAAGAGTATGCGGAAATGGGTAGACTCTGTTTTAAAAATCATCCAAAGAAAAGTAAGTATTCTACCCTTATTTTAAACAATTCTACTCCATATTTTCATTTACCATTTTTTCTTCAAACAACTAATCCTTTTAGATCCTAAAATTTTTATTTCATTGCCCGAAGTCCTTTGCACATTTTTGTAAGTTCCATCATTCTTTTTCTCTTTTCAATAAAGATTAATTTTTTGTCTTTTTTAAGTGCGAACCAGATTCTCAAAGACAAATCAAATTCGCATTTGACGGTTCAAAACCTCCTATCGAATGGCATTTAGCCTGTACAGAAGAACAATACGGCATATTGACACTTCACCCAATAGAAATCGCCCGACAGCTAACAATTTTAGAGTTTGAATTGTATCGAACTGTAAAACCTGCTGAATTAGTTGGCTCAGTATGGACGAAGAAAGATAAAGAAACTTCTAGTCCTAATTTACTTCGTATCATCAAACACACTACAAATGTAAGACGCAAATAATTAATATCTTGGAGATAGCTATATTTGTTTTATATTTTAGTTTACGCGCTGGTTGGAAAAGAACATCGTCGAAACAGAAAATTTCGAAGAACGCGTCGCTATGGTCTCTCGTATAATTGAAATTGTAATCGTTCTTCAAGAACTCAACAATTTCAACGGAGTCCTTGCAGTCGTTGCCGCTATGGGCTCCGCGGCTGTCTACCGCCTCAAATTTACATACCAAGCCATCCCGCAGCCTTTGAAGAAGGCTCTCGAAGAATGCCGAGAACTAAACGCAGATCATTTTAGAAAATATCAAGAAAAGCTTAGGAGTATCAACCCTCCCTGTGTGCCGTTCTTTGGAATGTACCTCACGAATATCTTACATATTGAAGAAGGAAATAGTGATTTTCTACCCGATACACAGCTAATCAACTTCTCAAAAAGAAGAAAGGTCGCTGAAATAACGGGAGAGATTCAGCAGTATCAAAATCAACCATATTGTTTAAATGTCGAACCTAAAATCAGAGTAAGATAAAATAATAATTGTATTGATTTTGTTTTAATTATTGACTGTGTTTTTGTAGCATTTTTTAGAAAACTTAAATCCGTTCGAAGATATGTCCGATACAGAGATCGGAAATTATTTGTACAACAAAAGTTTACATATTGAACCTAGGCATTGTAGGCAGGCACCAAAATTTGTAAGTATCATGCTACATTGTGTTTGAAATAATTGTTATATGCGTTTAAAACTTTGTAGACTCGAAAGTGGCCTGATTTGAATCTGAAAAGCCCAAGTATCAAGCCAAAGGCCATAAGACAGCCAGTGCCGGCAACTCAACCTGCTCCAGCCCCCATTGCGGTATCTGATGGGGAAGATACGCCACCTCCACATGGACTTAATCAACATACCAATGATTATAGCGTCTTTGCACATGTGCAAATACCAGGTGAATATTTGTTTTTATTCGTTTATTAGATTCAAAGAGAAATTTTAAAAACTATGAACCATATTAAAGAATTAAAATTTCTTATAGACAGAATGCATTTTTATATAATATGATCAGAAAAAGTTAAAATTTATATTAAAACTTCTTTAGGTTTTAGTCCAACTAACTGAATACTTTGTTCCCAAACATTCTTTCTAACTTCTGGTCCCAAGTCTACACAAAGTCGCGATTGTCGACAATCTCTGTAATATTTTCCAGTTACACCTTCCGATTTTTCGCAAACTGCCAAATGTATTTGCGTTTGTGCTCCTTGCTCAGGCGTCTACAACGTAAAATAGTATTTATTTTATTATTAATAAGTATTACTAATTCTACGTACTTTTAAGAATATTCTTCTATTTATAAACAAAATAGGTTTCGAGATCCATTGTTGTTTGTGAATTTTTGTTTCAACAACACCAGTGTGAAGACAATTCACAGCTACTCCTGTACCTTTTAAACGTTTTGCCATTTCTATTGTGCTGCTTGCCTGACAAATTTTACTGTTGGCATAATCAAAGTTTTCGAAGAATGTTCCATATTTGACTGAATTAATATTTGTTGAATCAAAACCTAAGCCTACGTTAGCTGCCATTGATCCTACGTTTACAATGCGACTTGGAGACGATTTTTTTAATAAATCTAAAATATTTTATTTCTTAAATTATTATAAAATAAATAACGCAATATACATACCAAGTAATAGCATAGTTAGTAAAAAAGGTCCAAAATAATTAATCTGCATTATAGGTAGAAGACCATCTTCTGTAAGTTTATGTCCTAGTCCAGCAGTACCCGCATTATTCACTAATATGTCTAGTTTTTCCTCTGTGGCGAGAAATTCTCTAGCAAAACTTCGAACTCCTTCCAATGATAAAAAATCTAAATGTTTGGCTATAATATTTTTATTCCCAGATTCTTTAATTATTTGTATTTGAGCACGCTGTAAATCTTTATAATTTTCACTTGTTATTATTACTCTTGCTCCACGTTTTGCAAAATCTAAAGCAGTTTCATACCCGATGCCTAAAATGAAAGCATTTACTCCTGGAAAAGAAATTAATTGTAACTAAACTAGTAACATACCTATGTTGGAGCCAGTTACTAATGCAGTTTTTCCTATTAATTTTCTTTTGCTTGTACATCTGCCTAACGTTAATAAACAATATACTTTAGCGAACAACAAAAATAAAAATAATGCAACAGGAATTATTATTACACAAAAGCAAGTCATCATCTTCAATTTTAATTTTGGAACCGGATATCCAAATGCAAGAAAATTTCGTCGATGAATTGAAAACATTAACCAATATCTACTCCCATTTCTCAAACGATTCGGCCTTTATTTACTTCCCCCTTGAATATAGAAGGTAATAATACTTATTTTTATCTTTGTAATAAATAAAACATTAGAAAAAGTATGTTAACAATGACGAACGCACGTAATAAAATATGTTGATCACGTCTTTTTTGTGTCACAGAATAAATAATACATTAAAGTTTAATGGTGTAACACCCATTTGAAATAATTATATTCAAAGTTATTCTTAAAAGTTTAATTTGTAATTAATATCATATCACAAAGTTTCTAATAAAGTAACCATACATGTCGATATTAAGAACTGGTTAAGGTACCAAAGTAAGGCAAATTCGGCAAAAGAAGTTTCAAATTAAAGTTTGGTAGAAAATATATAATTAAAACTACTTTAAGGAATATTGATACACGTATATTTAACTGAACTAAAACTAAGTATTTTGTAATATTTAGATACCTACTTAGTTCATACACAGATAAGATATACAATGTAAACAATTGTTAATATTTAATAGTATATTACATAACACGAATTGTAAAAACCACATTACATGTGAGTGAAAAAGTTGTGCAAAAGCCTTGGCAAGTGCAATAACTTCACGAGCAATGTAATTACGTTACAATTCGAGTTATGAACTATACTTTATCTACGACCATAAGATAGTAATAAATGAAAAATTTCTTGGGAACAGTAACGTAATACGTAATAATAATAATAGTATAAATAATATATATATATATATATATATATATATATATATATATATATATATATATATATATATATATATATATATAGTTACAAAAAAATGTTAAATAGCAAAGTTGTAGAAGGCCAAGGGGGACATCTGATTAAAGAATAAAATAATTTTTTAAACCAGTGGTTCTCAAGTTACAACACAAAGTTATATTTTTTCAAATGGGAATATACATATTTTTTAGACTTATTCGATAGAGTTTTTTTTCTGAATTCAACCATATACTCGTTTTATATCCTTACATAATAAAAATATTGAGAAAAATTCAGTTGAAATTTAAATAATCTCTAATTTTTCATATTAATGTGCAGTAATCTATGGATGAAAAACAAGTGATAAATTAAACTTGGACGTGGTTTGTTTGGATATCTTGTGCCATAAATATCGCAAGCTTGTATGTTATTTTTATTACACTCAACATAAATTACAAATAAATTTTTAAAAATCTTCATTTGTATAGATATCAGCCATACTGTCACAAAATAATCTTTTTGCACTTCCGGGACTAAAACTGTTCTTTAGTCTTTATTTTTAGGGACTAAGGTTCTTAATTTGATCCCAAGGGATTATTTCTCATATTTAATCCCGTTGTCAAGGAATTGAATTAATTAATCCCGTTGTCAAGTAAATACGTGCTATTTGTTACAGAGTATCTATGGTAACAATATAAATATTTGTCATAAAATTTACTGTCAAAACTACAAAATGTGTATTCTTTTAAACTATTTTGCATTCGTTTGAGGTGCAAAAAATAGCGTATATACCACAGGACTAAAGTACCTTTAATCTCTCAGGTGATTATTTCCCTCACCTTCGGCTCGTGAAATAAACTTCACCCTCAGGATTAAATCATGCACTTTAGTCCCTCAATATATAATATACTATAAACACACAAAGAATAACAATTTACATCAATTAGTACAACAATAATTATTATTACTTGACAGCAGCTATATTTTGTTCTTTTGTTTCTGTTTTTCGTCCATAGATTACTGCACATTAATATTAAAAGTTAAAAATTATTTAAATTTCAATTGAATTTTTCTCAATATTTTTATTATGTAAGGATATAAAACGAATACATGATTGAATTCAGAAAAAAATACTCTACCGAATAGGCCTAAAAAATATGTATATTCCCATTTGAAAAAATATAACTTTGTGTTGTAACTTGAGAACCACTGGTTTAAAAAATTATTTTATTCTTTAATCAGATGTCCCCCTTGGTTTCCTACAACTTTGCTATTTAACATTTTTTGTAACTATAATAATAAAGAAAATATAGGCGTTGATTGGTTTCGCTGTTTCACCCTGTATATAATATTACATAACGTATACAGTTCAATTTCAATTGCTTACAAAAATACCAAGTGAATCGAGTAGTTAAATTTCACTATAATAAGACCAGTCAGTCTGAGATTGGAAATTTGGAATATAGTTAAATATAAAATAAATAATTATTGATTGTGTTTATTTTTGTTGCAGGTCCAAATGCTCCGCTAGTCGGTTCCCAATCTCAACTCAGCCCTACCCTAACTCACCCCGCATCAATTTCTCCTACTCACCACCCAGCAACGACCACCGTTGCCACCACGAACCATTCAGCCTCCACATCATCTTCAGTAAGTGGTTCAGTCACTTCGCCTAACCCTGGCACTCAGAACGTTATTCTGTCGCTTCAGACTTGGATTACTAGTACGATATCGACTGCAAAAGAACCTAGAGGAAGTTTTGCAGGTGATGGAAACAGTGCAGGGGTTGGACAGCATAGTAGGAGTCCGAGCATATCGAGCACGACGACGCTCTTACCCGGGGGGAAGCCGAGTGTTAGTCCAAGAGTGCCTAGTGCCACAAACACATTGTGAGTTAAACTTCGACCATATATAGGAATAGACAAACAACGCAAGCCTTTGTTGTGAAGCAAAGAACTAGCGTAGCGGTGTGTAGATGAGTATGACCTTCAGACACCTTGAAGTGTTGCAGTTTGCCTATTCTGTTTCTATTCTCTGTTTCTGTGCTATGACAACATACCAAAAGTCAGTAATGTGCAACACTATCGTGTCATCACCTCTTTTCCCCGCCTATCGCTGCTGCTCGCGCTTCCGTACTTCTTGCCTTCACAACATTGTATACTACAGCATTGAGTGTTATCTGTCTATACCTATATATGGTCGAAGGAGTTCAATAACAAATTATTGAATTGAATGCTTATTTAAATGTTACTCTTCCAGCTCTCGGCACCCATCCCGCGCAGACCACTCCGCCCCTCTGACTTTACCTCGTTCTGGACAAGTCTCCAGCCCTCAGGCTAGTACTGGACAACCATCTCCAGGTCCAAATAGCCCCACATTGAGTCAACTAAGCCCTGGAGCTGTTCCTTCTTCACCTGGACTGGCAGGAGCTGTTGGAGCACCTGAACCAGCTAGTCCAAAGTATGGAAACTTCGGGAGCAGTTCTGTACCTGGAACACCACCGCCGTTACCTCCTAGGAACCGCAGACGGGAAAGTAGCGTATCAGAGATAAGCTCGCCTCAACAGGTAGATATATATTTCTATTATTCTGATTATTCTTTATCTTATCAATTTAGAAGGATCATCAAACTTTGTTTAACTTGATTTATTTATGTAGTTTCCACTGTTAGTCTGATGATGACTTCTAAGTGGTTGAAACTAGTAACGAAATAAATTGTTGTCTCAGAGAACAGTGTAATTAAGATATAAAATTGTTTTTTTTCCTTCATTTAAGTCAAACTTGGATAGATTTGTTTCAATATTAATTGATTTTTTTCTCAGTTAAAGCAAGCTCCCGATGCGCCAACCCTCCCACCGCGTGATATATCTCCTCCCCCTTTGCCACCACGTCGTGATACTCTGCCAACTTCTTTTTCTTCACTTCATCACCATTCCACACATTCTCTTCACCACGTCCATCAACCCCACCAGCAGCCTCTAGGTTCAACACAGTCTCTGGCTTCGTTCGCTAAAGATAAGCCGATGCCGTTGCAGCATTTTCAACCGCCCCTTATTGGCTCGCTCCCTAGATTGAATCCAACGCCGCTTCATTCGTCGTTGCTGATGAGAAGGAATTCGGCACTTGAGAGCAAGAAAGAGGAAAAAGCACCTGGAGTGCCCAGCAGGCAAAGGCAGATGTCGCAGCCTACGAACGGCTCAAGGTACGAGAATGACTAAAATTACTAATTTAGTGTTAAATTAAAATAATAAATATTTGCCGATATTTGCTTATAATAGTTGTGTATTTATTTGTTTAATTGGTGCTCTTCAACTTTCATAGTCTAGTCAACGAAGGTAAATTTAAAAACATGAAATACAAAAATTTATTTCTTTCTTGCCTAAAATGTCCATTAGGCCTTCCTGTTTAACATTAAAAGTCTCCTAGAGTGGGGATCCGGGAACCATCCACCATCTTGAACTTTAGTTGACATTTTTTAATTTTTACATTTATCGTGTAACAAAAACTGTTACATGAAATTATAGAGCACTAAATTCTCTAGAGAAAAGGTCATTAGCAATTTTCTTGTAAGTGGCACAATTTTCGAGAAAATCGTGAAAATATATTTCGAACATTTCAATCATTTAAAACAAGTCGAAATTTTGTTTTTCTTTAAGGTAGGTTATTTTAAAAAAATTTGAGAGCCTTAATTAAGCAAACATTTTAAGAGTATTTAATGTTTCTACACGCACCAATTTTGAGCTTCATTAACTAGACTATAATTATTACACATAATAAATATATGTATGTAATATGTCAATTTCTATTCTAGTTCAAGTATGGCTCCTCCAGAAGTGTCTCCTCGTTTTATATCTGGTGACTTTATTTTTCCTTCCAATTCTTCGTCGACGATGCCCAAACTACCTCCGAAACCGCTGGTCACTCGTTCTGCAGGACTCAGCAACAGCACCATGTTTAACTACCCGAGCACGACACATTCGTAAAAAAATCCTCAAGTGTCAGCTCAAAAACACTGCACAGTATTCTAAATTATCGGTAAAAGTGACATTATGTGTGTGATAAAACACAAATGGCGTTCTTGTGACTTTGTGTGATGAATAGAAAACTAGCGATTTTTAAATTGTTCTTATAAGTTTTCGGACATGATAAATATATTTTATTTATTTAATATACTTAATTTTATGAAATAAACCTGAAATATTGTGAAAATATTATAAATTTGTTTATTTTTAGCAATTTGAAAATCGCTGTATTTTATTAAAATTGAAATATTTATTTCATTATATTAAATTTTTTTAAATATTGATGTTTCTTTACTCACGTTAAAATTAATATTTTGAAAGTAAATTATACAAAATATAAAATTTGTAAATTAATTGTTCACTTAAAAATTATGAAAATTAATTTTTAATATCAGTATAATTTTATAGAAGTAAAATTATGTAAAATGTATAATTTTCAAACATGTTCTGGTCAAATTCTCTGTAATCCGATTAAGTTGACAAGAATAGTAGATTTTTGACATAATAAATATGGACAAAATTTGTATATAATGTAAATTGTGTATGTATTATTGTTAGAACTGCCAAAATAATGTTTATATATGTGCCAATAAAAAATGAATTGTACATTGTTATTTCATAAATATGAGATGAATCAGAATTATATCGATATATAAATATAAAATTAATATTTAACTGTTTTACAAAAGAAAAATATAATTACATTCATTGTTACTAGTAATTGATTTTTCTGTATATTGTAAATCTAGGTTTGAATAATTAATTGATGTATATTTGAATAATTTTTTCGTCTCACGTTTATGAAAATATCTGTTTAAAATTGTTTTAAATTTGTGAAAATTGTCTTTATTTTCAAATTGTAATAGGCCTTAACATAACTAAAAGACAAAGAAAATTCAAGTTTCTGTTTTTGAAACTTAATTTTTTGTACAGATTTAAAAATATATAATATCATTTAAAATATACACATTTTAGTTATGTTTAGGTCAATGTAGATATTTTTATTTTGATAAATGTTGTATCTCGTGTAAAAAATTTGTTTTTGATGAGTTCCGATCTGTGATAGTAGTATGGACCATTATTTGTAAAAAGAATAAATATAAGAAGATCAAATGTATAACATGTTCTTTTAACTATAAAAAAACAGTGAAGTGAAAAACAGTGCTTTAAAACATTAAAATTTTTAAAGAGGTAAGATGTAAATGATTAATATGTACTGTATTAATGTGTATCGTACAGTGTGTCTATCTTGTCTGAAGGGTAAACACAGAAAATTAGCTGGAAAATAAATATTTTGCTTGCCTAATAATAAATTATTTGATGAGAGTTTAACAAGGGTCATTTCTCAAGAGAATAAAAAGTGTACTGCACTAGCCGATGTCGTAATCATTCGAGTGAATAATTTCCTTGTTAAATTCGAGTAGAATATTATAGGCGAGAAAAATCAAAGTAAATTAATACAGCAAGACAATATCACTAATAACTAATAGTTGATTTTTACAAGTACCTACTATATATAAAAATTAAAATTTGGAAAATTTAAAACCTGCACAACGTCTTCTTCAATGATGACAGTATACGAATTCATATTTGCTACCCCACACCCGACGCCGAGATAAATTTGCACTGACAACTGTTAAATATTTATTATTTTTAAAATTTGTTTTTAAATATTACAAGAAGTTCTATTGGTCGAAAGTTCTAATACAAGAAGTTTTATTGGTCATAGAACAAAAAAACTCACTAGTGAATAATGGGGCACAATACTCATTTCAAACAATACCTTCTTAAAGTTCGCGCCAAATTTTAAACTAATAAAATGTGTAACTGTAAAACCCACTGAAATATAATAATACTGGAACGTGCACTCCCTATGCCCGCTGTGTACGAAAAGCGAGCCGAGAGAGACAGCTACTCGACTGTGATTCTATCGTTGTCTTACACCAATCAGGACTGTACGACAAAGACGCAATCAGCCGCGAGTCGCTGTCTCTGTCGGCTCTGGCACCAATCAGGACTGAACGACAAAGACGCAATGACCAACGACTCGCTGTCTCTGTCGGCTCGGGCTGGAGTCGCGAGTGCACGTTCCAGTATTATTATATTTCAGTGGTAAAACCGTAAATCGGACTGCATTCGCAGTGCCATATACTTTTTTCTTAAATGAAATGGACTATAGAATGGAAAATGACGTGCTGCTATCAAAATTTGGATACTTGCGGACAAACATTAAACTATTGTGACAGCAACAATCTACAGCAGCAGTTATCACAACCACGTGCTTTTGAATACTGTCGTCTTTTTCGTTGTTTTAGTTATTTTTCTAATTAGTTTTAATGTAGGTGATAAATAAATGTACAGTTTATAAATTCCATGTAGTTTGAGTTTAATTCAACAGGTAATTAATTTAAAATTTGTATATGAATAGGTTACATCACGTGTATGTAAACATTCATTAAAAAATATTTTATTTCTAGTTAAAATGGCAAGAAGCAGCTCAAATGTTAGTGTTTACGCCAAACACATCTTAGATCCAGAAAGTGTTACTTTTTCGGTGTATACTAACGAAGAATTAAAGAAATTATGTATCACCAAAATTCATACTTCTTTAACTTTTGATGCTATGGGACATCCTTTACCGGGTGGTTTATATGATAGGACAATGGGTAATACTATAAAAATACAGTAAAGCAATTCAGAAAAAATCATAATTAACATTTACAATATTTTAGGACCACTAACTGATAAATCATCACCGTGTGGCACTTGCTATAAAAATGTAAATAATTGTCCTGGCCATTTAGGATACATAGAATTACCTTTGCCAGTAGTAAATCCTATGTTTCATACAGTTATAGCTACTATTTTACGATTATCGTGTCTTTCTTGTTATAGAATGCAAGTTGCAGGTATTTATTGATCCCAATAATTAAACAGTTATAGTTCATATATTTGTAATTTAATTTTTAGAATGCACCAAGAAACTAATTTCTTTGCATATGAAATTATTGGACTGTGGTTTGGTGACAGAAGCCAAAGAAGTCGAAGATATTACAAGAGAAGTTGTTTCTGAAAATAAATTAGCTCTAGAATTACCAGAGGCGCATGCTAAACGTGTTAGAAAATTGGAGAGAATGGCCAACTCCATAGGAAGTTAGTATAAAACTTAATGTACATAAAATTGCTTCATATAAATAAATATTTTTTAGATCCTGGTGAAACCAAACATATTTTAAATAAAACGACAGAATCATTAAGAAATAAACACCTACATGAATTATTAAAAATTGTTACATTGAAAAGATGTTTTTACTGTAAAGCTCAGATCAAGAAAATCAATTTTACACGTAGAAAAATCATGCTTCATGTTAAAGCAGTTGACGCAGAGTAAGATTTATATTTTTATCTGAAATATCCTTTATTAACTTCTATTTCTTTTAGTAAGTCTCTGGAAAAAATAAGTAATGAAGATACAGTTATGTTAATTAAAGCAAACGATATTAAACTTATGATGCCCGAGGAATCTAAGTAATATTTTATATATTTCAATCATTTCATTGTGTATAATGTATTTATTTCTATAGGGAACATTTAAGAAAACTTTGGATAAATGACAAAGATTTATTATCAGAAATAGTTCCAGTTTTAAAAGGAATTAAATGTCCTTTTCCAACTGATATATTTTATTTTGAAATGATTCCTGTTGTTCCCCCACTGTGCAGACCAGTAAGTAAATATTTATCAAATTATAAACCAACTTTGCACGATATTTATTTTGTTATAGGTTAATCAACTTCGTGGTCAAATAGTTGAACACCCTCAATCGCAAATTTATAAAAGTATTTTACAAGATAGTATGGTTATTCGTACTATAATAAGTGTAATTCAAGGAAAACATATATCCACTCTCCCAGAAGAAAATCAGGTAAAATTTGTAACTATTTTAGTTCTTAATCAAAATAATAATTGATATATTTATATAAATTATGTATTTCTAATTACAAGACTGTTTTTGAACTAACGCAAGGATCAACAGCAACTGAAAAACTTCATCATTTATGGCAAAGTTTACAAACTCATGTTGATTGTATTATGGATAGAGAATTAAACCCACAAAAAAATGATAGTTTGGGCCTAAAACAGGTTATTTGAACGATTTTTATAAAATATTAACACTGTTTTAAAAAATTACTATTTTATTGCTAGATAATTGAAAAAAAATCTGGAATAATCCGTATGCACATGATGGGTAAAAGAGTAAATTTCGCTGCTAGATCTGTTATAACCCCAGATCCAAACCTAAATATTGATGAAATCGGTGTACCCGAAGAATTTGCTAAACATCTTACATATCCAGTTCCAGTTACTTCTTGGAATGTTGAAGAATTGAGAAAGATGGTCTTAAATGGACCTAACGTTCATCCAGGGTAAGAAGAGTATTTACACTGATGTTTATTTTTTATATTAATCTTAAATTTATAGAGCAAAAACGATTGAATTTGGTGATGGAAGTGTATATAAAATTGGAACAAGTAAAACTCAACAAGAAAGTATTTTAAAACGTTTATTAACTCCTGTTGATAATGAGAAAGAAGGATTTAAAGGAGTCAAAATTGTATGTAATATTTATAAACAATAAATCTGTTTTGTATAATTATAATGTATTGAATTTGTAGGTACATAGACATTTGATAAATGGTGATGTGCTTCTTTTGAATCGTCAACCTACCTTACACAAGCCTAGTATAATGGCGCATACAGCTCGAATTTTAAAAAACGAAAAGACAATTCGTTTGCATTACGCCAACTGTAAAGCTTATAATGCTGATTTTGATGGTGACGAAATGAACATGCATTTTCCACAGTCAGAACTTGCAAGAAGCGAGGGTTACACTATAGCAAATGTTAGCAATCAGTACTTAGTACCAAAAGACGGTACACCTTTAAGTGGTCTTATTCAGGATCACATGGTATCTGGAGTGAGATTATCTATGAGAGGCAGATTCTTTAAAAGATACGATTATCATCAGTTAGTGTATTCTGCGATTGGTTATAAAACTGGACAAATCATTTTGTTACCACCCACTATTTTAAAACCAGAAATTTTATGGTCTGGAAAGCAGGTTCTTTCTACTGTTATCATTAACATAATTCCAAAAAATCGGGAGCCACTTAATTTAACAGCCACTGCTAAAATTTCATCAAAGGTAAATTAATATAAAATTTTTTATTTTTCATCTATGCTTTTATAAATGAATTTAGGCATGGATTAATAGACCTCCAAGATCATGGAAAGCTGGAGGAACTCCATTTAAACATCCAAATACTATGACAGAAGCAGAAGTAATAATAAGACATGGAGAACTATTAACTGGTGTTCTGGATAAGACACATTATGGTGCCACACCATATGGTTTAATTCATTGTATGTATGAAGTAAGTAAATATATTTCATTTATTGATAAATTAATTTTTATTTATTATTTTTTTCTTTAGTTATATGGCGGGCAACATGCAACTAAATTATTAAGTTCTTTTGCAAAAGTATTCACTTGCTTCTTACAGCAAGAAGGATTTACCCTTGGCGTTCATGATATTTTAGTACAGAAAAAAGCTGATTCAAAGAGAACAAACATTATTAAAGAATGCAGAAAAATTGGTATTTCGTTGCACAAGTTATATGGGATTTGTTGTAATATTGTAAAATTTTAGGTCATACTGCATCTGCTTTAGCTGTAGATATGCCACCAGAAACTCCTGAAAAAATTTTGTTAGAAAAATTAGAAATAGCTAGTGCCAAAAACCCGAAATTTAGGACAATAATTGATCGACAATATAAACAATCTTTGGATTCATTTACGAATGAAATTAACAAGTAAGTTACCTAAGTTATATTATTTTTTAACGATAAAAATTACTCGTAAGAATATAAATTTACTACACCAGTTATAATATTTTGATATAAAATTAATTACTAGTTAGTATGAGACTATTATGTATGGATTTACTGTAGTTCTATGGATTTAAAAACCATTCTACAAGTTTTATTGATAAAAATGCAAATTAAACTTAATGCAGAGTAATCATATTAGTATAACCGCATGCTAGCGGTCCCCAGTTCGATTCCCAACACAATCGACAATAATACCACTGGGTCCGAGTGGTTCGATTCCACTATAATAAAATCTATCATTCTGTAATTGGGAGTTAATACTGTAGATTGGTTACATCAAAAATAAAAAAAATAAAATAACGTTAACGTATATAAGTAAAATGAAAACAAACATGGTGAATATATTATTTGATAACCGTAGATAATACAATGTTTTACTTTTAATCTAAACTTTGTTACCTCTTGCCTCATATTCTATAAGAGAGGTATTGTAATGGGTAAAAAATTTCGAGTATGAGTTTTTGGTGGATAAGGTCTCTAGAATATGAATTTACAATGTTTTACAATTCGCCAACTTATTATTGCCAAAAAATAATAATTCTTTATCCCGGCCATATCTCATATTGCGTACTGTATACTATATTTATATTAAAGAAATAAGACGAAGGAGAGATGTAGCGAGAGGTGCTGCCCACATCAGATTTTTTTTTCTTTCTAGGACATGTCTTCCAGCCGGTCTTGTTTGTCAATTTCCCGCAAACAATCTTCAACTTATGGTCCAATCTGGTGCTAAGGGTTCAACGGTTAACACTATGCAGATTTCATGTTTACTAGGACAAATTGAACTGGAAGGCAAGCGACCACCTGTGATGATAAGCGGTAAATCTTTACCTAGTTTCAAACCATTCGACCCGCAACCAAGAGCTGGTGGATTTATTGATGGTAGATTCATGACTGGAATATTGCCACAGGAATTTTTCTTTCACTGCATGGCTGGTCGAGAAGTAAGTTAATTAAAAATGGAAATTAACAGTTTTAAAATTACTCTAGAACCGAATTTATATTAATGAATCAATGAAATAGTTAGTTGGTTAGTATAAAGAAGGATGTAAGTGATGGATTCCGGTAAGGTAATTTATTTTTTGGTAAGGTAACATTAATAAGTTACCGTAAAGTTACCTGTAACTTTTAAAGATTCGAATTACTTGAAAAACAATTTTGTCGGCGAATGTACATTAATTTGACACGAAATATGTTATATTTAATATATTTATTTAATTAGTCATGAAGACACAAGGTTGTGTCGAAACGTCGGTTTTTCAGAACATCAAGATCAATAATTTGACTGCATTCTCGATTATTTTCATCCTTCATTACACTACCCAGTCGACTAATTCAATTCCCATAAAGTTTTATTTTATCTAACTTCTACCATGATTCAACCTTATTTTGTTTATTCAAAATCATTTTACCAATTTTAAACCGACAAATTATTTCAGATTTTAATGCTTTTCTCTCTACTATAGTTTTTTTAAAACTAAAATATATCAAAAGTCACATCTATGTATATTTCTTAAGATTCCCAAAAATTTCATATTTAATTTTTGTATCCATATTATATTTAAACAATTTCCATTTTTCAGGAAAATTGTTTTTACTTTTCCTAGTTTAAAACAAATTATAGTAACAATTAATTGTAGTTAATTTTATGAATTCTTTTTTTAACAGGGTTTAATTGATACTGCTGTAAAAACATCTCGTAGTGGTTATTTACAAAGGTGTTTAGTGAAACATTTAGAAGGGCTTCGAGTTTGTTATGATATGACTGTAAGAGACAGTGATCAAAGTGTTATTCAAGTAAATATATATTTTTATCTTTTAATTTACAAAACATTTAATTTAAATTTTATTATTTTTATAGTATTTTTATGGAGAAGATGGAATGGACATTTCAAAAGTGCAATTTTTAAAAGAAAGTCAACTTAAATTCTTAGCTGAAAATCGCAAAGCTGTAGTTAATGAAGAAATTCTAAAAGAATTAAAACAGGTTGACGACTATTCAGATATGGAAAATCGCAAAGAAGAAGTAAATTATACATATACTATTTTATTGTTAATTTTAGAATAATATTTACCTCAAATACTAAAACTTGAATGTTAAACTATTTTTGTTTAAACTATTATTGCATTTCAGATTAAATTGTGGAAGTCTGAAAACGGTGATCCATTAAATCATAGAAGAGCAAGTGCATTTTTTAAATTTTCTCAAGTGGTTAGTAAGAAAATTGACTTGGATAAAAGTAAAATTATTAACCCAGCTACGGGGAGAACTGCGGCTTCGGAACAAATTATTGAACTCTGGCAACATGCTACCTCTGAAATTAAGGCTAGGTAGGAGTGTAGGGCATCATTTATCTAATTTTACTTCAAATTATATAATGCTTTATTTTACTTAGTTTTGCGAAAGATGCATCAAGATGTCCGGATCCAGTAAATGCAGAATTTGCCCCAGATCATTATTATGGTTCTCTCACTGATAGAATTGAAAAAATGTTAGAAGAATATTGTTCTAAAAATAAGGGAGATACTAAATTGTCCGATACTTTGAAACTGAAAGCTATGCAGTCTTTAGCCGCTCCTGGTGAACCAGTAGGTCTTCTAGCAGCACAAGTAAGCTATTTTCAGTTTTAATAAAGAAGACTACTGATCGTTAGTTATTAATTTAGTCAATCGGTGAACCATCAACTCAGATGACATTGAACACTTTCCATTTTGCTGGCCGTGGTGAAATGAATGTTACTCTTGGTATTCCACGACTCCGAGAAATTCTGATGATGGCTTCAGCTAATATCAAGACTCCTAGTATGGAAGTTCCATTTCGTAAAATTCCTGGGATTGAAGAAGCTGCAGAAAATATGAGAAAAGATTTAACAAGAGTCACAGTATCTAATGTGTTAGAAAAAGTAGATGTAAATGTTAAATTAGAGCTCTTCCCCGTTAGGTAATTGAATTTTTATTTGTTTAAAAGTTACATTATTGTATTTATGTTATATTTATAGACAACATATGTATGTGTTAAAATTCCATTTCTTACCGGAAGAGTTATATCGAAGCGAATTTAATGTGACGTCCAAAAAAGTTCTTAAACACATGGCTAAAAAATTCTTTAGTATCATGTTTAGTAATGTCCGAAAATTTGCGAAAAAAGTTGCATCTGTGTAAGTATTTATATTTATTATTGATCCTATTTTTTGGAAGTAATTTTAATGTTTAATTCCCACTGTAGTAACCTAGTCGATGAACAATCTAATAAAATGGATAAATACATCTCTCGAAAGAAGAATGATGATGATGAAGGCGAAGATAACCCAAACGAACCCCAAACTCTTGGGGGTAATAGCGACGATGGTAGCTCCGATGAGGAACCTGAAGGTGGTGAAGAAGATGCAAAACTTACTTACAAACACAAAGCTATCGTCGAAGCTCAAGAACCAGAGGACGAAGATAAAGATAACTCAGATGACGATGAACCAGGACCAGAATCTGATGAAGGAAAGAAAATGGTTGTAGAAGGTTCAGACGATGAAGCAGCGAGTGATGAAACTGTAGTGCAAAGTTATTTGTTCGCAAAGAATTATAAGTATGATAAGAAGCGACATTTGTGGTGTGAATTGGCATTTGCTTTGCCTTTATCATTAAAGAATATGGACATGACAGCTATATTGAAAGAGAGTGCTGAAAAATCGGTTGTTTCAGAAGTTCCAAATATCAAAAGGGCGATCACTTACATGAAAGATGAAAAAGATCTTACACTGAGAACAGATGGAATCAATATGGCGGTATGTAAATGTAACTAGTATATTATGCAATGAGTTTATAATGATAGCTATTAATACGAGTATGAAATTTACGATTCGAGCCATGGCGAGTGTCGTAATTCATACGAGTGTTATAAATAAGTTGCATACACTATTTTTTCTACTTCCATGCTTTCATCATTAAAATATACTATTAATTTGTATTAAATTTACTTGAGTGTTTCATAATGAAAATCTGTATAGAAATGTATCCAATTCGATTCAAATTACATGATAATCTGTATCGAAATGAAAATCTTCATCGAAGTGAATGTCATTCAAGTACAGAGAATGCATAGGCATTTAATAAAAATAAATTAAAGCATGGAAGTAGAAAAAAAATTAATGTTTAAATATTATTTCAATTTTTGCCACAGGAAATGTTCACACACATGGATATTCTAGACGTTAACCGTTTATACTCCAACGATATTCACAAAATCGCTGAGACATACGGTATTGAAGCAGCCCGACGCGTTATTGTCAAAGTAAGACTATTTGTTTTATTTAGTTTATATTTGAGTACTATAAATACATTTTGTATTTATTTTAGGAAGTAAAAGACGTATTCAATGTGTACGGTATCACTGTAGATCCACGACATCTTCTCTTAATCGCAGATTACATGACTTACAATGGAACATTCGAACCTCTAAGTCGAAAAGGAATGGAATGTAATGCATCTCCCTTACAGCAAATGTCATTTGAGTCATCGTTAACATTCTTAAAAAATGCTTCAATTAGAGGTAATACATTTTAAATTTCTGAAAAACATTTAGTAGGTATACTTTTTAACAATAAATTATCTTTTAGGTAAAGCAGATTCGTTAACTTCACCATCAAGTTGTCTAATGATTGGAAAGCCTTGCAATACTGGAACAGGAGCCTTCTCTTTATTACAGAAAATGCCTACAATTATATCATAATAAATGTGTTAATTACAAAAATGTTTTATGTCATAATATATCGGTTTCGTACTAAAGCTACTACCTACGTAGTAACAAACTTTTATTATCCTCTACATTTTTTCTTTATACAGTACCTATGTATTTTTTAAAATTTTACCCAGTTATTTTTTATTATCGTTTCAGGTATTCATTACATATTACATTACCTTAGTTTAAAGTTATAAACAAACTAGAAATCCTTTATTTTTGCTGTAATTTGCTTGGTTTAATTTTAGCTATAAATGAAATAATTTCAAAAGGCCATTCTCGCTTGGTCGCACTTACGTAGTCTTTGCTTCGGCGCATGAAGCCGTGGCGCTGCAAGCAGTCAGTCAACAAGAACCACGTCTGATCTGAGAACACCGCCATTTTATACGTAGCGAAAACGTTCAATTAAAGTGTTGTTTATAGAAAATAGCAGTGATATAAAACTGATTTGTTGTTTAAAGTACGTAATATCTAATGATACAACAGATTATTAATATAGATAAGTGTGTGGTTGTGCTTCATTTCGTGTTTGTTAAAAATGAACATTGGCCTTGTAGAACATCATCATATTATGCACCAGTATGGCGACAACTTGTTGAGGAATTTCTACTGCCTGGACATGTGTTGGGCAAGAAACCAGTGATTTAAATGCTTCTTCTTTTAATTTTCGACTCGTAAGTTTATTTATTTAATTTTAGAATCATGAATATTACTGTTGAAGTAATGTAATGTTAAACGTTTGCTATTGTTTTTCTTTTTGGATAATCCGAATGCATCTGCAGTATAAATATAAAATATTATTTAGTTTTATAATAAAAGCAATCAATACTACTATTTAGATTTATTGTTATTTAATGTCTGTTGGACTGGAAATTTCTTATGATTTTAAACATTTCTTGTTATAATAAAATTGCCAAGTAGCTTACGGTTTGTTCGGGTTTGTTCAATAGATAACAGAAAGCAAGTTCATGTTGTGGTTTTCGATTATATTTGTTACTCCCTGTGCACACAAAGAATTTTTTTGACAAGTTTCCTGAAAAATGTTTCTTCAAAAATAAATTGTCAAACAAGAAAAGTTTCCCCGTGTGTACTAGGCATTTTATATTATTTTTCTGAATTTTATAATGCAATTTACAAATTAATTAATTAAATAGATTTCCGCGACATTTCATTTTGACATAGTTGGCAACACTGATTTGCGGAATGCGTAACGGGCGTGACGTCACTTGGACAATTTTACTCTAGAATCTAATAATTATTCTACAGTTATTAACATAATTAGTAATTAATTTTATAAACTCCGTAAATTCCTCATGTTAAGTTATGGATGTGTAACATGGATAGATAGAACAAACCTCGTTATAGGAGTCCCGCAATCGAAATAAAAAAAAATTGAGGCCGAGGTCATTTTCCTCGGATCATTTTACCCCCGATACCAAATTTTTAATATTGTGGTACGATTATTAGCAGAGCAATTAAATAAAAACGAAATATCAGTACCATGAGTATTTCACCATCGTAAAACGAGGTTTCGTTGTCGAGACAGGTAATTTTCAAGGACAGAATTGGTTTCATCGGGTTATTTTACCCCCGGATACAAGTAGAGTAATTTAAGTAAAACGAAATATCTGTAACACGAGTATTGCACCCTCGTAAAACGAGGTCTCAATCGAGACAGGTAATTTTCGAAACCAGATTCGGATTTCTCGGGTATTTTTACCCCCGAGTACAAATTTTCGCCGGTTTTCTACGATAAATAACTGAAACATTTAAATTTGAAGAAAATCGCATCTAAATTAATTGATCATTAGCTAGGCATATTAATGATTGCTAATTAATATAGCGGATGAAACAACCTATAGCAATTTTCAGAAATTATAAATGTCAAAGTTACACTGTTGGACGGCTTAATTTATGAAAATTTAAAATGATTCAAATTTTGGGAATTTTTTCTGGGCTTATTAAACTGGTTCCAAGAAAAAACAGAGGAGGGTTACAAACTTTAGGTCGGAACAGAGATTTTCAAGTCCTAAATGTCTCCGAAAAACATTTTATTAATAAAGTTATTGTATATAGTGAAATTTTTTGTGTGGTTATTGGTTGGGTTATTAAGCAATGGCTATTATTTCATCCGATGATTAAAACCCTCGCTCGCTTTGCTCGCTTCATCTTCGAGAATAATAGCCTCCATTTTAGCGAAGTTGTACTGTTAATTATTTTTCATGTTATTTTCTATAATATTGGGATACTTAGGAGAATTTGTATTTTTTAAATTTTAATTTATTTCATATCGTATACGTGTTTTTAGACATTTATTTGATTTCATACGACCCGCTTTGAACATCCAATAACATCGCATTAATTTCAACCAATTAGAAGAATCGTTCCTTTTTGAATATCCAATGAGAGTGCGATAATTCAGCCAATCAGAAGCGTCGACACATGTTCATGTATAAAACTTGATCTCGAAGTTGTGCTAGAAATAATTTATTATTTCTCGTAAACAGTACTAGATAATTCAAATCTGTTCGCGGATTATTAATCAACATAATTTTACGCAACAAACGCTGTAATTATTTTTGCCGAAAGCACAAAATAAAAGTTTTGGTCAGATTTTACAGAATGTAGTAGTCATGTGTTTGATAAAAGATATTCTAGTGTATTTAAATAACCAGCAGTATAATTTAAAGTGATTAACCATAAATAAGAAATTGTGAGTATCCTAGACATGTAATAATATCGGTTTGCGGCAAAATGATAGACAAATTCCTTAAACCAAATTTATTTGCTATTGGAATCCATTATGTTTGCCGAGGTCATCATTCAAAATATTAAATTTATTTACAGGTAAACGCTATTAAGTGTAGAAAAGGAACAATATCAAAGAGAATACTCGAGACTGCCTACAAATTTGGGGGACCTGATATCGTCTTTGAAGAAAATGAGGATCTCAAACATGAAATTACATAATGCAGAAATTCATTTCTGGAACTAAGGTAATCAGTCTTTTTTAAAATAATTTATTTTTGATATTAACTGCTAATTAAAATTCGTTCGGTATATGATATTTTCTGGAAAAAGTTCATATTTATTTGCAACGCATTTTAAGGATTGCGTGACGTCACAGAACCTAATGAAACCTGATGTAACGACTTCGCCATTTGCAATGTTTGAAGTTTAGTTTTGTTAACAAGAAGTTAAAGTGAATTTTAATAATCAGTTGTTCAGTTTTAAGTTATAAACAAATATTAAATCATTTCTGTGGCTAAATTATTAAATATATTTACAGGTCAATACCTACTGTTGTGTGTTAGAATGAAGACAGTATGGAAGTGAATACTCGAAACCTACATCGTATATTGATGACACTACTTAGGTACAAGAACACAATATGAAGATGTATTTCTTCAGGAGGATCATGTATTAATTGATGGTAATTAATCAGTTTTATTTATTGTTTACTCGTTATTTAATTGTTACATTGTTCCAGGTTCGTTGAAGCCTCACAAACCGTAGAACTGGGTTACTGGAAGTCTTCAGAAGTTGATTGTACCTCCTGCTGTCTCTATTACATTCTTTAGCAAGGAATTAAAGCATCTTCAAGAGTTCTGGAGTTGTAATCACTACTTTGGTCGTCATCTGCAGCTGTTCATGGACCTAGTGCATCTTTATATTGATGGTAAGCGTTTTATTATTACATTTGCATCAGGCCTAATGTTTTATTTGTAGTTTAGTATAATTTACATGAAACTAAGGTTTATATTAATGTTTACGTTTAAGAAAGTTGGAATACATCTAACTAAATACGAGCATTCACAGTGCTTGGAAAGTAGGACGTGCGAATGCTCCTATTTAGTTATATGAATATAACTTTTTTAAACGTAAACATAAATGTAAATCTTAAAACTAAACGCGTATATATGAATGAGGCTTACATACATCTAATTAAATACGAGCATTTACACTTTTCACTTTCAAGCACTGAATGCTTCTATTTAGTTAGATGAATTTGAACTTTCTTACTCGCAAACAAATATAAATCTTAAACTGCTAATGAGAATGTAGCTTTAATATTTGATTTCTATTTGTTTAGATCGCAATTGATGAATCTGCAGTATTGGACGTTTAGCAGACATTTGAAGTCTTTCTACAAGTCAGATTGATCTTCAGACGTCTTCAACACATTTCTGGAGCTTTTGGTCGTCATCTGCAGCTGTTGATGGACCTTGTGCATCTTAATATTGATGGTAAGCATTTTATTATTACATTTGCATAATGTAATATTTAGTATAATTTACATGCATCCACATACGCATTTAAGCCTCATTCACAATACGAAATTAGTAGTTATAGTCAGTTGGTATAGTTAATGAGAGTGATTTGACATAAGCATTTCACTTGTAGCATTCACAATAACGAAATTAGCGCCACGTAATTACAGTTAGCGCAGGGATTTGCAAACTCCAAACCTGTAGTTAGTAGTTCATGACCTAGAACGAATCTAGAATGAGATAATTTTGACGTTTGACGTCTAAGATGACATTAATATTCGAGATCACCTTCGTCATAGAGACATTTACAATTTTGTATCATATTTATAAATGCTTCTTCAGCTATTTATATAAAAGGATTATTATGAAAGGCAACTTTAAGTAAACCAAACATAAAATATTCTTATAAGCGAACAAACTGACATTTCTGACTACTGACGCTAATTTCGAAACTATTTTGTTTTACTAGGCTAACTACAACATTAATTTTGTAATTGTGAACGACAGTAGTCAAAACTAACTGATTAACTATAACTACTAACTATATCTACTGACTTTAACTACTAATTTCGTATTTTGAATAAGGCTTTAGTTTTAAGGTTTACATTTATGTTTACGTTTAAGAAAGTTTGAATACATCTAACTAAATACGAGCATTCATAGTGCTTGAAAGTAGGACGTGCGAATGCTCCTATTTAGTTATATGAATTTAAACTTTTTTAAACGTTAACATAAATGTAAATCTTAAAACTAAATGCGTATATGAATGAGGCTTACATACATCTAATTAAATACGAGCATTTACTTTTTCACTTTCAAGCACTGAATGCTTCTATTTAGTTAGATGAATTTGAACTTTCTAAATCGCAAACATAAATATAAATCTTAGAATGCTTTTGTAGAGAATATAATATTATTTTTAAAAAGTTTGTAAATTTATTGCAAAATTATAATTTAAGAAAGCATAAATTAATGTGTCAAGGCGGGAGGTTGTGTGCTGGCCACATCAGATTTTTTAACTCATTATTTAAATACACTATCATGCCTTTTTTCTCAAATTGGATATAGCAATTTCACATAATGTTTATGTGTGAATTATTGTAGTGGATATATGTACCAGCTGTCCGCACACAGATATTCTAGGTTGTTTGTAGAATGTACTATTTTAAATAATTGCAAATATTACATACACGTATTGTTAGTTGTTTTATACACTCGTATATAATTATATAAATTATACTGCGTGTGCGGTTATCAACTGTTAATTCAATCATTACTGTTTGTGGAAAGTACACTACAGGAGAGATTTTTGTGCAGTAAACTGGAATGTGTACACTGTACATACTACATGCGAATTAGGTATAAAAATATTTTTTGTCGTGTGTGTGTGGTTATCAGCCGTCAACGCAGTCATGGTTGTTGGTGGACAGTACACAGGGACCATTTGTATGCAGTTAAAATAGAATGTAATAAGATTTAGAAGTATTGAATATACGTGCGCTTTTTGGTATAATATATTTTTAATAAAAATAGTAATTTAAATAAAATATTGCTAAATTTATGAATTTAAAAAAAATATGCTTTGTAATTGGCGCCTCCATATTTAATCGGCGTGAATTTTAATGCGGTTGCGCAAAATGCGTCAAGCGTTAAACGCTGTGAAGTCGTTAGTCGTTTGTTTTAAGATCACAAAATGGCGAGTTGACTTTAAATTATTTACGTTTTATTTAAATTAAAAAATATGTAGTGAAACGTGATTCTCTTCAGAAATATCAGGTAAAATGAAATTTGTACTGTACGAGAAATAGTCGATAATGTTTGTATCGCGATTAAATCAATAATAGAGCTGGATGATCGAAGATAAAAAATAGCACATTTTTTCGACATCTACTTATACATTGCTTTTGATTTATGTTTCTTTTATACCAAAATGTGGGGCTAAAGTAATATTGTCATAATAATATAACAAATACATCATGTTAGTTGCATTAAAATATTAAAATTATCGTTTTAAAAATCAGTTATAACTCATTAAAATGACTAGCAATGTTTATTTCAATAATGAAATAATAATGTTTGTTAAAATAACAATCAATTTTTATTTTACAACAATGTCCCCTATGAAATATTATTTTGTTGAAAAATTGTTATTGTTTACAAAACAACTGTGTTTGGTAGCAATAATAAGTATTCAACAATTGAAATGTATCGTAATTATTTATTTTATTGTTGCTGTAAAATATAAATTCATTGTTTTTTTTACAAGACTATTTTTATTCAATTGTTGACCATAACGTTGTTGTATATTTTAATTGTTTTTAGAAATGATAATTTTATTTTTTAAATATTATAAACAGCGTTTACCAACACAGATAGGTTCAGGTCATCGTATGACGTAGTACCCCGACATTGTATTTCGTAACCACAGGTGTTCATCAACACTGCCTGCACGAATCTGTTCGTTAATGGTTTGTAGGAATAAGTTTGTCAATTTATTCATAGTAGAAAAGACTCCATTTGAAGCAACTCATTGTTAAAACTGTGATGTTTAGTGCTGTTTTTAAATAATATCCACATATCTACATGATTTTAATGTTGAATAAGTGTTTATTTTACATTTATAAAGTACGTTGAGTTGTCTACCACATTTTTAAAGTTGTAAAACTGTTGTGTAATAACGAAAATATTTATTTTGTTACAGATTTTCAGCCCATTACCATTTCATCATCCTGCAAATCTAGTATGAGGTGTTCTGCCCCCGAACATGGAAGGTAAGATTCTTCAAATATTATTTTTTACATTTTTTACTCAAAATTTCATATTGAACATTATTTATTTCATGTAATTGAATAATTATGTAATCCTACAAACCAACTTGGAACCTAATTATTCTGTTTACAGTTTAAACTTCACAAGGTTGAATCAATAATAGTTATTTTAGATTCATTCATAGTTGTTAGTGAAAAAAAAAACCACAGGTGTAATATTTGTGAAGATATTTCTGTATAAAATAATATTTATCAAATGTAAATAAATGATTTGTGGTTCCTAGGTATTCGAGCAAGGGGCAAAGTGGACTGCCAACTTGACAATGACTTTAGAAGTCTTTGAAGGACGTCGAAGAATATTCTGTAGCTGACATCAACGACGAGAGACTTCACTGAACAACAACTTCAACATTCATCTGCAGCAGCCTTCGGGAAACATTAACTTCAACAGTCAACTTGGAATCAACATCTTCAGATCTTCAAGCAATCATGTAAGAATTTTTAAATCATCATTCCTCTGACATTTCTATATTAAGAACCACACTTTCAATGTCTAAGTCTAAACAATCGCAGCTCAATGAGTGATTCCCAAGTCACGGGTACTCTTGTTTTATATTTGGGATTATAGAGTAGATATTTTGACATTTATAATTAAAATGGTTGCTATAATCTGTTCATCCGCCATTATTTTTAAATACAGCCGCGAAAATTTGTAGTCTGGGGTAAAATTTTCTAGAGAAGCCGATTCTGAGCTCAAACATTATCCTCCTGCCCCTAGAGGTAGTACATATGAGGCATTTCGTTGTTATATTATTTATTTTATTATTTATCGTAGAAAATTTCGTGAAAATTTTGTTACAGGCATAAAATTGTCTGAGAGCCGATTTTGTCCTTGAAAATATTATGCTGTCTCTACTGGGGCCCCCTTATTGCAATGGTAGCATGAAAGACACGTAATTGTCGTAGAAAATTCACGAAAATGTGGTTCTTGGAAATTATCCCGTCTTCTATTGCTTCCGTTTTCTCAAGAATTGCACTCATTAGTCATTGTTATTTTTTCTAATTCATTATTTAAATGTGCTGAGAGCACACCACAGTGGACATTTTTCGTTATTTAGTGCAGTTTATATGAATCTAAATGTTTGTTATTGTTACAGATTAATTTGGACTTAATGTACAAAGTTTGAAGATTCTTTGCTTTGAAATTCTACTGTTGAGTCGACTGTCTCTACGACAAGAAACATCTCGTTCACCAGTTCAACACGTAAGTTTATTATTTTTACTTTGTGTATTCCATTTGGAACATGATGCTTTTACTCAGCTTGAGTGTGGCAGCCTCACAGACCACTGTGAACATCAGTATAAATACTACAGATCAAAAAGTGACTCAATGCTTTCACTCAATTTAAGTGTGGCAGCCTCACATATGTGAGTCATCGGTTTAGGTATTTGTTTAACCGTGTGTGCGGTTGCCAGTCTCACTCACTCATGACTGTTGGGAGTACACTACAGGGAAGATTTTTGTGCAGTTAACTGAAATGTGTACCTGCCTGGATTTGAAACTTAAACATATAACACATGGCCCAGATGTAAAATGAAATCGTTTTTTGTTGTACAAAAGTTTAAATAAAAATGCAAGTATAATGTACTGTATCTTATATTTATTGAAAACTGCAATACATTTTAAATAATCTCAGATCAAATCAGCAGTCGAAACTTTATGGAACCGAATAAAATAAACAATTAAGAAATTGTGAAACAGACTGTAGAATATTTGGGATTTTTTTCTCTAGAGAAGTATGTTTATGACTTGTAGATACTATGACACAACGAATTGAAACAGTTGTACAAATAAAGATGGAGTTACACGGGGGTAAAGTCTTTTGTAGTAATTAGAGCAAACAATAAAATTATTTACCAGCTGTATACTTTATTCTCTAAATTATATTTAAAGTTAGGTGAACTTAAAATGTATCTTAAATTTTTTTAAAGTAAATTAAACTTTAAATATAACTTTACCCCTGTGTAACCTTTATATTTAAAACTGTTTCAATTAGTTGCGGCATAATATCTACAAGTCCTAAACATACTTTCCTGGAGAAAAAATCAAAAATATTGTACAGTCTGTGTTATAATTATTCAGTTTATTCAGTTCCATAAAGTTTCGACTATTGATTTGATTTGATATTGTGTAAAATGTATTGCAGTTTTCAATAAATATTGGATACAGGACATTATACTTGTATTAAGATTTGTATTTAAACTTTTGTACAACAAAAAATGACTTTTTTTACGTCTGGGCCAATTTCTATGAGACGGGGCTCGTATATAATAATTTATTTTACAAGTCACTTAAATAAGAGAATTATTGGCATTTATTTTGTGAAATAGATGTTTAATTTATTGTTCTTATTTAATATGGGTGTGACAGCATAAATTGTGCGATAAATGTTACTAATATATTTGTGTTTTCTAGGTATTCGAGGATTGAATAGAGGACTTATACAAGTGCCGTGTTATCTTCTAAGGAAGCAGGAGCAATTTTAAAGGCCTTCAAAAAACATGAGGGAATATTTTTTCGGTAAGTTTCTTTACTTTTTTTTGTAATACATACATATCTGTCGTGCCTTTTACCCAAGTTGGGTACGGCAGCCTCACATGCGAGTCATCGGTATGGATATTATGTTTTACCATGTGTGCAGTTACCAGCAGGTAGGTAACTCACTCATGACTGGAGAGTACACTACAGGACAGATTTTTGTGCAGTATATTGAAATTGGATCAGAAACTAAACAGTCGGCCATTAGTACATTCAGTTATGCATCCAATTTAGACTATTTTATTTCAATTTCAATATTGAATCTTAAAACATTACATTTATTTATTATTATTATTCAACAGGTTTAGAACCCAATTACAGAATAATATTACAACATTGCAAATGTACATTGACTAAATATAGTGAACAAAAAGTAGAACAAAAAATTTATACAAATACAGATAATAAACCGAGATTAAATCGAGGAAACAAACTCAAACAAATATAATAATATTAATTACATACATAATCTATCACGCCTTTCACCCAATTAGGGTGCGGCAGCCTCACATATTGTGAGTTATCGGTATAGATATATATTTTATCGTGTGTGCGGTTACCAGCCGTCAACTGATGAATACTTCCTGTATAAAATAATTCATTTGTTATAAATATTTAATATTTTCAGGATAAGCAAATAGTGTTGATCAAATGTAAATAAATTATTTGTGGTTCCTAGGTATTCGAGCATATTATAATATGCATGGGAAGAATGTGATCAAGCCAAGCAGTCTTCGAAGGACATGGAAGAATTTTCTGCACATGACATCAACCACGAGAGTCGTCGAGGGATTACACTGGACAACTTCAACATCCATCGTGGGACTTTCTGCAGGCGACATCAACTCCAGCAGCCTTCTAGAGACTTAGTGATAAGTGAATTATCAAAGATAGTTTTGCCAGTCTTTTCCCTTTGCGTGAATCATTCTTTAACTCGAAATAATACTTTACATAAATAATAAAGACGAATCTTCTATCTTTGATAATACTGTTGAGATTGGAATTAAATGAATATAGGCTGCACAGTCTTGGGTTCAATTCCCAATGACCATGTGAATATGATCTCAACAATTAATTTTAACTTAGGTAATAGTTAGCAAGGAGTAAACCACATCGTCTTTACTTTACTAGTACTTTAATAGTACTTTAGTAGTACAGATTAAGGGATCAAGGAAATTTGGAAGAAACTAGTGACATTATTTATTTTAAAATAATTTTAATTGGGATGATAGCTTTGCCTTTGGTTGTTTTGTTTGTCATGTTCTTGGGTTTCAAGTTAAAATCAATTGCGGTCAATATTAAACTTAAATAGGAAATGTCACTAGTGAAAATAAATGTGGTTTACTCCTTGTTCAATGGCCCTTTTTCAACGAACAAAATAAATAAAGAGATGCATTTGAAACTGCAAATTAAATTGAAGATGTTAATGTGACAATACAATAAATAAAGAACAAGAAGTGATGAATAAATTCGTTGTTGCCAGATACTTAACATTAAGTTGCGAACATAAGTTGAATGTTGTAGACTTTTTTGAATAATAACAAATGAATTAATTTGAAGTAACTGGCAGCTTCGAAACAGCAGACAGTATGCATCTCTTTCTTTAATGAATTATGTACAGGACCATTTAGACTTAGGAAATTTTGGTAGGTGAAATAACTTACAGTGACATTTCGGTTCGCGAATTATTCTTTTGCAATTAGGTGTGGCATTGATTTAAATTTAAATGAATTGAATTAGAATTGAAATTGGGATTAGTATAGTTAGGGGCTTGCTATCTTATATAGCTTGCTTTTAACTTGACTACGTTAGAACTTTTTTGGCTTTGCTAGACATGTGTGCGGCAGCATGCAGGTCTAGTTTTGTACCCTCCCATACTCGTGTATGGGGGCAACGTTGGACACGGTACCCTACCGTACCCTCTATCTGCCTAGGCGAATCCAAGCGCAGCTGCAAGCGGACGCCTCGCCCTTGCTTCAGTGATGGACGACTACCTAGTGTATGTATGGTACTAGCGGATGTGGTGACGGGAAGCCAGTCGATGTTTACCTGCGGCTATCGAAGCCGGTGCGCGCTGTCGGAAGGTTCATTCGCTAGGTATGTTAAAGGCAGTCTTAGTCCGCCTAGCGAATATGCTAAATCCGACCAGGACATGGTGCGTACGTCGTTGTGGGCTAGGCGTAATGGTAAACACTGGAATAGCGTGTAACTAAGCGGTAAACTGCGGGGAATCGGATAAGACGTCCCACGTAAACTTTTGAGCATAAGAACAACACTAGGCCGGATTGTTCTTCAGGGTTAGAATCAATCAGCGACCGGGTAACTCAAAATTATGTACAATGATGTACTTAGGACAATGCCACACAGTAAATTCAACTAGAGTGGGTTGGGGGACTGGGAATAGCTTAGAGTCAATAGGAACCGTTAAAGCGCATTTTAGTATTTGTATTTGTTTGCATGTCCTTCCGTTGAAGGGCCGACGAGGGCACGGTACACCCTGCATAGACCGCTTTTGGCACCCCAACCTCCTGGCGCCTTCGTCATCGTGCCTCGGATGGCTTAGACGCCAGGGGGCAAGATGGAACCAATAAGTCATGTTGTGGTCGGTGAGTCATTGGCGGGCAGTATAGTACTTGGTCGCAGATGACTTCGAACCGTACGTCCTTGCACGTGTAAGGATCGACGAGGGATTCGGTGCACTCCACGGGGAGTCGGGATGTAGCAGCTCGTTGGGTTTAGGTCAGTCAGCCTTCGATAGCTTGGATGAATTGAGTCACTAGAATGCAAAACTGAATCCATCCCGGCAATCCTGAGCATGAAGGTGGTGATGGACCGTGGAAAGTCTTTCCCTGGCTGTCTACCGAGCTCTAAGCACTCATCCGGGGATCGGCAAGAAATCCCACGCCTTTGCACAAGAACAACAATCGGTTGTTCTTGGGGTTAGAATCAAAAAGCGCGCGCGGTAAATGTTAAATATTGGGTGGAGCTGGATACCTAGGTCAAAGTCACTAGTATTTCACCTATCATATTTCAAACTTAGGTTTAAGTAAGCAAAAAGTTGACAAGGAATAAACCGTCCTCATTTAACTGTACTATTACTTTAATAGTATAGATTTACGGGTTATACAGAATTTTAATGAGATTAGTGACATTATTATCGATTAAAGTATTTTATAATTGGGGTGATAGCTTTGTTTTTAGTTGTTTGTTTTCCATGTTCTATTGGTTTACTAAACAACACCCACAGGTTAGGGTTGCATTTAATATTTTAAATTTTTAGATGATTTCTTTTTTGTTCGTCGTCCTTTAAAGTTGAAGGACAAGGGGCTGTGTGCGCTCCGTTGTGCGCACAGACTCTCGGTGTACGCCCTCTATACGATTAGAGACGGTGGCGTCGGTTGTATGCTTCCGGAAATCCTAAGGTCTCCTCTCAGCGGCTTTCCAGTGATTGCATTTCGCATGAGGTTAGAGCAAGGCGTGGCGGGTTCTCTGCATCGTGTTCCTAAGCGGTAACAAGCCCACGAGAGGTCGGCAGGACACCTCACGATATTTGCATTTGTAGAGCAACATCGGTTGTTCTTGGGTATCAAGTTAAAATCACCCGCGGTCAATATTAAACTCAGATAGGAAATGTCACTAGTAAAATATGTGTGCGGTTTGTTCCTTGTTTAATGGTCCTTTTATGAATTATGTACAGGACCATTTATGTGGAGAAGTGGAGAAAAGAATCATGTTGGTTGGTTGCGTGTTGGGTTCTCTTCTCCACTCCTTCAATTTTTTTAGACATTGCCATATGTAACTTAATCTTTGATACAATAATTGTATACAAAACATACGTATCTATTTTGCCTATCATTCAGCTTGGGTGTGGCAGCCTCATATACTGTGAGTTATCAATATAAATGCAGTTATTACAATATTGACTTGTAATTACATTTGGCAATAAAATTCAATTGCAATGTAACAAAATGTAACTAATCATTTATTGTATTTCTTTCAGGGCAAGTCATTTCATTATTTTATATTGTAATAAAATTACAAAAACTTATTGTATTTGAATATTTTATTTGTAAATGTGTTGATGTGATGATGATGATGATTCTGTGAGCGAATAAGTTTGTGAAATAGTTAATGTGCGTTTGCGTGAACGTTCTGCGAATTAGTGGATTAAAATGATTGATGGTTAATTGCGAGTGCAAATGATTTCAAGTGAACGAAGCAAATGAAGTGTGCCTACCCAACTTGGGAAATGATACATTTATGTGTGTTTTAAAGAGAATGTGTGCGGTTGAGATGAGCTTTTGTTTGGACGTCCGGTGAATATGTTGATTGGAATGACTGATCATGTATTAGAAATGTAAATTATTTGAGTGGAAAGAATAAAAGAGCTTGAATGAAAAGGATAATAAATGTGGATGACGCGAAAGAAGTGTGTCAGGATGGGAATGTTTGACTGCTTGTTGAGTTTAAATGTGTGACAAGGTTCGTGCCACCCAAACTTGGTAAATGGCGTGATATTATTGCATGTATTATGTATGAAAGTATATATTTCTCTTATGTATTTGTGTTGTATATAAAAGAAAGAAAAATTAACAGTTTTTATTTATTTTCCACATGTTTCCTTTCAAAATGAGTCAATATATGCAGTATTGTTGCATGAATTATTTAAATGAAATGTAAATTTTTTTAAATAAATAAATAATTTTGTCAGAATAGAAAATTTGCTTTATTATATTTATTAAACAACTTATCGTTGTCCTACGTCCCATTATATAGCGTTTAATTTAATTGTTTAGGGGTGAAATCACTCAAAACGAGATTAGTGCTGCCATCTCTTGGTGTGACGTCATAGAATATTTTTGAGCAGTGGCCTAGAAAATGAAGCTGTTAATTAAAAATTTACCATCACAATATTTCTGATTTGCTAGGAAAATTTTAAAGTGCTTATTTCTTGTAAACTAAGGGTTGTAAGATAAAGAGGGGTAGTTTACCCCCTCAATTTGACCTGCTGAATCCAAATATGCCTTCGGTTTTGTTGTACAATCCTTAGATTTCGAGTTATAAGCCTTTTAAAATTTTCCTAGCGTAGTTGCAATTTTGTATTTATATATAAATATATCAAAAGCGTAAGTAATTATGTAATTCTGAGGGTAGATTTAGAATCAGAGAGTCCTAATTAGGGGTATTCGATATAAACAATCCATGAAATCAACGTATTTTGAGTCGATTTTGGTGAAATTTTGCTGACATTAAATAATTATTATCTCGTAAACTAAAGGGCTAAGGGCAAAAAGTTAAATACAAAGGGTGCGTAACTTTTCATTCTCTATCTGCCTGTCTATAGATACGGCCGTTTTGGCCGATTTTTAATTATTTTTTTGATCTCCCACCATTCATGTTATCCTGATACAAACTTGGTGATTTTTGTTCGATTCAAATCTGAAGTCGAGTGAGGGTGGAAATTTAAAAACACGATTACGTAAAAACTAAGGGTTGGGGAGTGATTTACGGGTCATATTCGTACTCTACGCGTTGAAATACACCAGTATGTATATTGCCACCCTTAAAAGTTAATTAGCACCGGAGATATTCAACCCTTATTTGTATCTTCGGTTCTAAGGGTCGTATCGAAAAAATCTACATTGCATTCGATAGGGGATGAAAAACTGAGTATCTTTTACATTTAACTTTTTCCTCTACGACCCTTAGTTTAAGGGTTAATGACTATGTTTAGACGACTTTTTCACCACTTTGATTGCTCATAACCCTTAAACTAAGGGTCGTAGAGGAAAAAGTTAAATGTAAAAGATACTCAGTTTTTCATCCCCTATCGAATGCAATGTAGATTTTTTCGATACGACCCTTAGAACCGAAGATACAAATAAGGGTTGAATATCTCCGGTGCTAATTAACTTTTAGGGGTGGCAATATGCATACTGGTGTATTTCAACGCGTAGAGTACGAATATGACCCGTAAATCACTCCCCAACCCTTAGTTTTTACGTAATCGTGTTTTTAAATTTCCACCCTCACTCGACTTCAGATTTGAATCGAACAAAAATCACCAAGTTTGTATCAGGATAACATGAATGGTGGGAGATCAAAAAAATAATTAAAAATCGGCCAAAACGGCCGTATCTACAGACAGGCAGATAGAGAATGAAAAGTTACGCACCCTTTGTATTTAACTTTTTGCCCTTAGCCCTTTAGTTTACGAGATAATAATTATTTAATGTCAGCAAAATTTCACCAAAATCGACTCAAAATACGTTGATTTCATGGATTGTTTATATCGAATACCCCTAATTAGGACTCGCTGATTCTGAATCTACCCTCAGAATTACATAATTACTTACCCTTTTGATATATTTATATATAAATACAAAATTGCAACTACGCTAGGAAAATTTTAAAACGCATATAACTTGAAAAATAAGGGTTGAACGACAAAACTGAGGGCATATTTGGATTCAGCAGGTCCTAATTGAGGGGTTAAACTACCCCTCTTTATCATACTACCCTTAGTTTACGAGAAATAAGCACTTTAAAATTTTCCTAGCAAATAATTAGAAGAATATTGTGATAGTAAATTTTTAATTAACAGCTTCACTTTCTAGGCCACTGCTCAAAAATATTCCAAGAGATGTCTCGTTTTGAGTGATTTCACCCCTAAAAAATTAAATTAAACGCTATATAACGGGACGTAGGACAACGATAAGTTGTTTATTAAATATAATAAAGCAAATTTTCTATTCTGACTAAATTATTTATTTATTTTAAAAAAACTACATTTCATTTAAATAATTCATGCAACAATACTGCATATTTACTGATTTTAAAAGGAAACATGAGGAAAATAAATAAAAACTGTTCATTTTTCTTACTTTTTATATACAAGACAAATACATAGAGAAATATATACTTTCATACATATTACATGCAATAATATCGCGCCATTTACCAAGTTGGGGGGTGGCACAAATCTTGTCACACATTTAAACTCAACAAGCATTCCTTTCCTGACACATTTCTTCCCCGTCATCCACAATTATTATCCTTTTCATTCAAGCTCTTTTATTCTTTCCACTCAAATCATTTACATTTCTAATACATGATCAGTCATTCCAACCAACATATTCACCGGACGTCCAAACAAAAGCTCATCTCAACCGCACACATTCTCTTTAAAACACACATAAATGTGCCATTTCCCAAAATGGGTTGCCACACTTCAATCGCTTCGTTCACTCAAAATCATTTGCACTCGCAATTAACCTTCAATCATTTTAATCCACTAATTCGCAGAACGTTCACGCAAACGCACACTAACTATTTCACAAAAACTCATTCGCTCACAGAATCATTTCTCTCAAACATCAACACATTTACAAATGAAATATTAAAATACAATACAAGTTTTTGTAATTTTATTACAACATAAAATATTGAAATGACTTGCCCTGTAAGAAATACAATAAATTATTAGTTACATTTTACATGACAATTGAATTTTATTTCCAACTGTTATTACATGAGTTGACGGCTTGTAACTGTACCCATATAAGATACATAACTCATGTTTTGTATATTTTGATTCAAAGATAAAAGTTATAAATGAATAATCAATTTTATTAATGGCAATGACTGATTTTTCTGCTCATAAAAACCTTTGCCGAGGATATACTGAAGTATCTTTGATATTTTATATTATAAGTTTGAAATATATGATAGGTGAAATACTAGTGACATTGCCCTAATCCATCTCCACCCAATATTTAACATTTAACGCGCGCGCTTTGTGATTCTAACCCAAAGAACAACCGATGATTGTTGTTCTTGTGCAAATATAGTGGGATTTCTTGCCGATCCCCGGATGAGTGCTTAGTACGCACTAGACAGCCAGGGAAAGACTTTCCACGGTCCATCACCACCTTCATGCTCAGGATTGCCGGGATGGATTCAGTTTTGCATTCTAGTGACTCAATTCATCCAAGCTATACTAATCCCAATTTCAAATTCAATTCAATGCCACACCGAATTGCAAAAGAATAATTCGCGAACCGAAATATTTAATGTCACTGTAAGTTATTTCACCTACCAAAATTTCCTAAGTCTAAATGGTCCTGTACATAATTCATTAAAGAAAGAGATGCATGCTCTCTGCTGTTTCGAAGCTACCAGTTACTTCAAATTAATTCATTTGTTATTATTCAAAAGTCTACAACTTTCAACTTATAAAAAATTAATTCTGCTCAAATTTTCATCATTATGTTCGCAATTTAATGTTAAGTATCTGGCAACAACGAATTTATTCATCACTTCTTGTTCTTTATTTTTGTATTGTCACATTAAATTCTTCAATTTTATTTGTAGTTTCAAATGCATCTCTTTTTTTATTTTGTTCGTTGAAAAAGGACCATTGAACAAGGAGTAAACCACATTTATTTTCACTAGCGACATTTCCTATTTAAGTTTAATATTGACCGCAATTGATTTTAACTTGAAACCCAAGAACATGACAAACAAAACAACCAAAGGCAAAGCTATCACCCCAATTAAAATTATTTTAAAATAAATAATAATGTCACTAGTTTCATCAAAATTCTGTTGATCCCTTAATCTGTACTACCAAAGTACTACTAAAGTAAAGTAAAGACGATGTGGTTTACTCCTTGCAAAGTATTACCTAAGTTAAAATTAATTGTTGAGATCATATTCATATGGTCCTTGGGAATTGAACCCAAGACTGTGCCGTCTGTAATAATTTAATTCAAATCTCAACATTATTATCAAAGATAGAAGATTTCAAGCCTTTATTATTTATGTAAAGTATTATTTCAAGTTAAAGAATGATTCACGCAAAAGGAAAGGACTGGCAAAACTATCTTTGATAATTCACTTATCACTAAGTCTCTGGAAGGCTGCTGGAGTTGATGTCGCCTGCAGAAAGTCCCACGATGGATGTTGAAGTTGTTCAGTGTAATCCCTCGACGAATCTCGTGGTTGATGTCATGTGCAGAATATTCATCCATGTCCTTCGAAAACTGCTTGGCTTGTTCACATCGAATACCTAGGAACCACAAATCATTTATTTACATTTGATAAACAGTGTTTGCTTATCCTAAAAATATTAAATATTTATAATAAATGAATTATTTTATACAGGAAGTATCCAACAGTTGATGGCTGGTAACCGCACACACGATAAAAATATATATCTATTCCGATAACTCACAATATGTGAGGCTGCCGTACCCTAATTGGGTGAAAAGCATGATAGATTATGTATGAAATTAATATTATTATATTTGTTTGACTTTGTTTCCTCGATTTTATCTCGATTTATTTAGATCTGTATTTGTATTTCTATTTTGTTCACTATATTTAGTCCATGTACATTTGCAATGTTGTAATATTATTCTGTAATTGGGTTCTAAACCTGTTGAATAATAATAAATAAATGTAATGTTTTAAGATTCAATACTGAAATTGAAATAAAATAGTTTAAATTGGATGCATAGCTGAATGTGCTAATGACCGAAAGTGGTTCTGACTGTTCAGTTTCAGATCCAATTTCAATTTACTGCACAAAAATCTGGCCTGTAGTGTACTCACCACAAACAGTCATGAGTGCGTTAACTGCTGATAACTGCACTTGTACACGTCCTCTATTCATCCTCGAATACCTAGAAAACACAAATATATTAGTAACATTTATCGCACAGTTCATGCTGTCACACCCATATTAAATAAGAACAATAAGCTAAACATCTATTTAACCAAGTAAATGCCAATAATACTCTTATTTAAGTGACTTGTAAAATAGATTAATAATTTGATCTACTGTATATACGAGCCCAGTCGTTTTTTATTGTACAAAAGTTTAAATAAAATCAAAATATAAGTATAATGTACTGTATCTTATATTTATTGAAAACTGCAATACATTTTACACAATCTCAAATCAAATCAATAGTCGAAACTTTTTGGAACTGAATAAATATATTTGTTTTGAAAAATAGTTCTATGAAGGGCAATCAAAGAATTATGACATAGACTGCAGAATATTTGTGATTTTTTTCTCCAGAAAAGTATGCCGCAACGAATTGAAACAGTTTTAAAAATAAAGGTGGAGTTACATAGGGGTAAAGTCGTTTATAGCAATTAGAGGAAACAATAAAAATATTTGCCAGCTGTATACTTTACTTAAAATATATTAAAGATACATTTTAAGTTTACCTAATTTTAAATATAATTTAGAGAATAAAGTATGCAGCTGGTAAATCATGTTATTGTTTGCTCTAATTACTACAAAAGACTTTACCCCCGTGTAACTCCATCTTTATTTGTACAACTGTTTCAATTCGTTGTGTCATAGTATCTACAAGTCATAAACATATTTTTCTAGAGAAAAAAACCCAATTGTCCTTGTATAGGACGATGTTTCAAATTGTTTATTTTATTCAGTTCCATAAAGTTTCGACTGGTGATTTTAATTGAGATTGTGTAAAATGTATTGCTGATTTCAATAAATAGAAGATACAGTAAATTATATTTGTATCTTGATTTTTATTTAAACCTTTATACAACAAAAACGATTTCTTTTTATGTCTGGACCATGTGTTTTGTTTCAGTTTCAAATCCAGGCAGGTACACATTTCAGTTAACTGCACAAACATCTCTCCTGCAGTGTACTCTCCACAGTCATGAGTGAGTGAGACTGGCAACCGCACACACGGTAAACCATATACCTAAACCGATGACTCACATAAGTGAGGCTGCCACACTTAAATTGAGTGAAAGCATGCAGTCACTTTTTGATCTGTAGTATCTATACTGATGTTCACAGTAATCTGTGAGGCTGCCACACTCCAGATGAGTAAAAGCATCATGTTCCAAATGGAAAACACAAAGTAAAAATAAAAAACTTACGTGTTAAACTGGGGAACGAGACATTTTTAGAAGTACACCAGCTGAAGAAGATTCATTCATTTAGTAGCACCAGATGATGTTTCTTGTCCTAGAGACTAGACTCTAACAGTAGAATTTCAAACCAAAGAATCTTCAAACTTTGTACATGAAGTCCAAATTAATCTGAAACAATAACAAACATTTAGATTCATATAAACCTGCACTACATATCAAAAAATCTTCACTGTGCTGTGCTCTCCGCACATTTAAATAATAAGTTAGTAAAAAATAACATAATGACTAATGTGTTCTTCAGAAAACACATCTTTATAAATATCCTATAGCGATGGATAATTTTCAAGGCGAAATAATTTCCTCAGGCAATTTTACCCCAAGAACCACATTTTCGCGAATTTTCTACGACAATTACATGTCTCTTTCGTGCTACCATTGCAATAAGGGGCACCAGTAGAGACAGCATAATATTTAAAGGACAAAATCAGCTCTCAGACAATTTTATGCCAGTAACAAAATTTTCACGAATTTTCTACGATAAATAATAAAATAAATAATATAACTAATATTTAAAGGACAAAATCAGCTCTCAGACAATTTTATGCCAGTAACAAAATTTTCACGAATTTTCTACGATAAATAATAAAATAAATAATATAACGAAATGCTTCATATGTACTACCTCTAGGGAAAGACAGCAGCGTATTATGGGGCCCAACAGTAAAGTAGGATAATGGGAATCGGCATTCCCTAGGAAATTTTACCCCTGACTACAAATTTTCACGGCTATTCTAAGATTATTAACAAATAAATCATAAAGTATTTAAAAATAATGGCAGCTGAACAGATTGTAGCAGCCATTTTAATTATAAATGTGAAAATATCTACTCTATAATCACAAATATAAAACAAGAGTATCCATGGCTTGAGAATCACTCATTGAGCTACGACTGTTATACATTGAAAGTGTGGTTCTTAATATAGAAATGTCAGAGGAATGATGATGAAAAATGCTTACATGATTGCTTGAAGATCTGAAGATGTTGATTCCAAGTTGATTGTTGGTTGATGTTTCCCGAAGGCTGCTGCAGATGAATGTTGAAGTTGTTCTCCAGTGAAGTCTCTTGTCGTTGATGTCAGGTGCAGAATATTCTTCTATGTCCTTCGAAGACTGCTGAAGTCATTGTTCAGTTGTTCACATTCATATTCCTTCTTGCAATAAATGATATGCTCAAATACCTAGGAACCACAAATCATTTATTTACATTTGATAATTATTACTAAATAAAAATTATTTTATACAGGAATATCTGCACAAATATTACACTTGTGGGTTATTTTTCACCAACAACTATTATATTATAATAATAATAACTATTATATTTTATATATTGATTCAACCTTGTAAAGTTTAAACAGTAAACAGAATAATTAAGTTACAAATTGGTTTGTAGAATTACATAAGTATTCAATAACATGAAATAAATCATGTTCAATATGAAATTTTGAGTTAAAATGTAAATAGTAATATCTGTAATGTAAATAGTACATATCTTACCTTCCATATTCGGGGGCAGAGCACCTCGTGCTAAATTTTCAGGATTTTGTAATCTGTAACAAAATAAATATTTTCGTTATTACACAACTGCAAACATTTAAAATGCATCGCAAATCAATATGTACGTTTGCCAGAAATTATTACATCACGAACGAATGTGCAATTAGCGTAAATAAATAATAAAAGAAAGACTGCTTACCTTAGCTGTAGAAATAAATATTCTCATTATGTAATCTCATGTTTAAGATCCTCATTTTCTTCAAAGATGATGTTAGACACCCTGAATTTCAGGTAGTTACGAGTATTTTCTTTGAAATTGTCCCATTTCTACACATAACAGCGTTTACCTGTAAATAAATCACTTATAAATACTTGAAGCGATGGCCTCGGCTGGCATGAACTGATCATGAAGTCCATTAACAGCAAATTAATAAGTTTACAACTTATTGATCATTTAGTCGCAAACCAACATTATTTTCTGTCTAGGATACTCACAATTTCTTACTTATCACTTGAAATTAAGCCACTGGTTATTTAAATATAAAGAACAAACTACGAACATGCAATGGCGTGAGTATCATTGCATTCCATCAAAAATTACACAACCTCAATATGGCGTTGAAAAAAATCAATAATTTGTTCATAAATCGTGAAATCAAACCGTGATTTCTGCCCTCTTTTGAATAAAGTAAGAACTACTCTTACTCTGGCTACGTTCCCAAGTTTTTATCAAGTCTTAAACGGTGTAGAGTTTAGATAGTTGTGTACTGGAAATTTCACGTTTGCAACGTATTTCACAATGCTTTCACATGATAGAAGACGGATTTCTCAACAGCCGCTTAGTTTTGAAGTGTAGAGTATAACCTAATATTAGAGAATGTAATTTAGGAACGCAGTTTTGATTTTTGATAAGCGGATACGCAAATTTTAAATACGAGACGAAGTTATGTGGGAGGGAAGTTGTTAAAGAAAAGTTAAACTACAAGAAGACATACAAAAAATTGTCATCTGGTTAAAATAGCAGCTTGAAATGTTTGAAAATGTGATTACTAATAGTATTACGACTGAGGAATCCAATTATATTAAATAAAAATCGATATTTTTAATAAAGTGCATTCAATTAAAAATTTAGAAAAACATTATTTCTAAAACAGAAACATGCAAGGAATCTAATTGTGTTAAATATAAAAAATATATATAGTAACAAATTATGTATTTACCAAGTACCAAAATCTTTCAGGAACTGTTGAATATATTTCTATAGCTATATAAGAAATTAATAATGCACATAATTTAAAATTTAAACTAAAAGTATACCTATTTTGTTTATAAAGATAAAATAGGTGTGAAACGGATAAATACTGTTTATAATTCAACGAATTTTTGTATATATATACAGGGTGTCTATTTAACTCGGGCCACTATTGGTAATTCCTAAACTAGAACAGATACGACTTCGGTTAAATTAGACAAAAGTTACCTTATCAGAAGGCCATTCCAGTGATGTTTTTGTTTATTCAAAAATATGCACAGGTAACTAGATAGTGCAAAAACTTTTATTTTTTTAAATGGCAATCACAGTTAGCTATGGCATCATTAAAAGGAGTATTTGTTTCTCTTTTCAACTGTATGTAAATTTTCATCATTTATTTTTTAAATAAATGTTTTATTTACACAAAACATAATATACTTAATTCTAATGGCACTTATTAAAGTAGGCTTTGATAAAAACAATTTAAAACGATTTATATTGTATTAAACATTTTTCTCGTATTGCTGTCAGTTTTTATATTGTTAAAAGTAGTTTTTAGTACTGTTGTCATATTAAATTATTTTTATCAAGACCTGCTTTAATAAGTGCCATTAGAATTAAGTGTATTTGGTTTTGTGTAAATAAAACATTAATTTAAAAAATAAATGATGAAAATTACATACAGTTGCAAAGAGAAAAAAATACTCCTTTTAATGATGCCATAGCTAACTGTGATTGCCATTTAAAAAAATAAAAGTTTTTGCACTATCTAGTTACCTGTGCATATTTTTGGATAAACAAAAACATCACTGGAATGGCCTTCTGATAAGGTAACTTTTGTCTAATTTAACCGAAGTCGTATCTGTTCTAGTTTAGGAATTACCAATAGTGGCCCGAGTTAAATAGACACCCTGTATATCACACGTATTAATAATTTATTCAATTATTATTATATTTTATATAAATGTAATTAATCCTAACTAATATTATTCTATAACACAAATCATAACATTCCATGTGATAATTCAATATTTCTATACACAAAAATGAGTTTATATACAATTTAATACTCATTTTGATTAGTTTATTATGAAAATTCTGTTTTCACAAGCATTATTCAACAAAAGATGATAACCATGATATTTGACAATGTATATTGTAAATATGTGACATTACTTTAGTAATTCAGGCTAATTGGGATTGGTACTGTTTCTAGTAAGATTCAATACTAGAAAATAGATTGTAAGGTTGTTTCACACATAAAATGCATCATGACTACTTCTTTACAAGATTTCTACCAGTTTTAATCACATATTAATGGTCAACTTTTGATTATGCATAGAATATGATATGATTTTAACGATGTAAGCTTAATATTGTATTTTCACTCTAGTCTATGGTTGTATATTAGAAGAACACGGTGAAAAAATTATACCCTTATGCTATATTGTCTCAAAATGCAATGGGGAACCATTTTAATTTTTGTAACGCACGCTATTTCCCAATTTGCAAAAATATTACAAATAACCAAAAATATATTTTGTATATTTATTCTATAAACTAAAAGGAGTCTATGTTTTTGTTGTGGTACTAATTGGTATCATTTTGAACCTATAAAATTGATAAACCATTTTACTTCTGGAGAATATTAATAACTTATACTGATTTAAGAAATAGTTTATTAACTTTACAGGATCTGGGAATAATATTCGGGTGCAATTTATTGGTATATAATAAATTATTTGTTCTAAATCTGTTGGTCTATTTTGAACTTCGCAACGAATAAATCATTAAATTAAAACAAAGTTCTGTTCCTACATGGATTCTTTCATAATCCTGGTTAGAATTGCTTGTCAAATAGCAACGGCGCTAAATTAAACCTTCAATAAGTCTTGGCAAAAAGAATTTCTAATTTATTCATAGCAAACGGTAAATTCAGAATCATGAAAGAATCCTTGTGTGAACAAGACTTATGCCTGTGGCACACCGGTCGAGGAGCATCGAGGACCATCGAGTAACTCCTCGATGAAACGAAAGAACGCACCCGTCCGCGATGGATTTCTATTTAATCGGTGACAAATACATCAAAGTTTTGCGCGAAATCAAATCCAAAGATACGTCTGAAATGAGATACATTCGTTTCATCGAGGAACAACTCGATGAAAATAGCGGCGCCCCTATTTTTCGTCGAGGACGGGGTGCGTTCTATCGTTTCATCGAGGAGTTACTCGATGGTCCTCGATGCTCCTCGACCGGTGTGCCACAGGCATTAAAGAGTCGTTGCGCTACTTCATATAAATAACCTTTTACGAAAGATTATCTAAATAACAACCATAAAAAACAACAAACTGCCAAATATCAAAGTAAAATAAATAAAAATTGAATTATCAAAATAGTATATTATGATGCAAGTGTGTAAGTAAACTTTTAAAGTACATTCGACAGATTTTTACGACGCTAGTGCTTTAAAAGCATTTATACACTTATACGCTATTTTTATTATACCTGCATCCTATTTGTAAAATAGAGCTGGTAAACAGCATTTTGAATCATTTTACAAAGTAGTCTGGGTGTTTTAACCAGATATTATGATGCGTGTAATAAAAATGTAATTTTGTGATAAAAATAAAAAAACGAAAATAAATACCTTGTTATTTAGATAATCTAACGTCTAAAATAGACCTGGAGGTCGGTAATCCACAGAGTCATCTCCAGCAGGCGCACAAAGATGCGGTGAACATGTTACTCGTGCACCGGCTCCACAAATGCACTCCAGACAGTTCCCAGTCGCATGCGGAAGCATTTCTCCAATCTTGTAAGATGTACCTACAAAAAATATAATCAATACTCAAATTCATCAAAAAATTCAGATAACTAGAGAGTTGCAATATAATATCGTGCCCGATTTTACCCCTTGCCAGAAATGACTTTTTATATTAATTCAAGTCTTGCCGCCAAGAAAATGTTACATCCGGGGTATTTCAAACAGGACGTCATTTTAAACAAGTGTTTTAATTATGTACTAAAGACTTATTTTACTACTTCTGGTACTTGATGTACATAATAAGAAGCATTCAAAGACATTATTTGCACTTACGGGAATAAAACTACTTTTTAGTCTTTATTTTTAAGGACTAGGGTTCTTAATTTGATCCTAGGGGATTAATTTTCATAGTTTTAATCCCGTTGTCAAGGAATTGAATTAATTAATACCGTTATCAAGTAAATACGTACTATTTGTTACAGAGTATCTATGGTAAAATATAAATATTTGGCATAAAGTTTACTGTCAAAATTACAAAATGTGTATTCTTTTAAACTAGTATTATGCATTCCTATGAGAGTGATGTGAAAAAAATAGCGTATATACCACAGGACTAAAGTAGGTACCTTTAATCTCTCAGGTGCTTATTTCACTCACCATAGGCTCGTGAAATAAACTACACCATCAGGATTAAATCATGCACTTTACTCCTCTAATATAAACTATTTGTTGAAGCCAAGACTTGAATTAATATAAAAAGCCATTTCTGGCATGGGGTAAAATCAGGCACGATTTTATATACGGCTCTCTAGCTAATATACTAGGTGGCACAAAAGTAATCTTTCCATCGGATGATGCTTTCATTTTTGCAGCTGGCGTCTCATGTCATTGCGACTTTGACATTAATGAAGTAAACAGATATTCACATTTTCCACTTTCAATCACTGAACGATCAAATTTAGTTAGAGGTATTCAAACTTTTTAAACGTAAACATAAATCTAAACCTTAAAACTGAAAGCTTATGTGAATGAGGTTTTTATATGTTTTGAATGAGGTTTTTATATGTTTTGAATGAGGTTTTGTTCAGTTACTGCCTGGAAATCGGCTGATTACTTTTGGGCTACCTTGTATTACTTTACGTACCCATGACAACACAAACGCTGGGTTCTGTGGTGCCCGTAGTTCTGTCAGTTCCTAAACTATTCTGAGTCGTTTCTTCAACGAAAGTCGTGTCCGTAGGGTCTTCAGATGTGGAAGAATTGTCATAAGTGCTCCAGGTGTCTTCTAGGTCACTTGATGTTAACGTTGAAGACGTTTCTGTGACTGAACGGTGTGTCTGGGTGCTTGAAGACGTCGGGTGAACCGTGGGTAGCTTCATCGGAAGGTTTAGATGCTCTAAGTGGTTGTCCAGGCCATTTGCTGCAAGAAAACATATTATAAACTGTTTAAATCATGTGTGAAGATTGAAAATAACTCATAAAATAATAGTGTTTATACACAAGGTATTTAGGGAAAGATATATTACATTAGTTCTTATATAATTTGGTTTTATTTCTGCTTAAAGATTACAAAAAATACCCTAATTTGTACAAATAATTTGATGATCTCTAAGTAAAGCCGCATCCACAGTCCGAAATTAAAGTAATAAAGTAAAATAAACAGCTGATTTGTTCTACGACTCAAATTTCGATGAACATTTAAATGAATTTCTTTAAGTTGCAGTGATATGAATTACACCAAATTTCGGACTGTGAATGCGGCTTAAAGCCATGAATACTACTAAATACTAGTGTTAAAGCCATACACTTTATAAAACGTAATTATGTACACAGTGGAACATGTTTAGCACATTGTTGACAGTCTTATGCCCTCCTCACTCAAGGATTCTTTCACATCCTTCTAAATTTTGAAGAAAATAATCTTGGTGAGAATCAAATACCGGCGCCGCTAAAATCTTCAATGAGTCTCGGAAAAGAAGAATTTCTAATTCATTGAAGCCTCATTCATATATTTAAGCATTTAGTTTTAAGATTTACATTTATGTTAACGTTTAAGAAAGTTTAAATACATATAACTATATATGAGCATTCACAGTGCTTGAAAACACTGTGAATGTTCGTATTTAGTTACATGAATTTAAATATTCAGTCCCACAAGCATTTAGTTTTAAGGTTTACATTTATGTTTACGTTAAGAAAGTTTGTATACATCTAACTAAATATGAGCGTTCACAGCGCTTGCAAGTGGGAACTGTGAATGTTCGTATTTATTTATATGAATTTAAACTTTCTTAAATGTAAACCACAAAATTAAATGCGTATGTGAATGAGGCCCAAAATTTCTTAACGTTAAATAAGGCTTAATCATATAATTAAATACAAGCATTCACACGTGTCACTTTTAAGCACTGTGAACGTTCGTAAGTATTCAAACTAAACGTAAACATATATGAACAGTGAAAGAATTTACAAAGAATCCGTGTGTGAACAGGGCTTTACACTACAAATAATGATATGTATAGTTCTTCTAAACTAGAGCATACAGAACTACAGACTTGGAACAATGTACTAAATATTTCTAAACACAAACTAACCCAAACTACGAAAAACAAACCGGATTTCCTACCAAATTTGCAAGGAATGAATCAGAATATTATCTAATGACTTTTATTAGGTGTCATTGATGTTATCCAATCTGCAAATTTGTTGAAATCCCCCAAGGGTGAGAATAAAACGCTGGACAGCCCTGATCGCAGAAACGCGCTGATCTGCGAAGAAATGCACAGGTGGAAGTAAGATTTCCCATCTGGAGTCCCACATACTCTAATTGAACTGAACTAAGAAATATAAAAGACAGTGAAGATAACTAAGACGGATCATTCCTTTATTTATTCCTTCCTGGAAACTTTTATAAATAATCTTCACTGGATTTTCAACTTTATCATAAATAAAGAAACTATACTCTTTTCATCATCAGTACATTTGTTTGCAGATCAGAGCGTTTCCGCGGTCAAAGTTGCTGAGAGTTTCATCCTCAAACTAAGTGTCATCTACTCCACAACCAAAACTCTCTGTGTTAGAAGAAGGAAGGATGATAAGACATTAAATAAAAGGTAAAAATGTTTCACCGCATGGGCTGAAGGGCCTCCGGTCCTTGCAGGGGCCGTCGGACTCCGGGGGGCACTCTTGCCGCCAGCAGAACATCTCCCCATCGAGGCAGAGGCAGAACTCACACTGGTCAGCCCGGTAGATCTATAACAACAACAAGAACTTAACACTGCGCTAAACTGACGAGGGCCTGACAGAGGATCCACAAAGCACCAAAGTTTACTTGGACTGCAGAATAGTTTGATCATAGTTTAGATTTCGTACCTTTGAATTGTAACATAATGAATTTCCGTGTGTTCCACATGTATTTCATGTTATATTTATCTACGATCATTGAATACATGCATTATGTAAGGTAAATACACTATTGTATTATGAATAGATTATTCAACACAATTGTCATTTGTCAGCACTGCAAAATGTGAGGTTAGATCAACATTTTAATGAATAAAAATTTGTAAAGAAATGTTTATTTAAAAAGTCGTATTTGACTCGCAAATAATGGCAATAATTAACTCGGATGATTATACACTCGCCTTGGCTCGTATCGTAAATTTATACTCGCGTATTAATAGCTATCATTATAAACTCATTGCATAATATACCTACAAAATTATGAGATTCATAGCTTATTATTTTTACAAACGAAAGTTTAACTTGGACTGCCGAATAGTTTGCTGGTAGTTTGAATGCGTACCTTTTTTTCCAAGACATCAATTTAGCAGCGCCGGTAAATGATAGGCGATTCTCACCAGGGCAATAAAAGAATCTTCAAAGAATCCTTGTGTGAACAGGGCATAATGTAACGTAATTAATTGCCGGGTGTTCCACTTGTGTTATCATCTTATATTTATAAAATTCACAGCTTATTATTGTTATTGTTACCAACGATAGTTTAACTTTGGGCTGCTAAATACTTTGCTTGTAGTTTAGACTGCGTACCTTTATAATGTAACATAATAAATTTCCATCTGTTCCACGTATATTTCACATAATATTCACTGATCACTGTTTATTATTGTTTACAAACCAGCCATTTTATCACCTGTTGTTCTGTTCAACAACTTCAACAAGCTAAATGACGCCATTTTCAAACGGAACATGTAATTCTGCAGAATTTTATACAAAAAATAAAATAAGCTTTTGGTAAAAATAAATATATCGTTAATTGCGTAAAATTACGCTGATTAAGAATCCGCAAACGGATTTTAATTTGCATTAACTGTTTACGAAAAATAAATTTTTCTATATTATTTTCTGCAGTATGACTTGTTGTTCCATCTCGTTCTATTCTCTTTCTAACACTCACCCATTTTGATTGGTCGAGTGACATCACTGGATCGTGAAATGATTGGTTCAGTGACATCGCTGGATCATGAAATGATTGGCTGATTAATTAAAGAAGCGTGGCAAATTTGAACGGTTTTAACTACAATGTAAAACAAATACGACGATACTAAATTTTTGATTTTGGTAGTTGAAGCTAAATAATCGATTAAAAACTAATGGAATTTACATAAACTAACTAAATTTAGATGACACATAAGTTTTTTTCTCGTGGAAATTGCTTCAGACAGTCAAAAAATGTATTTAAAGTTGGCGAGCTCGATAGGTGGTTATAAAGTGGAACTTGTAATCGTAATATTGGTTACACCAGGGGCCCTACATTAATTAAAATTGATATCTGGGGAGTGTATCCATAGATTTACAACATATTAACATTAACAGGGTACTCTGTGTACTTTAAAGGGTAAGTACTCTAGCAGTTTTATAAGAAAATATTAATTTCTGACTTAATTATAGGGCCCACCGTTTTGAAAATGTGGCTTCTGTTACAAAAACATACGAGGAATCGAATGGTGTCCAGTTCAGATTGCTGTCTTTAACCGTTTTTGAAATGCAGCATAATCAAGTCAAGAATTTAACCTAAAAAATTAACCTGTTTTACAAAATAATTAATTCTGATTAAAATATGGAGCCCAGCATTTTGAAAATATGGTTTATAGTAGAAAAAAGTGCGAGGAATCGAATGATGCTACACTCAGATCCGTGTCTTTCACCGTTCACGAAATACAACCCATTATAATAAAGATGTGGTGTCAAATATTGTTCTTTTTAAGTAAATAATTTTCTAGCTAAATTTAGGTCCCTACAATTTATGTCACACCTGAAAGTGTGTTTAATGTTAACTTATTCGTTGTCTTATCTTATTTCGTGTACTATTTCCGGCTTACAAGAATTTTTAAATAAAATTAGCTCCAACTTGATGTAAGATCTTAATGTACCAATTTGTGTTCGGCAGCAAAACTTTGGAGTTGTTAATGCGTTTAAGAAAAGTATCTGTAGCACAGCAAGGTGCTGGAAGATAGGAAGATTCTATTACACCGAGATCGTAAGATAGAGAGAGAAAGAATGCTTTAACAATTTAATATCGAATGATCCCAAGCAGAAACACAATTTTCACGGGTCCGTTATTTTAGTTGGAATAACACCTTAAATCAACTTTAAAATGTATGTAACTTTAAAATGTCTTACATCTCATTAAGTTTTCGTTTGAGAACGAGCCACAAGAATCAATAATCTTTGGTAAGAGTGGGTAAAAAATCTATTTCACTTCATCAGTGTTCTATCACATTTGAATATTCATACTTTAAATCGTTCTACAGGACTGGAAATGTTTTTGAAGCTGAAGATTAATTTTAAAGCGAAAAACACTACCAGTTTTAATCTACGGCAATTTTATATGAATACCTTCAACATTGGAACCACCTATACCTACACCTATTATATTACTTTTGAATAGGTAATTCCAAGAATACAGACCTGTATATATTTCATTTTAAATTGATCTTTAATATAATTCGTTTTATATTCAAGTATGTTTTTATTATTAAATGAACTCTTCTCTCAAAACCTCAAAAGAATGCCACCATTGCATTTCTGTAATTGTATTACTTATGTTTACATATTAAAATCCTTTGTATTCTTTTTCATTGTAGAAGTTTTTTGTTACATTTTATCAAATAATCCCTCATTGTATTGTTATTCAAATTTCTGAGATAAATATATTTTTGATTTACATATTTTTGAAGCATATTTTTTGCTGGAGAGCCTGTATACAGGTGAGTCACAACTTCGTGCATATATTTTAATGGCATACAGAGCTCATCATTTACTATTCTCGCCATTGCACAATAAAAAAAAATTTAATTATATTCATTCATAGTTAATCAGATATCTATTATACAAATAATAATCCAGTGCATCTTGCGAAAACTATATGTAAAGGATTTGTGGCAATCATGAAAATAAGAAGCAAAAAAGTCTAAATGAATCAGAGAAAACTATGTTGTTTTTATTGTACGACAAACAAAAATAGTCTGTGATATCCGCTAATTTAAGGTAAACAGAGTATTTAAACCTCTTTGAGTCTTATTTTGTAAAAAGATTGTTACATCACTTTGAAGTAGAAATAACAAAGGTGCAAAATAATTTACGTTTTACGGGTCTCCGTAATTTTCAAATTTTCCGCGGCCATGATTGTTGCGTTATTCCATTGTTTTTGATAACAAGAATATGTCATGTGAATATTGTAGCTGCTTATTATTGTAAATATCGCTTAGAAACCATTTTGATCTATCAGTATAATACTTTTAATTTTTACTTGATTTGCATAAATTACATAATATTTGTTAATAAACAAACAAAATCGCTCTTATGGAATCATGTTACACAGTTTCTCTGATTATTTAATAGCTATATACCAAAAAACAGCTAAATTATGCGTTCCCGCCAAAACTGTCAGGTCATTATTTAATGAATAAAATAAATAACACAGTTTTCTGCGCCCAAATAACCACGTAGAATAACATATACCAATCTTAGGTACTAAACTGATATGTGTTTCTCGCAATATATCCTATATTTGGAAAAATAATAGTTATTTAATGTGAGATGAGCACGTCTTGACTTTGACAGTTATCAGACTAGCTGAATTTTGATGACGTCACATGACCGTGCTCTATATTAAATTTGTAACAGTAAAAGAAAATATCAACAACAGAAGTAACTCTTTATTGTACGTTTTCATACAAAATATTTATTATCATCAAATAAGACAAATCAAACTAATAAGAAGATTCTAATGACTCTGCAGTAGATATTAAAACCACATTCACCAAATTATGAAGCTGAATTAATAAAATAGTATTTATGAGACTATTTATATTGTGAACAAACTCTGGTGAGTTCTACAAAAAAAACGAACTTTATTAAAACAAAAAAATATATATTTCGATGATAATACTTACTTATGTTATTAAATTCCGTTGGCAACTTTGAAAACTTCTTTAGGAATGCTGAATCCTTCTTTATATATGATTTTAAAGATATAATTGTGTTTTTGTAAGAAAGATATCGCTTTTGAAAGACTAGGATGAAAGCTTTAACACCAATTACTTTTAACATTTTTCGACTAACATGGACAGGTACGGCTAAAACAAAATAATATAAAAGTCATTTTGATTCAATTATTAAGTTTTAAACTGCATTTAATACCTTATATCTCAGAAACAACTTGTATGTTAATTGACACGTGAATTTGTTTCTCTACTTTCGTTTGATATTTATATTTTTTCACTAATTTGAATTTTTTATTTAGGTACTTTGCAATTAAAAATAAAAGAAAATATAATTATCTATGACTACAGATAATTTTAAATACAATTTGCTGAATCTGGTAGTATTTAATAATAAAATAAAGTACTACAACTAATATTCTACTTTTCTGAAATCTTGTTGTCCATGATCATGTGAAATTTGATGCTACACAAAATTTGAATTATTATGACAGTGACAGTATAGTTGACATCTTGGTTTACATAATCGTATTAGATTAGTAGAATGAGCAGAATTATGCGAGAGGTCATGTTCCGGCCATAGATTTTTTTGATATATATTCATTTGATAAAGTAATCAGTGTAATATGTCAAAATATCGTTACCAAAGAGATTATTGGCTACCATTTTCATTGTCGATGTTTAACAACCTTTAAAACTCGGCGTTTTTGTGTTTTTGCACGCTTTTGCGTGTTTTAAACATCGATAATGATGCAGGAATAATAAAAATAGCTATTTTTATTATGCCCAGTGCACACGGAGAAACATTTTGAAAAGTTTCCTGAAAAATGTTTCCAGAAAATGGAGATTTTTTAAAAAACAATAAATATGTTTATGATCACATGTCACATTTGACGATTTGACAAATAAGAAGTTAGCTGCACTTCACAACGTTTCCTGAAAACGCCTCATTTTTATAGGCGCCGTTAAAACTTTGAAGTTTCCGGAAACTTTTTTCGGGAAACATGTCAAAATGTTTCTCCGTGTGCACTAGGCATTAGGTAGATACCTAGGTCAAAAATTCATAACGGATTATATGTATTATTAATATTTCATCAACATTGCAAAAATATTAATATAAATCAGTTAAGAATGTTTATTCACTCGAAGAAAATGTATTTATTTTCCCATTAAATAAACATTCGTCTAAATCACTTTAGGTATTAGGTATAGGTACTAAAATATCTGTTTAACTTACTTTTATTAATTTTCGTTTTGGTGAGTCTGTTTCTTGTAAACTCCACATAATAGTTTACTAATTTTAAAATCACTTGATCTAAATCCTCCGGAATATTCCTGACGCGCTCCATAATTGCACACTCGACTTTAAATGCCACTATTAGTAACGCTTTAAAGAAGTTTTGTAGGATGGTGTTTTTAGAATTGAAGTTTGCGTTGATTAACAATTTGTCGAAATTAAAACAATTAATTTTTAATCCACCAATCTCTTTTAAGTAGCTAAAACATAACACATACCTAAATGTACTACCTAATCATTTAACAAAAACAATTTTTATCAAAATTCGGAACATTAATTTTTTAATAATTTTTATGAAATCGTACAATAATGAGTTACTTTTAGTTCCGCTAATCGTAGTGTAAAATACAACTTTAGCTCCGCATTTTTCAACAAATCAGAGCGCTGCATGTGCACTTGCTCGATGACGAGAATCAGCCAGAACGTCATCTATTGTTTTTGCAACCCATAATCAGCATTTGTTTTGTGTTGAAATTTTGCTTTTCTCTTACAAATTTAATATAATTTTGCGATTTCATAAAAAATATAATGTAGGTATTCGTATATCTCGGCTGTTAATTTTTTTTTCATAGCTGATGTTAAAGTGCTACTTTATCGACTATTTTTAACCACAAGAGTAGATAAAGTAAAATTATTAGAGTAGATAAAGTAAAATAAAATTTAACAGCAAGTAAAGTACTTTAAATTTGTTTTTCAAATTCATTTTCACGGATTTCTGTTTTCTTAGATTTGTGTAAATGTGCGCATAAACTTACTTGTATACATTTTTTTCATTCTTGTCATAGTATAATTTTGATTTAAATCTGTATGTTTGTACATCGGTATTTATAAAAATTTCAATTTCTTTAGTAGTTAGATTAAAAATTCTTCCATTAAAAATAATTCTTTCGTTTCCATCTAAATTTGACTGTGTTTTTTCTTCTGTTATTTGAGAATGTTCAATTATGATGCTTTTAAATCTATAAAAAATATTTAAAATATGGGTTAAAAAAATTATTTAATTAAAACTCTAAATATAAATTTAAGTATGTAATGTTTTTGTTTCTTACTTTAAAACTTCGTCTTTATTGCACGACGCAAAGAAATAGTCATCTGTAGTGCGGAAGAAAAAATTATTTTTGTTTATAAATTCTTGCAAATATATTTTATCAAAAAATGACCTAAAAATACGTGAATAAACAACATTTTTAATTGAAATCAATATGAAGTCAAATGGAACGTTAGAGTAGTCGCAAAATAAGATGGAACCGGATATGCGCGAACTGTACTCAGCTGATCTATATTACCCGACCTGAAAATATTGACTTGTATTTTTATATTGTCTGAGTCAAAAACATTAATATGATATACTGCGAAAAAGTTTTATAAGTTGCAAATTATAAATTATTATTAAGTATTATAAATTATAATATTACACAGGAAAATTGTTGACACTTTACACCAAGAATGACAGAACATGTGATCACAGCAGAAATCTCACTTTTTACACGATCATAATACACCCCTAATGTTTACAATTGGACTCGTCCAAACCAAAACACGTCTTTCGCGCAAGTCACGTGGGGTTTCATCTTATTTTGCGATTACTCTACATATTTCTGTAGAGTAAAAATATACCTGCTTAAATCGCACAATTTCGATGATAAACGCATGCCTTGCATCAGTCCTCTGTTCCATCGAAAATACTGATTTTTATTTACTTGTATTTTTTGATTCTCTAATGAATTTAAAATTGCATTTCGACTGGTTGGTGCATTCTAGAAAGAAATTATAAACATAAAATATGCCGAAGCATTTTATACAATGAGCAGAAAAGTACATTTTTAATTTATATTCTGTTTCACATTTATGGAACTATACCGGGTGTAGACTTTTATTTCGACCTATAGGAAAAACAATGTTAAAATTTTTATTTCTCTCTAAGTTTTTATTTTACCTATTGATGTAAGAGCCAAACTAATACAGGAGAGGTCCTTTTTGTCATGTATAAAATTTGAGTTTTTTGTATCACTATCTAGGGGCGGGCACACTATCTAGTGGGGGGAATTGTAACATTGTATTTTAATTTTTATAGGCAAAAAAGTCTACACTCGACACAATAATTGATAAAAAATATAGTAATATCATAGTTTAGTAATTAAAAATTGTATTTTACAAATAAATATTATAATTTAGTGCAGTTTCTAGTGTCTAATTACACTTACCTTTAAAAACTTTCTAAGAAGTGGTTTCAATTGTTCTGTAACAAAATACAAATTATATTTATTTAATTTAAAAAATCTAGAATAGTTTACCTAATTTGACATTGCTAAAAGCATCTTTTAAATCCAGTTTGATTCCATATATTGGTTGATCTTTAGTCGCTATAACAAAATTACTCCATGCCGAAAACAAGTTTCTATTGAAAATAGCTCCTTTATTTTTCAAAAAACTCGTAACATGTTTATGGTTGAGATATCTAAAATTTAAAAATATTGTTATTAATAAGCATTATAAGAACGTAAAGTAAATTACCCTAAAAGTTGAGTACGCACTATTGGTCTATGTGAAGTCATATATGCCTTAGGAAAAATAAATAATTTGGATTTGCACGGCACTTTTAATGATACAGTATTGGCGGGTAAAAGTTGTTTATTTTTTATCATCTGATTTATGGACTGCAAAATTAATTAGAAGTATATCTTATTAAAATAAAACTATACTTGTAGATTAGTAATACAGGTAAATACTCTCCAATAAAGTGTTAATAATTAAAAGCTGCAAGATTGGTAGTTTAACTATCTAAAGTGGAATTTTAATAACTAGGTAGGTACTTTTTTGAAAAAATACTTATAAATTGCTAAAAAATTGATGTGGTCCTAATTTTATTTCTTAAATAACTATATTAAATATTAGCAAAAAAAAAAACTAAAAATATAATACCCCTGTAAAAACTCTTGCCCTTTCTGGAAATCTTGGAAAATTTCTATTTTATTATTGTTTAGAAAAAAATAACGATGGAATACGAATTAAACATTGGCATTAAGTATCACCATCATATTCTAACCGTCGCATCAGGCGTTCAATTTTATTTAGTAATTTTTTTTACAAAATTTATGTGCTTCTGTTATCCGACAATTATTTATATTTTCCCATAAAGTAGGTAAAAAATATGCAGCTTAAAATCCCTTGAAGCTTGAAAAATGTAACTTTCAATTATAAGGCATTTGATCTTGAGTGAAAAATATTTTTCTTTGAAAAACAATGTTGCCCTTATGTTTGGCCTTTCCTAGAAACATAACCTGGCTACGGCCCTGTCATGAACGTCTCGAGGGATGGGGGCAGGGGAAGTCGTTGCTTCACCCCTGGAATCCGTTATTATCACTTTATTTTGTTATATTTTAGAATAAGTTATGAAATTATAATAATTTCAAAGGACTTTTTAAATTTGTTTATTCCTGCCTACGCCCATGAGCCCTGAACTTTAATTTATAATATTCACATTTAATTTAACCAATCTTGCAGATTTTAACAACATGCTTATGAGTTGTTTTTTTAACTATTAACTAAGCCTACACATAAAATATGCCCAATGGAGGCAAATAAAAATGTATACCCATTATACTTACTTTTGCATGTAACCTACGGTAATCATTTATAGGAAAAAAATTAATTTTGTTTGACTTTAGTGACTTTTGTACATAAAACAATCTTTTTAATATTTTAGTTTTAAAGGTATCTGCTAGCCAAACAATCATCTGAAAATAATTAGTAAGAATATAGAAGAGTAAAAGACAATCATAATAATAATTAATTATAAAAATGAAGATCAATAATGATAAGTTCGTTATACAATACACAAAGCTTATTATTCTTGCCATTGAACAATTAATTAAAATTTCATTTTATTCCACTCATAGTTAATCAGATATCCATTAAACAATTAACAACCCATTGGTTAAAAAAATGTGCATCTCGTAAAAACTGCCCTTAAATTTGTTACCACTGCCAAATTTTTAAATCGTAATTTTGACTTTTGTTATTAATTATATAAAGTACGAATGGTAAACGTAAATAATGAATTAAATTAAATTAATTAAATAAATATTTATATTTTTTTTTGCGGTTTATGATCTACTATAATAGTATTCTACTAGAGTTTAACATGGCAATCACTCACTCAAATGATTACGACACTCGCCTTCGGCTCGTACAATAAACTTTTATTCTCTTCAGTAATTACCATCATCGAATAATACACTATTATTACCTCAATTACCACAGCTTCTTTATTCAATTTTGAATTTTGTAACCACTTAACGTCAGACATGCGCCATCCTTTTAGTAACGCCTTATGTGGTATATTTTCAAAATACGTTGCTGTACAAATCTTCTTAATTACATTATTAAAGAATTGTACAAAATTCCGTTTTGTACCGAATATTTCAATTGGAAGAACTTTCCACAAAATAGTTTTAAAATAATTTACCGACATTCTGCAAGGATAACGCAAACATCTATGATACATTTTTAAATTATTTACAATTGTTTTGAAAAAGTATTTTAATTTGCTTTTAACTTCTGGATCCTGTAATTTTTAAAGGACATGATTAAAATTAAAACAACAGATTAGTAGGTGGTGTTTACTTACCCGTGATACTTTCAATCGGTTCATACTTTTCCAAAAATCAGGTTTTGTAAAACTACAAACTTTTAAATCATAATATGCATTAGACTGTGCCATCTAAAAAAATCAAGAAAAATCAGGACTTTTTACATAAATAATTATTGCCACAACGTACAGTGCGCTCAGTAAAAAAAACTTGCGCAGAGACCAAAATTACATTCTATCTTCTCGGATGGCAATATAAACTTTATTTAATATAATTTTCTTATTTGGAATTGCGCGGATGGGCCACAGAGTGGGCCAAGAATTGTTAGGGTGGGCCCGGGCCCTCCCTCTGGCGCATCTATCCCGTGGTGTACTATCGACTAGCAACCGTGAGTTGACGACTGGTAACCGCACACATTATACACTCGTAATATTTATCTATATTCTATACAATTTGTGATACGTGAGGCTGCCACACCCAACTTGGGTTAAAGGCGTAATCGGTATGCATAAATAACTTACTTTTTATATCACTGGAATGCACAGGAAACAACAAACAAGTCAGAAAGTCAGAAGAAAATACATGAAAGTGAACCGCACCAAGTAACAAGATGAAACTTGTCTGCAATTTCGCGCGCAAGAGCGCAGACCCACTTATGTCTCGAAGATTTACAGTGTAGACACTGTTATGGAAAATTACTATAATATAATAATATGTGTTATTTTGATACTGCGCAAGACATTTTAGGATTATAAAATTTGAAAAAAGTACGAAATTGTTTACGGCCAATACACTTTATGCAATTTATTTTATGCATTTTCAATCGTATATTTTAGGTTAGAAATCTGACATTCTATATTTCAAATCAATGTAGGTCAAGGAGGGAGTAGTTGTAGTTCCAAAAGTGCATGCAAGAGTGCATGGAACACCAGCGCCTGAGAGCTCCCATTATAAATCAAAATCAACTATCAACAAATAGAAACTTCTTGAATAATAATTATTCAGTTGGTTGATGATTGTTTTCAGTAAGTAACATGTATGATAGGATAGATTACTGGTAAATGTTGTATTTTTGAATAAGTATTAACTTGTTAATATCAGGAGAAAATAAGTCAAATTCTTTCAGTATTAAAATTTTTTTGCCTCGCTTCGCTCGGCATGGTCCTGTTTTTATTTTACTATAAAATAACGTAAAACAAAACTTGTAATGCCTATGGTTTAAGGTCCATATTATAGTTTAATAGTGTTTCATTTTCATGAAACAGTCACGACGCTATGATCATTCATGCAATACTTTTACATAATTATTTCTACCAGCAAAACTATTGCACTTACAAATATATAAGAAATTATTGCATTTATTAACTATTAGTCCAGGCAACGAATGCTCTAAAAAAGGTATAGAGGGAAATGCGTGGAACACAATTTTTGACTTCGTAACTTTGTTTGGACTAGTTAGGAGGTGACCATATCAAAAGTCCCCGCCCGTAGCCCTTAAGCCGAGGTGTGGCGGAGGGTTTGAAAGTCTCATTTTTCGGTTTTTTACTTATAGCTCGGAAGCTATGCGTCCTACTGACATGACCACTCTATACAATGAAAGCTGATTAAATTTGCAACAATTTAAGTCCAACCGCAGCTCTGTACGTCCTTTAGTTTCCGAGATATGACACTTCTAAAATTAGCAATTTTTTGAAAAAAATGAAAGTTGAGAAATTTTAACTTTTTTCGTTATTTTTGTGTTTAATTATCTGTAACTTCTGAATGAATAAAAATATTGTCTTCCGGTTTCTTTCATTAAATTTCACGAACATTTATCTATAAAATACGTTATTTTAAAAACTTTTTAGGGCGTTCATTACGCCAAAATATCAATTTTTTTTCGACAGAAGTATTCAAATATTTTGTGTTTATTGTGTTTAATGAGCTGTAACTTCTGAACGGATAAAGTTATCAACATTCGGTTTCCTGCATTAAATTCTACGAACATTTCTCCATAAGATGCAGTATTTTTAAATCTTTTTTTGGTATTTATTAAGACAAAATATCAAATGTTTTTCCGAGAGAAAATTGAGAAATTTTTTAATTTTTAATATTTATTGTGTTCAACGGATAAAAAAATGACTTCCGGTTGCTTTTATTAAATTCTACTACCATTTCTCTATACGATACATTATTCTAAAAAATTTTAGGTGTTCATTGCGCCAAAATATCAAATGTTTTTATAATAAATAAAAAAATTCTCAATTTTCTCTCGGTCATCATTTGGTGTTTTTTCTTAATGCATACCCAAAATAGATACTGCATCTTATGGAGAAATGTTCGTATAATTTAATGCAGGAAACCGGATGTCGATAACTTTATCCGTTCAGAAGTTACAGCTCATTAAACACAATAAACACAAAATATTTGAATACTTCTGTCGAAAAAAAATTGATATTTTGGCGTAATGAACGCCCTAAAAAGTTTTTAAAATAACGTATTTTATAGATAAATGTTCGTGAAATTTAATGAAAGAAACCGGAAGACAATATTTTTATTCATTCAGAAGTTACAGATAATTAAACACAAAAATAACGTAAAAAGGTAAAATTTCTCAACTTTCATTTTTTTCAAAAAATTGCTAATTTTTGAAGTGTCATATCTCGGAAACTAAAGGACGTACAGAGCTGCGGTTGGACTTAAATTGTTGCAAATTTAATCAGCTTTTATTGTATAGAGTGGTCATGTCAGTAGGACGCATAGATTCCGAGCTATAAGTAAAAAACCGAAAAATGAGACTTTCAAACCCTCCGCCACACCTCGGCTTAAGGGCTACGGGCGGGGACTTTTGATATGTTCACCTCCTAACTAGTCCAAACAAAGTTACGAAGTCAAAAATTGTGTTCCAAGCATTTCCCTCTATACCTTTTCGTTGACTGGACTATATTGTTTTTCTGGATTACAGTAAACTTACTTTTATAAACGTGTAGTAGTTTTCTATTATTTCCTTGAAATGAAGAGCAGCTAAGTTGTAAAAATGTTATTTAACTCTGCAAACTGCAAAAGTACAAAAATGCAATTATCTTAAATATCAACAAGTTTTTTAAAAAAATAATGGTAATATTGTAATGCAAATCGCAAATGTCTTTGATCACCATACAAATGAAACCGTGTTAAAGATTGCAAGTTATAAAATACTCGATAAAACATGGTATTAATAGAATGAATACAACAAATCAAAATAAAATTAACAAACGAAATTTTAAAAAAAATCTCCACCGTGACAATGCTTGCACATTGCCGTGACCAGGATTCGAACCTGGGTTACTACGGCCACAACGTAGGGTCCTAACCACTAGACGATCACGGCTACCGGAGAATTGAAGTTTAGATTGCCATATATGATATATACCATTTTTTAACTGTTGACATTAAAAATCGCAAACGCGTTCTCTAACATAGCCCACAATACTTTACAAATTTTAACCTGCCCAGGTTCAAAAGATGTTTTGAAAGTGAGAAAATATAAATGAATGATTTGAGAACTAGAAGCTGAGACAGGAAGGTCGTGCAGTCGTTAGGTTCATCCGACCTGTTCATAGAATAAGACAATCAATAAACAAATGTTATTTTATCTCCCGCCTCACATTATATAAAGCCCTGTTCGCACGGCGATCTTTGGAGATTCAGAATCCTGGAAAAGAAGAAGTTTTTTTCTTTCTAGTGAAAATTACGTGGTTTTGAAGCAATCAATAAAATATAAATTCTTCTTTTCCAAGACTCATTGAAGATTCAGTTTAGCGACACCGCAATTTAACAAATAATTATTCTCACTAGAAAGAAAAAACACTTCTTCTTTCGATTTTGTGGAGCTGAGATAGTTCATAATAGTATATTTTAAAAATAGTAAAACGAATCCACAAGGCCCCGGGGGGATTCGAACCCCCGATCTCCTGTTTACTAGACAGGCGCTTTAACCAACTAAGCCACGGCGCCGATGCACCAATGGAAGTATATATTTCTTTATATCATACATGCAATAAAATAAATAATTTATACAAGTACATTGAAATATATTTTCAGAATTCCTATATACTTATTACCTATATAACAATTTAATCAAATTTACTGATATCAATTGTTTATCAATTAATTAAACATACAATCTGCTCTATTCTATAAAAATCAACCCATATTCTAAATAATATTAAAAAAATTAACTAACTTATAAACAAACGCAAAGTCATCAAAGTAAAGAAGCAAAATATTTATTTCTGAGTATAAAATTGTTTCCACTATAGCACAAGTAATATTAATATTATCTTGCAAAAATGTATATTTCTTACAACTACTTAATAATTAAAAATACATATTATTCAACAAAACAATTATTGTATAAATAAATACAGTCTTCTAAAATAATTTTGTACATTAAATACCAACAAATAAATAAAATTGCTAAAATTATTAAAAACCGATCCCATCATGCATAAAATAAATATTTGTAAAATCACTATAAAACATTCTAATAAATATTTAAATATGTTTGTCTTAATAAAAATGAGCAAATGAATATTCGAGATGTGTGAGATCTTTATAATCTATTCAACTCCAATGTAGACAGAATCTCCTAATTTTACATGTCCTGGAACTCTCATTCCCAAATTAACACCCATTACTGGGCATTCGCCCACATTGGGACGCAGAGCAGGATCATAAATCTGACGATATCTAAAATGAAATAAACTATTAGCAAAAGTTACTGCACAAAAAGTAATTAATAAAATAAAACAAATTTAAAAAGAGCACAACTTACTCCTTTAAAGTTTTTAAAGGTTCAAATCGTTTATTTTTTATGCCTGTTTCTGGGTCAACAGTAATAGAATTACATCTAAAATAAAATAAAACTAAAATAACATAAAAATAATATAAAACCGAACATTGTTAATAGTACCTACCGAAAAGAATAATCACAAATCAAATATAAAATAAACTAAATCACTTTAAAATGAATATAATATTTAGAAAGATAATAAATTATAAATTTTATCCACTACAAATCTTAAGTAAAATACCTTATACTGGGTTTAACATTCTGAAATACAGCTGTTTTTCCAATTTTAATATAGTTCCAATCATCTTCTTCGTATGGATGAGTACCTTTCACAACAAAATTTGGCCGAAAATGTTGTGGAGTGACCGGCTCTTCTATTCTTTGATTTAATTCAGCCACAGAACTTTCACAAATTAAATTAAAATGTGTTGTATCGTGCAGAGCTCCCTACAATATTAAAATCATGTGTAACTTTTGAAAATTAACGAATTGATTATTGTATTAAGGGCAAAGCAATTTATAATGCATTACTTGAAAATCAATGTAATTCTCTTACACTATCAGATTTACATAAGCGAGTAAATACTCTGTTATTTCTTCTAACATCTCTTGTAGTTTGGCTGTATGGAAAATATACAAGTCTTAAGCCTGTATCTTCACTTAATAAAAATCTCGAAAACCATTTTGCTACTTCTTCGCCACAATCTACTGTTGGTACTTTTTCTCCTTAAAACACAAAATAAAAGTTAGTACGTTCACAACCAAATTGTTTTTTAAACAAATAAATAAAGCAGGCATGTAATTGTTTTTCATTCTACATTGTTTTAATATAATTACTAATACTAATTAGTTATTGACTTACCCCAAACTGTTGCCTTAATGGTACCCTTAGTTTCTAAATGATTAATATCTAATGTATGATCCATCATTCCTGGTGCTGTTAAAGTCAAAATATTATTATTAACAACAGGCAAAACTTTTACAAGTGTTGGTTGTTGTCTTCCAGTAACAAATTGCCCATTCAGATCAATTACCATAAAGCGTCTAAAAAGTAAACCACTTTTAGTTCATAATTTTGTAAGTTTATCTACAACACGTACCTATCTCTCAATGTTCCCTTTTTAAGGCCCAAAATATCACATTCAAATTCATTTTCTCTAATGACACCACATGATTTAACGGGAAAACACATTAAATCGCTGAGTTCACCAACTCTTTTCCAGTTTGTAGGAATGTTATTTCTTTTATTGTACCAAACCGACAAACCAACTGCTGCAACACCGATACCTGCACTTACTCCCAATAGGGCATATTTGGATTCACCTTAAAATAATATCAATAGTTTGAAAATAGCACAAATTTATTTAATTAATTTTTAGTTTACCTAAATGTGAAAAAATGTCCTTTACTGTGTTCATCTTTAGGAAATGTTACCGTAATATCAATAGTAAAAAAGTCGATTGTTTACTTATTAATTAAGTAATTGAACATTCTTAAATCATCACATAATCTTCATATTATGCTTTTCTATGTATTGCAGTGTCAATAACTTACATTTTATAAATCAGCAGTGTATCAGCACCAGTTCACATGACAAACAGGTGGTTTGTTCATTAATAACCTACAAACTTAATAAAAAACGAAAACAAATAAATTAAATAATCGTAAATAAATCACTCTCATTTTTACAATGATACAACCTATTAGTTTAATACATTATTCATAAATAACGGGGCTTCTTGCTTCCTGGCTTCTAAAATTAAATTTAAATTTGTCGACCCATATTTAAAATGGTGGCAAACCTGATACAGTACAGTTGTACCACACTACTGTTTTGGATTCCTCAATTTTGTATTATTATATTTGAACTTTTTGTTTTTTTATGTTCATAATTTATTATAACTGAATAACTTTAAATTATTTATAAATTTTTATAATCGAATAAAATTTATTGAAAAAATTGTTTATAAATTCAACATCCGAAATTCCCTGCATAAATCATTGGTACCAACAGTGAATAGTGATTACACTTTACACACTGAAATTTAATTTTGCATTCTCACGGTGACAGAACTAATATTTATTTATAAAACTATACTATTACTTGTGAACGGACTTAAAACAAATTAAAAATGAGTTCGATCGGCACAGGTGTAAGTAAAATCTGTAAAATATTTACAATATACTAACTTTTAACACAAATTTGCAATCCTAACCTATTATTTATATTTATTATTTTAGTACGATTTATCAGCTTCTCAATTTTCTCCTGATGGAAGAGTATTCCAAGTGGAATATGCCGTCAAAGCAGTAGAAAACAGTGGCACCGTTATAGCTTTAAGAGGAAAAGATTGTGTGGTTTTTGCTGTTGAAAAATTAGTGACATCTAAACTTTATGAAGCCGGTGCAAATAAAAGAGTCCACAACATTGACAAGCACATCGGAATGGTAAGATTATACAATTTATTGAGATTTATTAAATATTGAGAACAATTTTGTTTTAGTCTGTATCCGGTTTAATTTCCGATGCCCGACAAATCGTAGATATTGCACGAAAAGAAGCCGCGAATTATAGAAACCAATATGGTGTAGCCGTTCCATTAAAATACCTCAACGATCGTGTTAGTATGTATATGCACGCGTATACACTCTACAGCGCGGTAAGGCCGTATGGTTGCAGCGTGGTTCTTGGAGCCTACGAAGCTGATGGACCAGTCATGTACATGATTGATCCTTCAGGAGTGAGCTACGTAAGTTTTAAAACAATAACTTTTATGAAAAGAAATAGCTAATATTCTATCTAGGGTTATTATGGTTGTGCTGTCGGCAAAGCGAAACAAGCAGCGAAAACAGAAATTGAAAAGATGAAATTGGATAACTTGTCCAGCAAAGAACTTGTCAAAGAGGCTGCGAGAATGTAAGTATTCCTTTAACTTACCATTTCGGTCATTGCAGCTTTGTTTTGAATAATTATTTGGAAAAAAAAACAAGTTCATTTAAAAACAATTGCCGAACTTATAAGTTCAGCATTGTATTGTTACGCAATTCGTATGTTACTGATGGCGTGATGGCGCCCCTAAAAAACTAAACTGAACATATCAACTGATCAAATGAAATGTATCTTTTTCAGAGTGTATCTCGTTCATGATGAGTTGAAAGATAAGAATTTTGAACTTGAGTTGTCCTGGGTAGGAAAGGAAACAAATGGACTGCATGAACGCGTACCAGACAGCGTCTTTGCTGAAGCTGAAAAGAGTGCGAAACAGGCAATGGAGGCTGATTCAGATTCTGACACCGAAGATATGTAACTTTATATTAGGCACTGCATTATTATTATTAAGTGTAACTTACTTATTTTGCTAATAAATTACTTTAAAGTATAATAAATTTCTTTTAATATAAAATGTGTTTTATTTTAACATATTTACATAAAAAATCTTAAAGTAATGGTAACATGATGCTGGAAAGTGCTTTGTACAACATAATACTACTTCTAACTTGCTAACTCTAAAATGATTCAACATTATTAATTTCTCATTCATTTCAATATAAATTATTATATTCTTTATCTTTTCCCTTAATATTTCTCGTCAGATCTCAAAGTTCATAAATAATATCTTAACATAGCAATGTAAACTATTTAAATACATGAGTTGTATATTAAAGTATAAATAAGTGAGATAGTGAACGAACAATAAAAAAAATACCACAGTATTTGCGAAATCATCAAAATCTTATTTGGTAAACTATTTATTTTCAACTTCTTTATCGTTATGTGTTGGTGAAGTTTTAATTGTGCCTTTCATTATATTTTCAATCGTTGATACATGAGTACTAATTATACAAATTGGCTCAATATTATTATTGTTATTTTCTATATTTTTCGGTAGTTCTGTTTTGTACAATCGACGAGCAATTATTTGTAATATTACCATCTCCGTTAACATTAGACAACTATAGATCACTGGAAGGAACAAATTATTAGAATAAATATTTGATAAAATAGATAGATTTGCCTTTTAATAATAATACTTTATTTTATCTCGAGAACCATGAGATAGGAATTTGGTTAAATTGGATAAATGTTTTTGTTTTCTGACTAAATGCATAGGTGATTTTATAGATATATACAGGGTTCGCCAGTCAAATGGAAATTTTTGATGTGGGCTTAGAGCTCGTAGGGAGGTGGTGGGGAAGAAAATAACCGACTCAATATTATCAGCATGGTCTACCATTTACTTTATAATAGATAGTTGGACGGGTGAACAGCGTGGCTACACAGTTAAAGCGTATTATCTCAGTGGCGAAAGTTTGGTGCAAACGCGGCGAGATTTTAGACGTAGATACAAGAATTACAAAATTAAATAGTACGGGTGTAAAAATAATAAAATTGCCAGATAAATTGTAAGATTTTCTCTTTAATCCTTTCTTTTGATCTTTCATTAAAATAGCAATAGTTTTCCATATCTGTCCACACACTATCGCTTTCCTCACCCTAAAAATTTAGACTAGGCAACCGTCTTAAATTAGTACTTAATATATTCCGAAATGTGAGTTTATTACACAGGTAAATCAATAAGTGTATCCTTGAATTAATTACTGATAAATATGCAAAATACTTACAATTTCCGTACACGGTAGGAGTGACCGGCGGTTTACAAGGTAATACTCCAGACCATACCACAGCTTTCGTTGCTAAACCTTGCATTTTTGCAAATAGGAGAACTATCTGCAAGACCATGAACTTCGCCATCATAGAATGGTCCTTTAAAATGTCTCGCAACAATCTCATCGTCATACTCATACCCCAAATTCCGCTGAAGATGGAGAAGATGATCAGAGGTTGAACATACATGTAATTTACTTGGTATAAACTCTAAAATTTAAATAAATTTTAGCTGGGGAAATTTGAGTTAAATAATAACGCACTTCTCTTTCGGCCCACATTACTAAAAGAACCATGTAGACTAGACCCTGGACAACTGGTAACTGCAAAACTAACAAACGAAGAAATTTCACGTTGTTTCTGTAACAAAATATTTTTTCATTATTCGATTAGATAAAAAATCTTTATCGTGGTTAATTATTATTATTTTCATCACTAAATTTCTAATTCGCTTGTTGCATTGTGTAAGAAAGTAGGTGTCACTGTAAACAATAAGAGAAATGCATTTGCAGTGACCTTCTTTCCATGTAACACTATCATTATGCAAAAGCAAGTTATATGCAAGCTTTTATAGCCACTTGCAAAAACTGCAGATGAAATTTCATTGTTGCAACACTAATTAAGATCTTTTAGATACCGAATTACGAGATTCTTTAATTATAAAAGTTTTTAGTTGGTTTTCTTGACTTTTCCTATTTGCGAAATGGGAGAAATTGTATTTTATTTACTTAAATACTTGTAAAATGATAATGCAACCTTAAGGTAAATTTTGAATGAAAGTAACCTTTGTTTAGAAAATGCACTATACCTACTTGCTGACGGCTAACTGAGGCAAACAGCAACAACACGGCCAGCAACAACAGGGCCCTGTTGTCATATCCATAAGTTGGGGCTTGACTTTGCTTATTAGTTCGGCTTCACCACCACAGTATGCGACAAAAAGACAGAATAATTGATACATTCCAGCCATGAAGATGCCTTGAGTAACTGCTTCAGCTAAAAGGTTGGCTCGGGGTACAACAATTGCACAATATGTAGCAACAGCCACCACCTAAAAAATAATCACTTTATTAGTTATACATATAGACATGATTATAATTTTAGTGAATAAATAAGTAGTTTAAATTCAATTTAATTGAAAATCTAATTATTAATTGCTTATAAGACCCTGAAACAAACGACATGTATATTTTATTGTTGTTTATTTACCTATATATTAAGAGGCAAATAACGAGGACGACATGGTATACTTGAAAAATAAAATTCTAGACTTAAGGTTATCCTCTACAGTCTACACCAAATAATTGCAAAATTAGAAAATGTAAGTTATGTATTAATAAATAATTTATCTATTTGAAATTTTAATACTACGCAAAGAAATATGCATTTACAATATAAATGGCTTATTTAAAAAAATCCGATGTGGTCAACACATGAAAACTCGCCATACTTTACTATTTTACTAAAGTACTCGTATGTATGAAGGTACTTACTCACAAATATACCATTGCAGAATGACCTTATAAATGACATTTCATATTTTTCATTTCAATTTGTCAATAATTGTGTATGTGTGGATGGATTTTGGAGGTACGATAACTCAAATACCGCTGAATTAAAAAAAATTGAAATTTTGTACATAATATTCTGACACCCTAGATTAGATCTGATTAGATTTTGGTGTTGGTCGTGAAACCGGAAGTAGTAGTTTCTTGAAAATCTGAAGAGTTTTTCTGAAATATCCTCAAAATTTATGAATTAATAGGGTTTTTTAAATAACAAATGAATACTAAATGTTACTATCTATAATTTGTATTCAAAACTTTGTTTCTATCTAGCACCATTTTCTAATTACAAGAAGTTAAAATTTTTACGGTTTTGATTTATCTGACTCAATGAAAACAAAAAAAATAAAATATTTGAGTGTTAATGTCAAATAAATTTTTGAGTTTTGACAAATTGAAGTTGGAAATATGAAATGTCATTTATTATTTATAAGGTCATGATAAACTTTAATAATATTATAAAAACTACAATTCCCGAATTCTCTTCTACAATGGTATTTTTGTGAGTAAGTACCTTCATACACACTTATTATAAGTAAAATAGTAGAGTATGGCGAGAGGTCATGTTGTTGGCCACATCAGATTTTTTATAAACAAGTTACCGGTTTATGTATTTCATGAAGAAATAAGGACAGGAACAAAACCGAATCAAGATACTTTGAAACGCGAACAGAACCTGAATCAGGATTTACTCCCAATTATAGAATGGTAGATGTTATTATAGTGAAATTCAATATACAACCACTTCGACTGATTCGTTTTGGTGCAGTCAGAATACCAATCATAGAGAAGGACAACAAATACCTATAGTAATAAATTTAAAATTCTCTTTATTTCTTACTTCTTGGTGCATTTTATGTATAGGTAACATGAGTTTCTAAATTAATTTGACCCCGCTGAATTCGAATCTGCGCGTTATCAAGCCGAATTTTGTATGCAACGCCTGGAATCCAAGATGACCTTTGTTTGATCTTAAATATTTTGACCTAGGATGACAATTTCTTTGTTGACTTTTCATATCTTATTTGTAACGTCGAGACAAATGTGTAAACAAAAATTTAGAATGATATAAATTATTGTTGGGGTCTCCTTTAAAAGTACACAAAAAAGGTAAAATTTCAATTATTAATTGCAAAATTGTGGCAGCAATCAACCGCAACTAGAATTTCATTTTTTAACTGTGAGGGAAAATACAGACTTACTGCACCTTTCATGAACTAAATTTCGTAACTTCATAGTTGTTTATCAGTACTCAACTTCGTAATTTATTACCAGTTACTCATTAATTGCTTCAAACCATAAAATTTGAAAGTTCTACACAATTTTTGAGCCCAGTTATTTTGAAATGAAAACTTCTATTTTGCAATGATGATTTCTAGTTTATTATTCATATTTATTATCTAAATATTTAATAATGAAATAGGTAACATCTGTTCATATTATAGTATAGATAAAAGGCATGAATAATACAGAAGTAATTTTAAATTGTATAGTACAGGAAATATGGATAACGATTTCAATACATTTTATAAGAAAAAATAAAATTAAATAAAGAACTACTATAGTTTCTTTAAATTAGTTATAGATCAGTGGTGGATCAAGGAGGAGCCGATGGCCCTCTTTGAGAGAATTTGTTCTTTAAAAGTTTAAGAAATCGTTGTCTGACAAATTACAGATAAATAAATTTCTCATTTTCGAGATAATTGCAAAAAACCGGAGAAAGGTCGTCTTGTTCTACCATTTTCTAAGATGACGGACTTAGCACAAGGTGGATCGATGGGGGCTTTTATGTTAATTAGGAAGTCAATTACCTACAATATTCCTATGAAAAAAAATTCCTTTTGAATTTTGTCACCGAGCCCATATAAAAATTTTCTAGTTCGCCTGGACTATTAATTTTCCCTTTATGGAAAAACTTAACTCTTAATGAGTGTGCGGCGCTATTTTTTCTTTTTCTTCAGAAAACAACATCGACATATTACTTTTTATAACAATTCGCCTCGTTGGAGATTTTCTAGATCCGCCACTGTTATAGATAAACCATTATAAATATCGATTAATAAATAAGTGATCATTTCTACTTATTACTTAGGTACCTACTATTATATTAAAATAATTTCTACATAAAGAATGTATTCTATAAAAATTACTGTGTCTGGGTACTTTCCAAATGTAATCAGAATATAAACTGCAAATTATATGAATTTGCATTTATTTAAATTTATATTTCGTTGGGCAAGTTACTTACGTTTTTATTCCCGTTAATTAATAAATCATTTAATTTAGAACTGGTTCCAAATATATTGCGCTTTTGCGCTTATCCAATATTTAATCATCAAGAGAATTAAACTATATGTATTTCATGCAATGTTGCATGTGATTTTCAATTATCAATAAATTATTTATGCATGAAGCTCTGTGGGAGTAAGAACAATTGCTGCATTTGTTTTGTACTTTTCATTAGCAAATGGATTCATAATTGTTGAAAAAGGTTCAATATTATTTATTTATTAAGGGATATAATTAGGTAATAGTTGTTTATATTACAAGTGGGATAAGAGCATTATTACAGCAGTCGAATGAGAAGAATTGCATGACGAGGTCGTAGACCAAGTGTAATCACATGAGTGCTGTAATATATACTTTAGCCCACATGTGATATATAAAATTTTATTCACGACTACTCAAAATTAATAAAATTGAATATTTTTGTTTAAACGTCAGATTTGATATTTTAAAAGTTATGTATTTTGACAAATGATAGATGTCAGTTTCTATAACTTTGATTTAGAATCAAAGCAACAGGGTACATACAATTTGTTCGAAAGCAAGACATCCTGTCAGTTTTATTTACAAACGAATTCTTCATTTGTAAGTTTATACGTAATATTTATTTGTTATTCGTTTATAAATTATTTATTATGGGACAGTATTTCAAAATTGATCTATTCCAAGAATATTTATTAAGGAATATATAGGTAGACAAGTTTATTATAACCATAACATTGCTGTCAAATATTGACAAAAATATTATATTTATAGTATTATCCATGGCTACGAACAAGTCAAGCAGAGTAAATGCGAGACGTAATATGACAAAAGCACATCATATTACTTCACTAGGTTCGTATTCTTATTGAAATATCCCAATAATCGCGCGACAGAAAATCGCAAGTGTGCGCCTAGCCTAACAGTGTGTTTGTTGACCTGTTGATGGTTGGCCAGCGCGCACTCGATAAAATATAATACCGATAAGCTATAACTCAGTGTCACAGTATTTGAGGCTACCATTCCCAAATGATTGGGGTAAGAGTAAGGGCGTAATATGTGTGTATGAACGAAAATATAAACATCACTTGTCGATATTATGTAAGAATATTATGTTGAATGACTCAATGATTGAGATTTTGTGTAATTATTTCTGCACTTACGTCTATCTATGATTATTAAAGTAATTTAAATATATGTACCGGGTATACTCCAAGGACGAACGCCGAGTGTGTTTTAACTCTTGGTGGTGAATTTTTCATAACATATCGCACTGTATCGATGTAAAGAATCAATATTAGAAGAACGGCGGCACCCCCCAATGTGAACAGAGACACTCCATAGGCATTGATTGCTGAAACACAAAAACCAACTCAAACTCAAATAAAAACATGACAACTTAAACTGAACAAGCAATAGCAATTTTTGTATGTCACGTTATGTACCTACCTAACATAATTTATATCAAAGTAATATAGTATAAGAATAAAGTAATATAACTAAATCTTGATCTAATGATAGTAATTTTATACGAGACAAAATTCAAGAGAATAACTTTTAAAGATTAGATAGCTTATTGTAAATATATGATGTAATTAATTAATAAATTATTACTTATCAAAAATTTATTCACTTAAAATAAATCGAAAATAAAATTTAAACTTCAATACTGTACAAAACATTTAAATTTAATGCTTCATATCGATGGAAAGTACGTAGGTAAGATACAGAAAATAAAAAAATTATAAGTTTTTGAATTTAGAAAAATATGATCTGTAGGAATCTTTAAAAATAAATATATGTTCCCATTAAAAAATAGAAAAAAAATAGCACATCAAAAGTGCATTAAGAAAAACTTTTTTTTTCTTGCTCTAATATAGAATACATACCACTGAATAAATTCACATGAAAAAATGTTCTCAATTGTCATTAGTTTATGAAATATCAGCTGGACACTAGAAACTAAACCATCCTGTATACACGGTTTCCGAAAAGTTCCGGGAGCTATAAGTTTTAAACGAGTGAAGAAAAGAAATTGAAAATTTGGGGATCACTAAAGCATCTGGGTCATTGCAAGACCGAAGAAGGTCGACAATTTGAACATTTGTTATAAAAATCGTAAAATGCAAAAAACATTAAAATTAATTAGAATTAAATTCTCGGAAGAGTTAAGATATTTGGTTTTGGTTTATGGGTATGTGTTTCTTTTTTCATTACCATTAAAATAAGGTGAAACTCGACAGGGGTAGCTATTAAAAAATGTTGGGGTAATCATTCCCTAAATGGAATGGAAGTTCTAAATTATCTATGAATGTAGTTTTTATGACTCTTCAGTGATTCTCAAATTTTAAAATTTTTTTCTTTATTCGTTCAAAACTTATAGCTCCGTCCCGTGACTTTTGGGAAACCCTGTAAATACTTTTGAATAATAAAGAAGCCGACAAATGAAAACAATAACAATTTGAATCACGCAAATAATTTTGTAGTATGCAGGGTCAAGGTAAAATATCTTAACCTATTAATGACAAAAACATATTTTACGCGCCTTTATTTGCCGAATAAATCAATATTTAATGTTAGCGCACTCATGATTACTTTGGTTTACGTGAAATTTTACTCTAATTAGAACAACAAATAAATTACATATGAAACGAACATTTTTAATCATGTCATCGCAATCCTCTATATATTTTTTATATCTATCCGTAGTTCAGAATCACAATAATTCATTTAAAAATAATGATCTAATAGAATGCAATCTTTAACTTGTTAAATATAATTATTATTTGAAAATTGAAAGATAAACAAAATATTCTTCCTAGTACTATGCGGTGATAAATAATAAAATAAAGAGATGCATCAAATTTTCATGTATTACTATCTAAATTAAAAGTAAATAACAAACAAAAACAGTCATTATCGAATGATAAGAGAAAGTGTAACCACAGGTACACCGGCATGCACTTTAAAAAGAGAAAGTTTTAAAAGACGATAAGTAACAAAATATACCTAACATCTCCGTGATTCTTATATAATAAACTAACTCGGTCAGTTTCATTATATAATTAAATTCTTTAAACTTGCTTATTACCTCATAAGAAATCTTTTAATTTTTAACGCGTGTCATTCTGAAATTACTTATCTAGTTATTGCCCATAAAATGAGATTTAATTGCATATTATTTACATGACAATCGTGAATAAAATGTTTTATAGTTCTTGAACTATTTAGGATAATTTTACTGAAGAACAATGTTAAATTATGCTGTTTAATTTCTCTTTCTTTATTTACATATAATTGCAACATGTAGATTAAGCTGCTCTACTACACTAATTTTAAAAATAATTGTAATATAATCTTGAATCTTTAAAAAGAAGTAGTTACTTCAATTATTTAGAGCATAAGTGCAAAATGTGTGCATTAAAAATTAGTCAATACAAAGGAAAGAATTTTATATAAACAATTTCACCTAAAATTATACATTTATGCATTTCCGTATATTTCATAATTTGTATTTATATTATTATTAACGATTTGATTTGATTAATATCGCACTATTTTCTGCAATAACACGTTTTAAATTAAATCTATTTTGAAAATAATGCAGCAGTCCATTGTTTAAATGTACAAATTTAAATAAACTTTTAAATAATCAATATAAATACTTCACTACATCTTATAGATAAGATCCTAATCTGAAAACATTTTTAGAACTCATGAATATAACTTCCTGTAGACAAAAATGAGTTGATATTTAAAAAAACAGTTTTTCAAAAACTCACCCGAAAAATAAACAGGCAAAGAAGGGATAGCATCTTGAGGACACAAACTGTCATTTATATTTATCTTCGTTAATCTTGACAGTCCAAAGGGCCTTACTTGAGTCGTCACCACTTCGTAGAAAGGGGTTTCACTGGCCAAATTATCCATTTCCATTTTAAGGGCTAAAACTCACTACACTTAAAATAGATTAAATAGTAACATTGTGAAGTAATATTTGTATGAAAGAAAGTGACAACTTCTGCTGGAGCTGCTAATACTGCGCAAAGAATGAAAGAACTGAAAGTTCTTTCCGCCGAGGCTGTCAATTTACCCCACTTTTCCGTATGTTAGCAAATATGTGATCGCATTGAGTATTAGTATTGCTGGCAATCAATTTACATTCAATGTTATGAAATATTCATATAATATGAATATGTCGTTTTCAGTATTGCGATAATTACGATAAATGATACAGATTACTTTCGATTTTTGGGGTAGATTTTATTGAAAGTAAAATACAGGGTGTTAAAAAAGGACCAAAACTGTCATGGTATATTTGATGTCCTGACTCACATTAAAAAATTATTTTTTTAAATTCGTAAATTAAAGATAAGGTTTTTCAAGTGAACAATGATGTTTAGTGCCACTTTGTCGACAAGAAATCTTTAATAAAGTAACCATATTTTTATTTCTTAAATTTAAATTCGCTGTGATTGAAATGTATACCTACCTATATAAAATATGTAGGGAACACTACTACATTGTTGTATTTCTAAATTTGTATTTTAATTTTGTAAAAATTTAACTAATTACTGTCCCATGGTACCCTGTGTTGAAAAACTTGGGTCATTTTAAGATGCATATTACCAGTAGCCTTTCTTTTGGCTTTTGGGTTTCTTGGGACAGTTGAATTTTAAAAAGAATAAGGTAAGGTAAGGTTTATAAACAAAAAATCTGATGTGGCCAGCACATCTTCTTCCTCCCCACCCCCCTTGGATCTTCAACTGACAAATGCGTAACGCACACATAATCCTATTTCACACTGGCGTGTGCCATGAAGCACTGTGCTCGATGTGTCTACATGAAAAACTGTTCAGCAAAATGTCATACGAAAATTTGTATATTATAGTTACTTATAATTCATTAGATACGAACTTAATATGTTAGATAAAACCATAATAACATCAAAACCTTCCATAATATGCAAAATATCAAGTAATTGACAAATTAAATTGTTGATTTGTTTTAACATAGCTGTCGTCGATGATACGATAAAGCTTAGTAATATTTCTCGAAAAGTCGCGAACATTTGATGATTATTTTGAGGAGAAATATTACCTATAAATATTTTTTACTAGCTAACAATCAATTTTTTTCATATCTGCGTTGATAATGATTTGTAATAAAAAAAGTATAGGTATCTCAATCTACGTTTAGATCTAGTAACATGGTAAGCACCTTGTGGATAGTTCTCAAGAATTTTTTTAGAGGGAGTACCTACTGAAAATGAAATCACATACCAATTTACAGGGAAAAGGTCCTTACCCGAAAATTCATCTAACAATTACTTCCTGAAATAGTCAACTTATTTATTGTGTGCGCACATTCGGCTTCTTATACTTTCGGCTAATGCATTATTGGCAGATACATAAAACAGAGCATACATTTTCTGTCGAAGCATTTTCGGTATTTGCATCATTTGGTTTTTGTACTTTCGGTCAATGCATTTTCGGAATTTGTAGCATTCGGTTTTTACAGTTTCGAGCAATACACTTTCGGTTAATACAATTTCGGATTTTGCATATTCGGTCAAAATATTGTCGGAATTTGTTTCATTCTGGTTTTGCACTTTCGGACAACGCATTTTCGGGTTTTGGAAGCTTTGCCGTGAGTTTTTAGTTTTAAAAAATCAAGAAAATAAAACAGCAAATAATTTACTGTAAACATACATGTACTATATAAAAATATAAATAAAATATATTATACTATAATAATACAATAACTTATAAAAATGTACATAAAATATAATCACTTATGTTTATTTTTCGTACAACTACGGCTTGATGAAGTACTTCTTGAATTAGCCAGACTTATGCTTTCTGTATTACTTTCAATACAATTATTACTATTCATAGATTTCGTAAAATCTGTAGTATTCGTAATTAAAGGATTTGATTTCTTTCCTTTACTAAGATGAAGTGTATTATCCAATTGATATTTCGTATGACTTCTGTAAGTGTCGTTATCATCTTTGTCTTTGTTTTTGCTTCTCGGCGTAATTTCTGAGCAACTAATCTCGTAGACAGGAGTGCAGATGGTAATGGACTTCTGGGGCTTCTTCGGAATGATGTTGGTGAAGATGTTATTCATACTACGAGGGGAAGGATCAGTATGGAGACAGACATCTACAGCGTGCATTGAGGGATTACGGCCGCTGCAGTTAGAAGATCTAGGGAGAAGGAAAAGGGGAAATTTCTTGGTCTTTTACACAATTTTAACAGTTTTTTAAAAACGACTTGTATAAAAAATAAGCGAGTTACTATATTGAATCTGTGTATGAAGTCCATTTTTATAACATTTTTCTTTTTACTGTTATCATCGACAAAAAACATAATTTGCGGATATTTTCCTGGGAATAAATTAAACTGGCTGTCCCTTTTTGGCAAAAGATAGGTAACGTGTAACAACTAATAAACAATCATTGATTTTTACTGTACTAAAATGAAAATGTTCAACTGGTTGGTTTGGTTACTAATTGCAAGTCAAAACGGATTCAGTGAACCTCAAAATATGTATTTCTGCGAAAATCCCGACATTTTTTTCATGATACCTAGACTTACTTATACTGTGTATAAGAAAGTAATAAGCGAGTTACTATATTGAATCTGAGAATGAAGTCCATTTATCACATTTTTCTTTTTACTTTATGTTATTGTTATTATCGACGAAACCTAATTTGCGGATATTTATCTGGGATTAAATGCAAATGGCTGTCTCTTTTTTGGCAAAGGATAGAATAACTGGTGAATTTAAAACTAACAATCATTGATTTTTACTGTACTAAAATGAAAATGTTCAACTGGTTGGTTACTATTTTTACCTTCTGAAAAGTGTGTCTTAATTATTATAGAACTTTATTAATTTGTTAACATTTAAAAAAGCTGAAAACTTTGTATTTGTTATTATATTAATTTTAAATTATATTTTTAAGCATATTAAGTAAAAAAAACTGTAATGGCATCACAGTATTTATTACGTTTATATCATATTTCTGGGTACGCTACTGGTTGTTACGGTGTTGAAAATCATATTTCCTCATCCATTAATATTTTTAAAATACCCAAAAGTAATCAAATAAAGTAGCGGAGAACATGCGAACTTCAAATAGCTGATGTACAAAAAGTTTTTGTAAACCGGAGGTAAAAGGTTAACAAAATTTTGGACTTACAGTTTTGTCTGTAACTTTTTCACCATAGTTTTAAGCCGTGCAATATCTGCCTGAAGTTCTTGGTTGAATAAACGTTGTTCAACTGTTTCTTGTCGACTTTCAGCCAACAAATTTTCAAGTGATCCAAGATTTGTTTGCTCTTTATGTAAAGACTCTTGTAATTTATTTATACATTTCATTAAACGATCTTTATCTCTTTCTAACTAAATAAAAGAAAAGGAATTATTAACAATTAAACTATGGTGACAGTAATATTTACATAGCAAATTTTTCTAACAACAAAATAATATTTCGTGGAAATTAAAAACGTGTAAGAAAAAAGTATAGTGCGCTTTTGTAATTAAGTTTCACTTACATATAAATATTAACTATTATTTTTAATATATCATCCTCATCTAAACTTGATTCATACTCATAGTCAGTATTACAAATTTTTTTTATGAATTATCGATATTACTTTAATCAATAAATACAAACTTACGTGACTTCTGTAATTATCTTTTTTATTGATTTCCTTCACAAGTTTACCTTTCTCTCCATCTAGTTCACAAACTAATTCCCTCATAGATTGTAGATCCACTACTGTTTTAGTGTTTGTCGTTTCTAGACAGGCTATTTGACAAGTTAATTGTGATATCTACAAAGACACGATTTTGAAACAGATTCAAATATTGGTTCATTAAAATTTTTACCTGTTTTTCGTAGTCTTTGTTTAATGTGGTCATCTGTTCAACTTTAATCTCCAAATCGTGGATGTGATCTTTAGCGGCAGTCAGTTGACACTTTAGCTCTAAGGTTCCGGTCTCCAGGCAATGATTAGAGGTTTCCAGAAGATTGGCATCTTGGGTTAAGGTACTATATTGGTCCAGCATTTCTGCCCTTTCGTTCTCCTGAAATAATTATACATACAAACACCAAAATCACGCTATATACCGAAACAGGGTTAGCACAATCCCCTATTCATTTCACAAGGCAATCCCATCAAATTTGAACCATCACACATTTACAAGCATAACCAGTAATCTTTAAGTATCAGACATTCTTATCATGACACACGTCTGTTTACTTATAGACCAGGAGCTTATGACAGGTGATGGTTTTTGTTTTCATACAACATGCTTTAGAATATGCATAGTTCGGTTTTTGTACTTTCGGTCAATGCATCTTCGGAATTTGCCGCATTCGGTCTTTGCATTTTCGGAATTTGCCGCATTGGGTCTTTGCATTTTCGGGAAATGCATTTTCGGGTTTTGCAGCCTTTGCCGTAAGTTTTTACTTTAAAATAAAAAACATGAAAATAAAACAGAGCAAATAGTTTACTGTAAAAATACATGTAATATAATATAAAAATATAAATAAAATATATACTATAATAATCCAATCACTTATAAAAATGTACATAGAGGATAATCACTTATAAGGAAATTATATAATCAGGAATGCAGTCTCAAAGAAATTTTTTATTTTTCTAAGGAAGGCACTAGAGTGTGCCGAAATGTCGGTATATTAGAAAAAATAAAAAATTTCTTTAAGACTGCATTCCTGATTAAATAATTTCCTTACATTTCACCAGTCGAATAATCACGTATGTTTATTTTGCAAATAACTACATCTTGAACAAGTTCTTCTTGAATTATCCGGACTCATTATTTCTTTATTACGTTTAACATAATTATAACTATTCGTAGTTTTCGTAAAATCTGTGGTATGCGTAACTGAAGAATTTGATTTCTTTACTTTATTAAGTTGAAGTGTATTATCCAATTGATATTTCGTATGACTTCTGTAAGTGTCGTTATCATCTTTGTCTTTGATTTTGTTTCTTGGCGTAGCTTCTGAGCAGTAACTAACCTCGTAGATAGGAGCGCAGGTGAGTATGGACTCCTGGGGCTTCTTGTGCATGATGTTGGTGAAGATGCTACTGATACTACGAGGGGAACGATCTGCATGGAGACGGACGTCTACAGTGTTGATGGCGTGAATTGAGCGATTACAGCTGCTGCAGGTAGCACATCTAGGGAGAAGGAAAAGGGGAAATTTCTTGTTTTTTTATACAATTTTAACAGTTTTTTAAAACGACTTGAATAAAAAAATCTGGTGTGGTCACCACACAACTTTCTTATACACAAGTTGACAATTCGCGTATTATGGAAGGTTTTGACTTTTGATGTTATTAAGGTTGTATCTAACGTATTAAGTCCGTAACTAATGAATTATGCTATTCATAATTATCAATAAATGTTGTATATATAAAAATGTAATAAATGTTGTATATTAAAAGGTAATAACAGTTGATGAAACGATTAAATATAATTATTTATTTTTTCTCAAAATTTAAAGCAGATAATAGTAATTTATTATACAAGACGATAAAGAGATCATTTATCGAAAAGTGAAAGATGTTAGTTCACGAGTGACGAAGGAACGAGTGGGCTATCTTTCACGTGTCGATAAAGACTCTTTATCGTCGTGTACAATATATTATTTTATTTTGTACTTAATGTTAATTTGTGTAAAAATATTCTTATTTTACTTAAATTTTATTTTATCTACTCAAATTTTACTTTATCTACTCAAATTTTACTTTATCTACTCAAATTTTACTTTATCTACTCAAATTTTACTTTATCTACTCAAATTTTATTTTATCTACCCTCGATGTTAAAGTAATACTTTATCTACTGAAAATGAACGTATAAAACCAATTTTTAACATTAAGTACAAAATAAAGGATATGAATTCAACGATATTATTTCCTTATATTATTTTTAACAAATTTTTGAAAAATCTCAGACTGAGCCGGGATTCGAACCCGGAACCTTTGAATTTCCGGTCCAAATTCAAAGGTTCCGGGTTCGAATCCCGGCTCAGTCTGAGATTTTTCAAAAATTTCTTAAATACATCCTGAGGATTATCTCACTATTTCGTTATCAAAATTATTTTTAATATTTTATATTTGAGACATTTTTTGTGCCTACTTCCATATTTGAAATAAATTGAATTTATTGTTATATTTTAAGAAAACTATCTCTTCCGGTTTTCGAAATGTGACCAAAATCTTTTCAGCTATGCGCATTATACTAAACTTTTATTTTTTCTCATTCATGAGTTATTGAACATACGGACAAACACATCTATCCATCCACACACACAGACATTATTGAGAAAATGGTCAAAACGGATTCAGTGAACCTCAAAATATGTATTTCTGCGAAAATCCCGACATTTTTTTCATGATACCTAGACTTACTTATACTGTGTATAAGAAAGTAAAAATCGAGTTACTATATTGAATCTGAGAATGAAGTCCATTTATCACATTTTTCTTTTTACTTTATGTTATTGTTATTATCGACGAAACCTAATTTGCGGATATTTATCTGGGATTAAATGCAAATGGCTGTCTCTTTTTTGGCAAAGGATAGAATAACTGGTGAATTTAAAACTAACAATCATTGATTTTTACTGTACTAAAATGAAAATGTTCAACTGGTTGGTTACTATTTTTACCTTCTGAAAAATGTGTCTTAATTATTATATAACTTTATTAATTTGTTAACATTAAAAAAAGCTGAAAACTTTTTATTTGTTATTATATTAATTTGAAATTATATTTTTAAGCATATTAAGTAAAAAAAACTGTATTGACATCACATTATTTATTATGATTATATCATATTTCTAATAAATAACATCTCAAACATGTAGGATAAAATTATCGTAATTAAAATCATATAATAATTATTTTAAAACTAGTACTTATCAATCAATAAAACTTAATTTCCTTTAAACGATATGATTTGATCTTATTATGGCCTTTTTTCGTGCAATAAAACATTTAATCGTGATTTTAAACTTATAACGATGGATAACGACTGCTCAAATCGCCTGAATGTGCTCTAAATCGTTCGTTGGCGACCTCACGTCGTAGCTGTTTAAGTTGTTGACTATAGTCAAGCGCTTTCTCTTGGAATACATCTAGTTGCTGGGTTGTTACGGTGCTGAAAGTCATATTTCCACATCCATTAATATTTTTAGAATACCCAAAAGTAATCAAATAAAGTAGCGGAGAACATGCGAACTTCAAAAAGTTTTTGTAAACCGGGTGTAAAAGGTTAATAAAATATGGACTTACAGTTTAGTCTGTAACTCATCCACCATAGCTTTGAGCCGTGCAATATCTGCCTGAAGTTCTTGGTTGAGTAAACGTTGTTCAACTGTTTCTTGTCGACTTTCAGCCAACAAATTTTCTAGTGATCCAAGATTTGTTTGCTCTTTATGTAAAGAGTCTTGTAATTTATTTATATCTACCTTTAAACGATCTTTATCTCTTTCTAACTATATAAGAGAAAAGGAATTATTAACAATTATGCTTGTTTTACACGATCCAATTTATTTGTCAATAAATTGACCAAGTTTTGTTTTCAATTTATTGTTGTGTGAAAATATTTCGTCAATTTTTTCTTCACTAATAAATTGATGAATTTATTGATGGAATAGAACATGTTCTATGTTTCAAAAATGTTTTAGGGAATTCTAGGGATTTTTTCTTAGTATTGTCGTCGCCAATCTTTGTGTACAACATTTTAATTTTAATAAATGTTATGTTTCCATCCATGACGTTTCCCGCATTTCAGTCAATTTCATTTCGTTTAGAAGCGTTTAGTTAATAGGATATGGAAATTGATGAATAAATTGAAGGTCAACTTTATCAATCCATTGGTGAATAAATTGGATCGTGTAAAATAGACATTAAACATGTTGACAATAATATTTACATAGCAAATTTTTCTAACAACAAAATAATAGTTCGTGGAAATTAAAAATGTGTAAGAAAAAAGCATAGTGCTTTTGTAATTAAGTTTCACTTACGTAAATATTAACTATTATTTTTAATATATCATCTTCATCTAAACTTGATTCATACTCATAGTCAGTCTATTACAAATTTTTTATGAATTATTGATATTACTTTAACCAATAAATACAAACTTACGTGACTTTTGTAATCATCTTTTTCTTTGATTTCCTTCATAAGTTTATCTTTCTGTCCATCTAGTTTACAAACTAATTCCCTCATAGATTGTAGATCCACTTCAGTTTTAGTGTTTGCCGAAGCATGTTGTTTTATTTGTGTTTCTAGACAGGCTATTTGACAAGTTAATTGTGATATCTACAAAGACAAGATTTTGAAACATGTCCAAATATTTGTTCATTTAAATTTTTACCTGTTTTTCATAGTCTTTGATTAATGTGGTCATCTGTTCAACTTTAATCTCCAAATCGTTGATGTGATCTTTAGCGCAAGTCAGTTGACACTTTAGCTCTAAGGTTCCGTTCTCCAGGCAATGATTATTGGTTTCCAGAAGGTTGGCTTCTTGGGTTAAGGTACGATATTGGTCCAGCATTTCTGCCCTTTCGTTCTCCTGAAATAATTATAGGTACAAACATCAAAATCACGCTATATACCCAAACAGGGTTAGCACAATCGCCTATTCATTTCACAAATTAATCTCATCAACTTTGAACCACCACACATTTACAAACATATAACCAGTGATCTTTAAGTAAACATTCTCATCATGGCTCACTTCTTTTTACTTTTCCACATTCATTATTCATACAAGGTTTTTATTTTCTCATTGCCAGCAAGTCATCAACCACATCAATGAATTTATTGCTCGATTTTTATTCCACATACCTGAACTACAAAGACTCATTCCTACTCTATCAACAATATTCTTACTCTATTCATACACCAATTTATTTCGCATTCGGTCCATCCTTATATAAGTATCCACATACTCCACGAAAAAAACTCATTTTAATCGGAATCACATCCTGTTCAAGCTTCTGCAACCATGTCCAGTATTCACTTCCATTCACAATGCAGTTATAAGTACTCCGTTAATACACACTAAAACGAGATTATTTTTAATAACTAGATATTACCTTTTTACTAATAAGATCTTCAGCACGTTTAACTTCAAAAACGTATTGTTGTAGTTGAGTTTTCAAATCATCTATTTCTCTTGAAGCTCTATCTAAATCACTGCATTTGTTTCTGCTGTCACAACAGGCTTTGGTCAAGTCATTTTGAAGACGTCTACAAGAAAATATTGTTTTATAAAAATAATGCAATGATTGAATATTTTGATGTACCTATTTTCAGCAAGAGCTTCATTCTTACTCTTAACTGCTTCGTCGAGTTCTTTTTTTAAGGCACATAATTCTTGGCAGTTGTTCTTTAATTTGTATTCATTTGTTGCTGCTTCATCTGTATAGTAACTAAAATGAAAGATAATTATTTATAGTTTTATATCACAACTCAAATTATTATGAATATGATTTATAAATAATCTTCAATAGTATTTTCAAATAAGAATAAATGTTTTTGAAAGTTGTACTCAACAGTTTTGTTAGTTGCCTATAAGAATTACATTCAACGCTCACAAGAAAAATATGATTTTTCATTTTGATACTTTGAAATTGTACTACAAATTCGAATCATACATATTTATTATGATTTATCCCGCAATTTTTCATTTCCTTTTCAATTACAAATATTTTCTTCTTTACCTATACAGATTTTCTATACACCTGACTTGTGTAACCCTTATCCTTGTCTATTTATTAAAAGTATCAAATTACTCGAAGTCTTACATCAGGTCAAAGGTTGCAAAGATGAATTAAATATTTTTAGATTCGATAAACTTTCTCTAGGTGATTTTCCATGAAAAATAGTTGCACAAAATTTTAAATAAATTGCATAACAAATAAAATAAAATCTGAGACTACATATGTACAGAACATTTTTATAGAATAGAAACAAAAATAACTATTTTCCGCAATAGTGCGGGAAATAAGCAATTCTGGCACTAGTGCGAGAAATTAAAATTTGTGTTTTATTTTATTTTAACCGTCATGATGCTCAAAAATTAATTATAAACTATGCAAAGTCGCTCGAGTAGTTAGATATAATTTGTCAAAAACTTGAATGTATTTTTATATAGTAATGTTTTTGATGACGAAAAAAATGTTGTTTGTAACACATGCGGAAAACGTGATTCTGAAACTCCATGCAAATTCCTAAACTCGCTGCGCTCATGTCGGAGAACTTGAATTCGTTTCAAAAGAAGATCAACGAAATACAATGAACTATACGACGCTATATAAACTCAATAATTAAGTTAGTCACATTTCTATAATTTGTCATTAAGATCTTAGAGCACGCAACAATTTAATTCGATTGCTCTTCACCTCACGTAGTAATTTTCATCACATTGCATGTAAATTTTGTTCCACATAATGTTTACTCCACACATTTAATTTCATTTCATCATTCCTGTGTCTAGAGTATTGTTACATTTCTCGCCGGTTCTCAGCGTCAAACAGAATCGAATCAGATGGATTTCATCTCATTGCGAGATACGGGAATTCAGAATTCGCACGACTTGTGGCGCAACATAAAAAATACAGCGCAAATTACAGAGACAGATATGCAAAAATTGAGTAAGATTACGATTCGGGGAATGGAGAATTTGGAATTATGAAACTGATTTTCAGAAAATAAATAAGATTTGCGATTTTGTAATACTAAAATTAGTGTAGGTCCAACTCAATCTCAAATTTATATTATTTTCAGATACGAACTTGAAATTTTAGTACAAAAATTTCAATTACAAAGTAATTCTTCAGAGCAAAAAAACAGACTATCGTTTTAGTACTTGTACACAAAAAGTTACCTAACAAATAATCGTACGAAAAAAAATAAAATGGTGAAAAATAAAAATTAGTCGATGTCCCGGTCTGCACTTTAATCATATTTAGAGTTTGTAAGGTATAATCTTACAGCGTACTATTATGTATTAAATTATGATAGATTTGACACTGTAAGTCTCTCTCTCAACAGTCCCAAAAGTTGATCTTACCAGACTTTTGCACATTATTGTTTAATATTATATGCAAATTAAAACTGACAAAAGTACCACCATTTTTTCTTCACACTAATAGTTTATATTTCATAAATACAAAAAATAGGGTAGTTTACCATTTTTTAAAAGTTTTTTATTGAAACTTCATATTATTTAAAGCGATGGAGAGTACGGATAAGTCTTAATTATTGTTCTTAATAAAGCTGTAATTAATTTTTAAAGTTTGTGTGACGTAGATGTATAGCTGAAAATCTTCTCAAACCATGGGGCTGGAATTAAAATGTACTCAATGAAAATCAACTGTTTCTAAATGTTACAAAATATAAAATACAATTTGGTAGTTTCTTTATTACTGTAAGTAAGAATACACGTGAAACGCATTATTGTGACGTAAATGTATCGATACATAAAATCTCAAATATTTAAAGAACTATTTTTTTGAAAACTTTTTTCATGGCAATAACTCATTTTTGAGGTCTCCTTTCAATATAATTGACTGGATTTATAATTCGAGATTAAAAATGCATTTATTATAAGTTATAAAATTTAAAATTTAAAAAAAATCGCTTTATTTTTAAAACCAACCTCTTAAAGTTCATTACACTCGACTTGAAACACCCTGCATTTTTACTTCCTTGTACGAAGTAAGGAAGTATTGTAATCGCGAAAAATTTCGGTTCTCAGATTTTGACGGAAATATCCGTTTTGACCTTTTCTGAATCCATTATGACTAGTTTCGACGTGACGTCTGTACGTACGTACGTACGGACGGACGGACGGACGTATGTGTGTCGCATAACTCAAATACGGTTAGACGTAGAAAGTTGAAATTTTGTATTTAGGACTGTTATAGCATCTAGTTGTGCACCTCCTATTTTTGGTTTCAGTCTACAAACCGGAAGTAGTACTTTTTAAAAATATTTCGATAAATATTTAATTTTAGACAATTTTTTTTATTTTAAATGAAAGATTATGTGATTATTACCTACAATCGGTATTTTATAAATATTTTTGTATCTGCTATCATTTAAAAATAATTAAAGTATATATTTATAATTTATAGTATTTCGGTATCTTGTAGTCCATGATCGATTAACATTTGTTACTACGTAAAATTTAAATTATTATGACATGACAGTGACAATAGTAAAATATGCTTTATATCTTCTTCTGCAGTTTAAATAAAATGACTAAATATATTTGTGAGTATACTAGTATAATAAGTTAAAAGAATTTTTAATATTATTTTACATTTTAGTTATTAAGAAAAGAATGAACACACAAGGCGTACAAGGAAGTCATGTGGTGTCCACGTCAGATTTTTTATTTTTGTAATAAAATTTTATAATTATCTCATTTTCAAATCTCCGTTTTTGGACTATTATATTAATTTTGTATTCCTTTTTCCTTATATTAGTAAATATTAAATTATATTTTAGTGACTGCAACATAATGACAGCTCAAATAAATATATGACAGATAAAAAACTAAAACATATTGATTTTGATTTAAAAATCGGCCAGAGGTGAACAATCAAATACGTGGTTCTTTATGTTGGCAACTTCCGTCGCTCTATTACATAGTACATATATTTATATTGAGTAGAGTAAAAGCTCCTTCCTGAGATTCTTTATTCAAAGTTTCAAGCTATCTTCAAATTATGGTAGAACCATTAAATTTAAAAATTGTTTGTCGACCTCCGCAAATGTACACTAGGAAGAAACTAATATGATTAACATCACGGTCCTTTAACAAATTTAGTAATTCCTTGTCTGAAGACAAAGAAATTACATTTGCGTCATTCGTAATTATATATGGAACGTTTATGCGGAAGCAAAACAGTGACATTTTGTATAAATATTTAATGATTTCGCAAAAGCAATCGTAATATTTTTTTCAAAAACTGTTTCTAAGCTAATTAATTTTATTATAACATAGTGTAGGAGTGGTCAGAAATTTTTAATAAGTGCTAAATATATTTAAATATATTCAGAAAGAAACGAAAAACAAACAAAAAACGCGCTCAACAAATGATTTGCATTATTATTTCATCTAGTACGTAAGCTATATGATCTAAGTTTATAATAAACAATAATAATTTTGTATCGAAATAACAATTTAATTGTTTTGATAGTAACCATAGTAAGGAGTACGTTATAAGACCTTCACCGTAAGTATGTAATAGTTATTTAACTATCTAGTGTGTTAATGAGGGCGATTAATAATTGAGACATTTTAACACGTGAGAGAAGCGAACGCATTAATTGTTGTTATTATATTAATCGCCTATTAACACATGAGTTAGTTACAATATTTTTCTGTTGATCATACCATATCGTGTTCTAGGGACCTCAAAACGTGCTTATCCATTGAAAACTCACTATCGAAATTTTAGCATGATTACAATACCTCTCTTACAGGACTGAGTGGCGAGAGGTAAAAATAGTTGATTAATAAAAATCATGCATTAATAGGGGTCATTAATGTATGATTTTTTTTACATTAAAGATGCTCATTAATAAACGATCGACGGAAAAATTATTATTTTGTAAATGTAATCTATATTTGATATAGTATGTTTAAAAAATGTAAACGACGATATAGGTACAGCTGCGGTAATTATGGAATTAAGTTACATTTTAATAATCACCCGGAATAACAATTTTTTTCTCATTTTTTAAACAGAAAAAATAATAATCAAAATAAACTTATATAGGTAACCGGTATCGTACCAACCAGGTACCTACTCAAAAAATTATTGTTTTACTATAGTCGTATTTCTACTTAGTAATCCTATTTGTATTGATCGCGTGCCATAATTTTTTGTTTTTAAATTATAAACATAATTTTAAAGCAAAAGCATATTTAATTCAGCGCAAACAAAGAACTATAATTAACTGTTTTATGTAGTGTTTTGTTCCAAACAAAAACAAAACATAATCACTCAACCGAACAATGCAATAATTAAACTGTAACACATTATTATTAAAACTCAATTAAATTATTATCATAACTGAAATTCACAAAGTATATCAACAAAAATCTGGCATCACGCCTTCTTAGTCATGTAGTATTTTATTTCCTAGTAAAATAAACCTGTTTTCGATTACACAATTTTGAACATGGGCAGTTAATCCTAACCTTAACAAATAAAAATAAAACAAGAGTGCAGCGGGAACGATAAAAAACAGACGAACACAACAGAATTTCACTTTCAGTAACTCGAGAGTGAAAGTACTGGTAGCTTTACGATTACGAATATGACATTGAAAATAAAATGCATTGAGCATCTTTAAATGATGATAATGGATGTCGATACTAAAGCCAATAATGGGGTAACTGAGTCATTCAAAATCGGATGTAACAAAATAGGTTATAACAAGGTACATGCGAGCGAAGGGTTAATAATAAGACTAAGAGCTGATAGAGGATAAGCAATTTTTACAAAAAACATTTTGTATTTTTGTACATTCCATACTTGCTTTAAATCTCGTCGATATAAACCAATCTGAGTCAAATTGACAAGAATTTGTCGCGAAACTGAAGTCTCCGCAGTTGCAGCGACAATTTTTTTTCGCGTTTAATTAATTCAATGTTTTCGTGTAGTATATTATGATACAAGTGTAATAAAGCATTTACGACCAGGTACGTAAATGTGTAAATTAACGATAAATTACCACCTTACCTACCTACCTATCTTAATTTACCAATAATTTTAGAAACAACGTTTGAAAATATAAGACAAGCTGTGTTAGTTATTTGGGTACCTACTTGTATTTTTTATTGAAAAAGATTTCAAATAAATTATCTATTCATCTCCATGAATTTTATGTTTGTTTTTGTTAAAATTTGATTTGTATTTGATTTTGTTATTTATAAATATATATTTACATATTAGCTGCGTTCAATGAACTTAGCAAATCTATCGAATTTCTTTCCGTTGATTGGCGTACAAGTGAAAATTTGACAGTTTTACCATTGTTTTACTAGCAAATTATGTCAACAGTGCTAGCAAAAAAAACTGCTGCTTTTGCTGCGCTAGCGCTATTAAAAAAGATAGCCAAACCATAATATTATTAAATTTACACTGTTGCACCAATCAGCATAAAGAAACTTGCTAGCTTCATTGAACGCAGTTAAAAATGTAGGTACCTATATTTTTATGTCTGATGTGTTTTATTTTTGTATTTGAAATTTAATTTTGTATTCACTAAATAGTTCTTAAATATTTTGCTTAGTTTTTAAATTTCCTCAGTACTTTCTCGGTAATTTTTCGGGAATTTTAAATATTGTTCAGTAATTTATATTTTTAATTTACCTGGTTATTTATATTGTAATAAAACTGCCATTCGACGTGTTATGAAGCATAACGCGAGGACAGCGGAGTGATTTTTTGCACGATCGATCATTTTTTGGCGTTTACTAGCTCTGTCCCCAAGATTTTGTTTACAAATTATTAAGTAGGTAATTAATAACAGAAACCAAAGCAAAAAGCATCAAAATCAAAACCAACATAACCAAATATTTTTAAATTTATTTTTATTATATCTATCGTGCAAAATAGTATATTAAGAGCGGAAAGTGCAGTTTACCGGTTGAGGATAATATTTGGACCGAGACGAAGTCGAGATTTCCAAAATTATTCGAAACCGGTACAAAGTGCACTAAACGTCCGTATGATGGGGCGTAAATTAAAAAACATAAATTTTAAAATAATGTTTAATATTTGGTTTTGATGCTGTTGTGTTCGTTTCTGTGGTTGTTTAGTTCTTTTAGAGTCCATGCCAAATAGAAATGGGAATGAGATCCGATGCGCAGAAGACGCATTTGCGTTTGCTCCACCCTCCTTACTTGAACGGGCCAATGCTATTTCTTTGTACGCTGCTGGTGTGAGACAGAAGATGCGCGAGGAATGATTGACATTCCCATTTCTATTTGGCATGAACTCTACCACCTCTATACCACCTTCGAAATTACTTACCGCCTTTTAATTTGTAAACAAAACCTACTGCCTTGCAAACAGACCCAGTAAACGCTGTGACCAAAACATGGCCTATCGTGATATCATTATACAGTATGCAGTAAGGAGGGGAACATAATTATATGGGTGTTAAAAAAATAAGGGGGCGAGAAGGGGTACTTTTCTTTGCAGAAATGGATAGCCCTACTTATTCCCTTTTATCAAAATATGAAAAATGAATCTTAACACAGATAGGCTGCGAAAACGACGTCATTACTGATTGACATCGCGTGATTACGTTGTTGAATGTGCTAAATTTTATTGATTTAGATAATAATTGTCAGTTTTATATCGCAGCCTACAGGTCAGAACTACTCCGATTTAATTTAATTTTGCTGGTAACCATTCAACAGGATTTACAATTACAGAACGGTAGATGTTGTTGTTATTATAGTGGCATCCAACCACTTCGACCAATTTATCTTGGAGCAGTCCGTGCGACAACCTTTGAAATTCAAAGCGACAATGAAGATATTCTTTTTGCAATCAGGACTACATTTTAAGACCATCAAGTGGTCAGCTTTACTGTCGGAGTGTGATTTAATTGTAAGATGTTTTTATAATTTCACGACAATTACACACTTCCCACCGGGAGATTCGAACCACGGAACTCCGAGTTCATACATCGTTCATCACATGCAGAGAGCTGACCGCTGTACCTCGACAATTACTTAATAGGATGACGATTTTTTGAAAAATATAAAAAATGATCTATTTGAAATAACAAAAGAATAGGGACCTCCACCATTTTAAAAATTTTGTAACTTGATCTTGTTTGTATTACTTATAATCCTAAATTAATTCTAGTGCAGCGGTAAGATTGTGTGACGGAACACGGAAGTACAGATGAAAATATTCTCAAACAATGGGCTTGCGTCAAAATTAAATCAAATAAATTCATTTATATTTGAATGTCATCTCATTCAGCATATAATATAATATTTCTTTGAATTTATTTACAATTTAAAAAAAAATCACAGACTTATTGCTGAATGAAATACCTACTCAGTTCCTATCTGCTGTTTTTGAAAAAAGGTCGAAAATTCGTACGCGTTCTCAAGTTATCGTGCTTACGGACAGGCCGACCGACTTTTTTTTAAATTATGTTTTTTTGATTCAGTAGGTTCTAAAATGTAGATTCATAAAAATCTCAAAATGTCAAAAATTACAATACTTCTCCCGATTGCATAGGTCGGAGAAATAAAAACACTGAAATTTTCATTTTTCCTTTCAATTTCAACCAAGTTCATTTCCCTTATTTTCCCGTTACAAGACACTATGTGATTTTGTCGCCACGACATGCGACTGTTTCTCCCACTACGTTGGGATGGAGGCGAGACTTGAGACAAATGAATGTGTTTTAGTACGTTGCTAGGTAACCAGGTATCATTTTGTATCGAAGGTAGCTGAGTAGATATCGCGGGCCGCAAAACCAAAGCCGCTAAAAAGCTTAAATTCACCGGTGGTCTTAAAATAGTTTACGAAGAAATTCACTGTGATAATTCATATTTTTTAAGTGTATAGGAAAACAAATGTGTGTGATTGCCAATAATGGACAATAAATTTTGAGAAGGTAAGCAGTAATTTTGTATTACTGAAGTTAAAAATCATAAATTTAAAAATTATACTAAGGCGCTGACATACCTAAATATTATAAGAAAATAATTATTTTTTCAAGTACAAAGTAGAGACCATTTAAAATTTTGGGAACAAAATAGTTATATCGTATCAAGTAATTCGATATATTGCAATATTTCTTGGAGATTATAATTTGTGCAAAACAAAATTATTTTAATTCTAAAAAATAAAGTAGCACATAGTGAATACATTATTATTTTGTCTTTGAATAGTATTATTGTTTTTCTTTGGTCCTTTTTTGTAACAATTATCTGTTAGATAAATTAAATTAAATATCCCATAAATCAATAATTTTTTTCTCAAAACTTAAATATTAATTTCAAATTAATGTTATTCACTTCAGCGATTTCTAATTTAATTTTTCAAGTACCTACCTAAACTCGATAAAATTACTTCCAAATTTCACAGCTAATGTAATAATTACAATTACCTACATTATTTTTTAAAAATTTATAACTTGGAACTGATTACTTTACTAAAAAGTTTAAATACCGACCCAAAAATCATACTTTATTAATTAAATTTGACTATTAATTTCATCTGTTATCTGTCAAAAGTAGACCATTAAAAACGCAGGATTCTTAATTACGTAACAACTAAATCGTAGTGCATAATTGTGTGGTCTGTGATATTTACAAGCGTAACATAAATAAGGGCGTAAGTTTATACTTTAAACAAATGGAAATTGTTATGATAAGCTTCTTTTATTACCAACATTTATGCTGTCTCTGATTTTTCCCAAAATTTTCAGCACATTTTGCACTTCAAAATCAGTAATTTACCAAAAAAAACATGTAGGTAAAAACAATTTGACATTGACATTTTTATTTTATTAAATTTTTTAAGTATTTCTTGTTCAAGCTATTTTAATTTAAAAACTGGATCTGATTTAATGATATAGTCTTCTGTATACCATTCGTAATCAAAGTAATGTCGAATATTTTTGTTCTGATTTATTTACAATATTGAGGAGAAAAAGTTTCTATCTATAATTTATTATTGCTTCATCAGACTGTTTTTATTATTTTTTAAAGCGAAAATGTTGTTATTTTTCTATTTTAAATTAGGGATGTTATTCGGAAAAATAGTGACAGTCTGGTGTTAAGATACTATAGGTATAAAATAGAAATTTTAAACAAAATATTTCAATTCCCAAAAGAGTATAGGGTAAAATACGAGTTTTGATTTTTAATGGTTTTCTAGACTTTCGATTACATATTCAAAAATAAGTGCGGTAAATCCTAAAATATACATGCAGCTAGTAAGTATAATGTTACCAAAATTTAATCGAAATAGGCGAATAATTAATTTAGTAATTAACTACACCACTTCACCACTAAGTATACCGGCCCCTTATTAAAATAACCGCAAAGGAATTTTAACAGAAAGTACTTTATTTAGTTAACAGTTAAGGTATTAAAAAACCAGTATAAATTTGGGTGTGTAAAAACTCAAACAACAACTTTTCTAATATCTACTCTTATTTCAAAGCATAATTTGATATAACCGCTCTGATATTAACATGTTTACAACATAGCAACGTGCCTTTCTGGTTTCTGCTTTTATACAATACTGCCAGAAGCAAATCTATATTCATTTCTACTCTATTTCACCATTTGTAGGCATGTTACTATCATATCAATCATACGGATACCTATATTGATTATAGTTCATAAAAAAGAGATGGTAAACAAATACCTACTTAAATGGTACTTCTTTTTAATAGCTCTATTGTAAGAAAAATACTCACATGCAAAATGTAGATGTTTAACTTATAATAGTACATGTTAACTATGATATGATGCATACAGTGTTATGTAATGATACGGTACATATTAAAGGAAAGTAAATCATTGGATAATTGCAATTGATAGTAGTGATATGCATTAAAATCGTTTGAATCTTGTAATTTTATTATCATATTTATGATCGATGAATTATTAAATTTACGTTAACATTTAAATTAATTTATTCTTACGACAGACATACTTTTGACATCTGTACCTACTAGTAAATATTATGCAATTATAAATACTACACAAAATATCACCTCATTTATGGCCGGGCCAAATAATTTATCTTAAGAAGCTTTTATCAGAGTAAAAAAAGTATTTAACAAATTACTACCAACATATTAATCCTATAAATCTAAAAAAATACCGTATAAAGACAAAGCCAGTAAAAAACTAGCCCCGTTGTCGAATTTTTTAAATTATTATTATTATTATTTATAAACAATGAAATATAATAATAAATCTGAGAAAAACTCTTCGTAGCTATGATCGCATTGTAAATTTAAATATTTGTATCACATTATTATAATATAAAATTTTCAAATAGTAGTCTAGTAATTTGTTAAATAAATTTAAAAATTGCATGCGCGCTAGACAATCAAATTGAGTATTTTCTAAACAAGAATGGAGCGAATCATAGCAATTAGAGAAATAGAGACAACATGTGCTCATAAAACATAGGTTGTCAGCGCGAGTACCTGAAATAACGGGGATTTGTGATCTAGCAGCGCTGAGCGATAAAACCTCCTTAACATCCATTTCGGCTCAACAAAATCCAATTCTAAAATATTGTATCTACGACTACTATGAAAAATTTATATTTATGCTTTCAATTGTCAGCGTAAAGTTGATTGTTACTGAGGACCAAGCAAAAAAACATTTTATTGAGCGTCTCCTATGACAACGCGCAGTAAAGTACTTTTTGATTACATAAAATAAAAGAAAATGACAGAATCAAACAAATGTTTTTATTTATTTATTTCGATATTATTGGTATCGCCATGGTTACGAATAAAACATAAATTGATTGAACGCAGATTGAACTAACTAAATACTATTATTATTATAACAAATAATTTTAGTCGTAGATAAAATTATGTGTGTATTACGAGCGTAAAGTGTCTTTGTTCCTCTTGCACTATTGCAGCTCTCGCCTTCGGCTCGCGCTGCAATTACCGTACGCGAGTAACAAAGAGTCACTTTACGCTCTTAATACAAAAATAACTATTGTATAGGTATAAAAGTTCTCCAATATATAATTGACCTATTTAAATCGCTGCAACATAAATTACTATGCATACCGTTTTGTCACATGATTAAACCATACACTTTTGCTTGTTGCTCAACATAGCATAAACCATAACGTAAGCGTGTAACCGATCTCAAAATGATTATTTCTTTAGCGTTATTGTTTCATTTGTCTGTCACCTTGCATTGAATTTAATACACGACACCAGAGAACCGATCCTGATGTACTTTCTCTACTGATTCACAATAAGAGTCTTGCGTTGTGTTATGTTAATAATCTACGGGCGTAAGCTTAAGTAATAACGTCTCAAATAAAAGAAATTGTTGAACAACATTTGTATGCCTGATAATGTGACGAGAATATCGACTTGATTTCGGTTGCAAATGATGTTTGTAGGTCTTTACTGAATTCAATTATTAAGAGCACTCTATACAGTAAAAGTTACAGAAATATATTTCTAACTAATGCTGCGATTCTGTGCAAATCTATAAGTTTTACAAATTTGTAAATCTTTAAATATTGAACAAAATGTGCAAAATGTTCATATGATTATAGAATTTATTGCGATTTTGTTTAATATTTACAGTTTTATAAATCTGTAGCAACTACAGATTTTCACAGAATTGCAGCATTCAATTATTATTGTCTAGAAAAGAAATCTTTATTTTATTGTTTATCGAAATAAGATAATACTTTATATCAAAAAAACCTTTACGTTAACTGTCATTAGTTAGCTTTTTGTTAAAATCTTTCGTCTATTAAGTATATTATTAGTATATTTCGTATACCATATTTCTATATCGCCAATGTATTTTTGCTCAATTTTAACAATAAATGTCAGCTCAAGGCTGGTAAACTATTTTTAAAACTGGTGTATTTGTATAAAGCTCAATCCTATACGTATACACTATACATGCCTTTAAAATCAAAATAAACTTAAGTTAGTGTGAGAAATGATCTACATGAAATAAAAATTTTCACAGTCGACAATAAACTGAAATTAATGTGAGAAATAATCTACATAAAATAAAAAAAATTACAGTCGATACCGACCTTATACCGACTAGTTTAATATTAATTATATTAATAGTTTGGCTTCTTCAGGGCTTAGATTTATATAATTAGATAATGGTCATACTAGGTGGCGAAACGTTGGCTCCGATTTAATAAAAAAACTATGTTGACTGCTATCCTTATTATTATTTTCTTCATTATATTAATAGTATTGATAAAACTTTCTTAAAATGTAAATAAACCAAACAATGAAATTTTATTGGTTTGCGTGTTCCAACTTCATCTATTTGTGGCATTCATTACAACCTATAAAAGTATAAGACTGATTTGTCTGATAAACAAAAGTTGGAATAATTCCTTATTTTCCATTATGACGCAGATTTATATATTTATAAGTTATATCCCGAGTGCAATGAATTTAATCGATAAATTTTACATGTCTGGCTTATGAAATAAGTTTTGCATAAAAAGTGTTTGAGTTATGAAAAATTTTTATTTGAAATTATTATGTACGATAACACTTTTTTAAAGGCAAAATTTTTTGAATAAGCCAGACATGTCAAATTTATCGATTAAATTCTTTAGCACGAGGGGTATATGTTAAGATTATTTCATGAATTCATAGTATAAACTTTGTTTAAAAAAGCTAACTTCAATTTAATCGCGATTAAATAGCATGGTGCTATTAAATCACTAATTTAAATTGGAAAACAATGAAAAATAAGACAATCTGATTCACTCAAATTTAAAATGAGTAAAATAATCATTAATAAACGATCAACGGAAAATAATTTTATGCAACGTATTAAAATTTCAAGTTCATGTCTTATGGCCAGTTGTACCGCTTCCACTTTAATTTTAAGTTTTCTTTAAATGAACAATGTCGAATCAAAATCAAATTGTCAAAAGTAGAAATAACATTGCTGTCAATAATTCTATTCGATATTTTTCATTTGTGACACTTAAAATTTAAGTGGAGGCGGTGCAAATAGGCATTAATAGGTTATAAAATTATTAATGCATGATTTTTATTAATCAACGATTTTTTTAAAATGCGCGTTCAGCACACGTAATAAGTAGGTATATTAGCTAGTGTTAAGTTGTAGAAAAATAATAAACAGAATTAAACGAAATGCTTTTGACAGTTCTAGCTTAAATAATATTCAGGTAACATAGTGCTCAGCAGTTTCAAACGTTACCTACTAATCTAACATAATTTGTTATGGACAAAAATTAGATTTTCTCCAAATTAAAAAGGTAATGATCAACGGAAAAATATTGTAACTAACTCATGTGTTAATATGCGATTAATAATTATTAATCGCCCTCAATAACACACTAGATAGTTAAATAACTATTACATACATGCAATATTTCTGGGAATTTAAAACATTAAAACTAAATAGAAAATATTGTTATTTATAAATAGGTAATTTTTGAAAAAAACATTTATGAATGAAATATTTTAAAATCTAAAAATGATCAGGTTATTTTCTTTATACTATAATAGAAAATATTGTTATTTATAAATCGGTACCTAATTTTTGAAAAAAACATTTATGAATGAAATATTTTAAAATCTAAAAATGATCAGGTTATTTTCTTTATATTATTATTTTGTATATTTGTAAAAATAGTACCAAAGAATGTTAAAATGTATCTACTAAAATTTATGCAAATTTTATTTCCTATTCAAAACTTATGTCACCATTTCCTGAGGATATTGTATTTATTATTATTTATAAATTAAAATACTAATTATATAACATTATTCATATTCGTATTAGCATAAAAAGTGGAGTAGACTACGTTTTTGCATCGTATATTCATTTGAATACTTTTACTTATTCAGTATAACCACAGGTATAACACTAATTATCATTTTATAGTTGACAGTTTGTAATAGTGTCGGGTGGAGACAGATACGAAAAGAATGACCTTTTTCGAAAGATTAAGTATGATCACTAAGATTGATACAATTCAATATTGTAATAAGTATGTAGGTAGTTAGTACAAAGTAAGCAATCACTTGAACTATTATATTGTGAAATATCAATTGTAGTAGTTATACGAGTAAATAGAATTCAAAAAGAACAACCTTTTACAATTTAATTTATTCTTATACAGGGTGTTTCTATAAGCTTGCTCACCATTGGTATCTTTTTTATTTGAAGAGCTACGAGGTCGGTTAAATGAGCAAAATTGGGCCATTTTGTATAAGAAAATTGATAACATTTAACCAGCGGTTTCCAAAATATGGGACAAAATATATATTTTTTAAATGGAATCATATATTTTTTATTTTTTCATTGGATACAGTATTTTTAAAATTTAAAATGCAGATAACTCGTTTATTTGAAAAAGTAAACATAAACAACATAACATTTTTGAAAACAGAAAAAAATACTCTCTATCCAATGAAAGAATGAAAAATATATGATTCCATTTAAAATATATATATTTTGTCCCATATTTTGGGAACCGATGGTTAAATATTTTTTTGCCAATGTTATCAATTTTCTTATACAAAATGGCCCAATTTTGCTCATTTAACCGACCTCGTAGCTCTTCAAATAAAAAAGATACCACTGGTGAGCAAGCTTATAGAAACACCCTGTATACACAGTAGGGTTTTTAATATGACATGCGCTTGGGATTGTGGACTGAGAGATCCTCAGTTCGAGCCACCACAGATTTATCCACAAAAATCATATGGTGGGCATATGACCATAGATGTTGCGCCCACCGTAAATTCGAACATAAAAAACTATGTCATATTTTTTATAGAGAAATAAGAAGTAAAAGTTATGCTAAATAACTTATTTTTCTTCCTTAGATTATTTTTTTCACTGAAGAATATAATAATGAAACAAATAAATAACAGTAGTTTTTAAAGAAAGTAAACTATTGTAGTATCATGCTAACCATACAAATAATACGCTTGGATGAATTTTAAACCATATAATGTTTTGTTGTGGTTTACTGTATAGTGCATGCTAAACGAAAGTTAGTAAATCATCGATTATTGTTAAATTATGCTTAACTTTGATTGCACGAGACTATGTAATTAAATGGTGCGCGATTAGATTCTGTCTGATTTGCTAAACTTTATATAACAATAAAACAAAGAACATGCATGTTACCTTTTAGTTCAACAATGTAAATTGATTTTTTTGCCATAATCAAAATTATGTTTATATGCCTCCGGTCGGCATCGCTAGTTTTCCATATCTCAAAATCCGCCAGAAACTCTTTGTTGCCAGCCTAGGCCGGAAAACAACCGGAAGTTATAGGTTGGCATCTTGACATTACTACAATTGTCAAGCAGATGTCAATTTTATGCGTTGAATATTTTTTATACAAAAATTAACAAGATTTTGATAAATTTTAGACATAAATCGTTAATAGAAACTGAAATAAATATATTTTAAGCTCAAATGCAAGTATTCAGTGCACAATTTTTTAGGTTATGAATAATAAAATACAAACTAATTAAATTCATTTTATATTTTTGTAATGAAATCGGCACATAAAATATTGTGTATTACACGTCCAGAAACTGTTAAGTATGCTAGTGCTCGTAATTTGCAAGCCTCGCCTGTGGCTCGGCGTGTCAAAAATACTCGCTCTTGCAAAAGGTCAGTTTCTGGCCTTGTGATACAAATAACTATTTCGTATTCCATCGGCATATCAATCAAATCTATTTATCTCTTAAAATTCAAGTAAATGAAAACGATCATAAATACGGTAAAAACTTTTGGTCGATGCAAATTACGAACAAAAGTATGATAAGTTGTATTTGAAATCTAATTACCTAATAAATTATACATTATCACTCAAAAATTAGTTGTCAATAAAAAGTTCAACCTGCAAGAAACTATTGTAATTTATGTTCATCTATACAGAATGTACCATAACTTGAAGTAATTGGTAATGGATTGTAAGCAGAGATTGATATCTACAAAGTTGGTAACCATCTAAATCTTGTTTTTTAAACATTTTTGAAAGAGCCAACATGATACCAAGTCAAAATCGCTCTGGGGCCGATTCACTATTATGCTTATCCCGATACCCCCTTTGGAATAGTATGGTAATAGCTTATAACATGTTTCCTTTAAATTCGATTTTTGTTGGAGGCGTAGCAAGAGTGCTGTAGATTTTCAAAAAAAATGAATTCGAAAATTCATTTGAAAAAATCTGATGTGGCCAGCACACGACCTCTCGCCTAATTCTGCTTATTTAACTAATCTAATAAACAGTTTTACTCACAATTTTATAGTTTCATGTTCATGTAATATGTAAACGATAATGTAAACCAAGATGCAAGCCAAAGATATCAACTGTACTGTCACTGCCATAATAATTCAAATTTTGTGTAGAAACAAATTTCATATGGACAACAAGATACTGGAATTTCAAAAAAATAGAATATTAATTGTATTTTATATTATTGTTAAATACTACCAGATTCAGCAAATTGTTTTTAAAATTAAATGTTCCCCTGGATAATTATATTTTCTTTTATTTTTAATTGCAAAAAATGTCATAAATAAATAATATACCAATTTATTTAAGGAAAACTATATCAAGTTTCAAAAAGTACTACTTCCGGTTTGCGGATTTCTACCAAAATCTTATCAGGTGTAAAGATCGTTATTAAAACCTTAAATATGAAATTTGGTTATTAAAGGTTTGATACTTTTTAAGTTATCGTGGACGAAAAAACGTCACATACGTCCATACATACGCACACACACAAAGACATCATCGTGAAAATAGTAAATTCGTATTTCAACATTCGAAGTTCGGCATTAGAAATTCGAAAAAATTTGAAGTAAATTTATCGAATTTCGTATTTTTCAAAATTCGATAATTCGAATTTCATCAACAGCACTTAGCAAGTTAGAACTAAACTCTTATTAACGCAAACTGTAAATATATATTGAACATCTAATCTGTCACTTTTTATCTTGAATTTGTTTGAATACTTTGTAATTTTGAATGACTGCATAATTACAAGATTTGATATTTATGTGTAGATTTTTCTCGGTGTTGTGATGGACTATGTGGTGGCTATGGACGCTACTTCTGGGGATGGTACTGGAGGTAACACAAGGTGCTGTAAGACCACCACCATGGGCAGATCCCGACCTCAACCCTTGTGCAGCTCAGCCAAGAGGATGGCAGCTTATTTACTGGCCACTTGATGGCCAATGTTATAAAATATTTCAGGTAAAATAAATCTAATAGTACCTGGTCCATAACTGAAGAAATGTGGTTTCAACAAGACAGAGCTACGTCCCATACTGCAAGGGAAACAATGAATTTTCTGCGAACGGTTTTTGGTAACCGTATCGTTTCACGATTTGGAGATGTTAAATTATTTCGATTGATCAACCAGTTTTGACTTCAGTTATAGACAGGTACAGCAAAGAGCAGCAGCTTGCGAAGAGGCTGATGGCAGGCATCTAATAGTTATTTGTGTATCAAGGCTGTAAAAGTGATCTTTTTTGGCCGAATCTGAAGTTTGCAGCCGAGGCGTAGGCCGAGACTAGCAATTCAGGTGAGGCTAAAAACACTTTTAAGCCGAGGTGCACACAACATTTTTTAAGTGGCTATCAAAAAATATATAATTTTATGTCAAAAAAAGTTTCTTAGTATCATAAATAATTTAATTTATATAATTTAGGCTAACTAAGTTGTAGGTAATTACTTCTACATATATTTACCAATTAAAAATTAAATAAATTTGTTATTTAGCGGCCGTAAAGTAAATGCGGCCGTGAAGTAAAAGCGGCCGTGAAGTAAATGCGGCCGTAAAGTAGTCATTTTGACAGATGTCAAAAAATGTGACACTTTACGGCTGTCAAAGGATACGTAAAACCACTATTTATGCAATAGCCACCTAAAAAAGATATTATTTTTAAAATTTAATTTTTTTAAAACTCTTTTGTAATCAAAATTATTCTTTTTCAATAAAAAATAAAAAAAATATATCACAAATACAATGGTCAGTGACTTATGGACCAGCCTATACTTTAATTATTCTTAACCAGGTACAGAAAAATCTATAAAATACTGATTGTAGATAATAATCACATAATCTTTGAAATGAAATAAAAATGTTTGTCTTAAATTAATTATTTATCGAAATATTTAAAAAAAAGTACTACTTCCGGTTTGTATATTGAAACCAAAATTATATTGGGTATATTAAGATGTTCGAAATTTTTTGAGTTATCGCGTCCGAAAAAGTTGTAACGAACGAACGAACGCACACACATACACAGACGGACACGCACACCCATACACACACAGACATCAGATCGAAAATGTTAAATTCTTACTCTAGGGACCCTAAAACGTGCTTATCCACACAAACAATTTTGACCCGTCACAATACCTCTGTTATAGAATATGAGGCGAGAGGTAAAAATCTTTTTGCTTGATTGATACGATATTCAATATGGTATTCTAATAATGTTTATGTCACCTACGACGAAATTTAAAGTAACTAATACATTTAGTTAAAGGGTTTCTGAGAAGGAAGTTTATTAAAGTTTAAAGTTGATTTAGGTGGATTTCATTCTACATATTTTGATGAATTTTTTTTTCTAAAATAATTTGAGAATAAGTAAGTAAAGCAGTATATAAAATTTAGTACAATAATGTTGTAATAACATAATCTCAAATTCTTACTGTTGTTTTATATCTTAGGCATTGTCTTAGAAATTTATGGACCTCAAACAATAACCGCGGAAATAACAACTAATTTATTTCTTCCAAGAATACGTAATACCGTAATTAAAATTAAACACTCATATTGTCCAAACTCTAATTAGCCATATTTTCATCTTGGCAGTTTAAAACGAAACAGTATATTCATTTCATATTTTAAGTGTGCGACATTACATAAAAGATTTCATTTCTCCATTTACGGTGAGATAATCTCACTTTCTGTACCGCACGCCCGTAAGCGTTTAATTGCAAGTGGAATATACACAGTAACGCATTTCCGTTTCTAAGCGTCCTCGATCATCATCAAGTTGCTTGACTTGTAGTATGTAGCATTATGTAATAATTGGCATATGTGCTAGTGCTAGTGTTAATAGTATGTGTTTTTATTCACTTATAACCGGTCCGAACATTTTTATATTACACACACCACACATGTTTATGTAATATTATTAAAATTCAATGTTGTGTATTTTTAAAACAACAAATATGTAGGTAGTAGATGTTATTTACATTTAAGATTGGTTTATTAACTTTTCATTACAATAAAAACAAACTAGACTCGAACTTGAACTTCCACTATGAGGTATTTAATATTTTTTACGTCACTCGGGGGAGGAAAGCAGTGTTTTCCTCTTGCTAATGGAGAGGAGGAAAGCGAGTTTTCCCTCCCGTGCGGGAGGAAAGCAATTGAGTTCGACCCGAGTGGGAGGAAAACACTGTTTTCTTTGGGCGAAGTCGGCGCCCTCGCTCGGACTCGCCTTCGCCTCGGGTCATCGCTTCGCCCGCGGGAGTAATAGCTATTACACCCTTGGGCGAAGCCGGCGCCCTCGCTCGGACCGCCGCTTCGCCCGCGGGAGTAATAGCACGCTTCCCTCCCTAGGTGCACAAAATACTATTTGTTTCGAATAAAATGCTAAAAATTGTAGATAATAATAATATTATCTTTCATAATTTGAAATAAAAAATATTGCGATAAATTAATTATTTATCAAAATATTTAAGAAAAGTACAACTTCCGGTTTGGAGATTGCTTCCAAAAAATAATTGGGTTCTCAAGATTTGTATTAAAACGTTAAATATAAAATTTGGTTGTTAAATGTGTGTAACTATTTGAGTTATAGAGCCCAGAAAAAATATTACATACAACCTAACGCACATTCACACACACATACAGATATCTCGAAAACATTTTATTCGTATTCTATGGATCCTAAAACGTGCTTATCTACTAAAAACTCACTCGAAAATTTTGATCCATCACAATACCTCCCTTATAAAATATGAGGCGGAAGGTAAAAATCAGCATAGGTCATAGGTGTTTAGTACCCCAACCTACTATTCACTCTTAAGACAGTTTTATATAATAAGATTGTCCTTAACTATCATGTTAAACAAGAACTTTCACAATATTTTAATATAATTTAATATAATTGAAACTTTAAGTTAATGAAAGTAAATACACCGTAACTACAAAAGTAAATTCATTACACTAAAATAGCATTTATAAATTCACTTTTGTAAAAAAAATTACTATAAAACTTGGAATGATCTTTAAACAGTTTCTTGAAACATATGTGAACTTTTTAATACTCATTCTTAAAATAATCTAAATGTTAACAAGATAATTTAGCCGAACTTGACATTTGTTACATGGCCGACATATTTTTGACATTTTCTGAAGCCATTAATTATACGGGACTTCATTAAAGTACAAAAATGATGAGTTACGAAATAAAAGATTTTCTTTCAACAAAATTAAACGTTTCAGATTGGCTATCCATGTCCAGAAACAATGGAACTTGTGCCTTCTACGGCAGGAAGTGTAAAAGCAGAATGCCGATGTCCACCAGCTTCCGCCCTACACAAAACTTCCGGTCGTTGTTATGAGCTTTTTAAACGCGGTCCTTGCGAAAAAGGACAATATTTTGCTCCTAACACCAGCAACCAAGACAGGTACATCATTAAATGTATTTTTATATCAGTACAAAATATTTATAATTAACTTTTCACAGATTTAAAACTCGATCAGGCATCTGCACTGTAATAAAATCCTGTTCAGAAACTGGTTTCATCTTCTGGCCAGTTGAAAATAAATGTTATAAGAAGCATTCACAAGGTCCGTGTCCAAAAGGGCAACTTTTAACTACGGACTTCGATGATTTATCAGTATGTTCGTGTACGAATGATAATGAAATGCAGAAATATTTTTGGGAAGCATCTAATTCTTGCTATGAACATTATACAAGAGGGCCGTGCCAAGAAAGAGGACATCTTTTCCTTCCGGAAAGAAAATGTGATTGTTATTCACAGTTACCGCATTATCACGAAGATACCCAACAATGTTATGAATTAGGTAACAAAATATACATATACATATTGTACGTGTTATTAAAAAATAAAATTGATCGACTTGATTTTTTTCCAGAAAGCCAAGGCCCCTGCAATCGCGGGCATCGTTTCACCCTTCCAAACAACTCAAGTTCAGCGCTTTGCCAGTGTAAACCTAACCATATTTTCGGGCCCGATGGCAACTGCTACCGGCCATATACGCAAGGTCCCTGTCCATCTGGCCAAATCATAATCAACAGCACTTCTTGTGTACTAATACCTTGCACAAGAGGCTTCCTCTACTTTCCGGAACAACATACCTGCTATCGCGTCGGGTCACAAGGCCCCTGCGTTACCGGCCAAGTGGTTACATTTGACTTTCGCACTCGTCCTTCGTTGGATGGAATTTCGTATAACGGAATATGTGGGTGCGAGGGTTTATTGAATGAAAATAATTGCGCGAAGGAAAAGAGAAATGTGAAGAATTGTGAGACAGGGCAGATAGTATTTAAAAACAAGTGTTATAAGTTGTACTCGCAAGCGTCTTGTGCCGAAGGGCAGTGGTTAGTGCCGAATAGAACTAAAGGAAAAAACACGGCTAGATGCGATTGTAGACCAGGGTATACGATAGTGAAAGAAGAAAAGAATTTTAGATGTTTGCCACCCAGCGTAGGTATTGCGAATTATTTAAATAAGTATTATGTAAAAATAGTTTAATATTTATTTTTTACTAGTTTGATTACGGTTTAGGCAATTTTATTTTTGAAAGACATAAATGTTGTACTGAAATTCAAACAACTAAACGAGAATTAATAACTGTGCGAGTTTCCAAAATGATATTTCTAATATCATGTGCCATTTTAGGGAAATGTAAAATAATATTGTTATTTAAACTACTTAAAAATAATTATTTATTTAACTTCGAAACTATGTAAATTAAATTAAATAAGTAAATAAATAAAAGAGACTTACCTTAGCTGCTTCTTGAGTTCATTGATCATCGTCTCCGAGGATATCAATTTATTGTCCTTTGAAACGAATTCCTGTTCTATTCCCGCAATTCTCTCTGTTTTATTATCGAGTTCAATCTAAAAATAATTTTAATATTCCAGTTTCAAAAAAATTTATTGAATAATTTTAACAAAATACTCACTAATAATTTATCTCGCTGGCCGTCAACTTTCGCTAGACTTGTTTTCAACACACAAATATCATTCTTCACCATAGACAACTCCTTTTCTTGTTCTGCACGATTTTTTTCCAATTCCTTAATTCGGCCTTGGGCGTGAGTATATTCCATTTCTACTTGAGATAACTGCCCATGAGTGTCAGCTAATGCCCTGTCAGTCTGCTCTTGCAAGGTTCTAAAATATCATAATATTGCAACGAAAATTAAAATTTAAAAATTATTATTTGTTTACTTAATTTGGTTATAAATCGTTTGAATATGCTCAAGCTCATTTTGAGTCGTTCTAAGTTGAGATTTGTATGATTCGATTTGGTCTTCCATGTTGTTAATGGTAGCGCGGCGTGAACCCTGGACCGTCACCATTTCGCGACGTTCTACTTCAAGTTGTCGAAGTTTATCTTCGCTGTCGCTCATTAATTTTTGAAGGCGGTCGCGTTCTGAGATATGCGTTTCTGTCGCACACTACACATTAGAGAAATATGAAGCAAAATAAAAATATAGTACATAAAGTTATTTTTTAGATTGACTATTGTATTTTTTAGAATTTATTTTGAACAGTTGGTTGCAAATTAATTTTTATAAGAACCTTTAGTCGTTTACGGAGAGAATCTCGTTCTTCTTCAAGTCGTTTGACATCACTCCGGGCCAGATCCCTTTCTTTTTCTACTCGATTAAGCACAGACTAAGATTAAACATTAAAAATTACATGTTATAATTAAATGTTATAAATTTACTTTATTAGATATTGAAGAAAATATATTATCACCTTTAAAGTTGCACTATCCATGTCTTTGCTCCATTTGTCTGTTTCAAGTGCAGATTCTAATTTATTCAACAATGTATGTTTATCTCTAGTTAACTCTTGGATATCGCGTTCCATTCTCATAAGTTGATCTTCTTTTTCTTTTAAACCGCGCTTAATAATGTCGGAAGATTACAAATTATTTTATAGTTACATAATTTTTAGAATTATTTGTATACATACTGTTGACAGTTCTGCCGGTCGGTTGTTCAATTCGTCACACAAACGCTGACATTCTTGTTCGAAATAATCTCTTTCACCTTTTAATTTATCAAGGGTTGCATATTCGATAGTCTAAGAAAAAATGAAATAAATAAATAAAAATAATTCGCATTAAATTCAAATTCTTACCCCATTATCATTCACGCTTCTCTTTTTAGATCGGTAGGATTTATTAGAGCATGAATTTATTGGCGAATCTTTAAGCGTTTTCCTTTTTTCCATTTCAATTTCTTCGTCTTCTCGATTATCCTGTAGATATGTTAAACGTGATTCAGATTTACGTGTAAGTTGATACTCTAGATCTGCTATTTTTCGTTTTTGTAGTGTACATGTTTGCATCAACCGATCGATTTCCAAATTTAAATCATGCTCTGGAATTGACACATAGAATTTAAAGTCAAGCAACCAATAAATAAATGAATATCTGTACTGACCTATTCGAGTGAACTGATTTATTCGGTCTGTCATCTTCTTTTTGTCATCCAAAGTGTTTTCTAAAATCGTGTGAAGATTATCTTTTTCTTGTTTAACGGTTTCAAATTCTGAATCTATACGGTTCTTTAGGCGCTTAAGTTCTCGGAGTTCTTTTTCTAAATCGGTTATTTTATAATGGCATGTTTGAAGTTCCTCAGACACTTTTCCAAAATTTTTTCTTACAGCTGTGTTGCATTCTTCTTCAACAGCCAAAGCCATTTGATCCAGATCTCTTAACTCGCGCTCTAGTTCTTTATTTCTATCGGCGAGAAGTAAAGCCCGCTTCATCGCTTCGTGCTGCTTAGATATCGATTCTAAATTTAACAAATCAAAAATGGTTTGTTGATCTTTACCCAAAATATTTAAATATAATACCTACCTGCTAATTGTTTTTCCAAATTCTTTTTCGTATCTCCCAACAAAATATTTTCTTCAGTAAGATTTCTTAATTTTACACTCATTTCTATATAACAACAATCTTTATTTAATGCATGCAATGGTCGTCCACCTTCTAATAGAGAATGTAATCGATTAATTTCTCTTTCTCTATTACTTAACTAAAAATTATCGACATAATGAAAGACACATTAAAATTGATACTAAAAGACTACCTTTTCTTTTAAACCTTCTGAAAATTCGTTCTGTTTAAGAAGTTGTAACCTTAATTTTTTAACTTCCTCTTTAAGGCAAAATAAAGTGCACTCTGCCACTGCAATCGAGCTACTCATATTATCACACTTATGTTTTTCTTTAGATTTATCTGATTTTGTATCAGATTTTAAACTTTTAGCTGTATCAATTGAGGTAGCGGAATGTTTAGTTAAGATAGTTTTACTTGGTACTAAAATTTTGAATAACAATTAGCAGAATATTAAAAAGAAAAATCAGAATAATTACTTGTTTTACGTGATAAATTAGTTTTGGAAGATTTTTCCCCAGATTTATGTAACTTCTCACTTAGATCTTGATTTTCTCTTTCCAAAGTATGAATTTTAACTTTGAGATCTACAAAAAAAACAACTAATAAATCCATTAACATTAAGATTTTATTAAATCTTACCTCTTTGTGCTTTATCAGTTTGTTCCCTATATTGTAAGAACGCTAAATGTAAATCATTACACTCTTTAACAAGTTTAGCATTATCACATTTGTAAGGCTCAGCTCCCAGTTGGAGTTGATCTCTCTCCTATCAAATTTTGAATTTTCAAAATTAGTCAGAAGACTGCGTCATAAATAATAACAATGACAAAATATCGTTTCTATGGAAACAATTTTTAAACTTACCTCAAGGGCAGATTGAGCAACATTTTTGTAATGATATAAACTCTCTGTTGTTTTTACAAGATCAGCTAGCAACCGTTCAGCAAGAGGAACAGACTCAATAATTAGTGATTCTTTGTAACCTAATTCGTCTAAATGCTTTCTTAAAACACTATATCGGTGCTCCATTTCAACTTATAATAATATTAAATTAAATTAAATCCACATTTCAGTTAAATAAATATATTTTGGTTAACGTAAACAATAATACATAATTGACATGACATAACCATGAATGAACCCAGATACTGCTGCTGCCACCTGCGAGTGTTGAAATTGAAAATTATTACGAAAAGAAAAAGAAAAATCATAATCATATAAAATTAAAGCCGCGTAACAATATTCGAAACTTTAGTAAGTGCAGGTGCAGAACAAAAGGCGAGTAATACAAAAATGAAAGATACTTGTGTTTTGCGATGCAATTTTGTAAATTTCCACAAATCACACTATCTTTTTAAAATAACATTATTTTCTCTATGGAGTTCACTCAGATTTGCCTGCTATGGTTTGGAATTTTAAATCAATATTTATTTTTGCCAGTGCAGTGCACAATATTACATTAGCACATTTTGACATTACACATTTGATTCACAGGTTCACAGATTTGACTTTCAGTCATTTACAGGTTAAAGCATTAGACGAATCCATAACAAATGAATTTGTCAGGGGGCAGCTGTCAACATAATACAATTTTATATGCCGTTTTATTGGTATTTTATATCATGAAAATATTATTTAAATTACGTTTTGACAGAAACTGATCCAAATATAATCAAAAGTACACAAAAGTGAGGTTGGAATAGTAGGTTGCCCCCTAGCGAAGACGTCATTCTGGATTTCTCTATTAGCTTTTAGCTTAGCACAGTATAATACTAGCCGGGCAGCCCGTACTGCGAAGGTCAAATTTGAAGGATCTGATTCGCCAAGAAAACTACTTGGCGCTAATATCACGTCAAACACGAACAATGCTTAGCAGTACGAACTGCCCGGCTAGTATAGGAGCTACAGTAGTCTCACCACAGTATAATATTACCTTATACTGTGCTTTTAGCTAGCGCACCTATCGTGAAGTGATAAATATTATGCTAATGCTCGTGCACACGGAGAAACATTTTGACAAGTTTTCTGAAAAAAGTTTTCAGAAAATGGAGATTTTTTTTGAAAAACAATAAATATATTTATGATCACGTGTTACATTTGACAAATAAGAAGTAAGTTGCACTCGTTGCACTTCACAACGTTTCCTGAAAACGCCTCATTTTTATAGCCGCCGTTAAAACTTTGAAGTTTCCGGAAACTTTTTTCAGGAAACATGTCAAAATGTTTCTCCGTGTGCACTAGGCATAAGGATACCATTATATTTATAATAATAGCAACAGTAACAACAAAAATCATCTACTTAATCTTATAATAGAAATTACTTATAACATTCTGCAGTAGGTAAACTAGAAAATAATTACTTTATCCATTTTCTTTCGATATAAGTTAAAGCAGTACTAATAATTTTTTTATTGTAATCTTTACTAACAATATCTTTTCGCATTAATAAACTTTCATCAAAATTAGCCATATCTTGAATTGTTCCTCTTTGAGTTAAAATTGGTTTGAACATGATTAAAGTATGTCCTAATTCTAATGGTCCTGTTTTCATGATTTCATCTTGAAATGCTTTCCAAGAAAACTGAGAAATATCTACTTTAAATTTTGCTAGACGTTGGATAAAATTATCATAATATAACTTAATAAAATAATCTATATTTGGATGCAAAATGGAAGATATAACACTCGAAAAAAGAAAGAATAGTAGATCATGTACTCCTGAGTTATACATTGGCAGTTGTAGATCAACTATTTTATTATGAATTGGTTTTCCTGCAGAATTTTGCAATATCATTGTATTATTGGTCCAATAATCACTGTGAACAATTGTAGCAAAAGGTTCTCTCGGGTTATCAGATCTATATGGACCAATTAAATTATATTCCATTGATTTAATAATCCCATCGATGTGCGCTGCACATTTTTCTTCTGTTAATAAAACATCAACGACTTCAGACATCATAATTTTAACATTTTCCTGATTACATGCATCTCCAAGAGTTATTCCTTTTATTCCAGGTAGAATTTTTTCTTTAAATATTTCTGGCTTAAACAATTTTAGCGCTATTGGTACAGCATGAAATTCCGCAAGATTTTTTACTATTAATTCAGCATGTTGTAAATCAAAACCTTCTAAGCGATCTCCAATATCATAACCGATGATTTTTAAATTTTCCAGAAGCAACACTGCATCATTATCAACAATATTACTATTGTTAAGATTTATTCTTCCCCCTAAACATTTTGCGAACATATCTTCAATTTTATTTTCATCAATTCCAAATTCGCGTTCCAAATTCACCAAAGCTGGAATGGCGTGCAAATACATGTTTAATTCTTTCTTGAAACTTTCTTGAATATTAAATACTTCACAAAGCATTTCGTTTGCGGGACATAATTTGGCTACGAACTGTTTTTCTGACAATTCGTTATCTATTTTTAAAGTTACATCCAATGCCAGCATAACACTTCCATAATTTTCACCAGGAGCTGTTAATAACTTGGATTTTAATTCTAGTATATCGACATTTTTGTTGTAATAGTTTTCTAGTAGAAATTGCAAATCTCTAATTTGTGGTAAAGTTGACATATTTATTTTTTCACTATAAAACTTCACCACTAGTAACACATAAATTTTATTTAGACTGATAGCGTAGGTGCAGTTATATTAAATAAGCTATTCTTCCAATTATCAAATTTAACTACATGTGTAGGAATATCACTATGATTTATGAGTGGTATATTATAATACGTAGTATATGTACATACACATTGATACTAGAATTACATAGTACTCTTAAGTAAACATTAAATTTATTCACGTTAGTCACATTTATTAGGTATTTGTTTTGTTAATTATTTAAGTGATAATATATACAGGATGTAAATAAAAAAGCGGGCCATAGGCGTTTCATATCTGTGCTTCAGGGGTAAAGTATGTTAAGTCCAGAAAGTAACATTTCGAGAAAAACGCATTTACATTTTCAAAGTAAAACTTTATGGCAATCACTACAAATGAGCAATATTTATAAAATTTTAAACACGAATATTTCGGCTAATAAACGTGCAAAAATAAAATGTAATTACCTACTGATTTAGATGCAGAATTGAAGCTTTTATTTGAAGTATTTTTGTCGAAAATTACTTAACTGGTCACTTTTGAGCAAAGAAAAACTGATTTTCCATGTTAAACGCTTTACAAATTTTCTTATAAAACAGGTAAATACTACTAATAGTAACCTAGATGAGTTATGTATACAAACTATGAAAATATAAACAAATACAAATATTAATTTGATTAACTATCAAAAGCAAAGCTACATCAATTAAAATTTGTACTACGCACTAAGTAATAATAAAATATAACATTATAGAATTATAGCCATTTGCGATCAACGAAAGCTGCAACAATATCTCTTAATTTAATTTTATATCGACTATTCAATGCATGCAATGCAGCCATTTCATTTTCGTTCATATCAGCCATATCTTCAACTTTGTTTTTTTCCATAAAAATAGGCCGCATCATAATAACAATATGTGATATCTGATGCGGCCCAATTGCATTTATTTCGTTGATAAAAGATTCCCAAGAGAATGCATCTATAATTAAATTAAATTCTTTTAAACAACTTATAAATGTATCATAGTATAATTTTAATAAATTGTCATAATACTTGTTAAAAACATCTTGCTGTACACTAGAAAACAAAAAAAATATTAAATCATGAGCAAGGGATCCATAACTAGCCATTTGTAAATCATAGAGTTTAATTTTTAGGGGATGTCCGCTGTTATCTCGGAGGACCATTAAATTATTAGCCCATAGATCATGATGAACAATAGTTAAATATTGTCCTATTGGCTCTAAAAATCTTTCTTCAAACTTAAAACCCTTATCTACTAAATGAACAATTTTAGTTGCATATTTTTCACATTTAACAGCAATTAAAATATTAAATAACTCTTTGCAAAAACTTTCCTGCATTTCAGGAGTGAAACTGTCTCCAAAACTATATGGAATTAACGTAGCAACCTTTTTAGAAAACACATCAGGTTTCAAAATTTTTAAAGCAATAGGTAGTGCATGAAAACGAGCTAAATTTTGTATGATTATCTTCGTTTGTTCTAAATCAAATCCATACATTCGATCTTCCATTTCGTAGCCTTGTTTTTTTAGATTTTCAAATAATATTAAACCATTTTCATCTACATTATTTTCACCCGTCAGATTTAATCTTGCACCATAGCATTTAGGAAAACAATCAAGGATATTTTCTTTATTTATGTTGAATTCTTTCTGCAATGATATTAAAGTTGGAATGATGTCTACATAAATATTCATTTCTCGTTTAAAAGTATTTTGTATGTTGAACATAACACCCAACATTTCATTTTCTGGTTTGAGTTTTGCAACGAAATGGTAAGTTTTCTTTCCATTTTCTTCTACTGTGACATCAACTGCTAGTATTATACCTCCATAATTTTCGCCCGCAGGTATAATATAATATGCAGAATAATCTGAAATGTTCTTTCCCAAAATGGGGGTTTTCACGATTTTTTGGTTTTTTTATATGTTAATCTATACATTAAAATATAAGACTCGTATTTTTTCTTTTCGCTTAAAAGTTGCTAATAAGCCAGAAAAAAATTCATAAAGTTTAAAAAAATAAATGCCGCGAAAATCGATGCCGCGTGTAACAGTGTGACGTCACCAACATCTAGAACATACGTTCAACGCGCTGACAAGGACCGATACGTAGGTCTTACCTTACACAGTCAACATCTTGTCAACTTGAACAGAAAAACATAACCAAACTGTTTCATGCCGTTTCATTTCGATTAAAACCAACACAAAAATTCTTCAATAAACTGTAAGTAATTGTGTTTGAATCTAACCGAACTCGACAACGTGAACCCGTGAACGTTGGTGAACGTGTCAAAAATCGAAAAATCAACAGGTGGTCCATCGTCCAAACGACAAAAAACGAACTTACACGAACCAACTCCTGGTTTGATATCAATGTTGGCTACGTCACACATGGCGCATTTCAATGAACGATTCAAAAGACTTACATTTTCAATTCGATAAAGAGGTAATAAATCTATCAAAATTAACAATTATTATCACTTTCCTATAACTTATACATGCTGAAAATTGATATCCAATAAGTATTTCTTTAAAAGCCGTAGGCTTGAAACTCCCCATTGGTTGCAGAAGTTCCTTAACTTGTTTAATTTCGACAGTCACTACATAATGAACAATAAAATAATTTATAACGTAGTAATATTATTTGACATACCTATGTAAGTACCTACTTACTATTATATTGACAGGAGTACCTAACTCTTACTATTTCTTACAGACAACTAAATTAAAAACGTCCTTCAAATATGATGAGTTATACCGTATAATTTTCAAACAAGATGTTTTAAACAATATTATTATTTATCACCACGTATAATACTAACTAGCTAATTAAGAATAACGAAATACAAAAAATAACATGTATTATTTCTTGTCAGATAATTATTTACAGTAAATTTATTACTAAATAGCCGATAGCAAGCACCAATCATAAATTTATGTACACAAAGTTCTGTTTGCTACATTTAGGTGAAACACTTTTAAAACCAGTTTTTGTCAAAGAAACTTCTAACTGTATATTTTAATCTGTTTTTGTATATATGCGTGAGTCCATGATCTGTAAACATATCGTCCATAGTCATATTTTCTATATTTATAATATCTGATGAATCTTTGAAAACTGGTTTAAGCATTATTAAAATATGCGCTGCTTCTTTAGGTCCGTAATAATTTATTTCATGCATAAATGATTCAAATGTATATTCAGAAACATCACAATTTAGTTCTTGTAATGTTTGAATAAATTCCTGATGGTAAATTTTTAGAAAATAATCGTAATTTTCAGATAAAGTTTCTAAATGTACACTAGTGTATAAAAAGAATATAACATCAGTTGCTAGCGCTCCATATGTATTGACTTGAAAGTCTAGCATTTTATTCTTTACCGGTACATTATTTTCCAATTTGATCATAGTGTTATTCAACCAGAAATCGCAATGGACTATCGTTGCATATTTTTCTTTTCCAGCAGGAAAATTCTTCATAAAATCGTATCCCAGTGACATTCCATCTATAAGTCGTTTTAACTCATTTTCATTTAAATTAAGGTGTCTGTAAATGCTCTCAGTAAATTTTTCAGATGCAGTATCAAACATATCTTTTCCAATAAAGACTCTATTTAAAAGAGGCATTAATTTTTTGAATTCATCAGGTTTTTTTATTTTCAAAGCTAGTGGCACGGCATGAAATTTCGCTAGATCTCTTAGAACAATTTCAGTTTCCTGTAAATTAAATCCGACTAATCTATTAAGGCATTTATAGCCCTTTAAGCGTAGATTTTCTAGCAATAAAACTGCATTATCATCCACCTGATCGCTTCCAGGATTTAAATTAATTCTGGCATTGATACACTCTGGAAAAATTGTTAATAAACGTTCTTCAGGTACTTTGTGCTCCTTTTGGAAATTTATTAAGGCGGGAATAATATCTCTATAAAAACCTATTTCTTTTTTGAATGTTATTTTTGAAGCAAACATTATTTTTAACCATTCATTTGTTGGACATAATTTTGCTACTAAGTTTAGAGATTCTTTGTTTTTTACATTCACTTCTACTGCCAACAATAAACTTCCATAATTATCACCTCCTGCTGTTAAAAGTTTTACAGAGTAATTTAAAATTTCTGAATCTTTAACAATTGGATTTAATAGTTCATTGAAGTTGTGAATTTTGGAGATTTCAGTAGCCATTATAACTCTAAAAATGTAATAGATGATAATAATTATAATTAGAGAAAAATAATGATCACATACCTTCCTAATATCTAATTTTACAAGATACTAACAAATTTTAAACCATTTGAGAATGCAACAAACTGTTAACTTATAAAAGTAATGTATTTTTAATGTGAAAGTAACAAGCTATTCAACTACAACCTTGAATAAAACCTTGAGAAATTGTTTTTTATACTTAATATGCTATAATATTGACCTAAATTACAAACAATTTAAGTACTTTTTTAATTAACAAAATAAAGTAGGTAAAATATTATTAAAAATTATTGCATAGATCAACTTTATTCAAAATTAATTGAATTATTTAAATATATAATAAATGTAAATATAAATTAATTTTAATGAAAACTGAATTCTCTGGATAGATCTCTCAAGTATTAATAAACCATAATCAGTGAGATTAATTTTATCTGAAAATGTCATAAATTATATTTTTTATTTGCCGACACCTATATTTTTATCACATTTATTTGTAGAATGATTATACAGAAAAACTTAATAAAACGTCATTACTTAAGTTTAAAAATATATTTCATATAAGTTTCAGATTAAATAACAGTAGCAAATTTTTATACTAAATCATGGATTTTCGTCAACAAGTTGACTATGGACACTCCACAAATTCTGCAAAAAGAAATATCACTAAGCGATTGAGAACAAAATGAGTCTTATGGAGAGCGTCGAAAATACCAGGGAATTAGTGGATAGCTCTCAATTGATTTAAATCAGCTTCCTCTTCTATGAGTTTATGATGAACTGCTGACAGGGCCTGTTTAGATATGAAAATGTAAAAATATAAATAGAAAAACAAAAAATGGACCTCCACCAAATATGACGAACACCTGTACAAGTAGCGTGGCAATATAAAACTGAAGGCGATTATTAGCTCATAAAACGATAAATAAGAAATGAATAAACGATGAAAAGAAAGCGATTAAAGCATATCATCGACAATAGAACTATTGTTATAATAATATTAACTATGCCTACAGAAAATATTAATTAGATATTTAAAAATACATAAAATGTAATATTTTAAAATGAAATTAATAAAAAAACGTAATGTTATAGAAACAGTATAAATAATGCACCGAATAAATATAACTTAAATGCAAATGCAATAATATAAATTTATATTGTAGTAGGTATAATTTGCAAATGAAGTAATCTAACCAGTTTTTGTGTAAAATTTCCATGTTTATAAATATCCAAAGCAAAATAACATAATAACAAGAAAGCAAAAAATACGAATTATATTTTACAGCAAAAAATAATTTAGCGTAATATGACTCATCTTAATTCAAAACAAAGACGAGTCGCTAAACAAACTAACGGAAAAAAATTCTAAATAAATTTAACTCACCTTGAAATATTTGACAGTCTTAACTCTCAATTCAAGTGTGGCATCTTCATCACAAATCATTAAAGTATGAGGGTGTTGTTGGAAGGCAGAAACGGTCCACATATGATTCACTCCTTCCTCAATGGCTTTGTATAGAGCGAAAGCTTTGTGTGTACCCGTAATCAAAATCATCACCTGAAAGAAATATCCACCATAAAAACAATCATGAAAGTTACTTATTTCACTCACTTCATTTGCATCCATAACAGTTCCAACTCCGACAGTCAAAGCTTGTTTTGGAACTTTGTTAATGTCATTCCCGAAAAATCGAGCATTAGCTTCTAAAGTATCTTGCGCTAAAGTTTTAACTCTAGTTCGAGAAACTAACGATGAGCCAGGTTCATTAAAAGCAATATGGCCATCAGGTCCAATTCCACCGATAAAAAGTTCAATTCCACCGGCTTCGAAAATCTTTTTTTCGAAATTACTGCACTCTGCAACTAAGTCAGGGGCGTTTCCATCCAAAATATGTGCGTTTTCAGGTTCAATGTCAATATGTTTAAAGAAATTGTTCCACATATAATAGTGATAACTTTCTGGATGATCACGAGGTAGATTTACATATTCGTCCATATTAAAAGTTTTTACATATTTGAAAGATATTTTTCCTGCTCTGTGATATTCTATTAACTTTTTGTACATACCCAATGGGGTACTACCTAAAATGAATTTAAATAATGTAAAACAGCAAAATAAATTAAGTGTTTTTACCCACCTGTTGGTAATCCAAGAACGAAATATTTATTTGGTTCTGGATTAAAATCGTTGATTCTTTTAAGTACGTATTTTGCAGCCCATTCGGCTACATTATTAGAGGTGTCTAAGATAATCAGTCTCATTTTCAAACACTACACTGTATACTTTTGTGGACTATACGCAATTAAATGCCAAGTGCAACTGAAGATTCGGTGATTCGATGCAACCAAACCTGTTATTTTTCTTTCAGGACGAAGTTTAATGACCTCAAAACGATAACTAATACGAGCAATGAAAAATAAAGTACTTGTGATTCTTATCAGAATCTAGTAATCAAACTGATAATGTTATAGAATCAAATTGGAACACTTCATGGTTAATTACATATTTGGAAGGTTTTAATTAATATTGCACGAAACACATTATCATTGTAATTAATTTTTTTTCATTTTAATAACAAAGGTTTTTGCCAAGGTCAGCTTGCAATGACAGCTTGCGAGTAAAAATTTTTTAGAGGTTATTAAAATTTAATTTGATTTGTGTAATTGTTATTAACTCAAAACTACACAATTAATAGTTGTTAACATGTTTATATTATATACGAATTTTACATGATAAAAAATGCATTATATTAATAATAAATTAATTCCTTCTCGATACAAAATTCATTTTAAAAAATTTATAATTTAGCAGTACAACAAATTTAATTTTGAAAATGGATTATTTTCAAGTACTGACAGTACTGTTAAATTATTTTATGTAAAAATATAAATTATTTTGTATAATAAAACTGTAAAAAATATTTATAAATGCAATATAAATTACTTTACTGTACTTTTTGAAATTGAATTTTCGTTCATAGTTCCATAATTTGTAAAAATTCCATATAAAAACCTTTCTAGAAAATATGAGTAATTTGCTACTTATAAAGTGTTAATTATGGTCCAATTATATTATATAAAAATATGTTGCGGCTACATAATAATATAATGCTTGATTTAAGTAGATACTGTTGCTGGTGTAGCTTGCTCTATAATATCTAAATAATATTGACTAAACACTGCTCTATTATGCGAAACAATACGTAAAAACTGGCCAGCAATTGCTGCCAGTTCTTTTTGAAGGGAGCTCAACCCGCTGGGGACTTGCTGAGGAGCTGCTGTAGGAGATGTTATGATTTGAAGAAGAAATTCTCTTAATCGCATTCCTATAAGTTAATAGTTAATACTAGTATTTTAACAATAATAAATTTAACAAGGTAAAAAGAGATAAGGATAGGACAAATAAAAATAATGCATCAAATTATAAGAATACTTACTAATTAACGACTTAATACGATGATCAGTCAAGTTCACATCCAAAATTTGCCCTCTTAAAATTTGTTCAATGTCTTCAGTTAACGGTTTAAAATTATGTCGCTGTAAACTTTCTTTTACGTCTTGTACAACTTGTTCGGCAATATTAGGCAAAATGTTTTCTAAATTACTACAAATTGTATTTTATTAGCATCACTTGAAAATAAAACAAAATAACTTTTATACTTCTCTATATCTGCAGACTGAAATAAAACTGTAAGATGATCTTTTATCGCTTGTTTAAATGCTTGGTTTCCCTGTAAACTGCTTCCAACTGAGGAAACAGTCACTAGCATTATAGTACCAATAATCACTAGTTTCTCAGTACGTTCATGTAGATCCCGAAGTCTAGCTTCATCAATAAATAATGTCTAAAAGATACCACAACTTAAAAGTTAAAAATAAGCATAATGATTCAAAAATGATAATTTACCTCTGGATATTGATTATTATTGTCCCACTCTAAAAGTTCAACATATGCTTCAGACAAAGTTTTTGTAGTTAAGTTTCTAATTTGTGTTACTCGATCAGTAGGTGTTGACCTATGTTCTGTAGCGTCAAGATGTCTTAGAAGCCATTTTCGGGTATGCTCCAAACCATCTACAGAAAATAATTATCAAATCATCAAATAATTTATTTATTATTTGTCGTTCTTACCTGGCTGAATTAATAAAAAATCTGCAAATTTTTTTCTCTCATAATCCACACTATGGGCAATTATATCAGGCTTCGCAACTTCAATAGCAAAGTTTGCCATATCCAAAGTCATTAAGTCTAACGTCTAAAAAATAACTCATAAATTGATTGCACATAAGAAAAATATTTTTAAAGGCATTGAAACGTCAGTATTTTACATTACAAATTATTTTCTTAATTTTACGATGTAGTTTTTTCATTACTATTTGTGACAATCCACATATCTTTTATCAATATATTATTGGTAGATATATTTTACAAGTAGATAGCCAATAATACAACAATGTAGCAATGAGGTCTTGCACGATTTTTTTTCATTAATGAAATCGAAAGAAAACTAAAAAATATCTACCCCGTATTTTTTCTTTTTTTGCCTCTCACCTCATATTCTATAATGGGTCAAAATGTTCGAGTATGAGTTTTTGGTGGATAAGCACGTTTCAGGGTCTGTAGAATACGAATTTAATATTTTCACGATGAAATACGAATTTACTATTTTCGTGCACTTAAAACTATCAAATCTTTAATACCCAAATTTCATATTTAAGGTTTCAATAACGATCTTAACACCGGATAAGATTTTGGTACAAATCCGCAAACCGGAAGTAGTACTTTTTGAAACATGTTATAAGTAGTTTTTCTTAAATAAATTGGTAAAATTATATCAAGTTTCAAAAAGTACTACTGCCGGTTTGCGGATTTCTACCAAAATCTAAGATTCTTATTAAAACCTTAAATATGAAATTTGTTTATTAAAGGTTTGATACTTTTTAAGTTATCGTGGCCGAAAAATCCTCACATACGTCCATACGCGCACACACACACAGACATCATCGTAAAAATAGTAAATTCGTGTTCTAAAGACCCTGAAACGTGCTTATCCACCAAAAACTCATACTCGAAAATTTTGAACCATTTCTATTCCTCTCTGAGAGAATATAAGGCGAGAGGTAATAAACAAAATGTTAAGCAAACTGGTATATTAAACAAAATTACATTGATTAACTATTCGTATTAAAAAATAAAATAGGCATGTGTTTTTTTGCAAGACCTCATTGCAATTAGAATTACTCTATCAAAAAATGTTCAAATAATATGCTTATAATTATGTACGTATTCTATCGTTATCATGGTGTCAGTTTAAAAAGTTTCGTAAGTTGACAATTACTTAAAATTATGCTCTTACTGTCTTACTTCTAAAATGCCTTTGAACGTGTCCACAACATCATTAGCTTGCGTTAATTCTTGAATTTTTTCATCCCTCACTGGAGCACACAATTTTGCCATTACTGATATAACGTACTGCGCATAATACTAAAAAAATACCGATTATTGTAAAATTCTCACTTATAATATCACATGCGCATTAATTCTTTCCGGAATTTTTTTTAGTGCTTTTCAACATCTTAATTACGTTGTTGGAATGCACGATAAAAAATTTCCTGGACATGAATGAATGCACAAGTGCATATTTGGTAAGAAAATCGCAATGACACCGCCGCTTTATTTTTGAATTATTTTTACAATTGAAACTTGAAATATTTACTAAATTTGTATGTAACATTAATAAATATGTATTATTTACCTTATTAATTGCTTATTTATACTCAAAATAACAATTTAACCAATTCTTAATTTAATGTCAAAGTGACAGCTGACGGTAAAGTTATGGTGGGATTCTGTTCAAATCTGTAGTTGGTACAGATCTATAAAACTGTAAATAAACAATATCGCAATGAAATCTATAAGCATATGAACATTTTTATATTTGTCAACAAATATTGATGTGATTTTGTTCAATATTTAAAGATTTACAAATTTGTAAAACTTACAGATTTGAACAGAATCCCACCATTAATTTCAGTTAAGTTACTCAAGCTACTAGTAAAAAATTTCCGAGAAAATTTGTATATAATCATGGTTACTATTATTGTAATCAATTCATCCATTGGCTGTTATTTGTGTCATGCGATTTTCAATAAAAAAACTCAGTATAAATGAAAAACTCACAGGAAAATTAATAATACCCGTTTTTGCTTGCTGAGCGATTAAATCAGAATCCAACACTTCAGAAATTTGTTGCTTTATTTTTGTATGTTGAGGTAAGAGTAATGAATACAATCCCTATATTAAAAATAATAAAATCTTGAATCAAAAAAGAAACAAATATAATAGAATATAGTTACCTTTTTAACATCTTCTAGCAGTACCAAAGCCTGTGTGTAATTTGGCGGCGTTTCATCCAACTCAGTTCTTAAAATATCCCAAAAAGCCTGCTGCATGGTATCTTTAACTCTCTTTTGAATGCTGTCTGGTGGTGGTTCAGCAGGAGCCAACTTAAAATCTTGGTCCACAACAATTTGATGAACCAAAGCCATATCTCTCATCCCATTTGCAGCTTGCATAATTTCTTCTAGTGATACGAACTTTGGAGGTGATGCCCCAGTTACACCAGATACCATAAATTGAGGAGAAGTGCACTGTCTAAAATATTTTTGACATTAAATGAAAATATTTTAATTTGTACGAAAAACAAAAAATACCTCTTTGCACCGCCTTCGTCACTTGCAGTCGAACATTCACTATCAGTTCGCAAACGAGATGCACTACTTGCAATATTAATTGGAATTTTATGATCATCTTTATTAGGTTTTTCTGGATTCATAATGTTATACTAAAAAAATAACTATAATATAGTTTAAAAATTAAAGCGAAAATTGTTACGGAACGATATTATTACACACTAAAAATAAAATAACTTAAATTCGTAGGGAGAATTATTGAAACAGGTCAGTGGTTCTATAAAAAGATATTGTGCAACCTTCTGCAATCAGGAAATGTACAAGAAGTGTACTATGTTCTATTTTAGTTCTTTGTTCTCATTCAATAGGTAGTGCAAATTATTTTAATGACACTAATCATGCAAATATATTACTTACCTAAAAATTTATAAATGACGAAAGTAAATAATGACAACAAACTGATAATTTATAAATGTCAAATTGTTACGTTGAAGAAACAAGAATCAGCTGTTTATGTTTGTTACACTTGAACCAACCACCAACCTTGAGGACTGAAATATCCCATATTTGAATTTCTCTTGCCAGTGGCGTATCGTCAAAAAATAATATAAATGAAGAAATTAACCTTAAAATGCAAACGATCTTAAAAAAATATTTTTTATTAAAAAGAATACTACATGTTATTACATTTCACATATTTGTAATTTGCTTTATAATCGTGTGAAATTACTTTTGTACATCGATCAAACTTTCTAGAATATCTAGGGACCTTGAATAATCTATGTATGGTAACACAATGACAGTGACGTTTCTGTAAACATAAACAAAAACATGCAATACAAACTAAACGTCAGTCATCGATTATTGGAAAAAATACAAAATGGAAATACCAGGAAACACAGCCTTGGGATCCTTAAAAAGAAATCTGGAAAATTCCATCGAAAGAATACTAAGCAGACATGAAAATATCAACGATAATATAGAAATAAACTCAGAGGAATTTGAGAATATTGTATGCACGATTACAAACTCTGAAGAAATTCAAAGGATAACTAAGAAATTTCTTGAATATAACAAATTTTATGGAACTGGGAAGCCAAATTTTATAAACCACTTGGATAAACAAGATTATTACGATGGTTCCAAATTAGACAACATTTGTCACCAGTTATTACTTACCAAGAATTTAGATAACAAAATAAAGGCTTTAGAATTGTTACTGCAATATTCAGTTTTAGATTTAATGGACATATGGTCTAAATTATCTAAAGGATTACGAGAAAGTCTAATCAATAGAAATATGGTAGTGTTTTCATGTTCACTTAGAGTTCATATCAAATTATCAGCTCATCCAGAAGCAATTATAGAAGCCACGACTAATCTGTTGCAAGGTTTATTGGTGATATTTCATTCACGGAGAATAAGTACTCATGTACTAAATATAGATTTTAAATCAGCAGCACAGGAGCAAATAATGAGAATTACGAATTTATTTTTGAATAATTTAAAATTATTATTCAAGAATTACAACACACATAAAGAAAGAAGACCAGAATGTTTAATTCCTCAATTTTTGGAATTATTAATTTGTCATAAAGATTATGACAGAACAGATTATATTCATATGTTCTACTACATTTTCATTTTAGATCCAAACGCAAAATGGTTTCAACAACTAATGCATTATATGCCTTCGAGAAAAATTGTTATATCATTTTGTTACAAAAATCATGAATTTTTAAAATATATCATCAAAGAATTCATTATAAATTTAAAAAGTGAGAATTTCAACGAAGTAAGAAGAACATTTACAAATGAAATTCCATTAGAAATTATTAAATATGCCGCTTTCCAACATTGTTGTAATATTATTTCAATGTTATTATCTTATAAATGGGGCCAACGACTATTTCCTGTTGAAATAAAATCTAATGAAACGAATTTACTATCATTAATAATGATTATAATGGCTGGAATTCAAAATTTATCGAATAATCCAAAACAAAATTACAAACGTGAAATGCTAATTGATTTAATACAATCAATTTTAATCAAAAATCGACACTTTTTATACAATAAGGACATCGTTCACAATTTAATAAAACCATTTTTGTTCAAGATAAATGAAAAACATAAACTTGCCGAAATCGTAAGAAAAAATAAATACGTTTTAAACATAATTAATGCTGTTTGCAATAAACAAGACGCATTCTTTATTATTTTTGGATTTGCAGAGGCGAATGTCAAAGGACATGTAAGAAAAACACATCAATATATTAGAAGTATTTCTTTGCAAGAACCTTTGGTAATGTCAAGTTTTATTGATAAATTTAATAAACCACACCATTGTTCTGCTACAGAACGGGATAATATATCAATAGGAAAAGCAATTTGCGATTTTGCAAGTAATATTGTACGATATACAGTTAATACTTGTGAGAAGGTTGCCCAAGTAGACGATATCATATTTGAGTTATTAGAATGTTGTTGTAATATTCATTCTCTTCATACACATGTTATGATAATTATAAATTCACGAAAATTATTACAATCTTGTTTAAATTTATATAAAGTATTAATCGATAATGATTTAATTATAAATTCCATGAATTCCTTACTGAAATTCTTTATAATTATATGCGAAACACGATATGGTACGGATATATTTTTAAAAGAAGACACTGAATTGTTGTATATTGTATGCAAACATTACTTTTACATTTTTGATAGCGCATTAAATAATTACAAACACTTTGCTATGTTTTTTGCAAATTTGGCTAATACTATTCCCGGAGTAATCGCAATAACAGAATGTAAGAAACAAATCATTAGTCCATATTTGAATAAAATTTGGAAGATTGAAGAAGATCAAATATTATTTTTAACTGGGTCCTACAAACTTTTGGAAGAAGAATCTTTTAAATACTATAAATTCATATTTACGTTACATCTTAATTTTAATTGTATGTTTAACATTGATTTTAAATAAGCAAACTTATTACATAATTAAATATTGTAGGTGTGCAAGCTTTGTTATCCAATGACAACGACGATGAAAGTACTATAGTAGACTCCGACAATAAACCAACGAACTTAAAAGAATTAATCGACGATGCAATGAGCAAAAGCGGTCCTGGTACTTGTGCATGTTTTGTTGGACTTCAAACTGTCCGAATATTAATAAATAACTTAGATGTGTTGATATTTTTGGAGAGTATTGCTGATTTAAAAGTAAATACATTTAATAATTTTAAAGTTATATAATATATCAATAATTTTTAGGAGCAAGTAAGTATATTACAAATGGAATGTGCATCAACCGTAAATGTTCAGAAATCAGAAAATTCTGAAACTTCAATAATCATTGACGAATGTAGTTTACTTCGAAAAAGTATAATTAACTATATCCACAATCTTGGATTAGTACAATCTGGTAATCTTAGAACTAAAAGTCAGCAACGATTACAAAGGTATAAAAAACATATTTTTAATTTTCCGCACATAAATGGCACTATAAAAGTATCTACACTACGCACTTTCTATAATATTCCACATACGTAAACATTATACCTACAGAAATTATTTATCTTTAATTCAGTACAACGGTTTCTGCACGTAATAGGCGACTTCACGAATTCCAGAGATTTTTGAATGACACAAGAAATAACCTACACGATAACACTTGGTTGCTTTTAGCCCGAAAGTTATTTAAACAGACTTGTCAGCTTAATTTCAAGGTATAACAATAGTATATAGTCAATTTTTAGTTAAACTATTATAGCTATAATCACTATTTTAAGGAATCCACTTTTGCCGATTTGGTCCAACAAGTAAGATTAACAGTACCTAATAATAAAAGTCATTTTGTCTGGCCAGATGTAGAATCCAAATTTGAAGATTTGTTTCAAGAAGACTACATTGGAATTAATATTATTGTCCAGTATGTAACAAGTTAATTATTGAATATCTAAAACAGTTACAAACAAAATATATATTTTTTAGGTTTGGCAAAAGTAATAAATTACTGCAACTTCCCAATCAGTATGAAGAATTGCTGGCAATATTAATAAAACAAGTTAACGCATTTTTAGGACTAACTCGAGATAAGTTTGAAGGGTTTGACTGGTTTATAGGTGTGATATTTTTAATGTGTGGCGGTAATATTGATCGGTAAGATTACTAATTTTGTTAATTTTAGTATTCAAGTAATATTTTTTAATTGTAGAAGTAAAGTAGTTCTACAATGTATGGTTCAATTACCAATAGGACCATATATTTGGCCGGCTCTCGCAGTACAGTTAGGAGTCATTCGAAGTTTTGATTATTCGATTAATTTTGACCATACTTTAAATAGACTTATTGGAGATCTAGAAATATTTATACCAGCTTTAGAGGTAATATAATATAATGTTATTTTAATAAATCAAAAATGATCGTAAGAATATATTTCAGGAGGCCGGTATTTCATGGAATTATATTGTTAGAAATTGGATCAATCAATGTTTTTTTAACGTTTTACCTTGGTCTGAATTGTGTAATTATTTATTATTAATTATTTTATACCCTGCGGAATATATCTTATATTTTGTTGTATGTTGTGCTCAACATTTGGAGCGTAGATTTTTAGACGCCATTACTAACATGGATATAAACCATTATCAAAATGTAAGTACGGTATTACTACATAATATAATTTTAAATTTAATTAATATATTTAAATTTAGATTCTTCAGCTAACTGGATTTCATGTATCGGATTATTTCAATTCGCTTGAACAACTTGCAAAACAATATAAAAATATTTTGTACAAATAGAAATCTTTTGTATTTGTTCCAATATTCGAAAATTGAATAAACTTTGTACTTATAATTTTTACCTATCGCAACCTGTTGAGGAAGTATTGGAATAATGTTAAAAATCAGGTAGTGAGTTTTTAGTAGGGCTGTCAACGGTTATTGATTAACCGGTTTGGTGGGTTTAAAAAAAAATAGAAAACCGGTTAAGCGCGGTTATCTGGTTAACCGCGGTTTTTTCAACTAATCGCGTTTTTTATAAATCTTGCATTTTGATAACCGCGGTTTAACGTTTCAATACGGTTTTACGTTTGATCGTTAGCCGACTATTCTCGGCCTTGTGATTGTGATTGCGCGTGCAAAGTGTTAATAAATTTTGTTACAGTAGATGTTTTTTGTTAGTATGTGTGCGTGTGTGTGTTGGAGGTACAATAACTCAAATACCATTGAAAAAAAAAATTAAATTTTGTACATAATATTCTGACATCCTAGATTAGATCTGGGTATTGATCGTCCAATCGGAAGTGGTAGTTTCTTGAAGATCTGTTTTTCTGGAATATCCTCAAAATGTATGGATTAATAGGATTTTTTAAAATAACAATGTAGGTATTCTAAATGTTACTATGAAAAGAAAAAATAAAATATTTGAGTGTTAATGTCAAATAAATTTTTAACTTTTTGACAAATTCAAATTGAAAATAATTATGAAATGTAATTTATTATTTATATGGTCATAATAAACTTTAACAATATCATAAAAACTACATTTCCCGAATTTTCTTCTACAATGGTATATTTGTAATTACCTACCTTCATACACACTATTAATAAAGTAGTAGAGTATGGCGAGAGGTCATGTGTTGGCCACATCAGATTTCTAATAATAGGATACATATTTTGTTGTAAATGTAATAATTATTAACCGTGAATGTCGGTTCACCACGGTTTTCTGTTAACCACAATTATTCTGTTAACGGCGGTTAATCGCGGTTATTATGTGTGTGGTCAAGACCGGATTTCTGGAGGTCGGATAACTCAAATACTAATTACCCAAAAAAATTTATATTTGGTAGTATACATTTGTATACTAATTGGAAGAACTCATTAGATTTTGGTACAAATATCTTCATCAGAACTCATATTTTTTGAAGAGTAAAAAGATTAATTATTGTCAAAAATTTGAATAAATATAGTATTTATTTGTAATGAAAATAAGAGGAAACTTATTTGCAACTTACGTTACAAAAAAATTGTCTTTATCTCGTAGCATTTCAGAACTGTAGTAAAATTTAAAAATCTGACGTGGACACCACATGACTTCCTTGTACGCCTTGTGTGTTCATACTTTTCTTAATAACTAAAATGTAGAATAATATAAAAAATTCTTTTAACTTATTATACTAGTATACTCACAAATATATTTTAGTCATTTTATTTAAACTGCAGAAGAAGATATAAAGCATATTTTACTATTGTCACTGTCATGTCATAATCATTTAAATTTTACGTAGTAACAAATGTTAATCGATCATGGACTACAAGATAAAGAAATACTAAATTAAAAATATATACTTTAATTATTCCTATATGATACCAGATACAAAAATATTTATAAAATACCGATTTTAGGTAATAATCACATAATCTTTCATTTAAAATAAAAAAATTTGTGTTAAATTAAATATTTATCGAAATATTTTTTAAAAGTACTACTTCCGGTTTATAGATTGAAACCAAAAATAGGAGGTGCACAACTAGATGCTATAACAGTCCTAAATACAAAATTTCAACTTTCTACGTCTAACCGTATTTGAGTTATGCGACACACATACGTCCGTACGTACGCACGTACGTACAGACGTCACGACGAAACTAGTCATAATGGATTCAGAAAAGGTCAAAATGGATATTTCCATCAAAATCTGAAAACCGAAATTTTTCGCGATTACAATACTTTCTTATTACTCCGTACAAGGAAGTAAAAATTAAATTTGTCAGATAAAATAAATCTTGTAATCCATGATTGGTTGATTTTTGTTTCTGCGTAAAAAATATTGACAGATGAAACGAGTGACACGTTGACACAAGATATTAAATGTTGTAGTAATTGAACGGAGGATGACTTCAACACAGAAGAGTAAATATCTAGACTATTCAAACAGGAAATAAAAAAGCCTAGAAATTTAGTAAGTAATGAAAAACCTGCATCAAAGATTACTTTCCCAGATTATGTGACATTCAAGAATGGTCCTGGGTTGTTCATTTAGTTCATTCGACCTTATTTTGCATTTTCCTATATTATGTTTAAATCTTCCTGCGTTTGCTATTTCCTGTGTTTGCATCTTGCATTTATACCAAAACTAAAATTACGGATTTGAATTTTCCTGTGAATGAATCTTTTGATTTTAGATTTTTATTTGTATGTGTCAAATGGGCACCGGATCGTATGTATACATTTATGTTTATAAGTTAGTTTTCTAGATATGGCGGAAGGTTGTGTGCTGACCACATCAGATTTTTTAAATTTATTTCATTTTTAATATATATTTCTTATTTTCTAAATCCTATAAATAAAGCAGTTAAGAACGAATATAATTTTATTAAAAGAAACATAAGAAATGCAAACTGTGAAGCATAATTCATGAGGTAGAATAATCTATAACAATGTATATCATGATGAAATGAGAACCACTTATATTATACTGCACACTACTCTTTTTCATGAATGTTGAACAATTTGGCCACCTCATTCAAATCTTCGTATTTTTTATCGTCCATAAGCACTTGTCGTGCGATAGACATGCGGTTGAAAACGTTCCAGAGTACAATACCCACCACGATTTCATCTCTCAGATAAAAGATAACGCCCTTGCCGTAATTAGCGCAATGGACGGGTACTGATGGGGGCGCAGCTTCTTCCTGGCAGAGCTGTTTTACGCTGAGTTGTTTTTCGTTGAAACCAGCTTCTTCTTCGGTTGTTGACCGGAGGTTGTTGTTTGTGGCGGTGACTACAGCCTGGGGATTGTCTCTGAGAAAAACAAAAATAAAATGAAAAACTCATAAGATTAAAAATTAAATGTGAATCTTATTGAACATCTCATAATAGCATCACTTACTTATCTGTAGCCTGGGCGAATACAGCCACCGTAGGTAACTTGGAATCCACGTGTCCGATGGCCTCAAAACCGACATTGGGCCCCAGATCTGACCAGAACATAGATTGATGAAGGTAAGGTTTAGTACCACCAGCCATATTTTCTCCAGCCAAGCGACCAGATACGACAGCGTGATCATGGTGTTCAACTCGCCTACGACCAAGTTTAACATCGTAGAAACAGGAACAATCTCCAGCCTAAAAAACAATATTTTTCAGTTTTATGCATTAGTTTTTACTCTAATAACAATCACTTAATTTAATTTTAAAAATTGTCAAACTTACGATGTATAAATGCGAGCGCGCTTCCATCTCAGCATTGCATAAAAATCCATCAAAATCAGGATCAACTTCTAAATCCGATGTCTTTGCTAATTCCGTGTTTGGTTGTATACCTACGGCAACAACTACATGATCTACAACTAACTTCTTCCCATTATTTAAATGTAACATTAATCGGCCTTTGTCATTCAAAACAACATCCTCGACTTCTGTGTTATTGATAATATCAACTCGTTCTGCACGTATTTTATGTGTTGTCCATTCGCTCAAATATTGAGGGAGAATTTTGCCCATGTTGCCATTTTCTTTGTATATCTGATACACTTTAAGACCTGTTTTCTCGGCTAAAATAAGTAACATTTTTAGCAATAGACAAAAAATTGTAATAACATTTCTTACATATTCTTCCCAAAGCGCAAGCCATTTCGCTTCCTAAAAATCCACCTCCTATAACTGCAATTGATTTAATTTCTTTGCAAATATCATACAGTTCTTGAAAGTCGAAAATATCTCTATATAAAGAGACTTTACTTTGGATTTCCTCGCTTGCTGACGTGAAAAGCGGTAAGTTTTTAGGTCTTCCACCTATAAGATAACTAGTATGAACTTCATACATTAAAAATAAATAAAATTAATGTTTAACCAGTGGCAATGAGACATTTGTCGTAACTAATAGAGGTTCCAGTATCAAGATATGCTATTTTTTCGACAACATCGATTTTTGCAACTGTGTATCCTTGAGCAACAGATACACCTCCATTTGGACTTGTGTTTAAATCCTCTAGTGGCATATAAAAATCTTTCGGTTCATAGTATAAACTGAAATGTAAATCCAGTTAGACTCCTATAATAAATTCATTAAACGGTTAAATTATGTAGATATTACCTTCTTTCGTTACCGTTCCACTGTTTGAATATTAGTTTTTCAATATTGGCATCAGTATTGTCAAACCACATTTCTTTAGATAGGGGTGGCCTCATATATGGGAAATAACATTCATTTGAAACAACTAATACCTAAAATTTGAAATTTAGTTTCACATTGGTAGGAATAATTTATATGAGAATTACTTTTGCGGTTGGATCATTTGATTTGATAGCTCTAAAGGCTGAAAAACTGGCAGTGCCTCCACCAATTAATAAATATGGTACATGACATGGCAGTTTGTCTGGATTTTTTGGTATTTTACAAGTAGGTTTTGGTCTTTTTCCTGTAATTTTATTATAAAATATTGAAATTGTACATTGTTATTAATTCAACACACTTACTAATTTTGTCTTTATTTTTTTTAGGATCTTTTGTTAATTTTGTGGTATACCATAGCTAAACCCGAAAAAATGTCATAGTATAATATGTAATAAATTAATAAATGTAATTTTTAATACGTACTACTGCTATAGATACTGCTGCAAATAATATTCCAAGAATTAAATTCCTCATGTATTTTTTATTAGCATCTTCATATTCTGGGTCCCATGGACACTCGGGTTTTGGTAACATGTCCATTTTACTAGGACCTGGACACTGTAAATTAAATACAATTAAATATTTTTATAATGAGAAAAACGAGCAATTTAAATAGATTACCCTTCGAGGTCCGATATTATAGGGAGGAGGACTGGGAATACAAGGTCTTTTCAATCCAGGATTACAGATATCATAAGGATTTTTTCGGGTAGTGGTACATATATTTACCTTTTCTTTATCTTTTTTCGGTTTTGAATCATCCGATGATCCTTTACAATATAAGCGGCTTAGATGATTTGAGAGTACTACGAGAAAGCATCACATTACATCATAAAAATGCTTAATTTTAAATTATTACATCATTCAATGTATGTTATAACAAACATATTTTATAAATATCATTTTTACGTAAATTATTTACAACAATTTCAAAAAGTTACATTTTATTTATTCATAACCTAAAAATGTGCATTGAGAAAATTGAACTCTTTTTCTCCTTTAAACTACTAAGCTGATTTAAATTTTATTATGTACTTACCAATAGGTTTATGTGTTAAGCAGTATGATGATCGTATAATATGTGGAAGTCTTGACATTCTACTGAGATAGAACATTTTAATGTCAAACGAGGAACCATGCAAGATAATACAAATTCGCCGATACCTTCAATGAATTGCAAGGAGTGTGTTTCTATAAACCATTAAAATTACACTGACAATAATAAACATAAAATAATTTAGAATTAGGAACGATTTTCAACCAGGATTTTTAAAATGGATAAAGGCACGGGTAATGACAAGGAGTGAATTTTAGATACTTGATTGTTTTTCTAAATTTATGTTTAATTCTATAAATCTTCAATAATGTCCGTAAATATACATAATTATTTTAGGTTTATCAGATACACACCTTTAATTATATTTATTTATAAATTATATTTGCAAATAATAATAGACATAGAATAGTAACGATCACTGTTGTATAAAAAATTGAAAATTAATATGTGCCAATTTATATTATTTTTGGACATAAACTTCCTTGTACGTCTTAATTGTTTCTAAATATGAATTCACTAATAATTATCTAATTTGTTAAAAAAATATTTTTTAAGTATAAGCAGAAGGTATCCACAAAATATTTTTTAACGTAACTGTAGTAAAATTACTAAATAAGTAATTACTGCGCCCGCAATCTAAAACATTGAATTTTTATAAAATATTTTACCATAAAATCTATACTAACTAACGGTAGACAATAATGATCTATTTATTTTGCATAAACCAAAGGCAGTAAATTCTATTTCTCTATGTATGAGTTGCAACGAAAACAGATGTAACTAAAATCACACTCATTATTATAAAGCATTTATAAAGGCTATAGCGGAATAAGATGGTCAAAAGTGCGCTCAAGCGAAATGAGCTGTGGGTTAAAAAATAATCAAAAATAGTTATTTGTTTAACTAGGCAAAAAAATATTAGATTTGCTGCCGCGGCTAGAATTTCATAGACGAGGCGCAGCCGAGGCTATGAAGCCCAGTTCGCACGGCGATCTTTGGAGATTCTACGGAGAGTCAAAGTCACGGCAAAGAAGAAGTTTTTTCTTTCTAGTGATAATTACGTGGTTTTAAAGCAATCAATAAATTATAAATTCTTTTTTTCCAAGACTCATTGAAGATTTAACAAATAATTCTCACTAGAAAGAAAAAACTTCTTCTTTGCCGTGACTTCGACTCTCCGTAGAATCTCCAAAGATCGCCGTCCGAACAGGGCTTTAGGCAGCAAATCTGTATTTTTGCCATGTTAAACACATTGGGCCGAATTCAGCACTCTTCTTTAAGCTAATGAAGCTCTCTAATTACCATGGAAACATCTTTTATCTCTTTTTTTATTAACAGATAGAAACATGCGTGTGTCTTTGTTTGTTATTTTTAGTGACGCTTCATTAGCTTTAAAGAAGAGTGCTGAATTCTATTACTATTATTTAACATTCTATATTATTTCGGAGTAGCACTTGTAAAATTTAATGAAAAAAATCTGATGAGACCAGCACAAGACATCCCGCCATATTACTTTATTATTTTTACTTATCAATATCATACAAATAAATTAATATATAGGTACTACTACCACTGAACTATATAATATTATTTTATATAGTTCACTAGTTCAGTGACTACTACTCACAAATATATTTTAGCCAATGTTAAACATGAAGTTTACATTGTTGTTACTGTATGAGCAACGCTGGTTACGGCTGCGTTACATAAGTTAAAATTGTAATTTTATGTATTCACACTGTTTTTACCTCTCGCCTCATATTCTATAAGAGAGGTAGGTATTAATTGTGATGGGTCAAAAAAGTGTGAGTTTTTGGTGGATAAGCACGTTTTAGGGTCCCTAAAGTAAGAATTTAACATTTTCGAGATGATGTCTGTTTGTGTGTGTGCGTTTGTTCGTTCATTTGAAGTTAAAATTTTTTCGTTCACGATAACTCAAAAACTCAAATTTAAATTTTATATTTAAGGTTATAATACGAATCTTAAGCGCTCATTAAATTTTGGTAACAATCCACAAACCGAAAGTAGTACTTTTTAAAAATATTTCGATAATTAATTAATTCAAGACAATTTTTTTATTTTAAATGAAAGATTATGTGATTATTACCAATAATCGGTATTTTATAAATTCTTCTGTATCTGGTATCATTTCAGGCCTCCTATTCTAATTCATAGCGACATGTCGGGTCGCTATCTGTTGACTAGTCTTGATATAAGTTCTGATGTAAGCCCGTATTAGACGAATATTATATTATTAATAAAAGCATTTATAAATGCGCTTATGAAAAAATATTTTATTTAATTAATAAAAAATTAACAATGTGAAACCGCGAATTATGTTCATATTGCAAATTGTCCCAGAAAATAAAACATAATAACTTGGCAGCGAAATATAAATCGTCTATAGCATGCTTTATATGATACTTCCAAACAAAATCCGCTAGAGGGATAACAAGATCCTCTTGGTTTATCAAGTTGTTATATGAATTAGAATAGAGGCCCTGAATAATTAAAGTATATACTTATAATATAGTACCTATCTATATCTTGTAGTCCATGATCGTTTAACATCAGATTTTTTAAAAGTCTTTTGTAATGAAAATTTAACTTTATATTGTAAACGCTGAAGAAGGGCAATATTTTGGGTCCGAAACGTCCATTTATTTAATCTGGATCCATAAGCCAACCATTACCTCTTTTTAGAAAATTAATAAGTAATGAAAAACCTGCATCAAAAGTATATAAAAATATTCATTCACCGAGTATGTGAGAGTCAAGAATGGTTGGTTGTTCATTTAGTTCATTCGACCTTATTTAGCACCTTCCTATATATTTAAATCTTCCAGAGTTTGCTATTTTCTGTGTTTGTATCTTACATTTATATCGAATCTAAAAATTTTGATTTGAATTTTCCTGTGAATTAATCTTTTGATTCAGATTTCTGTGTTTGAATATTTTAGATTTTTCTTTGTATGTGTTAAATGACCACCGCACCGGATTTATGTTTATAAGTCAGTTTTCTAGATACGGCGAGAGGTTGTGTGCTGGCCACATTCGATTTTTACCTTAGTTTTGTATCGATTATCTAAATCAGAAGTCAATAATTTTGCTACTAAAGGATTTGTAGCTGATGCCTGAAAACAAATATAACATTAATCAAATTCAAAGTTTACGTTAAACATTACTTCATCGCAAGCAAATTGACAAGGTTCAACAATTATAAGAAGTCTTATTAAATGGGCTAAAATCCAGAAGAATTGAAGAATAAGTTCAGATATTGTACTCGAATTTTCTCCAAGATCTAGCAAAAGGAAATATGGAGTAGTCACCAAATGAAACAGGCAACTTATAATAATGACCTACAATGTAAATTTAAAATAATTTTTTTTGGTTAATTGCTTCTGTTTTATTTAAGAACTTACCAAAGCTAAAAACCCATATCCCTCATTTATTTGATTAACTGTTTCGTAAAGTTTACTATGAGCTACAGTTAAATTTATAATATATTCTCCAAGAGATTCCCGAGCGTTTATTTCTTCTAAAAATTATAATATTATATATATATATATATATATATATATATATATATATATATATATATATATATATATATATACATCAATTTGTTAAGAATAAATTTTTTAATTTCCTCACCTTCAATGTTCTGACTTACAATGAATATTTGTTTTGAATTCTTACAAATAGATTTTTTATTACCAACAGTTTTATTAAATGTACTACTATTAATATAATGGTTATTTTGTTTAATTAATTTTCCATAATCTAAACACTCGTTTAATTTTTTAAATCTTCTTTTAATACTCTGAATAATTTGCCAGTACTGCGATGCAATAATATATACAATAACGTATACAAAATAGAACACTAAATAATTTTGAATTGATTGGCTGATTTTTACAAAAAAATCATATATCAGTAAACTAAATATTGATAGAAGAATACAATTTAAATAAATAATGTTTGATTTTCTGTAAATTTTTCCATCATCATTTGCTAAGATAAAATCAACCTAAAATTTAAATCTATTATTAAAACATAATATGATACATATTATGTATCATATTAATATAAGTACTTCATTCAAAGTTCTTAGTATCTTCCATAAATATTTTACTTTGAACGGAACTGAAAATATTCCTAAAGCAATTATAAATAATAAAATAGTTATATCAAAACAAGTAAAAATTAGTGTTTTGGTTGAAGACATTTGAAAAGAATTTTGATTCATTTTCATATCATAAATAGCTCCATAAATAGTAAAAAGTACTGAAAAAAAATTAAATTAGTTTCGATATTACTTGAGTGAAATCTGTATTACATAAAATAATTCCAAATATGTAACTCAATACTAAATAAGCTATTGAGAGTAAAATTTCGTAAGTATTTTTATTTGTTTTTATTCGATATGGCGCTATTCCTACCAATCTTGAAATATAAAATATTGGACTTCCCGATTTGTATATATTTTGAGATATTTCGATACTTTTAAAAAAAGACAACATTTTGAAATTTAATTTGAAGCTTTCTGTTTACAATACCTGTCATACAAAATTGCTGGACTTTTATATAACATTTTAAAATATTAATAATTCATAAAAATATCAGCTATTAATAATTCAAGTATACTGTATAAATAAAAATGAAAAATTATATTTATAGTGAAATCTGAAATGTAGTGATATTTACTGTACAAAATAGATATATTACAGTTAATCATTATACATATTTTATAACAAATTTAACGTAATCACTATATTTTGTTTATGTTACAATCCTCATTATAATAGTTATACAATGTATAAAAACAGTATTTTCACAAGTAATCCCTGTTTGACTTCAGATGACAGTAAGACAAAAATTAAACGTTTAAAAATTGAAATAAATAGTAATTAAAATTACGAACAATAATAAAAATAATAACTGGTTTGTAAATCACAGTTACCAAAGGAATACTCTCGTAACCATGGCGATAATAAATCAAACAATTACCTTATCATGACGTCACAGCAGAAAAGTTCTTTTTTAAATAAATTTTTACATATAAATTGACTTCCTTCATTTTCATCCAGTCAGACTTAAAATTCGAATACACCTCAAGAATATCTTCAATCTTCAATGGAAGGCATAAAGTAACAATAAAATCGTACAAGTACCCACTATAACTCCTAAAATTATTGAATCACGCTTTTTGCGCATATTAATGCGTTGTATAATGCTATTAAGCGCTGGAAATCGGTTGGAAATGTCGTTGAAACGAGTCTGTAACCTTTTGAAAGTTTGGCGTTGGTTTACTAAATGATCTCGTGTTTCCATCGCGATGCTTATTTGGTCATTAATTAATCTATCAGAACTAAAAGGAAAAATTTAAATAATTATGTGTAAATAATTATGTACTTATCTCTTTCGTACTTGTGCAGATGTTGACTCTCTTTCAAATATAAATCTCTTCTATTATTCACTCCATCTGTTCCCGAGTTTGGCCTGCCAAAAGCTCCACCACTACCTCCATGAAGAAGTTCTTCGCGTTCCCTTCGGGTCTCATGAAGTGCGCTAGTTTTGTGAAACTCGCGCGTGAGTTCATTTAATATATCTCGATGCCGTTGAAGAGTATGAAGCATTGCTGCACCAGAAGTTGGGGTTTCGGACATACGTTCGTTAACAGCAGAAAGCTGAGAAATTTTTAGTTTATACGTCTACCAAATGAACAAGGGACACAATCATACCTTGCTGAGTAACTGTTGTATTTCTAAAGCCATGGAATCATACATATGCTCACCAGATAACAAAGGGACTGTGTCTGACGAGGATCCATGAGGAGTATTTACGCCTGCACTTAATTTACTAAATGCCACTAATTTTAAATCTATGTCATTTTCTAAATGACGTGCTTGCTTACGTAGATCTGCAACCAACAACGATACATCATCACTGAATAGAATATTATTTTTCTTAACTATTATAGCAAATGATACATTCTTATAATTTTAGTTTAAAGTTACTTTAAAATATGTAACATAAATGGTTATTAAAGTTAAGTTACGAATAATGTTAATGCAAAATAAACAAATACACGTATGAATATAATTAACAATATAAATAAACATTTACAACCAATTATGACAATATTCTTATTATTAAAATGCACATTTTGGATATTACCTTCCCAACTAAAATTAGTTGAAGTCATTTTTGTCACTTTTTTGACAGATCGTCCGAGTCCGAATTTCTGTAGCTGAGTAGCTGTCAAACTTATCTTTACTCCGTTTCTCCTTTGCTGCTAATCTCGCCCATCTTCTGAAGGTCAGGTTTCTATGGTTCGTCAGGTTGCCTAGGTAACGGTTTGTATACATTCAGAAGTGCAATTTGACATTCCGTCTATTATTTTAAGATTTTATGTATTGTTAAATAGTTTTATCAGTTTAAAACAATGAGAACTATTCCTAAATGGGTTGATAAAATTCAAGACAGTGAAAAAGTTGAGCAGTGGTTCGTAATATTAGATTGTTGCATGACATTTGCATAAATTATCACCAAAAACTTGCTTTAACTTACTTCTTTATCGCTAATTGTTATATTAAATTAATTATAAAATAATGTTCAACATATTTTTTTTAGTATATATGACTTATGTTTTAATCCTGATGGTTCACAATTAGTAGTAGCAAGTGGTCAAAGAGTTCTTGTTTATGACACTACTGACGGCTCTTTAATTCAACCTCTTCGTGCCCACAAAGATACAGTATATTGTGTCGCATACGCCAGAGATGGTAAAAGATTTGCCAGTGGAAGTGCTGACAAAACTGTTATTATCTGGAGCTCTAAACTTGAGGGAGTCTTAAAATACAGTCACAATGATGCTATTCAATGTTTGGCCTATAATCCTTTATCAAACCAATTAGCCTCTTGTGCTTTGTCAGATTTTGGCTTTTGGGCAACAGAACAAAAAGCTGTGCAGAAATTTAAAGTAAATGCAAGGATTAATACGTGTTCCTGGACGAACGACGGACAATATCTTGCTCTAGGATTGGGAAATGGAAGTGTTTCTATTCGCAACAAAGTAAGCAGAAAATAACATAAAACTCTGTCAATATTTTTAAATTTATTCTCAGTTAGGTGAAGAGAAAGGCCGGATAGATCGCTCCACATCTCAAATAAACACTTCTCAAATATGGGCGCTTTCTTGGAGTCCAAGCAAGGAAGATCCATCAGACATTTTATGCGTGACAGATTGGAATCAAAGCCTCGCTTTTTATACACTAGGCGGAAAATTGGTCGGAAAAGAGAGACAAATTGGATTTGAGGCATTAAAAGCCAGATATTTTACCGAAGGAGAATATATAATGATTTCTGGGACTAATAAATCGTGCTGTTTATACACAAAAGAAGGAATTAAGTTGGGGGTAGTTGGAGATGCCCAACAATCTTGGATTTGGAGTTGCGCTGCTCATCCTAATTCTAATTATATTGTACGAAAAATAATTACAGTTATTTCAGATAGCAAAACATAATTTACTCTCAAATATTTGTTTTCACATAAATATATAGAATTCCTGTCTTTTTAATAACAAATATTTTAGGCTCTTGGATGTCAGGACGGTACTTTAGCATATTATCAACTTGTTTTTAATACTGTCCATGGTTTATACCGCGAAAGATATGCATTTAGAGAAAATATGACTGACGTTATTATTCAACATTTGTTAACAGAGCAAAAAGTACGGATTAAATGTAGAGATTTTATAAAGAAAATTGCTATTTATAAACATCGTTTAGCTGTACGTACTTTTTAAATTATATATTTTATGTATAACTATCATTTAAAATATTTTTTTATTTAGGTTCAATTGCCGGAGAGAATAGTAATATATGAATTATATTCTGGTGATTCAAACGATATGCATTATCGAGTTCGTGAAAAAATCACACAGAAACTAGATTGTAACTTACTTGTGGTTTGCACAAAATATTTAATAATTTGTCAAGAGCGGAAACTACAATGTCTAACTTTCTCCGGTCAAAAAGAGCGTGAATGGGTACTTGATAGTGTAATTCGCTATATAAAAGTTGTAGGGGGACCTGCTGGAAAAGAAGGTCTAGTCTTGGGTCTAAAAAACGGACAGGTACTTGATTTAGTAAAATTTGAAAAAAAAAATAAAGAAATACCTATGTTTGTTTACAGGTTTGGAAAATTTTCTTAAACAATGCGTTCCCTAATTTAATGTTGACTATCAATGCAGCTGTTAGATGTTTAGATTTGAGTTCAGAAAAGGACAAAATTGCAGTTGTAGACGAAAATGGACTCTGCCAGGTTTTTAAATGCAATACTGGCGAACTACTTTTTCAAGTAAGATCATTTTAATCTTCCTATTGATGACACATGGTATTTGTTTTTACTAATTTCTAGGAATTCAACACAAACAGCGTCGCATGGAACACAAACTACGAAGACATGCTTGCGTTCTCTGGTAATAACTCTCTTGCAATTAAAGTTGCCGATTTTCCATCTCACAAACAAAAGTTAAACGGTTTTGTTGTCGGCCTTACTGGTTCGCAAGTATTTTGTTTAAACGGTGCAACAATGACAACAATAGATCTTCCGTTGTCTGCGCCAATGTATCAATACATTGATAAAAGAATGTTTAAAGAGGCGTACAGTGTTGCTTGTCTAGGAGTGACTAACGGAGATTGGGATGAACTGGCGAATACGGCTTTGGAAAATTTGGAACTGGATGTGGCTAAACAAGCATTTATTAGGCTGCAGAATTATACGTATTTAGAGTTGATACAAAATCTACAGGAACAACAAAAGAAAGGCGACTGTAGTAAAGAAGTACTCATAGGAGATGTGCTGGCGTTTAGAGGAAGATTTAAAGAGGCTGCTAGACTATACCAAAAAGCTGGTGAAGAACACAGAGCGCTAACTATGTATACAGATTTACGAATGTTTGATTTAGCACAAGTAAAATTTTATTACATTTATAAATTATGTAAAAATAATGTGGTTTATATTTAGGACTATTTAGGGTCGGGTGATCATAAAAATCTAATTCGACAGAAAGCTGAATGGGCCAGAAATATTAATGAACCCAAAGCAGCAGTAGATATGTATTTATCAATTGGTGACACAAAAATTGCTATTGAAATTATGGGTGAAAATGGTTGGGTCGACCAGTATGTTTCTAAAATCTTAATTTTTCTTTTTTTCATTATTTTTTTTTTAGATTGATTGATTTAGGGCGCAGGCTAGATAAGGTAGATAAAGAACCGCTTTTAGCAATAGCAGAACATTTGAAACGTCTGCAGCAGACTGGAGCAGCAGCTGAACTTTATAGAAGACTGGATGACGCGGCAGCTGTTATAAGACTACATGTAGAAGCGAGAGAATGGGCTCAAGCTTTCTCTTTAGTTGATCAACAACCCCAACATAGAGCTCTAGTCTACGTTCCCTATGCTCACTGGTTGGCTGAAAACGACAAATTTGTTCAAGCTCAAAAAGGTGAGACATCGTGAAAATTTTGTAAAATAAGTAACTATCAAATGGTTTTGGCTTTTAGCATTTCATAAAGCCGGTAAACCTGAAGAAGCATTTAAAGTTCTTGAACAATTAACAGACAATGCTGTTAATGAGTACAGATTTCAAGATGCTGGTTATTATTATTGGATTTTGTCCCAGCAGTGTTTAGATATAGCTCGAGAACAGTAAGTTTTATTCGTTTTCTATGTTATTTGTAAACATTTGTTTTAATTATAACAGCCCAGCAAAAGAGAAGGAAATGATTGCAAGTTTCTATAAAAATGAACGTTTGGCAAGCATTTATTACGCTTATCAAGTAGTACATCGATATCTTGAAGAACCGTTTACTTCTCATATGCCTGAAGGTATTTTTAATATTTCTAGATTTCTTATGAACGAAATTGTTGATGATAAACCTAAAGAAATATCTCTATTGTATCCTTTGCTTAGTTTTATTATTTTATTACTTTTTGATTAACATTTGGTAAATTTCCTAAATATACATTAGTTCAGTTTTATATACTCTTTCAAAACAAGCTCGAACTTTGGGCGCCAACAAACTATCAAAACAACTGTTAGATCGTATTCAAGCTTTGAAAATTCCAACACGATTTTTAGAACAGGTGGAAGTGTCGGTTTTAGCTTCAAAAGCAAAACCATTCAGTGATTTAGAAGAATTATTACCAATGTGTTATAGATGTTCTACTTATAATCCATTAATTAGTAACGGCAATTCGTGTAACAACTGTGGACAGAAATTTGTATTTTCCTACGTTTCTTTCGGTAAGAATTATTATAATATAAACTAAAAATTGTATTTTAAAACATATATTATTTTTGTTGTTAGAAATTCTGCCATTGGTAGAATTCGAGTTAGAGGAAGGAATCAATGATACAGAAGCTGTACGCCTAATTGAAACACCAAAAGCAATAAATTATTCTGAAAATGAAGGTTGGATTCAAGAAGTTTCTGATACACACCAAACATTGCAAATTGATAGTAACATGAAGGATCCAGACTCTGATGATGTTTTCACGGAACATTTACTCAATTTTGAAGTGTGTACAAAAATGAAACCTACACATTACACATTATTCAATATGAAATTAATTTTAGGCGGGAGATGGGAAATACATACCTTTGAAAGTAAACCGCAAAACTTTGCTCACAATGGATAGTTCTGCAGTATTAATTTGCAAATGGGAACCACCTTTGCGATATCAATATTTTAGGAACTTGCTGCCTGATGTTCCTATTACTAGTTGTAACTTTTGTTTTAAGGTAACTTGTTATTTAGTTTTAGTTGTGCATAATGATGACTATTAATAATATTAGGCGTTTCACGTTGACGATTTCGAGCTCCAAGTCCTTCAAAAAGGTTTCTGCCCGTACTGTCGTTCACCTCCAGAATCTTACACTTCTACTGAATCAACAGACGATTTATTAAGCATCTATTAATTATTTATTAACAATAAACTTTTAAAATATTCTACACGTCATTCACTCGTCCCCAACCAAGTCTTTTCTTTCTTATTTCAAGTTTGAGCCATGAGGGAACGCTATGTGGAATCGGTTCGGCGTTGGGGAACGGCAGTTGTGGTTTTGAAGGCTGGAAAGGATGAACGTCCTTGAGTTTATCCTTTAAATATCGGGCTGCGACTTCTTTGGAGTCTTTGTATTTGTCCATGTATATATTGAATGGTTGACGAAGAGGGAACCACTTTTGAGGTCGAATATACGATGAAGGAAAATCATATTCAAAGACAGGCTCTTTCATATCTAATACCAGGATTAAAAATAAAAATAGTGTTAATTAATAATATATTTAAAAATATGTATACATATTTTAGTTACCTAATGTGTGGTGGTAAACTTCAGTCAAACTTTTATCCCAATCTGATTGGAAGAAAGCTAGACCGATCGGTGTTATATTATCTTGTCGTTCTCTATAGAAATTTAACGTCGAAAATGTTCTTTGCGATAAATTAAAACTATAAAACAAAAATATTAATACAAAAACAGAACAATAATTATTACTATATATATTTACCTAGAGCAATTTTTAAATGACGAATAGTCTATCGTTTTATTCTGCTTATACAAAATAAAAATATGTCTGTGATACCCAGTTCCCTTTGGAGGAAATGGTTGCAAATAATCAACAACAGTTTCGCCCTTAGAAATGTCACTTCCAGGGATATTACCTCTGTTTGAAAACGAAAATAATAACTATTATTTGATCAAAATCCTTTTAATATAATACAGGTAATACTTACACAAACCAATGTACATATTCAGAGTCTTTTTCTGTCAAGTGGCCATCTGGATTTGTCATAACTAAAGCCCACAAAGAATTTTCATCACTTTCGAAGGCCACAGAAGGTTGTTTTGATGCTACCGATGGTTTAATAACATTCCCGTAAAATACTGGACTAGATATATCATTGTTTTCATACAATATTTGTAATGGTTTACGCGGTACAAAATAGGCATCGCCGAATAAATGTTTGTAAATCCCATAATGGTCTGCTATTTTTTTAATTTGATAAGGACCTGCTGTTTCAAGCCAGTCAGCTTTTGCTTCACCGAGATTTATTAAAACTGTGAAACAATTATTATTGCGAACTATATTTTATTGACGGAGAGGAAAACATTGCAACTTACGTTGTTTTTCCCGTGCTTGTTTTTCGAGATTTGTACTCTTCCTAACATTTCGTAAATGCTGTAATCGTTTTGATAATTCTTCAGACCTAGATACTGATTGTCTCGGAAAACCGATATCAACGCGATAGTAAATAGCTGGATCTTTGTAATTTATTTCTGAAATTAAAAAATATAACCTATAAATTTTGTATAGTACAAAAAAAGAAAATACGTACCACTTACTTTCTGCTCTAAGGATTTGGCTACTCCTGGAGATTTTCCTCTCAACCAGTGACCATGTCTTACAAGTCCCAAGAAGTTATTGTACAAATTTTTTTTCACTGCGATATTTAAAGGTTTTCCAACACATGCAGCCATTTTCCACATTAGTCCATTTATTACCTCCCTTGATTACCTCCATTAAATACCCATACCACAGTATAAGCACAATAAGCTCCTATTATACTGTGCCCATACCGCCCATTACTTTAGTCTTTAGTACAGTAAAACAATGTAATTTTTCTTCTATTTACACTTAAATAGGATAAAGGTTCCAGAAATTTTACGTGTTTTATATGGCATTTATGTTGAAATTATTAAATTCATGATATTCGTTCCGTAAAAATCTAATGGGATTCCAATGAGCAACAAGTTGGCTCGTTGGTCTAGGGGTATGATTCTCGCTTAGGGTGCGAGAGGTCCCGGGTTCAAATCCCGGACGAGCCCGTGTTTTGCTCTATATTTACCCTGTACAGGATGTAATTGAAACAATTTGTAGCCGTTTATAGCGTGTAACCTATAAAATTGTTGTATATCCACGTAAAAATATCGTTGTAAACTTGTAAACAATGTTTATTATTTTGGTTCAGGTACACGCATTTTTAATTAAATATGTGTGTGTAATTATTCTAAATGCATTTATGCAATAAATTAATACATATAATATTCCAGTAAAAAAAGTCAATGAACCTACACGTTGTTGGTTTCTTTGCTAAATATTATGTATGGAAACTAAATTAATTATTGGTTCCGGAAATAAAATATAGTTTGCCAAAGGAAAACATTATTGATTGAATAAAAAAACCTATTTCAATGAATTCGAGTCATCCTAATGCCTATGGCACACCGGTCGAAATACAAATACATCAAAGTTTTGCGCGAAATCAAATACAAAAGATACGCCTGAAATGAGATACATTCGTTTCATCGAGGAACAACTCGATGAAAATAGCGGCGCCCCTATTTTTCGTCGAGGACGGGGTGCGTTCTATCGTTTCATCGAGGAGTTACTCGATGGTTCTCGATGCTCCTCGACCGGTGTGCCATAGGCATAACTCACTTTGTTTACATGAAAATTTGCTCACTTGTATCTAATTTCGTGACAATTAATGACGTCATGAAGATAACGTCACGTAATCGACTTGTGACTAAGATCATGACAAGGAAATCTGATTTTTGTGTATTCGACCATATTGGACATTGTTATGACCGTTATGACAACTAGTACAATTTGTCAAATCTCAAATATTGACATATGACACGGTAAAACCTGTTCGCACGGGAATCTTTGGAGATTATACCTAGATTCAGAATCCTGGAAAAGAAGTTTTTTTTCTTCTTTCTAGTGGGAATTATCTGTTAAATTGCGGTGTCGCTAAATTGAATCTTCAATGAGTCTTGGAAAAGAAGAATTTATAATTTATTGATTGCTTCAAAACCACGTAATTATCACTAGAAAGAACAAATCTTCTTCTTTTCCAGGATTCTGAATCTCCGTAGAATCTCCAAAGATCGCCGTGCAAACAGGGCTTAGCTTAAGGGTGCGTTACAGATGTTTTGCAGGTTGCATAAAAATATATCAATTTTTAATAGCCATTTTCTCCGCTCCTGGTCAAAATATCTAGGCAAACAAAACATTATTGAAATTTATATTTTTTTTTCTGTTTCCTGAAATATTTTTTGTTCCAATATTGTTTACTATAAACATTAAAACAATATTTTTATTCAATATTATGCCCTATATCAATATAAAATTACTCTCAGGAAACAATATTTGCTCTAATATTCACACATCTGCAATGTTTATCTTAATTGTTACAGTAGTTTTCTCAAAAATGGCTATTAAAATTTATTCAAATTGAGTAGATTTGAGTAGCAAAGTAGTCGAAAATAGTTCATCCTTTACCATAGAGATGGCAGCTCAGTCGAAATAACTTAATTGTCACTAAATATCGGTAATATAGTTTTCGACTTTCTACCCAACAGACAGTGACAATGACACATTTGATTTGAACCGAGCTGGATAACCGATAACTACTATATTTTCTACATTAGTTATACTTTATTTTCACGAAATCTTATATTTATTCTAAGAAAAGAAATCAAAGGTCTTGATTAGAATTGATGTACAAAATTGTTCAAAATAGAGGTCGGCTATTCAGGCTTTTTTTAAAAGTAAATTTAAAGGCTAGAAAGTTGTTAAAAATTGCGGCACGCGTTCCGAATTTGTTTTTATCGAAAAAATTATAGAATCATATCGTGTTTGATACAGTGTTGTAACTGATCTAGATCACCGATCTAGCTCAATTTATGTGATCTTTGGTCTGATCTAGATCATCTTATATTTAAGGATCTTGAGTTTGATCTAGATCAAATAAATATGATCTACGATCTTAAAATAAGATTATATTTTTAGATTTTTTATATTGAAGAAGAGAGATGAATAATTTGAAGTTGTAATTAAATAATTATAATTTCATCATACGAAAAGATTACAATTTATTTCGGTAGAGTCTAAATGTTACAATTATTGATGCACGAAGTGCCGAATCCTCCCAAATTCAGGGTGCGCGGAGTTTGAGCCTCGCGAAGCGGGGCGCATTTCCTTTGTCCCGCGGTAGCGGGACCTACGACCTAGTGTTAGAGCCGCGTAACGGGTCCTGATTTAGTTTTACACTAAATTAACAATAACTACTCTATAACTAAAACGAAGGAGGGACTAAAATATTTCATTTTTCTTACATCTGCTAATGATAATTCAATTTCAATTTTGATTTTCAAGTTTCTTAGAATTATTTAGAAACATCTGATATTGCAATCAAATCTAACAAAAATAATTCCTATTGAAAATATTTTTAACAATTGATCGCCACACAACAATGTTTCAGAAAAATTTGTCTAATCTCCAGCAAAATTGATTCCAGGAAAATATTCTCGAATCTCGACAATAAAAAAAATTCTAAGAAATTTGGTAATTTATGCCTCAATATAATAACAAATGTTAAATTTTATATAACTTATTTAGTTCTCCAGTCCAAACGAATACTTGTATATAATTTCTGTTTTTTACAAATACACATAGGTTTAAGTAGGTACATAAAAATGTAATGATGAGAGAAATTTGTAAACGTTGTCAATTGTTACGAAATAATTGTTTATGTGTACTTAACATTTGTTAAATATACAGAACTACTAAAAAATTATAAAAAATTTATTTAAAAAACAAAAAAAATAATTAAATAATAATAAAAATGCTCATTTTATTTTGTTTTATGTGTACTATGAAAATCAGATTAAGATATAAAAATGACTAATCAATATTAAATGAAGGAAAGCTTAAATTTATCGAGGATCTTGATTTTCTCCTGCGTCCCGTTACCGATGAGTTCATCAAGAATTAGGGAGAATATTCGTCATAGTAAACAGACACAAACTTCAGAACACGATTGTATAGCCCTCTATTGAGAATATTTTAAATATAGCAACGTAGTTCATAAGTATGACCGATATGTAGCAATTGTCTCTACTTTTGAAACGTGTCCTTAAGACAAACACCGTACACATAATTTTATTTTTATTTGTCATTTAAGTTTAGCTTAATTCCATTATTAAAGGAATAATTAATATTAATATAAATTATTATATGACATTATAGTATTACTTCACATTATATCATAGATTACGCTAGTGGTTCAATTCAAAAAGACGTTTGGTAAACTGGAGAAGAGTGATGAGTTGGAGATTTGAAGTGGAAGAGTAGAAAATACAATACGTTCAATGATCACATTGTACGAATTTAACTAAATTTATAATTGTATATTCGTAAAAAGTAAGTATATCTGTGTTTATTTATGCATTTAATAATAACATATTAGTAGTACGACATTTCGTAATAATCTATAATGTGTTTGTTTAATCAATCAGAGGAATGAGTGTTTCATTAATTAAGTGCTGTTTTTGTTATAATATAAAATTACTTTTGTTTTTTTAGATAAAATGTTTTATATCAATCACACAACGTTCCTATTAATATTAGCAGTGGCAGCTTTTGCTATACCAAAGCCCGATGAAAAGAAAGATCGTGTTTATGACAGAGAATTAAGTGATAAAGAGCACTTCCAAAATGAACATCATAATGCACAATATGATCACGAAGCATTTCTAGGAGAAGAAGAGGCCAAAACATTCGATCAACTTCCACCAGAAGAAAGTCGACGAAGATTGGGGTTAGTATAACCAAATTTTGCAATCCTTGCTTGCAATGAATAAACGGAATTATTTACTGTTTGTTTTTCTGTTGGCAGAATTATAGTAGATAAAATTGACCAGAATAAAGATGGCTTCGTATCTCAAGAAGAATTAAAAGATTGGATTCAATACACTCAGAAGCGCTACATTCTAGACGACGTGGACCGGCAGTGGCAGCAACATAACCCTGAAAACAAAGACACAGTATTATGGGAAAATTACAAGAAGATGGTGTATGGTTTTCTTGATGACCTTGATTCCAATGAACCTGAAGCAGACCAAGCCGAAGAAGGTTTCTCTTACAAAAGTATGCTTCGCCGTGACCGTCGCCGGTGGTCCGTTGCAGACCAGAATGGTGATGATGCACTAACGAAGGAGGAATTCTATGCATTTTTACACCCTGAAGAGACTGGACACATGAGTGACATTGTCGTATTAGAGACATTAGAAGACATCGACAAGGATAAGGACGGGAAAGTTTCTTTACAGGAGTATATAGGCGACATGTACCGTGGTGACGATGGTGAGGCTGAACCTGAATGGGTTAAGAATGAACGTGAGCAATTCGCTACATATCGTGATAAGGATGGGGACGGTTTCATGGATACTGAGGAAGTGAAAAATTGGATAATTCCGCCGGATTTCGATCATGCGGAAGCAGAAGCTAGACATCTTATCTACGAGGCGGATGGTGATGCTGATCATCAGCTTACTAAAGAGGAGATACTCTCCAAATATGATTTGTTTGTTGGCTCCCAAGCTACTGATTTTGGTGAAGCTCTTGCTCGCCATGATGAGTTTTAAATACTTACCCATTTTTTTTTATATGAATGATGTAGATTAGTTTTATATTGCCATGTGTTCATTAATATTTAAGATTTTAATTACTTACTAGATACTACTTAAATTAATGCTTTATGTCCTTCTCGTACTCATCGTGAATCTCTGGTGCTAAAATAAAACGCCAATTTATTAAACCATGTAATAATGTAAAAGTATAAATAAAGTTTACTTATATACGCATACTTAATAGTTATTTATGCACGGTCATATCATAATTTGACACACGAATTTCTTTGACGTAAACGTCACTTTATAGCCCACGAACCACTTTATAGCGCAGTGCGCTATAAAAAAAAAACGTCAAATTAATGCAAACAATTTAGATTTTCAATTTTCCTCAAACTACTAATAATTCTATAAATAACCATTTTCTATAATTAGTTGTACCATTTTTTATTTAAATAACACCATTTTTACTTACATTTAACATAAATTATCTTGTGTTTAATTCAATAATGACAACTTTTAGATTTTTGTTTATTTCCGGATTTTTTTTTGGTATCTTAACAACAGTCAAAGAATTTAGTAATTTTTGGCAATTTGAACTAAATTATAGCATTAATCGTATCATCAACTGTGATTACCTTTTTCCATGCAACATTTATTGATAATTATAAATAACATAATACGTTAGTTATTTATAATACGTTAGATACTTATAATTCATTAGTTACGGACTTAATACGTTAGATACAACCATAATAACATCAAAACGAATTGTCTACTAATTGACAGATAAAATTGTTGATTTGTTTTAACATAGCTGTCTTTGATGATACGATTAAGCTTTGAATATAACGCGAATATATGCGATTTAAGCCCCCTTGGATGATCAAAGAGACTCGGTTTCACCTCCTCGGTATTATAAATCGCATAATATTCTTGTTATATTAATAGCTATAATATAACGCGAATATATGCGATTTAAGCCCCCTTGGATGTTCAAAGAGACTCGGTTTCACCTCGTCGCTTAGCAACATCCTTGGTATTATAAATCGCATAATATTCTTGTTATATTAATAGCTATAATATAAGCCCCTTTGAACATCCAAAGGGGCTTAAATCTCATATATTCGCGTTATATTCAAAGCTTAATCGTATCATCAAAGACAGCTATGTTAAAACAATTCAACAATTTTATCTGTCAATTAGTCGACAATTCGTGCATTATTGAAGGTTTTGATGTTATTATGGTTTGTATCTAACGTAACGTAAGTCCGTAACTAATGAATTAAGTATCTAACGTAACTAATGTATTATGGTGTTTATAATTATTATCAATAAATATTGCATATTAAAAGGTAATAACATTTGATGATACGATTAAATTGATTAATTTATTAAAAAATATTGAACCGTGTATAAAGTTGGGTATGTACCACGGGCGTAACTTGCTTTTATGGTTCTTGACGTGTTTTTAGCCCTCGGCTGACGCTCGGACTCAAAATCACGTCTCACGCCATAAAAGCTTCTACACCCTTAATACATAAATAACTATTACATATCTAGGCTGTAAAGAAGGATTTTTTATTATGAGTGTGGAAAATTATTTTTCGAGTCACTAGATGAGAAAAATAACCACGTGAGTAATAAAAAATAATTATTTTAATAATTAATTTACAGCCGAGATATATAATTATATTTTTATTCTACGTTCTGATCAAATCTCGTCAGCGATCGAGTGTACAGGTAGCGCTCTGATTGGTCGAAAAATGCGCAGCTAAAAAGTTGTACTTTTCGCTATGATTTAGCGGAGCTAAAATAAGTCATTGAACTATTACACAAAAATGGCATTTGCCTAATGTCAGAATGTAATCAACTACGGGAGTGCAAATACAAAGATCAGGTAAGAATCTCATAATAAAGTTTGTAATAACGAAAAGACAACATTTATTTTCTTTATAACTATGATTGATATATACAAATATTTGATCAATAGACGCAGAGCGGCGAGTAACGCATGGCTTCAGTGCAAGCCGCAATGTACAAGATATGTCTTTACATATTTCATAAGTACAACAGTTACAAATATAAAAGTTTTTATACACATTATTTTCTATTTTGAATAGTTCAGTGCAAATATTTTATATTGACCGTTATAGTATTTTATAAAACAAATAAAATCAACATCACTGTGATGATATTCACCAAGTAGCAGAAATTAAAGTTCGGGATGACAAAACCACAGTGTTCTATATTAAAATAATATAAATTACCTAGAAATGGATTATCTTACTGTATAAATTAATTCATCATAGTGAAATATATACACATGTTTATACAATTTTTAAAACGTAACAAATTATGTACTTAATAATTAAATAAGAGTTGAAGGGCCATGGTTTGAAGTATTTCAAATGTACATTTTAATTGATCAATAAAATTTGAGAATACTAAGAAAAAACTTTAAATGCAAAATTTATTTTTAGCGAATATTACAAAAAATTTATTGATTTATAAAATTAAATCAATTTGGTGTTATCGCAATATAAAGAGTTTAAAAAAATAATTTAATTTTAGAATTAAACACTGAAACAAATACTCTTTTGAAAATCTAAATAGTGGAGAAGAGTCGAACAGGCCACAAAAATGGTATACTTACATCATAATAAGTATTATTGAATAAACATAATAGAAACAAGATAGTTAGATGAGCACTGAGCAGGTTTCACGTCCACGTCTCACGTCTCAGGTATGTACTGTACAAGAAGCGCTGACAATGAGATGAATGAAGATGAAGTCGTATACAGATGTGATTTGGCATTGGAGGACTAGGACTTGACGTAGGACTTGCGTTTGCGATGTCAGGGTGCCTCGAGTGTCTCTGAGTCGGGGCTGCCGTAGCCGCTGGAACCATCGTCCGGGTGTCTACTTGCCCGGCTCTTCTCGCTGTAGCACGACGCTACGCGGTCTTCTGCTGGGACTGGGGCAGCGCCTGGCTGAAACCAAACACGTGAAACACTATCCGACAATAATAATAATAATAATAATAGAATCATCTAAGCTATTTCACACTCTAACTACATGTTATAAGAATGTAGAAAAGTGTGGAACAACGTTATGTCCATGTCCACGCACTGCCTACCTGCAGATTACTGACTTGCCTTCGTATGTGCGCGAGGCTGCTGGGGTTGTAGGCCATATTGGCAAACACTAGCCGTTCCTCATAGTCATACTCGCAGAGGATCTTGTTATCACACAAGTAGAAGCGATCGCCCACGCAGAACCTGTGATTACATTGCTGACATGCAAAGCACTCCAGATGGTAGACGTTAGTTTTGGCGCGCATCACCATCTCAAATGCGGGAATGACTTTAGCACACGCGGCACAGTAGCCTGTTGTTCCGAATAGTCTCAGGTAGTCTCTTTTGCAGAGGATAAGGTTCGCCTTGGTGTAAAGTGTGGAACCAACTTCTCCCAGGCGACAGTCGCAACAACCGCACTTCAGACAGTCTTCATGCCAGAAGAGGTCCAAGGCTTTTAGTAAAAACCGTTCGGTTATACGTTTTCCGCAACCGGCACATTCACGGCCGCTGCTGCTTCCTGTCGTTGCCGTTACCACTGGAGCCTGGTTGCTGCCACTTCCAGCACCAACCTCCCCACTGCACTCTGAAACAGCAACAACATCACATAAGTATTGAATATAAGATAAAGATAAAAACGTTTTTCTTACAATACAATTTCTTACTTTTGATGTAGTTATTTATTATTTGGGGGTTTGTAAAAATATTAGGGTAAGTAAATGAATTGTGACGTAACAGGAAGTAAGGATGGGGTGTACCTTCCTTGTCGGTTGTCGCCCTACAGCCGTTCGCTGGCTGGCTGTAAAGTTTTAATGAGAGTGAATCTAGATGTGCTTGCTGTACCGTTTTATTAATTAAAAAAGCTCTGAGTCGGGACTCATTTTCTCGTCGCGTTGTCACCGCATTGTCTCGAGATTTAAGCGAGCAAAGTAACGACCGCTGCTGGAATAATGAAGTGAACGGTTAAATGTTTTGTTTGTCTCTAATTCATTTAATTTCATACCGTTTATGTCGTCCAGTCTTTACCTTTGCGTGTGTATTAACATTAATAACTAAAATATAAAATCATAAAGAACAAAAGTAAAAATTTATGTAAAGTTATGCTGTCGATAATTTGAAAAAAACACGCGCGTATTTGTTGAAGAAACATATATTTTTAAACGAATTTTATTAACCTAAGCTTAGGATTTTGTGAGTGAAGACAAGACGACAAGAGTTAGGATCAGTAGGACTAAGACAAAATATCAAGACAGACATTTGACAGTGACGTTGACGTCATAACAGTCAGCACAGTAAAGCCATTGTCAAAGCATTCGTAATATTTTAGCTCTGGGCGGTTGATAAAGAGTAATTCTACGAGTACAATAGCAGTGCTGCTGTTCCTGGCAGATCGTTTTAAATAAGCTTAACGTGAAATCCTCAGAGGCTTATACTCGGCTATTCAAACACGCAGAGGAGCCTCGTGTTTCCTCCCGCTCACTTCACCGTCACATGCTACAGAGGCGGTTCGTCATCTGTAACACGTGCCGGTATAAACAAATTATTATACTGTATATTCAGATTACGAAAAATATCAACCATTCAAGATTAAGCCGATTCGTCGTTTACTTAAACCTGTGAAACGGGTTAGGCTGATTTTTGTGGTCCTCTGTTTCCTTCGCAACAATAGAAATGAGGGTTACAGAAAGTTAGCTTCCATTCAGAAATATTCATTTAAAAGCCCGTCAATTTATATAATCCATTAATCATACAATAATGTCAAATGGAATTACTTTGTACAATATAATAAATTCAGAATACCTTTTAGCGAAAACATTCCATGCGCGCTGCTCGGCTTTTAAATATACTCATTACCCCCAGATGACAGGCCATTAATAAACGTTCATAATTGATATTTTAATTGAAGCTATCTTAATGGCGCAATTACGGCGGGGTAGCTGTTGCTGTTCTGGCTATTGACAACGCAGAGTGGAGTGGTAGAGCCGCCCGAGGACTAATGAATGCAATTACGACTGCCAACGCGGCCTGCAACTCTTGCATTTCACACACTAATAACACAGCTGTGTCCAGTATGCAATATGATGTTGTGCCATAACTCCTAATTATCATTTCAAACAGACAGATTTTCATTATCTTTATCCATGTCTATCATGTCTTATGTTTTGTCTCTGGCGCGTGTCAGGTTATTCTCATCATCAAGCGGCCTCTTTTCTGCAACGAAGATTTGTCTAGTTAAATTACCCGTTGCTTTAATTAAAATAGTTTCTACCGAATGAGAAAACTGGATGAAAACAAGATCCGCACTTTGAGCAAAATGGCTTTATGCATTCAGACAGATGTAAACTGTCGACGCTCGACGGCTCGACGTTTCGTCTCAAAGATGCCACTATCTTCTTAATTTCCGCCACTGAAATTATATTCTAGAATTACCATATTACCACTGCACCTAATTATTTCAAGAATAGGTAGGTACATACACATCATATTTCAAATACAATTGTTTCTGCTGAACTATAGGGTCTTTCATTAAGAGCGATAGGATTTTAATTTTAAATAAAACGTCAACGGTTTAACATATCAATTTAGTTTTTGTTTTATTTGGAAGCTTAGACAATGCAGTTATGTTCGGAACAAGATATCGTTCAAATGTCCACCACGGCTTTGTTGACACTGATCACAAGATCGCTCCAATTTGGCAGAATTTGGCTCATTTGCAACACTGGCCGCTACAGCTGTGATTTTCTCCTCACTTCGAACATTTCGTTGTCTTCTTGGTGGCTTATTGTCTTAGTAATGTTAACTCAAACTTTATTACATTGCGTCTTATAGCCTGCGCAGAGTAACGGTGAGGGCGACCCAATTCTGGGGTGAATAAATGTTGAGCACCTACAACTGAGCTCGAACGTTGGTAATATTTTGTTATTATTTCCAACCGGTCTATAGAGGCGTCAAACGCTGTATCATAAAACTGCACACTATACTAAATAATTTGACACCTAGAAGTAAATAAAATATATATCAGAAACCGAGAAATCTTTATTGAAAAAACTCACTCACTCCTATTGAAAGAGAATTTTGTCTCGTTTCAAAGCTCTCCTCGAGTTATTTATTTATTGTTCAAATTCCACCATTTGGAAAACATAAACGGTGTGTTCACTGTTCAGATATTTTTACAGTAAGTTATATGCGTTAGGTGTTTAATTTTAATTGGCATTAGTTTATGTTTTGCTGAATATTTCAGCCTAATGTTTATAATACCTAACATTAATAACGTCGGGCTTAAATGTAAATACGGTACTTTGCCTGTCATCAAGGGTAAAAATAGACGCTATACAGTGGCGGAATAGAGAATAAAACGTTTACAGAATTACAGATATTTTAAATATTTAATGTGATAGATATTTTATATTTATTAACGGAACAGGATCTTAATTCCACAGAATGGCATAGTTAGAATTCAACCACACGGATCCAGTGTCATTTTTGCTAAAAAAATCTATTAAGTAATAGGTACATTACTATATAACTTGAGAACATATTTTTCTACGAAAGTGAGAAATATTGAATATAATGAATTTTTACCTCCCACCTCATATTTTATATTGTGATGGGTCAAAATTTTCGAGTGTGAGATTTTAAGAGAAGCACGTTTTAGGATTCATAGAATACGACTAAAGTATTTTCCAGATAATGTCTGTGTGTGTATGTATGTTAGGTATGTAACATTTTTTTCGTTTTCTATAACTCAAAAAGTTACAAAAATTTAACAACCAAATTTTATATTTAAGATTTTAATAAGAGCCCAGTAAATTTTGGTACCAATTCATAAACCGGAAGTAGTACTTTTGAAAAATATTTCGATAAATAATTAATTTAAGACAATTTTTTATTTTAAATGAAAGATTTTGTGATTATTATCTACAATCGGTATTTTATAAATTTTTCTGTACCTATCTGCTATAATTTAAGAATAATTAAAGTATATATTTATAATTTAGTATTTCGGTATCTTGTACTCCATGATCGTTTAACATTTGTTACTACGTAAAATTTAAATGATTATGACATGACAGTGACAGTGCCAATAGTAAAATATCGTTTATATCTTCTTCTGCAGTTTAAATAAAATGACTAATAGATATTTATACACCAAGTGAGATACATGAATGTTTATTCAAGAGAAGAAAGTTTTGCCCCCGAGCCCGAAGGGCGAGTGGGATAATTTCACACACACACACACACGCGTACGCTCGCACGCACGCACACACACATATAGAACACAGGCACAGACATCATCGCGAAACTATCAAAATCGTGTTCTAGGGATCTCAAAACTTATCCATTGAAAACTCACTAGGTATCGAAATTTTAGCATGATTAGGATTACAATACCTCTCTTACAGGACTGAGTGGCGAGAGGTAAAAAGAAGCGTCAGTTTTTAGTATAGTGACTACCTATAAGTACGTTAATGTAGTCTAAATTGAAACATAAAAGTAAGAAGTAAGTAGAAATATGTCGTTCGTTGGCGGCACTTAGCGCTAGCGTCTCATCTTCAGTCTCTTTCTCCTCATTCCGACCGTGGTTTGAGTTTTCATTTACATAATGGAAGAACAACAAATGCATTCTGTATTAAGTCCGGAGATTTAATGGCAGACAGCGTTCGTACGTAGTGCGCTGTGCGCGCACCGCACAGGAAGTGGAAGAGGCGAGTAAAATGCACGCTAGTACGCACTCAACTCAACTCAACGTTCATTACACAGTCATGACATCTGCAGCCAATTTCACTAAAGTGGTTTTTACTCGATGAGGATGAGGGACTAATGTACCCAGTGCTCGCTTCCCGCCAGTGTAGAGTTATTCTTTCACTTTCACGAGATAAGAGCATTACACAGATTTACCAAATGTTTTCATTCGTGCTTGCTAATACTATAAAAAATATCCACTTAAATGTACATTGAAATATATCGCAAAAAATGCTGCAAGAGTCATACAGAGATTCAACGGTTGCCGCAAAAGCTTCAGAGTCTTGAACTTTTGAAAATAACGAACTGAAATTTTACAGAAAATCGCATGATACAAATAACAGCCAATGGATGAATGGATTACAATACTGCCGTCCTTAGGAAAAAGGTCCTATCTGCAAAAATTTTGTTTTAGCTATTATTTTATATAATTTTTTTTGTGGAAACAATTATGCGGATTTTTACTATTAAAATTGTTTTATATAAATCTAATACTAATAATAATAAATTCTACCTTTTCTTAGAGCAGCTAGACATTCTATTTTGGTATATATTTGTAGGTAATAATTTATGCAGATTACCAAATCTCAAAATTTGCAGATAGGACCTTCTTCCTAAGGAGGGCAGAATAATAGTAACCATGGTTATATAAAAATTTTCTCGGAAAAGCTTGGGGAACTAACTGAAATTAATAAGCGGAAACTTTACCGTCATTTGTCACTTTGACATTAAATTAAAAATTGGTCAAATTGTTATTTTGTGTATAAATAAACAACTAATAAGGTAAATAATACATATTTATTAATGTTAAATACAAATTTAGTAAATATTTCAAATTTCTATTGTAAAAAGAATTCAAAAATAGAGCGGCGGCGTCATTGCGATTTTCTTACCGAATATGCACTCGTGCATTAATTCATATCGAGGAAATTTTTAGCTCTCGTGTACCACTCGAGCTAATTAAGACGTTGTTGGAAAGCACTAAAAAAATTTCCGGAAAGAATTAATGCACATGTGATATTATAAGTGAATTTTTTTTAAATCATTAGGTACTTAATCGACAAATTTTTCTACAGCGTAGTTTTTATGAAATCATAAAATAATGAGTTACTTTTATCTTCGCTAAATAGATGTGAAAAGTACCATTACTTTAATTTCGATCACAGCGTTTCCGGACCACCGATCTCTAATGAATAGAGTTGAACCGGTTCGAACATTTTAAGATTCCATTAAATACGAGTTTAACAGCTAAGTAAGGCATTTAATAGGTTCTCTTTTAGATTTGTTTATTAGTTGTATCAACGCATCATCTGTATCATGCATTTTCTGTGATTTTATAAATAATTTCATATACACCTCGGCTATAAAGATATTTCTTAATACTCTCTTTATTATTATTTTTATAACTTTTCTGTACAATCACAGTTTGCACACTCACTTTTATGAAAATATTTATTAAAATAAAATTATGATTTATAGAAACATCATTTTTGAAATAGTATCAAATTAACAATCCAGTCAATTATATTGAAATGAGACCTCAAAAATGAGTTATTGTTATGAAAAAACTTTTCAAAAAGTTAATAGTTCTTTAAATATTTGAGAATTTATGTATCGATACATCTACGTCACAATAATGCGTTTCACGTGTATTCTTACTTACAGTAATAAAATACTACCAAATTGTATTTTATATTTTGTAACATTTAGAAACAGTTGATTTTACATGAGTACATTTTAATTCCAGCCCCATGGTTTGAGAAGATTTTCTGCTATATATCTACGTCACACAAACTTTAAAAATTAATTACAGCTTTATTAAGAACAATTAAGGCTTACCAGTACTCTCAATCGCTTTCAAATAAAAGGAAGTATCAATAAAATTTAAAAAAAAATTTGGTAAACTACCCTATTAAACTAATGATTTTACATTATTTTATAACCAGTGGCCCTTCTAAATAATATGTCTCCATTCGTTCATTATTTCGAATTTGTTAACGATTTATGTTTAAGCCTGTGCGAAACAGGATTAACTTTCAACCCCCGCAAACGCGCTTAAAACACATAATTTTTTGCTTGTTAATAAAGTAAGAGAAAGAGCTAATTTAGAGAAAATAATAATGACTATAGGCGTTCACATAAAGAAAAAATCTGATGTTATCCATGACCTCTCGCCATATTCTACTATTTTCAAATTTTTTGTTTATACAAGTTTATTATAAGGTACCTATTCTCAAGTCACAAACATACTATTGTAGAAGGAAATTAGTTTAAAAATTATAACATAAATTTTAATAATTTTTTTTCTGAAATTTATGAATCCTGCTGAAGTATCACTTTTTCAGAAAACAATTATTATAATTCATATAATAAGTTTAAAATAAAAATTATAAACAAATCTTTTTTATAATTATATAAGGCATCGCTAACCTGAATTTGAATCTTATAAGATTACCAGTAACAAAGATATTACATGTTCACTTATTTTATTATTATAAACAAAATATAAATATTTAAAAAAAATTACAGTAGCAAGTAACTTAACTAAGCTTATAACTATACTATATTAAAATTTGAATTTTTTTTGCATGATGTATATTGACAGTAGACGTCATTAAAGTTAACAGTTTCTAAAAATGTGTCAAAATCATAGCTCATTTTTGCTATAAATTTTTGTTATTTCTACACATATACATTTAAAAATTTGAAATTCTATACAATAACGTAGAAATGTGCATAGGTACTTTAGTATAAACTTTTATTTATCCGAGTAATAAGTATATAGTCATGATTATACTTATTACTCCGATAGTAGGCATAAATTAAATAATAATTATAATTGCAATAAAGTGAAAGACAGTGTTTTCAGCTTGGTTGTCGACGTACAAAATAATAGTGAGTCTGTCGCATGTACGCCTCCACCTCACGTTCAACAGGTCGGAGACGGAGACTTTGTCAGACGGGAGAAATCAATGTATGAGTTTCACTCCTTGCCCTTCGTGTTTTGTATGAGGATTAACGAAATTACTCGTTACTTCCGGTAATAAATTCCTTATGTGTTTGAATGATTAAACGAGCCCACACGCTACGCCACTGGAAAATAATCTGCTTTCGATGCATTATTAACTAAACTAAATTAGCACAGGCGCGCAACGCCCAACGTTGTTTAGATGAATTATTTCACATCCGCGCTATAATACAAACACTTAACTCATTTCATTAAACTTTGCAAGAAATTACTGAATAACAGTACACTACATCGGGTTGGGGTTAAACATTATAATAAAAATATTGGAGAAAGTTAAATAGGTCGATAAAAATAAAAAACAACACTGATCATATTTTAATTATGGTACGTATTGTAAATCTGCAGATTTTTTCATAAGATGCTACTACTGTAAGAGAAAATATTATAAAGACAATTGCTACTATACTTCAGGAGATAGATGTGCATTTAGTGTTTCATATCAAAAATTATATAAATCCAAGTGGTTATTTAACTTACAAAGAATGAATTCAGAATTGACAATTATTGTATTATGTAAACCGCTTTTGTGAACAGAACGACACAACCAATATAATCACTTATAATACCATAAGTAGTCGTAGAGTTGTATTTACACTTTGTGTTCGCGAAGAAGAGTCCTATCTATTTACATGCATTTCTGCTTGAAATACAATGTTACAGAGGTTTCGTTCTAAGTACAGATTTTCGTATAATTTACATACGTTTATATTTAAAAACATATTTACAGTTAGTTTAAGGTTTAAACTAGGTTCGTCTAGTGTTGAAATTTTAATTGTATAATATTAAAAACTGCTGTTTAAAACAGACTTTTTTGAAAGATTTCTCAATTTTTTTTTCGACTTAAGACAAAATAAACAAAAAACTATCACTAGACGAACATAGATACATTCTTTAATTTTGTAATAGTTTTTGAATGAAGTTTATATGTTATGTAGATTCTGAGATATGATTTTATTTCTGTAACACTTTTTGAAGTCATACAACGGGTGTAAATACTACTCTTATGTCGATTATTTTTCTGGTAGTATTACGAATGTTCCTTGTGCTTGAATATTCGCAATATTCTGTCAAAACTCCTTCTTTATTTCAAACAGGATATAGTACATTTTTTAAAAGTGGTTTTCTATTAAAAAGTCGCTACGAATTAACGTTCCTTTAGTTTCTCCAAAGAATGTTTTTATCTCGTTTTTAGTTTCAGTTGGGAATTTTAAGCATAAATATATAATTTTCATTATTTAAAAGTGTTATTTTTGCTTTTTGGAATAGATTTTAAATAATAAATGTCTTTGAATTTGAAGCAGTAATTGAATCTGGTATTATTTTTGATCTTCTATCACGCGTTTGAATTTGAAAATGACCATTAACACGACTGTGTAGATCCTGAATATGAGATAATCTCAGCAGTGCGAATTACAATCACAGATTTAATTAAACCCTCTCGCTATCTCACTCTATTTGTATCTCCATCTGGCTGTTCTCCCTTGTGCGCAAGTATAATTGGCAATCAGCCCCTAGCCTGCTCAGTTTTTTGGTTTTTCTTACATACAACAGAATCAAGACGCGGTGGTATTTTTGCGTAGTGTAATTTGGTGGCGGCGCGCAATTAATCAAATCGTCTTGACATTTCATTAGCCTCCAGTTCTACTCTACGCAATTTAATTAACATGGCATCCGAGACTTTAAATTTTTAATAATCAAATTATATTTCAAACCGTGATTAAGGAAATTATGTTTGCAGTTTGCTACTTTGTTTTTAATTTCATAGGAAAATTTCTTTAAGCAAAGCAATTCAATTCTTTTATCCTCAACAATATCTTTAGATTATTATATTTAACAAAACAAAAATCTGTGGAATGGAGGTGGAGGTGCCCAAATATGTTATGTTGTTCAAGAATAAATTCAGTTTAATTGTAGAATAAATTTATAAAAATGATATTTTGACAGAAAACATAAACAAAAGACAATAACAATCTGATATTTAGCTGCGTTGGGTGTAAAAACGGCGGAGTTCCAGTCAATCACAAGCATAAACATATGAGTAGACTTTTGTTTTTTTTGTCACGACATGCGGAGAAAACACAATTTTCTTCTCGCGAAATAGTGAGGAAAGTAGGTTTTCCTTCTCTAGAGAGGAAAGTAAGCAGTGTTACCACCAGTGTTATTTTACGATGAAATATTTTAAAAATTGTAAGTAAATTTATTATGTTATTGAAAATTCTGATTTTATAGTGATATACTGTAAACTATTATATTTAAACTATTATGTTTTACTTTCTTTTTCTACTATTTCACGATTTTACAACTTAAATTTAATTTGGCATATTGGCTGCATTTCGTTGTTTTCAAACGTCATTCTGACAGAGAGCAGTTATAACCTAACTTATAGTTATGTGTTTCTTCTACATTTACAATGTTTTTAAATATGCCGTGAAAAAAATGTTGTGTCTAACACGAGAGGAAAGCTCTTTTTCCACTCTTGCTCGATTGCCTCACTCGCTTCGCTCGTGACACAAACTTCGAGCTCGAGTGGGAAAAAGAAGCGCTTTCCTCTCTAGTTGGACAAATAACTATTCCTCCTCCTAGTTTATAGATATAGAGTGAAATCGCGCCCTATAACCATGATGTGGGTGTAAATGTGATGTATATTGGCGAGGCGTATGATTGTTTGTTGAATGTTGTTTAGTAAGATTTCCATAACGGTCCAGTTATGTATGCCCCTCGCCTCGTATTAGAATTTCGGTTCGGTGTGTTGTTGGCCGAAGCCTTCAGGGTGCAGTACGTCACTACGGCGTAGTCGACGACTCCCGCGGGTGGAATTAGGCGCTGGCCAGCGGTAAACAACTTTCCCGATCCGAATAAAACTCTCCGCCAAACGAACAAAAGCTACGGACTTTTTCAATAACGGAACAAGTGAGAAGCAAAGCCGACGAAAAGAAAATTAAACGAGTAAATCTTACGAGGCAACCGCCACCGATACCGCCACCACGCCACCAGACGCCGAGGGCTGTAATGAAACTACGTTGAACGTTGGTCAGAGCACAGCAGAGGAGCTTTAGCTACGTCTAATTTAATTTCACTTAACCTGAGCACGAATCGAATCTAGAAACCTGCAAACCTGTCCTTGATGTCATGTCTTCCAACCACACCACATTCAATACTAATCTTTAATCCGTACTTCTTTCTATAGGCGGTTTGCATATATCGAGCATGAGCGCCTCTAGTGGGAGATTCGGCAAAAGTATTAGGTATACAACACGTTTGAATGTTTAATTAAATAAAATGAGCACTGGTTCCCAGCGCTTTTCGTCAATTCTCAAAATACAATTAATAAATAGATTATAAAACGTGATAAAATATATTTACAGTTATGTAGGTATCTACTTACGAAATTCGTTTTACTCTGTGAATCCAAATTTTACATCTCTCGTCCTCATACCATCTTATTATAGAACCTTAGAACAGAACTGGTTGAATTGAAACAGTACAACTGTCGAACTGTCAAAGGGTTTACCCTAATATTAATGCATTTTTTCCCGCCAGGGCGGCGCTGACTACACATGTGCAAACCGCCTATAGGAAAATAACTATTAGTCCGGGAGCTGGCGTCAAAATTTCATGGGTGATTGCAGCAAAACTTTTCTTATATGTAGGTGGTATATTTTGTTGGTTTAACCACTTAAACATGTGTTAGCTGGCACGACCGTGTGGCCTAACTTAAAAAAAGAACAGATTTTCAAGTGAAACCAGCAAAGCTAAAATTTTCTATAATGATAATTTATTTAACAAAAAATTATGTTAGCTGGACAGGGCATGTGGATAATCTTCTTAGCTGTCCAGGTGAACAATGACAGTGAAGAAGATATAAACGATGTGTCACTATTTTGACACTGCCACTGTCACTGTCACTGTTCACCTGCACAGCTAACAAAGGTTATCCACCTGCCCTGTCCAGCTAACATATTTTTTTGTTAAATATAATTGGTAAATTATCATTATACAAAATTTTAGCTTTGCTGGTTTCACTTAAAAAGTTCCACAGCCTCTTAAAATCTTTAGCCACGGTTTCGGACCAGCTAACACTGCAATTCTTAATTAGTTATTATAGAACTAATTATATTACAAAAATCAGCTTTGCTGAAATGGTCCGGTGAAATTTGACGCCAGCTCCCGGACTATACGTAGGTACAGGCTACAGTCTAAAAGGCTACCCTCTGGTATCATGGTAACCTCTAAAACAGCGTGTTTTTGTCTTTTGATTATGCACGCATTTGCGAGTTTTAAACAAACAAAATTATTTATTTCTAGTTTTGGTCTATACTGTTGGGCAATAAACGATTATTATTATTATTAGTAATTTTAAACTTATTTCAGAATGTTACATTTGTAGGACAGTGAATAGGCCGAAAAATATAAAATTATAGTCGTACAGGCCTAATATTGTTACAGCAACATTTAATAAAGTTAAACATAACAGCACATTGGTTTGTATGATAATAATAATAAATTATATTTTTCAGCGATTGACATTAAAAGTGCTGTTTTTTGACAGTTGACAGTCAGCAAAGTGTCACTTTTGCTGCCTAGGCAGCAAAAATAGTAAAAAAGCCTAGGTAGCAAAAGTAATTGTTACTATGGTGAATCAACAAATTTTACATTTATAAAATTCATCAACATCCTAACCTATTTTGTTTTTTCATAGCAACTGTCAACATATACACATAGCAACATAATTTGATTGCGATACCTATCAATATACCTATATATAAATAATCACTAAATTAATATTAATTAATAACAATCGCCGAAAAAATAATGTGTTTAACATGGCAAAAAACAGATTTGCTGCCTAAGCTCTAGCCGCGGCAGCAAATCTAATATTTTTTTGCCTAGTTAAACAAATATCTATTCCGTAACTTAAACTTTAGTGAGCATAATGATTATTTACATAGTACATAGTACTGACAACTTTAAAAATTTTAATTTTCAATTTAATAATGTAGGTGACCTATTGTATTGTATTATTTACCCGTAGGATAATATGCTAGACCCCTAAGTCCCTCGGGAGCGAGTCCAGTGGCCGCAAGACAAATTAGCACTGGGACTTTCAACCCCCATGTGTGGTCCACTACTTTGTTACAAAAAGCACTAGGTTAGGTACCTACAAACTAATACAAAATTCTGAATATGCTTTGCCCATATCATGTTTGAATTTATGCTGTCAAAAACAATTACCTACGAAGTATTTTTATTTGGACGCAGAACAAAATTTGGTGGAAGCGTTCATTATTTATTGAAATATACAAACTTTAAACTATATCTCGAACGACATTTATAAAATAAGTGTGTTTTGGTGTTTGAATTGAATTAAATAAATATCAATCACAAGTTGATTAATTAAATTTATCCACTCACAGAGATAGGTAAACTATAGCTTGCATTATTTTGGGAAATTGAAATAAATAAATAGCTGTATTTGTTTATGAAAAATGTTTAATTAATTGTAAATAAAATTAAAAAAGACTGGTATTCCAATAAAGCAGTACATTATAACCAATTATGAATAATTAATTAAAAATGAAATATTGTTTTTGCATTTAATTTGAATTGTTAAATTAATGAAAATTCAATCGCAAATGTGATATTAATTGAATACAAAACATACAACAGAAATATTTTATTACATAAATCGTTCATCATTAATTTAATTTAAATTGTATTTACTATTGGAGGTTTGTTTTATTTGTATCATACAGTACCTATTCTATTTACTCAATTACCAAAATTATTCATTTTTATTACCCACCTTATTAATATTAATTTAAGAATTAAGTGTCATGACACGATCTGTAGATATTTAGGAGTTTTCCCGATTATCATTTTAACTGCTCTCGTTACTTAAAAGGCACTCAAGGAGTTCTTTTGTTGGAATTCACTTGGGATGAGAAACATGCGATAGGCAGGACCGCACTAGCCCACTTAGTAAAGATTGTCTACCTAATAATAAAATTATCATAAGTATCTACGACTGAGCTTTTTAATTTTAGAGCAAATGTTAACCTCCAGATTCACGATATAGGTTTAACATTTACCTATCATTTCTGAGAAGCTAATAAGTATAAACTCATTCAAAACCATAAAATAAAAAAAATCTTGTTAGGTATTTAAGTATTACAGTCAGTGTAAAAAAATGTACTGCATCGATTGGATTCAAATTTGGTACAGTAAAAGTTAAGGATCTAATCTAAAATATAGGTATATTAAAATGTCAGTTCGCCATCTTGAAACAAAATAGCGGCTAGTTATCTCAAAACGTATTGCACCGATTGGGTTAAATTTTAGTACAGTAAGAGCTATAATGATCTAACTTATGACATAGGCAGGTATATACACGTGTTCCACAACTTACGACAAAAAATTAAAGGATGTATATACTGTACGACGTGCTGGTCATGAAACAAAAAGAATTTTTTTTTAATTCGCAAAGTTAAGGGTAGTTTACATGACGTGTGTACATTTTAAGTATCACTGTTTTGATGTTATATTTGATATTTTGACATTTATTAGTATTAGATATTATGTAAAGAAGTACTTTCATTAAAAAATTATTAAAAATAACTACCGACCACTGGCAAAAAATGTTTGCTTAAAATACGATGACATTTTTTTGCAAAATTTAAATTAATTCTTTTTGTTTCATGATCAGCACGTCGGCATCGTACAGTATATAACTCTATAATTTTTTGTCCTAAGTTGTGGAACACCTGTATACCAATGGCAGTCCGCAATCTTGAAACAAAGCTGGGTAGGTACTTCAGCTAGTAGTTTATAAAATATCGAGATACGGCATTGTCGTGAAAGGTTTGAATTAAGAAAATATTTTAAGTATACGTAATGCATTTGTTATCGGGAGATAAAATAGAAAGGGATGAGTAAGTTATTAGAATGAATGGTTGTGTGTAAATATTTAATGGTGGGTGAATTAAAGATAAATTGTGAGTACGGTCCTTCGTCTCGGCCATTCCGGTATTGGTTGTCTGGCGCGGTTTGGCGGAGGCGCCTCTACACTCCACTTTTATATTACACTTTACGAATAATACATACGTAGCACGAGGTCGGTCGGAGCCTTTCAAAATAACAAACTCTTAAATCATTTAGAGCGCAGTGGCGTTCGTGAGAGCCGGGCAGCGCAACTTCTCCTATAGTTTCCATGGTACTTTTTTAATTTCCTGAATAGGAGGAGGGCACGAGAGCTGCGCTAGAGGGCGCCATTGTTGTAATTACTTCGCGTGCCGCCGTGCGCTGGCAATCAAAACGCCACGCAATTTCGTCCCAGTGCAATTAGCTGAGTTCCTTATTAATTAATGCGCAAGCCTCTTACAGACAGTTTACTTATATAAGTAAGACGCGGGCCGGATATGAGCAGCGCAGAGGCGTGCAATGCGGCACTATGTATTCATCTCTAAACCTATATAACAAGATATACACCGTGTACAAAAAATGAACCCGTAAGAACAAAGTTTTTGACTATAAATCCTTTATATATGAGACTTGATCGATATTTATTTATATTTTTGTTTTCATTGTAACTCTTTCTTAGATAGTGTGTTTCAAGAAAGAGTTAAAAAGAGTAGGGTATGGCGGGAGGTCTTATGCTGGCCAAATCAGATTTTTTCTTGTGCCAAAGTAAATGTTTGGTCACAACGAGTCTATGTACCAAATTTCAGAGTTAAAAAGCGTAAGGTATGGCGGGAGGTCTTGTGGTGGTCACATCAGATTTTTGCTTGTGCCAAAGTAAATGTTTGGTCACAACGAGTCTATGTACCAAATTTCAGATTGATTGGATATGGGGAAATGGGTATGGCGGGAGGTCTTGTGCTGGCCACATCAGATTTTTTCTTGTGCCAAAGTAAATGTTTGGTCACAACGAGTCTATGTACCAAATTTCAGATTGATTGGATATGGGGAAATGGGTTTGGGGTATGGCGGGAGGTCTTGTGCTGGCTACATCAGATTTTTTCTTGTGCCAAAGTGCATTGTTAGGTGACAAACGTCTATTTCCAAAATTTCAGCTCGATAGGATCCCGGGAAGTGGGACATTTTTGACTTTTGTTTTTTTTGCCGTATACGTACGTAAGACGATGAAGTTAATATAAAGGATTTAAACAGTTCCGGGACGGTCAAATATCTCGAGAAATATATGTATTAGGATTTCGGGATTAGAACCTCATTTTAGGTTATATATCCCTAGGGTGACTTGATGGTGCACACACACAGTATTAATTTTTACTTATACTTTTTGCCACAGCGTTTACTTTACTACCATGTGTGTTGCCAGTCAACCCGGCGCAAGCCCTTGTTACAGCCTCTAGCCGGTACCCGATAGCTAGAGGTTGCTAAGTTAATTATATCCCAACTTGGAATGGTAACGGGAGTAGGTACCGATCCAAATCAGGTCGTGAAAATTTCCTGACCTGACCGGGATTCGAACCCACGATCTCTGTAACCAGAGCATAGCATTCTACCACTATGCTATCCCGCCGTGTATATCTTGAGAAATACGCATCTGATCGAAGAACAGAAAAACACGTAATCAATATTGAAAAAAAATCTATCTAATGACACCTAACACGACCCGCCATCTTTGGAGGCGGGCTGGAGGGTAACTTTTAAATCTTAAATGGCAACCCCCATTTTTATTGCAGATTCGTATTCTACGGAAAAAACTTTTTTTAATTCGCGACAGATGGCGCTCTATACATCGCGTAGAATAATTACAGAAATAGTCAGTGATCTCGAGAAATAAGCATCCGATCCAAAAACCGAAAAATACGTGTTCAATCTTACATGGGAACCTTTATTTCGTATCACAAATTTTTATTCTACGACTACGATTAAGTTAATTTCATCTGACACTTTTTTCCGATTTATAACAGATGGCGCTGTATTCGTATTATTCAACTTATTCTTTCGTTTAGAGCGCTATCTGACGCGAATTTAAAAAAAAGTTTGAAATAAAAGTTACTTATTTTTTTCCGTAGAATACGAATCTGCAATAAAAATGGTGGTTGCCATTTAAGATTTAAAAGTTACCCCCAGCACGCCTTCAAGGGTGGGGGGTAGGGAGTCGTGTTAAGTGTCATTAGATAGATTAAAAAAAATATCGGATACGTGTTTTTCTGTTCTTCGATCAGATGCGTATTTCTCGAGATATTTGACCGTCCCGGAACTTTTTGTAACAAGATATATTATACTGTCGAGATGTCCATCTCATTCTCATCATCTTTCTAATGTGATTGTTGAGAGGCGCTATTACATCGTCAGCTTCATTCTCATTGTGTTTGTGTACACTTCGCGTAGAGTGCATTTTCAGATTCTGTTTACCATATATATCATTCTTCCTTGAAAATAATAGCAAATTCATGTAGCAGTCTATTAGCAAAAGGATTTATTTTCATTTTGGTCGGTACGGTACGAACGCACAGACGAAAGAGAAGTAAAAAATCAAGTGTCTTCCGTAATGGCGACGCTGGGGACGTAGAGGCGGTCGAGGCGTCGGGCGTCGAGGCGCAGGTGACGTCATAATGGGATTGTCTTGTATAGATGATTACAATGGGGCACTCAACCCAATCACTTTAAGAGGCTGTGAGATGCCGGAGAGACAACACGCTGAAATTTATGAAACTATCCCGCGATTGAAAATATTTAGCCAACTTCCATACATCAAAATAACAATAAACTAATAAAGCAGAAAGGCCATTATATAATTAGGTGGTAGTGGTCGATTCGTGCATCGCGACTGACTGTAGAGTAATTGAATTTGTGTCGCGCATCTCAAGTTTACATTATGATAAATGACAGACGGTTGATGGTGAATTATAGCGAATCGTGGCAGTGGAGGCGTCGCATCAGACCGCCAGTTATTAAACTATTAATTAATATCGATCTGTACACAGCGCACACTATGTCGTGTTGCAAGCGCGCGGCGTGTAACTAGCTTGTCATTAATATCAAGCGTTTCCGACCCTCTAATTGAACATGAGGAAATAGCTTTGATTAACTTGTACACTGATCATCAAAAGATAAAAACATGACTCCACCAATATTACATAATAACAATTCAATACGCGTATCATAGGTATAGGATACGACGCTGGTTGTAGTCCTGTTCCGATAGCTACGGAAATTGCTTCTCAAAATATTATGGGACTGTGCGACGTCAAGAAGTGTTCGCTCTAACGTAGCCGGTCAAATGTGTCTTCCTGGATGTCACGTGCCTCAAACAATATCCTTAAAGGGGGAGATTTATAGCATCCTTCGCCCCGCTCGAATTTATACAAGTTTTATCGAATGTCGCCGTTCAGCGTTCAGCGTTCGCTGCTGCTGCTGTACTGGAGTGGCAGGCAAGCAACGCCACTTGGTCCTGCTGCTAGCCATAAAAGAAATTACACGTCCCAAGAAAGGAAATCTACTTTATTGTACACGCCAAAGCAAGGAAATTATTTTTAACTCGACGACTTTTCGTAAGCGCGGCATATCGGAAATTAAAATTATGACGCGAGAAGCGTTCATTTCCAGGCGATGGCAATGACAACGAATGCGCTAGGATTACTGATCCAGGTGCTACAAATTATACCGAATACGAATTTCTCAACAAATTAACTTTAAATGTCAACACAATGTTATACTCGATTGAATTGTATATATTTATACAGGTATACGAATTGGCAGTATTTCTTTCGAGTGAATAAACTTCGTAACTCACGTGCTTTATACAATATTGTATTCAATTTTGATGAAATTATTTCAAATATATGAATTATAAATTTATTTTGACGTAACAAAAAAAACTAATCAAAGTAATCGTCAGTGGCAAGTTGTCATTTTTATGCATTTTTGACGAAATAATGACGGTTTAAAACGTCAGAGTGATTTAAAAATAAGTTGAGTGATTTAAAAAAAAATTCACTTGTGAATAGAAAATTGTTTAAAGTTGTTGCTATGAAGTTAATAATAGCAGATTAAAACGTCATAATTGAATAAAATTGTTTACACAGACCCGACAGAATAGGGCGGAGAAATAAGAAAAATTACTAATGTCCGGATGATCGAAAACTTTGATTATTAATAGTGGGGAGATACGCCACATGCATCAAGTTTATGAAGAACGTTCATGCCAAAGATGTATGGTCGAAAATCGCTTGCGGATGGCGATCAGCAGTTGGAAGATAGCCGACAAACTAAATTTTGCGCAACAAAACCAGTAGATAACAATAAAAATATCAACAAGTATTTGTTTGACTGATTGGACCGCCTCTTTCCCTATTAATAATCAAAGATCGAAAAGGTATCCTGTATTTAATTAAGAAGCGTTTTTACCTCTCGCCTCATACTCTATAAGAGAGGTATTGTAATGTAAATTCATAACTTCGCGCCAAATCATCGTAGGTAGGTACTTGAAATTTTACGGACCTTGAAGGAAAAAGTCTGATCTTTATACCCTGTTGGCCAATAAGGTCCACGATTTTTTTGGCACTGCGTATGAGCTTTCAAAGTTGGATCTTTTTGGACATCTTTTTTTCTTAGGAGCGTGGGAGGGGGTGGAGTGGATTTTTTGTCACATTAAAGATAAGACTTCAACGTTTTCAGATCTCGAAAATTCATCCAATTTCGTCGAAATGTAACCGAGATATCGCACTTTGAAATTTTGCCATTTTTGGTGCATTTTCGAGTGGTGCGTTTTTATTTTCCTCGGGTGTATTTATTAGATTAGTAGAATATAAGCAGAAGTAGGCGAGAGGTCGTGTACTGGCCATAGCAGATTTTATATGTAATGTACAAAGTGATTGGAAAATAGGAACATTTCATTTCCTTTAATTTTATGTTTTACTATAATTTATAGTTAGGGACCAAATTATTGTAGGGGACCTAAAATAGTTATTTGTGTATTAAGAGCGTAAAGTGATTCTTTGTTACTCGCGCACGGCAATTGCAGCGTGAGCCGAAGGCGAGAGCTGCAATAGTGCAAGAGGAACAAAGACACTTTACGCTCGTAATACACACATAATTTTATCTACGACTCAAATTATTTGTTATAATAATAATAGTATTCAGTTAGTTCAATCTGCGTTCAATCAATTTATGTTTTATTCGTAACCATGACGATACCAATAATATCTAAATAAATAAATACAAAAATTTGTTTGATTCTGTCATTTTCTTTTATTTTATGTAATCAAAAAGTACTTTATTGCGCGTTGTCATAGGAGACGCACAATAAAATGTTTTTTTGCTTGGTCCTCAGTAACAATCAACTTTACGTTGACAATTGAAAGCATAAATATAAACTTTTCATAGTAGTCATAGATAAAAGTATTTATCGGGTTCAAATTTTTCCAATATAGCTATTGAAAACCATTGATGATTTATTTCAGTAAAGAAAGGTATCGCAAGATCGTACCAGGAAAAAACAATAATGAGATGGGAAAGTGACAGTTTCATACTATGTTAAAACTGTTAGTGGTGTTAATGGGATGTTATTACATGAAATGGTACTGTACCTGGTCCATTATCCGTGCTGTGCATCTCCACTTGTTCGGTCACCAGGGCTTGTGCACCGCCCTCGACATGGCGTCGCGCTCCTATAACAAACAAACACACCGTATATAACACGTATAGGTAGTCCCTACGATACACATTACACTACAGTATCTATGCTACAGGAGATTATCATTTATCTGCTATATCAGAGATAAGTAATAAAGCTAATAAGCATTTAATTAATTGTATGTTATCAAATTAGAGGATTAAGGCTAATACTAAGCAAATAGATTAATTAATAAAAGTTCGAGGTAGTTTTTACCTCCTCGACCTATATAATAGCAGGAAGTGTATTTTGCCAAAAATAGTAGGTCTGTAGTCCATGAAGTTGTGATTGTGGGTTGGCTATGAATATGTGTCTATGTTTGGATCTTAGAGTGACCATTTATTTATTTGATAAAATCAGTATAAAACTGAACAATACAGGTAATACCTATTTTTTTTGAGTATCTGCTATTATTGAAAAGAGAAAACAATGACTAAAATAATTATAAGAAATGTAAGAAGACTATGCGCCGCAGGTAAACAATTTTTAGAAACATTTCACATATTACCTATATTATTATTATTATATCTCTTTGAGATTTATGCAGTTCAGGAAAGAAAATCAGTACATTCAGTACAAACAGTATGTAAAAAACCAGTACAAAATAAATTGAGATTAACCGTTTTTTTAACCGGTTAAACAAACCGGTTTCTTGTCCTGGTGAAAACTTTGTTTGTGAAATAATTAAATTTCGGTTTATGTCGAGTTACGATGTTGAAAGATCTTTGGAATCTATTTAAAAATTAATCAAAATGCGTATTTAAAGCAATTTTATTACATTAGTACCTAGGTATCTTAATTAAGAGATTTATTTGAAAAATTAACTTGGCATAAACCTAGTTCCAATTTTCATCTGTAAACAATTTTTTTAATAAAACTTCATGAGCAATAATTCAAAAATTTCTAAACTTCTTTTATGTATTTTAGCGAACTCATACATCCTACCACATAGGACAAATGAGGCGTTGAGGTAGGTACTTGCATTCTTTTCTGTCTTCTGCAAAAAGTGTTCAAGATTTTTAGACGAAAGAATATTTCTCTTAAGGAAATTTAAGTTTTCATTAGAAATTTTTAAATTTTTGGAATAACATTTGATGAACAATTGTATTCAAAATTACGATATTATATGTATGTGTATATACGTATGTGTGGGTGTGTGACGTGAGACGCGGTGAGGGGTGGCACGGACGACATGCGGGCTCATTAGGTCCAGAGGACGTTTCTGTCAGCGGTTCGTTATCGTCCAGCGTCTGTAATCATCATTAGCTACTACTCTGCTGCCTGCTGCCGGTACATGAATCACTACAGATGTTTTTATTATTTTAACAAGTATATTAAATAAAAATAATGAAATCAAATCAGGCACGGGTACACAGAGAGGACAAATGGGGAAATCTCCCTTCATTCAAGTTTCATTTTTATGTTATTTTTACTTCCCCGACCTATATATACACTGGGAAAAAAACCGCACCACTTGACAATGCACCAAAAATACCAAATTTTTAGACAGTCATAAATCGGTTGAATTGGCTCGAAAATGGATAAATCTTCGAGTTCTGACAAGATTGAAGTTTCCTCTTTAAGGTCATGCAAGATAATCTGACGCCAAGTTCATTTTACTCCCTGCCGTCCTCCTTAGAAAAAAGTTCTTGATGTCAAAAAATGACAAACTTTGACAACTTGTACCGGGGAGTGGCAGAGGGTGAAATTAACTTGGCGTCAGATTAACTTACATGCCCTTAAAGAGGAAACTTCAAACTTGTTAGATTCATCCATTTTCGACCAAATTCAACCGAGTTATGGAGGTCTAATTTGGACGTTTTTTCTTTTGTCGAGAATATCATATATAATAGGGGGAAAGTATTGTAATCGTGATTTTTTGACAGTTCGAGATTTTGATAAGTCTTCACGATTTATATTAGGCCTTACTGAACCCAAAAATAATGATTTTAAAAAAAGTCGGCCTGTGGGTCTGATAAAAAAAAAATATGTATTAAACAATTACTGTACAAAAAAGATGACACAATAAATTTGATTTTGAGCCTAAAGAAAGTTCATTGCGTCTCATATTATTAATAACCACCTTCAACAAATTCTAGCTGCAGGTACAAGTAATAATTCCCTACGGGTCACTAACAAGACTGGCTATCATTACTGATTCAAATTCAAAAAGAAAGAAGCCCACGTACATAAACATATTACATAACAAACAGAAAAACAAATAATTCAGTATAGAAGAATAGAATGATTGGTCGTGACACAATAGGTTTATGAAGCTTTCGTGCGAGATGAAGTTAGGTCTTGTCTTGACTGCGGCGATGTGGCGAACTAACGAATCGTGTAACTGTGTAACAACTCTCCGGTCACATGGCGTCGAGACGCCCGGACTACCCTCGCTACCCGGAGCCGCAATTAGTGAAACGAGCTGTCTGATTTCCACTGTAACGAGTGTATTTATCGACAAGAGTCGTTAGCAAACATTACGCTATGAATGCGGACACTGCAGGTTTAATGATCACCTCATATACAAAAAACGAACCTTAATATGTCTCACTACAAGTATTTTACTTAAGAGGCCCGTCTACTACCTAAAATCCAGCATAAAATGTACTAACGTAGCGAGTGTTTTGTGGCCAGTACAAGAATGGTAACATTTTATTTCAAGCAGGATTTAATAGAGAAAGAATGGATCTACAGATGTACCTTTTTAAAATTTTGGTTAAAAAATTGTACATGAATATAAAAATTCCGGAAAATTTAAAAAAAATCCAATTTTATGCAAACTTTACACACGGTTGTATCTCATGATAAAAATTAGTTTTTAAAATTTTAAAAAGGCATATCTGTAGATCCATTCTTTCTCTATTAAATGTTTATAAAAACATTATCCTGAATTCAATAATAATCTGACAGTTTACTCGCAACGAAAACACGTTTACAGTACTTTTCAACTTCAAAATGACATTGCATTGCTAGGATGTGGTAAAATACGAGCTTCGGGCCTTTGTAGTGGGGAAAAAGTGGAATGGAAAAACAGGTAAAATCGAGAGTATTCTAGGAATTCGGTAAAAACGTAGACGAGCCGCTTAAATATTTGTCACACTGTTTGTCAAACTCATTGGTAGGTAGGTAGGTACTAAGAGTTCGACAAATTTGATAGTAGTGATCTGACTTTTACTGGCGAGCCTATAGGCGTCGACTCTTTAGGATCCCAAGGAGGGTAAAAAATGTACGTATCTACATAATAAAAATCTGCTGTGGCCACTACAGTACTTCCCCGGTTATAAGCAGGGCCGTCCTTAGATATATTGCGCCCACGGGCTAATAAACTATACCTATACCTAAACTACTTATGTATAAACAAAGAATGCCATAAACAAAACACAATTTTATCGCTTTGACAGCGGATAAAAAGGAAGGTAACTTTTTGCAAGTGATTAGACCTGATTAACCCTTCTCTTAGCAACCAAACAAAATTCTAAAATTTCATTTGTTCCTTAATTTTTAATATTTGTCAGCGAAATGATTAGATTTTGGGAATATTTGTGAAGAAGAACCAAAGAAGTCGTTAAATTCTCTCGTTGAATTACACTCGAGCATTTTATTTCCTCCGAATAAATTTTTGTTTGACATCTCAACCTTGTCACCTGACAGCAATTTGACTCAAAAAATTGTTTTAAAATAAAATCACGACACCGTGTTAGGCAACAAGGTTTCAATAGAAACATAAATTTATCCCGTAAAATAAAAAGCTCTTCTGTAACAAACATAGATGTACGCGTACAAAAATAAAACCATGAAGGCATGTTATAAACCATATAATAAAAACTGCTATTAGATAATTATACATAATGTATTTATTTTGTGCTGGCACATCCACTATGATTTTGTAATAATAACTAATATAATGTGAATCTCGGGTGTAACATCGAAATAAATATTAATTTGTTCAGATAAATAATGTACGAGTTTGTGGGTATTAAACACAGTGGATTGTTAATTGATAACGGCGAAATGCGCTCAACTCGGCGCTCCGCGTTCAATTCCCATTTTTCACTGCCAGTAATAAAGCATATTGGGTATATTTTTAACACCTGCAAATGGATATACACGAATTTTACATTAAATAGAAGCGCAGGGTAATTTGAACTGCTGTCAAACGGCGTACAAATCAACTGCGGCGGAGCTGCGCGTAATTCGAATTGATTTGGCGTGAAATCACGGCATAGCGTGGAGAGGAGAACGCGAACGCACACACGGACTGGATATTAATTAAATGAATGCAAGAGAGATGGAGATAACGCAGCGCAGGTGAGTGGAGGGGGGAAATCCGAACAAAGCAAACAATAACGTAATGGTTGATCATCTTCCGTTCGCTAGGCACTAATTAGCAGGAATGGCGCTCGTTACCGCCACAGGACCTCAATCAGACAGATTTAACAACACCAAAATACGAGCACCAGTATCGGTTGTAAATTATAGTATCTGTGGTGATCGAACACGCCATTGCGTTGGTTATATTCTGATGGAGGCACAGCGGACTACGAACATCCATACAGTGGTGTATTCTATATCTGAGAAGCTGACGTTTGATTGATTCGTAGATAACTACCATTTAAAACAATTGCATACTTAAACCGATCACTGATAATATAATACCAAAAAGTGTCCCATGTGTAGTAATGCGCCGTGACGAGATTTTTCACTTCTCGTCTCGTCTCGAATTTTTCGCCGATTGACATTAAAAGTGCTATTTTTGACAGCTTACAGTCTGTGAAATGTCACTTTTAGTGCCTAGGTAATTAAATTTTTTACTGACCGGTCAGTACCTACCCTTCCCACCTAGAGAGGAAAAGTACTTTTCTTCTGCCTTATGCGGTATTTCAATTAAATTTTCCTCCTTAGGAAATAAAAGTAGGTACTAGTCGATCGGAAATATCTCACTTTCATCCCTAATAATAAAAAATTTAAACTAATAATTTTACATGGTCAATGCCAGTAATAATAATAGATCTATGATCTATTATTATTTATTGACTATTACTTGACTATTTAGTTAAGATGACAACAATAAATAGACGAATTGGTGAAAAAAATTTAAAAAATTTAAAAATTGTTGAATATAGTAAAAATTTTTAAAAATTCGAGAAACCTGGACGAAAGTGTCGAGATTCGAGAATCTCGACATTTTAATCTCGCCTCGAACTTTTTTTACAAAAATCAGAAATTATGATAGATCTAACATGAGACACATTAATTTCATCGAGGAGCTACGTGATGAAAATAGAGGAGCCCATATTTTTCGTCGCGGACGGGTGCGTTCTATCGTTTCATCGAGGAGTTCCTCGATGCTCCTCGATGTGTGTACTATAGGCATTACAAAACTTAAATACAAAATTACAAATTTACTTTATAATTTAATTACAAATAAAACGCAAACGGAAAGAGAAAGAAACATCGCTAACAATATGGCGACAATATTAAGACATTTTTTAAAACTTAACCTTACAAATATAAACATATCAAACAAAAGTTAATGGAATGAAAATCGTATACTGATATTGTGAATTCCTCAATTTAGGAGACAAATGAAAAAGTATTTAATATTGGGTTGTGCAAGTGCTGTATTTATAGCTGAGGTGTGTCGTTCGCTGGAAACAACAGTAAAATAAGTGCATGCAAAATAGAATACAGGGTCCAACTGGATCATTTTCTAAGTTTTAAACTATTATAAATTGAAAGTACTAAAGAAGTTAGCATGTTGGTGCACCAACTTAATTCAAACATTTGATCCGTTTGAATTGAAAGTTGTCTTTATTATCATTGATACGGTCCTGCTGGCTGCAAACGTCGGTATATAGGGGCGCAAAGCAAATACAGGTTCTCAATTCGACAATTGAGCTAATTAGAGCAGTGATTAATGAAACACCCACCCACCCACACACACGTACACTTGTCGTGTGGTGATCGTCGTTAATTAGCCCATGTTGTTATTGATATCCGTGTAGAAGGTTCGCCGGGAGGTTTTCCTGAGGGATTGCTCATTTTAAAGCTCCGCTCAGTGCTGTATACATAAACCATGGTAGTTTTAATGAGGCATCGTTATAACTGCTGGAAATCCGCACCGCGTACCAGCACCATCCATTAGAACAAATTGACACCTGGTGGCAAGAGGAGAGACCGACACACACCCCTCGTTAAGAAGATTCGCACAGGGACGGACTCGAGATCTATCTAGATCAACAAACTACACCCAAGATGCAAACGCATGCATGCTAAACTTCATATTATTTGGATATTGATCAGATCAACCTCCTCAAACTCACCAAGTTTTCGGTTTTCAAAATGAGAAAACTATTGTTAATAGGTATTTATCGGCGTATGCAAATTATTCAAGGAATAATACTCCTGTTCGGTAAATTGTGATTTATATTAATTTTTATCTACTGCTCTGTCCTTTAATTTGTAATCATATACCTAATTGATATTATTAAGAACTTTCAGAAAATATTTATTAGGGACAATTAGGTAGGTACCTACTTGAATTTTATTTTTGACATTTCTTTCAACTGTCATTTTAACATTTAATTCCGAAACCATAGTAAATTATGTTTAAATTAGTTTTGGCTCTTGGTCAAGTAATATTTTCTAACTTAAGAATTTATTATACTCGTCCTAGTAAGAACAATCTCTCGATAAAAATTATTTAAAATAAAAAAAATAAAAAAATTTGCTATTGTCAAATACTTATCTAAAAATACGTATACGATAAAAATCAGCATAGAACTTACACGGTTCGAAGAATACACGAAATGTTGCGTTTTAAAGTTTTATGTTTAGTATGGTTAAAATACTGAATCAAATTCTTTATATTAAGGATGAAAATATTTTTAATCGACTTTCAAAAAGGAGGAGGTTATAAGTTTGTCTTGTATGTTTGTTTGACCGCGCAGAACTTGAAAACTACTGAACCGATTTTTTAAAATAACTAAGTATCCTTCCCCGCAGGTTTTAGGCTATTTATATCTTAGCTCACCATTTTGAAAACTAAATGGCGGCCACCTGACTCAGGAACAATTTGATCAATTTGCAAAAATATTGAAATTGAGTTAGGTATGTTTATAATATACTTAAATTAATCTATTTCAAAAAAAGTACGAAATAAAAAATAGAACCGACTTCTAAATCCCCATATCTGAAAATTATAAAATATTTTATCACCTATTTTTGTAGGACAATATACCTATCAAATTTGAAAAGTCGCGCCAAATGTAGTAGTGTTGGTAAATCTCTGCGCCGATGAAATTAAAGCTGAAAAATTAGATGTTTTGAATGTACTACCAACTAATTTGATGTCACACATTCCAACTTAATTTCAAAATAAAATCAAGTTTTTACGTTATACCATATGACATTCAAAATATTGCCAGATTCATGAAAATATTGAGTGTTTACCACAGGCTACCGTGAAATCTGGTGGATGCGCCTCTGCCCATGTGGTCATCTGGTAAGCACGCTTGTTACCGCGGTCGTTAGAGCAGCCACCGTATCGCAACTGTATCGGTTATCAGAGTAAAGATGTATAGTACTGGTCAGGTTATACAATACCTTACATTGTGCCCGTTTAATGAGATACAGAGAGATTAAAGTTCTACAAAGATGGAAAGGTTTGCGTTTTAAGATCTTGTGTGTTCGTCTGTTTGTGCGGGAGTAGCACTTAGTGTGATGTGATTTGACTGAGAGTAACAGAGAGTAATAGAGCATGGGCGGAGGCGTCGGAATGTCGACGCCAACTTCAGTTGGTCCCTTTTTGAGGGGATGGAGCTGAGAAAGCTTCTTCTAAACTAAAGGAAAATTAACTTTTATGTCCGATACGTGAACAGGTAACCTGTAAATTCTTAAAATTGATAATTAATTAAAGGACTACAAGATCCGATTAATTATCAATCCTTATATTCTATAGGGTATAGGATAGGGTTCACGTTAAGAATGGAATATGAAGTAAGTTGCAAATTGTTAAATATGTTGCACAAAATATAGGGTCTTTCAATAGGAGTGATAGTTTTTTCAATAAAGATTTTTCGGTTTCTGATATATATTTTATTTACTTCCAGGTGTCAAATTATTTAGTATAGTGTGCAGTTTCATGATGCAGCGTTTGACGCCTCTTACCGGTTGGAAATAGTAAAAAAAATATTATCAAAGTTCGAGCTCAGTTGAGGGTGCTCAACGTTTATTCACCCCAGAATTGGGTCGCCGTCACCGTTACTCTGCGCAGGCTATAAGACGCACTGTGATAAAGTATGAGTTATTAAGACAATAAGCCACCAAGAAGACAACGAAATGTTCGAACCGAGGAGAATATCACAGCTGTAGCAGCCAGTGTTGCGGATGAGCCAAATTGGAGCGATCTTGTGATCAGTGTCAACAAAGCCGTGGTGGACATTTGAACGATATCTTGTTCCGAACATAACTGCATTGTCCAATCTTCCAAATAAAGTAAAAACTAGATTGATATGTCAAACCGTTGACGTTTTATTTAAAATTAAAATCCTATCACTCTTAATGAAAGACCTTTTATAAAACAATACATAAATCCCGTTCTACATTTAAATTTCTAGTATATGTGTGTAAAACGGGTTGTCTCCGCAGCGCCACATACGCCATTCTTAACGTGAACAGGGTATAAACATATTTAATAATTCAATCTAGTTTGTAAAATTGATCTCTAAACCAAAAATGTTACATACGAATTGAAGTATAACTAAGTATAATAATTAAGAGTATGACCTTATCATTTTTATATTTATATCTATTTTTGATCATTACGCATTATGTTTTCTTACAAACACAAGTTAAGCAGTCATCCTTAAAACCTGTAATTTTACGTCTTGCACAGTCGATGCACTTTTAAAAATTAATTCTATACGAAGTTCCCTAAGAAATAAAAAATAAAACTCGAAATAAATTGATAGACGACTCTGTAACAGAACATATTAAAATTCAATATCATGTTGTTCTGTTTTCCAAAGTGTAGGTTTTGCTGTAACATTAAGATGAAAGGAAGGTGGTGCATCACTGACGCCTATGGTTTTCGCAGCTATCTGTGCACTTTCTCGTCTCCCAATCTGAAATGGCATATAAAAGCTTCGAGTCGGAACGCAAGTTGAAAACAGTGAACCACCATTAGAGCGCATCTATGAGGAAATGCTCTTTCCAGATACTTGTTTTAAAATACACGGGAGATTCGAAGGCGAAACTTGTGAAAGGCTTTCACGCCGCTGTGCCACCGACGCTGCTCGACGCTCCCGTCGCCGTTTTAAAAGCCTTTCTGACATCTTGACCGAATCGGACACTTCCAAACATGGAATGGCTTTCATTCTTCTAAACAACACTAATGTCAATTTAACATATAGTACAATTCCGTCCAAAAACACGAGATTTAGTATTCACTTTATTAATGTGGGCACGGTGGCCGATTGGTCGAGTGAATTTGTTTATCTACTAGGCTGCTTTGGCATTATTCTCGCAAACAATTTGTTATGTACTTGTCTTTTAATAAATAAAATAAAGCACTTGCTCACAAGACACTTTGTATTAACAAGAAATCGATTTAAATGTACGTACGTCAGCTTCTTGGTGATCAAATGCGCCACTTTGTTTCATAAATGTTTCGTTATGCAACGGCCACCATTCAAACACACATTAACTGACAGTCATCGAGATATTGATGTTGTGTTTCGTTGATAATTGTTAACCCTTTTTAAGGAAAAAAGCCCGATATGTATGTATGCTATTCAAGGGCGCATCTAAGTGAATTTTACCTCTGCGTTAGTAAAAAATATTATATTAATTCAAGAATAAATAAATGTAAAAAAATTATAATCTTCGGACGGGTAATTACTACCACTCCATTTACTCCCCCCCTTTAGATCCGCCACTGAAGTTATGAAAGTAGTGTGTTAATAAAACATCGATAATGAAATTGAAATTTTAGCTTCAATTAATTGTTAAGTAAAATTATCAACCCGACAGCGTGGTCTAGCGTGTTAACTGGCTTTCGACGGCTAACGTGCTGTGACGTCAGTCAACGTGAGATCGATGGTTCGAGTCTCCGTCGGGCGACAATGTGTGATTTGTCGTAAAACTAAAAATGCCCAAGGTCTGGCATTCAATCACACTCGGGTGTTACAAGCTATCCACTTGTTCACCTTAAATGTAGTCCTGGTTGCACAAAGAATATCTCCGCTGCCGCTGTGGTTGAAACCACAGATCGCCGCACGGATTGAGATTCTGACTGCACCAAGATGAATGGGTAAATAGAGCAAGAGAATATGGAGAATATGGAGACTGATCTCCTTCGATAAAAGGATCTAGAAAGCTTCGTGAGAAGCGGCGCTACTCCCGCGGGAGTGTTAAGCCACTATATATGTATATAAAATTATCAATTTTAAACAAATTAAGGATGAAATAGTAAATCATTTGATCGAAAAATACAAAACATGTAGGTAGCTGCTTATCCCTGTAAAGAGATAATTTACAATTAAAAAAATTCCTTCATCAAAAATTTTCGTTTGCGGTGCATTTTCTGTTTAAGAATATTCTTTCCTTAATTTTACTATCGTTGTTATAGATTTCCCGTAATTTGAACACCCTTCCACTACTTTAGAGAAAGTTCTGACTCCACTACTGGTCAGCTGTATGCAAGCTCTACTTATATAGATTTATATGAATTGAAATCTGTATATATTTAGTTTAGAAAATTGCAATGTTACCTACTTATGAATTTGCAGTGTAAGTGTAAGAATTAGTCGTACTTCTTTTAGTCCACGTCACATACAAGACTTGTGAGTTAGTGCGCATTGAATTCCGTAACATTGGAACGCATTAGGCAGGTTTTAAATTACCTTGGAGTTGAATCTTACGCCGGGCGCTCGGCGTCCGGGCGCTCAAGCCATTTGGTGGGCTGACGCGTTAAGTGCAGAGCAGTGTAGTCTCTACCGCCGCTCTGACGACGTTGTTTTGTTGTTTTCTCCCAAAATGCACTCTCTAGTAAGAGTTACCAATCCCTAATGCCCTACCTCCCGTCTTATACTCACTTCAAAGATCAAAACAATATCAACAATAGTTTCTTTATGTAAGTATATTCACGCATATAGTTTGTTCATACTGCTTATTTATTATGTAATTTATAAAATAAAATTATAAATAGTATCAGACTATCTATTTCTCATGTAATAATTAATAAATAATCATTTAAATGGACCTTCAAATCAATGGAACATATTTTCACTAGGCACCCTTATTTGTGCGAATTTTGAAAAAATCTTTTTTTTTTCTGTAATCAGTATATCACAATATATAATCTACTAGCGAACCCGACTCGCGTTGCTACGCCTCCAACTCGAATTTAAAGGAATCTCGTTATAAGAATTCTAAAGTTATTACCAATGGATAACATACCAAATTTGAATCCAAGCGGTGCGCAGTACATTTTTAGTTTACTAGCCACCATTTTGTTCAAGATGGCGGACTAACATTTTAATATATCTATGTTTCAAGACAGATTCTTAGCTATTACTGTACCAAATTTGAACGCGCTTGCCCCCCACCCCCCTGAGAAATGAAATTTAAACCCAATCGGTTACCGCAATTTTATTGTGCTCATGTCATATATATCTTAAGCTATTACCATACCAAATTTGAACTCAAATCGGTGCAGTAAACTCTGAATTAGATAGCCGCCGACAACAATGCAATTTCACATCGTTATAAACATCAAATAAATAAAAAAACTTAATACTAACCAATACTAACAATCCACAATTGTCTGTTTCATAACACCTAAACCAACTGAATTCGAAATTCCTATTCAACAACTAATAGGTACATAGTAGTTTAATTAAATGTCTGGTTATCTAATCTGTTTGTTATTTTGTTCAATTCAGTGACAAATCACTGTACATTTTCGTCATAAGAAACAATTTTGAATAAAAAAAAAAGAATATAGCCTATGTCACCTGGGGATAGTGTAGCTTCCCAACGGTGAAAGAATTTTTCAAATCGGTCCAGTAGTTTCGAAGCCTATTCAATGCAAACAAATAAAAAAACAAATCTTTCCTCTTTATTATATTAGTATAGAAGTATAGATTAAATTTTAGTAATGAAAGACTCTTATGTCAGTTTGCGTCATGATGAATAGATGTGTAATACAAGTGCAACTGATTTTTAAATTTGTTTATTTAAATACTTTGTAAGGCTATCGATTTCGACCGTTCAGTCATCATCAGGCCACAGCTGAAAATACGTATAAATGTCATTGTTGCAAGTTATAAAGGAAGTTAAATTTCAAATTTATAATTAATGTTACAATAGATTAAAGTTGCGTGCTGAGCTATAGAAACACCCTGTAGATATTTTGTACCATAAAGATACTTTAAATTGTAATTTCTTGACTGTTTAGGTAAATAGAATGAAAAAGTAACAGAGTTCTCAGTCTTCAAAGTTAAATTTATTTATTAACAGATGATAATCATCACCGACGTTTCGGTAGCAAATCTACCTTCCTCAGGGTTAATTATCAAAATCTTGAAAAATTAAACATTTAGTTACATAAAAATTTTAGCAACTTGTCGTCATAATTTAAAACATACACCATACAAAATTATTTCAATATTCGTAAACCAAGCAAAGTTACTACCAAGAATCAACTCAGTTGATTCAAGATTTTGATAATTAACCCTGAGGAAGGTAGATTTGCTACCGAAACGTCGGTGATGATTATCATCTGTTAATAAATAAATTTAACTTTGAAGACTGAGAACTCTGTTACTTTTTCATTCTACATAAAGATACTGTTTAAAATATAATTTTATATAAACTATTCAAAATTGAATAAATTAAATATTAAAGTAAAGTTAGAATACTAGGTTGCCCTCTGGATTGATCTATTGTATAACGTCCCTATTATGATATTTGTCGATAGAAATGTAGCATCTAGGATTTGTCGAAGGCTAAAGCAAAGGGATATACAAGCTGGCATCGCAAGCTCTTAAGAACATATGGGCTGAGGGCGTTCCTACTTCTACTTCTCTTACAAGCTCGCTCACTTTCCCTTATAAAAGGCTCCGTTCCAGATTCGCCCAGAATCTCGGTTTGCTCTTACACAAATGGTCTTACGTATTGCATTAGTTTAGTCAGTGAACACTGAACAGTGAGTTGTCCCCTCGCCGCTGAGCTCTGTGCCAGTGTAACGTCGACGGCGACTCCACCACTTTGCCTAAAAGCTTCACCAACTTTTACAAACTCACTCAATGCTAACTAGCCGTATAAGAGCGATCCACATAAGATGAGGACAAACTACGACTACTTCTTTAATTGAAAAACACTTGTACACAAGGATTTTATATTAATCCGCATAAATGGGGTTGTTAAAATGTTTATAATTTTATTGTATAGATAAAATAAAGTCTGTCCGCGATGTGGTGACCGGAACGTCATTAGTTTCTGAACTAATAATAAACAGGCATTATGTATATCTCTCTTTGTCACATGCATGCTTGTTCATTCGTTGGTTAATGTTACGTCTGTCTAATATCTAATTATCTCTTTTCCACTAGTATAGTAAAAAAGAGAACGATAACTTTACGTCAAGAGAAATGTCAAACACTGATTATCATTTCAGGTTATGTTTTGTAGGAAATTTAAGAATATTCACAACTTTGTATTGTCTGTCCGCGATGTGGTGACCGGTACGTCATTAGTTTCTGAACTAATAATAAACAGGCATTATGTATATCTCTCTTTGTCACATGCATGCTTGTTCATTTATTGGTTATAGTTACGTCTGTCTAATATGTTTATCTCTTTTACACTAGTATAGTTAAAAAGAGAACGATACCTTTACGTCAAGAGAAATGCCAAACACTGATTCTCATTTCAGGTTATGTTTTGTAGGAAATTTAAGAATATTCACAACATTGTACAAGAAACAGAAACTATAAAAAATAATAATAAAACTACCCACAGCAGAAAGCATAACACTACTGTATGTTTCATAACTTCAGGCACCTATACGTTAATGGTATATGTTGTTTGATATGCTGATTACGAATCAAAAAGAATTTTTTTAAAAATCTCAAAATTATTTTCCATGTTTTCCAGTCCAAAATTTTTCGTTGCTACTGCCACTGGGTGGATGATTATATTAAAGTTATTAATTAAATAAAATTCTATTATAAATAATTGCTAATAATTGAATCGTGTAATTATTCTTTACCTACTTCATTGTTTGTGTTTAATAGAAAAGCGAATCCAGTGCAGTACTACAAAAAATGTTTTAGGTAAACAACCCTTAATTTTTCGAATTAAAAAAAAAATTCTTTTAGATTCGTAATCAGAATATCAAACAACATATACCATTAACGTATGTACTCGAAGTTATGAAACACCCTGTATAGTTACAGTGAAAACTGAGCAACAAGCAGAAATGTTCATTACAGTTGTAGAAGTTAATAATATACTAACCATAATATTAAAAGTTGAAGTTTTCTACTTTAAAATGTAATAGTTGCAAGGAAAATAACGTCTTGAATATTTGCATTAAAATTTATGTAAGCGAATTACACATGAACATTCATATTTTTCCTATTGCTGACTATTTTATTTCATATGTATGTAAATAAAATTGGAACGCACATTAAGAATAATTATTTAGAGTAAATAAACTGCATGACAAATGATAATTGCTTAGGATTACGATCTTATTAAATATTAAATCATCTAAAAATACCTACATTTTGGACACACGGCGTTACTAATTCAAATAATACAGATTAAAATTACATTTGGCAGAGTGCGTATCTACCTGAGTAGCAATTAAAATATGGATGTGTTCCAAGTGTTTATTTCAACAAACAAACAAGTAATTAGCACTTATAAGTGGACTTGGTACGTCCCTGTTCTGCAAATAAGCACAACAGTTCCCTTTTGGCAGTGGCGTACACATTTTCTTTAGGAGTCAGAGGGACTGGAACATAGTATGAAATGTATTGCAGGCTATAATCATTTGATTTAAAATAAAATAACCTAAAACAGAAATTCTCATATTTTCAGGAATGTAAAACTGCACGTTTTGTATAAAAATTTATATACCTACAAGAATTAATTCAGTTATCTTTAAAATCTGACATTAATGTTCACTTTTAAACCTAAAAAATATTTATTTAAAAAAATTTGATTAGTCTGACGTTCTGTTTATCAAAAGACCATTATTTGTTCAATACCCAGCCACATTTTTAAGAAGTGACACTAGGTACTACCTGTTATAACAATATGGACAGATGTTTTTATATTTACCTACATATATTTTTTAATTGTTTATTATGCTATAATTTAATATTGTTTTGCATTCCAATTCTAAAATATTAATTCCAAGTAGATTTGGTAGTACAACTGTTATCCGAAATATTTTCATACCAGTTTTTCAGTGCGAACTTAAGTTTCAGTTTAAGGTTTAAAGTGTTTATCAGTTTAGTTGCTTAAACCATGAATTGAACAAAAATTTCTGTTGATACGGAAACGTTGAAGTATTTGGTTTCTAGTAGAGTTATGGTATAGTTATAAATTTAGTGACAGTTTTTCGTCTGTTTTTCTCAAAAAAATTAGGTAGTATCTATGCCTTTTGCCTTTGTGTGACTTATAATTGGATTCAGTTTATTAGTTAAATACTACTTCCGGTTTGTAAGTTGAAACAAAAATTATATTGGGTTATTAAGATTCGTATTAAAATCCTTAAATATACAATTTGGAATTTTAATGTTTGCTATTATTTGAGTTATCGTGTCCGAAAAAGTTGTAACATACGTAGTAACGAACGAACGAACACACACATACACAGACATCATCTCGAAAATGTTAAATTCTTAATCTACGGACCCTAAAACGTGCTTATTCACCAAAAATTCACACTCGAAAATTTTGACCCGTCACAATACCTCTTATATAATATATACCTAATATATTAGGCGAAAGATAAGAATTTTTAGTAGTTAGTATTGTAGAAATAATTAATCTCTTAATAACAAGATATTTTTCAAATAGTACCTAATCCTTCATTATTAAATCAATGTCATTTACATTATAAAATTTTAAAAATTCAAGAGAAATACTTATTTCTACCCTTTTTCCTTGTCACTTTTATGAAATATTCATTTTTTCTGAAGTTGCATTTTTTTTACCAAAACATTAGTCTTTCAGTACATAGATTACCATACAAAATATTAAATCATGTAAGTTATGAAAACATGAAGAGCATTCGCAAATTTAATACTATAACATGATCCTGTTAAACCTTCCTATCATAATTATCTTAGAACCATATTCATCAATTATTATAGTTAGGTTTGTACATAGTTTGTATTTAGTAAGAGACAAGCCTTCATTTTTTAAACATTTACTTGTATCATGTATCAAAATTATTTTTTATTTCCAGTATTAATTCTCAACTGAAGTGTGACTTAAAATAATAAGCTTTAACATATAAGCTTTTAAAAACAAACCTCATGAATCCAATAATACAATTAGTATATTCCCGAAGTAATATATATTTTATTAAACAGTGAATTATAAAAATAACATCCCTATCACTCTCCGCCACTGTTCTCTTCGCTGGATTCTAAACTCGCAATCTCGACAATTCTACATTATACTGTGTAAATTGTTTATCGAATAATCCTTGTCCTCTTCAAAGTGCGTGTGTTAATTTAGTGATTTATTATTAAGGGTGTTCTAGTAGAATAGCGGAGTGTTAATTAAAGCTTGCGAGACGCTGAGACGTAGACGTCCCGACGCTCTCATCCGAGTGCAAAGCAGTGTACGCTGTAGCGTCTTACAAGCGAACGACGTGCTAAGATTCATGGAGCTCTGCTGAAGATGGTTCCCATGTACTGTCGCCCGAAACCTATTAAATTATTTCCCAATCGAACGCTGGATACTGGAACCGCACAGTCTGAAACGTTATCCTTGTTACTTATATTTTATTTACTGGACGATGCAGAAGCGAGCGAAACAATTCTAAATTAATGCGACGGGGGTAAATATAGAAATGTAAAAAACCTCATCCATTCACTAATACTTTGAGTTATAGGTATTTAGAACTATATGTTTTGAATTACCGTTATTTTAGAAATGATAATACAGTTACGAATTTAAAATCATTATCAATTAAACGTCCCAAGAGGTGTAGAAGTTTCTGTTTTGGTTTTATTCATAAAACAGCACAATAATTTTTGAGGTAAAATAACTAAAAAAATCGGATGTGGCTAGCACATAACCTCTCACCATACCCTACACTTTTAACTACTAATAGATTTAAGTCATTAGTAAACTGTAGAAAAAGATATATACGGTTTCCAAATAAGTTTTGAACGAATGAAGAAAAAAATTGAAAATTTGGGGATCACTAAAGCGTTTGGGTCATTGCGAGACCGAAGAAGATCGATAATTTGAAAATATGTTATAAAAATCGCAATAAATGTGCAAAAAAACATTAAAATTAATTAAAATTAAATTCCTGAAAGAATTAATATGTCGGATTTTGGTTTATGGGGATGTTTCTTTTTTCATTACCTTTAAAATAAGGTGAAACTCGACAGGGGCTGCTATTTAAAAATGTTGGGGTGGTCATCCCCTAAAAAAACTCCGCGTTGCATGGAAGTTCCAAACTATCTAAGGATATAGTTTTTATGACTCTTTAGTGATTCCTAAATTTTCTTCACTCGTTCAAAACTTATAGCTCTGTCCCGGGACTTTTGGGAAATCTGTATGTATATGGCACTGTCATTCTGTCACTGTCATAATCAATTAAATTTTTCGTAGTATCAAAAGTTTAACAATCATGAACAATAAGATACAGAAGTTTCATACTCTAAATTTTTTAATAATACTTTAATTCCTAAAGTACTGTGACAGAACAATTTACAAAATGCTAAATAATGTAGATAATAATAATATAATTTTTCATTTGAATAAAATTTTTTTACGATAAATTAATTATTTACCAAATATTTAACAAAAAGTACTACTTCCGGTTTGAGGATTACTTCCAAAAAATAACTGGAGTTCTTAAGATTTGTATTAAAACGTTATATATAAAATTTGGATGTTAATGTTTGTAAATTTTTGAGTTATAGAGCCCGGAAAATAATACAACCTAACGGACACACACACATACATCATCTCGAAAATACTTTATTCGTATTCTATGGATCCTAAAACGTGCTTATTCACTAAAAACCTACACTCCTCTTATGGAATATAAGGCGGGCGGTAAAAAGGAACTAAAAAAAGAGACAGCTAGTGCATTTTCTAATAAATGTGTTATTGTAAGCAGGAACTGTGATATCAAACAATATTTTGTTGCAGAGCCAGTTAAGAATTTAAGTATATTAGTACAATACAAAGTTAAGAATCTTCTGTAATTTATAAATAAAGTATTATTAATTTCATGGGTTCTGTTTCCAATTTAGCCTGGACTTGAATTTATTTCTTCCCATAGCTTTCATCTGTTTTTGCTATACAGTATGTGTCAGATTTGGTTTGCCCCGTTACGGCATTAAATTCTTCTCGTTCCAATTTTCCAGTCGTCGCGTAAAAATCGCTCTTCAATCAACGTGCTTTTTGCAATTAAACGTTTTAAATTGAAGCTCGCGCGCATTCATGAAGTGTAACATCACGTTGCTTTATTTAAAAGCTCCGTTCGCATTGGCTGCCGGAATTGCTCCACAAATGAGGCGAAAAATAAGCTGTTTGGGGTCGGCGAGAGCGAGACTGGGACTACGACTACCCCGTGTGCACTCGCCGCTCGCCGGCACTTTTAATGTCTTTCATCCAATCGCAATTTAATCCCAGAACCTTTCAAAAGCTATCATGAGCATCTTAAAAAGCGATTGAATTCAGAGAGCACCCGAGTTAATCGAACACCAAGCTGTGCTTTTCTTCTTCAACAGGGACGTACTCATAGGCGAGCGGCGCACCCCCGAAAACGTGCCTAGAAAAACAACTTAACCTCTCATGGAAAAACTAATGGTTGCAACCAGGTGGAATCGATCCGTTATTTTATTGCAAACAAAAAACCTAAATAAAATTTTTTGATCCGAGTGGCAGGAAATTTGTTATTAACAAAAAAGTTGTAACATTTAAACAAGATAAAAAATGGCCCCGCAAGTAGTTTTATTAGGTTAATTGGCTCAAAATAATCACTTTTTGTCTCTTGGCATTTTTTTGAAAAACGCACCCTTTTCGAGATATAGGCGATTTTAAGTCGAAAAACGGCCAATATTGTCCAACTTCAAAAAATCATATCTCAAATTCTAATGCACCTTTTTTAATTTAGAAAATTGCAAAATGATCTTCAAGACTTGTACTATAACCCTATATTTTTTCCATATGGCCACCTTTTTGTTTTACTTCCCAAATTTACAGCTAAATTTTGATAAAATTCTTAGTTTTCGTTAAAGGGGTGGAAACGCACAAGTATTGAACAATCAGTCTGAAAACGATTTTTTTTCCATTAAATTGGTTACATATAATATTTTCTGAAACTTTTTATCAAAATGAGTGAGTATTTAGTTAGTTTTAGGCCTTTTTTCGTTGAAAATGTAAATAAATCAGTTATCAAATTTTTTCTTTTATTTCCACGTTGCTATACGTTATATATAGTAATATTTAATTTTTTAAAATTATTAACTAATTAATACATATTTATATGTGTCAAATATTTTTTAAATATCTACAGAAACACACTAATTGAATTTATAAGGAAAAATGCTCATTAATGGAGTCTAATTTCATCATTCTAATTCAGTCTCACTATCTTCTGACAAAATTTCTGTATGGTCATGGTCAGGTACAATTTCAGCATTTTTACATTGAGATGAACAATTACAGATGTCACAACATTTAAATCCTTCTGAACAGCAAGAACAAATTTCTTCTTCTACACAAGGTGTTTTACCACTGCAAGAACAAATAAATTTTTGCATGAACTCTATCCCTGTATCTCCTTCAAAATAATTCAGGCATAATAAATTGTTATACAATTTCCACCCGTATAAATTTGGTTCAAAAGACATTATTTTCTCTGATCTTGCTTGCGACAATTCATTAGCTTGCCATTTTACTCTTAAAACGTATTGTAATAATGTAGGCTCTGATGGAGGTAATTTATCAACTGTTACATTTTTAACACCTGCTATTATAGTATATCTTAGATCATTAATAGATTTCACTATAGTTTTCTGTTTATTAGCTTTACCAGCATTATAAATAATACACAAAAGTTTCGTGACTGCATTTAAAGTTTCTGCATTTGATAAATTGACAATGTCAGATAGTTTCAACAATGCAGCGTATGCTTTTTTCCAATAAAGTAAAACGAACTTGTGGTATCGCAACCACTTAAAGCATTTTTGAACCAAATTTATACGGCTGGAAATTTTATAACAATTTATTATGCGTGAATTATTTTGAAGAAGATACAGCGATGGAGATCATGCAAAAATTTATTTGTTCTTGCAGTGGAAAAACACTTTGTGTAGAAGCAGAAATTTGTTCTTGCTGTTCGCAAGGATTTAAATGTTGTAACATCTGTAATTGTTCATCTCAATGTAAAAATGCTGAAATTTTACCTGACCATACAGAAATTTTGTGAGAAGATAGTGATACTGAATTAGAATGATGAAATTAGACTCCATTAATGACCATTATTCCATTTTCCATTAGTATGGTTTTGTAGATATTCAAAAAAATTTGACACGTATAAATATGTATTAATTAGTTAATAATGTTTTTAAAATTTAAATATCATAACAATGTAACGTAAAGCAACATGGAAATAAATGGGAAAAAATTTTGATAATTGATTTTTTACATTTACAACGAAAAAATGCTTAAAACTAACTAAATACTCATTCATTTTGATAAATAGTTTCAGAAAATATTATATGTAACCAATTTAATGGGAAAAAAATCGTTTTCAGACTGATTGTTCAATATTTGAGCGTTTCCACCCCTTTAACGAAACCTAAGAATTTTACCAAAATTTAGCTGTAAATTTGGGGAGTAAAACAAAAAGATGGCCATATGGAAAAAATATAGGGTTAAAGTACAAGTCTTGACGATCATTTTGCAATTTTCTAAATTAAAAAAGGTGCATTAGAATTTGAGATATGATTTTTTGAAGTTGGACAATATTGGCCGTTTTTCGACTTAAAATCGCCTATATCTCGAAAAGGGTGCGTTTTTCAAAAAAATGCCAAGAGACAAAAAGTGATTATTTTGAGCCAATTAACCTAATAAAACTACTTGCGGGGCCATTTTTTATCTTGTTTTAATGTTACAACTTTTTTGTTAATAACAAATTTCCTGCCACTCGGATCAAAAAATTTTATTTAGGTTTTTTGTTTGCAATAAAATAACGGATCGATTCCACCTGGTTGCAACCATTAGTTTTTCCATGAGAGGTTAAGTTGTTTTTCTAGGCACGTTTTCGGGGGTGCGCCGCTCGCCTATCAGCCCAAATGTTTATCACTTTAGTTTAGACTACCGCACACTGACATAAGTCACTTAACAGTCAAGTCTGCAGCTAAGGGCTGGTTTATAATGGATGTAACCGGTTAGTTCTTCTGTATTCTGTAAGATGTGTGATGTGAATGAGAAGTGTGTGGTTCAGTTATTTGCTAACTTGACGACATAACCTTTCTTATAACTGTCAGAAATGAATCCGTTTGTTAAAAGTTACGTGGTTGGATCTGCAATGTTTATAACAATAAATATTGTAGCGAAATATAACACACTCATCAAAATGTAAACAAAGATCAACAAAGAACAAATAGGACTTGCTTGCTACTTATTGGGAAAGAGTGAAGTATGTAATAGAGTGGCTATATATACTGAGTATGGCTGACTTCAGTAAAATTGTATTTGAATAAAATAATATGTTTGGTAATACATGCATAATTTAAAAGTTAGATACTGAACGAATTTTTGGAGTATGAAACCATGACTACTTGTTTATACAGGCTGTTTCATAATTTCAGGGTCTTACCTACATACGTTAAGGGTATGTAGTTTGATATGCTAATTACGAATAAAAAATAATTTTTCTTAAAATCGCAAAATTAATTTCTATGTTTCCCAGTCAAAAATTGTTCGTAGCCACTGCCACTGGGTGGAGTAATTATTGTTTCATTAAAAATAATTAAATTTCGTTTGTTATTTTACTAGTATTATGTAATTTAAGATGTTCATTACCTACTTCTATTGTTTGTATTTGTTGTTTTAGGTAAACAACCCTCAATTTTTCGAATTTAAAAAAATTATTTTAGATTCGTAATCAGCACATCAAACAACATATACCATTAACGTATGTACTCGAAGTTATGAAACACCATGTATATAGTGATACTCTATAGGAAGTTTTCTTACAAGTTGGCGAACCTTTGGTAAGAGTCAAATCCCGTGTCAATGTGAACCGTAACATAGCAATACCTTTAGCTCATGTTAACAGAACACATAGAAGAAGTCACCAGTTACATCCATTATAAACCAGCCTTAACTCTTAACTTTACAGTGGGCTACGTTTACACGTGTGTAAAACTTATTAGTTTTCCTCCAAAAGTAAATCTGAACTAAATCATACTAGATTAATGTAGCCACTTTTAAAAGATAGTGTAAACAACAAGTACTTTTTTATCATTCTTGACTCGAGTTCTAATGATTACCGAGGACATTATATACAAAAAAGATGCAAATACAAATTAATGTATTAAATGTAGTAATCCCGTCCTTTCAGTCACAAAAATGTGTTAAAGAGACATAATCGTACAAAATCTTGACACATAACCTATTGCCAATAAGTAAGTTTCAGTGAAGTAAAATCTACAGTAAAATATAGTATTATTTGTTCTTAATGTGTAACTAAATATAATCTGAGTTTACAAAAAAAAAACAATTATTCATAGCTCAGTCAAGTAGATTTTTAGCGTAAAATCCCACTTAACATGAATCGTCCATGAGATGTTTAAAAATATCTTATTCTTGTACTTTAAGTGAGTCTATCCTAGCCACATCCTGAGTACAATAAAAAATTACATACTCAATACAAACATCTCAGAGAATTACATGGGATGCATAATTGCGATATTATTACCAAATTACAACATTGGGATGTAACATATAATGTTACCAAGGGCGGACATTAGCAATCGCAAAGATATTATTGGGATGTTAATGGGCAAATATAGCAAGTAACAAGCCGGGATGTTCACATTCTTGAAATGTTCTGGGGATTTTATTTGATCAAGTGGGATACAATAGGCACAATATGCATTTCTTAAATAACACTTGTATTATTTGTATTGTACGTTTCTGTACGACACATAATATGAAGCAAATTGACAAAGTGATTTTAGCAAGCGCTAAGTCAACATGTTTATCTCACACATAATAAGCAGCTTTATTGAAGCGGGTTCACATTTAAGTGATTTAACTAGTGCTCTGTAAACGTAATCTACGTTTCCTGCTTATTAGTATAAAGTATGTCAGCAGCAGCGCAGGAGAGGAATGTTTTGTATTTAACTTAGTATACGATTTTCGTATTCTGATACATCCCAGATCGCGGTAAAATAGCCTCCGTCTCTCTCTAGCTAAAATTTAATTAGTTAATTAGAGTAATTAGTTAAACTTTACTCTGGCAGCGCGCGCCACCGCGTTCATTGCGGTTACATTATATCCGCCCCGTTCTCGAGTTAATAATGAGTTATTTCAATACATTTACACCCTGTGCTAGAATCTATATGAAATTGCGGTTGCTATTATTAAAGCGCATATTATTATTTCAGATTGGTGGCTTTGCTTTGGACAGAAGCTAGATGAGTTATGAATTTGTTACAGGTAGGTATTATTATGCCGGACCCACTTTCCGTAATTGTCCAGTTTAATAACATACTTCAGGCGTAGAAGGTTCCGTCAAATTTTAAAACTAAATATTTTTTCAATTCAATTACCAGTCTTATCTATAATTGTTTATAATTACTGAAAAACGTTTCATGTACATTGCCTATATAAGAAAATACATTATCACGTATATTCTGCGTTGTCGATTTTTCAATGTTCATTTTTTCAGACAAATAAATATTCCTATAAATTTTCTTAACATATTGACAAATAAATAAACAATATTTTACATTAATATTTTAGCAATCACTTGTAATGAAAGTAACCTAGGTAACGAGCGAAAACTTGGCAGCAGACTTATTCTGCACAATTTCTTTTAAATGTTTTGTGTAAAATCTCGAAAGCTAAGCAAAATCAGACCTTCGCTATAGTTTTCCTATAATCTTTAGCATTGTCTTATTATTTTTGTTTTTCAAAAATTTTAGACATTCTAAAACATTGCCAGTTTGATAAAAAACCGAATCCTTTGCTGCTTACCTGTCATTGTCATTACAAGCAATCATGCAAAGATAAAATTTTTAGTTTGCCTTTTGTATTGAATTATAAAATAATAATATTAACACATTTTTACCTAATGTTTAGTATATATTTTAAAACCAGAATTTGAAGGGGAATTTCTAAAATTGTCATTGGTTACAGACTACTGGAGACCGATGTTTTTACACTCAACATGTACAAAACCCAAAAGTTAAATTGATGCATGGTTCAAAACATTTTTGTAAATGTAAGTTAATTAAGTGCGAGTAATGTTACAAACCATGCAATTTATTGTATTAATTTTTAAAAATACTTATTTTTAAGTACTTTTGTTACAAACTATGCAATTAATTTTATTAATTTTAAAAAATACTGATATTTGAAAAATTCTATTTTTAAGTACTTTTGACAAAAAAACTTATTCTTTACTTAAGTACTGTGAAGCTTTACTTGAAAATGTACTTGGTAACAAGTACTGACGATAGGTAGTACTGGAACTTATACTTAAGTATTTTGATTTCGATACTTGCCCAGCTCTGACCACACATCACTTGTTGATGTACAAATACTACTTAGACCCATGGAGGTAAGAAAACAGTGGTGTGGTGAAGCCAGTAGGGGACATGGCACAAATAAGAGTGGGGGTAATTTTTAAAAATAAGTACTTAAAAATATTCTACGGTTAAATTAATAACACCTTTATGGTCAAAATTTCTATCATATTTTACATATAAATATATATAAAATAAAAAATTTTAAGTAAGGTTAGGAAAGTACCACGTGACTAGCAAGTGACAGTGAGAGTTAGGCACATATTTTGGAGGGAGAAACGGCTTCACTTCGTTTGACCAATGCTCCCTCTATTGTTTTTTTAGATCTGTAATTTTCCCTTTCCGTGGCATTTTTTGTTTAAAGTGGGTCACGATCTCACGCCGTTCACATGTTTTCTTGTGCGATTGCACCCCCTTATTGTGTCCCCATACCCCTACCGTGCCCCTCTCCCCCGCAAGCCACCAGCAACTCTGCAGATGCGTTCCAAGTTTCTTATTAAAAAGACTCTGAAAAGTAATTTGAAGTTGTAATTGAAATGGTAAGAGTGTAATAATTGTGCAGCGTTCAGGCGCTGGAATTGCTTTCATTTCTATCCTTGTACAATATATACGCATACAAGGATTTTAATTAGAAAATTTAATTGACTTTTATTGAAACTATAGGGGTGCGGAGTAAGAGGGAAACCCGCCACGGACCACAGCGACGGAGGAGACAAAAACCCAAAGGGGTTAGATAAGACACATTAAATTCTTACAAGATAAAAACATAATTATATACTTGGGCGCTACTGTGCAACGGTATTTATTTGTGTGCTCCAACTTCACGAGTCGCCCCTGGCCACACATGCGCCCAGCCCTCTTTGATAGAAAGTAATCAAAAACTTTATCTAGCATCGGGGCACACGGGTGCGAGAGAGACAGATACATCAATTCCATTTCTTAATATTATATACGAATCGTGACCAAGTAACGGGCAAAATACCCTATTGCTTGAAACTGACGTTATTAAATCCGAAATGAAAAATTGGATAGTTTAAAATTGGTCTGGATACCGCTGCGCATATCGCTCGACCAGAAGAATTATGTACTGATATACGGGGGAGACATACGTCGTGTCGTATATCGTATATGTATTGGGAACCGAAAAACGATTTTCAAACGAGTGAGACAACAATCTTAACAAATAAATTACAATTGTCAGACTTGACATAAGAAATGTAAATGTTAAAGCTATTTGTGTATACAGGGTTAACAAAAGCAGATTGCAAGCAAAAATTTCACACGAAAACAATTCACAATTTTAATATAGACTTAATTAATATAGACTTAATTAATTGATAAATGATAAAACTAAAACCATAATAGTATATTAAGTATCTAGAACGGTAAGGACAGTTTACCGATGGAAGACAATGTTTGGAGGCGAAGTGATGTCTCAAATTTTGTCTGGCATCGGTAATTTCTTAACGTTCAAGATGTTTATATCATTTTTTGCACGATTGGAGTAAGCAAACTTTATTGCAAAATACGCAAATATTAATTTATTCATAATTAGTAATGCTGAAACAAAATTTATTAAACGGTAAGGAAATTACTTTCCGTTCTGTTTTAATTCACCTATCTTTCTATTTAGCCTAGCAACCGGTAAGAACAACATACTGTCTTGGAAACAGGCATAGTAAGTAGGAAAAAAATATTTACAACTATTTAGACACTTAAAATACGTTTGTCTAGTGCAAGTTTAAAAATTTGAAGAAGAAATAGTAAACTGAGGCTACTTCGACTTTGCGGGTTACTTCGACCACTATCTTCGACTTGTCGTATATTACGCACGATTTACAAATAAATACAAGTAAATATGGTTAAAACATAAAAACTGGGTGGTAGAAAATACTGAGATTATAGTGAAGAGGATCACAACAAAGCGGTTTCTGCTATAAACATGGTAGTAAAAGTGTTTTTGACTTGTTAAATATACTTAAAAACAGATTTATGCAACAATAGTTTGTAGAAAAACAAAAAAACACTTTAAAAAGGCTTTATTTCGATGTAAATCAAACATTTAACTACAATAAATTAATAACTATTTAAAAGATCTATTACGTAGTGCTTGTTCTTGTAAACTCTTCAATTAAACTGTTAATTGTACATTTTAAGATACTGCAGGTGTAAAGTTCTATTTTCTTTTATAGTAAGTTTGAAGTGAAGAGTCGGTTCAGCTGCGCGAACGGGCGGAGCTAATATTTGTGTACTACACATATTACACAATTTGACCAAGTACCGCTTGCTATTTTGAATTCCACACCATCACCATATAAGTAACGACAAATAGAACACTGAACACAGTACAACTATCAAAACAAATTATTCACTAAGGGATGCAAGCATCAGTATGAGAAAATTCCTGACTTATGTTTCTGAGATAGAGAGTAGAGCGGTTTTCTCTTTCTTTCATCTATACATCTTTCTCTAAGACCACAATTCGTAGTTTGCGCAACCGACTCTTCATTTCAATAGAACTATAGCAAACATTTTTCATATATACAATTATTTGTAGTATTGTAGTACCTATACAATACACTAGAGTAAAATTCAAATATCTAGGACCCTGAGCTGCGCGAGAAGGCAGAGCTTGTCATGTACTGTCCGTTTTACAAAAGTGGAGCTAGCGAGTATATGCTACGCTGCACTTCACTTAATTTTCAAAGAAAACTAAAATATAACTCAATCACAATCAATTACAAAATTAACAGCGTTACACGAAGCAAAACACTAAAGCTGGATTCAGAGATTGCGTAGTGTACACAGCATAGCATAGCACAGCGAAACATAGAAAATGAACATACGGGAATGCATGCATTGATTCATAGAATACATACACAGCACAGCATGGCACAGCACAACATGGGAATTGGGCATATTTTATTTCGAAGCTGTGTTTCTTACGTTTTACTATGCTCGGATATGTACGCTGTCAGTACTCTTTGTTAAACCACATCTACCGCGACTCCGCTGTGGTTGTGATTAACTGTACAAACGCAATAGATATTAAATTGAACTGTTTATTTAAATATAACGAGTAAATATAAATGAATTCGTTCACAAATTTCAATATTTGACAACTGTCATAATAATAAATTGTCATTACTATAGTAACGCTATGCTATCTCTGAATTGGTTCTATGTTTCTGTGTTTTCCTGTGTTGTGTATTCCTATGCTGTGTTTACTACCCAATCTCTGAATCCAGCTTATGAACGTGAACATGAGAATAACAGATATTGAAGCTGATGCTCTGTAGAACAGACAGTAGCGTAGTTTATCATCTATGCCTCTCTTTCTAAGACGAAAATTCGTACTTCGCGCAGGATTCTGCTTAAATGAATTTACCTCTAACCACTAAATTTATTTAGAATCCTCTCTAAAAACCGTACAGTGGACAAGGATTACAAAATACTTTTAAATAACCACAGCGTCACCATCATGCTCTAAGTTTGTCTGTTTAGCTACAGAGATTTCTCTTTCTTCGTTTGAAGAATCAATTTGTGTATCTACATGTAAAATTGGAAGCGACAGCGCCAGCGTATCCATGCCATTACAATGATATAGTGCAGGTTGTCGTTCAACATAAAACACAGAACAGAGGAAAGAAAACTGATACAAGCAGCACGAATTGATCCTGAGATTGAGGATATAAACAATAAACTGCGCGGAAAATTGTCTATCCTACAAAGATATCTAACATCTAATATCTTATATTTTACCAAAAATCCTTAGATGCTGATGTTTGTATTAATAGTTATGGAGGTATGTATTTAGAGCGTTAAATATTTGTTTATCTCCGGATTTAATAAATAGAGCGCAATTAAATTATTGTGTTGAAACAAGTTTGAGGGGCTACGGGCTTAAGGATTTTTAAATTGTAAAGCAAAGTTCCTCCTAAAATAATTGCATTTCCACTGTATTTTATTGTATAACTAATAACTAAAACAAACTGAGCTATATGCTAGAAACTATAACTAGTTGAGTTTTACAATACCTTTTTAACCAAATAACTATTTCTTGTTTATAATTTATCTTGTACAGAACAGTAAAAATGTGTAAACATATATTAAGATTATAAAAATAATACTAAGTAAGAAAAGTGATATATTCTCGAACAGTGTTAAAACATCTCGAAACCCGAAGGCACATAATTTATTGGGGCCCCCTTTTAAAATAAGGAAAAATACATAAGTTAAAAAACAACTTTAGTTATAGTTTCAATTAAGTATACCTATACCAATTTAAATTTTAAATAATACTGAAAATATAGCATAAATTAAATCAAATCTAACACTCCAAGTATGAGTATAGGTAAAATAAAAATTAACTTACCTATATTAATCTACATCCTGCTTTTATAAATATATTCTATGAAAAATCGTGCCGGTCGGTGGCTCAAGACAATCGAAGTTAATAAAGGATTTAAAAATAATAACAATTAAGAATTTATCAAAATGACATCAATTCATTTTTATACTGACATTTGTATTTTTCGTACTTACTTTCGCAGCGGCTAATTCATTTATTAAGTCCGAATAGTTAATCCGAATAGTCAATTTTTGAAGAAAATGCTCAATACAATATTAAGTTCAATGCATTCATACGATCTTATATTATATGGTACTTTATTTTTCATATGTGCCACTTTTGAAAATGATCATTTCCCTTCGACTTACAAAATCTAAACAAATAGATCCTAAAAATTATACCATTTTGGTACGTTCTAGTTTTATACCTACTCGTTGCTAAACTATTATAGAAAAATATTTCCTAGGTAACTGTTATTACCTGTTGCTTTGCAAGGCCTATAAGAGTAAGAGTATTTGAGTAGGTAGCATATTTGGAACGAAAACACCGAAAAGTTTTTTATTCGATTAGAGAAAAAACAATTTGGTATATGAAATTGTGTATTTAATTCCTTATACATAATCGAAGAGATAAATCACTTAACGTCCTATATCTAGGACAATAAAGTGCCCTGCTGTGTTGCATAAACAATATAATAAATGTAATACATAGAAGCGTCAGAAAGAGAAGCTTGTGAGAAGGATAGCTAGCTCCTCTCGGCACTCAAATGCTTTTAGAGCGAATGAGTTTTATCGAGGAGTCAATGCGTTGTAGTAGCGACCGCCGATGCTGCCAATGCCTCCAATGGTAACTAATGCGGACTAAGTGGCCCGCTCTTTCCAGAGATTGCAAGACTCCGTCGCTCCGGTTAAATATTTCATGCGCTACATCGATCTACAGCAACCAGCCAACGTCCACTTCCACCAGGACCAGCGTTATTTCATTTGCCATGTTGTCTCACTTTAAATAATGAAACGTGAGAAGCAATCCCGTAATGAACACAACGCTGATTGTGTGTGAGGGTGTGGGGTACCTCAAGAAAGATAAATGATATGACGTGCTACACCTGACACCCAAGATGTCGTGTCAACCCTTAGTCACCATCGTTTACACATGCTTTTCTAAGACCATCATGAAAATAGTTTTTTCCATTTGTCTATTTAACTACAATGGAAAGTTTACTAATTACGATGAATAAAAAGCAGAATTGCTGGATTTTCAGTCAAAAATCTTTTATTTATTTTATTATGTCAACGTTTCGGCCTTTCTGAGGCCTTCCTCAAGACTAATATTGTCAAAAATTTAAACAACCAACAACAATAAAAAAATACAATAAATTCATAAAGGCAGATATACGAACACACATATTTATAAGAAAATAAACCAACTAAGCCGTAAAATGTGGCTAGCATGAAGATCCTAAAAGTATTACTAATTACTACGTCTACGATCAAGCGTGCCCCGTACTGAAAATGTGGTTTTCAGCTCATATAATAATCCTGCAAACTATCGTAATATGACCATCTCCAATTAGAGATAATATACAAGGTGTTTCATAACTTCAAGTACATACGATAAAGGTATTATGTCGTTTGATATGCAAATTACGAATCGAACATATTTTTTTAAATTAGAAAAATTAAGGGTAGTTTACCCACATCATTTTTTATAGTACTGCACTGGATTCCTATTCCGTTTGAGCATGAATATTGAAATTATTGAGGTTGAAATCAGCGATCATGCAAGAGCAGTTTAAACATTATCTGTATGTTCTAAAAAAATAATGACTAAAAATAAATTGAAAATACTATAATATTCTATATTTAATTTCGTTTCCTTTTCAATAATTTGTAATGTTTTAAAAATTAGGTAGGTACCAGTGCAGAAATTAGTATATTTTTAACTATACAGATATGCGTGCGAAAAGTATAGAAACGTGCGGGAATGGCGTGCGGAAAAATTCACTTTGCGCCACTTTGTGCACGCAAAATAGCCACGAAAAAGGTTACTCTGCGTATAGGATGACAAAAAAATTATTTTCACACGGACAATGTACTTTCAACTTGTTTAATAGTAATCCTGAACATTTTACTACTACTCAAATACTGTTAGTACGGTCGTAGTAAAATAATTATTCAATCAGTAGCCGTTTTAAAATTAAACGATTGAATTTGGTAAATTCCCCGTCGTTGTGGGTTTGTAAAATATGATCTCCTCTCAACTGAACATCAGTAACGAATTTAATTAGAAGTAGTTCACAGCAGGAGGCATTCGAACCAGAGTTTTGACCGCGTGTAGTCATCGTGGCGCTCGCCGTTACCATTTTTCATAGCGGGTTAATTATTGGTCTGCTCAACACGCTTACAGCCAGTTACTACCTACATACGAATATGTATCTCGAATTTATTACATGATGTATAAAGTGGTTTATTTATTTTTACAAGCAACATTGTTGCCTGATTACATATTAAGTATAGATAATAAGCGTTTTCAACAAGGCTACCGTTTACGTGAACCGAAAATAAAAATAATAACAATTTACATAATTTCTGCTTATGTATCTCAATCAGTAATTATCATCTAATAACTGAAATATTCAAATGAGAAAGCAAACAAGTTGTGTTATCAGATCCTCAACATCTTACAAGTTTATCAGATCTTAAGGTGTACAAAATCATTTGCATGATTGCCAGTTGCAATATTTTCTACAATTAAACGCCAATTATGTGCCATTCTTAAGGAGGTACACTCGGGTGGTGAGGGGTTAGGGGAATCTCCTATGCTCGCTATGCATTTCATATCAGGGTTCCAACTTATAAAAAATAATAATAAACATTTTTATTGTATGTAAACGCAGTCTATTCGCATTTTTATCTAATAAAATGAGATTTAAATCAATTAATTAAGAATATTATTAATTTTTATTATGTAAAACTTGTTTACTTTATAAGATTTCATTCGGTCAAATACCAGTGGTAAACTACGGCAACGCTGTGCTGTTCTTATGTCAATCTGACAGATATTAAACATGAAGGTGAAGAGAATTCTGCACTTGAAATTTCATACAAATCGTTAGGTATAAATTATTTATCATTTATACACAATATACCTTTCATTCTTGCGAAAAACTTGTGATTATAGATATATAAGTTTTTTTTCTGGTTAAAATTCAAATTTCGCGCTTTTCAACGTTGCCGTGTCTATATTATGTTTTCGCTATATTCTCCAGTAGGCATAAACGTCAGTCTTTCGATTAAGAATTCTTGTTAATTACGTGGTAAGTGATGCTTGTATTACTTTTATCCGGTCTTTGAGATAGTAATGCACGTTTTAAAGAAGCAATTGGAATTTTCTTTCATTTCGTTAAATGCTTTTTACGTTGATTTAAAAGTAGTCCCATAAGAGGCCATGTAAAATGTAGTTTTTTAACATTTATTTTTGGGTAATCTGCGTGGTGAAAAATTATGAAAAAATTCAGGTAACATTTTTACAATGTTTTGATTAATTTTGCAAAGTTTCATTAAACTCTCTCATTATTTCAAGTGTCGAGTGTACCTCCTTAAGAGGCTCGTCTACCTTTTTTTCGAATTCCTAGTATACTCTCGATATTACTTTTTTTTCAATTTCACTCTCTTCCCCACTACTACGGCTGCCCGAAACCAGCCCGAAACTCGTACTTTCCCGCATCCTAGCTATGCAATGTCATTTTGAAGTTGAAAAATACTGTAAACATGGCTCCAGATTCCCATAATAACTTCTGTATTTTTAAAGAAATTAAGTAAAACAAAAATTATTCGAAAAAGGAAGCTTAGCTGCATGCTTCTTGTTTTTTAAAATTTTTCTTGCCATTTATAGTGACCGAAAAAAATAATACCAAATAATGACAAAAAAACGCAAAAAACGTCATTTTAAATTTTGTTTTACTTCAAATTCCTAGGCCAAAGACAAAAAATAAAAATCTGACGTGGCCATCACACAACCTTCCGCCATATCTAGATTTTAAACAGAAATGTATACGTGCAATCCGGTGCCCATTTAAAATATACAAATAAAAATCTCAAATATTCAAACACAGAAATTTGCATCACCTGAATAAAAAGATTCATTCACAGGAAAACTCTGCTGTATTGAAGCCATCCTCCGTTCAATTACTACATTTTTTAATATCTTACTTAGGACTTATATAGCGCTAGTATGCCAACTTGTCACCCGTCTCACCCCTCCTTGGTCTCACCTGTCAATATTTTTTACGCAGAAACAAAAATCAACCGATCATGGATTACAAGATATCAACGTTTTATTTGATAAATTTATTTTTTAAATTTTACTGCAGTTCTTTAATGCTACCAGATAAAGACAATTTTTTTATAACGTAAGTTGCAAATAACTTTTCCTCTTATTCTCATTACAAATAAATACTATATTTTTCCAAATTTATATACAATTTTGACAATTAACCTTTTAAATCTTCAAAAAATATCACTTCCGATGAAGATATTTGTACCAAAATCTAGGGAGCTCTTCCAATTTATATACAAATGTTAAATACCAAATATCAAAATTTTCGGGTAATTCGTATTTGAGTTATGCGACTAACAACCCTTGACCACACACACACACACACACACACACACACACACACACACATACACACAGACATCATCGTGAAACTATCAAAAATGAGTTGTAAGGACCCTAATTCGTGCTCATCCACTAAAAATTCACCACCCGATTTTTTGCATGATTCCAATACCTTCCTTTACAGGTAAGCGGAAGGTAAAAATATAGAAGCATTAAGACATCCTTTGTTAATACACTCATATGTAAAAGCATCATATATTTAAATTATAATTAAAGTAAACGTGGGAGGCGTACACCTCTGTAACGCTGTAAAATTTTAGGGTAGACGAACACCTTAAGATATCACATCACCAAGAGGACTGAACTTTGAGCGCAGGGTTTTGAACTGTATTTTTTGAATTCTGTACGTGTTGATTGTTTTTTAATTCAGCAATTGTCGATGATCGCGTTGATTTATTGATCGGCGGTGGTAGCAATTATATCGAAACAAATCACGAGCGTTTTTATCCAGCCGATGACAAAGCCAATTATCGTTTAATCAAACTGCACGTAATTAAGGATAACGAGAGGGTTTTTTAATTACTGGCCTCTGCAATATTTTTACAGCGATTGTTAAAATGTTTTCAAGCGTTATACATTTCGAGTTATTTTTAATTCTTTTATCAAGTAGTTAGTGCATGGAAAACTAGGAGTTAGTGACAATTTCACTGATGAAAATAGGTAGCAGCCAATGACTGAATTTTTCACTTGCAACGTATAAATAGTCTATTTATAAATAGAAAGATTTTTATTCGACATCACAAATGGTTCCTAAGCAAATTTGGCTGTAAATATTTTGAAGCGCAATAATAAAATGAACATAACTAATGGTGTATTACTCGTTAATACAAACATTTTGGAAATTCAAAAGCAACGAACCTAATTATATATTTTTTTATTTGGAGTTCACAAAGTTAACTTTGTGAAACGCAACTGAATGTCGCTAGGGTCAGGGATGTAATTAGAATTTTTTTAGGTGGGCTTATGGTGGGCCAGAAAAAATAGAGTGGGCTAAATTTTTTATAGTAAAATTTTTGTTTTGAAAAATACATTACAGTAATACTTGGACTTTTGCTAAGATACCAAAAAAATTCAGAAAATAAACAAAAATGTAAATGTCAAAGTTGCAATTATTGAATTAAAGATTTATAAGATTATTTATGTTAAATGTAAGTACAAATTAGACGAGACGAGATATTTCAGTTCTCGTTTCGAATTTGAAAATTTTGATCTCGTGTCGATCATTTCTCGTCTTGATTATTGTTATCTCGCCTCGATCTCGCCTCGGTTTTTCGACCATTTTTACTAAAAATTTTTTTCGCCCATTGACATTAAAAGTGCTATTTTTGACAGCTGATAGTCTGTGAAATGTCACTTTTAGTGCCTAGGTAATTATATTTTTCCGCCGAAAACGCCACCTTTCGTCTCTATTACTAGGGACGAAAGTAAGGTACCTACCTTTCCCACCTAGAGAGGAAAATTACTTTTCCTTCCGCTTTATGCGCGATTCAACTTGAATTTTCCTCCCTAGGAAGTAAAAGTATTAGTGGTCGGAAATATCTCACTTTTATCTATAATAATAAACAATTTAATCTAATAATTTTAAATGGTCAATGCCAGTAAAATAATAGATCTATGTTGATAGGTTGACTTGACAATTTAGTTGAGAAAATGTCGACATTCGAGAATCTCGATATTGTAATCTTGCCTCGAACTTTTTTTTTACAGAAACAAGTCTCGTCGTGATGAGACGAGACGAGATTCGAGAAATTATCATCTCGTCTGCGTCACTATTTCACGTTAAAATAAGCTCACTGTATATGAAGCAGACCGCATACTCAATTTCGTAATTTGATGAAACAATCAACATAATATTTAGAAAATGAAAATACGTTCATGAATTTTGGTTTCGGCGTGTATAATTCTCAGTGATTGTAATTCAGGCCGGTGTCAGCCTGCCCTCCACCGCTGCTCATTATAACGTGTCGTCTATTCTGCCATTAGCTCCCGTCTCCGCGTTCCGTCTCTTCCTGCACATAAGCCCTGCCACTCAATCCATTAATGGGTCGTAATGGAGGTCTCCCGATCTCTCCCGGTCCTCGGCTTTACAGATACAAGCAATTTCCAAGCCATTCCTCTCAATTACTGCAGATTAGAGCTGCTAGGCTTCGAGGGCTGGGGGGGGGGGGGGGTAGAGGTGGTGGGAACCAACGTGTGTACGCGGCAGTGTAAGCGCAGATTACAGAGGTTTAACACTACCAGGTGAGGCACAGAAACACTAACTTACTAACGTTTATTCGTTTCGATATTAACAATCAATACCGTATTTCACTTCATTTTAAAGTCAGAACATATTCCACTGCACAAAAATCTCTCCACTTACAACCATGAGTACCTAATTGTCAGTTAACCGCACACTTGGTATAAAATATATCTAAACCATACCGATGACTCACTAAAAATGTTAGACTGTCATATCCAAGTTGGGTAAATGGCGGGCTAGATATTATGTTTGTATGTACATGTATAGTCATGGTTTTTGTCGACATCGAAGGTTTGATAAATCTCCACATTTCAGATTATTTTCACAGCTATTTTATCTGTTAATATATTAATAATATTTGAATAAAAAGCAAAATTTCAGTTTAAATATGAACTATTTTCACATTATTTAGTATTCAGGAGTGGATATTATAGGTTTGAAAATTTATATACCTACAGAAAAATTTAACTTCAGCTCAAATAAACAAAAAAACTTTTAGTTGTGTGGTAAGTGGTAATAATATTATATTGAAAAACCGCCACAGTTAAATTTTTTGTTTCGATTGAAAGTTGAAATTGAACATTTGTTCAAAGATTAGTAGCTTCATATTGTACTTGTTATTATTATGTGTAGAAATAAATAAAAATTTCACTGTTACTATTCCTCCATAAAGTTTCCTCCAAAAGTCGAGTGTGGAATCAAATTAAAAGACTGTTAAGTTGGGCTAAAATTTCGGGTATTGTCCATATCTATATCTATGTTATAGATAACTTGAAAAAAGTCTTGTACTGTACACAACATATTTTGTACCATTTTATTACAATTCTTCATAAAAAAATAAACACGTATTTTTATTTTAAGTACAATACCCCATTTAAATAAAAACTTATTGAAAGTAAAAACAATACTAATAAATTAAATTATATTAGAACGTGAAAATGACATATGTAACTCGATACAATATTTAATGCTTGTTAACATCACATTTTTACTTTACTTACAGCTTCAGCAAATACTTTTTCAATGTTTTATTGCCATCTGCTATGTAAATGACATTTTTCTGGCATTTATGATAACTAAGAAAATGAATTATTACAGACATTAGACCTGTAATATTTTATAAGCTCACCGAAGGTTTACAGGCTCATAGAAGAGCCCTGTCAAATTTAACAATGTTCAATTATTGTCCTATCGCCAACCACCTTTGATTACAAAATGTTATGCACATTTTTATTTATTTATTTATATTTATAAAAATCATAAAGGAAAGTTATAAAAAAATGTTATGATGGTGGAAATAAAACTTTGTACGTGGCACGCTAACAATTAATCTTTACTGGGCTCACTAGATTAAGGAAGCTCGCCCGTAAAGATTAATTTACTACGCTCGCCACGTAAACAACTATTATTAGAGTTGAAACATATAAACATTCTTGTTAATTTATAAGTAACAATCTTAAACCCTCAATCAATTTGTCATAATTTAAAAAAAGTATATAAGTAATTGAAGACCACACGGCCACTTCAGATTTTTTTTATGAAGAATTACTTTAAAAAAATAGTGAATTAACCTCTTACTATAATAATGTAAATAAGTTTTCATAAAGATATAAGAAATGGAGCAAAACAACCCCGCGCCGTCTCGGCGACTATAAGAGCGCCTCATTTTCAGTGGTCCATTTGCAATGAATGAGCGCTAAAGATGAGGAATAATCACTTGTAGTAATTTGGCTGCGCAGCCAGACATAGCTAAAATTACACTGTTTGTATGTAGGGAAATAATCGGAGAACAACTCTTAATGTTCGCCATTAGAATGCGAAATTGTAATCTAGCTAAATAATAATTTCTTCGCGAAAATTCTACGAATGAATATGAAACATATTTGCTAAAGTTCTGACTAACTCATAATATAAATAAAGGATTTTCTACTTAAACTTATTGTGACGAGTGTGCTTATAATACGTTTTATTTTCAGGTGAAAGAAAAAACATAATTTATTTTAAAGTCTGTCTTGAAGGTGGAAGCGTTAGGCTTAGGTTAGGTTAACTTGAAAACGAAGTTTATTATAAACATAATATCCAAAACTCTGCGTTTAGAAGTTTAATTTTTAGCCATGCTTAGATATCATAACCATTTTTCCGAAGATACTTAAATGCTCAAATTATCAATTATACATTAGGATTAAAGTTATAGCTTGATTTAATTAGTCGAGATTACCAAAATACATTTTCTCGTTTTTCTCGAAAACTGTAGCAGTTACATGAAAATCGATAAGGACCTTTATTATAGACAATTTTATGCTCTACAATTTTATAATTGACTATTTTTACCTCTCGCCTAGAGAGGTATAGGGATCGTGAAAAAATTCGATGTCGAGATTTTTGTCAATAAGCACGTTTAAGCAACTTTAGAACCTATTTTGACTATTTTCACGATGATGTCTGTGTGTCTGTGTGTGTGTGTGTGTGTGTGTGTGTGTGTGTGTGTGTGTGTGTGTATGTATGGAAGTCTGTATGTGCGCCTACTATAGTCTTTCGTTCTGATTCATTATCTCAAATTCTACTGAACATAAAATTCTAATATTTTGCAATATACATTTGTATATGTTAATGAAGAGCTGAAAAGATTTTGGTAAAAATCTGCCAACCGGAAATGGTATTTTCTTGAAGCATTTTAACATTTTTTGCAAAAAATATAGGAAATACTGCGATAGTTACAATTTTTCATTCGACATATGAAAGAATAAATTATCTTTTACAATATTTATTTAACATCGTTTCTATATCTCTTACCAATAAAGGAAAATTAATTTTCAAAAATTTGTAATTTTACCTACCACGATTTGTAAATCATAATATAGGAAAAAAAATTAAAAACAAAAATGAAATGTCAATGTGATAGATGAACAGACGTATACACAGTTTCTGAAATTTTTGTGACACCATTTTTAAATATAAATATATTATTAACTGGGTTTGAAACTTAGAACCTATAGGAGACGAAATATAATAAATTAAAACTGACTGAATTCCATTAAGTTTTTATCCTTCCATTAAACGTATTCAGTCAAGAAGTATCATCGATTCATTATTATTATTATAACTGGATATAAGGTAATAATAAAATAAAAAATTTATCTACAAAGAGCTAATTTGATTTCAATGCCAATAGGAATCGGTACTTTGCTTGAAGAACTATAACAAAAATTACAAAAAGTAGCCTAACCAAATCCAAATTTACATATTACAGTGTCAAGGCGGGAGGTCATGTGCTGGCCACAACAGATTTTTTTGTAATGTTAACGGTTACTGAAATATGGTCAAAAATCGGTCGCCATTTCCAAGATGGCGGCCGTAGCACAACATACACGAGTGTTAATTTTTGATATGTTGTTACTGGGTACTAGTACTATATATATGCAAAGTATCGCCTTTTAGGGAATTACTTCCAGGTAAAATCCTAATATGACTGGCCTATTGGTATAGAGCGCGTGGTAAAGCGTATAGAATTTCTCGTCAATGTAATCGGTAGTGTGTGCTGAATTCAGTGTAAAATGGTATATTTAATTTGGCGGGTATAAATCTTACGTCTAGCGGTGGCGGGACGTGCATGTTAGTTACATTACAGTAACAGAGGCGGCAGGGCAGCGAGCAATGGCGGCGGCAGCTAACGAAGATCTGGCGTAAGATAAGGTAAATTGGATTTTTCATTTCGTCTATTCCGTGGACGCGTTTGACGTAACGTTAACGTACCCGGGCTTTTAATTTACCAACAGATTAGAGAGAAACAGCACACTGGACACAACACAATTTCATTAAATATATTTCCAAACACGGGAGAAAATAAAAAGTTCAACTTCTCCGCCCAACGTATGTAATAATATAAAAATTCAATATACGTTCGTTGATATACGTTATATAAAATGGGTTTAAATCCGTCGGGCGGCGGGATGAGGGGGGTGGAATGTCAAAATCGAAGCAATTTGCCCCGCGTTCCACGCTGTCACATAAACATAGACGTTCTTTATTGCAGCTTTTATGAACAGCTCTAAATACACTTCAACTGAATTTAATTTAAAATGTCACATAAAAATTGAATGATATTAAATAAAAAAATCTGACGTGGACACCACATGACTTCCTTGTACGCCTTGTTTGTTCATACTTTTCTTAATAACTAAAATGTAGAATAATATAAAAAATTCTTTTAACTTATTATACTAGTATACTCACAAATATATTTTAGTCATTTTATTTAAACTGCAGAAGAAGATATAAACGATATTTTACTATTGTCACTGCTACTGTCACTGTCATGTCATAATCATTTAAATTTTACGTAGTAACAAATGTTAATCGATCATGGACTACAAGATACCGAAATATTAAATTATAAGTATATACTTTAATTATTATTAAATGATAGAAGATACAGAAAAATTTATAAAATACCGATTGTAGATAATAATCACATAATCTTTCATTTAAAATAAAAAAAATTGCCTAAAATTAATTATTTATCAAATTTTTTTTTAAATTTACTACTTCCGGTTTGAAGATTGAAACCAAAAATAGGAGGTGCACAACTAGATGCTATAACATTCCTAAATACAAAATTTCAGCTTTCTACGTCTAACCGTATTTGAGTTATGCGACACACATACGTCCGTACGCACGTACGTACGTACGTACGCACGTACGCACGTACGCACGTACGCACGTACGTACAGACGTCACGACGAAACTAGTCATAATGGATTCAGAAAAGGTCAAAACGGATATTTCCGTCAAAATCTGAGAACCGAAATTTTTCGCGATTACAATACTTCCTTACTCCGTACAAGGAAGTAAAAATACCCCGGTAAAATATACCCTGCACAGATGCGACACCAGAAATACATCAATAGAATTGTCTTTTAAACCAGTAACAAAAAATCTGCTTTGCTGTGCATGTAAGAATATGGCTTTTCCAAACTTAAATAATTACATTTAATTTTTGAAAAATGTCTCATTCACATAAGCCAGTCTTTCCCAAACTTCTTAAATCGTGACACACTTAAATAATTTTTTCTGCGACACAACACATTTTTTGAACATCTATTTGCGTTCGCAAAGTGAAATTTTGCGCACGCATGTCCGCATAGTAACTTTACGCACGCAAAACAACTACTTGTGACTATAGAAATTTTTTGTGTACCTACCTATGTTTCGAGAGAAAGCAACCTCTTAAAATTTAAAAAAAATATTTTTATTTCATGAACAGCACGCCCGCCGTACAGTACCTATATACTTTTTAATTTTTTGTCCTAACTTGTCGAACAGCCTGTATAACATTTTTAAATCCTTTATATAAACTTCATCGTCTTGTCTGTAGGTATGTCTGTCTACGTACGGCAAAAAATCTGACGTGGACACCACATGACTTCCTTGTACGCCTTGTGTGTTCATACTTTTCTTAATAACTAAAATGTAAAATAATATTAAAAATTCTTTTAACTTATTATACTAGTATACTCACAAATATATTTTAGTCATTTTATTTAAACTGCAGAAGAAGATATAAAGCATATTTTACTATTGTCACTGTCATGTCATTGCATGTCATAATCATTTAAATTTTACGTAGTAACAAATGTTAATCGATCATGGACTACAAGATAAAGAAATACTAAATTATACATATATACTTTAATTATTCCTAAATAATACCAGATACAAAAATATTTATAAAATACCGATTTTAGGTAATAATAACATAATCTTTCACTTAAAATAAAAAAATTTGTGTTAAATTAAATATTTATCGAAATATTTTTAAAAAGTACTACTTCCGGTTTATAGATTGAAACCAAAAATAGGAGGTGCACAACTAGATGCTATAACAGTCCTAAATACAAAATTTCAACTCTCTACGTCTAACCGTATTTGAGTTATGCGACACACATACGTCCGTACGTACGTACGTACGTACGTACGTACGTACGTACGTACGTACGTACGTACAGACGTCACGTCGAAACTAGTCATAATGGATTCAGAAAAGGTCAAAACGGATATTTCCGTCAAAATCTGAGAACCGAAATTTTTCGCGATTACAATACTTCCTTACTTCGTACAAGGAAGTAAAAAACAAAAGTCAAAAATGACCCACTTCCCGTTATCCTATCGAGCTGAAATTTTGCAAATAGACTTTTGTCTATTACTTTAGCAAAATTTCAGATTATCCGCCATCTTGAAAACAAATGGCGGCTACCTATCACAAAATGTACCTACTGCACCGATTGCGGTCAAATTTGGTACAGTAATAGCCAAGGATCTAACTTATGATATAGATATATTAAAATGTCAGTCCGCCATCTTGAAACAAAATCGTGGACAGATATCTCAAAATGTATTGAACTATTGCGTTCAAATTTGGTACAGTAATAGCTAAGAATCTGTCTTGAAATATAGGTATATTAAAATTTTAGTCCGCCATCTTGAAATAAAATAGCAGCTAGCTATCTCAAAATGTACTGAACCGATCTGGTTCAAATTTAGTACAGTAACAGCTAAAGATCTAATTAAATATAAAAATTTAAATAAATATCGATCGAGTCTCATATACTATAAAGGATTTATAGTCAAAAACTTTGTTTTTACGGGTTCGTTTTTACTTCCTTGTACGGAGTAAGGAAGTATTGTAATCGCGAAAAATTTCGGTTCTCAGATTTTGACGGAAATATCCGTTTTGACCTTTTCTGAATCCATTATGACTAGTTTCGTCGTGACGTTTGTACGTACGTGCGTACGTACGTGCGTACGTACGTACGGACGTATGTGTGTCGCATAACTCAAATACGGTTAGACGTAGAAAGCTGAAATTTTGTATTTAGGACTATTATAGCATTTAGTTGTGCACCTCCTATTTTTGGTTTCAATCTATAAACCGGAAGTAGTACTTTTTAAAAATATTTTCATAAATAATTAATTTTAGACAATTTTTTTTATTTTAAATGAAAGATTATGTGATTATTATCTACAATCGGTATTTTATAAAATTTTCTGCATCTTCTATTATTTAAGAATAATTAAAGTATATACTTATAATTTAGTATTTCGGTATCTTGTACTCCATGACCGTTTAACATTTGTTACTACGTAAAATTTAAATGATTATGACATGACAGTGACAATAGTAAAATATGCTTTATATCTTCTTCTGCAGTTTAAATAATATGACTAAAATATATATGTGAGTATACTAGTACAATAAGTTAAAAGAATTTTTTATATTATTCTACATTTTAGTTATTAAGAAAAGTATGAACACACAAGGCGTACAAGGAAGTCATGTGGTGCCCACGTCAGATTTTTTTATAGAAGGTATTTGGTGGAGTTGCCCACCACTGTCAGATTAGAAATGAAAATCAAGCAACAGCAACAGCGATATCTTTGGCGGCAGTAACTCTCGTATATGATATTTACGCCTACGATGTGTGTGTCCAGGTACTTTGTAGGTCTAGTGTATACAGTGTATAAGTCACTACGAGGATTAGGTGCCCTGTGGGTCACGTTTCGGTCATTTCCAACGTAGCTGCTGCACATAAACACCGATAACGCTACCATTGCATACATCATTATTATTAGAAGGGTAGGAGAACGCAGCAACGAAGTTTACAATTATTATGCAGCCAAGAGAGTCAATATTTGAGAGATGAACATTGCAGTAGATTCGTTTTTAATTTCCATGTAATACTAGTTTTATTAGATTTTATGTTAAACTTACCCAGCTCAATCAATAGATCGTTGAAGTTAATCCAAATTTATTACGACCATATCTGCAACAAGGAAAATCAATCAACAAATATAGCTTCCATATCTTTTCATTAGTACCTTATTCATTTATAATACAGTAGGTATATAATAGTCGGGAAGATGGTTGTATGAAACCCTTTGTTATAAATATCCGGCTATTTTTTTTTAAATATATACTTTAGACAAGCGTCAACAATATGCGTTTTGTCTAAAACGCGTTCGCGGTTCGGTTGTGATGTAATTAACTTTTGCGCAAATTGAATTTTGTCATAGCATGACGATTAAAACTTATACTGGATGTTAAACAATTTCTAGGCTTTAAAAAAATATTGGTCAGAAAATTAGTATTTAGTAGTTTACGGTTGTGTTATGCTTTCTGCTGTGATTATAGTTATATTATTATTATTTGTAGTTTCTGTTCCTTGTACAACGTTGTGAATATTCTTAAATTTCCTACGAAACATAATCTGAATGATAATCAGTGTTTGGTAAAGATATCGTTCTCTTTTTAAGTTTACTAGTGCAAAAGAGATAAACATATTAGACAGACGTAACATTAACCAACGAATGAACAAGCATGCATGTGATAAAGAGAAATATACATAATGCCTGTATATCATTATTTCAGAAATTAATGACGTACCGGTTACCACAACACGGACAAACTATATAATTGAATTACAATTTGTAGTGCAGAAATAAACAATTGTTTTATAATTTTCTACAATTTTTACCTTCCGCTTACCTGTAAAGGAAGGTATTGGAATCATACAAAAAATCGGGTTGTGAGTTTTAAGTGGATGAGCACGAATTAGGGTCCTTACAACTCATTTTTGATAGTTTCTCGATGATGTCTGTATGTATGTGTGTGTGTGTGTGTGTGTGCGTGTGTGTATGTATGTGTGTGGTCCGGGCCGATGCCGGATGTCGCATAACTCAAATACGAATTACCCAAAAATTTTGATATTTGGTATTTTACAATTGTATACGAATAGGAAGAGCTCATTAGATTTTGGTACAAATATCTTCATCGGAAGTGATATTTTTTGAAGATTGAAAAAGATAATTGTCAAAAATTTATATAAATTTGGATAAATATAGTATTTATTTGTAATAAGAATAAGAAGCAAAGTTATTTGCAACTCACGTTATAAAAAAATTGTCTTTATCTGGTAGCATTAAAGAACTGCAGTAAAATTTTAAAAATAAATTTATCAGACAAAACGTTGAAATCTTGTAATCCATTATCGGTTGATTTATGTTTCTGCGTAAAAAATATTGACAGGTGAGACGGGTGACAAGTTGACATATTAGCGCCATATAAGTCATAAGTCAGATATTAAATGTAGTAATTGAACGGAGGATGGCTTCAACACAGAAGAGTTTTCGTGTGAATGAATCTTTTGATTCAGGTGATACTAATTTCTGTGTTTGAATATTTTAGATTTTTATTTGTATATTTTAAATGGGCACCGGATTGTACGTATACGTTTCTGTTTAAAGTGTAGATATGGCGGAAGGTTGTGTGATGGCCACGTCAGATTTTTTCTCTGTGTATATTTGAATTTAGCACCAAATTTTGAACTAGATTAAAAGTTTTTCACAGTATAAATCAGTCTTTTAGTTACAGAATTCTTAAAAAAACGAACTATAGTTTTTTTTATATAGTCGATTCCTTGCATTGGTCGTAAGAGTGCTATGAAATATTTTTTGTCAAAAAAATATAAAATTTTTTGTCACAACTGTCCTATTTGTTTACGTGCATTCTGCTTGAAATACAATGTTACAGAGGTATCGTTCTAAATACAGATTTTCGTGTAATTTACATAATTTTATATTTAAAAACATATTTATAGTTAGTTTAAACTAGGTTCGTTTAGTGTTGAAATTTTGAATTATATTATATTAAAAATTGCTGTTAAAAACAGACTTTTTTGAAAGATTTCTCAATTTTTTTTCGATTTAAGACAAAATAAACAAAAAAAACTATCACCAGACGAACATAGATACATTCTTTAACTTTGTAATAGTTTTTGAATGAAGTTTATAATATTATGTAGATTCTGAGATATGATTTTATTTCTGTAACACTTTTTGAAGTCAAAGAACAGGTGTAAATACTGCTCTTAAATTACTTTTGTAACAGATATTGTTCCAAATTTCATATAATATAATTTGCCAAATAATGTCTTGGTTTATAGAGCTACACAAGCACAAAAGAGTCCGAATTTATTTGATTGTCCCAACTACGAGTACTTGTTTGGATAAATATTTTACTGTATTAATTAATTATAATTTACATCATCTTATTAAGCACTACAAATATGAATAATATAGACATCTTTCTTTAATTTTTTTTCAGAATTAAGTCTGACACATGTCACAAACTTTCCCATAACTCTAAGTCCCCATCCATTAAAAGAATTAGGTGTAAAAAAGTTAAAAAACGACACGTTTTCTAACGTCAGCTTAGTGTTGAATGTGTCTTGGACAGACATCAATGGATCGGTAAGAGGCTTATAATTCCACCAGACTTCACAACAGAAAGTCCCAGGTACAAACATTTTACACTGAATATATTCAGGACTTTTCCATACTTTAATTTATTATAAAGACCTATTCGAAATCTAACGACATTTGTAGCCTTTGACATATGGTGTTGTGGTATTAAGAGGGAAGTAGAGTTACTTGTAGAAAAATTAAAATTTTGCTTTATTATTTTATTAATATTATTTTTTTTGACGACTAATGTGACGATTTTTCGTCCACGATAACTTAAATAGTATCAAACCTTTAATAACCAAATTTCATATTTAAGGTTTTAATAAGGATAATAACACCGGATAAGATTTTGGTGGAAATCCGCAGACCGAAAGTAGTACTTTTTGAAATTTGATATAGTTTTCCTTAAATAAATTGGTATCATGGAAAAAATCGATGTTGAAATTTTCGCGGAAATACATGTTTTGAGGTTAACAGAATCCGTTTTGACCATTTTCATTTTCATAATGACGTCTGTGTGTGTGGATGGATGGATGTGTGTGTATGTCAGTATGTTCAATAACTCATGAATGGGAAAAGATAAAATTATGAAACTTGATATTTATATAGTTTAGTATAATGAGCAGAGCTGAAAAGATTTTGGTCACATTTGGAAAACCGGAAGAGGAAGTTTTCTTATAACATAACAATAAATTCAATTTATTTTAAATATGGAAGTAGTCACAAAAAATGTTTCAGATATAAAATGTTAACAATGATATAAGGAATAAATATCGTTAAATTAAGTCTTATCAAGATACTTGATATTTTTATAGTAATTATAATAATTCTTCAATGTTTTAAACATGTCACCTTATATGTATAGGAAAGATAAATACAGCTAGTAGTATACATTGAAAAAACACTTGCGGAAATAACTTAACGTGTAAATTAATCTTATATCTGTATTGGGCAAATGTTAACAGTTTGTCGCGAGTGTTTTTAACACTGTATCCGCATTTGGACAACACGTTCTTGCATTTGAAAAGAGTTAAACGGTTTCTGGGAAGTAATAAACCCATCACGGTGTAATTGACTGACAATCGCCAGATGTGTTTTGATATTCCAGGAGGCAGAAGCTATTAATTAAACTGTGCTTGTAATATTAAAAGCCATTTACACACAGTGTGTGTGTAAAAAGCCAGTAGAGCCGCTTTCAACAAATTACCCGTGTGCTCTCGCCAGCTCTTCGACTCTGCTCGGTTTGTAATCCATTTAACCATGAAACGCGTCGGTTTTATTCAATAAAACGGACCGAGTAAAGTCCGTTTAACCGCACAGAATCGCACTTACTCCACACACATTATTATAATAATTTCATAACTTCGAGTACATACGCTAATGGTATATGTTTTTTGATATGCTGATTACGAATCTAAAAGATTTTTTTTTAAATTAGAAAAATTAAGGGTTGTTTATCTAAAACATTTTTGTAGTACTGCATTGGATTCGTTTTCCTATTAAATACAAACAATAGAAGTAGGTAATGAACATCTTAAATTACATAATACTAGTAAAATAACAAACGAAATTTAATTATTTTTAATAAAACAATAATTACTCCACACAGTGGTAGTGGCTACGAAAAAAATTTGACTGGGAAACATGGAAATTAATTTTGAGATTTTAAGAAAAATTCTTTTTTATTCGTAATCAGCATATCAAACAACATATTCGCCGGGAGCGGAGACATGGTGGGGACAACTGAATCGATACCAGCGCTCATAGTGGTCAAAATTTCGTTATATCATGCTCTTGTTGTAAATAAACACGTGAAAAAGGTGGTTCACAATAGTTGTTGTGTCGTACATTGCAACAATACAGGCAGAAATAGCAAGTGCAAATTCTACACATTTCCAACAGCTAGTTGGAAAGTAGAGAAAAGAAAGAAATGGATAAATGCAGTTAAGAGAAAAAAGTAAGTAATGTATAACCTAATTCTGTTGAAAGTATAATGTAAATATAAAATAAAAGTATAAAAATAGAAATATACCTAAGTATACAATTTAAAGGTGGGTTTATGCTCAAAAATTTATGAATTAGTAATAAGAATGTTGAAGTGAAACGTGATTATATTTGTTAATCTGACATTGCTGCGACTTTTATAATTATTGACATTGATGTTTTTTATTATGAAGAAATGTATCCATACCCATATCCATAGGTTATGTCATCTGTCAGATTATTTATAAATTACTATGACTGAAAATTTGGGTGCCAACTGTCACTGTTAACCACACACTATTCTAAAATAATAGTTTTTGATATTTATTTACATTTTTTATACTTACTTTGTCTATCATAACACGTTATATTGTATAATCTTTCAGATTTGGTATTGCACTTATATTTTTTAGCGATTAGAAATTTATATTTATTAATTTGTAAAAATTTGCCATTTCTCCAAAGTTTATAAAGCATGATTTAATGCGGCCGTCAGATGTCGCGTTCGTCGCGCTCCCTGCGAATACCCTTGCTTAACCTATACCTGAAGTTATGAAACACCCTGTATAACGCTTACATTGTGCAATGCCAAAGAAGGACTATAAATAATATCAAAAATAATACAGTATTCAGTGTAAGTAATTAAACAGCGGTGTTATTTGACATTTATTTATTTATTATTTTGGGTGACGCATTTTTAGTAAATAGCTCAAATATTAAAGAAAATCGGATTCGTTTTCGAGATATGTGTTGGGTATTATGATATATTTTCTAATCGTTTAGTAAAACTACTGGTTAACCTGCATAAACGAAATGCATTTTTGTGTTAACTTTAAACTCAACTGTCTTCGTTATTTCAACCATTGCCTCCTAAATATTACAGGCATACAGGTCTGGCCTAGCGCGTTAATGACGTCACATACTGAGGCAGAGCATTGCCTGCTTGCCCGTCGCTGTGACGTCACGAACTGGGGCGAATCGATACCGACGACCTGCATAGTAATTCACAATGCACATCAGTGAATAGAATGATAAACCACCAGTAATTCTTGTATTTCCAAGAATTTCGATTTTTGGTACAAAGTATAACATTTTTAGAGAAAGTTTCTAATGAAATAGTTCATTAATTCTATACCTACATTTATATTATATTCTATATTAAGTATCAAGAACGTTAATGACAAGACAAAATTGTCTTCCATCGGTAATTCCTTAACGTCATTTTTTGCACTATTGGTCTTTTTTATCCATACGCAAATATTAATTTCTTCGTAATTAATATTAAATTTACTTACCGTTCATTGAACGGTAAGTAAATAACTTACCGTTTTGTTTAGCCTAGCAACCGGTAAGATCAACTGTCTTGGAAACAGGCATGGAAAGTTGATAAAACCGATTGGGCAAATCAGTAAGCAATAAAATAAATAAACGAAGCTTTAACACAAAACCGTTTACAGATCAAAATATTTTTCGTTTATAGCGTAGTGATAGTGCAGTAAAATAAATCCTTTTTAGTGGTCTACTTTGTTATAAGCCCCTTAATTCTCTACATAGACATTTGAAAATATCCTCTCTTCTCATGGTTGTGCTGTGCTGTGATATTATGTTGGCGGCGGTAAACGGCGGGAGTTAATCAATTAGCCGGAGCGTTGTCGGCGGCGGGCGCTAGGGGGCGCCACGGTGCGCATGCAACAGGTTGCGCGGTGTTGCCACACCGAGCTCGAGCACAGAAAACACCGCTCTCCAGCCGAGCCAGGTACAACACTGCCACAATCATAGTGGAGACACCATACGCGAACACATCACGCAATATTTTTAATTAATTTTATGCAATGTATAAGGTCTGTTCAAAAAATACAATAAAACAAAATGTACTATTTAGAAGTTACATGTCTGGCCCCCCTTCAAAGTACTGTCCTCCCTAACGCACCCACTTGGCCCAATGGTGTTTCCACTTGTTGAAACAGTACTGGCCTCCTATTCTAATTCATAACGACATGTCGCTATCTGATGACTAGTCTTGATATAATTTCTGATGTAAGCCGGTTTTAGACGAATATTAATAAAAGCATTTATAAATGCGCTTATAAAAAATATTTTATTTAATTAAGGAGGTTCCCTACACATGCAGTGGCGTACTCAGATATCAGCCTTTAATTAATGAAAATATTTTTATTAATGTAAAAAAAAATTCGGTCAACGGGTGTTAGTTGATATTGCAATTCGTTCAGTTGCGGTGATATATTTTTACAATAATTTCTAATTCACTAATCAAAAAATGCTTGAAGATTTTTTTTTCAATCGACAATATTGTTACAACTATGTGGCCAACCTTCTTCAAATTTTGGGAAATTGATATCCGTGCTTGCATACGTTTATATACCAAAAATTAAGTAAATAGAACATTTCTAACATCTTTTTATTTAATCAACTAATGGAAAGCCATAAGAGCCCATGTAAAATATTAAAATTTAACAATTAATTTCGTTCAAACTACGTGGTCAAAAACTTCCAAAAAATTTAGGTATCATTTTTATGACACAGACAACATAAATTCGAAGTTTGGTTGCATTAGAACATTTTTAAAATGTCTAGGGAACCTTCTTAATAAAAAAATGACAATGTGAAAACGCGGATTATGTTCATATTACAAATTGTCCTAGAAAATAAAACATAATAACTTGGCAGCGAAATATAAATCGTCTAGAGCATACTTTATATGATGCTTTCTAACAAAATCCGCTAGAGGGATAGCAAGATCCTCTTGGTTTATCAAGTTGATATATGAATTAGAATAGGCACCCTGGTATGCTTCTTTTGGAATGTCCTTCAGCTTCTTCGTCGCATTTGCCTGAATCTCGGGAATCATCTCAAATCGTCTTCCTTTCAAGGGTATTTTGAATTTGGGGAACAAGAACAAGTCACAAGGAGCAAGGTCAGGTGAGTAGGAGGGGGTGGGGATGAACAGTGATCGAGTGTTTGGCGAAAAACTCACGAGTTCTGAGAGCCGAATGGGTTGGAGCGTTGTCGTGATGGAAAAACCAGTCGTCACTCCTCCACATTTCTGGCCTTTTGCGACGGATGGTGTCCCGCAGACGTTTAAAAACTTCAATGTAGTAAGCTTGGTTCACTGTGAAGCATTGGAGGAGGTATAGTACAAATACATTTCATCTACCTAATAATCATTAGCGTGTATTAGGGGGTTATTGCAGTCACACAATGGTCAAAACCACAAGCCTGAGATGCGCCAGAGCATACAATACAACCCTGGTAATAAGCGTCGAAAAACTCTTACTCTACCAGTGGAACACTGGGGGTAAAATATATACTCGGGTTAATAAATATGGCAAATACTGAACTGTTCGACTATATTTCTTATCTACGGGCTAATCTTAAACGATTGCGGTTTTGGGCATTGTGTGACTGCAATAAGCCTTTAACGATTATTAGGTACTTGATGTATGCGTGGACTATACTCGTGGTGAGCAACACCCTTAGCATCAAAGAAAACTGTCAGCATCACCTTGACATTAGATCATCGTCTTCAATCGACTGTCGACCACCCTTAAAACGTTCATGCCACTTGAAACATGCCGTAAGCTTCATAGCAACATTACCGTAAGCCGTGTTGAGCATCGCAAATATTTCAGTCCCAGATTTTCTAAGTTTAACACAAAAATTCGCAGCAAGTCGTTGCTCATTCATTCTGAAATCCGACAAACGAAAAAATCTCACTTCACTAAAAACCGCGCAGCTAATCAACAAATGAAGATATCTGCAATAGGGAAACGGTGAATATGACAAATTTTGAAAAATCATGACCACCACCGGGAATTGAACCCGGGGTCTGGGGTTCAATTCCCGGTGGTGGTCATGATTTTTCAAAATTGGTCATGATTTTTCAAAATTTGTCAATTCCCGGTGGTGGTTATGATTTTTCAAAATTTGTCATATTTATTTCTAACATTGGTCACAGCTCTTATCTACATTAAAGTTTAGGGAAACGGTGTTATCATCAGCTGGTCTGTACAAACCTAGCGACACCAAGCGGATTCCCCTGGATCCAACTGGAGCCGCGCAGTTCAAACAGTCCGCGTATTTTTTGAACAGCACGGAATTTTGGTTTACGATATTGTCTAGTCTCTGCTTAATATGCACCGCCGAATTATTCTGTCTCTCGTTTGAGTGTTAACAGCAATTAAATTCGAAACTTAATGAAACTGCGCCACTAGTTGTCCTCTCAACTCAGCTCTCGTCCTCTTGGCGCTGCGATGAGACAAAGGACAAAAATAATTAACGAACTTGTTTGTTCGCCGCCATTTTTCTCTGCAATTACCGCCACAGTCGCTGGCGCTACCGTTGCTTCTGCCGCTTCATTAATGATAATCAGAGGCTTAATTGCTTCACAAACTGTTTCAACTCTTTCCCGTTATCGGAAGATATTAAGTTGTTCGATCTGTGACGAGAATATGTTAATATCAGGCGATAACTAAGTGATTAAAGCCCACGAAATGGAATGGTTATTAAAATTGAGGCTTTAAATGTGTCAACACCCATCAGTATAATGAATTCTAAATTTTAATTATGCTTTTATAATCCCACATAAAAATAAACTAAGTAGGTATACACTGTAGTAGTTACCTATAAAGTATTGCTAAGGCATACGAAGAAATATGTAGCAATCAAGTTTCTCTAAGTGCAAAGAAAATTTTACAAAATTAATGCGTCGCGATTATTTTAAAAGAATTTCTTAATTTTTTTCTTATACTTATTTATCTTGTAATTATCACTTATTTTATTATGAGTATATTAAGTATTTCCGTGGTTCAAATGAGTATATCTCCCTCCAAGAAGGAACGTCGTGCTGAAATTCCACCGGTTTTATTGACCGATTACGCTAAGCGATAAAAATGCTCAACTCATAGGTTGCGTTGCAAAGAACTTACCTACATTTTACCACTTAACCATCTTACCATATTTTTTGTATTTTTGTGTATTTCTCAAATTGGAGGTGAATGAATACAATATTCGTTCTCTTAAAACTCTTGTTCCGTACCTAATCAGATCATCTAGGCAGGCGCGAATCTAGGGGTAGGGCCATGACTCCCCCACCCTAAGAATATTGGAAAATAATTTCATTTACAAAAGAATAGAAACGTAAAATATAAAATTATATCTTTTTATCATTATTTTAAATTGTAAAAAAATAAATTATTGATTCAATACTATTGAATTGATTTGTTTTTTTTTTAATTAAAGGGCGCTCTTAAAAGTGAAAAAATTGTACTACGAAGTCTGTAATGGTAATATTTTAAACCCGATAATAGTCAAAGTCATATTATAGATCTTAATTTGATTTAAGAAAAAAATGTTTTTTTCTGTACGTACTAGTGCCACGTCAGCGACACTTTAAAACATTTACATGGCTCATTTTGTACATACTTTCTGCATAAATTTCGGATAAACGATGTAACCTACAATGAAAATTATGTTACACAATGATAATATACATTCCTAATTGCCTTATTCTAAAAATTATGTCTGTAAAATTCATTGCAATTTGATGAATTTTGATCTCTCTTCTTTCACTTTACTGCAAATTATATTTATTATCAAGTATTCTTATTTAGCTTAAGACAATCTAAACACTCTAATATATTGATATATTATTTATGCCTATTGTTTGTTCTTATTTGCAGAAATTTATGCAGATAAAGTTCACAAAAATAACTACCTATCTGAAAACGGTTTCCAGCGCGACTTTAAAAGGGTAACGTTTAACACAGAACGAGAGAAGTGCCACTATATTCTCACATTACATTAATATAACTACCTAAATGAGGGTAAAACATGTAGTTTTCGTAACCGAAATTTCAAATTTGAGATACCGATTATTATACTTTGAATCAACTGAAAAAAATTGTGCATGAAAGAGGGAAAAACATGAAACGTCACATCCCTTAAAAAGTGTACATTTAATTATAAGGCATTTAACCTTGAATAAAACAAATTTGCCTGCGACGTATTTTCCCCCTGTCTTATTAATAGGATTTTTTAAAGGCTGAGAACCACCCCTAACCAAAATAAAACGAAAATATGAATCCGCGCTTTCTTCTACGTTGTAAGTTGGGCTACAAACATTTCTTATTAAACCGGATATTATATAATACTCTATACTAGAATATATTACTATAGTTGATTTCTTAACTAAACGGAGCAATCTGAAGTTGTCTTGCTGAGTCGTATTTACACTGTGTAAAAAATATCACTAGATTTTTTTGGTGGCAAAATTAAATTTGACTTATCAGCGGGCATACTCGATACAGTCACTGACAACAGCTGACGAGACAAGATGGAGAACAATCGTTTGTTTACATTACAAAGTTTGTGTGATGTAAAACTGGTGTTACATCAGCCAATCAAAAACGATCAGTTTTAGCATTCCAACTTCAGATTGCTCCGTTTAGTTAAGAAATCAGCTATATGTGGCTCAGACATACTTCATATCTGATTGTTCATGTGTATAAATTATGTAGACATGTTTTTGTTTCCATTTATTGATAATCTTGATAACAATATGAAAGAAACCTAGCAAGCTTGTCAAAATTTACCCCGCGTGCACTGGGCATAATGTAATAAGTCGGTATATTGAGTCTCTTACGGAACGCGGTCGGTATTGGTTCTCGTGCACGTTGCAAATTTGAAAATCAATTTTCAGTATGTGTCGGGGTGCACCTGACAACGAACGTTGGCCGTTGGACTTGGACGTCTTGGGCGTTTATTGGAAATCTTTCAGAGCTGTCCAGGGGCGAAGACGTGAAGACGGTGGCCGGGATAGAGGAATTGCATTATTGGTCACGCAAGTGTCACGCTCAGTCTCACGCGCAGCAATTATCACGCGCACAAAGGTCCCGAGGAATGCGTGGAGCGGCGAATATAATGAATCGTTTAAAATCTGCAATATCCCGGTCGTGTAGCTCGCCTCCATCTCAATTGTATTACCCGCCGCCGCCGCCGCCGCCGCCACTTGCCTTCTCTACGTTATTGCTTTGCGCTGACCGACCTCACGATGGCATTTTCAATATGCTTATATTCCTTATATAATGTGCAATAAGTGTGTTTTCTCCCCCTGACGTCTCGGAGCGCCGACCGGAACTTGGAACCCCTCAGCGGTTTTTATTAATATCTGCGGTGACGTCCATTCCAAACTCCTCACTCACTGCTGCGAAGAGCTGCCCACATTGTATGACGACTTCTGTCATTTTTTAATTTTAAACATATCATATTCCTACTATTTTTAATTTTATGTTATACTAAAATACAGAAGCAAAAGTTCAAACAAGAAAATTTAAATTTATATTTTTGTATTGTAAATGAATTTCTCCAGTGCAGATTGCATTTTAATAATATTTAGGAATGAGATTTAGCAATCTGAATTTTAAATTGATCAATTTAAGTACTATTGACCAGTCACTATTGTCAATAGTACTTCAATTGATCAATTTAAAATTCATATTGCTAAATCCCATTCCTAAATATTATTATATTTTTGTATTACCTATTTCAAAAAACAAAAATTCAAGATTTTACCTACCTACAATAAACATGTATAGTTGATTTCTTAACAATCTGAAGTTGGAATGCTAAAACTGATCGTTTTTGATTGGCTGATGTAGCACCAGGTTTACACCACACAAACTTTGTAATGTAAACAAGCGAATGTTCTCCATTTTGTCTCGTCAGCTGTTGTCAGTGACTGTATCGAGTTTGCCGCAAAAAAATCTAATGATATTTTTCTCGTATTTACACAGTGTAAATACGGCTCAGCGAGACAACTTCAGATTGCTTCGTTTAGTTAAGAAATCAACTATAGTAACATGTTTCATTTCGACAAGCATCATCGCATACATTTTTTACATTCACTTAATAATATAATTGGCAAATAGCTATCGGCACCGGCTAGTGGTTGTAAGAAGTACTAGCACTAGCACTACCCACACAACACATCGATCGTATTAACGTCTGTGAGACGTAGATCTTGCTACTGTCTTATAGACGTCATGAGGAGACTAGTGTTGATCGAATTTTAGACGTCTTATGCGGTAGTCTTTAAGTCGTCATTATGTTTTCCAGTTTTAAATCTGCCGCTTACAATATATAGGAGTCCTATATTTGTCTCAAAATTAAGTCGTATATAGGTCATAATTTTATTTAAAAGGACATCATTTGACTGTCGAAAAGATATTAAATAGACGCCATTTGCATGGAAGAAAATAACATCTTTTAAACATTCAGAATGGAGAACATAAGACACGTATGTGACGTCTTTGTGATTACATTTGGATCAGACATTTCAAAGACATATAAAGACGTCTTAACGACGTATTTGTGTTTTATGGGTAGACACTAAAGGGTTAGGTGGAAGAACAGCCTTAGGCTGAAGATAAATTGGAAAAGATTGAAGTTTCAATTACTTTCGTAATACAATATTATTATTTATTTATTTGAAAGAATTATTTTATTCTGGCAATAGCCATCCGAATAGAATTGGACTTGGTTTACCAATTATTTTGTGGCATTGATGAAATATATCTTGACATATAAAGTATTAAGTCTTGGTCTTGATATGAATCTGATATTTTTTCGACAATTTCATAACATCTATAATATAAATCAAATTTCTCCCAATATTATATTATCATTGAAGCTATCTAAACAACATAATAAAGAATCAAGTTTGCAAATTTTAAAATGCAGGCTGTAAAATTTCGCTCAAATCATATATTGAAGGAAATTTAACTGTGCTGTTCTCCTAATGTCCTAATGCAAAAATTTGAATAATTCATCCACTTAAATTATTGTAAACGAACATTTCTTCACAATCACACTGACGTATTCCAGTCTTCGGTCAGTATCATATATGCATATGACCGTACAGTAAGAAGTTTCGTCTTAAGTTTAGCGATGCCGCGTCAGTCTTGGCAAACTGGAGAACCAATTATCGTGATCGCTCGACATCTCGTGTCCGTTAATGAGAGTAGATCGCAGTGGGTTTAATTAGAGCGGTGTCTGTGTTGGATGCTAGGCGCTGGGGAATGTATAATGAAGTGAACACCCCCCTTACCCTCCAGCAAACACAAGAGTGAGCGGCGAGGGTGTTTCTGTGACACGATGCCGACACGCGCCAACCAACAAACGAAGCCGATTACAGACGCGAACGCAGTGCCGTAATAAACACTAAATAATAACAACTGATGGTGCCTCCACCAGTTTTTCATCTTGCGGATTGTGTCCGAGCAGTTTATGTACAACACTAGCGCAAGCACCAGTAAAAATAAAGTGTGTAGCTTTGGGAAAGCTAATTTTTAAAATAGGAAGCCTCTATTGTGCTAGAGTAAATTTCACTTAAGGAGAACCTTGCGCGAAGTACGAATTCTCGTCTTAGAAAGAGGCATAGATGATAAACAAGAGGAAACTACGCTACTGTCTGTTCTACAGATCATCAGCTTCAATATCTGTTATTCTCATGTTGACGTTCATAGTGTTTTGCCTTTTACTCTACCTACCTACTAATCAACAGTCCACCAACATGATAGTAATGTAAATAGAATATACACAATGAAAGTTAAAATAATCAGAATTATTAATGACAATGAAAGTATACTACGCAAACTACACACAAGTGTCGTAATCATTTAAAAAGTAATTGCCTTATTTAACTTGAGCATAATACTATAATATAATACCTTCTTTGCGATTATCTACATCGAAAAAAGAAAAATTTGAAATAAAATAATTAAATAATTTTTTTGTTATTTAAATTTATGTTCTTAAGACGATCCTCTACCGTGCCAGGAAACAGCCAAAAACATGGATTTCGCCCACCAGTCCATAGCGTTTATTTTGTTATCTATATTATAATAATCTAAAGATATTGTTGAAGATAAAAGTACAATCTACAAAATGGTCAATGTAGAATTTTAAAATTTTGCTTTAAAATCGAAATATGTTAATTTGAATTTTTGACATTTTTGTTATTTTTTTAACACAAATATCTTTTATTTCAAAACGAATTTATAAAATTCGATCGGTTATTTCGCAGATCCAAGCTTGTTGACAACTTATTAAGATTTGAAGTTAATTCACTTAGAAATAAAATCTGTACAGTAGCGCGCGAAATTCCTCTGTTTTACAAATATGGGTGCAAAATGTTTTTTTCCATCAAACATAAATTATTTGTTATTATATTTAACAAAACAATATACGCTATAGAGTAGCGTGCGGAATCAATGTTTTTGACTGTTTTCTGCCATGGGTAGAGGATCACCTTGCCAAAAACCGGAATACAAGAAAATTACAGTACAAGAAATAAGAGATGGCCGGGCAAAAGTTCATTTCGCGTTTTTATAATAACGTGTTACTTTAAACTGAAGTAAAATTAAAGTAGCGTTTTGTAAGAATATGCAAAATTGGTGTTTTCATACTTATAAACAACATGGCTCCATATGAATTCAACATTTTCGTACAAACTCGTCATTAATTTTTCAATATGATTTCTGTGACTTTGACTCAGCTCTGTGTAGATCATTCTTTCTCCCCCTTACCGCTCATGCCAACTCTGGCTGCACGGACAGTAATAATTGTTCCAAAACCAGTTACATGCAGTTGAGTAATTTTGAATAATATATCATAGCTCGTTGAAAACAATTGTAAAATGACTATTTTGACACTATTTTATAAATTTAGATTAATCATTTGCAAAAAAATTTAAAAATTAAACTCCGGGAATCAAATTGACAATCCTAGGCTTCTGCCTCAAAAAGTAGAAGGCAAACTTTGAGATAAAACTGCTTGTAGCATAAAGTTGCTATTCGAAATCCGAATCGAATATTTAGTAAACCAGGTCCGGGCGTTCAAAAGCCGCTACTTGATTCATGTCTGACTACGGTCTAAGACTCTGCGTTGTCTTCCGCTAATAGAGGTTATTCCACCAAGTTAATGGAAAAATTATCCAAGTGAAAATTTCTCATTAAGGACACCCTCCGCAAGAGCAAAACCGTGTAATTACATAAACGAAATAGTATCGAAGAAGAAGAAAGAAAGAGTGCAGCGTTCGTGACATATTCTATAATAAATAATACTCTATATCGATAATTCTTTCTGTGTTGGTAATTTAATTCGATATCCGTTTGGAGATGATTGAGTCAAGATTCGGCAGAGGCGAATTCCATCTCCGCCGAAGATTCGGGCGGGAGCGCCGCGGCGCACAGCACAGCGCTGCTGATACCATCTCTGAAATTAGATTGCTTCACGGTGATGGATACTTACGGGATATTGAAGTTATAAACCATCCCTTATCACTGCGAACAATGACAAATTAATGAAATCTGAGCAACTTTTTGCTATACCAGTAAGAGACGTTGCATAGAGTTAGAGTCGGTAAGCATTCAACTTGGATTTTGTAAGTGTTGTCTACGGTATCGATACTCACGATTCATATTATTTCTAGTCAGTAATTTTTATTTAACGGCTCAGAATAAACATACTACACCACCCTTACTAAGAACAGACGGTTTAGTCACTAGATTAAAATGCTTCATATATACCAAAGCCAAAAGGGATTGCTTACAATTCCAGATTTTTAATAATTTTATGAATATTAAGAGCCTAATGTAGTGAAGTTGCGAGTAGCAAAAACATGCTTATGAATGGGGAATGAAATTGAGACTAATTTTGGTCGAATCGATTTCATTTTTTTTTCATTTAAAGATAAAGATGAACTCCACATCCGTTTAGTGTTGAAATTTTAGTTTTATTTTTTGTTTCAATTTTACAATGCCATAAACTTCTCATAATTTGCCTAACTTCACATAACTGTAACTCAGTATATAAAGATAATTTCAACACTAGACGGATCTAGATTGAACTTTTATCTTTCAAATGAACTCTTGTTTGTGATGATACGTTCAAATTTAGTACCAATTTTAATCCGTCTACAAGAGCGCGTTCCCTATTGCTGCCTTTGTTCGGCACATTAAATCTGTATAAATCTATTCTTTTCTCGCAGACAGCTACATTTGGGCCTTAAACTTAATTACGTTACGTAAGAAATTAAAATAGTATAGTGCGCAAAGGAGGCAATAATTACGCGAGGCGAGCGCAAGTTGCCTTTCCGTACAAGTTGACACGCTTTTACTTTGCGCACGCATATCCGCATAGTTAAGAAATGAGTCACTTTGCGCACGTAGAACATGCGTGTACTTTACATTAAAATCATCGTTTTGAACATATTCTTTGTCTTACATGAATAGCAGTGTAATACTAAAAGCGAATTTGATTAGCTTTGAGCATAATTCCTCGAGTTTGTTCGGCGAAGCAAGTTTATAAAATCGATGAAGGTCTAATAAGAACTATTACATAATATAGATTTTGTTGGACGTGAATTCAATATTGTTCTCGAGTTTACAGAAATGCGACAAATTCCAATAGAATTATTATAATGGTTTAGTTGGACTATAGTTTAGCGTTTGTTAATTAAAATCTCGAGTAAAAGCTCTATGAGACAAATTTAACTACAATTAAGTATAATAGCTTGAATTCAACCTAGTAATTTGTTTATAGTGTGAACAACAAAAAATTCAAATCTCGATACTCAGGTACAGCCTTTATATTTACAACCCTTCTCCTTCAAGCACGAAATGGCATTGAATCTTTTTGTTTAACCAATAAATTGTATATAATTTACAACTTGTATATCGCTATAAAGAATCAAGCGGGTCAACGTAAACCCCCAGTGCGTGTGACTCCGTCTCCCTAGCCTGTGTAGTTGCGTATATGGCAGTAAGCAAGGAAATAACACCACGTGACAAAGCTATAGGTGACAGGGGCGTAAAATCAGAGGCAAGGTAGGCAAGCTCAGGGATAATGGAAGATTGAATAAGAGTCTGCTTCGAAGCTTCGTGCCAATAACGGACCTACGCCATACAAATCCTTGATGAAATTTCTTTGACAGTCGACACCGACCGACGCACATGGGCTTTAGATGAAATGTTATTAACCGGTGAAATCTTACAGAGCTGGACGCCGGAAAAAGGAAACTATATAAGTCAAATCACAAGATAGTTAATTGCTAGTGGCTATGGCTACACTTCCTAGATACGATAGCCATTTTTCATTTTAGTTTTAAATTAAAAGTTACTTTTAAAGGCATTGGCAACTTAAGTTTTACGCCATTTAGGATACTTAAATATATACAATTAAAAACATAAAAAAGTAAAAAAATATGCACTAACATGTAATAGTTCCTCATGTATTTGCATAACTAATCCGTAGTGATGTACTTTGATAATCAATTCTTTTTTGTTTTGTAAGCATATTCCTTGTCCAAAAATGTATCAATTTCTATTTCAAGGTACAATTTGTCACAAGGTAGAGTTTGCACATTTTGCCGTCTGTTTCAATAAATATTCCTAATAATTTTATTTTACTTTTGAATAATTGTACAGTTATTTCAGCCACAAAGTAAAAAATCTGATGTGGCCAACACAAGACCTCCCGCATACTTACTTTATTCTTTTTATTTATTATACAAATATATTAATATATATATATAGGTACTACTACTACTACTAAACACAAATATATTTTAGTCATTTTATAAACTGCAGAAGAAGATAAAAACGATATTTTACTATTGTCACTGTCACTGTCATGTCATAAACATTTAAATTTTAGGTAGTGAAATACTAAATTATTATAAGTATATACTTTAATAATTATTCTTAAATGGTACCAGCTTCAGAAAAATTTATAAAAAAAGATTGTAGATAATAATCACATAATCCTTCATTTAAAATAAAAAAATTGTTTTGAATTAATTATTTATCGAAATTTCCAAAATTATATTGGCTTTTTAAGAATCATATTTTAACCTTAAGTACAAAATTTGAAATTTTAATGTTTGATATTTTTTGAGTTATCGTGAACGAAAAAATTGTAACACACGGCATAACGAACGAACGAACACACACACACACGCACGCACGAACACACACACACACACACACACACACACACACACACACACACACACACGCACACAGACATCATCTCGAAAATGTTAAATTCTTACTCTAGGGACTCTAAAACGTGCTTATCCATCAAAAACTCACACCCGAAAATTTTGACGCATCACAATACCTCCCTTATAGAATACGAGGCGGGAGGTAAAAAGAGTTTAACGCTGTCAGTGGCAATTATTACAAGAAACATGCAATGCTTTTTTGTAATATCTCTATCCATCTTCTAAGTTCTACGGTCAGCTCTCCGCACTCTCTTGTCCTGTATTTGTGCTCCCGTATAAATGGGCTTTTTCCCTTTTGAGTATAATTTCAAGAAGGAAATTGAGAAAATCTCTTATATTTCCCTTTTTCATTCTCTTTAGGCCGATCATTTTTCATGCCATCTCCATCCGATCTCGTGCAGTAATATAGTGAGTAGGATGGCGGACGGAGCGGTCCAGTTCAATTAGAAACGGCCAAGGTCCACAGGGACAGCAGATATATGATAGCACACGATCATTTTCCAATAAGAGACACACCGAAAATGCACCGCAAAGAGCAAAGCAGTTTTATCTGCTCTGTCTCTATGTCTTTTAACTTTAAAGACGTTATACTAACTTACAAGGATTTTGTCGTTTAAAATTTATTTTTGTATTCTCGATGCAATTAAATATGTTTCTAAAGCCCGTTTTACATTACACTAAATCTTGAACAAGATCTTGTTCAATTTTTGAAACAATCTAAATTGTGTAGTATCATACAGCAAATTGTGTGAAATATTGCATTGCTTCGTAAATTGTCTGAAAAAATAGATAAGCGCGGCTGTCAAATTATTATTATATGCGAACTGCGCAGAATCACGAACTAAATATTGTAGGTAGGTATATAAAATTGTCTCAGTATAAAACAAAGTTCATTAAATACAAACAAAGCAATTTATTGCTCAAGATATTGTTCAATTTGTTGAGCAATTTCTTGTTCAATATTAAGCGTAGTGTAAAACGGCCATAAGAATATTCGTGTATAATTGACTGAGCTATGGTTAAATCTGACTACAAATAATACAACAGATGAGTGTAGTTGACATAAATAATACAGAAATACATAGTCTCACATTGGGAAGAAACGTACAAAACAATATTGAAGAAGTTACATGCATTTACTGAAACTGAATACAATGTACGATAATTGAAGTGATATGGCTGGCCATTTTCGACAAAAGACTTCTGTCAAAGAAGTAGTTTTAAATATAGGATAAATGGGTTTCAATTTATTTTAAATCATTGTAGTGGCTTTAAGAGGCCCGTCTACTGCCTAAAATCCAGCATAAAATGTAGTAACGTAGCGAGTGTTTTATGGCCAGTACAAAAATGGTAAAATTTTATTTCAATAAGGATTTAATAGAGAAAGAATGGATCTACAGATGGGACTTTTTAAAATTTTGATTAAAAAATTGTACATGAATATCAAAATTCCGAGAAATTAAAAAAAATCTATTTTATGTAAACTTTAGACGTTTATATCTCATAATACAAATTAATTTAAAAGGCACATCTGTAGATATATTCTTTCTTTATTAAATATTTATAAAAACATTATCCTGAAGTCAATAATAATCTGACAGTTTACTCGCAACGAAAACATTTTTACAATATTTTTCAACTTCAAAATGATATTGCATAGCTAGGATGCGGTAAAGTACGAGTTTCGGGCTGGTTTCAGGCAGCTCTAGTAATGGGGAAAAGAGTGGAATGAAAAAAAAAGAAAATTGAGAGTACTGTAGTAATTCGGCAAAAACGTAGACGAGCCGCTTAAGAATAAGGTTTGTTTAATAAAATTGCGTGGTTCGTATATACCAAATAATATATCTACATGCAAGTTCCATCTAAAACAAGTGAAATATTGGGGTTTTATTTTGACTCAAGTTATTTTTTTTTGGCCTATGAAGTACACGGCTATTGTGGTAAGCTCAATATGGAATTGTTTGCCTAGCGTGCTAGCGGTCCCAAGTTCGTTCCCAGGAACCAACAATAATACAATGGATTTGGACTGATGTATTGTTCTTATTACATATTTTGAAATAAAAATCACCTTTTAAATTAGCATAAGTTATAATCATGTTTCTCTAACATTAGATATAATATCCATTAGAGATCAGGTGAATTCTCCATTGTGGTCGCTAATTGCAACCTCACATTCTAACGTCATATGATGAAGGGGGATGCGGGCAGAGAGAATGTAATTAGTGTAGGCATCGCGACGCTCTACGCCGCTAAGTAACTTCATTCATTACCAGCGTGTGCGCACACATATCACCACGTGCTAGAATACACAGAGTGCTGTAATCGCCGGACAACTATTCCAAGTGCGTTGTAATTAATGCGGGTCTCCGTGTCGTTAACATTCTTAACAGGGCGAAATGTACGTTCAGAGAGCCAAGTAATGTCAGAGAAATTAAATATTGCACTCCAAAGCTTAGATCGTTCAGCAATGAACTCCATACAGACCTCTAAAGGTACAGGCTTTACAGTCAAGTTTGTTTCTATTCATCGTTCTGCATCTTGCCATTCAATGATTTACTGTTTACACTTTAACAGCTAATTGAAAAAACTCTTAAAAAACAAGTTTAAAAAATAGTTTAATTTGTTGCATTTAAAACAGTTACGAACCAGTAATTTAATCACCTGCGTAATCGACTGGTAACTTTTAATGTAAAAAGTGTATTGCACTTTGCACTTGCACCAGATAACAACTAACAAAACTACATTAGTAGTAATTTTGATGTTTTTACCTCTCGCCTCATATTCTATAAGAGAGGTATTGTAATGGGTCAAAATTTTCGAGTATGAGTTTTTGGTGGATAAGCACGTTTCAGGGTCTCTAGAATACGAATTTACTATTTTCACGATGATGTCTGTGTGTGTGTGTGTGTGTTTGTGTGTTTGTATGAACCGAGGATTTTTCGTCCACGATAACTTAAAAAGTATCAAACCGTTAACTTAACACCGGATAACATTTTGGTAGAAATCTGCAAACCGGAAGTAGTACTTTTAGAAGTTTGGAAAAGTTTTCCTTAAATATATTGGTACATTATTTATTTATGACAATTTTTGCAATTAAAAATAAAAGAAATTGTGATTATCTATGTGTACAGTTAATTATAAATACAAATTGCTGAATCTGGAAGTATTTAACAATAAAATAAAGTACAATTAATATTCTATCTTGTTGTCCATGATATGAAATTTGTTTCTACATAAAATTAGAATTATTATGACAGTGACAGTACAGTTGACATTTTTTGCTTGCATATTGGTTTACATTATCGTTTACATATTACATGAAGATGAAACTATTAAAATGTAAGTAAAACTATTTATTAGATTAGTAGAATAAGCAGAATTAGGCGAGAGGTCGTGTGGTGGCCACAGCAGATTTTTTAAATTAGTTTGAAATGTGTGATGCCAAAATCTTGTATTTTTATAACAACTGATAGTTTGGTGAAAAACTTACTATCTACCACAAGCTATGGTCTTCTACGGTCAAATTTTTAATAAATCCAGCAGAATTAATATATCAAGTGCATGTTAAATCAATTGAATCCAATTATTGTATTTTGACCGGTTGGTAGTATCGAACTTGGAACCGCTTACCTGATAGGCATTGTGCCATCGCATGCCGTTATAAATTTGTATAGGTACTGTCTTTTTAAACCGACAATACGTTGTAAAGTAAATAAAACTGAACATAGAAATAGTTTTGGTTTAAGTATCATCAAGGTTTTACCATCAAACTTCTAATTTATTATGTAAAATTGTTCTTCTGACATTTGTGAATCAGTTAAAAACTGTATTTATTGAAAACATGCAGATAATACAGAAAAATATGATTTACAAATTAGTAGCAAATAGAAAAATTACTACTTAATAGTTTTTGTTAATTTACAATTTATAAAAGACTAGGTACGTGCCTCACGCCTTTTGTTCATGTCACATAAATAAGTTTCTCATTCAATACATTAAAATAAGAAGGACTATTTCCCTCATAAAATTTAAGCCAATCAGAAGTCTGACAATTCTGAATGTCGTCCAATCAACGTAGAATTACACGATAATTTAGCACTAGTGCAAATTATCGATAATTCGCACTAATGCACATTACCAATAATTTAAAGGATAGGTTTAATGTGATTCTGAGTTGCTGTCAAAGGAAGTTTTTAAATTTTGCTTTATTTTTCATGAGAAAAACAGTGTTTGGCTAAATTTTAATCGGGAAATAGTCCTTCGAATATCCTTCGTGCATGTAATTGTCGATAATTTTCTCAAGTACGCGAATGCATTTGACATGCACTTGGGATATTATATATGATAATTCTAGTTGTGTGATTTCAGTATAAACCGAAATGAGCAGACATCAATGTCAGTCACAAATTCAAATAAGGAAATCGGAAATAATTGTTGGTGTATATAGGTACCTACCAAGGTACCTACTTTTGAATCCAACTATATACCAATACTTCCAATACTAATGCTCTTAAATTACCTCCATAAGCTACATAACATTGGCATCCCAGGCGTAAACGGAGCTTTAGAAAATCATTGTTCTAAAATAATGAAAAATGCTTGTAATCAATAAGAAAATGAATAAGTACAGTATAAAAACAAAGAAATCATTAAAACAGAATACAAATTACGTGGGGTCGGCGACTTTGTGCTAAAAAACTTAAACACCAATGCAAACACAATTAAATCTAATAGGACGTAATTAAAAACGAGAGAGACGGCAATATTATCAAGCGAAATTAAATAATAAATTCATTAGTCTGACAAAGATGAAGAGAAGCGACTACATTGCCTTCATCAACAGTAGAATTGTTATCATTATTTTCATTGAAATATTTCCAGTTAGCTCCTGGGGTATTAAAAACAATGCATATCCTACCTAGCATGTATTAAGTAAATTAAATACAAAATGGATGTTTTGTAAAATGGTTTTCAAGTAAAAATAAAGAAATTACCATAAAATCAACATTGTGAAAGCAATTAACATTATCATAATTACAGTTAACTGTATAATTACATTTCTGTTTATACTTTTATCAAGTATAACGACTATGAACTATGAAGCATACCTTGTTAAAGTATTTAACGTATATATGTTGTTAGAAAATCGATGTCGTCCCTATGGGGAGATTCGTTTCTTTCCTGACGTCTAATTTTTCAATTTCAGATCTCAATGTAGATTCGTATGTAAATCTGGCTCAGTGTAAACAACATGCAAATTGGTTAATATCAGAACTTAATAGAATGCAAACATCACAACAAAAAATTTATAATCTGCCAGGATGATCGGCAGCAAGACACCACCACTGAATATTTTATACGTCATGGACAAACCATCACGAGAATGCCATATTTTATTAGGTAGTGTCTCAAAACAGACGGTTTCGCTTATTATAACAATTATTATTGTTGTTGATCCCACTTAGGTGCTAGTATACTTAGCGTGTAGTAATACTAGTGTAGTTCCTTATTAAATTAATTACTCGTGCATTTCGAGTGCTTCATGAACCAAATTTTGGTTACAGTATACTAGTTATATGTATCATCTTTTCTGACTTTTCGCACTTGTTTTGAATAATGGAAAGTCTAGAAAAACATAAAAAGTCGTACTTTACTAATAACTCTTGCTACGATTGAAATATCTTTTTCAAAAAAATTACACATAATCTACATTAGTATCTTTACATCGGATTGTCAGTATTTTTTCAAAAATTATTCCCAATTTCTAATTTAAAAAAATCAAATTTTGAAATTTGTTTTTTTGAAATTTTTGGATAAATCCGATGTTAAGCATAAAATTATAGACATTTTTTGTAAACAATTTTTTTTTTGAAAGTGCACCAGAATTAAGTTATTAGTACAGTACGAACGACACTTTTATAGTAGGTATACCGGGGCCTTAAAGTGGTTAGAACTATTTCTTGACATTTTTAAATAATTTTTTAAGCATACATACATAAAACAATTTATAATGTACATATAAATTCATGTGTTCAAAATTGCTGTGTATATCAAGGGTTGAAACATGAAAGTAGTTTGTTGGAAACCGAGACTTGACATCATTTATAAATATAATAAAATAAAAGTGCATTTAACTAACGGTATACCTACTTACACATTTGATATGCACCTACTAATTTATGATCAAGATCAATGCACATTTATAAAGAGTCGGCCTGTACTAATAATCCAGTCATTTTAGATAGTTTTTTGGCAAATAGAGGAAAAAATTTATAGATACCTACTTAGCTGAATTTTGGTATATACAGTCATTTTGGCTTGAAGTTTAGCATATGTACTAAAAGTTCTGGTAAATATGTGTTTTCACTGCTACGACCTTGAAAAGATTTTAAAAATGAGATTTTTGCGTGATAAAATAATATACCCAACAAAAAATTTGAAAAATCGCAAGTCGATATTATTATTCGTTTAGAAATAATAACACTTGATTAATCATATAAATACAAATATTAGTGTTATACTACTTATATTTACATTTAAAAAATTTAATTCCGGCTAAACAAAAAACTTGGTGAAGTTTACAAAAGAAAAATACCTAGGTATACAAGAATTTTAATATCGAAAACCGAATGTCAATATTTTACTCCATTCATAAATAGCAGCTATTTTTCTAAATTTGGGATTCTAAATTACGGGACCCAGTAGAGATTATAAAATATTACAAAAGACAAACTACCTACTTATATTATTAGATACCATAAGCTCTATAATTAATTTGATTATTTTAATATACTGCAGTTGTAATTTTCGCGTAGAATCGTTTGCAGTTTTCGGAGAAAATAACGTGTGAAATTTAGTATTCCCCCGTGTGGACGGTGCTTTAGCTCTGCCATTACGCTGCAATATAATGAAGTTTTTAAATTTGCAAATTATATTCTTTATTAAAATCTTTCATAAAGAAAGCAATTTTGTTCCGTTCATAATTAAAATAATAACTCACTTATGAATAAAGTTACAGTAAAGTCTTTTAATAAGGGGACACCTAGCTTGTTTTTGTTATTTCCTGAGCGACGCCGACGCTGTGACGTCGCCTGCGCCACGCGTTGTTAAGTTAATAAGTTGCACATGAGAGAGAGAGCGCGAGAGTCGAGTCGCCTGCTTTCAGCGCTGGACTATAATGAATTTGGGCAGAGCAATTATTTATCCAAAGGTTTAAATTAGAACGGGATGTGGTTAATTATCCCACAAGCCCGCATCTTCTATAAATGTACATTATACATTAAACGTACATATGGTGTATAGAAATATGAAAACACTCCACTTGTATTGTACAAACTTTATGATTTAAGATTCTCACGAACTTGCTACATATAATGTGGGATTTGCCCCTATATTTACCAATCCCTATTTACCACCGTCCCTTTTTTACCACCGTAATTCTTTTACCAATCCATTTTTTACCAACATTATACTTTTACCAATCCATTTTTTACCACCGTCCCTTTTTACCACTAATTCTTTTTTACCACCAACGTATTTACCAACGTATTCTTTTATCAATCCATTTTTACCACCGTCCCTATTTTTACCACTAATTCTTTTTACCACCAACATATTTACCAACGTGTTTTTTTACCAATCCATTTTTACCACAGTCTCTTTTTTAACAAAACCGTACTAAAGCCCCACAAACTCGGTTTTGGCATTTACTACACTAACAAAGCTAACAAAACCGTACTAGAGTATAAAAAGTAAAATGCTGTGGTAAAAGTTGGAGTGGTAAAAATAGAATGGTAAATATGTAGCACAACGATAATGTGGTTATATTCTAATATTCAGTACCTATTGTGATTTTTACTTCCCCAGTTTATACAGGCTGTTTCATAACTTCAGGTACATACGTTAAGGATATATGTAGTTTGATATGCTGATTACGAATCAAAAATAATATTTCTTTAAATCGCAAAATTAATTTTCATGTTTCCCAGTCAAAAAAATTTCATTGTCACTGCCACTGGGTGAAGTAATGATTGTTTCATTAAAAATAATTAAATTTTGTTTGTTTATTTTACTAGTATTATGTAATTTAAGATGTTTGTGTTTAATAGGAAAACAAATCCAGTCTAGTACTTCAAAAAATGCTGCAGGTAAACTACCCTTAATTTTTCTAATTTTAAAAAAATTATTTTTGATTCGTAATCAGAATATCAAACAACATATACCTTTAACGTATGTACTCGAAGTTATGATACACCCTGTATAATAGAGAAAATAGTACCTAATCGTGATTTTTTGACAGGTTGAGAGGTGACGTTTCAGACCTTACCGATAAAAAAAACATAATTTTAAAAAAAGTCGGTCTGTCGATCGGTGTGTCTGCCTGGCAGTCTGAAAGCAGAAAGCACGATAACTTGAGAACGCAACGAGTACTAATTTTCGGCTGAAATTTTATATTTAAGTTTTTTTTTTTTTACTAAAAAGTTAGTTTCATGTTTGTTTATGAGCTTTATACAACCATTATTACCATCTTTATTAATTATTGCCTTCCGCCTCACATTCTATAAGAGAGGTATTGCGATGGGTCAAAATTTTCGAACGCGAGTTTTTGGTGCATAAGCACGTTTTAATTTTTAATCAAAAATTTAGAGTGGCTACCCGAATTTTTTCCCCGGTTGTCTTTGTCGTATAACATTTGCAACAGAGTGTACTAGGGAAAGAAAGTTTTAATTTATAAGTGAATTGACTTTAAAATTTAATTATGTTGTCAACAAAGCTTAGATCTGCGAAATTTATCAAATTCGTTTTAAAATAGAAAATATTTGTGTTAAAAATAGCAAAAATTAGCAATTTTCTTCACCATATTTAGATTTTGATGCAAACATTTTGTAGTTTGTTTTTTTATCTTGACACATGGAACATAGCCGCTTAGATGTATCTAAATTACAATTTTAGTTACTAATAGTATTAAAACTTAAAGTATTTTTTTATATTTAAATAGAGTACCTATCCCTGATACAGCCAGATATATTTCTAGATCTGACCGCTATAAAAAAGATCATGTTGCAAAACCTAATTATCTTTTAACCGTTTTATTTACACTCGAAATTACATTTTAATCAATTTTTATTTTAATATCAAATTGACATGTGACAGAAAAATTTCCACTTATTAATTTCAGTTAAGTTACTCATGCTTAAGGTAGGTACAGTTCCGTTAAACTTTTATATAACCATGGTAACTATTATTGAATACAGTTCTTTCATTAGCTGCGAATATAAACCAAATCAATGTGATTCTTATTCAATTACAGTAATAAGTATAGAGTCTCAATTATCCCACAGCCCGCATCTTCTATAAACGTATATAATACATTATACGTGTACGTATAGTGTATAGAAATATGAAAACACTCTACTGGAATTGTACAAGTTCGTGATTTAAGCGATTGTGTAGTGTAGTACGTTGTAACAGCGCATAAAGTCGAGACATTGCAAACATGCAACATTACTCACGCAGAGGGGGTCGAAATGTTTATGGTGCAGCCATCGCTTTAACCCGCACTGCTACCTAGCCATTCCGCAATCGTTGTTCAGAAAAAAAAACAACTTATATTAACATATAGAAAAATCACGCTAGTGTCACTATTATTATACAGGTCGATTTAAAAACAGCCGACAAGTTTCTGAACATTACTAGATTTGAGCAGCAAATTCAAATATAGTTTAATGATTTAAGCACGAGACTGCGAGAAGCATATTTTGTCATAAGTCAAGCAGTTAGGTATAGTCGTTTTTAGTGGAACTTGTTTTTACGAGTCTGTTCTAATAAACAAACACTAAGCCCATAAAAATAAAACCTAGAAATTTTAAACATTTAATATTTTTGAAGCAAAAAATTCGAGTGTTTCATTTCCAGTAAGTTTTATTAGATGCTTGCCAATCAATTTTGAATTTTAAATGCCAAATTGTAAAATAATGTAATCTTTACTTGCACAGGCAAACTGTAAAGTAAATTTTTCCGCACGCATTTTCTTGCACGTTTCTACTTTGCGCACGCATTTCCGTAGTTAAAAAATTTAGCCCGTCGCACTAGATTCACAGTATACTAATTTGAAGTCTGTTTTAAGCATATCAAAAGTTAATAATGTAAGTTAGCAATTTATTATTTTTATTTTTGTCAAGCTATTTATAATTTTTTAGTTTGCATAAAAGATAGTGTATTTTTAAAATGAGTCTGATTTAACTGGGAATTATTTAAATAGAATGTGCATTAAAATTAATACTGCATTAAAATAAAAAATATTTAGCATTAAATAAATAAAAGAATTTAAAATTCAGCGAAATTGTATTTATAGTGTGCTTTAAAACAATTTTTTGTGCATTAAAATAAATGTACCTACATTAAATAAATATTTTTACTTTAAATAAAAAAATACTAGGTATAACGGAATAATTATTATCATAGTGAGAAATAAATACCGATGAAAAACCTTTTTACCCTTCTAGAGTCCCACATACTTTATTTTTGGTAAAAACTCGAATTTAAACTAAACTAAATGAAAACACAGTTTTACCCTTCTTCACTGCCACTTACCACATCCTCTGTTTTTGTTACAAACTAAATAAAAATACCTTTCACCCTTCATGAGTCCCATATACTCAATTTTTGATAAACTCTTCTTAAACTAAACAAAATAAAGACACCACATATTCTGTTTTTTTCTCAATTTTAAATTCTCTATTTTAAATAGATATTTTTATTTAATGCTAAATATTTTCTATTTTAATGCACAAAGTATTAATTTTAATGCATATATCTATTTAAATAATTCCTAGTTAAATTGTAATCTTTAAAAATTGTATAATTATCTCACTTTTTAGGTTTTGTATCAAACATTGACATACATTTTTAAACATTATGTAATAAATATTTGTTCTAAATTTAAGTAAATTTAAATAAAATATACACTAGTTTCCAATAGTCTCTGTACACATTTACAAAACTACTACAACTTTTTAATACTCTTATAGTAAGTGAAGTATTTTTTGTATGTGTTGAAAGAAAAAGCATTCTTTCTCATACTGTCACGTACAATTTGCTTTAGTTAGTTCAACACGTCAAAAAACAAGAGAAATACCAGCTATAAAAATTCCCGTCAATTGTCCATATCCTATATAGGTTGTAATGGCAATGTTCGTATTTTATTTCAATGTTAAGTGGCAGCTTAAGCTGCCATTGTTTTCAAACGACTGTTGAATTCCTTCGTGCGGATCCAGCAGCACGCGAAACCACGGAACGACACATTAAAATACCATTTGAGTAAGTGCACAGCACAGCGAACAAAGTGAACGAGTCACAGCACCGTCACCCCAATGCAAAGAGGGCCGTCATACAGTTTGACGAGGAGATAAGATAATATACTTTAAATTGATTTCATAATAAACGCACCGTGTAATGAAATTATGGGAACGTACAGGGAACAGGGCTATCTCAGTAATCCGGACGTAGAGGTAGGCCGGATAATCGGATTTAACCGAACTAGTATTATAATAATTAATTATATTATTTATGATTATGAATATTAAATAAGAATATGAGAAGGAAGAAAAAGAAGCAACAAAATTATAGACCATTAAGAGGACCGTCTACTACCTAAAATCGAGCATACAATGTACTAACGTAGCGAGTGTTTTGTGGCCAGTACAAAAATGGTAAAATTTTATTTCAACCAGGATTTAATAGAGAAAGAATGGATCTACAGATGTACCTTTTTAAAATTTTGATTAAAAAATTGTAAATGAATATAAAAATTCCGAAAAATTCTAAAAAAATTCCGATTTTATGCAAACTTTACACGGTTATATCTTATGATACAAATTAATTTTTAAAATTTTAAAAAGACACATCTATAGATCCATTCTTTCTCTATTAAATGTTTATAAAAACATTATCCTGAATTCAATAATAAGCTGACAATTTTCTCGCAACGAAAGCACTTTTACAGTATTTTTCAACTTCAAAATGACATTGCATTGCTAGGATGCGAGTACGAGTTTCGGACTGGTTTCAGGCAGCTCTAGTAGTGGGAAAAAAGTGGAATGGATTATAAATACTCGTGAGTTGACGGCTGAAAACCGCACATACTGTACTGTAACAATTTATCTAGACATCGGTGACTTATAGTACGTAAGTCTACCACACTCAAGTTGAGTACATGCGATAGATGTGTATGTGTATGTAGTAATATAAAATTAGAAGGCTTTGTTATAGTATCTTACAGAAATTGATTTAATCAGTAATGCAGTCTTCTCATCCACTTCGCAGTTGTCCTGATGTTCTTCAACATTAAATGTGTTTTACTTGCTTTTTTGACTGATCTACAATCTATACATTTTTGTTATGTAGATTTTAAAATATTTTACATGTATTATTTTTATTTACCAACCTTATTTCTAATGTAAGTACGATTCTGCTGTAATTTTTAAATTACTATGACTAATCTAGATCAATTTGTGTAATCTTCGATCTGATTTAGATCATCTTATCCTTAAGGATCTTGATTTTGATCTAGATCAAATAAGTATGATCTATGATCTATGATTTAGATCTTTTTCTACGCTATGCTAATTAAAATTAAGTAAGGTAGTACAAATAAGTAATCTGTAATATTTCTAATCTGTTTTAATTTTAAATTGTAGGTTATATCTCTTATCGCTTGTGTAACTACTAGATATTTTTTACTCTTTTTAATGTAAAATATTTTGTCTAGAATAATAGATCTTTTTTATGTTCTAAAAAAGATCAGTAATTCCTGATCTGATCTAAAAAAAAGATCCAATCATAAAATGATCTAGATCATATTAAATCTGAAGATCTTGATCTCGATCTAGATCCTTTTTAAAATAATCTGTCAAAACACTGATCATGTGTCACGTGTACTTAAAATATTGTTGTCCTTCCAGTAACCCTGAAGGTGTGCCGAAACGTCGGTATATTAGAAAAATTAAAAAAATTCTTTAAGACTGCATTCCTGATTAAATCAATTTCCTTACATTTAACCAGTCGAAAAAAACCTTTCATAATAGTTTGTAACTAATATCGGCACATATTTCACTGTATATTTAAGCTTGCATGTAATAAAAATTAATAAAAACTATACCAACTATGCGAAATGTAGTGTCTAGATTAGCTTAGCTGGAGTGTCCGTACAATCAAACAGGATGTCCGGATTACAGAAATAGCACTGAATTACGAATCTTATTGTGAAGCATTCTTCGTTGTACTTGTTCTCTATATTCTTGTGTTGTCTCTGGTCCTGGCCAAGCGGTCGATATTTCTAATTTCGTTAAGATACTTTAATCGAAACGCAGGGGCGGAGCGGCGGCGGCAGCGCGGGCCAGACATGCATAACTTCCGTGAAATTGCATTTAAGTGATTGCTTGTATTTTTTGTTCTTCGATTCAATATTTTATATGGACGAGAACGAGGATATACAACACACTCTTAAATTGATACTTTTTCTCGGGAAGCTGCGTTGTATAATGTTGGAGCGAATAAACTAAGATATTCACCAAACTTTTAATCTTCAGGCTGGGTTTCCACAGATACATACATTATAAAATATTAAAAAATTAAAAAACAACTATTAAATTTTCAATTAATATGTATCTGTAAATTAAATCATACGATTTCAAAGAAAATGAATAACTTCTCGAAAACTACCATGTTTCACCTTACTTTTTATGCAGAAATAAATAAAAATGTCCTTAATAAATAAATAATTATTTATAAAAAATTGAAGCACACTGGTGCCTAAACGGTGCTACTTATGAAAAAATTTTCAAGGACCATTTTGATAGCAAATTTCCTCAGCTTTCATCCTGTCAAAACCGTTTTCCAAAATCTTTGATAGTTTTCGAGGAAAATGCGTTACAAGAAAATTTAGAGTTTCAACTGAAATTTTTTTTTGGGAAGCGGAGCATACCGAGGTGGAGCGAATTTTTTTTGTTTCTGTATGTTCTTAACTACTCACATGCCAAATTTCACTTGGTTATGTATTAGTCTTGGGTTTCAATCAATTTTTGACACTCCTAACTGGACTATTATAACTTTCATTGCGATTTTGTTTAGTATTTACAATTTTATAGATCTGTAACAGATTTTCACAGAATCCCACTATTATTTACTTAAAAAAATTACATTGTGGAAAGAGGTCAAGTAGATGTTTGGTTTTGTATTGTATTGTAGGTATAGCTTTTCGTCCTCTGGGTGTGTGGTGATTTTTTCAATTTAAGCGCTCGAAATGAAAACTGGAGGTCGATCTACGTTTATCTTGTCCATCAGTAATCTGTGCGGCGGTGGCGGCGGCGGTGCGGGCGTCAGTAGCGTCGGTAGCGCATGTCCGACCGATGCTGCCGCTGCTGTCGACGCCTAATTGAAAAGCGGCGGCGACACGTCTCCGCCAAGCGACGCCGACGCCTCGACCGCCACCGTGACAGCTCCTGATTGAAAAATACGGAAACCGAGTGGGATTCTTATCCCCCTGACACCGGGACGTAGGACACCTAGCATATATGAGATTTGCCCCCACACCCTCATAGCGTGCCGTCTAACCCCTCAAATTATATTCAAACACACCCTAATGCATCACAGGAAATTATCATTATCCCCTTAAACTCGAAATTAATTTCATTATGCAGTCCCGCCATTTTCACACGACAGTAACTTCCAAACAAAAATCCACACAACCTCCCGCCATATCTAGAGACTTAACAGGAACGGTTACTGCACTATCAAAATTTATCGGTGCGGGTCGCTTATTATCAAAAGAGTCAATTTCTTAGAATTTTAATAAGTGTGCCCAATACGACTCTAGTTTGGAGGTGGAACTAAATTGAAATTTGAATATTTATTCTAATATTTACACTGCCTGACCTTATTTTTGTGTCAAAAAGGGGTTTAGTTTTCACCGTAAAATTTAGTCTAAATATTAAAAAAATTTAACAATTTTTTTTTTAATTTGTAGAAGAAAGTTGGTTCTGTGACATTTCTGTATTGAAATTTTAAAATTCAAAACATAATACACTTTAAAATGAATTACAAAATTGCCAATGTTTGTAACGCCTATAATAACAAATCAAGCAAAAATTTAAAATTGTAATACACAAATATCTTACAAACAACCTTCCTCTACAAATTAAAAAAATAAATATTTTAAAATGTTAATATTTAGATTAGATATGATGGTGAAAACGAAACCTTGTTTTCACTTGTAAATTGCACCAGTATCCGTTCCTCTTAAGCTAAGTGTCCATGTATGCGTTTCATCCGTTCCGTTTTATACGTCGCAAACTTGACGACGTATGAAATTTAGACTGTACACTTCTTTAAAGGTTAGATTCACTGGTGTTATGACATAATATAATGTATAAATCTGTTGTTTTTTGTATTCATTTACTTGTTTAGGGTGTAAACCTGTTAAGTAATAAAGATTATTATTATTGATAAAATTGGTTAAAGGATTAAGCGGCAAGATGAAAGGGTATGAAATATTTAGGAAATACTAATAAAGTAGTTGTTAATTGTATTTAATTCCAATATTTCGCTACCAATTTTGAGAGCAACTCGTGGTGTCACTCGTTTGGTCACACAACGAACCTCGTGTAACAGCATGGTGCAAAAAATGCTTTAAATTGATCTATTTTAACTTTGGAACGTGCAAAAATGGAAAATTACGAAACATTTTGTCAAAATTTTAAATTGTTATAATTATTTTTCCCTGATGAAGCACCAAAATTGGTAGCGAAATATTGGAATTAAATACAATTAACAACTACTTTATGAGTATTTCCTAAATATCTCATGCCCTTTCATCTTGCCGCTTAATCCTTTAACCAATTTTATCATTCAACGAAGTCGGCGTTACTTCTGTTTATTACATTATTATTATTATTATTATATTTATTACAGTTTTATAAACTTACGAAGCTAGTCATGTTGCTTAGGTAAACCAAACAAATACAAATACTACGAATAACCGTATGAAACCACTTGATAACTGTCAAAACTGTCATATCAAAGCATCCGTTTTCAAGGTCACGCTGCAAATTTGTACCAAAATCTAATGAGATCTTTCTGTTCGTATACAATTGTAAAATACCAAATATCAAAATTTTTGGGTAATTCGTATTTGTGTTATCCGACATCCGGCGTCGGCCCGGACCACACATACACACACACACACACACGCGCACGCACGCGCACACACACATACATAAAGACATCATCGTTTACAAATGTAAAATATCAAATATAATTTTTTTGGGTAAATCGTATTTGAGCATACACATATTACACATCCATCCAGACATAGCAAAACTATCAAAAATGAGTTGTAAGTTCCCAAATTCGTGCTCATCCACTTAAAACTCACAACCCGATTTTTGCATGATTCCAGTACCTCCCTTACAGGTAAGCGGAAGGTAAAAAAAAATCCAATTATCGATGATTGATTTTAATTCAATTTTTATCTAGTCTGACACATTGCAGCATAGTAATATATGCAAATGTGTAAAGTTTGGTCAACTTCTCGTTTCAATATCTTGGAAATAAATCAAAATCGTCGTGGTGCTCGTTGGGCTGATTGAATTAAGGACACAATGGAGGCGTCGCGGCGTCGGCGTCGGATGATTACGAGTGAACTCAGAGACGAGAGACGGCGGTACGGAGTTGATTGTTGCTCTCCTGATTGGCACAAATCCTACGGCCCGTCGGGGAATGTTTTAATCAGAGCCCTTGTACGTTGTACACCCCTGAGAAGCGCGCGCACTCTCACACACACATATGTGTTACTATCCTGGAGCTTATTACTTAACTTTCTCATTATTACATTCGAGAAAGTATCACTTTACTAGTACGTAATTTTCAACAAAGGTTTCAAGCCGGCAAATTAAACTGACCGAAAAGGACAATCTAAAAACTCTTAATTTTGTAAATATTTACTTGACAAGCCCGCATGATGTATAATGTATAATGAAAAGGTGTAAACTGTAAAAAAAACTTTTAGCTAAATTGTAAATGTATGTACGAGTAGGGGAAACCAATAAGCAAACTGAAATAACTACATACTTTATGAATCTTAACAAACACAATATAACACAAAATTAATTACAAAAATATGCAGCACAAGTGTTAATTAACGAATAAAATATGATTCATGTTACTGAACCGATTTCGACGAGACTTGACAAAATGTATTTTAATTTGATGCTCAAATTTAATAATATATCTCAAATCTAATAATTTGCTGCTTCCATAATAATTAATACAAACCGATTTCAGTACCAAATATTACTGGATAAAATCTTTAAGATACCCGTCTACTACCTAAAATCCAGCATAAAATATACTAATGTAGCGAGTGTTTTGTGGCCAGTACAAGAATGGTCAAATTTTTTTTCAACAAGAATTTAATAGAGAAAGAATGAATTTACAGATGTGCCTTTTTAAAATTTGGATTACAAAATTGTACATGAATATAAAAATTCCAAAATTTTTTTAAAAAACTTCCTATTTTATGCAAACTTTACACGGTTATATCTCATGATACAAATTAATTTTTAAAATTTCAAAAAGGCACATCTGTAGATCCATTCATTCTCTATTAAATGTTTATAAAAACTTTATCCTGAATTCAATAATAATCTGACAGTTTACTCGCAACGAAAACACTTTTATGTTTGACTGCCCTATACGCAAGATTTTCTATTATCTATAATGACATTTACAAAATGACACATTTGACAAATGACAAATTAAAATTTAATCTCTAGCGAAGTGTGCCTTTTCTATGATTATTTTATTATTTCTATTATTTTATTTTACTAGTAAAATAAAGAAACTTTATTTTACTAATATTATAAAGAGCTGCTTTATAGCTGCAAAATTATGTTATAAACAGTACTTTATAATGCAGTCGTACATAAACACTTTTACAGTATTTTTCAACTTCAAAATAACATTGTAAGTATAGCTAGGATGCGGTAAAGTACGAGTTTCGGGCTGGCTTCAGGCAGCCCTAGTAGTGGGGAAAAAAGTGGAATGGAAAAAAAGTAAAAAAGTATTCTAGGAATTCGGTAAAAACGTAGACGGCCGCTAAATCAAAAAGTGAATAATATATTTAAATAACACTAATTTAAAAAATTGCCCTTTTATTTTGAAGCAAACACATAAGTAATTTAATTATACTTTTAAGGATACTATAGGTACGTGCGTGATTTGCGGTTAGTACAGTATTTTTTTAAATATGACCAATACCTGCTGACAACTTTCCTCTTTGCATATCTTGAATCTTGAGTACGTCTGCTCTAAATAAAAGTGTTAAGTTAGAGTCTCTTGCAATCTCCGATAATTGGACTCGTTGTTGGGTTTGTTTTTGTTGTTAGCGAGTGTTGGGCTCGCGGGCGCGGTATGTGCGAGGCGCGGGGCGGGGTGAGGGAGGGGAGCTTGCACAGCGGGGAACGGCGAGGAAAGCAAGAGCGAGTCGACGTCAAGTACCGGCTACCTGTATTTATTGTGTATAATAGCCGGCATGTATATGGTATTAATTAGCAGCGGCCGGTACACTAGCAGTTTAGCCAGCGGCGGAACACACGCATTTTATACCATGTGAAATATGCAGAATTTGTTTGAAATTTAAATATTTTTAATAGTGACACTGTAGTATTTACTGGTTTAATTAACAAATTATGACGTTGCAAGTGATAATTTGTCGTTAGTGAATTTATTATACTAAAAATAGAGCTGAAACTATCCATAATAGCCCTGATTCCGAAAGAGGATTGTTTATATTGTTTACGGAACAAAAATTATTTTTCAAAAATTTGTATGGTTTGCGGTAGAGCTAGAGTAACTTTTTGTAGAATCACGCCCAATCACGCACGTCATTTTACGTTTGACTCACGATCACTCACGCTCACGAAATTGTTTTTATAGTCACGCCCGATCACGCACGACGGGTCACGTTAAAATATTTCTATGAAATACAATGACTAAAAAGTGTTACAGTTTTTATCTTTTTAGTACAATTGGATTCGCCAGCTTCACTAATAAATTAAATAAATTTATTCATTATACAAAATGGGATAAATTATTATTTATAATAAATAAGGTAATAATTATCCAGAAATGCAGTCAAAACACAGTCTCTTAATACATTCTTCATTATTTACCCCGACAGCGTGGTCCAGCGTGTTAACTGGCTATCGCCGGCTAACGTGCTTTGACGTCAGTCAACGTGAGATCGATGGTTCGAGTCTCCGTCGGGCGACAATGTGTGATTTGTCGTAAAACTAAAAATGCCCAAGGTCTGGCATTCAATCACACTCGGGTGTTACAATCTACCCACTTGTTCACCTTAAATGTAGTCCTGGTTGCATAAAGAATATCTCCGCTGCCGCTGTGGTAGAAACCACAGATCGCCGCACGGATTGAGGTTCTGACTGCACCAAGATGAATGGGTAAATAGAGCAAGAGAATATGGAGACTGATCCCCTCCGATAAAAGGATCTAGAAAGCTTCATGAGAAGCGGCGCTACTCCCACGGGAGTGTTAAGCCACTATATATATTATTTATAATATTTATTTATTATTTATACCTACAGCTACTAATAATAATAATATAATACTAGAATTTTTTTTACTACAAATTTATTGTAATATATTGCATATTTATATAGATTGCTCAATTACTTTATTGATTACCCCTGTTTTCTCGCTACTGTTCAGTTTAAAATTCCTATTACAAACACCAGACGTAAGTACAAAAATTACTTACATAGTATTTGCAGATTAGTAGGTATTATAGCTGCCTATTTATATTTATAATGTTAAATAAAACATGCTTCTTTTAAAATTCTCCAACAGCGGTAGATGAAATTAAAATAATTTGGTAGAAATACCGAAACTTGCTAGTTGCTTTTGCAACCAGAAGTGAATATAATATTTCTGCAAGGGGAAAACACTCCCAGTCCAGTTCTGGTGTTAGCGAGCAACGGGCGCAATAACTGGAAGTTAATCAGACGCTTGTTAACATTAACGAACCAGCCATTGTCACTTAGCCGAGCACTAAAAATGTCATTCGACTCTCTAGTTATACTAGTCGATAACGAAGCCTTTCTGACCTTAACGAGTAGCGCTTGTTATGGGAAATTCTATAGGGGCGCGTGCCACCTTTCAACGGTAGATCGTACCCTAAAAAATGGGTAGAGAAACCCCATTGTGAAATAAGAATTGCGCCAATTTCAACTATTTAAATTTTTATTTGACTGGTTGATTGTGCGATAAAAATAATTTTCAATTGAGTTAAATTTTAAATGAATTTTCCCCCAACCCCCAAACGTCGGCCGAATTAAAAGTTTTAAAGATCAAAGAAAAGCATCACGAAAATAATTATCTTTTTCTCCGGTCTTAATCTCAAATTAAACGAAATAAAATTGTCTTGTGTGATTGTGAGTTGCGTTCACATTAGCGTCAAAGATTTACTATGACACATCATGACAGACAAAACACTGTCTCTCACTATGACAATTGACAATCGCTAATGATGATGACGTAGCCTACCTGCCGACCGGACTAATTAATATATTCATGTTTGGTGCGTCGCCGGTGACAAATAGACAGGCGGGGCTATTTTTGAGTTTGGAATCTGATAATTAACTGCTGACAGGCTTCGCTAATGAGATTATAGGCGCAAGAAAATTAACTCGAATTTATTAATTAAGTTTGTTATTGACTGGAAGCAGCACAGGTATATTGTAATTATTTTACACAAAGCAAAGATGTTGATGCTGTTTTCTCTTTGCTGATTAAATGAAACGACGCCGAATGAATTAAAATTTATGGAGAACCAGAATTTAAATTACATTCTCAACATTTATATTTATTAAATACTGTAATGCTAATGCTTCAGTTAACGATGATTATTTCTCACAAAGTTTGCTTTACCAAATTGTAGAGACCATGAGTCCTTACATCTTTGTTTCTTGAGTTGTTTCTCTTTTGATTGGTTCAGGCGCTGGGACGAAGTGTTACTTTCTAGAATTTTCGAGAAGTTTAGTCGTTGGACATTTTGATAATAAAAAATATTGACAGTACCTACTCGTTAAATAAATTTGATTATTCACATCATCTGTCATCTGTCAAAAAGGCCAATAAAAATGCAGAATATTGAATTTCACAGCCAATCAAAATCAGTAAACTGGATTATTTTGTACTAGTACGCTTGTGTGTCGACTATTTACTACTTAATTTAAAACTGGATCTGATTCAATGAATAATCTCTTCAATACCATTCGTATTCATAGTTAACTAGATTATTTTTCTGGTAGTATATTATACACTCATGTACTTTGTACTTGCGAATATCTATACCCAAGCACAAGGAACAATTGTAGTACTACCAGAAAAATAATTGACAACTATGATTACTTATGGTATTGGTATTATAAGTGAGTACATAAAGAAATAATAGTGTACTTGGGAGCGCAAAGTTATTATTTAAACTTGATTTAACAGTTAACAGCGTTAAAATGAAGGTTTTAATAATTATTATTCCATGATCTGATCGATAATTTTAAATTTTAAGCTCTGAATACATCAAAGGTTTACATCTTCGTCAAGAATATAATGCTGCCACCAATTTCAGTTGACACTTGAATTAGAATGTAAAAATAAAAATAGTAGGTACCTATAGTAATTATAAAGAGTTTGCGGCAATGTCGGATTATGGATTTGCTTGATCCTCGTCAACTGAAGACATAGAATTGATGTAGTAGAGTCGGCCAGCAACTTGGCTAGCGAGTGCTCGGGCAGCTCTTGTTAGCACTAATGAAATGGCATGTGGCTTCAGCTAGGGGGTGGAGGGGGCGAGCGGGACAGTGCGGGGGTGTGTGCTATGTGCTATGTCTGTGTGCAGACTAACGAGCGAATGGCCCCTGTTACACTAATGAGAAAAGCTCGGACTTGAAAAGCTCATTAAGGGTAAAGTGCTGTGGACACTGCGAACTCCGATATGTAGCGGACATGCATTACCCACCCTCTTGCCCCTGTTGTGACGCCCATGGACCTGTCATTACAGCGTTTTGTAAATATATTTAATGTGGTTATAATGCAAGCAAAAACCTAATGCAGCAATGCTTTTTAATTGCTTCATTATACTCTGACATTCCGTGAACCAGAGAGACGGACTAATGGACATTTATTAGCTACTTTTTATATTACAACTGTCTTTGCGCAACATACATCTACTTTACATTCATAAACACAAACAGACCAATAGAAATATTTGTTTCACAGTTTCACAAACCATTTTGGGGATTTGGCGGGAGATAATTTGAATCGTGTATAAGTATAATGTAAACAAAACGATGGTACTGTTGTTAACATAAGTACCAAATAATAATAAGACACACAGCGTATTAATAGCAATATAAATATATACAAAAGTGCAGAAAAAACAATAAAATAACAAAATATAATTACAGTAACTGAAATATTTTGTATTAAACATTATAAATCTGTAGATAACAACCGTCAAATTTTGTTATAAAACTAGCTGCCAACATAAACCAACTTTCTGTGCAGATAAACCTCTTAATAGCTACAGAGATTTATGAAAAATACCACAATATATCTATTCTCAAGTTATTTGACTTAAAATTTTTGTTAAAAACTACCAAAACTGTAAATAACTACCGCCAAATTTGTAGTTACAGAACATCAGTACTCACCACCACACCAATCAAGATCTATACGTGTAGAGAACCCTCTTTGAAAGTATACACCACAAATATCGTTCACAACAGCACTTCCACCAAATAATAACAACAACAACACACAGTTACTCCTCGCCGCTTGGCCGAGCGGTCCACACAGCATCAGTGCACTCAGTCGAATGAGCGCCGTCCACGTTGCTGGCGGACGGCGAGCTCAGTAGCGCGCGATGCGCCGCCGCACAGCCCCAGCTCCTGCCGCCCCGCACATAAATTGAATGTGTTCCTTATCAAAACTTGTTACACGATAGCCTTTATTGGTTTTTTTCTTGAGAGCTGCACGCGCCGCAACCGCAAGAGGATGAGTATACGGGTAATTTGATTATGGGAACTGCCACCAATTTTTTAGAGATGTTGTATTTGCTGTAATGGAAATACAGTATTTGGTAATCAAGGAAGATTAGAGGGTGGTTTATCAACTCACATGTACACGTTTTTTGCCTTTTTAAAACTTTTTGGTTTATCTAAAAAAATAATTGCGAAACTAATCTAGTACCTAATTGGAAATTGGGTAGTTCTTAAATTTGAAAATAGTTATTTGTTTAACTAGGCAAAAAAATACCTATTAGATTTGCTGCCGCGGCTGGAGTTTCATAGACGAGGCTTAGCTTAGGCAGCAAATCTGTATTTTTTGCCATGTTAAACACATTTTTTTCGGCGATTGTTATTAAATAATATTAATTTAGTAATTATTTTAAATATATTCATAGGTGGTATCGCAATCAAATTATGTTGCTATGCGTATGTTAACATTTGCTATGAAAAAACAAAATAGGTTAGGTATGTTGATAAATTTTATAAATGTCATAAATTTGTTGATTCACCATAGTAACAATTACTTTTGCTGCCTATGCTTTTTTTACTATTTTTGCTGCCTAGGCATTTTGCTAACTGTCAGCTGTCAAAAAACAGCACTTTTAATGTCAATTGCCGAAAAAAACTATTACTAAAATTATAATTAAAAAGCAATTATGGAATTTGTGAAAACAATCACCCAATCCTATATTTAAGCCGCTACACTGACTGCAATAGAATCAGAATTTACGATTCTTGCTATATTGCTCAAATTAAAAATCTGAAATTTTACATGAGTAATGAGAAAGCAATTAGAGAAAATAAAATTTAATTTTTGCTTTGTAATATTACAATTCGTGGCATTATTAATGCATATTAATTGGTTTTGTGTTAAATAGTCGATTCCTTGCATTGGAAAAGTTTTTTTGTCAAAAAAATACACAACTGGTTAAAAAGATTGTAAAAATTGGCAAAATATACTGTTTTTACTAATTTATTACCAAAAGACTAGGAAGTATTTAAAAAATGTAGCTTCATAGCACTCTATAGAGTTAGTGTAGGTGTTATAGCTGGGGCGCAATTCGAATATAGCGAGGACATTTTTTCACTATATTTTTGTTACAAGTATCTATAGAAGCTTCATAAAATCAACGGTCACCTATGATTATTAAGAGAATTTATTTATTGGTGGCAAGAAGGTAAACTATTATTGATTTGAAATCAGTTTTGGTGTAGGTATTCATATTTATATGCAAACTCTCAAGACATTTTCTTCTTAAATCGTTTGTTTCATTATGTAAAATTTTAAAGTTGTCATAATCAATGTTGTGTTTAGTGTTTATTTTATGTTCCACTAATGCACTATGCGCTAAATTTCCAATTTGGGTATTTTATTTATGTTGATAAAATTCGTTTAGAATATACTGTTTAGTTTCACCAATGTATCGAAACCGAAACGTCAACTTTATAATAAAATAATTATTGACAACCACCGAGTTTCTTCTTAATTCATTAGTTTTATTATTTAGGTTTTAGGAAAACTTTGCAAATTTGGTCAACAAAGGTGACGAAAATAATATATCGGCTAGGATAGTACGAAAAATTTGTGTATTATGAAATTTATGATCGAAATAGCTAGTTATATTGTTTCACATGAATGTTGAATAAATTTATTGAACGAATTATCAACGTTTAGTGTCATCTCCAGTAGGTAGTCGTGTTTTTTATTGGACACTCGCAGTGCCTATGCCTAATGGCCACATTCTGTAAACACAGAAAAACTATTAGTAGCTCCGGTGTTATTAAAACATATTTATCATTTTTCCTAATTGTGTTTCAACATCATCCCGTAATGGCTATGCAATTATTGATGGCACTTACTGTAGTTTAAATGGATTTTGCTGGTGCCTACTAAGTGCTATTTTTTACTAAATGATTAAACCTACACGACAAGAGTAAAGAGTATAAAGTCTTCATAGATAATTCTACTAACTTTAATTTTAACTCATTTTATTATTCATTAAAAATATCAGTCGCAATCTGATGCTGGGAAAAACAATTAAACTTGTCTGCGTTCAACAAACACCAATTACTGAAATGAAATCAATGGACGATAATAATTAAAAAACTAATTAAAAATGTTGTAGGGAGTTCGCTCAGCGCGGTTTCATGAATTCATTGACCGCTCATAATCTACGTAAATTATTTAAAACATCAGGACAAAATGTGCTCAGTGCCGCATTAAAAATACATCACGTTTGTGCAATTTATTCATCACTATTTAATGCTAATTTTATGTTTTGTTTTTATCTGGAAGTGACACTAAAGTGAATTCTTCTCCTTGACTTCTTGTCGCTTCCTAGTGTTGTGTGTATAACGTCTGTTATTTACTTTGACTTGACTTTGACTTTGAATAAGCGATTTTTGCCAATGTATAAAGTCTCAATACTAATACGAAATATCTGATGTGGCCAGCACACGACCTCTCACCTAATTCTGCTTATTCTACTAATCTAATAAATAGTTTTACTTATATTTTAATAGTTTCGTGTTCATGTAATATGTAAACGAAAATGTAAACCAAGATGCAAGCAAAAGATGTCAACTGTACTGTCACTGTCATAATCATTCAAATTTTGTGTAGAAACAAATTTCATATGATCATGAACAACATGATACTGTTATTTCAAAAAAGTAGAATATTATTTGTACTTTATTTTATTGTTAAATACTACCAGATTCAGCAAATTATATTTAAAATTAACTGTACCCATAGATAATTATATTTTCTTTTATTTTTAATTGCAAATAGTGTCATAAATAAATAATGTACCAATATATTTAAGGAAAACTTTATCAAGCTTCAAAAAGTACTACTTCCGGTTTGTGGATTATAATTTTCCTTGAAAAAAGTGGTACATTATTTATTTATGACAATTTTTGCAATTAAAAAGAAAAGAAAATATAATTATATATGGGAACAGTTAATTTTAAATACAATTTGCTGAATCTGGTAGTATTTAACAATAAAATAAAATAAATATTTTACTTTTTTGAAATTACAGTATCTTGTTGTCCATATAAATACCCTCTGTAATTGAGATATTAATCCTGTAGAGTGGTAATAATAATAAATAATTATACATTTGATCATATGAAATTTGTTTCTACACAAAATTTGAATTATTACGACAGTGACAGTATACAATTGACAAACTTTTGCTTGCATCTTGATTTACATTATCGTTTACATATTAGCTGAACATGAAACTATTAAAATGTAAGTAAAAACTATTTATTAGATTAGTAGAATAAGCATAATTAGGCGAGAGGTCGTGTGCCTGTGCTGGTCACATCAGATTTTTTATTAAAAATTTAAGTTACCGTTTAATCATATTATGATTCCATAATTTATTCGTCTTGCTGCAGTCAGAATTACAATACGTGAACGTGCATGCAGCTTCGTCACTATTGTATTGTAATCAACGCGGCATATCGGAGTAATTTTTATACAACCAGTTTACAACTGCTTGAAAATACTCGTGTATTTAAATTGGAAGATGTTATTGCAATTTTAACGACAATCACACGCTTTTTGGCTCAGAAATTTAAACCATTGATTTTGAAGCTAGATTCAGACCCAGGGACGTAACTAGGAATGTTTTTAGGTGGGCCGAGGGTAGGCCAGTAAAAATTAAAGTGAGTCACACACAAATTTTTGTTTTGAAAAATATAGGAGTATGCCAAGCGAAGCGAGGCGAAATTTTTTTTCATTGCTGAAGGAATTTGACATATTTCCTCCTGAAATTAATTTCATAAGAAAAACAGTAGATACCCAGTTAGAATATGATATTTAGAGATAAAGATTGCACGAGCACTCAAACTGACAAGTTAATACATTCTATTCAAAATTACAACATTAACCAGAAATTACTCTATATCTATCCGCTATTCATATTCATAAAGATTATTTTGCTTCAATTAAGTAGGTACCTATAAATCTCTAGTATATGTAAGGCATTATTATGTTTTAAATTTAGGAATCTCTTCTGTAAACTAATGTAAAAATACTGTAAATTTTTTGGGTAGGCCACTGGGTGGGCCAAGACTTTACAGGGCCCCACCCAGGCCCACCCCTAGTTACGTCCCTGTTCAGACCTATACCCAATAATAAGTATAAGTGATAAATTAATCAACCATAGCCGCTTATATGTTTAAGCAGCAAAGTATTTCAGTTCAGTCTGTTGGGAAATACAATAATTAATCAACGTGTTAATTTTGTCAACGTGAATGCTTAAATTTATAAATTAGTTGCTTATAATACAGTCAAATTAAGACACAACAAAACGGTTTGGCGAAGAAAAGTCTATGGTTAAAAATAACGCATTAATAATCTGACTTGAAATGTAAAATAATTAATAATCTTACTTGTAAAATAATATCGTATGTGTAAACGCAGTCAATTTTAACCTCTTAGATGGCACAGAGTTCCCAGTTTTGGTACAGGACGCGCGCAGAATGTTATAAATTGAATTAATGAATGCGTTTGGGTAATTATCACGGTGGCGCTGGCGTCACCGAATCAACACTGATTTTCCATTTGTCAGACACGGGAATGTAATTAAAAGGCCACGGTGCGTGGTGCGTGCCACCCCCAACCCCCCCCCCCCCCCTCTGAACCGTGATTAGCAGCGAGATAGCGCCAATAGCCTGCGCTAACGATAACACTAAACGTGCATTACGAACAACGTCTTAATAATTTAGAATAATGGCGAGGAAACGTCTGCCGCCTCAACTCATATTATACAACACAGTTTTTCACTTTTAATTAATCTAATGCCACTTTATTTCGAGCGGTCTAAAACAATGTCATATACTGAATCTTAATTTCGCAAGTCATGCAGAATTTATGGCTGTTAATTAAATTTTAATTTCGCGGGGCTTTCAGGAGAGTGCGGCCTGGCTGGCTGAAGGAAGGTTTTCTGTTTTCTCTCTGTACTCTGTTTGTACGGAGTGGGTGGTGGCTGTGTGTGCTTTAATTGTCCAGTCATTAGTATGCATGTATGAGTGCCATTATGTCATTAAAAATGCATTAAGTTTATCTATCGGCGCGTGGTTCGTCACAACGCGGAACTAAATACTCTAGTTGCGATGAGACTAATTGCGAATCACACCGCTGTTACATATGTCCTAATTATCTGGATGTGCATATGACATTTGATGATGGACAAATCATTTTAACTGCATACACATATCTATTGATGTAATTACTGATGAACTACATTAGGTGTAGTTAGGATTTGTATTATTAAAAAAATATAATAACATTTTTATTCCGAAGCAAAAATTTTCTGTTATAGGTTTAGGTCATCTTTATTTTAACCTTCATGTTTTAATTATTTTTTTTTATTAATATCATAATATTGTTGTATTGCGTTGTATTGCGTTGTATTCATTTTAAAAAAATGCTGCTAGTTTATATTTTTGAATTTCTCCTGAAACATATTAATATAAAAAAGAAAACTAAAATTAAAGATAAAAATGATCACGACCATGATATTTGAAAGCGATTAAGAGTACTGATAAGCCTTAATTGTTCTTAATAAAGCTTTAATTAATTTTTAAAGTTTGTGTGACAACCTGAAAATCTTCTCAAACAATGGGACCGGAATTAAAATGTACTCATGTAAAATAAAATGTTTTTAAATATTACAATATATAAAATACAATTTGGAAGTTTCTTTATTACTGTAGAATAAGAATGCATGTGAACATATATTCATCAGATATATAATTTATAAATTTGTATTCAAAAATTTGATCCTGAATTTTATACCACTATAGCGCGCTAGCATAAAATCATACTTTTTTAGTAAAATAGATGTGTGAGAGAGCTCGAGAGAGAGAGAACGCATTACTGTGACGTAGATGTATCGATACGTAAAATCTCAAATATTTAAAGATCTATTATCTTTTTGAAAACTTTCTTCATGGCAATAACTCATTTTTGAGGTCTCCATTCAATTTTATTGACTAGATTGCTAATTTGCTATTATGGTAAAGTACCTACTCTATTGTTGGTCGTAGAAGATTGATTTTTTAAAAAATTGTTCATTAAGATATGCTCTTAAATACTTAAACTTATGACCATTTTTTTGATATCTGACAATAATTGACCGTAATAATTAAATTACCTGGTAGTGGTTGATTGCAACGTGATATAAGACAGGATAAAGGATAAGGCTGGGAATAAAATTTGGGGCTGAAAAAAAAACGTAGGTAAATACGTTTAACACAAAATTAGTAAATTTTATACAAAAGAGGCACTGACCTTTAACCCGAGGCTACCTGTTTACTCAAGGTTCGCAGGACCTTCAACAAGAGAAAAACAAAATTAATAAAAGAATAGTATATTACATTACAAGTGAAGAAACGAAGAATTTCGCTCACGCATGTGGCAGTTTTGTGCACGAGGCGCAGCCGAGAGTGCAAAAGCACACAATGTGAGCGAATTCGTTTCTTCACAAGTGCTGTATAGCGTTTTGTTCAATCCTACGAGTATTTTTATTTTTGAAGCAACATAGGTGAAGTGGCCTGCACACAACCTTCCGCCATATCTAGACTTATAAACATAAATGTACATGTATACAATCCGGTGTCCCTTTAAAATATACAAATAAAAATCTAAAATATTCGAACATAGAAATTTGCATCATCTGAATCAAAAGATTCGTTCACAGGAAAACTCTTCTGTGTTTAAGCCATCCTCCGTTCAATTACTACATATTTAATATCTTACTTATGACTTATATGGCGCTAGTATGTCAATTTGTCACCCGTCTCACCTGTCAATATTTTTTACGCAGAAACAAAAATCAACCGAACATGGATTACAAGATTTCAACGTTTTATCTGATAATTTTATTTTTACTTCCTTGTTTTAATTTTACTGCTTTAATGCTACCAGATAAAGACAATTTTTTTATAACGTAAGTTGCAAATAACTTTGTCTCTGATACTTATTACAAATAAATACTATATTTATCCAAATTTATATAAATTTTTTGACAATTATATTTTTCAATCTTCAAAAAATATCACTTCCGGTGAAGATATTTGTACCAAAATCTAATGAGCTCTTCCTATTCGTATACAATTGTAAAATACCAAATTTTTGGGTAATTCGTATTTGAGTTATGCGACATACGGCATCGGCCCGGACCACACACATACATACAGACATCATCGAGAAAATATCAAAAATGAGTTGTAAGGACCCTAATTCATGCTCATCCACTTAAAACTCACAACCCGATTTTTTGCATGATTCCAATACCTTCCTTTAAGTAAGCGGATGGTAAAAATAGTTCATTTAAGTCACTTAAATTAGTAACATATAGTTAAATTGGTAAAATTGACTAACGCAGTTCGTGCAATTAATCCTAAACACAATCAGCAATGTCAACCATCATACAATAAGTTTGGTTAATGGTCACTTTGGCGCTATCTTCTGCAACGCCCGTGCCTTCAATAGAACACTATTATATTTTCAATTAATCGAGCTACAACCCAGGTTCTCATTATGATAAGCTCATTTCTTCACGTGACAGCGTTGTTGGATTGGCAGCACGCGGCTGCTGTCGTCCATGCATTATTCACAGGACCGTGTAGAGGCGCAGGCATTGTTTATAGCGGCGCTCATTATGTTATTGCCTTCTTGCCGTCCTGCTCCTGCTCAGAGGCCCCCGCACGCCGCTAAATATTTATGTTAACGTCACGTGAGATATGCGAGATGTGCTGCACGAACTGAGGGACACTTACATGTATTATACAAGGGCAAGGGCGACGGAAGAGTTTGACCAATACAAGCTACGCTCTGTTGCAACGTTTATTTAAATTTGAGTGTACTCGTGTAAGAATTAATCACGAACAAGTTTTAATTTCAAAACAAATTTCATAGTATCTTAAACAGTGGCGCACTCAGGATTGCATCTTGGGGGGAGGCTAAGAATGTTTTAAATGAAACAAGGAAGAAATGCGCCGCAGGCGAAATTTTTTTCGAGTTCAAGGTCAAACACCTTTAAATTGAAAGTTTCATTTTTTTAAAGATAAACAGTTGCACGTTTTACTCTCTTTTTTGTGCACACACGTTGTTTTTTCGGCAGCTCTCTTGATGTAATTTCATAAGAACGACTCTGAGCAGAGTCATGTCAGTTATATAGAAAAATTTAATTTAAGTAGCCGAGCATATACTATACATGCTAAATAATTATGAATATGTTAATTTAGTTGCATCTTTTTAGTTTCACTCCCAAGTGCACCATTGTTTAAGTTCAAAATTTCACTACAAGGTTCGCATTCTTATTAAAATATCCCAATAATCGTACCACATACGTTATACGGAGTGTATATTATTGTATATTTGAATTATTTGAATGTAAGATAATCATAAAAACAGAAAAAAGGCGATTATTTTTAGTCTTCAGTGAACCTTAATAATCTTACATAATGTTTAAAATGTTTAATGAAAAAAATTGAAAAAAGTCCAGTCGTCTGGGGAGGGCTCAAGCCCCACGAGCCCCCCTCCTTGAGTGCGCCCCTGATCTTAAGAGAACATTCCTTGTATTAAAATGAACTCTGTAGGTAAACTGCCTTCATTTTTTAGAATTTCTAAAATAGTTATTTACATTATAAGTGCGGTAGGTTTGATTTTACAACGTGATGTTTTATATTAAAGTACGACGGAATACTTCATTCATCATCAGCTTGTGAGCGATTATACATTGTGATAGTAATAAAATCATAAGAAGATTTTTCGCCATGGTGGTTGGCAAAGTCTTTATCAACAATATTGTTCATTACCAGCTTTAAAAATTGTTTGGTGGCCCAGGGGTCGGCGGTCATGGACACCATTCAATCTGTTTTGAAGGGTCCCGTGCCATATTTTCCATACCTTTTGCTAGTCTAGAATGGCGGCGAATGCTTTCTTCAACGCATCTCCCGTATAATTTTTATATGTGCGCCCTTCCAGCTTTTTTTGGTACTGTTGTGGAATGTTTATAGAATGCATACTATGGAAAAAAATAACAAAAAAATCAGTAGGTTGTAGTAAGTTAATGTTACTCCGTTTTACCGTACCTACAATGCAAATGAAAGTGCGAAATCGCACTTTTGCTGAGATGAAAAAAAATGATAATAAATGCTAAAAGTGGGCTTTTATCAAATGAGTGCAGAAAAAAATTCCACATTTACTTTTGACACTTAATAAAAAAGTAGATTGTTTACAGGTAAGAAAACAAGTCCACCTGATTTATGCTTTCACACTTTTGAAGAGGAAATACTTGCATAGGTGCCTACTATTGCCTGAAGTCTGAAATAAATCAAATTAAGTTGGTTGTGCGTGATCGTAATTTTAGAACAAAAGTTCAATTTAAAAAAATAGGTAATTTTAAAGGTGTAATTTGCTGCAGGAAGATAACTTTTTGACTAAGTAAAAAAAATTTACCTGAAATTATCATTTGATTGTGACGTGCATACACTATCAAAATTTATTTCCACGCCTTTTCCAGTACTGATCTCAAAAGTGGACAGTGTGTATTTTCTATATCCTTTATTTATTTGAAACCTGTATTGAATCTCCCAGAGACAGAAAGAATCCTGTTCGCGACGACGCGAGTATATTTAATAAAGGGCATTAGTCATATTAGAAATTAGTATTTAGGTCTTTCAGCTATTAGTTTAACTTTGTAATATTATTTTAGAGTGCTTGGTGGGGGGTGTGTTATTTCTCTGCGTTCCGTATGTATATATGTACGTGTTCTGGTGGTGGGCCTGGTCCATTACGTTAATGCACTGTGCCACTTGGCGTAGCGTCGAGCGCTGATTAATATTGCATTTCTTGCTGGCGTCGAGGCGCACACGGGACGCCAGGACGCCGAGTGGCGTCCGACGTCCGCAGGGACGCACAGTCACAAGGCATCTGCACCCACCACGAGAGATGTGACATGAGAACGAGATGGAGAGGTTTTTATCCTGAAACATAAAATACTAGAGTGCCACTTCCACTTGTGACTTGCTAGTTGTTGCCACACCTAAATTACCTCCTTTCTGCTAGCGGTACCAACTCACAAAAAAACAAAAAAAATATATGGAAAATAATAGACTAATTAAATGCCCCATCCCCAAATTTTAGGCTCTTTAATTTTTTTTTGCAATAAAAAATTCTGCTAGCGGAAGGAATGCTAGCGGAACTTACGGTAGTAACAACAAAATCTTATTGGAACTTAGTTGATAATTTAAGGCTATTTATAGGCTCCAAAATGGTATATATATATATATATATACATATATATATATATATATATATATACACATATATATATATATATATATATATATATATATATATATATATATATATATATATATATATATATATATATATATATATATATATATATATATATATACTTAATATACTTAATATAGGACAATGTCTTAAATAAATATTTAAGATACTTGTTGAGGGGAAAAGTGGCCGAGATTACATGGAGTACCGACAACGAAAAATTGTTAGTAGCACTGAAACAATGGTTTTGGTACAACCATGTTTTTATGTAAGCCTGCGGCGCACTTTAAAAAATGACCCGAGGACTGCGCGCTCCGCGCTCCAACTTGCTCTGCGCGCGCCTTTGGGACTACAGTGAGCCGTTAGTCGGGGACAAGGTCCAACAGGGATAGTGAGACGTCAGTTGTGGAGCCTATAAATAGCCTTTAATTATCAACAAAGTTCCAATAAGTTTTTGTTGTTACTACCGTAAGTTTCGCTGGCATTCCTTCCGCTAGCGGAACTTTTTATTGCAAAAAAATGAAAGAGCCTAAAATTGGGGGATGAGGCACTTAATTAGCTTATAATAAGGCTATAATTTTCCATAGGTTTTGTTTTTGTTTTTGTGAGTTGGCACCGCTAGCAGAATGGGGGTACCTAAATTAGCTATACGTCTGTAAAATGCCACTACAGAGCAGGCCGTGCCACTGCTACGTTGGATTTTTTACGCGTCCAAATTTAATTAAAGTACAAAGTTCAGAGATGTGTAAACCTTCTTGGCGGGTAATGGGCTGTAAAATTGTAAGGTTTCGATTATGCAGCCGTTGAAACTGTGCGCCGCGCCGGATGATAAACAAAACGAGCGTCGGGAGCTTACAACACTTGTAACATCCTACAATGGCATCTGGCAGCAACAGTAACAACAGACGCCGCCGTTACATCGTTATGATATTTTTATTTTGATGGAGGAATGTTAAGATATGATCGGGCTGCAACATTCGTTCAAGATTTAATCAGGGTAATAGAATATCCCTGGTAGTGTAGCATACGGTGCTGGTGCTGCTCTTACTCTTACAAATTGATTCTTTGGAAAATAGCGAGCACAATTTCGTTAATGGCGCGCGGCGCCTCCACCACACCGCCAAGAATAAGTCCCAGACATAAACACTGCGGAGCGCACTAATGTAATGGTATTGCCTTGCCGCCTTGTGGCCAAATCTATCTCCAGCTCTTTCATTAATTTATGGAAAATTTGTAAAACGGCCAATCGAATTAACGTGGGGAATATCCTCCCTGTGTTAGGCAAATCGTGATATTTCTCTCTCGCGTTTGAGTTATGCGCCAAGTTGCAGCGTTATTCTCACAGAGCTTAATTAAGGAAATTAAGCAGAAAAACATTTTAATTAATTATACGTACACTTTATACATTTAATATGATTGTGCACGCGGGCGAGGCATTCATTAAAACTACTAACGACGCAGATGCTGTAGAACGCAGAGGAGAAAATACTGAAATGTATACAAATGTTGTTGTTTGTGTTATGTATCAAGCGATCGGCGATTATGAATGCATGAAGGGCGGCTCTGGGCAGTCCAGACGGCCAGGCGATGTATGACACCCCATAAAAGCGAATGTCGGGGCCACTGGGATAAGAAATACATCTAACCAATACTACACATTCTCAATGTACATAAACTTACCCCTAGATTACAGACAAAAGTTTATATTTTAATAAATATTTCTTTCACAAATAGTTAAAGAAACTCAAAGCAAATAACATCCAAGAAATTGTTCGTTTTAAGCCGGGGCCAGACATGCGGCATTCGGCGAATCCCGAGCACCTGTTCGCCGAACTTCGCTCAGTGTGTATGGAGATTTCGTGAGTTGGCGAATCGTTCGGCGAACTGTTCGCCTCTTCCCGCCCAAAGTCGGTAAACTAGCACACATCAAAGTGGGCGAACGTTCATTTAGAGGGGGTTCGGACAACCGATCACACATTCAGGATTCGGCGAACAGCGAACTGTCGAATCACTCACTTCAGTTCCAGCTCAGTAGCGAGTAATTAAGTTATCAAACTTATTCTTAGTTAGAAATTTTTATTATTGTATATGTAATAAGCTTTTTATATCTCTTAATACCCTTTCGGGTGTCGAGATATACAAATTGTTTCTATAAACAATTATTTAGACTCCCACACGGCCTCAATCTATTATCTTTGTTGTTATTATTGTTAATTTGATTGATTCATATTACAAAAGGTTTATAATCTCGTTAAGTCCTCTATTTTGTATGAATGAAAGAAATAAAGCCATTTTGTCGTCTGACAACTTAATGTTCAACTAGGCGAACGTTCGGCATTTTCCATATTTTTGCTCGTTATTCGCCGAATGCCGCATGTGTGAACACAAAGGCGAATTCCGTTCGGCAAATCACGAACATTCGGGATTCGCCGAATGCCGCATGTCTGGCCCCGGCTTTAGATGGACTTAATTTGAAGCACTCGCTTTAATCATACAACACACTGCAAACTGCCGTTGTATAGGTACTATACCTACTCGCAACATTCAAATGCAAAATTCGTTATATTTTGCTGGTTTTTACCAATTTCCAGATGCAATTAGTACAACCCCATACCATTATTCTAATATACTCGTATGGACATAATCTGTCCCCCGTTACAATAATAATTGTTCATGAACGCGACTAATGACGGATCTGAGGGGGATGAAGGATTAAATCACTTCTTTGGAGCTCAAATATATTTTTATATCTAATTATTTGCATTAGGCCATGATTTTACCAATTCATTTATGGAAGTAGCATTTTTTTGTACGAAGTATTAGAAGAAAACAAACAATAAATTAATATGCAAGTATGTTAGAGTTAAAAGACTCCGTAATAAACATTAAAATCATTTTCATCTCTGTGCTGATGCTTACACTAGTGAATTAATCTATTCCCTCAAAGTAAGGATCATATCTCTAACAACAAACTTATTGAAAACTTTTATAACTTGTAACTGGCCCTATAACATTCCGAACACGCCGCTATACGCAGCTTGTGGGACTAGCACAAGGGGTGCACTATACTCGATTTAAGGATCCGCAGTGACATTTACGTAATTTTAATTTCTAACATTCTAACTCTAAAATATATTAATTGTTAACCCTTAAAACTTTTTGTAAAATATTATGCTACTTCCTTGATCTCCCGCTATGGAAAAATCAGCTAATACTTGAAAAAAATAATGCGCGAACCAGTTATTGTCACAAAGTTAAGATTAAGTGGTAAAATACGAACAAATGGGAAATGGTAGGATAGATTACCATGGTTACTATTGAATAAATGTCATGTAGAATAGATTCCGGAGTTTATTAATTTATCAATGATAATAACACCTAGGTATTGTGAATGTGTAAGGACATTCTTAGATTAAAGGCTCATTTTAAATTATAAAAACTTTACTTAAAAATCTTTTGAGACGCTTTGACCTCAAATTTGGGTCATTCTCAAACAATATTATGGTAAAGAATAGAAACAAAACTTTTTGTAATTCATAGAAAATCAACAAAATTGAACCAAAATTGGAGCCAAAAACAAAGTAGAAATTGTTTTTGATTGCCGATCTTGTTACAATGGTTGGGTTGCACTATTAAAAAGTTTGACACACAATTTTCGGCTCAATAAATGCTTACTAATCTATATTATACTAATAGCTAAATACAACAAAAATTGTTAAACAGAAAGTGCGAAATTTCATCGTCGTAAGCGCCACTATCTTCTTACACGGTCCCTATAAAGGACTTGGTATATCCAACGAGAATTCAACCCTGTGGGAAGTGTTACACTCTTGGGATGAATGTTGCATGAGATGAACGTATCCGGAACTCCGGAGTCCAAGAACGAAACAGCGAATGACGAGCTTCAATTAAACAAAGGGCCATCTGCACGTTAAACTTGCATCATTTAACGGCTTCCGCCTTTACTTCGATCTACCTATCTTTGTTTTTCATTCCGAACCGCACCAGAAAATTTATTTTTTATAGATTTATCTGATGGTTCGTTTGATTGAGAGGATTGTTGTATTGTATTCTTCATGAAAATTAAACACTTCATAGGGATGCCGGTTGCAAGAATAACATGAGACGATTCTTCTTAAAATTTGTTAAATATTATATGAATAATAATAATACCTGTAGTATGATGGTAGTAAGTACCTTATATTTATATATTCGGGGTTTGGCCAAATTTCTCAAAATTTTGTGTTAGAAACAGAGTGGCGGTGCGCGACTCCTATGTTAGGTGTGGCGTCCTTCTGTTAAAATTACATTTTTACCGAAATCGTTAAATTGTGAAAATGATATGTGTCATAAAATTAAATATCATTCAATATATCGCATTAATTATTTCATAAAAATATTTTATCTGAAAAAGTAATATTAATAATAGGCTATACTTACATGGTAGGTACTGAAAATGAGAGTTCTATCACTATGTACATAATTTTAGGTGAAAAACACAACTAAAAACATAAATTTTATTTAAAAAAAATATGTCGTTTAGTAAATTATTTTGTGGCGTCATTATTTAGTATAGCAGATTATGGCAGCATGCTACATCAAAAATTAAATATTCAATTTTCAATATTTAATTTTAGGCTTGTTAATGTAGTTATTTATGTATCAAGGGCATCATGATGATGTTTATGCTCATCCGAGGGCGACATGTTTACAAGCCCAAGGGCCTCTGGCCCGAGGGTCTGTAAATCGCCCGAGGGCTATAAACATCAATGATGCCCGTGGTGCATACAATATTTTATGTCTTACTATTTTATTTAATATATTGCGCGCGTGACATTTCGCTTTGACGTTTCGAATTTTGTTAATATTTTTGGTATCCTAGTAACAGACAGAAAATATATTAATTTCAGAAGAAAAACATTAGTGGCAATTTCTTAATGCCCTAGGGTATAATGTAGTATATAACATACCTCGTATCCATGACATAATTAAACAATTACATACTAGGAAGACATAAAGAGTATTATGTAGTTTGATATGCTCATTACGAATCAGAAAGAATTTTTTTTAAATCGCAAAATAATTTTCATGTTTTCCAGTCAAAAAATCGTCATTGCCACTGCTACTGGGTGAAGTAATGATTGTTTCATTAAAAATAATTAAATTTTGTATGTTTATTTTACTAGTTTTATGTAATTTAAGATGTTTGTGTTAATAGGAAAACGAATCCAGTGCAGTACTACAAAAAATGCTGCAGGTAAACTTCCCTTAATTTTTCGATTTTTGATTCGTAATCAGAATATCAAACAACATATATACGTATGTACTCGAAGTTATGATACACCCTGTATAAAAGAACTGTTTAGTGTACATGTCCGTGTTATAATAATCTATAGACTTATTTTTATTAAACCAAAAAATGTTGAGACTAATGATATTGATTGTATATAAAACACAAGTTATATTTTAAATTTAAGAAAGTATGTCGTTATTAACTCTATTCTAACTTCATATTATTAAATATCAAAGACTATAACTAAGCTAGAAACCTTTTAATAAATAAGTAATTTAGTCCATTTTAATCTGCAGATTAACGGTACTAAAACATTCTAGCCATAGCCACACCTAAACACCGCATTTAAATTTAATAACCAATCTGTCTATTAGCAGCATTAAAACAGCTAAGCTCTTTTCTAATTTTCATTATGATATGATTACTTTAATGCCGATGTGTTCATCTCAGTTTCTAATTATTATAAATACACGACAGAAATAAATTAATGAATTTCATCATACTTAAAAGTATGGTAGAATTAATTACTTAAACTAGATGATATGTAAATGCGATTAAATAAAAATGCAGAGTTAATTAAGTAGAAAGAACGGATATGAAATTGAAATTCGTTTAGTTTAGTTTCAAAATTTACTAAATTGATCATTTAGTTTAAGTAGATTAGTAGATAAACACTTTCAAAATGTAATAAATATGCTAATATTAATTTGATGTCGAAATGGTTTTATTTATTTTATAGATGTTTAACTGTTCTTTATTAAATAAGCAGATGGTTATGCTAAAAGACGAATTTAGGTATATTTTATGATAGTAGGGGGCTATGTAGGTACTCTCAGTATACTTGATTATTAAGTACTATAGTTTTTTAATTTATAAATCAAAATAAAACAGTGAAGGTACAGGAACAGGAAAAAACATGAAACTTCATAACTCTTAAAAAAGTGTAACTTTTAATTTCAAGCAAAATCGCGTGGAGTAGGAACCACTTGCTGTGTTTAATCAACTATCAGTTATAATGGATTGAAATATCAACTTCCGGTTTACGACATTAGATTTTGCAAACGATTCTCTATTAGAAATATGTTTTTATAGGCCTTAATAAGGCCAAAATTAAATGACTTATTCCGAGGTAAAATAAAAATTCTAATATTCTAATATTGATTATGTTTTTTTAATTAAATGATTTTCTCCGACAAGTAAAATAAAATTTTTAGTATTCTTCAAATTTTATAATGTTTGATCAACTGTCAGTTTTGACCGAAATGAAATATCAACTTCTGATTTCCGGCATTTGATTCTGCAAACGATTCTCTATTAGAAACATGATTAAAAATTAAATGATTTTCATCGAAAGGTTAAATAAAATTTTAGTATTCTTTAAAATTATTATGTTTGATCAATAATCTGTCATAGTTATGAACGTATTGAAATAACAACTTCCAATTTCCGGTATTTGATTCTGCAAGTGATTCTTTATTCGAAATTCTAAAGATTTTCTCCGATACGAAATAATTTTTTTAGTATTCTGACTTAATTTAGTGTTTTATGAGAAATAAACTTAGTTGCAATACATGTAGGTAAAATGTAAATATTTATTTAATTAAAAATTTATTGCTACTAGGAGGGTAAATATTTCTCATCAATGGGCTAATTTTCAAATTTCTACAATATTTAGAAACACTAGTTAAAAAATTCAAATCTTAAAAAAAATAGCGTACCGGTAAAAAATAAATCTACTTTCACTCCTGATAATTTCATCCTTTCCTCTTTCCGATGTTCTGCACTTTTATTGAAAGTCGCGAGAATCAACGAAAATTGAACTATGCCATTAACTTTTATTTCAAAATGATTACCTTTCTAAAAAATTCATATCATTTTTCGTATCTACCTGAACATCGGATAGGTAAGATTTTTTAAATTTTGAATTTAATTATAAAATAACCAATTTTTGAAAAATTTAAATTATTTAGAAAACAGTAACATTTTATTGAGTAAGCGAATATAATTTGAAAGAAATTTTCTGGACTCAAATATTTTATAAAATGATCATATATGAAGAAAAGCAAAAAATGTGTAGGTGTAGGTGTGTGAGGGTAGACGCTAGACGGCCCTCTTAAGTTAAATTTCATATATTAACATAATATAACTCTATATTTTAATAGCGCAACAAACTTAAGCAGTACAGCAGAAACCTAGAAAATCAATACTATCGTTCAGAAGTTACAGAGTGCGTAGTTGCAACTCCTGCAAGTTTTCCTTCTGCTGTATAGATGGCGGCACATATACCACAATGATAAAAGCTCTGAAAGTCGAGCTTTTATTTTTTTTCAAAATAAATAAACTATAAGATTTAATCTATATTTTAAATAGTTCAAAATTCAAAACATTTATTTATATTAGCAGGTTTAAAAGTAAATATAGTTCAATTTGTACAAAACAAACGATTTGAAAGTCGGTAAATATTAAATCCTGATTAATATCACCTACATAATTCTCTTGAAATGTAAATACTCCATGACTGATTGAATGTAATGCAATGCACGTTAGTTACATCATGTGTCTGGAAACAGCTTGTCAAATATTTGCTCCCCACATATACGACGTGTCCGCTTGAACGCCTATATACGTCATTCACTAGTAATTGGAATAATGTAATGTCCAGTAATGATCCCGTGGGACATGTATGACATGTGTTGCTTTCCCAGATATCTAGGCATACATTATTATATATGTAAACGTTGCATTATTGGAATAGTTATTTTTGTAACAAGTACCTACCAGAAGAAAATTTTTCGTAGTAGTAGCAAAACTAGCGAAATTTTGATATTTTTATATGAGATGAAATTTATTTATTTATTTCATTAACGTTCGCGTACTACTTTTATAGTATAACAGCTTGCTAAAATTTTAGTCCATTGAATATTAACTAAAAAATGTTGTGTTACGTGTCAGATTAATTTATTTTTGTCCAACTTATTAGTACTTATAATTTGTTTAAATTTTAAGCATTCATTTATCCGTTGTATCATAAGAATGAAAATTGACTGCTAAGTTCTCCGTCTCTATTACCTACCTAATTAAATCTAGTTTAGCAAATCTCTAGCAAATGGGCACTTTTAGCCTCTGATATAATAGGCATGAGTAATAGAAAATTACTGACTATTTTAATAATAAAAAATAAGAACAATTGTATAGCAAATACCTAAGGTTTGGTTCATTATATTGAAATTGTTACTACTCAAGAATTCAATGCGAGCTTTATACAAAAGTTTGTTTTATGTTGTTAAAGATAATATTTTTTTAGATATTAATAGTAAAAGTTAGCATTAATTCTATAGTTCTCGTATTACCGATGGTATTCCCTATAAAAATTGAAGTTTATTTATAATAACAAAACACAATAATTTGACTACTTATTGAATTTAGGATATTCGCAACTTAAGCATAAATTCGTGAAATTTAATATGATGGTAGAAAATAGCTGTTAATGTAATTTATTTTAAATATAGTATTTTTTATATATTTTTTTAAATACCTAACTTGAATATTCGATTTATAATGTATTTGTTTTTAATGAAACGGGGTGTCACTCCTTTTGTTTTGTTCATGATCTAGTTCACTAGATCTCCAATAGTGGACCAATAAATACTGTTTTGTTTTTTTCAAATATATAATTTTTACTTCCTTGTACGGAGTATTGTATTGTAATCGCGAAAAATTTCGGTTCTCAGATTTTGACGGAAATATCCGTTTTGACCTTTTCTGAATCCATTATGACTAGTTTCGTCGTGACCTCTGTACGTACGGACGTATGTGTGTCGCATAACTCAAATACGGTTAGACGTAGAAAGCTGAAATTTTGTATTTAGGACTGTTATAGCATCTAGTTGTGCACCTCCTATTTTTGGTTTCAATCTATAAACCGGAAGTAGTACTTTTTAAAAATATTTTGATAAATAATTAATTTTAGACAATTTTTTTTATTTTAAATGAAAGATTATGTGATTATTATCTACAATCGGTATTTTATAAATTTTTCTGTATCTTCTATCATTTAAGAATAATTAAAGTATATACTTATAATTTAGTATTTCGGTATCTTGTACTCCATGATCGTTTAACATTTGTTACTACGTAAAATTTAAATGATTATGACATGACAGTGACAATAGTAAAATATGCTTTATATCTTCTTCTGCAGTTTAAATAAAATGACTAAAATATATATGTGAGTATACTAGTATAATAAGTTAAAAGAATTTTTTATATTATTCTACATTTTAGTTATTAAGAAAAGTATGAACACACAAGGCGTACAAGGAAGTCATGTGGTGTCCACGTCAGATTTTTACTTCCTTGTACGAAGTAAGGAAGTATTGTAATCGCGAAAAATTTCGGTTCTCAGATTTTGACGGAAATATCCGTTTTGACCTTTTCTGAATCCATTATGACTAGTTTCGACGTGACGTCTGTACGTACGTACGTACGGACGGACGGACGGACGTATGTGTGTCGCATAACTCAAATACGGTTAGACGTAGAGAGTTGAAATTTTGTATTTAGGACTGTTATAGCATCTAGTTGTGCACCTCCTATTTTTGGTTTCAATCTATAAACCGGAAGTAGTACTTTTTAAAAATATTTCGATAAATATTTAATTTAACACAAATTTTTTTATTTTAAATGAAAGATTATGTGATTATTACCTAAAATCGGTATTTTATAAATATTTTTGTATCTGGTATTATTTAGGAATAATTAAAGTATATATGTATAATTTAGTATTTCTTTATCTTGTAGTCCATGATCGATTAACATTTGTTACTACGTAAAATTTAAATGATTATGACATGACAGTGACAATAGTAAAATATGCTTTATATCTTCTTCTGCAGTTTAAATAAAATGACTAAAATATATTTGTGAGTATACTAGTATAATAAGTTAAAAGAATTTTTTATATTATTCTACATTTTAGTTATTAAGAAAAGTATGAACACACAAGGCGTACAAGGAAGTCATGTGGTGTCCACGTCAGATTTTTATATTTAGTAAACAACCATATTTTCATAATTTAATTCATATTAGCGTAGTCTCTAACAATTTTTCAAAGTGTCCTATCCGTATACGAGTACTTTATTTCATATGTATGTATTAGTGCATTGCATGTGTAATAGTGCAGGCTTCAACTAAAAACTAAAAATTATCGATTTTTACTTCCTTGTACGGAGTAATAAGGAAGTATTGTAATCGCGAAAAATTTCGGTTTTCAGATTTTGATGGAAATATCCGTTTTGACCTTTTCTGAATCCATTATGACTAGTTTCGTCGTTACGTCTGTACGTACGTGCGTACGTACGGACGTATGTGTGTCGCATAACTCAAATACGGTTAGACGTAGAAAGTTGAAATTTTGTATTTAGGACTGTTATAGCATCTAGTTGTGCACCTCCTATTTTTGGTTTCAATCTACAAACCGGAAGTAGTACTTTTCTTAAATATTTCGATAAATATTTAATTTAAGACAAATTTTTTAATTTTAAATGAAAGATTATGTGATTATTACCTACAATCGGTATTTTATAAATATTTTTGTATCTGGTATCATTTAGGAATAATTAAAGTATATATTTATAATTTAGTATTTCTGTATCTTGTAGTCCATGATCGATTAACATTTGTTACTACGTAAAATTTAAATGATTATGACATGACAGTGACAGTAGCAGTGACAATAGTAAAATATCGTTTATATCTTCTTCTGCAGTTTAAATAAAATGACTAAAATATATTTGTGAGTATACTAGTATAATAAGTTAAAAGAATTTTTTATATTATTCTACATTTTAGTTATTAAGAAAAGTATGAGCAAACAAGGCGTACAAGGAAGTCATGTGCTGTCCACGTCAGATTTTTGTTTCTAGATCTGTGCACTAATACATATAGTATGTCCAAAGGTATATCGTTATGGCCCTCACAGCAGGCTTATTGTTAAACATTTAAGCGGATTTAAGCTTGATTTATGGCGTTGAAAGAACAGGTACGTATTAAATATTTTCCAATTTAATTTAAAAATCTTAATTCTCTCAAGATAATGTTCTCACTAATCTTGTTTTTTCCTAATTTGACGAAAAGATCAAATCTCTTATTTGATTTTCGGAATTCATTACTAATAGAAATTTTAAAATGTCTAAGAATTGAAATGAAAAACTCAAGTGTATTTCAAATTTTGCTAATCCTACCCCTCGCGCTAGGTAGTGCTACTCCCTGCAAGCTTATAGTAAGTCAAAGCTATAACGATATATTTTTGTACAAACTTTACATACAGCGCTCGCGTACGTGTGACGAGCGAAGCTTGACTTGTCCAAATTCATTCAGTTTCCGATTCTTGCAAATAAAAGACGTATTTCTATGCAGTGGTGTAAATGTGATCAAATATACAGTGTTTTAATTTTTTTCGGGTGGTTATACCCATTTTGGGTAAGTGAAAATATTACTAAAAGGTGTAGAAATTAATGTAGAATATTTTGGTATATTTTTATTGCCGAAATAATTTCATAATCATTATGAAATTGATTTTTTAAATATTTTAGTGGGTAAAAGGATTGTTTCACATACTTTTTAGGGTATACTGGGTGTGGGAATTTTTGTTAGAGTATTTGCAATAATATTTTGATCAAATTATTTACCAGTTTAATATATTTTATGTTAAAATGTTTTAATATTTTAATTATAGGTAACATCACTTCAACTTAGATGTGGCATCCTCAAATACAATGTGTTATCATATTTTCTGTGTGTGCGGTTACCAGCCATCATCTCAGAAGCGCTTAAATGAGTAAGTCATATTTAATATTCTTTTTATTATTAATGTCTGAACCTTGTTTCATAACTTTTTTTTATTTGTTGCCTTTTAACTTCAATATGAAACGTAATTCATACGAAATGTCAGCATGGTCAGACTATACATAGAAAAAGCCAGCACGGCGCGGGCAGACTGTACATTGAAATAATCAACAACATTCCAAGTTTGTTAATTAAATTAGTCGAATCAGTTTCGTCATATTTTATTCATTCACACAAATACAAACATTTGGGAAAGAGGTTTAGTATTATAATAGTGGAAATTTAGTGCTGATTTATTTAAAATATATCGAGATTTACATGATTCTACTATTGTTTAAAGGTTTATTTATATTTTAAAAGTATTTTGAGTTGTTTAAAATTATTTTTATGTTACATATTTGCAGTCTGTTGTTATTACATCATTTGAAGGATCATGCAGGGGCCTAGTAATAAGAAAAAATTTAAGTTTTATTATATTTAATTATGAAACATGGTTTATTTATTTATTTAATTATTTATTTCAGACTGAACTCACGAAGAGATCTATTGTCATTCTCAACATTTTGAGGTTATCTGCCAAAGATAATTAGGTAACATTATGACTTAAATTTTAATGAATCATCAATAAATCATTTATATCTTTGCAGATATTTCAACACTTCAGCAGAGGCACAAATTTAAGAGCCCTAAGTCAAATTTTCTACTAAGAGAACAAGGTAAAATTGTTTATTAATTAATTTATATATTACCTACACATCTAATTTATTTTTGTTATATTTTTCAGACTTGTTCCAGTTGTAGTATCTTTACCTCCGGCTGTAAGACCCGCACAGCCTGTGGTGCCGCCCATCCAGTTCCTGTGACGTGAGACCTGGTGCAGAAAAACCGTTCAAGAAGGTCCAGTACTCCTTGACATCAAATGTAAGTGTTTCAGTATTAATTACTTAATTTTCAACACTTTCACATACTTTATAACGTATGTGCATTTACCAGCCGTCAATTGACTGATACTCATGGTTGTTTAAGTCATAGGCGCCCAGTTTAAAAATTTAGTAGAAAGTATTTTATAAAAGTACAAATTTTCTACCTCTAATAATAAAGTAATTAATAATCTCGTTATTCGAGAGTCTCGCTGTCGAGTGACAATTTTAGGGCACAAGATTAAATTTATTGAATTTTTTAAACCCGGTTCACAAATTTTTACTATTCTGGTACTATTATTAGTAGAGTTATTAAATAAAAAGGAAATATAAGTAACACAAGTATTTCATCCTCATAAAAAGGGTCTCGCAATCGAGACATAAGATTAGATTAATGAAAATATTTTGTGCGCTTAATTAAGACAGCCCTTTTTTGTAACTTATGAACAGTACAAGATACAGGGCTGATCTTGTCACCATTGGATTCCTTGAGTAAAATTACATAAGATTAGATTAATGAAAATATTTTGTGGGCTTAATTAGGAGAGCCCTTTTTTGTAAAAGATACAGGACTGACCTTGGCACCATTGGATTCCTTGCGTTAAATTACATAAGATTAGATTAATAAAAATATTTTGCGGGCTTAATTAAGAGAGCCCTTTTTTGTAACTTCTGAACGGTACAAGATACAGGGCTGATCTTGGCACCATTGGATTCCTTGAGATAAATTACATAAGATTAAATTAATGAAAATATTTTGTGGGCTTCATTAAGAGAGCCCTTTTTTGTAACTTCTGAATGGTACAAGATACAGGGCGAATCTTAGCACCATTGGATTCCTTGAGTTAAATTGCATAAGATTAGATTAATGAAAATATTTTGTGGCTTTAATTAAGAGAGCCCTTTTTAGTAACTTCTGAACGGTACAATATACAGGGAGCCATTGGATTCCTTGAGTTAAATTACATAAGATTAGATTAATGAAAATATTTTGTGGGCTTAATTAAGAGAGCCCTTTTTTGTAACTTCTGAACGGTACAAGATACAGGGCAGATCTTGACACCATTGGATTCCTTGAATAAAATTACATAAGATTAGATTAATAAAAATATTTTGTGGGCTTAATTAAGAGAGCCCTTTTTGTAACTTCTGACCGGTACAAGATACAGGGCTGATCTTGGCACCATTGGATTCCTTGAGATAAATTACATAAGATTAAATTAATGAAAATATTTTGTGGGCTTCATTAAGAGAGCCCTTTTTTACCTCTCGCCTCATATTCTATAAGAGAGGTATTGTAATGGGTCAAAAATTTCGAGTATGAGTTTTTGGTGGATAAGCACGTTTTAGGGTCTCTAGAATACGAATTTAATATTTTCACGATGATGTCTGTGTGTGTGTGTGTGCGTATGTATGTATGGATGTATGGACGTATGGACATATGGACGTATGGACGTATGTGACGATTTTTCGTCCACGATAACTTAAAAAGTATCAAGCCTTTAATAACCAAATTTCATATTTAAGGTTTAAATAAGTATCTTAACACCGGATAAGATTTTGGTAGAAATCCGCAAACCGGAAGTAGTACTTTTTGAAACTTTATATAGTTTTTCTTAAATATATTGGTACATTATTTATTTATTACAAATTTTGCAATTAAAAATAAATGAAAATATAATTATCTATGGGTACAGTTAATTTTAAATACAATTTGCTGAATCTGATAGTATTTAACAATAAAATAAAGTACAATTAATATTCTATTTTTTTGAAATTTCAGTATCTTGTTGTCCATGATATGAAATTTGTTTCTAAATAAAATTTCAATGATTATGACAGTTACAGTACAGTTGACATATTTTGCTTGTATCTTGGTTTACATTATCGTTTACATTATTACGTGAACATAAAACTATTAAAATGTAAGTAAAACTATTTATTAGATTAGTAGAATAAGCAGAATTTGGCGAGAGGTCGTGTGCTGGCCACAGCAGATTTTTGTAACTTCTGAATGGTACAAGATACAGGGCTGATCTTGGCACCATTGGATTCCTTGAATAAAATTGAATAAGATTAGATTAATAAAAATATTTTGTGTGCTTAATTAAGAGAGCCCTTTTTAGTAACTTCTGAACGGTACAATATACAGGGCACCATTGGATTCCTTGAGTTAAATTACATAAGATTAGATTAATGAAAATATTTTGTGGGCACCATTGGATTCCTTGAGTTAAATTACATAAGATTAGATTAATGAAAATATTTTGTGGGCTTAATTAAGCGAGCCCTTTTTTGTAACTTCTGAACGGTACAAGATACAGGGCTGATCTTGACACCATTGGATTCCTTGAATAAAATTACATAAGATTAGATTAATAAAAATATTTTGTGGGCTTAATTAAGAGAGCCCTTTTTTGTAACTTCTGAATGGTACAAGATACAGGGCTGATCTTGGCACCATTGGATTCCTTGAGTAAAATTACATAAGATTAGAATAATGAAAATATTTTGTGGGCTTAATTAGGAGAGCCCTTTTTTGTAAAAGATACAGGACTGACCTTGGCACCATTGGATTCCTTGCGTTAAATTACATAAGATTAGATTAATAAAATATTTTGCGGGCTTAATTAAGAGAGCCCTTTTTTGTAACTTCTGAACGATATAAGATACAGGACTGATCTTGGCACCATTGGATTCCTTGAGATAAATTACATAAGATTAAATTAATGAAAATATTTTGTAGGCTTCATTAAGAGAGCCTTTTTTTGTAACTTCTGAACGGTACAAGATACAGAGCTGATCTTGACACCATTGGATTCCTTGAATAAAATTGAATAAGATTAGATTAATAAAAATATTTTGTGTGCTTAATTAAGAGAGCCCTTTTTTGTAACTTGTGAATGGTACAAGATACAGGGCGAATCTTAGCACCATTGGATTCCTTGAGTTAAATTGCATAAGATTAGATTAATGAAAATATTTTGTGGCCTTAATTAAGAGAGCCCTTTTTAGTAACTTCTGAACGGTACAATATACAGGGCACCATTGGATTCCTTGAGTTAAATTACATAAGATTAGATTAATGAAAATATTTTATGGGCACTATTGGATTCCTTGAGTTAAATTACATAAGATTAGATTAATGAAAATATTTTGTGGGCTTAATTAAGAGAGCCCTTTTTTGTAACTTCTGACCGGTACAAGATACAAGGCAGATCTTGACACCATTGGATTCCTTGAATAAAATTACATAAGATTAGATTAATAAAAATATTTTGTGGGCTTAATTAAGAGAGCCCTTTTTGTAACTTCTGAATGGTACAAGATATAGGGCTGATCTTGGCACCATTGGATTCCTTGAGGTAAATTACATAAGATTAGATTAATGAAAATATTTTGTGGGCTTAATTAAGAAAGCCCTTTTTTGTAACTTCTGAATGGTACAAGATACAGGGCTGATCTTGACACCATTGGATTCCTTGAGTTAAATTACATAAGATTGGATTAATGAAAATATTTTATGGGCTTAATTAAAAGAGCCCTTATTAGTAACTTCTGCACGGTATAAGATACAGGGCTGATCTTGGCACCATTGGATTCCTTGAGTAAAATTACATAAGATTTTATTAATGAAAATATTTTGTGGGCTTAATTAAGAGAGCCCTTTTTTGTAACTTCTGAACATTACAAGATACAGGGCTGACCTTGGCACCTTTGGATTCATTGAGTTAAATTACATAAGATTAGATTAATGAAAATATTTTGTGGGCTTAATTAAGAAAGCCCTTTTTTGTAACTTCTGAACGGTACAAGATACAGGGCTGATCTTGGCACCATTGGATTCCTTGAGTTAAATTACATAAGACTAGATTAATAAAAATATTTTGTGGGCTTAATTAAGAGAGCCTTTTTTGTAACTTCTGAACGGTATAAGATACAGGACTGATCTTGGCACCATTAGATTCCTTGAGTTAAATTACATAATGTTAAATTAATGAAAATATTTGGTGGGCTTAATTAAGAGAGCCCTTTTTTGTAACTTCTGAACGGTACAAGATACAGAGCTGATCTTGACACCATTGGATTCTTTGAGTTAAATTACATAAGATTAGATTAATGAAAATATTTCGTGGAGTTAATTAAGAGAGCCCTTTTTAGTAACTTCTGAACGGTACAAGATACAGGGCACCATTTGATTCCTTGAGTTAAATTACATAAGATTAGATTAATGAAAATATTTTGTGGGCACCATTGGATTCCTTGAGTTAAACTACATAAGATTAGATTAATGAAAATATTTTGTGGGCTTAATTAAGAGAGCCCTTTTTTGTAACTTCTGAACGGTAAAAGATACAGGGCTGATCTTGACACCATTGGATTACTTGAATAAAATAACATAAGATTAGATTAATAAAAATATTTTGTGGGCTTAATTAAGAGAGCCCTTTTTTGTATCTTCTGAATGGTACAAGATACAGGGCTGATCTTGGCACCATGGATTCCTTGAGGTAAATTACATAAGATTAGATTAATGAAAATATTTTATGGGCTTAATTAAGAAAGCCCTTTTTTGTAACTTCTGAACGGTATAAGATACAGGATTTATCTTGGCACCAGTGGATTCCTTGAGTAAAATTACATAAGATTGGATTAATGAAAATATTTTGTGGGCTTAATTAAGAGAGCCCATTTTAGTAACTTCTGAACGGTACAAGATACATGGCTGATCTTTGCACCATTGGATTCCTTGAGATAAATTACATAAGATTAGATTAATGAAAATATTTTGTGGGCTTAATTAAGACAGCCCTTTTTGTAACTTCTGAACGGTATAAGATACAAGACTGATCTTGGCACCATTGGATTTCTTGAGTAAAATTACATAAGATTGGGTTAATGAAAATATTTTGTGGGCTTAATTAAAAGAGCCCTTTTTAGTAACTTTTGAACGGTACAAGATACAGGGCTGATCTTGGCACCATTGGATTCCTTGAGTTGAATTACATAAGATAAGATTAATGAAAATATTTTGTGGGCTTAATCAAGAAAGCTCCTTTTTGTAACTTCTGAACGGTACAAGATACAAGGCTGATCTTGGTACCATTGGATTCCTTGAGTTAAATTACATAAGATTGTATTAATGAAAATATTTTGTGGGCTTAATTAAGAGAGCCCATTTTTGTAACTTCTGAACGATACAAGATACAGGGCTGATCTTGGCACCATTGGATTCCTCGGATTATTTTACCCTGGGTTACAAATTTTTACTATGCTGGTACTATTATTAGTAGAGTAATTGAATATAAACGAAATATTAGTAACACGAGTACTTCACCCTCGTAGACCGAATTTAGACTGTATTTGTAACATGCTGGATGTTAGGTGTTAGGTGGTCAAACATAGTATTATGTCTATACCCACCTCAAATTAAATTTTAAAAATTTCTATTTCCCAACAAATTCTTAACTGGATGTTAGGTGGTCAAAAACGGTATGTCTTTACCTACCTCAAATTAAATTTTAAAAATTTGATTTCCCCATAAATTTTTAACTTAATGACAAAATATTAAAATTTGGATTCTGAAATTTCTTAACTTAATGTACAAATTAGGGAAAATATTTTGTGGGCTTAGTTAAAGGGCTTTTTTGTAACTTCTAAACGTTAAAAGATACAGGGCTGGAGTTAAATTACATAAGTTTTAATAAAAATATTTCGTGGGTTTAATTAAGAAGGCCCTTCTTGTAACTTCTGAACGTTAAAAGATACAGGGCTGATCTTGGCACAGTTGGATTTCTGGAGTTAAATTACATAAGTTTAAATTAATGAAAATGTTTTGTGTGCTTAATTAAGTGGGCTTTTTTGTAACTTCTGAACGGTACAAGATACAGGACTGTTATTGGCAACATTGAATTCCCTGACTTAAATTACATGATTATAGATTAATAAAAATAGTTGGTGGGCTTAATTAAGAGAGCCGTTTTTTGTACGGTACAAGGTACAGGGCTTATCTTGGCACTATTGGGTTCCCTGACTTAAATTACATAAGTTTGGATTAATGAAAATATTTTGTAGGCTTCATTAGTTACTGGTTTAGTAGTAATTTAATTATTTTTGTAATAAAAACAATTTTAAATGTGATTTGTGATTTCTGGGGGCTCTATCTTCTTAATGGTTAAAGATAGCGGTCTGAGCGTGACATTTTTAGATTCCTCGTACTTTTCTGGGTTAGATACTACATTACCAAAGTTGCGTAGTCACTGATTTAGCCGTAATGTAATGTTTTATAAACAATAAATTATTATTTATACTATTAGTATTACATGGATTTTTAAAACAATTGTATTTTATGTAATTTTTCTTGCATTTTCAGATTTGTTCAATTCTCTTCAACGGTTCATCTTGCTGGCTGCTGTTTCCAGTCGTACAGTCTCAAATTCTGACTGATGGCCCCCCGATCTTCTAGTTTCTGATACGAGATGGTGACTCAACTGTAAGTGTCTTTGAATTATGTTTAAATTAGCGTTAATGGTCATTTTATGCACAAATAGTATTACACTAGCGTCAGGATCCGCTACGCGGGTCTGACACTAGATCCTGCTGCCGCGAACAAGATAAAATTGGATTCCTCGTAATTTACTTAGTATAATCCGCTACTTTTTAGAGAAATTTTAATTCTGACCAAAAAAGTACTAAGTGGTTAAGGTTAACCATTGTTTTTTTTCGATTTTGGATCTAAACTTTGAGACTCTATAACTCTGAAACTAAAAGACTTATCAAAGCGCGGTTTGCGGCATTGGATTCCTCGTAATTTACTTAGTATAGTTTTTTTTATTATGAATTATACATTTGTTTACTAATTTAGTTTCGTATTTTCCAGATAGTGGAACCTGACAGCGCTGCTCGCAGCTTCCACCGGACGTAGAGACTGCTCGTCCACACAGCTACAACACTTCCTCACCTTCAGAGAGCTGAAAAGCTTCAAGAACTTCACTTGTCATAAAAACTGTAAGTCTCATTGTACCTATAATGCTTTAGTGTTATGAAACAGTTTAAAATAGCTGGAGATTTTATTTGTTTTATTATTAATCAGAAAGCTAATTTTTATTTGTGCTTTAAAGTCGGGAGTAAAGGAGCCTTTAGTCATCTGCTGTGGATCGGATACAACAATCACAGCTTCCAGAGAACGTATAGAAGCATCTTCTGGAGTTCTTCAGGTCCCTTCAGATACTACAACATCTTCAGCTGTCTTCAGAAACTTGCATTTTTGTTGTTATACAATAAAAAAAAGATTAATTATGATTGCAGTGTATTGTTGATACTTGGTATTGTTGTCATTTTATTACAAATTACGTCATGTTATTGTATATTGTTGTAAAGCATTGTTTATAACATGTATTGTTACAATTTTCTGATTGCAGTGCATTGTTGATCTTTGATATTGTTGTTATTTAATTGTAAACTGCATCATGTTATTGTACATTGTTATAAATCATTGTTTATAGCATGTATTGTTACAATTTTGTGATTGCAGTGCATTGTCGACACTTGGTATATTGTTGTTATTTAATTTTAAACTGCGTCATGTTATTGTACATTATTATACAGCATTGTTTATGGCATTTATTGTTACAATTCTATTATTGTTGTTGTTGATACTTGATATTGTTGTTATTTAATTATAAACTGCGTTATGTTATTGTACATTGTTGTAAAGCTTTGTTTAAAGCATGTATTGTTACAATTTTATTATTATAGTGTTTTATATCAGTTACTATTTATTGTAAACGAAATATATTTTTATTTTATTCATATACATTACTGTACTGTGCATTATTATTATTTAAAATGTCTGTATTATTTAAATAATCAGTAAAATAATTTATAGTTAATAAATTGTTGTTGTTTTGCTCTAAATACCTTTATACAATACGTAATTAAGTTCAAAACGAGCTATGTGCTGCCATCTGTTGGCAAATTCTCCTGAGTTTCCATCCGACTGGTCAAAAAATAGAGCTGCTAATTAATTAAACCGTAGGATATAATATAACAACATAACAAGACTTTTAATTAAGGATATTCGCTTAATTAAAGTCCTGAGAGTAATTTGGAGGACATATTCGTAATCTACGCATTGAAATGGACCGGAATAGTACAAAAAATCTTACAATTATTCAAGAAATAATGAGTTAAAAAGCGTTTGTTTAATAATTTTTATCTCGTAAACTAAAAGGTTTAGAACGAAAAATTATGAATAAAAGTTGCATAATTCTTCATCCCCTATGCTGTGGGCATCATATAAGGCCAATTAGAGCGATTTTTTAATTAATTTCTTGATCTCCCACATGTCATGTTATCCTGATACCAAATCGGGCGTTTTTGATCGTTCAAAAACTAAACCCAACTATCAGTGAAATTTTAAAAGGGCGATTACGTAAAAACTAAGGGCCGGAGAGTAATTTAAAGGTCATTTTCGTACTCTACGCGTTAAAATACACCAGTATACATGTTGCAACCCCTAAAATGTTTATTAGGGTAGGAATTATTCAACCCTTATTTGTATCTCCGGAACTGTGAGTCCTTTTAAAAAACCCTTATATATAATCGATAGGGGATGTAAATACAAGCATCTTTTGTATTTAACTTTTTCTTCTACAACCCTTAGTTTACGAGTAAATGAAGGGGGTAAACTGCATTTTCACTACTTTCATAATTATTATCTAGAAAACTAGGGGTTGTAGAGGAAAAAGTTAAATGTAAAAGATGCTTGTATTTACACCCCCTATCGATCCTATATAAGGGGTTTTCCAAAGGACTCATAGTTCCGGAGATATAAATAAGGGTTGAATATTTTCTTCCCTATGAAACATTTTAGGGGTTGCAACCTGTATATTGGTGTATTTAAACGCGTAGAGTATGAATATGACCCGTAAACCACCCTCCGACCCTTAGTTTTTACGTAATCGTGTTTTTGAAAATTTCACTAATTAATTTGATTCGATTTTGAGTTTTTGAACGATCAAAAACACCCGATTTGGTATCAGGATAACATGACATGTGGGAGATCAAAAAATTAATCAAAAACCGCTCTAATTGGCTTATTAGCATCCCCATAGTATAGGGGATGAAAAATTATACCCCTTTTATTAATAACTTTTTGTTTTAAGTCCTTTAGTTTACGAGATAGAAGTATTTTAAAATCACTACAATTTCCTAGCGTAGCTGCACTTATAACTCGAAAACTAAGGGTTGCACGACAAAACCGGGGGCATATTTGGATTCAGTAGGTCCAAATTGAGGGGGTAAACTACCCCTCTTTATCATACTACCCATAGTTTACGAGAAATAAGCACTTTAAAATTTTCGGAGCAAATCATTAGAAATATTGTGATGGAAAATTTTTAATTAACAGCTTCATTTTCTAGGCCACTGCTCAAAAATATTCTGTGACGTCACGCCAAGAGATGGCAGCACCAGTGTCGTTTTGACCAATTTCACCCCTAAAAAATTAAATTAAACGCTATATAACGGAACGTAGGACATCGATAGGTTTGTTTAATAAATATAATAAAGCAAATTTATGATTCTAACTAAATTATTTATTTATTTAAAAAAATTACATTTCATTCAAATAATTCATGCAACAATACTGCATATTTACTAATTTTAAAAGGATACATGAGGAAAATAAATAAAAATTGTTCATTTTTCTTTCTTTTTATATACAACACAAACACATAAGATAAATATAATATACTTTTATACATACTACATGCAATAAGATCACGCCATTTACCAAGTTGGGGGTGGCACGAACCTTGTCACACATATAAACTCAACAAACAGTCAAACATTCCTATCCTGACAAACTTCTTTCGCGTCATCCACATTTATTATCCTTTTCATTCAAGCTCTTTTATTCTTTCCACTCAAATCATTTGCATTTCTAATACATCATCAGTCATATTTCAATCAACATATTCACTGGACGTCCAAACAAAAGCTCATCTCAACCGCACACATTCTCTTTAAAACACACAGAAATGTGACATTTCCCAAGTTGGGTTGACACACTTCAATCGCTTCGTTCACTCAAAATGATTTGCACTCGCAATTAACTATAAATCATTTTAATCCACTAATTCGTAGAACGTTTACGCAATAAACGCACACTAACTATTTTACAAACTCATTCGTTCACAGAATCATTTCTCTCAAACATCAACACATTTACAAATAAAATATTCAAATACAATACAAGTTTTTGTAATTTTATTAAAATATAAAATAATGAAATGACTTGTCCTGTAAGAAATACAATAAATTATTAGTTACATTTTACATTACAATTGAATTTTATTTCCAAATGTTATTACAACATGAGTTGACGGCTTGTAACTGGCACCCGTATAAGATACTTAACTCATGTTTTGAATATTTTGTATCAAAGATAAAAGTTATAAATGAATAATCAGTTTTATTAACGGCAATGACTGATTTTTCTGCTCATAAAAACCTTTGCCGAAGATATACTGAAGTACCTTTGATATTTTATATTATATAAGTTTGAAATATATGATAGGTGAAATACTAGTGACATTGCTCTAATCCATTTCCACCCAATATTTAACATTTACCGCGCGCGCTTTTTGATTCTAACCCCAAGAATAACCGATGGTTGTTGTTCTTGTGCAAATTTCGTGAGACTTCTTGCCGATCCCCGGAAGTTAAAAGCAAGCTATATAAGATAACAAGCCCCTAACTATACTAATCCCAAATTCAATTTCAATTCAAATCAATGCCACACCTAATTGCAAAAGTATAATTCGCGGAACCGAAATATTTAACGTAACTGTAAGTTATTTCACCTACCAAAATTTCCTAAGTCTAAATGGTCCTGTACATAATTCATTAAAGAAAGAGATGTATACTGTCTGCTGTTTCGAAGCTGCCATTTACTTCAAATTCATTCGATATTATTATCATAATAAAAAAGAAATTCTGCTAAAATTATCATCATAAGTTAAATATCTAGCAACAACGAATTTATTCATCACTTCCTGTTGTTCTTTTTTATGCATTTATTTTATTTGTCACATTAATATCTTCAATTTTGTTTGCAGTTTCAAATGCATCTCTTTATTTATTTTTTAAAAGTAGGTACCATTAAACAAGGAGTAAACCACGATTTAAAATGCTATGATTCATTTTTAACGATTATGAAAGAAAATGTAATAATTAAATTGATATACATATTTCACCCTCCCCAATTAAAAATATTTTAAAATAAAAATAATGTCACTAGTTTCAACAAAATTCAGTTGATCTCTTAATCTGTACTACTAAAGTACTAGTAATGTAAAGACGGTGTGGTTTACTCGTTGCAAATTATTATCTAATAAAATTAATTGTTGAGATCATGTTCACATGGTCATTGGGAATTTAACCCAAGACTGTGCCGCCTGTATTCATTTAGGTAATACCAATCTCAACATTATTATCAAAGATAGAAGATTCAATCTTTATTATTTATGTAAAGAATTATTTCAAGTTAAAGAATGATTCACGCAAAGGGAAAAGACTGGCAAAACTATCTTTGATAATTCACTTATCACTAAGTCCCAGGAAGGCTGCTGGAGTTGATGTCACTCCTTCAAGTCCATCGATGAATGCAGTGTAATCCCTCGACGACACTCGTGGTTGATGACATGTGCAGAAGATTCTTCCACATCCGAAAGCTCGAATACCTAGGAACCACAAATCATTTATTTACATGTGATAAATACTATTTTGTTTGTTTTGTTTGTCCCGAAAATATTTTATACAGAAATATCTGCACCAAAATCTATCATGTGGTGTGACAACTCTCCAATAACAACTAAAGGTGGATTTATTCTCTAAAATTTAAGAATAAGAATTAAGAATAGTTTTAAAGTTAAAACAGCTGTCAAATATGAGTCTGTTTATGCTGAAGAAATAATTCTTAAACCGTATTCCTTATTACTTACTTTCTCTGCAGCACAAACTGACTCATATGTTATAACTGTTTTAACTTTAAGACTATTCTTATTCTTAGTTGTTATTCTTAAGTTTTGTGAGCATAAATCCACCATAAGTTAACAGCTGATAACCGCACACACGGTATCAATTTATATCTGCACCGATGACTCACATAAGATTCTAGTTCGAGATTCATTCGATAAGTTCTTAGCCATTTCTAGTATAATGTAAATCAGAAATTCCCATCAGAGTTCCGTTCGATTTCCATACTTTTCTCTATAGAAATATAGGCCTGGCTCTATTTTTCTATTCGAGATTCGTACTACTTTGTCTACGCATGCTCAGTTCAGTGTGCAGTTTGACCAATCTTTAAAGTTTTGGCTCGGAAAAATCGAAGATTTCCGATTGAACATGAATAGGAAATAAATTTTATGAAATAAGTGGTAGGAAGGTATTCAGAATCCAATTAAATTTGTATTATTAAAACATATTTATTTATTTATTAGAACGTTTCGAGAACAAACTGTTCTGATCATCAGCTTCAAAAACATTGGTAAAAAACCAAGAATATAGTATACAATCAAAAATATAAGCATCGCTAAAATTTTTAGACAGATTACATTGTAGAATCACGAAGCTAATAGTTTCCAGTATTTCCTCAACCACGAAACCGCACACACAGTATAATTTATATCTATAAAAATGACTCACAAGATGTGCGGCTGCCATTTTCCCAAGTTTGGTAAAGTGTGATAGATAATCTATTATAAAGTAGTCAATAAATTGGCCGCCAAACATTAATAAAAAAAAATTTAAAGATATACTTACAATTCTCAGTCTCGTCTCAGGAAATAGAATATCATCGTTGATCTTCTCAGCCTTATCTCTGGACACAGCCGACAGCAAGATGAACCGTGGACCAGGAAGCGAACAAGTCTGAAAAATGCAAGAAAAATACCATTAGACGTATGCTAATAATCAATTCTTACTGTACGGCTGATAATCGCACACATGGAATAATTATATTTCTATAACAATGACTTATAGATTGTAACATATTGAAATGTTCTATTTGTTAAAATATTAAATAACATTTATTTATTATTTAAAGATTCTTACCGTTCGTTTTTGGATCAGAGGACCTCAAGTGATGTTCCAGGATGATGAAGTGGTACTAGGCTACAAATCTGTAACAAAATAAATATTTATTACAAAACAGTTTAACAAGATTAAAAATTTTGATAAACAACTCGACATAAATGTACATAAACATTTATGTAATAGTAAAATCAGGTAGATCTCTGTAGATATTATTTAACAACAGCACTAGAGACCACAGTTTAAACTTTTAACAAAGAACTGCTTCAAATGGCGTCTTTTCTAAGAATGAAGCGACAAACTCAATCTTACAAGAGCTAATGAAACCAACTTAAAAAAACTAATCTATGTGTTGGTGTACACTTTTGTTATTCATTTTAGTTTTAGCCAGCACTAATAAATATGCAATTTAATAATAAATAAATACACACAAGTAGTATATAATATTCAAAAATCTTAGTTTTTACTGAAGACTCAGAATTTAAAATTGAATATTTATTGAGCTACCTGTATAAATACATTTGCAAATGTCATTTCCAGATGTGCTAAAATGAAAGATTTTACTTTTTAAAATATAATAATCGCATTTATTCAACAAATGCAAATTAAAATCCTGAATACGATTTTCATTGTTAAAAACAAATACATTTTGCATAAATCATTTTCAGATCTTTTGAAAGAACGACTTTTAATTTTTTAAATATAACATATTAACATAATTTCAACCCTCTGAATACAATTTTCATTATTAGAAACATTAACATTGTATATTAATTGAGCTAGCTAAACAAATACATTTGCATAAACCATTTCCACATCTTTTGAAATAACGACTTTTAATTTTTTAAATATTATATATTACTATAATTTAGCAACCCCCTGAATACGATTTTCACTATTAGAAATATTAAAATTCCTTACTAATTGAGCTAACTATAGTAAAATTTTTTTTGGAGAGGAGTCACGTCATCAATGTTGGTCACTAGATAATGAACCAGATAATGACGTCACGGAATACTAGATTTACATAGTATACTAATTAAAATTTAAAATATGTAATTATGTTGCATTATTAAATTTACATGCGATGCTTATTTTTCGATTAATTTAATTGAATTATTAGAAGATTCATATTTAAATATCATTGTAAAATTTAATATATTTCCAGTTAGAACTCTATAGCGTTACAGAAAAAATATGAATGTCATGTAAACGTACAACACAAAACACAATTCTTAATTCAGTAATGCCAATGTGTGGTGAAAAAACAAACTACAATTATTTGAAATAAATTAAAAATGCATTAAAAACATTATGTTCGGCTTTAAAATTATTGTAAATGTAATAAAAATGCACTATTCTTATAGTATTCAAAAAAGTAGTATTTATTTTATTCATTTAACATCACTACGTCATTACTACAGTTATTTTTTATTTTGTAATGTTTTGATGACGTGACTCCTCTGCAAAATTATTTCAACTATAAATAAATACATTATACATCAGTCATTATCAGATCTTATGAGATAACGACTTTTAATTTTTAAAATATAAAATATTAGCATCATTTCAACCCCCTGAATACGATTTTGACTAATAGAAACATTAAAATTGCATATTAATTGAACTAGCTAAACAAATACATTTGCATAAACCATTTTCATATCTTTTGAAATAACGACTTTTAATTTTTTAAATGTAATATATTAGCATCATTTCAACCCCCTGAATACGATTCTTATTATTAGAAACATTAAAATTGCATATTAATTGAGCTAGCTAAACAAATACATTTACATAAACCATTTCCAGATCTTTTAAAATAAAGACTTTTAATTTTTTTAAAATAATATTTTAGCATTATTTTAACCCCCTGAATACGATTTTCATTATTAGAAATATTAAAATTGCTTACTAATTGAGCTAGCTAAACAAATACATTTTAATAAACCATTTCCAGATCTTTTGAAATAACGACTTTTAACTTTTAAAATATAATATATTAGCATCATTTCAACCCCCTGAATACGATTTTCATTATTAGAAACATTAAAATTGCATATTAATTGAGCTAGCTAAACAAATTCATTCGCATAAACCATTTCCAGTTCTTTTGAAATAACGACTTTTAATTTTTTAAATATAATATATTAGTATCATTTCAACCCCCTGAATACGATTTTCATTATTAGAAATATTAAAATTGCTTACTAATTGAGCTAGCTAAACAAATACATATATGCATCAGTCATTATCAGATCTTTTGAAATAACGACTTTTAATTTTTTAAATATCATATATTTGCATTATTTCAACCCTCTGAAAAAGATTTTCATTATTAGAAACATTAAAATTGCATATTAATTGAGCTAGCTAAACAAATACATTTGCATAAACCATTTCCAGATCTTTCTGATCTGATTATCAAATCTTTGTAAAATGATGATCATTTGATTTAACTCACCATCAGCGCATCAGCTGTAACGTCTTATCCACCGTCATGTACAATGACAAGTACATCAGCAGTCATCCACTTTGCGCCACTTGGTCGCCAGATCTCTGGACATCTTGCGTTGACAAGCTGATCCTCTGCCTTCCAGTTCTTCAGAATGATCCTGAACTGTTGCTTCAGAAGTGTAGCAGCAGATTCTGCAGGTTTCGAAGCTCCTTCACTTGCTGGAGCTTTTACCTAGAGACATTTGTATAGTTATAATCCAGTTACATTTCAGATTAATTGCACAATAATCTACACTACCAGGCTTGAATTGAAGGCTGGTACCGCACATACGGTGTAATAAGTATATCAATATCGATGTGATATGTGAGAATGACATTTACCAAATTGGGTAAAAAGCGTGATAGATACGTATGTAAAGTATATTAATAAAGTAATAAATAAAAATATAGTGTTGTTCTCGTAGTAAAACTATTAAACTAAAATGAATACCTATTATTAATCAAAACGAAATGAGTGATATAATATTAATTTCAAACAAACAGTTTGTCTGACGTAACATTCTAATTTAACTAGATGTTTCTATTATAATTTATGTCTACAAATAAATGTGTTTTGGAAATGATTTATTTTATGTACTTAAATAAAACCTTGATCTCAGTTTGGTTGTGACAGACACACACTGTGAGTTATTGATAAATGTAATTGTTTGACCGTGTGTGCTGTTACCAGCCGTCAACTTATAATTTTTACATTATATTTGATATAAAAAGAAATTGTAAGCCAGATATTAATTTTTATTTGTATTTTATACTCGATATTTTATACAAATTTGAAGGTATTTTTAATAAATAAGCTATAAAAATACGAAATAATTAGTTTTTATTTTCTTAAATAAATTTAGAACTTGTATGTAACTATAAAGATTTTTTAAGCCGTATTTTTAATAATACTTATAAATTTGCATGTGTACTATCAATTTTTTTTTTATATAATTAACAACTTTAATATTTTTGTATGATTTTGATGTTAGTAAACATGTTAAAGGTGTGTAATATGTAAAAAATTGTGTTTTGTGTGATAAAAATAAGGGTATTAGTTACTGTGGAATAATTATGAGGAAAAATGTGCAATTAATGTGTTTTTAAAACATTTTTTGTGTTCTATGTATTGTGTACGCTGTAAAATAATAAAATAAGTTATAAATACCATATTTGCACCCCTTTTATCTTCAAATAGGATTCCAAACACTATTAAAATATTGACTATATTTCAGAGAGAACCTTCGCTAAATGCTTTCACAACAAGCAGTTCCTCACAACTGCAAACGAAACGACGCTCAGCTTGTTCAATTAAATTTTGAATTCCTAACATTTTACTGTGACGTCACGCAAACAGGAATCAACTATGTTCATTGACGAACCACAGTGTTTATGAAATAAACGTAAAGCGTTTATATTATCGATTTTAAATTAAAATGTTTTGAAATTGTAATATGCAAGCATGATTTAACGATCAACAATGAACAATATTGTGATTGTTGACAAGACATTCAATTATTAAATTTTATTTTATAAAAACTATAAAAACAAAATAAAATATGCAACAAAGAATTAAAATTCAACAATAGAATAATATGTGATTGTTGAATTTAATACAATATTCTACAACGGCGTCTTTTACTGTGTGTAAATGACAGCATCTCATATTATGAGTCATCTGTATAGATATTATACCGTGTGTGCGGTTACCAGCCCTTTATAATTATTGTTAGTGCTGGGGGATAATTTTGAGCAGTTAGACAGAAATGTGTAGAAACAATTAAAATACAATTGCGTAGGTAATATTTAATAATTTTTTATACCAACTAATTATATAGTGAATTATTTGTAAAGGGGCTCTTACCGATTACGTAGGCCCCAAAACCAAAACCGGACGCCTCTGGAACTGAACGATGGCCCCAATAATGTACGTCGCTGGAACTGGAAACTGTAAACATAAAAATACATTTTAGACCATAAAATTATTATTTATTGTATACCTATATTCTTTATATCTTTTTATTTAACATATTTTACTTTTTTTTCACGAGTAAAAATTAAAATAGGTAAGTAAATAAAAAAAATTGAGAAATTAATGAAATTAAATTTGGAAAATTTATTTATCTTTAATTGACCACGTTAGTGCCGGTTTTCTTTCAGTAAGCATAATCAATTCAGGAAAACTACAGAGGATGACGTATATGTCCAGGTCCGGTGCCCCAGATACCCGGGAGAGAGTTGATGATGGCCGATTCGAGATCAGCGCCTCAAGAAACCCCCGAATGCCGGTTTTCTTTCAGTTCGCATGATAAATTCAGGAAAACTCCAGAGGATGACGTATATGTCCAGGTTCGGTGCCCCAGGTACCCGGGAGAGGGTTGCCGATTCGAGATCAGCGCCCCAAGAAACCCCCAGATACCGATTTTCTTTCAGTTCGCATAATAAATTCAGGAAAACTCCAGGGGATGACGTATATGCCCAGGTCCGGTGCCCCGTACCCGGGAGAGAGTTGCCGATGGCCGATTCGAGATCAGCGCCCCAAGAAACCCACGGGTGCCGGTTTTCTGCCGCCTTGCACGATAATTTCACGAAAACTCCAAGGGATAACGTATATGTCCAGGTACGGTGCCCCAGGTACCTGGGAGGCTGAATTTAATGTCAGATTCGGAAAACCCCCGGGGATCGACACTAATGCAATTGCAGTCGTTATTCGCCAAGTTATTAATTTTTAAACTACTGCCTGCAAAAATGCACTTTTCAGAATGCATTTTGCAGTGCACAAATGCAATTTGCAAACCCAAGCGGATCACAAGTAGTCACAAAGTTTCTATTTAATTTTAGGAAGCGAATGCAAAAAACCCCATTTCGATCCATCTTACTGCGCAAAAAACGGGAAGTGGATTAGTATATTGACTCGACTAAAAAGACAACAATAAAAAATCTGACGTGGACACCACATGACTTCCTTGTACGCCTTGTGTGTTCATACTTTTCTTAATAACTAAAATGTAAAATAATATTAAAAATTCTTTTAACTTATTATACTAGTATACTCACAAATATATTTAGTCATTTTATTTAAACTGCAGAAGAAGATATAAAGCATATTTTACTATTGTCACTGTCATGTCATAATCATTTAAATTTTACGTAGTAACAAATGTTAATCGATCATGGACTACAAGATACCGAAATACTATAAATTATAAATATATACTTTAATTATTTTTAAATGATAGCAGATACAAAAATATTTATAAAATACCGATTGTAGGTAATAATCACATAATCTTTCATTTAAAATAAAAAAAATTGTCTAAAATTAAATATTTATCGAAATATTTTTAAAAAGTACTACTTCCGGTTTGTAGACTGAAACCAAAAATAGGAGGTGCACAACTAGATGCTATAACAGTCCTAAATACAAAATTTCAACTTTCTACGTCTAACCGTATTTGAGTTATGCGACACACATACGTCCGTCCGTCCGTACGTACAGACGTCACGTCGAAACTAGTCATAATGGATTCAGAAAAGGTCAAAACGGATATTTCCGTCAAAATCTGAGAACCGAAATTTTTCGCGATTACAATACTTCCTTACTTCGTACAAGGAAGTAAAAACTTTCTGTTTATTTGAAATTCTTTGGAAAATATAATATCCCGTGTTGAATTTTTCAGCCGATATGAGAACTTGTCTTAGCAACATAAATATCCATTTATAAAATAATATCCATGTGAATCACCTCAAGTAACATTACATTTAATTTAGACAAAAAAAAAAATTAGTAATAGTCTATTTATCGTACTCAATTTGTCTGTTATAATATCGTGGACGATTACAGATAAATAAACAATACTCTCCGATTATACCTACCGGAATTTTTGCTTGAAGATAAGCTTAATCATATCTACAAGTTGGATGACAACGAATTCGTTTTCACGGTTCTGGTTCCGGTAGCCGGGTCTCGGTTCCGGCGCTTGTTTGACGACTCAACCGCGTAATTACCGTAACCGGCGTAAGGCCTACGACAGCAGGAAATCACAAGAGTTTTATGCAAAGTTCAAATGAGGAATAAATTTACAGAGCCTTGATATGATTTTATTAAAAATGAAAGAAATTTTTGATACGAAATTTTTACACTTAGATCACTTCTTTGGACCACCTTATGCCCATGTCACACCTATAATACACTGTATCATGTATGATCAAACCTGTGTATGACGAAAAATAGAAGCGCTGCTATTTCTGTCATACCGAATCAGACGAAACCTACTCCAAATAATTTATATAATTTTTCATATTATTAAGTGTTACATCCAGGCGAGAGATTTTCGTCACACACGACAATTTTCATCATACATAATACAAGTATTACAGGTGTGATATGGGCACTAGACCTATCCGCCATTTTGGAGCCCAATGTAGATTCAATACTGTCAAGTAATTTGATGCTAATGACAATGACTAATTCTTAATTTAACTTTGTTGATAAATTTAATTCAGATTGGAAAATAACGAGAACTATAAAAGTTACGAAGTTGGTTAAATTAGCAAACTATTTCTATTTTATATGACTACCTTAATGAACGAAACAATTTTTTTTTAGACCAGTGGTTCTCAAACTAGGGGTGCAACTTTCTTATTTCAAATGGGGACCTATTTTTTTATCTTCTTATTCGATTCAGTATTTTTTTCTGAATTCAACGAGATATTAGTTTTATACCCTGGTATAACAAACACATAAGAAAACGCTATTGAAAATTATGATAATTTAATTAAAATCTGATTGTTAGTTAGTGTTATGGAAGAAAACAATTGAATATTTTGTTTCATATTATATTGTTTCATAGATCACTAAGTCATGTATACTTTAGGTTGTACAATGTGTGTACCTGACTGAATTCGAACTCGAGTTGTTAGAATGACAGTCGGCCACTAACAAACTCAGATACCTACAGATATTTTCACAATATGCCAAGCTTATTCTCTGGCCGAGTCTTTATCTAAATCTTGTTGTAATTTGTGTAAAGGGCAGAAGGGTTAAAGCGGTTTGCTGTCTGTGGTTTTGTAGAATAGGCTTTTAAATCTCGGGCTAATAATACGTGGAGCTCATTGAAAGTTGAGCGAAACGCGAAGCAAGAGAAGTGCTTGATGTTCGGTGCTCTAATTTGCTTTTGGATTACGCACCCTTTGAATTATTGTCTGCAGAGTAAACCACTTTCATTACTATTTTATCAGGATCTTATATGAGAAAGTAAATACAAGATCTTCCCTTTACATCCACCACGATATTATATTTTAGTTGTATTCATTTTAATCGTTCGATTTGTGTCTTTACTTTGATATTTAATTTACGCCCTTAATTCTATTATAATTTGAAGCCATTCGACCTTTCACTTAGCAAACTTATTTAAACTAAATCTAAATATTATATTCCTTCATTTCATAGTAACTTATAACTTCTTATAATATATGTTTGCCTCAGAATGCCGCTGTTACAAAAAAGACGAAAAAACTTAATTTGTATTCCGCAAATTCAAGACGAGGTTTAATGCCATATGAGACGAGTAAAACACTTGAGAAATCAATAGTTCTTGAATTATCAATTTATGTAAAATTATTCAAAAATGAAACAATGTAATAAGTAATTCGTACTTTTGTATGAATTATGAACATAAATACAGTTCTGAATAACTATTGTTTTTAAAACAGTTCTTTAAATAATGACATAACCTAAAATAATTTATCTTCAATGTTCCTACACCATGAATAATAGTAATAGTTGCTTTTTTCGTGTCTAAAATTTCATATGGCATGGAAGAAGGTGATATTTTTTTACAGTATAAATAAAGTGTTTCATATTATACCTATAGGTATCATATTCAACCCAAATAGACAAATGCACAAAATCATTGATATTACCGAGTTTTTTTTACAAGTAAAGCAAATAATTATTAAACTCGGTTTTCGGTATATACCTAGGCTTGTTTCGCTCGCACTTTTAATTATTAGCAAATACTAAAACCTAACCCCACTTATCTTACATGTCTACTGACTTACGTATTTTCGTTTCCATAGTAGTTTTCAAACATAAGGTTATTAGGTAATATCGCTTCTCTAGCATTTATATACTTTAAATTAAAAAATGTAAACGAAATTTAATCATAGTAGAAAAATCTAATGAGCTATGTTATGTTTATACCCTTTAGAATTTAGGATAATCCAGGACGGCATAGTAAATGATTGGTGAGATAAAAACTAGGTAACAACTATAGAAAGTATGAATACAAAATACAATAATGGCAGTAAATTGAAGAATGGTAACCCTACATACAATAGAAAATTTATTTATAATGCATTTTAGATTCACATCACAATGCAGTGTAGGTAACAATCTAACAATAATGCATAGAACTATTAGATGTATCCAGGTGTGCGCAATGCCCTTTATAATTCTTATTTTCAAATTGAAATAAATTGTGGACAGGTAACAGGTAAAGAAATGCAAATTCTATATAAAAAACTGATATGGCTAATATTCCACCATCTCTAGCCAATGTAGTACAACGAAATATTAATTTTAATTATATTAAACTATCATGTCAAAAAAAAAGAAAAACTTTCAATAATTTATTTGTCATTCATCAACAACAAACATATTTATTAAGTCCATTTTACATTGAGCAATATTGCAGATGCAGGTGCAACTTTTGACAAATTGATTCAATATTGCATGAGTGTAATACAGAAATTGCACGCTCAACAGGCAGAAACAATCTTGAAGCAATCTTGAGGCAACGGTTGCATGGAATATATTAACATGTTTTAATTTTTGTAAGGCTTGCAGGCAAAATGTCTTCTGCAATTTCCTTGTTCAACTCTGACTTGAAGATTGCAGTTGCCCGTTGCGCTTGCTCAATGCAAAATGGGCTTTATTTATTTTCATAGTTCAAAAGATAAACCGAAATTACAACACGGAATTTTCTTGTGATATCTCAAATAGAGTTTGATGGAGAAACATTCTTCTAGTTTTACGGACTATAAAGTACATTGTCAGCCAATACAAAATAAGCCAAAATATTGTTGCAACAATGGACCGTCTCAATATTAACAGAAACACGAGTTTCTGCATTAATAAAAACTCACGTATATTTATGTTCTTTTGATTTTTTTAAAAGTATTTATAATAATTCTTTACGCAAATGTAAAATTTGGAATTAAATATTCTTTTCATTAAGTGCGACTATTAAATTAAATTTAGCATCCCTTATTCGTGTACCACTTTATCTTTAAGTAACTTTTAAGTAAGTCTCCGCATCTTATTCTATTAAATTTGAGTGTCTCTTGTCTCGTCTACGGCGACATTTTTCTCTTGAATTTTCCTGCAGTCTTGATTCACTTTACCTTGAGTGTCACTTTACTTTGTGTATAGTAACCGCAGTGAATTAAGGCCGTTGCTGCGTTGCTAGGTACATAGAGTAGCATTCAAATGTCCTGAAAGCTGAAAGCATGGAATCTAAAGCATGACACTGACGCATCGCTTTCTATGGGTTGATCAAATGTTTAGAATCTAAGGATTTATTTATTATAAAGAGATGTTGAATGATAAATGGTGAATATCATTAAGGGTTTTGTTTAAACGGATTATGAATGTTTTATACTGGGACTGATGTTTTAATTCAATAAAGTTTCTGTTGGAATGCTCAGCTTTTCATTAAGTATTTTGAATTAAATTTTAATGGAACTGAACTAAATTTAATTTTTGAATAATTATTTAACTTTAAATTTCCTCTTTTACAACTCTTTTATTTTCTTGCAATTTATACTTGAGCGTTTTGTCAAACTAGTCGTGTAAACTTATTTATTTTGCCGACGTTCCTAGTGTAAGTATTCACTTTTAAAACTATATTACGACATCAATAAACAAATGTCTACTTTCATTTGCAATTATAGATCTTCAGTGTAAACTTTTAAGTTTATTCCTTACCCATAATATTATTACCTCCCGTCTTATATTCTATAAGGAGAGGTATTGTGATAGGTCAAAATTTTCGAGTGTGTAAATTTTTAGTGAATGTGAGTGTGTGTGTATGTGTCCGTGTCACCGTGTTCGTATATCTGTCCCTATGTAACAATTTATTTTTATTGACTATTATTCTAAAAATATCAAACATTTAACAACTAAATTTTATATTTATTTATTTATAGTTATTTTTTGAAGCAATCCCCAAACCGGAAGTAGTACCTACTTTGCTTAAATATTTCAATAAATTATTAATTTATCACAATATTTTCTATTTTAAATGAAAGATTATATTTTTATGCATTTACAAACGGACATCATGCCCGGGCGACAAAATCTTAATCATTAAAACGGTAAATTATTTATTATTATGCGGCGCTATTCTGGTACTAGGGCCAGGGGTCCTATTCTATTTCACTTATCAACGTTGATAAGTTGGGTTGTCTTGATAACCCCCCACCATGTGTGACGTAGTAGCCAAGCGACTGTCGCTACGACTTATCAACCCTCGCTACGGTAGACTTGCGCGTTGCGTTGATTTTTGTTCGTTGTGAGGTTAAAATATTTATTTTATAAATATAAAATACCAATAAATTATGGGTTCATTATATGTATTTAATATTTTTGATTAGTTTATTAAATACAACTTACAAATTATAGAAATAAGAAATTGAAATTTTTCTTGAAAGAATAATTTACTTTGAAAATAAAAAAATGGCTTATTTTAAAACAAATAATACGTTTATGATAAGTGATAGGTAAAATGGTGGTTTAGCAGTTTTTCTTGCCAAATTTCACAGTAAATGTAAAATCTCTATCAATGGTTATCAACTGGAGGCCAAATATCCCTAACCCTTGATATAGTTACAAACGGAATGACGTCACGAAGTTATCAACTGAACTTCGCTAGCGACTGTCGCTATGAATTAGAATAGGTACCCAGTACCTAGAAAAGAGGCCGATTACCTGAAAGCCCGGTAAAAATTTAATTTTCAGTCCACCGCTGCTTACTACTTAATATTCATAATTTAATATTCGTTACTTAATTCAGCTTACTGGTTCGAAAAGTATTATGCTGGGCTGAAAAAATTATTCTTTGCTCCCTCTCAAAATTAAGCTAGATGCGGTTCTCACATTACCAATTATTATTACTTGTTTTGTATGTCTACCCAATAAATTATAACATTATTATATTGTGTTACAAAGTGGACATTGGTATTCTAATTAATTTCAGGGTTTAAACCAATAATTAATTGGAACCAATGTCCGTGAACAAACTGATATATTGCACATAATAAATTCCACATTTAAGCCTGGGAATAAATTGCAGAAAATTACCAACATTAAAGCTCAAAATTTGTCGTAATTCTTTTATTCTTTCCGGAGGCAGTGGCCGGAAGAAATGAAGCCACCTCCTGATAAAGTTTTTATTGATCCTTTAGTTATTATTATGTTCATATAATTAGAAAAGAGTTATTTTTGTATTAAACTGCGCGAAGTTGATATTTTTTGTGCGTAAGAATGTCACTTATTTGACGAGGCTTGCCGATTCGATTCGATTCGAACGCACAAAAAAATTTTCGAAACATTTTTTGTACAACTGAATATTAACTATAAATTCTAATTTGTAAAATTCATTAAAATTTTAATCATTTCCAATAACCGTAAAAACGTTTATCAAAACTGTAGAAATTTTTTTTTTTTCACAAGAAGAAGATTGTGAAGAAAACACCAACTTCGCGCTTTGTTAATAATTAAAAAATGGCAACATTTTTTGACAGTTTGTTGTAGAAAACTTTTATTTTGAAAACCAACAAATTCCCAAAAACAATGTTATTAAATTTTTATCGTTGTTTTGTTAATTTCGTTCGATCTTATGGTGATCAGGGTTGTTCATCTACGCGTAAAGTATAATTTTCTACGTCTACACGTAGTTTTACAAGTTTGCGTAAACTGTAAAATGTAGACAATGTAGCCTTTGCATAAAGTATGTAGGTAAATAATTCAATTGTCAAAAAATCTAACCTATATAATTTGATTAGTTTTCGGTGAGATTTGTTCTTTGTCTACATTGTCTACACTATTTTATTGTTTACACAGATACCTACTGCATGCGTAGATTTCGTGTTTGTCTACGCGTAAAATTACACGTAATCTACGTCGCTTAGACTATGTGAACAACCCTGATGGTGATGCACAACTTTAAATAACTATACTGAAATTAATTTATTTTTATTTTTACGAATGACGACTGGATATTTTTCAATTTAAATTTGTTTTGTTAAGTTACTATAAAAATATGTTATTCATTTCAAATAATTCGGGATTTAATGTTAGTGGACATTTCGAATAAAATAATCATTGTTATATGTTAAAATAACATAACATCTCGAATATTTGAAATGGATCGCTTTAGGTTTGCAAAAATTCTATGAAATATATATATACAATGATGTAAAAAAATCGTCTTATACGCTGAAGTCGAAATAGTCCTAAGAGTTTCTTTCTAAAAGTTAAACCATCACCATTTTGTTTATTCAGTTTACAAAGCGAGCCCCGGAAAAAAATTCAAGTTAATTTAGCGATTAGCAATTTCGTTTAGCTTCGAAGTTCATTCATCGCTAAACAAAAACTACGAGTGAAGTTGTAATGGCAGCCATTACTGTAAGACGCTACTTGGCTACAAGGAAACTTTTGTAATAACGCCAAAAACGCCAAGTTTTTAACTCACTTAAGATGCTTGAAGTTTCACGCCGCGCCGGTTGCGCGCTATTTGTCATAAGTGTACGCTAATTAGTGGCGGCGGAATATGTGTGGTTCTCTCTGGATGGGTAAATATTCACTAGTCCTCTTTACTAGTAAGTTATGAGAAAGAATTCGGTCAGTAGGATGTCTGGTAGCTTCAGGCGAAGCTAACTTGTACACTTGTACTATTGTGCAAATTTATTTAATCCTAGACCCTAAGGTTACACAGTGCTATCATTTTCTGTATGTATATAAACAGAACAAGATGTTTACTGTGCTGTGTATACAGTAAGATGGTCTTGTATTTCCAGCTAGCAAATAAATATGAAGGAAGTGTACTGCTTCAAGACACGGAAACTGACTGTTTTTCGTAAGTAAAAATAACCGACTGTATGCAACGATCTTTCTTTCATTTACAGTAAGCATAGATACTAAGTACCTAACTTACATAATGTTTAGCAGAGTTTAGCAAAAAAACAAGCATGCCGATCAGTGGCGTACCCAAGATTTTCGGTTAGGAAGGACGTTCCGTATCATTAAAATTTAATTTTTTTAAACCGAAAGTCGATATCTCTATCCGTTTAGCAGATAAGTTGGTTAAAGACAAAACTTACAAAGATTTTATAATTTTCTGTCGAAGTGCTTAAACTGCAGAATCAAATTGTTTTAAAATAAATGTTTCTTATAAAAAAATGCTCTAGAAATTGAATTCAGAAATCCGGAAGTCGACATTGTAATTTGTTAAGGCCCGAATGTAGCTGTCTGCGAGAAAAGGATAGATTTATACAGACTTAGAGTGTCGAACAAAGGCAACAATAGAGAACGCGCTCTCGTATGGGGATTAAAATTGGTACTACATTTGAACGTATCATCACAAACAAGGGTTCATTTGAAAGATAAAAGTTCAATCTAGATCCGTCTAGTGTTGAAATTTGCAATTTATGTTGATATACTGAGTAACAGTTATGTGAAGTAAGGCAAATTATGACAAGTTTATGGCATTGTAAAATTGAAACAAAAAATAAAACTAAAATTTCAACACTAAGCGGATGCGGAGTTCATCTTTATCTTTAAATGAAAAAAAAATTAAATCGATCCGACCAAAATTAGTCTCAATTTCAATCCCTATTCAAAAGCATGTTTTTGCTGCGCGCAACTTCACTACATTAGGCTCTTAAGGAATAGCAGCTAGTTTTGCGTCTTGAAATAAATTTTAATAGAAGTATACATAAGTTATTTCAGTTATAGTTACTTATTTTCATAAAACTATGTATTATTAACTATTATTAAATATATTTAAATATTTTGAGAAGTTTATACATATTGTAAGAGTATAATCTAATTTAGATACCTATAGGTATAAGATTTGTTGTTATTTTTATCTTATTTGCGTAGCGTCAATATTTGTTGAGTTTAAGTTCAACTAATTGTCGGTATACTCGTAGTTATCAACGAAAAATAATTATTGGATCCACTGCTTAAACAAAATGAAATATACCGATCGTAGTATTTGGTGGCAGCGCTTGGAGTTGTTAGGTGATAGTTAATAAGAAAAGAATCCTTCAGGGCGTAAACTAATTAATAACAATAATTTCATTGTGGCTTTTCCCATCGCAGCAATAATTTACTCCAGCAGATTTCACGATTCTCTGTTGGCAAAAACCATGAGATCCGTAAATCATCGGATTGCTAGCAACGCCAGTTCCTTATCGCTTTCGCTGCCCCAATGCCTCTTGGGATAAACCCACACGCGACGCCCATGACTAATGATGAGTAGAATGACTCAATGACTGCACTGAATTTTCCGCACTAACGAAAAGCTAATGATCGTAACAAATCGAAAAGAAAGAATGACTTTTTATTTCGGAGAAGCGAAGAAGGGTTTGATGTTCGTTGCAACATGACTTTCAATAATACGATTACGTCATAAATTCTTATAAAATAAAAGCAAACTTTCTGTGTTCGTTCATTGTTATTGCAGTAGCAAAGACAATATTAAGTTTTGGAGTGCAGCTTCGTAACATTCTCGGGGGTACAGACAACAGCATCCCTGTGAGCGTGCACTATATTAGATTTACATGAAATTTATTCCAGAATTTTCGCTTTGAAATTTAATCCCACCTGGCGGCAATATATGTACCACTGTTTATGATGACATAGAGTGGTGCAATACTTGGTCATTCTCTTCATTAGCGTTTTATAAGATAAAGCTTGAAGATGGATTTAGAGTTTCTTTTATATAATGTAACCGTAACGTAACTTTGGATATGAGATATTTTACAAACTAAAAAATATATCAAGTTCAATTTGGTACCTAACATTAAAACGAAATAAATTTTGTACTTAATTGCTAATACTTATTTACTTACATTTTTTAAGTAACGGCTATATAAATCTGAAATGTAATAATAATAATAAATATATTACCCAGCAGAGGTTCAATTACAGTTAAAAATATAATAAAATAATAAATAAGTTAAGTAACATACATACATTATAAAATATTTAGGAAGAATATATTTCTTGTTAAAAAACACTATCAAAACGTCAGATTTGGCTAAACATTCCATTTGACAAATTTCTTCTTGCGAAATAGTGAGGAAAGTAGGTTTTCCCTCTCTAGAGAGGAAAGTAAGCAGTGTTGCCACCAGTGTTATTATTACGATGAAATATTTTAAAAATTGTAAGTAAATTTATTATTTTATTGAAAATTCTGATTTTATAGTGATATACTGTATACTATTATTTTACAATTATTATGTTTTATACTTTCTTTTTCTACTATTTCACGATTTTACAACTTAAATTTAATTTGGCATATTGCCTGTATTTTGTTGTTTTCAAACGTTATCCTGACAGATAGCAGATATAACATAACTATTATTTATTGTACCTAACGTAACTAAATAAAATCTAATCTACATAATATGTATAGTCAGATTCATCATTTTACATTTTCAATTATATTGGTTGCATTACGTCATCATTACGCAATATCATTGGTTATGTCAATGACATCTTCTTTCGATGACAATTTTATTGAATTTTAATTGTTCCACAAGTCGACATTGATGTTTAAAAGCATCATATCGACCTAGGCGGGTGACTTTTATAACTGTAGATTGAACTGCAAGAAAATATAAAAATGTTATTCTTTTTTCTGGTAAGACAGTTTTTTTTTGTAAGGTAGGAATATTTGTGCACATGCGATATACTATAGTATTCAAATATTTAAATACCATTAAGTAATTACGCTTTTGCAATGTGAAACTGGAGTACAGTGAAAAGGATGAGAGTTTGAATATTCGTTTTCTTCTTTTCACCTCGTTGTTCATGTGTCTAATTTTTGTCTCATCTCGTAGTGCAGTTTCCATTTCGTGTTTTTACCCTGATTGAAGCATTTTCAATCTCTTTGTTCACACGTTTTTCTGTGTCTCATCAACGCGGTCGCTTTCATTTTACTTCCCGAGCTTTTTCTACCGTTTAAACCGAACGTCACAAGTTATGAAAGCTGCGAGAGCTTCACAACTGATAAATGTCCAGGGATGTGGAGCTTACACCAGTAAACAACTCCATTCCAGTTGATTTTTTGTGACACAAAAAATGCTGTATCACACTTTATCGAAAGAAATATATGACAAAGGACATATTGAATATTACAAATCGGGAATTATATGAGAGCTTTTTTATTTGAAAAATCGTCTCGATCTTTTTTGTGCCTGCACGCGCAGGCTATAAATACGTAAAATGGAGACATATCATCTCGATTTCTGCATGTTTGCGTTTCTGTCTAAGTTTGCATTTCACGTTTCCAATATTTAGCAGATTGCAAGGCAATCAATAGAGACAGAGAGTAATATTCCCTGTGAGAGTATCGCGTTACAAATTCTGTCTTAGAACTGTTCAACTGTTGAAACTGAGGAGACATTTAGCATCAGCACGTGAAGTTCGATTCATTTGACGTTGACTGCTTTCAATTACGGCCCACGTTCAGCTTTATGGATATGATGGTAATTTAATTGAAGCCCTGTCAATTTTAGTTTATTGGCAGAGAATTACCCAGAACAAAGAATTTTATTCACTTATGTCGATCTAAATTATCGGAGAATTTTCTATTTATACAGACATTCAATTGGACATAATTTATAATGTAAGAAGAATTCTATTTTTGATATCTGATCAGTAGCTAGGTATCCCAAGTTCAAATGATTTCGATCAATATATGTTTCTTTTTGTTTCTTTTAATACTTTGTACACTTTTAATAGTTATGCAAAATTATTACCTAACTTAAGAAAATAAAAAGTTAATATTTGTAAAAAAATACATCACTATTTCCCTGAAAAATATATTGAAAATTTGAGGATCACTAAAGCGTTTGGGTCATTGCGAGACCGAAGAAGGTCGACAATTTGAACATTTGTTATAAAAATCGTAATAAACGTGCAAAAAACATTAAAATTAAATTCTTGAAACAATTAAGATATCGGGTTTTGGTTTATGGGGATGTGTTTCTTTTTTCATTATCTTTAAAATACGGTGAAACTCGACAGGGGCTGCTATTTAAAAATATTGGGATGGTCGTCTCCTAAAAAAATCTCTACGTTGCATGTAAGTTCTAAACTATCTAAGAATGTAGTTTTTATGACTCTTTAGTGATCTTCAAATTTTTTTTCTTCACTCGTTCAAAACTTATAGCTCCGTCCCGGGACTTTTGGAAAATCCTGTATAATATATTTCAAACAGACACCCGGTAGTTGAATAAGATGGAAAGTTCAAATTGGATTATTAAATCATAAAAATTCGCTCCAAGGTGTGATTTATTGATGTTTATACCTTGCATTTATCAATTTACCAATTATTATTCATGATTCTTCATGTTAAATTTCAGATTAAATTTTTTAACAATATGCCAGAATTGTTGAAATTGTGAAGCTTCCGGATTCACAATGAATCATAAGTGAATCGATAAATGTCAATTTTAGATTATAGCTGTGACATTAATTAGAAAACTTGTAGCTAATTTTTATCATTTAATTATTTTATTTATACGATTATTTACACAAAAATAATTTTTTTCTCATGAAATCAATAATGTACATTAGTCGGAAGATGTATAGAGACATTTTTTTAAATAGTTAACCAATCAACTGTAAAAAATTATGTAGAATTTTTAGAAATTATTTAACAAAATTCCGCAAGGTATTTTGTAAATTTAATTCCATAGTCGTGAAAGCATAATTTTCAAACTTCAAATACATTATTGTAATGTAAAATATCAGATCATAGATTTCAAAACCAAAGCCACCAAATTCTTATTGTAACATGATTTTTTTGTTATGAATCTAACAAGAGATGCGCCTTAACCGGTCCAGTAGTTTTTTAAGTTCTAAGCGGCAAAAAATCAGATACCTACACATACAGCAAATATACTTAAATCGACTTAAGCCTCTTTTTTTAAGTCTGTTCAAAATGCATTACATAGCTGACAAATTTTAACAACAGATGCCCCATGCTATGTGTTTTTAAAGTAAATTTATGTACATATATCCTATGACCTTCTCAGTATCTTGTGCGATCTGTTAGATTAGATGTAACGTAGCGAAAATATATCGGGATATCACTATAAAGTGAATTTCTCAAGTGCATTTTTAACATGTTGAAGGTTAATATATATCGAATAGGGCCGTGATATTGGTTTGTGAAGTATTTGCAGATCTCTCTACTCCTTTATTTACTTTCAATCTCTCGCGTCAAATGCAAAATTCCGTCGCGCTGCACTTGTTTCTGTTTACTCGCTCCGATTGTTTCTTTAACACTCTAACTCTGAACAAGAAAATTTTATACCTTCTTGCAACTTTGCAGCTTCAAACTTTGTAATACAAAATCCCAAACATTTCACTGGTAAAAAATGATCTGTTTGAAAAAAATTTGTCAGTAATTAATGACCAACCAGATAAAAAATATTTACTTGTTTGTTAAGAAAAAATGTCAGAAAAAGCTCTAACTTAATTTAATAATTAATGAAAAAAGATTCCTAAAATAATGATAAATAACTACTTACAATATAAAACAAAATCGTTCCGTTTATGAACTCATCAATGAGTAATGTATCCAGATTAGTGTATGGTGTAAGGTTTGATACAAAGATCGATAAGATGTATGATTCAATGCAAAAAACCAAACACAACACTAACTGGGATACAAGACTCGACACTAGGTGATTAACCTAGTGTCGAGTCTTGTCTTGTGTTTTTTTTCTGGATACATTAGTCATTGACGAGTTCATAAACGGAACGATTTTGTTTTATATTATTGTGACAATGAACTTCGGAAATTCAGATATAATTAATTTTAACTACTTATATCTTTCAGTTTTCTGTCGTAAATGGTACATTTATTTTATTTCGCTAGAAGCATAAAAGTTAAAATACTCTTTTGCTGATTACTTGTACAAAACGCTGTGATAATAATAAATAAAGCTTTAGAGTGGCATTAAATATATTGAATACACCCTATTAACAAGCTTTAAAGCTCGCTACATTAACGTTCTTAAGCCGTAAGCCCGGTCATTTTTCAATAGGGCTGAAATCTGCTTCAATAGACATAAACAGCGTATTTTTGAACCTGAAATTGGAGTGAGGCTTTTTAATTACAAAAAGGAAAAGATGTTACTGATTGTTTCAGTTAATGACAAGGGTAATATTATGCTTTAATGGGGTTGTAAAATATTAAATTCCATTCGGTTTAACTGGCTATCTCTTTAGTTCAGTATCAATAAAAACATTCATTACTTCGCTAATATATCTCTGGAAATCTTCTTAATTTTATTGTCTCCTATCTTCTGAAGGTAAAGGCAAAAAAATTTGATAAAAACATCATTACGAGCAGAACAGGATTTCAAGAGAAAAACTACAGAGCAAAAAGAACTAAATACAATTAGGTCTTGTATGTTAAAGGCATGATGTTTTTCACGAAAAAGAAAAACAGCATTAGCCTAGTGTGTTAGATTAAGCGGAGCTTTGTATACTTTGCTTAAAAACTTAAAAGCACTCGGAGCTTTTCTCACAAGAGAGCGTAATACAATAGCAGGAATCTTGCCTATTTGTAATAGCAAAGATTTTCATTCATAAAGAAATTTGTATGTAGTATTAACAGCAAAATATTTATAATGACTCACATTTAATTTTTAGAAAAATTTACGGTTCAATATTTATTATACAGTTAATTACAAAAAATTTATAAATTTTTACATATAAATAAATAGGTAATTAATTTTTAGTAAGATAATAATGTTTGCTAAGTTCTTATATTTATGTTCACCAAATTATGTTCAGTATTTTTATTATTTATTTATTTATTTAGTTTTGATTTGGTCAACTTATTTATTTTTTAAATTTTTTGTTTGAGGGCTGTTTATTATTTATATACCTCCTACCTACCTACCTACCTACGTTCCTTTTTAACCTACAATTTTAAATTAGATTTTTGTAAATTGAACTCAATAAGGGCTGTTTATTATGTATATACCTCCTATCTACCTACCTACCTACGTTCCTTTTTAACCTAAAAATTTTAAATTAGATTTTTGTAAATTGTTGTATTTTATTGATAATTATTATTCGTTCTTGTTTTACATGTTATGATCAGTGACAGAGTAAATGTCCACCTTCAACGATTAAGATTGTAACTTCATTATTATTTATCTGCATTTAAAAAAATCTAATTAGCTCTTTGTATATAAAAATTTGAATTTATTATTACCGTTTTACATTATGTCCAGTTAATAACATTTGTACATTTCTTTAAAAATGGTGCCACAAAAAATTCAGAAACTGTGTATACGTCTGTTTATCTGTCACATTGACATTTTTATTTTTAAATTTTTTCCTATATTGCGATTTACAAATCGGGGTAGGTAAGAGATATAGAAAAGATTTTAAATAAATATTGTTAGATGTAATTTGTTCTTTCAAATGTGGTATAACAAAATGTAACTATCGCAGTACCTATTTCCTATATTTTTTAAACAATGTTACACATAATTTTTCACGATCCCTATACCTTCCTTTTAGGCGGGTATAAGCGTGTTTAAAAATTATTCTAGATAATACTATTAATATTACCTCGTTTTTAATGTAATTTCAACAATGTCTCGTATTTTAGAAAAAATTGTGTCAGCTTATATACGACAGTGACCGATGAATATATTTAGTTAATGGAAACCTACTTCAATTATCCGCTTTGGGACCGAACTTACTACTAGGGTACTAGAGTGACTGTCAACCAAACCTAGTACAGATTATAAATTACGTCTTGTCATCTTAATACAAAGCAACCATCATTTGAAATCCTACCCTGGCATACAACACAATGTAAACAAATCATTGAAATAAGAGCTTTTATAATTGCAGAACTTTGCATTTGCTTCAAAGTATCTCTTAGTAGATCAAATTTGCGTCGTTCTCGTTATACATATGAATTCACAGACAGTATTTGAAACGGTTGCGATCATTGATGTGAACAAATAAAATGTCTCTTTCAAAATCAAATATTTCAAATATCTGCATTTATGTGTGACCAGTGGCGTAGACAAAAAATGGAGTGACAGGCTCAAATTTTAATAAAAATATATAGATCATGAAAAAAATATTAACATTTTTCCGGAATCGTGCGGAAAACAAATATTCTGACAATCAAATTTTCGTTTTATTTAATTATTATTATGTCCATATGATACTTCAAAGTTAAAGGTAAACTATGCATAGCCGCCCAAGAAGTTACATCATTTATAAACTGTAAAAAAATTTAATTTATTTTTAAGTTTATATTACCATCGCCTACGTTATTATTTAAGGCCTGGAAATGCAGACTGATTGCTAATAAAACATTGGGGAACATTTGTTGCAAATTTTTGCCGCAATTGGAGCTTTTAAGGGACCCGGTTCCGCTTATTAATAAATCAATTTTAATATTAAATTAAAATATACTCTATATTATTATTGATTGTGTAATTATCATCATTTTAAAAACTATTTAATTTTAATTTTTAATTCTGACATTTTAATGCATGATGTGACAGCGATGTGACAGATTATTTTTTGTTTTAATGTATTTCACAGATAACTTAATTCATAATTCACACTTCTGGTCTTAAGCCGGGTCCCTTAAAAGCGACCTCAATCGACCAAATTTTGCACTCACTTGTCCCTAGCAACGAAAATTGTATTTCCAGGCCTTGAATAATAACGTAGGCGATGATATTACTCTGTGAAAATTAGTTTTTCAGAATCACTCATGTCCCAAATTACAAATTTCATCAATAAAAAAAAAACGATTAAGGCCTTTGGGTAAATAGGTACAAAAAATCCTTTTTTTCTGTACCTAATCAGTGTATCAAATTAGAGGAGTACTTTCCAGAGGTTTACATTCGACCACCATTAATATTTAATGAATGGTTTGAATCGTTTTAAATAGGTACAAATTTTTTTTTCTGTAATCAGTATATCAAATTAGGGGAGTACTTTCCAGAGGTTTACATTCGACCACCATTAATATTTCATGAATGGTTTGAATCTAGGGTCTATTTTTGCGAATTTTGAAAAAAAAATCTGTTAACAGTGTATCAAATTACATAACCTATTAAAGTTACGTGCAGAGGTATAGAAACACCCTGTATATGCTACGCCACTGTTTGTTTTCCAAAAAGTGTAGAAGAGTTACGTTACACGGTCGCCAAGCAACGATATTTATTTAACAGAGCCCCCTTTAATGACTACAAATGCGGCGAAATGAATAATGTATAAGATCACTCGTCTTTCGTCAGCGCATCCACCAACAATTTCAACGTTTTATTTACCTTTGTTAAAGTTATGAGACATAGTGATTCGCGATGATACTACCACTGTAGCCTTATTGTACATGCGAGGAAGTCAACATGGCAGAAAACAGGAATAACATTAAACGTATAACATGAAATGTGAATTATTAGACAACAAAAGATGCCTTCATATGTAATAGAAATACTACGAATGCCAACATGCACGTATGTCTGAGAGATGCTGTGTATGTGTGTAGGGGAAGGTGGTCACTAGGTCAGCAAAGCACTACGTCTCCGATCTGCAATTCAAATACGGAGAATTCAAGTGGTTCTGCCCTATGTATTTGCTGCGTCTTATATACACTGGATATTAACGAAATTGCACCAAACATATAGTCAGGGCCATCTTACAATAATATACCTTCGGTTTGGAAGTCTTAAAGCAGCACTGAATACTTTAGACTTTAGTCAATTTTAACTGCCATTTTCAATAGAGTATTTAAAAACATATTTTCTAAATTACGGCGGGATAGCTAGTGGTTAGAATGCTAGGCTCTGGTTACAGAGGTCGTGGGTTCGAATCCCGGTCAGGTCAGAAAATTTTCACGGCCTGATTTGGATCGGTACCTACTCCCGTTACCATTCCAAGTTGGGATCTAATTAACTTGGCAACCTCTAGCTATCGGGCACCGGCTAAAGGCTGTAACAAGGGCTTGCGCCGGGTTGACTGGCAACACACGGTAGTAAAGTAAACAAGAAAATGGCGCAAAAAGTATAATACTGTGTGTGTGCCATCAAGTCACCCTAGGGATATAACCCAAATGAGGTTCAAATCCCGAAATCATAATACATAATACATACATATTTTCTAAATTAAATACAAATATACAAAATATAAAGCTTTTAACATTTTCTTCATATTTGGATCATTAGACACATAGACGTACATAACTTACTGATTATTTAATAAAAAAAAAACAAAGATCTGTTTTAAAAATAAATCCCGAAAGTACATAGGTAGGTAATTTATTGTTTGTACCGTTGGTACTACAAGATAAACAAATAAGGCAGTTATGGCAAATGTTACAATATTTTGTATAGAAATAAATCCTGAAATAATGTACAAAATTATGTCAGTTTTTGATGTACAAAAATCAGTTATAGTTGGTAGGTATAGAATATCTACCTCAAAGTTTATCTTAAGTTATGCTTTGATCACTATTTTGAATTTAAATATTGTAGGGTAAAATGACATACGATATTAGATACTTGTACACAGTTACACATGTCATTTTACCCGTATGTTGTTAAAAGTTTTCGTTTTTTGTTTCTTTTAGAATTTGTTTGTGCGAAATCTATAATACAATGTAGGTATATGTGACATATGCAACTATGCAAGCCTTTAAAAACTAAAATATTTTACCCAAGAATTACAAAAACAGATTTATCATTTTACCAAAATATACTCGGGTAAAATGACATAGCAGGTATATTTTTAAAAATTAAAAAAATTAGCAGTTTTATAAAATATGATACTGTTTTGTTATTTTTATATTATATTTACCTATTCTTATACAAATGGTTTAAAAATAACTTATTTTTCTGACAAATAAAACCGCAATCATGCTTTTAAAAACTGGTGCGTCATTTAGGCACAATTCCCCTACTTAAATAATTTCCGCAACACTCTTTTAATTTCCTCCTGCTATAATTACCGAAACCCTAAAACTTACATTTCCCCTATAAATCCACGCTGCACTATTCCTGCTGATTCCAAGTCAAGATGCGAGTCTGGCTAGTGCTCCTGAGCGGCTGCGTGTGCGTAGCCCTCGCTACGAAGTACGTCATTGACGAGGAGGGTCCGTCCGAACCGGAGGACATCTCCGAGCCCGGCAGACCGTGCCGAGTCTACTACCAGGTAGGGATGTCGAATGTTTTTAAAAATCGATTTATTTAAAAAAATCGCTTAAGGGGCCCGTTCACATAATACGTTACACGATTTTTGGCCATTTTTGACTCCTCCCCCCTTGTCACACTACGTCGCAAATCGGCAACCCCCCATGTGACGTCACAAAAATATAACTTTAAATTTTGAAAGAAGTGAAAATATATATAAATACATAAGTATTAATTATATCAGTTTATTTAATCACGATGTTACAATTTGTTACAAATTGCTAATTACTCATTTTTTCATGATTTAAGTCCCTAACTCCGTTGCAGCAAACATTCGACAGCATCACCGTGAAGTGTTCCTAAAGATATGTTTGTCTTATACTAATTCGTAAGTTGTCACAACTGATCAACGCAGTTCAAATTATCCGCCAATACACCAGAAAAAAATGTGAACAAAAATTGTTTTATTTTCATATTAACTGAAAATTCATAAGTAAAATTTTTGTGAGGTCACATCATGATAAACATCCTCCCCCTCTACCCCAAGGTCACATTTCGTCACAAATCCTAGACCCCCTCCACCCAAGTGCGTGACGTATTATGAACGGCCCCTAACCGATTAAATCGACAAATACAAATCGATTTTAAAAAAATTTCATTTATTTATTTTTTAATTTGAAAAATATGATAAATCAAAGAGAAAAGTAAGTAGGAATAGTCAAATTATAATTAGACTAACAGTAACAAATAACACTATACATAATATTTTAAATATTGGATTAGATATTTTGAAGGTATTACCAAAATCAGCAATTAATATGATAGCAACTTTACTTCCTTGGAATTTGTGTACCTATCAATTGATACTTTCTTTTTAAATCGCAAGGAAAAAATCGATTAACCGATTATTTTTTATTTTAAAATCGATTAAAAATAATAGATTTTCTTTAAATCGATTTTTTTTCGACATTCTTCCTACCAGGTCACCAAGTGGAAGTACGGCCGCTGCCACAACTCGGGACCTGGGGTCTGTGTCGCCGACGACAACAGGATGAACATCTTCAGCAAGGACTGCGGATTCTTACCGGAGAAGAAGAAGTAATGATGTAATTGATGTGTAGTGGAGATGGATATCAGCAGGTGTTAATTGTATTTTAGTTTTGAGATAACAATATGCCAAATATATTCTCTAGCTAATTTTGTTTTCTCTTTTATCCTTTCAACTGATGAGATAAATGTTCAAGTGTAAGATTCAGGATTTTGAAACACGAGCGAAGCGAATGCTGGGATGGTGTAAGAGGTTTGTACAATAAAACTATAATCAAATACATTCAAGTTGTAGTTTTAGTCTGATCATTAAATTTGAGGTTACGATGTTTTTTGTACTTACTACTACCGACAGATAGAGCGCTGCACACAAGTTATATTTTTAAATATTATTTAATAAAAGTAAAACTAAGATCTTTTTTAAAAATAAATCCCGTAAGTACATACATAGGTAATTGGCACTACAAGATAAACAAATAAGGCAGTTATGGCAAATGTTACAATATTTTGTATTGAAATAAATCCTGAAATAATGTACAAAATTTTATTAGTTTTTGATGTACAAAAATCACTACTACCGGCAGATAGAGCGCTGCACACAAGTTATATTTTTAAATATTGGCGGTTTTCGGTGGTCTTCACTTATAATAATTCCGGGAAGTAACATTTTATAAATTAAATTTTATTATTTTTAGGATGATTTTACTCTGAAATGTCTATGCTTCAAGAAAATACCATTTCAGGTTGAAAGATTTTTGCCAAGTTCTTCATTAAAGGTACTTACTAAATCGCGCTTATTGACAAAAATCTTGACATCGATTTTTCCACTATCCCTATACCGCCCTTTTAGGTGGGAGGTAAAACAACTGATTTTGGTAAGATTTATTAGTCAATTTGTTCCAGTTTAAACTAGGAAGTATTTATTTTTTTACTTTTGTTCGGGGTAATAAAGAACTGTTCGTTTCAATTTTAAGTTTCGGTTCGGTTTATGGTCTGAGTCATATATTGGCTAACAGAAAACTTTGCGAATAATGAATATTAGCACAGCGAACAGTTTCCTTCAAGTGCAATGTGCCCGCCACATCATTCTTTTTTATCTCCATTTGTGTGTACATCTTTGTAAAGATGTAATCTTTGATAACTCTAACAGCGATGAGGGCTCAGTGGTCTTTGAAACAAAGCCTCAACGTTGATAAGTTCATGAATATGCATGGATCTTTTGTTCAGGATTGATTAAAAACTGAAAATTGCGCATGTAATTAAGATTTGAGCTGATATCTCATTCACGTGCCGTGGTTTTCATCTCGAGTAACTCGACACCAATTACTATGTTTATTTAATTGAAATCGAAACGGTAAGATGGCATGAATCGTGCCAGGAAACTTCGCAGAGAACTTGTGCAGTAAAAAGAATCCGCGTTGTTTTTATAGTCTTGAAGTTTTGTCTTTCAAACTTATTTTATTCGTTTTATTGCTGGTAGCCTGTAACTTTTGAACTAAGATATTGAAGCACAAACGAATTTTAAAATTATACCTTTTTCTTTGGACTGTACCTACGTATAGGAAAAGGAAAACATGTATTTTTTAAATGTTCATCATATTTTATTGACTAATGTTAAGGTTATACGAGTATATTATTGTTAGTGTGGTATACATGTGGATAACTTTAATTGGATATAGCCAAGTGTGTTAACTATTTTTCTGACAACTCAGATCATTCAAGTCAGGGACTTCATATTCCAGTTTGATTCCATCCTCTGGTGGAGTACTGTCCACTTACAATCAAGAAATCAGGTATACACGTGGTATAGTATCCATATATCTTTATCGATTACTTACAAAAATGTAAAGCCCGTTTTACATTACACTAAATCTTGAACAAGATATTGTTCAATTTTTGAAGCAATCTAAATTGTGTAGTATCATATAGCAAATTGTGTGAAATATCGCATTGCTTCGTAAATTGTCTGACAAAATAGATAAGCGCGGCTGTCAAATTATTATTATATGCGAACTGCACAGAATCACAAACGAAATATTGTAGGTCGGTATATATAATTGTCTCAGTATCAAACAGAGTTCATTAAAAACAAAGCAATTTATTGCTCAAGATATTGTTCAATTTGTTGCGCAATTTCTTGTTCAATATTTAGCGTAGTGTAAAACGGCCATAACGTTGCCACATCGAAGTTTAGTAAAAGATGTGATAGATATGTATGATAATAAAGCATGTATGTTTCATGACACAGACTAAATTGGATTGCAAAAAATACTAATTCCTAGTTATTGATTGTTCATTACTTATACCTGTATATGTTACGTATTATGCACATATTAAAGATTTATTATTATATTATTTAATTCCTATATATTTATAATTGATTAAATCTTATAATATAATTCTAATATCAAGTATTGCCTCATCAACTTGCATAACAACATTTATATTTTTAAAAATGATTCGTTTTCCGTGTCTGAGAGATAATATTTGAACAAACTTTACTGCCCAATAACCGTAATTTCATTACTACGAGCAGCATTACTAAATCTGTCCGATAAATGTAGTACCGAACCTACCCATATCTTTTTATAGGATCTAGGAAGATTCTTCGAAAGCAAATTCTTCGAAGAATTTTCTTTTCGAAGAATTGCTATTCGAAGAATTTTCCTTTCGGAGAATTGCTTTTCGAAGAACTTTCCTTCGAAGAATTTTCCTTCGAAGAATTTGCTTTCGAAGAAGCAAAAACAGAAGATATGAGACAAACAAATTTTTACATCATTTAAACGGAGAAAAATTTATAAATTTTAAGTACCTATTCAATACATATGCATGTTTTAATTCAATATCTAGCAGGACCCAGTGAACAGTGTCAAAATAAATATTTAAGATGGCACTTTTGCGTATTATGAACTATTAAACAGAAATTGTATTCCAATGTAAATGTTTATTCTAATGGAAATAAATTTCTTTAGAAATAGTCAAAACAACTTAAAAGACTTTGAAAATATACAAGTTTCTTTGATAGCGTTTAAATAGTAATTAGCAAATAAAATACTTCTTCTGAAATGCATTTCTTTCCCTCCGTATTTAAATGACGTGAACCGTAAATATATAATTAAAACAACTGCATGCAACGGGAGAATAATTAATTAAACTTTAAATTACGTCTTTATTCTGCAAGTGCAAATAACATTGAATCTTTTGTGTCTAGAACAATGTTCACGAATTGTCAATTTACACGAAACAGCGCTGAAGAAAATAAAATTATGTCAAGCCAGCACGAGGATTTAGAAATGCATTAAGTGCATTTAATGCAATTTTGTACTTTATTGCGGCAAAAATATATACCAGAGAGATTTTAAATTGATTATCATTCATAACAATATTAGCGTGAAATCTGTGCGAAATATTATGTAAACGTGATATTTTAAAAGCATTTTGTAGTATAAAGGAAGCTTTGTATTTGTTTAACATCTAAAATGAGAAAGAATAAAAGAAACAATTTCCTGATATTTATTTAACTAACTTTTAAAGATAATATTTATTTTGTCTTGGACTCTGTGTTTATTTTGTTATTAGATGAACGAAGACTAAAAAAACGAACTTGACGATGAAATCTTTCTATTTATTTCATTTCCTCGAATATGATGAGAAATGTATTGTTTTACAATGAAAACAAATATACTAGAATCTCGTAAAGAATTGTTTGGACAGGGCCGTGTTATAAATATCTGTAACTAACAAGGGCGTATCTCGGATTTTTTGACGATCGACGAGTATTTCTTGGGCAGTTATTCATTGGCACCCGGAGTGGTAACGAGCTAGTGTGTGGATTATTGGTGATCAAGCTAAAGTGTAAGTAAAGATACTCTTTCCGCTATTGAGAATTTTGATGCTCTAATAACAGAAATTACAAACCTGAAACGTTTAGAAAATAAAAATTATCATTTTTGAATAAATAAAGTATTATTTTTATTTCCTTGTACAGAGTAAAAAGGAATTATTGTAATCGCGAAAAATTTCGGTTTTCAGATTTTGATGGAAATATCCGTTTTGACCCTTTCTGAATCCATTATGACTAGTTTCGTCGTGACGTCTGTACGGACAGGCGTACGGACGTATGTGTGTCGCATAACTCAAATACGGTTAGACGTAGAAAGTTGAAATTTTGTATTTAGGACTGTTATAGCATCTAGTTGTGCACCTCCTATTTTTGGTTTCAATCTACAAACCGGAAGTAGTAAATTTTTAAAAAAATTCGATAAATATTTAATTTAAGACAATTTTTTTTATTTTAAATGAAAGATTATGTAATTATTACCTACAATCGGTATTTTATAAATATTTTTGTATCTGGTGTCATTTAATAATAATTTAAGTATATATTTATAATATAGTATTTCGGTATCTTGTAGTCCATGATCGATTAACATTTGTTACTACGTAAAATTTAAATGATTATGACATGACAGTGACAATAGTAAAATATGCTTTATATCTTCTTCTGCAGTTTAAATAAAATGACTAAAATATATTTGTGAGTATAGTAGCAGTAGTAGTAGTACTTATATATTAATATATTTGTATAATAAGTTAAAAGAATAAAGTAGATATATGGCGGGAGGTTTTGTGGAGGCCACGTCAGATTTTTTTAATATTATTCTACATTTTAGTTATTAAGAAAAGTATGAACAGTTTAATAGGCGTACAAGGAAGTCATGTGGTGTCCACGTCAGATTTTTTTACTTCATACTTGCAACGAAGTTTACTTTACTATCTAGACGTCAACCAAAATCCCAAAATATAAAATTTGGTAGGTAATTAATGTTTGGTATTTTTAAGGTACCGTCGGAAAAAATTCGTAACATATGAACACACACATACGCGCACGCACGCACACGTACGCACTCATCATCATTATCATCTCGAAAATAGTAAATTCGTATTCTAGTGTCACTAAAACGTGTTTATACTTATAAACTTATACTCGAAAATTTTGACCCATTACAATACCTCTTTTATAAAATATGAGGAGAGAGGTAATAATTAACTAAACTAAAGATGGAACTTCTAAAATTTTCAGTAGGTATTTATCTAGGCGTCTAGGTCTAGAGGATTATAAGAAACAATAAAGAATTAAAGCGATCATGTGTTGGGTTGATTTTTGACATACCTATATATTTCAGATAAAAATTAACCTCTTCCCGGGGGAAATACTTCGCTTCGCACTTCAACAATCAAGTTTTCTTGGAGCAAAAATATAAGAAAGTTTTCATTAACGTGCTCAGCAGATGTCATCTTCAAGTTAAGCTTCAGAGACACGTCCAACTGAATAAAACTAGTCATAAAGTTTCCAACTTTCCCAGCATAAATAATCCATTTAAGAAAACAGCATTACGAGATTTGAACAGAGAACATTTTGAATTCGCAAGAGTAAGTGTGAAAAGTGTAAAATGCTTGAATTTTAAGAATGTAATGCAATCCCAAACATTATATGTTTAAAAATGGAACCTCGAGATATGGGCCAAAGGCATTGGTTTTATGTTTAAGTGGTGAGTAATGTTTTTAAAAAGAAAATAAATATAAAAAAGGGGAAGAAGCCTCTTTAGATTTACACGCTGAAATGAAATATGAAAGTTTCGACCGTATGGTTTTGTTTTAAATTAATATAATTTATCCACAATCATCTCATAATTAGCATTTATTTGTGCTCATTGCAACTATATAATGTGACTTATTTTCTACTAGTGGAATAAAGTAACTTTATTCCACTGTTCATAGCAACAAATACCAAAGCATCACAGCAATGCATTTATTTCTTACAATCTTGATCTAGAATTTGATAAATTATAAAATGACATTTTGTAAAACGAATTAATTTTGAATAAAAGTTTTTATTGTGGATAAAACGTTATATTGTATTCGTGTTTTAGTTGCGCATTATCCACTCAAAAAATTAAACGCTCGAACTTCGTTCTCGCATTTAAACATTTTTTCGTGGATAAAACGCCATCTAAAACACTAAAGCTAAGTTTACATGTACCGTTGACACCGGAAAAACGTTCGCCGTTGACGCCGTTCTGTGATTTGATTCGCTGACATCCAACGACGCAGTTAGACAGCTGTCATTTAGTTGGTTGTCAACAAATCAAATTACAGAACGGCGACAACGGCCGTAACGTTTTCCGGTGTCAACGGTGCATGTAAACTTAGCTTTATACAATAAATATTACAATCATATTGTTTAGAATAAAGTTTGACATGTAATTGTTTTCAATTTATGTAAAGTTTGCAATGTAAAAAATCTGATGTGGCCATGACATGACCTCTCGCCATACTCTACTATTTTTATTTTACTAATATAAGTGTATATAATTGAAGGTACTTATACTCACAAATATATACCATTGTAGAAGGGAATTTGGGAATTGTAGTTTTTATAAATAATATTATTAAAGTTTATCATGAAATGATGTTATAAATAATAAATGATATTTCATATTTTCAATTTCAATTTGTCAAAAAGTCAAAAATTTATATGACATCAAAGCTCAAATATTTTATTTTTTGTTTTCATAGATATAGGCAGATAAATCAAAATTGTAACTAATTTGTACAATTTTAACTTCTTGTAATTGGAAAATGGTGCCAAATAGAAACAACTTTTTGAATACAATTTTCAGACAGTAACATTTAGTATACATTGTTATTAAAAAATCTTATTAATTCATAAATTTTGAGGATATTTCAGAAAAACTCTTCAGATCTTCAAGAAACTACCAATTCTAATCTAATAAAAATCGTGGGGTTACTTCACTCGGCTGCGCCTCGTTTCGTAAATTACCCCACTCACTCATAAAATGTCACTTTTAACACTTATATCATAAATAACTATTACCGTTGACGGTTCTGTGATTTTATTCGTTGACAACCAACTAAATGACAGCTGTCAAACTACATCTGCAAACGTTTTTACGGTATCAACGGTACATGTAGAGAAGATTTTACCCATAAAATTTTCAAACGTGTTTGTTGTTACGGTACAAACCGGAATGATTTTCGTAAACGCCTACTGTATACTATGGAATGTGGGTTGATAGCAACCCCGAAAGAAAAAGGTGCGATGTTTATATTTGTGTAAATCGCAGATCGCAGGACACGAAGAAAACTTTCACAGTATAGTGAAGGGAATTTCCTGTGGAATTGTTAGTGTTTGTATGCAGGATTGTGTTTACTTTTAGCTCTAAAATGAGAAAGATCGCAGTGTGGATTTGCTGTAGAACGTCTCGACGTGATTCGAATACCACCACATACTTTTTTTACCAATGCTACCCTGCATCTACAGGGATTTTTATTCCATGCCTATATAATATCCCACAATATCTCACAAATATTTCTGCAAAATAAAACTCAATCATTTTGAAATACGACATTTTAATGAAACGAGATTCTTAACCAAAATACTCGCGATCCGAAATCGTGTTGGTGTCACGTAATATAAAAACGAAGCGGAGAAGGAAAATCTACGTGTAACAAGATAAAGTATTACAATTCGAATCGGTTTTCCAAGGTTGGTAAAACCAATAACCTGCGTTCACAAACGCACATAAATCAGGGGGAATCAATGCTGTGGGACACCAACCACTCTGTTTTAAAATTATAATTATGTGAGGTTACACACGCTGCAAAATTGATAGGTTTGTAATTTCATTTTACGCTTTTAAATTTGGTAGAGTGGGGTAGTTCGTCTAAAATTTTGAATAAAAAAGTTTTCTGTCGATTGACATTTAAAATTGAACATATATTCAGCAGTTATTCATAAACGGGTCGTTCTCTACGTAGCCAATCAATTATTATAACGTATAGCATTAATGAGATAGGTATACAGAGTAACAAAAAAAATCAGCACGCTCGTAACCTGCTAAAATTAAATGCAAAATATATGTAAGTATATAATATTAGTAATTAAAAACTCAATTTGACTTCATAATCATTTGTAAAAATGCAACTGATTTTTATATTATTTATTTAAATACTTTCTTAGCCTATTAATTTCAACCGTTCAGTCAGCATCAAGCCACAGCTGAAAATACATATTTTTATTTAGGCGGGAATGTAGCTGTATAAGAAAGAGGTAAAACAGTGCTACGGTTTTTATAATATTGAATCTAATACTAACGTAAGATCATTGAAATTTTTTACGACAATATTTAATATTCATTCTACAGTGCGACGCATTGATTTTACCAAATTTTTTCATAGTATTGTTTAAAAAAAATCTGCTGTGGCCAGTACACGACCTCTCGCCTAATTCTGCTTATTCTATTAACCTCGAGACTAATCTAATAAATAGTTTTACTTACATTTTAATAGTTTCATGTTCATGTAAGATGTAAACGATAATGTAAACCAAGATGCAAGCAAAAGATGTCAACTGTACTGTCACTGTCATAATCATTCAAATTTTATGTAGAAACAAATTTCATATCATGGACAACAAGATAGAATATTAATTGTACTTTATTTTATTGTTAAATACTACCAGATTCAGCAAATTGTATTTATAATTAACTGTACCCATAGATAATTATATTTTCTTTTATTTTGAATTGCAAAAATTGTCATAAATACATAATGTAACAATATATTAAAGGAAAAGTTTATCAAGCTTCAAAAAGTACTACTTCCGGTTTTCAGATTTCTACCAAAATGTTATCCGGTGTTAAGATCCTTATTAAAACCTTAAATATGAAATTTGGTTATTAAAAGTTTGATACTTTTTCAGTTATCGTGGACGAAAAATCGTCAGTCCATACATTCATACAAACACACACACGCACACACATACACACACACACAGACATCATCGTGAAAATAGTAAATTCGTATTATAGAGACCCTGAAACGTGCTTATCCACCAAAAACTCATACTCGAAAATTTTGACCCATTACAATCCCTCTCTTATAGAATATGAGGCGAGAGGTAAAAATGATTAAAAAGAGATTTTGGAAAAGCATGTCTATCTTCAATATGTAGGGCACCACTTGCTGCTTTTATTCGAAGTCAAACAATATTCTCATAAGTTAAATTTAGCTATAACAGTAAATTTGTTCAAAGAAAACTTCTGTTAGATTTTTCTCAATAAAAAAACTTATTCTGGAACCATTCAGAACATGTGAAGAATTGGAATTCATTATAAGTTTTAAATTCTATGCATTAAATAAATAATTTGGAATGTTACAAGATAAAAAATATTATACTATATCCAATTTTTGTTGCAATAATGAATCGTATAAAAGTATTGATTAAATAATGTTTTTGCATTTTTCATGTTAAGTTTCAGTCCTTTTATTTCAACAAAATTATAATAATAATGGATGAAATTTGGATCTTATTGCAATAACAAGAGTACTATTCGCTCTATATCCAACTCAATCCAGAATCTTGATAAATTATAGATATTTTAATGGAATTCAATATTGCAGCATTACCGAAAATCTTTTTCAATTTGGAAACAACACAGATATAGTTATTCTTATACTTTATATTCCGTTTTCTGTTATAAAGTACTTAAATGTTATTGCCTAAAAACGATTGTAATCTTAAAGTGAAATTTTATATGAAATCAACTTTGATACCTCCTCCATTTCTCTATTTAGCTTGCAATTCGTCTAGATTCGTTTAGCGCATGTGGAAAATTTAAAAGTAGTTCCGCTCTTTCAACACACAAAGCCGTAGAGCTGCAAAGAAAACTCTGCGGAAACGGTTGTTTTCCCAAAAACCCTTACATCGTAATCTGGCGTTTTGCTGTGAGGCAAACATAACCACAAGCCACAAAGACTCTACGTGTCACTATAAGCACACAAACTGCCCTCGTATTTGTCTGCTTTTATCATGAAATATTCCTAAATCCCGCACGATCCACAAAGATTTAAAATATTCCCTCCTCTGATCTGCAGATTAAATCCCCCGAAGCGTAAATTAAAAGAGGATAAATGAAAACATAAGGGGAAATAAAAATAAGGAAATCTTCGTATTAAAATTTCATCTGTGCTGCGTGTTCTGCGGAATAGTCGTAAAGTTATAGAATTTCCTCGTGTGTAATTTGAATGATTGCGGGCTGTGTGAGATGTCGGCACGACGTGATTGTGGAACGGTAATTCAATATTGATTTTGTGGCATTGGTAAGACGCACGGACACGAGATATGAAAACGTAATTACGGAAACCCGAGCGTAGAGCGTGACATCACAACTTCCTGATTGCCAATTCAACATTTTTTTACGCAGGAAGCAGATTTTGCGCCCCCTTAAACTTAGATGTTTATGTAGTAAAATCTACTACAAATAGTGTATTAAGAGCAGAAAGTAATATATTTGCTGTACACACAGGTATTTTCTTTTGTAATTATAAACAAGTAGTTTGATTACATTTGAATTCGATAAAAATTACAAATGAAAAAATTGGTTCTAATTTTATAAAAATTATTATCTACTTATTTAAAAAATAGATAAAGGTAATCTGTAATTTTATCTAGATAAGAAAATGGATAAATAAGAAAAAATTTATCTAAATAAGATAATAGATAAATAGTTATTTGTCCAACTAGAGAGGAAAGCGCTTCTTTTCCCCACTCGAGCTTGAAGTTTGTGTCACGAGCGAAGCGAGTGAGGCAATCGAGCGAGAGTGGAAAAGAGCTTTCCTCTCGTGTTAGACACAAAAAAATTTTCACGACATATTTAAAAACATTGTAAAAGTAGAAGAAACACATAACTAGAAGTTAGATTATAACTGTCATCTGTCAGAATGACGTTTAAAAACAACGAATTGTTTGACTGCAGCCAATACCTATGCCAAATTAAATTTAAGTTGTATTGTAGAAAAATAAAGTATAAAATGTAATAATTGTTAAATAATAGTTTACAATATATCACTATAAAATCATAATTTTCAATAAAATAATACATTTACTTACAATTTTTGAAATATTTCATCGTAAAATAACACTGGTGGTAACATTGCTTACTTTCCTCTCTAGAGAGGGAAAACTCACTTTCCTTACTATTTCGCGAGAAGAAAATTGTGTTTTCTCGGCATGTCGTGAAAAAATATATTATCTAGATGATTTATCTAAATAAAATTACCTAGATAAGTTACAACACTGATTATAAAATCCCGGTGTGCCAGGTTCGATCACCAGGCAAATTTAAAAAAATTTATTATGTTGTTATACTTGACTGTAAACGTCACATTTTTTTATTAGATTTGTTAAGTTATTGTATAAATCCTACACAAGCTATATGAAATCAAAAAATTACTTTCTGCTTATTTTCCACTTTTCACACAAAACCGATATTTAGCTGAACTGTTTTGGATATTTTTGTTGATGCATTGTCCTGCACTGTGGAATGTGCAGTAATCCTGCACTGGTGATCAGTCCTGCTGGCAGCGATAGTTGACAATGCTTTATTAATTGTGTATTACGTGTTGATGCTTGCCGGTATTTTTCCCGTGATTTATCGTCGCCATTGTTCGCGACACAAAGCCCGTGCTCGTGTTTGATTGCTGCACTCCTCATTCACTTGTAATTGTTAATTAATCTTCAATTGTGGCACTAATTACTGTCCTGACATCTACATAGTACCAATGTGCGATCGACATTGTAACATTTTATAACAAATACAAAACTTTCAGAGTGAAATCGAGAAACGTAATATATAAAGTGCTCTATTTTCGTTTCGTGTTAATATTCTGCAAAACCCTCTTCTACTTCTTCTCAGAATTAAATCTGAAGCAAATTGGATCAAGTAACTTTAATCGTATCTGAAAACAAAGTGACGGCCGGGGTGGTTTAATCCCCACCCGATGTAACGAGACAGGTGATTGGAGCGCGTGACTCAAACATTGGAAGATCGGATTTTTAACTCATTAGTATGTATCGACGCAAGCCACTAAAGAGTGATTGATTTTCGATATCTCTAACTTTTAATTTAGTTAATTTGTAACCTAAATAATCTCGTAATGCGTATTTAATCGCATGAAAACAACCTGAAAATTTGGCGAAGTTTTTTCTATCCTTGATTAACATTGTCGGTTTTAATTATCTCTAATTAGTTTGTTTATTCTGAAAACTTGAGGAAAATTTTGTCTTTCTTAATCGCAACCTAAAACTTCCGGACATAATTTTTGTTGAGTAAAAAATAATGAATTATGTATGAGCTAACAGGAGAAGTTTTTACTGCAGTCAGCAATTCTTCCGTCGAAAAAAGCATTAAGATATTATGTCTCTTAGAAAATGCAGACATCACGTGGAGTGTAGCACATCATACAGAGCGAAATAAACAAAGAGATGACATACTTCACTTTAATTTTGAAACGTGGAGATTAATAATTTCAGCGGAGTAAAGTCTTACTTTTCAACAGTTTTTCTTTGTATTTCAACAGGGAAGCTCAAATTTTTATCATAAAGAGTTCTCGACATGTTTAATGAGTCAAAGATACATAAATAGAATAAATAATTAAGTACATATTTAGTTTGTCTTTTCATCTGAAGTTCTATATTGAAATATATTTATATAATTTTAATACTTATAGGAGACATAAAAAATTATATAGGTACGATAATGTAAGATTGTAACTTTTCATTATACGAATCAAATTAATTGAAATAATGTTTTCTTTGGGATATGTAACACAATTTTGAATATTATTAAAATTAATTAGGAAACACAGTACAGGGAATTTAGCCAATTTTATTAAAATAACACTCTCAATGTTCAGATCTTACCAGGATCATCTTCAGGAGCTGCAATATTAAAATTATTTTTTTAGAAATTAATATAAGTAAACAGTTTTAATTTGTACTTACAGTGGAGTCAATTTGAAAAATTATTTGATTTTTTAAGTATATTAAAATAATTGAATATAAATCAATAATAAATAAATAACACTATAAGAGACGTTCACATATCACAATAGGTCGTCATACAATAAAAAACCGTTGAAAAAAAAATTAACAATAACGAATTCAACTACGAAGGTTTTGGATGGATATTGTAGTTTCTGAAGTTGATCCTGGTAGGATAGAATCGTTGAGAGTGGGATTTTAATAAAATTGGATGAATTCCCAGTACTGTGTTTCCTAATTATTACCCAAACAGCCAAGGAATAATCATTGATCATTATTAAAAGTTTTCTGAAATAAGATCTAATAAAGTATTCGACATAATTTGTGTCGGAAAATTTAAATAACTGAAAAAACACTTAAAAAGTATTGTTTTTAAGAAAAAAGTAGATTATTCGACTTACAATAAATCTTAAACAGACATTAATCTACAAATTCAATCCATTAACAGGTATTAGTGCAATTTTCATTGAATAAATTTGCTGTTCATTTGATTTATTTTCACTTAAAAAATATGTACTTACTATTAAGCGTTCAATAGTATTGTAGTACACTGGAATAAATCTAGCCAAGTAAAATTTACTCTATATGTAAATGTAATGATTGTTATAACCCTAAATTTATCCGATATACGAGTATGTTAAAACACAACACTGAAAATTAAAAATAGTATTATTTAAACACTGAAATCTGCTGAAACACCGGCTGTAGTATAAAAAATGTCTTGTGTGTAAGAGCATCCATTATAAACCACCTCTATTTATTATCATTTCATAAACTACAAAATCCCTTATAGTCTCTCGTTAATAAATTTTTGTGTGGGTCTCCCTCTATGCCCAGCGCGTAAGTTGTGCACGTGACGTGCGTGAATTTATAGCAACATGAACGAGCCATTAACCGGGAGTATCCGGGAATAACCGGGAGGCGGTTCATGTCAGGCCGAGACCGGGACAAGACTTTCAGAAATCCGGGTACAAGGTCGGGAAAATTACTTCTCTGATTGCGAATGTGTGTTTCAGTTAGAGATAAAAATACACTTACCATACTTTGTTGAAAATCAGTAGAGTTATCGGAAAGTGTCAACAGCATGAGATGGTCAAATTTTAAAGATCGATATTAAAATTAATGCAGTAAAATTGAAATGCGAAATATTTTGTTCAGGCCAGTACTTTTTAATTTCTTATTAGAAGTTCAGTTCAGAAAAAATAACAATCTTTTTATGTGAATAAATAAATTAATAATATCTTAACTAGGAGCACAAAATGCAATTATTTTTCAAAAATTCATAACTTCGCGCCACATCATTGGATGTAGTTAATTTTTTTCCTCCGAACGGAAAATGAATGAACTTTATCGCCTTGGTAGTGGATTGAATCCACGATTTTTTTGCACCCGGTAGAAGTTGTCAAAGCTTGACATTTTTTTCTAAGGAGGGCGACAGGGGGTAAAATGAACTTGGCGGCAGATTACCTTGCTACTTGGTGCCCATCTCTTGCCAAGGCCGATTACTTTTTAACCGCATATCGTATAGGACTCGTATTGCACTATGAAAATCATATTTAACTTTCAAAATTTAAATAATACAGTCATTATAATGTTTATTATAAGTTATTAAGTACTGATATAAATTTCTTCATAGTATGAAATAGTAATAAACTCCTCAACTGGCTTTTTGACCGATAACTTCTTTTATAATAATTGAAGAATTTAAATTTTAAAATAAGCCAAAGTTGATTTTAGGAATTTGAAAGTAAATTTTAACATTTCATGAAAATAATTATGGCTTTAACGAACAAATTTAATTTGTACTATTTTCGGCCAATGCCCTGGCCATTATCAAGCTAGAAATATTAGTACATTGTTATAATTAAAAAGTGAGTAATATAAACATTTTTTGTCACTTACCAAGTTACAATTATGTCAGATATTACATATAAGTAATATTATGTTATAAATGAATGAATATGAGACTTACCTGCGACGTATGTAGTACCTAAACTTTTATTTTTATTATTAATTCCTATTGCTTAACATTTTAGCCGATGAAGTGGTGATATAATTTTTCAATTTTTAAAAAATATTATTTATATTCGAATTTAAGAACCTAAAATACATGCAGCTCGTTTAGTACCTACATTTTCAGTTTCATAAGTAATTCCTGTTAAAATACTAATTTTCCTGGTAGATTTATCCCACAATTTTTTTTAACCCTTATCTACTACTGGCACAAAATGTAAACGATCCTCATTCACTTATATGTTCTCTGTTAGTCCTGCATGGTACAATATTAATTACATCACGTATGTATAACATTTTCACATATACCTCGCGATCAATAGTAATATATCAATCATGTTTTGTGAAACGAAACAAGCGATATGAAACATTTATCTGATTCTACCCGCCCAAAACATTCATGAAATAAATAAAACATCACAGTGAACATTCATATCATCTCCCGTGGCATTTAGAAATTCATTTCTCTGCATTCGTTTAATTTGATTTTCTTTTCTTATTTTTATACTATATAGCAATACAGTACGGGTCGCGAAGTCGTATAATTTCATTGCCGACACGATCGAGAAGAACTTAATTGTGTTTTAAATTTATCGCGGGGGAGATTCGAAGATTTACTGCAGTTGTGTAGTCAAAGGAGGATTTTTAGGTTTATCCTTTTTCGACAAACTGATGAAATAGTATCGTTTTACTATAGCTTGTTACGCAAAGTAGAAAATGAAGTGTTTAAATCGAAGAAATAAGTTAAATTTACATTTTATACATGCCTCTACAGAGTTAAATTAATTTTATTAATTTATGCATACGCATGAAAAGGTCAAAATGTTTATTTGCTCATATAATGTAAAAGTTAATTTTTAATATAAAAGAGCCTGAGTCTGACTTTGCTAGCGGTGCATTTTCTTCAATATCTAATTACATTATTATAAACCGCTGATACCTATATAAATGAATATTTTGTTATTATATCAGATTTTGAAATACAACTTAGCCAAATGGTTAGTTTCCAAGTTAAATAAAATTTACACGTTGTTCAACCCTTCAACATCTGAATCGTTCTATGTAAAATTCCACTACAGATATGGTTACCAAATAAAAATTTACCAATTGATCACAAATTGATTCTAGCTGGCAATCTACAAAGCTTTTTATATGAAGCGATTTAGAAACATCACTTCCTTTTTTTTGCTTGATTGACTTAATAAAGTTAATCATTGATGTTAAAAAATTCGTTTGTTGGCAGTGGTGGTTCCAGATGATGTTTTCAGGGGAAATTTTTTGGAAAATGAGACCTTGTATCCACGACTGTTTGTTGGGTTTGTTTTTCTGGCAAAATTGTCCACCGTAAAGGTAACTGTTATCATCATCCTCTGAATATGCAAGGTCCACACAATCAGATATTAGAGATACAGTTGGAAATCCAGCGAAGATGGGACAAATTAGTGCCCAAGAAGGAATGAGTAAGAGAAAAAATCCGTTTTAATATTTATTCATTTATTTACAACTTGCAAGTAAAGACAGTGAAGATAGGGTTGTTCACATAGTCTACGCGGCGTAGATTACGTGTAATTTTACGCGTAGACAAACACGTAATCTACGCATGCAGTATCTGTGTAAACAATAAAATTCTGTAGACAAAGAACAAATCGCACCGAAAACGAATAAAATTATAGGTTAGATTTTCTAACAATTGAATTATTTACTTACTTTACGCAAAGTCTACATTGTCTACATTTTATATAGTTTACGCAAACTTTACGTGTAGACGTGGAAATTAATACTTTACGCGTAGATGAACAATTCTGGTGAAGATTAAGACGGATTTTTCCTTTTCTTATTCTTATTATTAGACACTAACAACCTTCCAGGTTCTAGAAACAGCCCGGACAGAGACACTGTTCTGTTAGTCCATTTTTCTAGTTTACGAATACAATAGTATAATAATTATCGTATCGTAGTTTTAAAGTTCTAGGTATCTAAATCAAAATAGTGTCACTCAAAATAAAAAGATTTCTTTTTATCCAAAACGGCGAATGGTGCCAGACAAATACGATATTTGTATCCCACACGTAAGGAAATTAAGTTTGTTGAAACTCATAATATGAAGGATTTACGACTTATAATATTTTATGGTTGAGATGAGATGTTTGTCTGGAAGCTACTCGAACTCCTGTACATAACACAATAAGACAACATAACATAAGAGAATGAAAGAACATCAGACAGTATCGATGAAACTAATAACACAGAACATATTCCCCAGAAAGAAGTATAGGAAGAAGGGAAAGATGACATATTTGTTATGTAAATATTTATAACATATTTACAAATACACATGTACAATATATATTCAACAAACATTCATTGCGTCCGAATTAACCTCATTAACTCACATTTCGTTGTTGCATTATTGCACAAAGCTAAACGGAAATAAAACACTTAAACTGTAAGAAGCAACTAGATAGCAAAATGTAATCACTTAATTCGGACACAACACAATACAATAAAAAAATAATTTGATCTGTTCAGGAACAAGCCAACTAAATTTGGCACAAATGGCTGAGAGAGTCTGCCAGGGTAACATTGCAACACTCGAAAATTCTAACGCTGCTTTATTCATGCATACGTTGCTTCCTCCAATCACTGCTTTGTTCAGACACAGCCTCATTCATACACCGATTTCTTCTAACACCGCTTTATTCATCGTCCTAAACTCCATCGGCCTAATGTAGCACAGAAACAAACCTAAAATATGTAATGCCAACAACATAATATTGGAAATTACTTTTATGCACTATCAATGCTACAAACATAGCAGACAACAAATGGCATGAATTTTAAATTCCTTTTTTTTTATAATATAGGGTCTTTCAATAGGAGTGATAGTTTTTTCAATAAAGATTTCTCGGTTTAAATTTTTTATTTACTTCTAGGTGTCAAATTATTTAGTATAGTGTGCAGTTTCATGATGCAGCGTTTGACGCCTCTAGACCGGTTGGAAATAATAAAAAAATATTATCAAAGTTCGAGCTCAGTTGTGGGTGGTGCTCAACGTTTATTCACCCCAAAATTGGGTCGCCCTCACCGTTACTCTGCGCAGGCTATAAGACGCACTGTGATAAAGTTTGATTTAACATTACTAAGACAATAAGCCACCAAGAAGACAACGAAATGTTCGAAGTGAGGAGAATATCACAGCTGTAGCGGCCAGTGTTGCGGATGAGCCAAATTGGAGCGATCTTGTGATCAGTGTCAACAAAGCCGTGGTGAACATTCTTGTTCCGAACATAACTGTATTGTCTAAGCTTCCAATTAAAGTAAAAACTAAATTGATATGTCAAACCGTTGACGTTTTATTTAAAATTAAAATCCTATCTTCAGCATTTGAAAGAACTAGCCAATATGTCGGAATTAAATTTTATAATGCTCTACCTACATCAATAAAATTGTTACCATGTAAAGTCATATTGCACACTGTAAAAAATATTCTGTTAAAAAAAGAGTACTACAGTACTAATGAATATTTAATTGATTGTCAAAACAATAACTTTATAGATTAATTTTTAGGTTATATTGTTATAAACACCCGCGAAGTTGTTTACAATAAACTTTTCGTCATTATGTTCACTTCTGCCAACATGTAAATAACTAATGTTAACTGTTTCAACTTATTCTTATTCTTAGTAATAGTTTTAAATGTCAAATATCAATTAACCATATTATAACTGTCTTGTGAATTTCATTTGTAATTTTTATTTGTTTAAAATATGTTTTAGGTACTACTTGAAAACCAGCCTTCGGCTGAATTGTAATACCTTTTTGTACGCAGTGTGCAAATAAATACTATTATTATTATTATTATTATTATCACTCTTAATGAAAGACCCTATATTTCCTATTCAGTATTATGATTTTAGGTTTGTTTCTGTGCTACATTAGGAAGATGGAGTTTAGCACGATAAATAAAGCGATGTTAGACGAAATCAGTGTATGAATGAGGCTGTGTCAGTGACTGTCGAAAGCAACGTAAGCATGAACAAAGCAGCGTTAGAATATTCTCGGGCTGCATGCGTTCCCGTCTGCCACTAGACACTTCACACACTATACAAACTCCAGGTCAGAGTCAGAGTCCGATGAGGACGAGTTGTACTCCACGAGTAGCGAGGAGTCCGCAGAGTCGGACGCCACGCGCTGATATCATAGCTCTATGACTTCCGGGCCCTTCCACGAGATGCCGGCGCGCAGCATGTTGCAGTAGCGCATCACTGCCCATATTGCGCACACCTGGACATCAACACCATCTTCAATCATACTGTCTACATGTCCCACCGCATGTGGTGGTTGTTGTGTTCGCCATGGGGATAGGACATGCGGTGTCGGATCTTCAGAGTATTTAGTGCTTTAGTGTTTACGGTTCCACGGTTCGTATACGCTAATCCGCATAACAGAAATTATAGTTGGATTTCATACGTTTTACACTGCGGATTAGGGCTGGAAGACTTGAAAAATTTAAAATCAATTTTAGGTTTTGAAAATAAATCGATTTTAATAGATTAGTCTAAAATAATCGAAAAGTCTAAAAGTTGGAAATTCGAACAATATAAAAATCGAAAATACTAAGAATCGAAAAGTCTAAGTAAAAAAATCTAAGAATCGGAAAGTCGAAAAGTCGTATGGTAATTTGCACGAGTTTGAATTTAAATGACAGTAAAAGTTAATGGATAAATTTTATTTGCGTTGCGTTTTATTTTATTTGTATATATTCGAATTATATTTTTATGAATAAAACATATGCATGAGTATTCTATAGTATCTAGTAATTTAATTTAATTAAACATAAAATAAAATTCTGGGAATAAATTAAAATTATTCAAAATTGTACAAAATAATTTTATTATATTTTTGTATCAGGCTAAAATGTTTTGTTAAATAAAATTTAGGAAAAAATCATGAAATCACGGCCGTACAATTCAGAAAAATGAATAGGTATAGGTAGCTTTTCCACATCAAAATCAAAATAATAATATTAACTTACAAACTGTCGATTGAGAAGTTAAAATAGTCTAAAGACTAAACTCGAAGTAATCTAGAAGTTAGAATTGAAATATATAATCAAAAAGTAGAAAAAATCTAAAAGTCGAAAATAGTCTTTTAGTCGAAATAGTTTAAAGTCATAATATTCTAAAAATCGAAACAGTTTAAAGTCGAAATAGTCTAAGTCGAAATAATCTAAAGTCGATATAACCTAAATTAGATTAATCGATATCAATTTTTTTTAAATCGTTTGACTTTTTTTGAAAAAAGTCTATTTAAATCGACTTTTTTACCAACCCTACTGCGGATCCAGATCGACAGTAGCAGAATTTAAAATTTGTATTTTTTACATTAATAAAGAACTTCAATTTCTGACACAGTAGAACATACTATAATTTCCAGTTTTTAAACCTAACATCATAAAGCGAATATAAAACATTAGTTTGTAGCCATTACGACGTGGCACATAAGTTTTTTAACTCTATCTGCGCTATTAGGTACTCATGACCTAACTCCAGATCCGATCCCGCATGTTTTCTCCATGTTGTGATCACGTTGCAAAAATGGTATGGACTGCCAAGTGGTTTCTAGTAATTATATTATAGAATATAGAAGGACACCATCACCATACAAACAAGAGGAAGGTACACATACAATAGAATACAGAACGTGCAAGAATACAAATCAAGATGCAGACATGCGATAAAAGAATAAAAGCCGGATTCATTCGGAACCAACGAGATATAATAGTTTCTTATGCAACAAGTACGCAAAATATAATCTTAGAGTACGAATGTATTTACGCACGAGGTGCAATCCGAGTCTTTAAATTAGGTTAGTCCACTAAAACTCAATGTATGCACGTGTTACATACAAGAAATTTTAGTATTTATGCTTTCCAATTTTGTTTAGTAACTATTCTAAGTTATTCTAAAATTTAACTTTAAAATTGAATTTTGAATAATGTAGGCATAGGTTTCACAAAAACGACTGTACTTGATAACAAAGATTATGAAGATTCTGCAAAAAAAATCTTGTTCAGGAAGAGTCACAACAACTAATGTTCTCAACCATACCGCTCTCTGACGCTCCGTTGGCGCGTAATTTAAAAAACCCTGAAACTTTTTGACCAGCCCTCGTATGCGCGAAAAATTTCTGCGTGAATGCGGCATTAGAAAGCTTCAATATGCTGTCGACTGGCATAAAAATGTGAAATTCATCGATAATTTTTCCACATTTATTATTCAAATGAAACTGCTCCCATGCATACTAATTCTGATTGATAATTCGAATGCATTTTGTTAAAATTTGCTTGAAAATTGGTTTGACTGGTAATGAAATCTGCGCACTTAAACACAGCATGATTGGATTACGCACAGCACGTGTATTTGTATGTATATCCCTCTGTATCAGAGTTTCACGCGCAAATACGGATTTCGCGTTGGATCGAATATTTTGAAACCATGAAACCCTTCCAGGATTTTCTTATTGAAACTTCGCGTAATTAAAACTGATTTTAATTAATTTCTTTGTGGAATATTTCGCTGAGTGGATGGGAAACAGATAAATGATTTCTTGAAGGACGGATTCATTCATATTGTATAATTTTCAATGAAGTAAGCATTTCATTTTCTAAAATTTTGTGGAAGCGCTCGGTCCATACTTCATTATTATTTCCAGAGCCGTAGTCAGCGGAAGTGTAAATTAATCATCTTTATTTTGCTGTGAACAAATAGTATATTTTTGACTAGACAACGTGTGAAGCAAGATTTGTTGACTTAAGTGTGGATTTTTTAAATAAAAGTTTTTGAATTTGATGATGAAAATATTTAAGTATATAGGAATATTTAAAGCACTTGTACATACATTTAAAACTAAACATGAGGACTTAATAAACTATATCTGTTTGGCTTATACTTTATAATTTTCTTGCACTTCCGGGAGTAAAACTCTTCATTAATCTTTATTTTTAGGGATTACGGTTCTGAATTTGATCCCTCGGGATTAATTTCCATATTTCAAGGAATACAATACTGAATTATTAAATTCCGTTGTCAAATAAATAAATAAGTGCTATTTCTTACAGGGCACTATGTTAAAAATATACCTATACATATGTGTCATAAAACTGTATTGCCAAAATTACAAAATGTGTCTTATCTTAAACTAGTATTATGAATTCGTGTGAGTGAAGTGCAAAATTAATTTCTCTTACCGTTGGCATATTAAGTAAACTTTACCCTCAGGATTAAATCATGCACTTTAGACCCTTATTATGATATACCTACAATAAATGATTTATAAAAATTGAATATTGTTTTATGGATTTTTAAAATAAATTTTCATTAAAGACACTGCTTTACTTATAGGTAGTATCAAAAAACAAGCAAAGATAACACAGATTATTTATATACTTGAAATTTCAAGAAATGGTAAGAAGAAACTAAAATTTATTGTCTAGGTAAACACTAGCTCTGGAAAAAAAATAGTGTAGTTAAAAATTAACAGGTGTTAATCCAGAAAAATCATAATTGTTCCTAATGCTATACTCAATACCTAAGCCATAAAGACTCATTAGAAGGAAGTGAGAAATGTCATTTTGTTAACTCGTATTTCTTGTCTGTTCTAATTTACAGCCCTTAGCTAATTTACATTTGTCTTTAAATAATATTTGTTTTTATGTTAGCTATTCTTTAGGTAGTGAGCAAACAAAAGATTCAAAATCATTCTATTTTAACCGTTTTCCTGTGACATTATGAAATATGCTTTAATAAACATGTACAGCTACGGCCCTGACTCAGTTGTTGATAATATCTCAAGGATTATGTAAAAACTCCTCTGGTTACTTTATCATCATAAACATCAACAAAACTCGTTTTCTATCTCTTTGATAACCTTACTGGAAAACAGTTTTAAGTCTTCATGGGTAAAAATTGAATTTGTTGGTTGATTTCCCGTGCGCGTCAACTAATTTCGGTCGGTAAAGTAAAATAGTATTTCCTGTATGTTGTTTTGGAACAAAGGCCCTCGTCTTGTATGGTTTACAAGTTCGTCAAGTGTGAGAAATTATCTCAGTCTGCCGCAATTAACTATAAGCCTTCGCAGTGTCGTTTGTTGCCGCAAAACGTGCACATGCATAAAATTATGACGAGGACACAAACGCGGAGGAAACTTGGAAGCGTCAGCGAGAAACTTTACACGAAGATTGAAAGCAAAACGCCATATTATTATAAGGCTGTTACTGACTTCACGTCAAAGGCTTATACAGAGATGCTGATACATAAGTAGAGGAGACCTGATACAATCATTATTGTAATAAATTCAGTTTTATGTTCCTTTTTTTTAAAATAGCCACAAGATGTGTGTGTAAACTGTTCCATATTTATTTTTGAAAACGTTGTGTAATATACTTTCTTTTAAATTCCTTTTTAGCTAACTTTGTAACTCAAAATATCCAAGCTTGCACCAAGTCTTCTCAAAAATGGTTCAATATATCGACTTAATTTATTCACCAATGAATTCCTCGCGCCGAATTACATATATGTACCAATTTTCAGCTCAAAATTCCGACGGGTACAAGATTTATCCAACATTGTCGATTTTAGAAATCTTCAAAAATGGGAAAACCGTGATAAATCTTGTACGCGTCGGAATTTTCAGCTGAAAATTGGTACACACATGTAATTCGGCGCGAGGAATTCATTGCTGAATAAAGTAAATCGATATATTTAACCATTTTTGAAAAATCGAAGGTATTTGGTTTTTGGGTGGTCAAAAAATTTCAAAATTCTGAAAATTTGGTTATAGGTTAATTTAAGTGTTAGAAATACAATGCTGCAGACTAGAGTTTGATTTCTCGCTTAGTTTTTGAGATATCGGCCTTTAAAGTTGGAAAAAGGAGAAAACGGAACATCAATTTTTTTCCAACTTGTACGAAGAGATTCATCTACACTTTTTTAAATATATTTAAGTAATAGATATAATACTATTATTAAACTGCAATTAAAAGAGTATGGTATCTTGAGTAGGGGGGTCTTGTGCTGGCCACATCAGATTTTTTTTAGTTGTCGTTGATGTTTTTTTATTTTTCAAAATCAATTATCAAAATAAATAAAAGTTATAACCAAACTCCACCATTTACACACAACTATTCTATCAAAAATTATCTTATAATGTGAACGTGAACCGATTATTATGAACATTTGACTAGCTACTAGCTAATTTTAACAAGTCAGCTGTCAATTTTACAAGTTAGTAACAAGAAATAGTAATTAAATTAGTTGTTCACAAAATATTGATTGTAACTTGTCAGCGAAATATTTTAGTGCGTTTAAATGACTTATTTCATTCGGCAAGCTGAGTCTAATTCTCACGTAACTAAAATCATTATGTCATGAAAAAAACTGTGTTTCAAGTTCAAACAATGTGTATATCCATCCAAACAATTTACAAGAATATCAACGTTTAATGTTAATTTTTACGCTACTGAAAAACGTGACTATACTAAAAAGTATCTAGTGTGATTTTAATTTTACAATTGAGCCATGTTACTTGTATCCGGTCTGCTGTACTTAATATCCATATTACGTGTCTAATGTTATTTTTGTAATTATTTGCTATAAATTGATTACATTAAGTGCTCGTGCTCTCCCAACTTCTGTAGCAAAACAACGCAGTAAAATGCATCATGCATATAAATTATACTGTGTAATTAACATTGCACATGCAATTCATTAGTGTATAATACATTGCACATCAACAATACTTACGTTTATCGCTGCTCGCGACAGAAAGAATGCCATTTCTGCTTTACAAAGCGCGTCAAACTCCTGAAAAACACCAATAAACATAATACTTTAGGTGCAATATTTACATCACCTATCACTTTACTACTGGTGAGAAGAGCTTTTTTAACTGACGTTTATTGTTTCTTGAGCTCGTAAATATTAATTTCTTTACATTATTATTATTTATTTATGTCTTGGTTACGAGGTACCTACATAATAAAGTACCTTCTGCTCTTTTGCTCTAACGTCCTAATGTACTTACAAATTAAATTACAATGGTAATATTTATACAATACTCAAACTAATAAAGCTGTTAATAAAATACCTACTGAAAAAGCTTCCAGTCCAAGACTGACTGCAGGAAAAAACTTATGCCCGAAAAAAACTGATATTATAATACCATTATTTTGCAGAATATAAATCAAGAATTAAATTTGAAATCTGACGAAAGGTCAAACTAAAATGATCATAGAATAATGCGTAATGACAATGACATTATTCTTGCATTATATTGGATGTGAGATCGTTATGAGAATGGGAAGATTACTTATATAATCTTGGTGAACTTATCTGTTCCCGTTCTCGCGTTGAGTGCAGCTGAAAACATTTTTCTATATCTCAAAATCCGCCAGAAACTCTTTGTTGCCAGCCTAGGCCGACAAACAACCGAAAGTTATAGGTTGGCATCTTGACATTACTACAGTTGTCAAGCAGATGTCAATTTTATGCGTTGAATATTTTTATACAAGAATTAACAAGATTTTGACAAATTTTAGACATAAATCGTTAATAGAAACTGAAATAAATATATTTTAAGCTCAAATGCAAGTATTCAGTGCACAATTTTTTAGGTTATGTATAATTATTTTATATTTTTGTAATGAAATCGGCACATAAAATATAGTGTATTACACGTCCAGAAACTGTTATGCTAGTGCTCGTAATTTGCAAGCGTCGCCTGTGGCTCGGCGTGTCAAAAATACTCGCTCTTGCAAAAGGTCAGTTTCTGGCCTTGTGATACATTACATATAACTATTATGGGGTTATATTTTGAACGTTCTCGTTCTGTTTCTTGTTACCATCCTCAATTGCATGTACAAATCTTATTGTGCATTATTTCCTGTTTACAGAATTGTACCTGATAATTTAGTTAATATGAGCTTTTTAATTTTCAACTACACGTCGTTATAAATTACACTATAATTTTCAAGATACATTGCTCATTACACTTTATTCAGATTAAAAGTTAAACGCAGTTGCAAATTTGCAGTCAGCGCAGCAGTGTAAAGTTTTCTAGAGTTTGGATTAGCATTAGGTGCACGTTTCGTTTGTTTATAGCAGTATTTGAAGAAGCAGCTACATGCAGCTGACGAGCTGAGTTTGCATTCAGCTAGGACACACCAAAATAGTACGTTTTTCGTAGAAAAGATTATTTAATGTAATTAAAATAGTTTAACTGAATGTAATAAAATTAAAACTAAGCATTAGTGATGAGCAAATAAATTTAATTACGTATTTAGTTTAATCTAGAACAACAGACTTTGGTAATTAACTTATGTAGCTATAAAGTTATGTTTACACTGCTGGGAGTTATTAAATTTCGCGCCCAGTTTAATATTGTAATATTAAATTTCATTAATTACTACATAAACATTTACTTCGACAACATCAAACATAGGTAATAAAAAAGTTTGAAAAAATTCTTTAACATTGATTAAATTTAATATAAATAAAGATTAATTTAATCTTCTGTTTTGTGTTCTGGGTGTCTATAGAAATAGGGATATTCTTAATAAAACATTTTTATTTATGGGAATATAGGTAATTTATAAGCAATTGTTTAAAATGTCTATATATTATAGGTAAAGGGTGTACCAACTAAAAATAAGTGACAATAATACATATGGGTACATATATCTTGATAGCGTTGTAGTGTAGAAGAAAAGTAATTCTTCTATAGTAAAACAGACAATTACAATTTTTCCTAGGACAGTGATTTGTTGCTCCCAATTCAACAGTGGTTCGCATAAGCATATAAAACAAATTTCATATCTGTGTCATCACATAATTTTAACATTACTAAAATGATCAAATTAACCAGAAAATGAAAATACAAACGAATTATATGTCTGGTAGTCTGATAGGGAAGGAGTTGTTATATTATTTTTATTATTATTAAATACGCGTAACGCGTAGTTTGCTTATAAATTTTGATTACTAAGAAACTGAGATTTATAATACATTTGAATATTCAAAATTGTATTATAAATTATACTACCTGTTTCCGACTAGAAATGATATAGATCGAAACAAATTTTCAGAACTCAAATAATTTATTCATTTGTTACCTGATGATGGAAACAGATTGTTTTTGAAATGTCATAATAAAATATAACAGAACTAAACCGAAATTATATTTTTATTATAAAAATATCCGTCTACGTACGTACGAAGCATTACAGCTTTTTCAAATTTGGAATATGGTTTTGTTGTTAATAATATTTTAAATAAATAATTTCAAAGTCATAAATATTAAAGTAAATTTCTACGGAGCCGGGAGACCCGTTATACTTTTACTAATGAAAATAATAACAATATATTTTAAAAACAACAATTAATACTCATCTTCATCTTCATATATTTCTAAACTAATTAGAGGTTCTTCTACGAGCTCACGAAAATAAATGGCGGCAAAACAAAATGCGCGCACGGAGAGCAATAAAATACGCTGTCATGCCCTTCACAGGAGAAGAGGAAATATAAAACCGACCTTGTTAGAATTTTGGAAATGCCGTGGATGTATGCGACTAAGAGAAAAGAGAACTGAAATTCTCTACTCGGCAACTTATATCTGTTTGAAATATGTCACTTAGAAATGTATTTGTACAATAGTATCTTGTTTCGAGAAATGAATAATTGTTTTAGAAACAATTCTGCTCTATTTTATGTTACACATTCCCAAAATTATTTTACCTTCATTCAAATTTGTTTATCTGAAATTATTCCAGTATTCAGAAACTGTTACAAATACCTATTATAAATGAGATTCGCCATAAAATACCTACTATAACAAGCACAAAATTATTGAAAATTCTTTAGGGATTCCAAAATAACGAACAGTAAAAAATTCCTGCTGAAAAATTTTAATCGCGCATAACTTGCAAACAACGTAATATTAGAAAGCGATTTGCAGAAATAAATTCAAAAAGTTTAGCATTATAGATTACAAATATTTTTGAAATTGGAAGATTACTTGTTTTAGAAAATTTTATGAATATTTTAGCACTAAATTCAATTAAATTTTGTGCGATTACTGTGCAATTGAGTGCTTAATCTCTCACAGACACACAAATTGAGGTTTAACTCATAATCATCCAATCATCAAGGGCGTGACGTCAGCAGAACCAATATTTAATCAGAAATCAGCAAATGGGAACAGTGTTTAGTATTTGTTATTTACAAGTGCATAAAATCTTAATTTCACATTACAGTCAGACTTAATCTATGGGATTTTAGATTTCACTTACCCTGTTCACATGATCCCGAAGTACGTTGGAGTAAACCATAGATACAGCCTCCAAAGCCATAAAGGTAATAAAACCTATTACCCATGGTGTGAGGAGGGATGCATTTTCCTGGAAAAAATAATGTTTTTTGTTAATAAAAGTGTAAGTAGAGAAATTATTATTTTATGTAAGCGGGAAGTTCACGACATACATATTTCTTTTTTGGACTATGTCAACATGGACACTTGTCGAAAAAGGAGTTAAAATTTCCTTTTCTTGGATATCTTGGCTTCAATAATTAAAATGCTTTAAATTAATTCTTTTATTTCGTATAGTTCTGTAAGTATGTTTTTAATTATATGCAATGCAAAGTTCCCGAAACGTTGTAAAGAATTTTTTTAAATCGCAAAATTAATTTCCATGTTTCCCAGTCAAAAAAATTTCGTTGCCACTGACACTAGGTGGAGTAATTAGGTATTGTTTCATTAAAAATAATTAAATTTTGTTTGTTTATTTTACTAGTATTATGTAATTTAAGATATTGATTACCTACTTCTATTGTTTCATTCAAAAAAAATTCGTTGTCACTGACACTAGGTGGAGTAATTAGGTATTGTTTCATTAAAAATAATTAAATTTTGTTTGTTTATTTTACTAGTATTATGTAATTTAAGATATTGATTACCTACTTCTATTGTTTCATTGTTTGTTTTTAATAGAAAAACGAATCCAGCGCCGTAGTACAAAAATGCTGCAGGTAAACTACCCTTAATTTTTAGAATTTTAAAAATATTCTTTTTGATTCGTAATCAGCATATCAAACAACATACACCTTTAAGGTATGTACCTACTCGAAGTTATGAAACACCCTGTATAAATAAAAACATACAGAACTATACCCAAATCAAATAATTCATTTATCATTATGAGTTCAGAAAATTTCTATCAATATATAAAATGCTTTTGTCAATTACAAAGACGTTTCGACCGTGATCACGGTCATCTTTAGGTTTTCTATAATAAAGTCAATTTTTTTCTAAAATCATACATTTTTACAATAATAGATGATTAAGCTTACTATTTAAATGTTACATTGATGAAAAAAATATTTAGTTTGAATGTTGGTCTTAGACCTGTACCATACTGAATTTTTTTTAAATCTTAATATTATGCCGTGTACTTCTGACTGAGCAAGGAAAATCTAGTATTCCTTTATAAAAACCGCACACTAGTTTATATCGAGATCTTAATCTTACTTTTACATTAAGTTTTATGGAATACCATGTACTTGAGATACTAATAACCTTAGGCGTTGATGTATCTTTAAACAATCAAATAAAAAATAAAAAAAAAGTTTTATGGGGAACACTGATCAGCATTATAGCATTGTGACAAGCAGTGAACCGTCTTAAATAACTTGCACACAACAATGTAATTTAATTCTCCCCTTTTGCAATTATCACAGAAACTCTTGGCTAGTTGATTATTTCTCTCTGGCCATCTCATGCAAGATGCATCACCGGAAACGTTCACCGGATCTAGCCTGGAAGAAGAGAAAGAAGAATCGCGCGTTCGATTTCGTAACGATGTTAGATATTTACGCGTCGCGTTTCGGCGTTAACTCGATTTTGCATCCATTAGGTGTTATTGAGTTTACAAGTTTAAATACGTGTATAAATTTAATCTGACTGAACTTCCAAACAGAAGTTTGTGCTCATAGGCGCTAGGATAATTGGATTGTTGGAGGAACATCTTAGAATAGACACATGACACGGCAACTTATTAAATCATACTTAATCTCTTCTGTCTATTTTCTACTGCATATAAATTCATCAAACTCTGCTTTAAGGCGCGTTTACATTAGAGGAGTAACTGAGACAGCTACTGGTACAAGTAGCGGGCTATACTAGTATACTCAACTAAGCGCTAGGCTAGTAGGTGTTTACACCAGAAATACAATTTAGACGACTAGCTATAGTTCTAGTATCAGTATAAGTTGTTCTGTAGGTGACAAAATGAATTCTTTTCGTGGTTGTATATCATCTCGAACTATTATTAAACGAAATAAAGTAAAGATAACAAAATTTATTGACATCCCACAAACACTCATGATCACGATATAGTTCTACAAACTTTATTGTCTCCGATTCAGACCACTTTTTACCTTCCGCTTACCTGTAAAGGAAGGTATTGGAATCATGCAAAAAATCGGGTGGTGAATTTTTAGTGGATGAGCACGAATTAGGGTCCTTACAACTCATTTTTGATAGTTTCACGATGATGTCTGTGTGTATGTGTGTGTGTGTGTGTGTGTGTGTGTGTGTGTGTGTGTGTGTGTGTGTGTGTGTGTGTGTGTGTGTGTGTGTGTGTGTGTGTGTGTGGTCAAGGCCGGGTGTTAGTCACATAACTCAAATACGAATTACCCGAAAATTTTGATATTTAGTATTTAACATTTGTATATAAATTGGAAGAGCTCCTTAGATTTTGGTACAAATATCTTCATCGGAAGTGATATTTTTTTAAGATTGAAAAGGTTAATTGTCAAAATTGTATATAAATTTGGAAAAATATAGTATTTATTTGTAATAAGAATAAGAGGAAAAGTTATTTGCAACTTACGTTATAAAAAAATTGTCTTTATCTGGTAGCATTAAAGAACTGCAGTAAAATTTAAAAAATAAATTTATCAAATAAAACGTTGAAATCTTGTAATCCATGATCGGTTGATTTTTGTTTCTGCGTAAAAAATATTGACAGGTGAGACGGGTGACAAGTTCGCATACTAGCGCTATATAAGTCCTAAGTAAGATATTAAATGTAGTAATTGAACAGAGGATGGCTTCAACACAGCAGAGTTTTCCTGTGAATGAATCTTTTTATTCGATGCAAATTTCTGTGTTTGAATATTTTAGATTTTTATTTGTATATTTTAAATGGGCACCGGATTGTACGTATACATTTCTGTTTAAAGTCTAGATATGGCGGAAGGTTGTGTGATGGCCACGTCAGATTTTTCATTTTAATAAAGTAAAAATACCGAATTTAACTATAAAACAATTATCTTTAAAATGAGACGTCAAAACACACTAGTATATTCCTAATCACCAGTGACTGTTTACATTGGTATAGTGCAGAGATGAGTGTAGTGGATAGTGCAGAATGTATGTGGAAGGGGAAGGCTAGTAGGTGAGTAGCTAACCCGGGAGGTTAGTTACTTCACTACCCCAACTACTTGTACTAGTACTAGTACTGGTACTAGCTTCTGTTGGCTACATTGGATGAGTAGCGGTCTGGCGAGCTAATAGTACTAGTAACTAACCCATTTACACGACCAATGTAAACCCGCCTTTAGCCATCGTAAAATGTCTACAAACTTTTGCTTTTGCTTCAACTTTTGTCTGGCCAAGTGTCGACTTTGTAAGATTTTTTTATCGTGAGAACTGATTTCGGGAAAATATATGACTGTGTTTAAATCTTTTGCACATGTTAGAACTTTTCTCATTATTTATCAATCTCGAAACACTATTTTTCATTGTTGGATTCTGTTTTGTTTGAAGGGAAACTAATTGTTATTGGCAGTGAAAAGAAATTTGCATATTATTATGCTTTGTGTGGCTGCTGGAAGTCTACAATACTTAAGTTAATTTTATTCCGGGAGTTTAATTCTGTTTGAATCCTAGTTTTTCAGTGACACTTGGTGAATTGCAAATGAGATAACCCTATTATTAAGAGCTGAATTACGCAGATAAGACTAATATAGCAATAGCATGATGCGTTTTATGGGAGAAGATAACACTTAATTATAACTACTGTATTTCTCTGTTTTGCAAGAAGGGCAAAATGTTTTTAGTACCATTTATGTTTAAATAAGGATGAGTAGTAGCAATCCTAATAATTTTTTTCATGTGCCCTTGAGAGGCTCGTCTACCTTTTTTTCGAATTCCTAGAATACTCTCGATATTACTTTTTTTTCTATTTCACTCTCTTCCCCACTACTACGGCCTACGGCTGCCCGAAACCAACCCCTAAACTCGTACTTTCCCGCATCCTAGCTATGCAATGTGAATTTGAAATTGAAAAATACTGTAAACATGGCTCCAGATTCCCATAATAACTTCTGTATTTTTTAAAGAAATTAAGTAAAACAAAAATTATTCGAAAACGGAAGCTTAGCTGCATGCTTCTTGCTTTTTAAATTTTTCTTGCCATTTATAGTGTCTGAAAAAAATAATATCAAATAATGACAAAAAACCGCAAAAAACGTCATTTTAATGTTTTTTTTACTTTAAATTCCTAGGCCAAAGACAAAAAATTAAAAGTATAGAAGCATTAAGACATCCTTTGTTAATACACTCATATGTAAAAGCATCATATATTTAAATTATAATTAAAGTAAACGTAAAGGCGTACACCTCTGTAACGCTGTAAAATTTTAGGGTAGACGAACACCTTAAATAAAATTTGTTTCGTATTTTTGTTACTCCGCGTGTGAATGACGGTATTATAAAGAAGAAGGTATTGGAATATTGCGCACTACTAAGAGATTCGCTGTTCACCTATGTGAAATTCTGAACAACGGTGCACTTTACTTTGGCTTCCATAAGCATAACATTGCAGTGTGTATTATATTGTTGTTTTTTCTCCTGTATGGAGTTTTCATTAAGTGTATGCTTCTATTTTTTTTGATACAACATTGTGTGTATGTATTTATATTGTTGTAGTTTTGGTAGTTTTGTTTTTATTTTGCATTTTATGTACATTATTCAGCAACTGGTTGTTAGGTAATCTACATAGTTTAAATCTAGCTTAGTCTAGTATTAAATAATAGGTGCATATAAACGTCAATATTAGTTCCACCAACATTTATATTCATTTTAGTTTATATTTTCAGTATTAATTCTTTTATCTTTCTTGCTTATATTTTTCCACTTGAAGTGATATACTACCATTGATAGCACAAATTTTTTTAACACAAAACCACCACCAGTCCTTCTATTATTTGAATTGCATCGAATAATATTATTTATTTATTTTATTTTTGCTGGTAACCATCCTACAGAATTAACTCCCAATTACAGAATGGTAGATCTTATTATAGTGGAATCCAACCACTCGGAACCAATCGAGACCCAGTGGTATTATTATCGGTTGCGCTGGGAATCGAACTGGAGACCGCTAGCATGCTAGGCGGACCCTCTACCGCTGAGCTAACCACTGGCCGTTTTTTTTTGGAATACACTGTCTAAAATATCAACATATGTATTAATTACAGCAAAATCTTTATCTTTAATACTCACACATTGAATGTGAAACCATTTATTGCAGTTAAAATCACATCCAATCATTTTGTCTTCATCAAATTCATTATCACATTTAGCAATTTTGCTTCTAAACTTAGGTACTTCTGAATTATTTGGCATGGTTCCCACTTTTGGTGATCACTGGTTTTAACACCAGTGCACATTATAGAGATTAGTTTACATATGAAATTTGATATCCAATTTAAAAATTGATTTATTTATCTTAACTACGTAGGTACCTACCAATATAAAGTAATTGAATATCATGCATCATTCATTTCATCGATATTGGTTTTGGTTATTGTTTGTGTAATAATTACGCTAGAGAGGTATGTGATATTATAAACAAACAATATGAGGGAAAATAACAAAATTTTAGAAAATGAAATCCTGCTTCTGTTTGTACACGAAATTTATATGAAAACTATTTTTTACAGAATAATAAACATTGTTTAGCAAAGAATTTCGAAGCAAATTTATTACCAACTCGGAAATAATAATAATATTATAAAATTATTCAGGCACAGTACATAACAAGTATGTTTAACCAAGGCACAAAAAGTACAATGAGTATAATACAAAAAGATACAAAGAGTATAATACCTACATTACTAAAACTTAACATTACATCATATTTATAAAATTATGTATTCTCCAGTAGCAGATCTAATATGAGATTTAAATTTATTGTAAAGAAGATTTCGGATATCAGGTGGTAACAAATTGAACATTTTTAAAGACAAAAAATCAGGTTAATTCTGGAATACTAACAGTCTTTTTTTTAATACAATTACATTTACTTTATTATGGCTATCGTATTCATGGTTGTTGGTATGTAAAGATGATATTCCAACTGTAATTTAAAATTTAAAATAGTAGGTACGCATGTGTAGATTTTTTTAAACTTAAGTTTATCTTGATTATAAGTAAGTATTTTAATTTTATGATGAGGGAATCAGACACCTTTAATTCCTTACGTACATTAACAATAGTATATTACATAACAAGAGTAGTAAGGAGCATATTACGCACGAGTGAAAAAGTTCACAAGTGCATAATTGCTTTACAACTCAAGTTGTGTACCTACTATACTTTTTCTACGATCACGGCCATGTTCATTTCCATTTAATAAAAATTTTATTCTATTTTTTATATTAAGTATTTATAATTATTATCCATAATTTTTTGGTACACAATTTTATCAATAGATGATTATTTTAACTTGGTAACATCAGGCGGTGTGCAATAGTTATTTACGATACAAGTACGTATGTGTATCGTATAAGATTTTATCTACGATAGAATTTTAAAAACTCGAAAAATATAAAAAAAATCCTTTTAAATTTTAATTAGGATCAAAACAAGTTTTTAAAACTTTAACCACTCGTTGCTGCGCAACCCGTGACTAATGAAATCTTGCTATTAAACAATTGTTTTACAAGCTGAAAACTGATAACTAATTGTCAATTTTACACACTATCGTAGATAAAATATATTATCATAGTTGCTTGACATCAATATAAAACATAAAGTCCCTAATCGTGCGATCAAACTACTTTACACACGACCGTGCATAAGGACAAGCTTGCATATTATATAGGATGTACAATAATGTTCATTTATGGTAGTGGTCGTAGAAAAAATATTTTGAACTGTATTCTTCAATATCAATAATGATGAATGATAAGGATGAAATTTAGCAAGTAGGTCACATGTTCCCTTGAAAAGAGGTTTCCTTACATTTCCACCGGATGCATAATTTAGAAGATGCACGAAGTTTCATTTGTTTGTGTTCATTTTAATAGATTCGTTTAAGCTGATACGACGAGGTTGAACTTCTAACTATGAATTCACGCTGATTTCATTCCGTTTCACATCCAAATCAATTAATCATACACCAGCATGTGCTACACTCCACACTTAGACGGGGACAGTGGCGGACTGGCTCCGGGAGCTTTCCCGGTAGGCCGGAGGTATCGAGGCCGGTGGCCGGTCAAATTTTTATAAATAGATATGTATATAGAAAGACAAATGAAAATTTCATTCGTGAAAAAAAACAATTTCGTCGAAAAACTCGACTTATGAGTCAAAAATCCACAAAATTCACTTTATTTCAAACGCCCATAACTTTGTGCCAAATCGTCGTAGGAACTTCGTTTTTTGAGACCTACACAGGCAATTGAACAAATTTCAATGCCCTTTTTGTGGATCGAGTCGACAAATTTTTTTCAACCCGGTACACATCGCCAAAGTTGGAGGTTTTCTGGCCCAAAAATGTGTTTTTTTTTTCGAGTTTTGAAGGGTACGAAAAGAGATCTTTCTAATCTGAGTTTACCCGGTTAAAGTACAGCCACAATGGATTTTTTCCCGAAAGAATCGTCTAATTTGGTTGAAATGTCGCTGAGTTATGTGCGAAAAAACCTGAAAATGCACTTTTTTAAACACCCATAACTTTGTGCCAAATCATCGTAGGAACTTCGTTCTTTGCTGCACAAGGAATTGAACAAATTTTAGTGCCCTTGTGGTAGATCAAGTAAAAAAAATTAATTTAACTCTGTACACATCGTCAAAGTTGGACAAAAAAATTAAAAACATTTTTTTTTCACAGGGGTGCTAGAGGGGGACGGAAGGAATTGCGCTTAAGTTCGCATGCATTACTTTAAAGTAGACACTTCAAAGTTTTTCGCTCGCAAAGATTCATCGAAATCGATTGAAAATACGCCGAGTTATGGCGGTTTGAAAATGGTCAAAATTTTTACGAATTTCAAGTGTTTCATTTTTTTTCACCAGTATCTTTAAAATTTCTAATTTTTACTTCCTTGTACGAAGTAAGGAAGTATTGTAATCGCGAAAAATTTCGGTTTTCAGATTTTGACGGAAATATCCGTTTTGACCTTTTCTGAATCCATTATGACTAGTTTCGACGTAACGTCTGTACGTACGTACGTACGTACGTACGGACGGACGGACGGACGTATGTGTGTCGCATAACTCAAATACGGTTAGACGTAGAAAGTTGAAATTTTTGGTTTCAGTCTACAAACCGGAAGTAGTACTTTTTAAAAATATTTCGATAAATATTAAATTTTAGACAATTTTTTTTATTTTAAATGAAAGATTATGTTATTATTACCTACAATCGGTATTTTATAAATATTTTTGTATCTGCTATCATTTAAAAATAATTAAAGTATAAATTTATAATTTATAGTATTTCGGTATCTTGTAGTCCATGATCGATTAACATTTGTTACTACGTAAAATTTAAATGATTATGACATGACAGTGACAATAGTAAAATATGCTTTATATCTTCTTCTGCAGTTTAAATAAAATGACTAAAATATATTTGTGAGTATACTAGTATAATAAGTTAAAAGAATTTTTAATATTATTTTACATTTTAGTTATTAAGAAAAGTATGAACACACAAGGCGTACAAGGAAGTCATGTGGTGTCCACGTCAGATTTTTTAGAATTATTTTAACAGTTTCATTAAAAGTGAGATTCGAATTTTTAAAAGGCCGGTCACTATTAAATTTCCGGGCTAGTTCAATTTCCCAGTCCGCCACTGGATGGGGATTGCTGCTTTACTACACTCAGGTCGCAAATAGAAATGGAAATGTGTATTTAGCAGAGACGAATAGTTTAACTTAGACAAACAAACACATTACATGAATGGGTATTCATTTATTTGATAAAAACTCCCGGTGAAACATTGCGAATAATAATAATACGGGAACTGGCGTCAAATTTTCATGGGTGATTGCAGCAAAACTTTTCTTATATGCAGGTGGTATATTTTGTTGGTTTAAGGTGATCCTCTACCCCTGGAAGTAAACAGTCAAAAACATTGATTCCGCACGCAATTCTATAGCGTTTATTGTTTTGTTAAACATATTAATAACAAGTAATTTATGTTTGAGGGAAAAACATAATTTATAGAGCCATATTTGTAATAAAACTGCTATATTTTTAAAAAAGGAGGTTTTCGCGCGCCACTGCACAGCTTTTATTTATAAGTTAATTAACTTCAAATTGTTATATGTTGTCAACAAAGCTTGGATCTACGAAACAGCCGATCAAATTTTTTATATTCGTTTTAAAATAGAAGATATTTGTGTTAAAAAATAACAAAAATTGTCAAAATTCAAATTAACACAGTTCGATTTTAAAGCAAAATTTTAAAATTCTGCATCGACCATTTTGTAGATTGTACTTTTATCTTCAACAATATCTTTAGATTATTATATTTAACAAAACAATAAACGCTGTGGAGTGGCGCGCGAAATCCATGTCTTAACCACTTAAACATGTGTTAGCTGGCACGACCGTGTAGCCTGCAGATTTTAGGGGCTGCGAAACTTTAAAAAAATAACAGATTTTCAAGTGAAACCAGCAAAGTTAAAATTTGGTATAATGTTAATTTACCAATTATATTTAACAAAAAAATATGTTAGCTGGACAGGGCAGGCAGGTCGATAATCTTGTTAACTGTCCAGGTGAACAGTGACAGTGACAGTGTCAAAATAGTGACACATTTTTTTTATTTTATGTAAACAGTAGAAGATATAAACGATGTGTCACTATTTTGACACTGTCACTGTCACTGTTCACCTGCACAGTTAACAAGGTTATTCACCTGCTATGTCCAGCTAAAATATTTTTTTGTTAAATATAATTGGTAAATTATCATTATACAAAATTTTAGCTTTGCTGGTTTCACTTAAAAATATTTTATTTTTTGCAAGTTCCACAGCCTCTTAATCTTGAGCCACGCTTTCGGACCAGCTAACACTGCAATTCTTAATTAGTTATTATAGAACCAATTATATTACAAAAATCAGCTTTGCTGAAATAGTCCGTTCAAATTTGACGCCAGCTCCCGGACTATAACGCAGTTCAGGATAAATTGATAAAAACTAAATTTATTTCCAATCAGTTTGAAAATCTACGGTTTACCGCAACCAAACTGAAACAATCTACTACATTTATTTGTCGCAACAACACTTTTATCTCCCTGGAGACGAGGCTAAAACAACAGAATCAACGGAACAACAAAGCCTACGTGACTTGACCATCTCGTTGTAATTGAGTGTCTTCGCCTAGAATTTAATATAAACCATTCTAAACGCTCCACGAGATTCTAAGCACGTACCACCACAATTAGACTGTACGGGGCATTATGAAATAGTTGCTAAACTCTTCCCATTCGAGTCTATAATTGGCCGGTACTTTACAGAGTGAAAACGGGAGAGCTTTTTGCGCTTGATCAAGTAAAAGCTCTGGAAAGCTAGATAATTCGGTTAAATGCACTCGGCCTGATTGACCTAACTTTACAAACAAACTTACCCACTTGTACACATTTTAATCTTTAAAAACGTTTGCAACATATCGTAAAAATAAAAGTGTGAAGCGATTAGGAATTCGGAAATCTTTCCGGTATTATTATTGAGAGTTGGCTTTTAGCCAGGAAGTAAACACATTACAAATTCAGATTTTCAATAGCATCAGCATCTGCATCGTTTAGTAGCACACTCAGCAATTTTCTAAATCGGATTGCAATTCTTTTGATGTTTCCACGGTTTTCTTTAACAAAATAACAAAACAAAACAAAAACTAATAACACGTTATATCTAACCTATAATGTTCTAGAGCCCTGAATTCGATCCTAGCAGAGATTCCAAAACAACAAATATACAGGGTGTTTCATAACTTCAGTTACATACGTTAAGGGTATATGTTGTTTGATATGCTGATTACGAATAAAAAAGAATTTTTCTTCAAATCTCAAAATTAATTTCCATGTTTCCCAGTCAAAAATTTTCGTAGCCACTGCCACTGGATGGAGTAATTATTGTTTCATTAAAAATTATTAAATTTCGTTTGTAATTTTACTAGTATTATGTAATTTAAGATGTTCATTACCTACTTCTATTGATTGTATTTAATAGGAAAACGAATCCAGAGCAGTACTACAAAAAATGTTTTAGGAAAACAACCCTTAATTTCTCGAATTTAAAAAATTCTTTTAGATTCGTAATCAGCACACCAAACAACATATACCATTAACGTATGTACTCGAAGTTATGAAACACCCTGTATATAAAGTGAAATTCGGAACATTCTGCTAGTGCTCATTGGAAGTCGAATAAAAGAAATATAAATTTTGCCATGGTTTTTAGGTTATTGGAAAAGTTTCATTAGCTTTTAGGGTAAGAGTGACAAGTTCAGTTCAATATTTTCTTTATAAACGCGCCCAGAATACTTTTATACACATCTTGCCATCATGTGCACACCTTTTACCCAACTTGGGTGTGACAGTACCCTTCCAAAAGAATAATTTCTTGTTTTACGGTCTTAAATTCAAATTTTCTATATGGCTACTAAATCCGAAAACATTATATACTATTAATACTATAATTTAAACTAATATTCTAAATAGTTTCACCCATACTGTCATTAATAATAACAATGTAGCCATCTGTGCATTTGTGCATTTTTAAATATACCTTGCGGGAATACGACCTCAGGGCAAGTTGCTCTTCGCAGCATCTCCAGTTGCCGGAAACTCCTGCAGTAATGTCTTGTAGTAATATTTTATAAAGATTAATACTGTACAGCACTCTGTACTCAAGCTTATGCACATGAAGTGCATTTACATTTTTCACCATAACGCGATTTAGGACATGGAAACCAGAATTTAATGTTCATTAAGGCGAAATTACTCCCGAGTTGTATTACACCGCTGGGGATGAGGTCATGGGGTTTGTAACATGAGATTTCGTCCAGAAAGTGGAGGATGCATTGGAGTTCTTGTTTTAAAACTTTTGGTTCTGCTCAAGTATCCTAGGTCAGAAGTGATGGATAATGAACAAAGCTGTGCTTGGCACATATTGTGGTTTTCTAGTATACTACAAGCTACAAGTAGTATACTGTGTTTAACGGCCTGTAACAAAGTGCTAGCTTGCAGTTAAAAATGAGGTAATTTTTTTGCAGTTTTTTCCAAAATGCTTTCCTTAGCTTGAACTCAACCATATACCTTCCGATTTGCACAATCTATTTTCTTTAATAATGACAACAAGACAGAAAAATATATGAACAGATAATTTTGCATTTAAAAGTGGAAATTAATACCAATGGTATGTATTTTTTATTAAATTATTCCATTCTATAACAAATCACATCAAAATTTAATTATGTACAAGTAAATTAATAAACAAATTAAACTGATATTCAATTATAAATAACATTAGGTAATCCACATCATTATAATAAATTTATTTACTTCCAACAATAATTAATCATTGCTGGGCACTAATTTATTTCTAACAATAGATATATTTTTAATTAGTTCAATACTCTGGTTTAATCGTCACATCTTAAAACAAAATGCCGTCTAATTAATTGAATAAACTTCTTACTACTTTGATTTACTCTATTTCCAAAAAGTATGAAATTAATAATATTTTAATTCATTAAAATACGTTGTCAAGTACTGTTATAAAACAATAATAAATAAATTTTCTTTGATAGTTATCAACTGAAAGAAGGCACAGATATTTATCTTAAATAAATTTAATATTGACCAGGTATATTTGATAAACAAGAATTATTAGGCAAAAAATTTGCTGTAGTAAATTTGTTAAAAATGTTTCTTATTTATAAACCCGAGTTGTTCGTTCATTATTCAAAATAGTTATTTATGTATAAAGCTTTTATGGCGGAAGACGTGATTTTGAGCCCGAGCCGCCCGATCTTCAGCCGAGGGCTGAAAAACGTCGAAGGCCATGAAAGCAAGTTACGTCCGTGGTGGTGATACATACACAGTCGAAAATTTTCTGATAAATTAAGTTATATAAAAAAAACTATTTCTTCCAATGGTTCGTATAACCAAAAAGTGATTATAGAATTAAACATTTACAAGATTATTATTATTATTATTATTATTAAAAATTACGTTATTTAGGGTATGTTCCAAAATTAAACCAGGTTTACCGTAATGTTATGTTACGGTAATTCTTTGGTAACTGAATGTAACGGTTCTTTCAGAAATTTGCGAAACGCTTCAATAAAATTTTGATATTTAGGTTACAGTATAATTGAAATGCAAGTGCGCCACAAGTCACAAAAATATACTTTTTTATCCTTAAACAAAAATATAAAATACACACATGTTTATTGTTTACATAGGTACAATTTCGCAAATATTTCGATTAGATAAAACCGTATGTACCTAATCAACAAAGAAAAATCTGCCATTCAACAACAAAACAAACCGATGAGTATACTAACGTCAAAAACAAAACAAACCGATGTTTTTAAGTTAACTGAGAGATCGCGATACACAAATACAAATTTACCATAAATATCGTGCTCTTTATGTACGGTGATCGTGGTAACGATAACGAATATGTGCGAAAATTTACTGCCGTTTTCAGTTACCGCGTTTCAAATTAATACTGATATCCTGAAAAAAATTACCACGGTACATGTGATTTAATTTTGGAACAAACCCTTAAATAAAAAATCTGATGTGGACATCACATGACTTCCTTGTATGCTTATTAAACTGTTCATAATTTTCTTAATAACTAAAATATAGAATAATATAATAACCGTATAGTCAGGCGCCTTAGTGAAATTATTATGCACTTCGAGCCAAAAGAAATTTTTTCAGATAATCAATAAGGTGTGTTAAATGAGAAAAAAATTTAAATTACTTTTGGCTCTAAGTGCATACCTTAATTCATAATACGAGTATAATATTACAATAAGCCGCCGGACTATATAATTTGTTTAAAAATAAATTATATCCACTAAACAACTTGATCAATTTTCTTTTACAGTATGTAATATCTATTGAATTGTTATTGACTGAAAAACATTAGTTAATAATTTATTAATTTATATTTTTAGTTTTGTTAGGTAACCCAAATTGATAGTCTTTAAAAGTAAAAATAACGAAGGACGAATATAATAGCTAGGTACTCGTACTTCTTCTAAACTATAATTAGGTATTTGATTTCTTATAACAAAAATAAGCTCATTAGAGATTAGACTGTGTAACGAAGCGCAGGTTTTTACTTTTTTTAAATAAAAAAATACTAAAATTAAATTGTATCATCGTATAGTTTGACGAGCCTGCGTTTCTACATATATAGATACATAAAACAGTTTTTCACTTTTATTTATAGTTCCACTACATGATTCGGCTCAAATGGACTAGAAACTCAAAAAATACAAGAAATGGATTTAGTCTTTTATGAGATTATATCTTATACAGATTTTAGATTTTCCTACTTTTCATCTTTGATCATAAAAGGATTTCCACTTTAATTGGCAGCATTTAATAGAAAAAAAATGTAGGTGATATTGACTAATATTCGTTCAAAAGTTAGTATAATTACACGTAATATCACAGCAGAGAAAGCAGCACGTGCGTTTTATGTGAGTATGACATGAGTTTTCGGCATAGAATTATGCATAAGTCCTCCCCGAGGAATTTTACGGTTTACGCGGGAAATCTAGTGTCAGTTCTTATTCATTATGCAGTAAAAGGCACGTCAAAAATTCTCATAACCGAACCAGGAAAATTGCTTGATGACTTTTTAATGCCAGATGAAATTGCCTGATTAAAAGTTCTTTGCTTTTCATACGCATGATGAACTATGTCGATGACACTAATGATGGTATTTGGAAGACAGAAATGTTTATTATTCATGAAGAGATAAAAATAAATCAATGATAACGTATTCTTCTGCAGGAACTGACTTGATTTCGAAATGTCTAATTCTATACTGAATTATTTTTATAGTACGATGTCAAATTGGACAGCTTTTCCAATAGGGTAGTTTACCATTTTTTAAAAGTTTTTTATTGAAACTTCATGTTATCTGAAACGGATTGAGAGTACTGATAAGCCTTAATTGTTATTAATAAAGCTGTAATTAGTTTTTAAAGTTTGTGTGACGTAGATGTACAGCTGAAAATATTCTCGATTTGCCCCCATATTTACCAATCCCTATTTACCACCGTCCCTTTTTTACCACCGTAATTCTTTTACCAATACATTTTTTACCAACATTATACTTTTACCAATCCATTTTTTACCACCGTCCCTTTTACCACTAATTCTTTTTTACCACCAAAGTATTTACCAACGTATTCTTTTACCAATCCATTTTTACCACCGTCTCTTTTTTAACAAAGCTAACAAAACCGTACTAAAGCCCCACAAACTCGGTTTTGGTATTTACTACACTAACAAAGCTAACAAAACCGTACTAGAGCCCCAAAAACTCGCTTTTTGTTTTTACTACACTAACAAAGCTACCTAATAAAACCGTACTAGAGCCTCACAAACTCGGTTTTGGTATTTACTACATTAACAAAACCGTACTATAGCCCCACAAACTATTAATGGCAAAACGGAATAGCGGTAAAAAAGTATGGTGGTAAAAAAAGTTGTAAAAACGGAGTGGTTAAAATGTATTAGTGGTAAAACGAAATAGCGGTAAAAAGTATAGTGGTACAAATACACAGAGGTAAAAGTTGGAGTGGTAAAAATTGAGTGGTAAAAAATGGGTTAACGGTAAAACAGGATAGCGGTAAAAAAGAATGGTGGTAAAAATGCTGTGGTAAAAGTTGGAGTGGTAAAAATAGAATGGTAAATATGTAGCACAACGAATATTCTCAAACCATGGGGCTGGAATTAAAATGTACTCATGTAAAATAAACTGTTTATAAATGTTACAAAATATAAAATACAATTTGATAGTTTATTACTGTAAGTAAGAATACACGTGAAACGCATTATTGTGCCGTAGATGTATCGATACGTAAAATCTCAAATATTAAAAGAACTATTTACTTTTTGAAAACTTTTTTCATGGCAATAACTCATTTTTGAGATCTCCTTTCAATATAATTGACTGGATTGCTAATTTGCTACTATGGTAAAGTATCCAATTGTTATAAACTGCGTTAATTCGTAATGTACTGTTTGTTTAGAATTTACTACACGATTCTATTACCAGGTGTAATGCATACATTCAATTTAACTATTGGTTAAAACTCGAAATAGATTAAAGTAAATACAGTCGGATTGACATTTAAGTTAGTAAAGTCGCGCAGAATAAACGTCGCCAACATGAATATTTAGAGAGACATCTCGTGATATGAAGAGCATCTAGAGCGAAATAAGTTGTCGAATTTCGTTCGAATATTAAAAAGATCTAAATGGAATCGTCTGCGGTACGGTTGAGGTTGGTTCAGTAACATCTCGCTGCAAATCTGATCCATCCATATGTCATATATCCCGAGTTCTCTACTCCTGGCTCATCCCTAAATCCGCAGATACATCTTTTGTGGCGCGTCGCCTCCATTCCATGCGCCATCCGCGTTGTTAGTGACAGACGAAAAAAGAATTATTCTCTATCGATTTCGTTGACGTTTTCGATTTCGCTGCCGTCAGTCCCGCTTTGTACTTCGCGTATTTATTATATTAACTTTTCTGCTGTTGATAGAAACTGATTGAAATCGTTGCATTGCTATTGAGGCATCATTGGACACAATCGTACACAAGACAGTTATTGCTGCTAGAATTTTTCACTACGAGAATTGCGGTTTTATTGAAGAGATCTGTATTTTTATTTGTTTGGGAAACCATCACGAAACTAATAATAGGAAAGAAACACGGCCCCCAGGGAAAGTCAACAAGGGTGGGTTAAGATCCTCTGGGATTTGAACCTGGGGATTTGCTCTGTGGAATACAAACGCAATAATAACAACACTTTAATCACGAAATCGTGCTAAAGAAAACTTTTACGTGAAAATGGCGATGAGGCCAACAGACATTCTTATGTACCTAATTTTGAACAGGATCTTTTAATACCTACTTAATTATAAACTATGTATATAATAATATTACATAATCAGATTGGTTCATTATGTTCTTCATAATGGGTCCGGTATATGATTTTTACGGTGCAACGTACAAGTAAGAATTTAAATTAAATATGTATATGATGGTCAACGTTTTATATAACACTGTATACCTATCATGTCTGAATTTTTTAAATTTTGGTATGCTTTTTTCGTTTCCGTGATTGAAAATAATTAGTCTTAAGGTGTTCCTCTGCCCTAACATTTTACAGCGTTACAGAGGTGTACGCCTCCCACGTTTACTTTAGTTATAATTGAAATATATGATGCTTTTACATATGAGTGAATGCGTGTATTAACAAAGGATATCTAAATGCCTTTAGTTTTTTATTTTGTCTTTGGTCTAGGGATTTGAAGTAAAAAATATTTAAAAATGACGTTTTTTGTCATTATTGGATACTATTTGATATGATTTTTTTTCGGTCATTATAAGTGGAAAGAAAAATTTAAAAAGCAAATTATACTTATAATTCATTTTAGTTACGAACCTAGAGGTTGATTCTATAACTTTACAAGACTGTTGTACGAACGCAGCTATTGTAAATAATGACGTTATACTGTCTAGTAATTTTTAACCATCGTGTTGGCAAGACCCCGTTACTTACTAGATTTATGTTGGCTATACTACTAGCATGCACATCTGACAGCCAATTTAAATTTAAATTTTAAATAATGTATATACAAAAAAATATTATTGTATGAAGATAAAAATTCATTACACTTAACACAAGAAAACGTTTTGATATTTAAATAATAATACAAATACATGAAGAGGTTAACTCTCAACAAACAATGACAGCCAAACTTTCAAAGAGAGAGACAGATATCTTGCAGCGTACGTACAACACCTACCGAGCTGTATTTACAAGATATCGCAAGTCATGACGTCATTATATAGGTTCTACAAAAATCCGCTAGGCGCTCCAGCATCGCCGGTCTTGTAAATATGACAGTTATGATCTTGTAAAGTTATAGAATCAACTCCCTAATACGTTAAATACAACCATACTAACATCAAAACCTTCCACTAATTGACAGATAAAATTGTTGATTTGTTTTAATGGTTTTAATATCGCTGTCGTTGATGATACGATTAAGCTATGAATCCTCTGAATATTATCACTAATATAATTCGATTTAATTCTCCGTGGATGTTCAGAGACTCGGTTTCACCTCGTTGCTTAGCAACATCCTCGATACTATCGCTAATATTCTTGTTATATTAATAGCTATAAATTATACAAACAACTACATAATAAATAATAATAATAAATTCATAATATCTACTACAATAAAAGAAATAAAACCATACCTAAGTAGGTAAGATTTATTTCATAAATTAAAATCTGACTTACTAACATTGTTTGCCTAATTATAATTATATTTTAAAATGTCTAAATCCCGTACTTAACAGAATAAATCTACGCTTCTGGTCCTTGCTTGTTCAAACTTGATTATTACAGGATATTGCCACCACGATTCACGAAAGATATTCGTTAAAAGTACATAACAGGAAACTTATATAGGATTTGCAGCAGGGGAAACGTATATAGGTAGGGTATTTTAACAGGGACGTAATATCTAAAATCTAGAAGCAAATCGCTTGGAAAATGGGCCTCATGGCTGCTCCTCGCTCCTGGTCATCGATATTCAATCCGCAGGTTTAATTTCCTGAGGCCACAAGAATAAAAATACTTCCGTCATTATATCTAGCGCACAATTATCTTCTCTTGTTACAGTTTTCTACCTCATTAACTTTTTAATTACTGCCGCGGGGCGTAGAATATTTATATCTTTTAATTGTTTAATTAAATATCTATTTTTAACCGACTCCCAAACAATGGAAGTTCTACGTTTCGCAATAAATTTGGGTTGTTTGCTTGGCCACAAAAGTTCTAAAAGTGCAGAATATATCAGAATATATCTAGTTAAATTCAATCATTTTGATGAAAAGCAGTCAGTCATCTTCAGACACAACTTAATCAATTTTGAAGATATAAAATTGTAGTAGTTTTGTATCTTTAACTAACTGCCATGAAACACGAGCTACGCTTTTAAATGGCAAACAGGAACCATCTATAATTTGGAAACTAGTTAACCTTCCTATTATCCCGAAGTAAATGTCACACATTTGGTGCTTGGGTCATATTGAGTCAGACCATATTATTACCTTTTTGAAGTCATTAATAGTTTCGTATGTAATTTTTATTATTATAAATTAATTAAATAATGTAATACAATACCGAATACGATTATAAATACACAAAAAAGAGTAAATAAAGCTTCTAGTTCAGCATCGCTCAAACCACGCCGAGCCATGTTTATTTCACCAAAGTTCACTTGTAGTTGAATCCAACTGAATATTATGTAATACGTAGTATATTGGAAAACCCCTAAATATATCAAAAAGCAATACAGAAAGTAAGGGGAAGTCCCCAACAACGACAATGATTCTGTAGGTACACAATTATGTTTATATTTATAAGAATAATAACAATGGGTCGAACTGACCCATTTACCACATAATGTTACTCATTTACTTTATTTTCTTAATGTCTATTTGAGACACAATTCTGGTTTGAATATTTTACCATTCCAATAGTATTGTCACCTGCTCTCGGGCCCACGACATTGTATTTCACAACAAACAATGAACACGCAAACTAAATTATTTTTAATGATAAAACACAATTAAATTTGCTATCTGTCAAACATAGATCTGCTGGACCAAAAAACAAAACAAAATACAAATCAGATATTTTTTGCGCCATAAAAATAGAACATGTTTCAATGTTAGACAGAAAAATAACAATGACAAAAATTTGTGTATGCCACGGTTTACAAAATGTTGTCCATAATTATAGATCGTAACAAACGGGCTTTACATGTGAATAAGTGAATTCTTCATATCTTTTTGCAGCTGTTTTTATATCGCCGTAATTTTTTCCTGATGATTTTCACAGTACAAATACTATTCTACCCTATGTTGAAGTATGCAAATGGTCGTAGGGAATCGCTGAGTAGCGCTGTCGACAGCTCATTGTACTCTCACGAACGTCGATCCGTTCTAGAGAAAGAAACTTCACAAGTAAAGTGGATAAAATGCTAATTTATCACGCAACAAGACGGAGACGCCAACTTCTGAATTGGTAATGAACGCAGCAGGCACAGATAACTGGAGATACCCGCAGAGATCGCTCAAATTGAGCCTAATTGCTATCCGAGAGATCAAGGAGACGGAACGAATCGAACGATAAGCCAGGATATTTAATTTACTTAATCAGTTGCAGTAGGTATACGTAAACGTACCTGCTACCGTTTAAACCCGAAATCAGTACAAACTAGTTTAAACTAGTTCTAACTCGAAGTTGTAACAATGCGCAATATGATTTAGATCTAATTTTGATGAGTAATCAACATCTTCGAAATTTATTATATTTACTTCTCCCACGTGTAGATGACTAAGTTAGTTTTGTATATGGATCCTTTGTCTTCAAGCATAAGTGCATTATACTGTTCGGTTATTATTGTTTATGCTTGAAGATAAATGTGTTATTACAATAATTGGTGATCCATATACGCAGCTGTATCTAGAAGTCGAGCTAGAAGTATGAGAAAAATTTATGTATGAACAGTCAGTATGTGTTAGTCCGTAAGTTCAGACGCTCGAGAAAATGTATTCTCGAGCAAAGTTTAAGTTCGAATAATTACGTAGAGTCAGTGATCGTCTGACTCAAGTCGGTACAGAGACGGGTTTTGCTGAGAGAGCGCCGTTCTCATGAGTTTGGTACAATTACGTAATTAGTAGTAATCTGTTGAGTCAGTGTGTGACTCTATATGTTGAACAGATTGTAGTTTAGTTTTGTGTTTTTCGTTTATAGAGTAGTAGTGTGTTTCGTATATTTCGGTTTAGTTAGTTAGATTTTAGTTCATGTAAATATAGTTCAATGTTCATTAATAAATATATATAGTTACGTGTGTTGTGTGTCATAGGTATTTGTTTTGATAAGTAACCGTACATTGAGAAGTGCCAGAGAGAAGAAGTTTAAACGTTACAAGCATCAATCCTACCGATCTGCCTTTGCCTGTCCTTTCTTTCATTTTATTTTTATTACAAAGTTACTAAGGGTACCTACTTGTTGAATTTAGTTCTGATTAGTTTAAACGCGAAGATACTAAACGCTTTTATAAAAACTCGAATAATTTTTGTCTGTTTCACTTTAATCCACGTTTATATTAAAAATAATTGTAAGAATTAGTTCGGTTTAATTTGCCTATTTGACAGAACTGGTTTTATAAATTATTTGTTAGTAAAAAGCCTAATTAAAGCACATGTTTTGGTGAATACTCGTATAGGTAAGCAAATACTTAATGTATTTAAACTAAAGCTCACTTTACCAACCTTACCTTATCTAACTTTACTTAACCATTTTAAGAAATGAATTTTCCCTGTGTGCGGGCTCGCCTCGTCTAATAATCTTCGCGACTAATACCATAAAACGTTATGATCCTTATAACATAAATAACTATTATGTTTAATATTTTGAATTTTTTGTTCGATGAAGCACATTTTGCATATTTATCCGGTCTGATCAAAAATATCGCAACGCGATTTCACATGAATATTTAAATATTGATAACATGTTATCGAAACGCAGTAAGTTTAGAGAAATATTAATTAACCACATGAAATTGCAGTGCAGTGGAAATTTCGAAAATCTGAAAACCGTGAAATTGTAAAATTGAAATCGTAAAATTCTGCCTGTAGTTCTGAAACAATTTATTTGTAAATATTTATTACCCCACAATCCAGAGACACACCAAATTACAACAATATATCACAAAATCACTCAACGAATTAAATATAAAACTTCCACAAATACAAACAGTTACATACGGCAAAATTCCACCTTGGATCCTCGTGCAACCCACATTCAATCTCCAATTAACCAAATACAACAAATCCAATACTCCAAACGAACTTATCCGTCAAAAATTCCTAGAAATATATAATTCCTACCCCAATCATCAATTTATCTACACTGACGGATCAAGAACTGAAGGAAAAACTGGTACTGCAATCTACACCAACACAGATTGCTACAAGTTTCACCTACCTGGAATATGCAGTAACTATACTGCCGAAGCATACGGAATACAAAAAGCAGTTGAAAACATAAATCAGCAAGAAATCCCAGGTAAATATGCCATATGTACTGATGCTCTCAGCGTTATAGAACACATACAAAAACTGTACACCCCAGACCCGATGATCCAAAACATAAAAGAAGAAATCCACGAAGCCCAGACAAAAAATAATGACATAATTATAATATGGGTGCCGTCACATTCTGGCATACAAGGAAATGAAAATGCAGACAAACTCGCAAAAGAAGCCACAACAGAAGAAATAAAAAATATAAAAGTACCATCAGCTGACATAATAAATAAAATAAAAAAATGTGTGAGAGGAAAATGGCAAACAACCTGGCAACTGCTAGAAGACAACAAACTCAGGCAAATTAAGGAGCATATCAACCCCTGGCTCAACATACCGAACAACAGAAGAGACCAAATTATCATGACGAGATTGAGAATAGGACATAGTCAACTAACCCACCAACACATCCTACAGAAGACCGAAGCACCGCAATGTGATACATGTCAGACAATATTAACAATCAAACACATCATCACAGATTGTAACAAATATCAAAATAACAGACAAAACAACCAAATACCACAAACACTAAAACAAACACTCTCAGATAATTATTCCACAGTAACAAATACACTAAAATACTTACATGATGTAAATATAAAACACCTAATATAACTATAAATGTAATTCATACTGTACGAAGACACTAATAGCCTCGATGCTGAAGTGTCGTTAAATAAATAAAATTAAAAAAAAAAAAATATTTATTGCCATTGTGCAGTTTTGATTGAAAATAAATTGATCGCTCCGCACAATTTTTGCAAATTATATTTAATCTAACTCTAAAACACTTTTACAAAATCATACTTTATATAATTTATTCACTAATTTAGTACCCATTTTTTAATTTTAATTTTGATTAGTTGGTTTTATATAAATGAGCTTATAGCTTTTTATTTACGATACAATGGGTTAAAAGCAGTCCTTTGCAATGCGAGAGATTGCTAAAGGCTATGAAACTAGTTCAGTTATGGAAAGATATATTTATCCAAAGTTGTATATATTTTTTAAATTCTTAATCGTATCATCAACTGTTATTATTACCTTTAAATATGCAACATTTCTTGATAATTATAAACAATATAATACGTTAGATACTTAAACCCCGTTGGATGTTCAAAGAGACTCGGTTTCACCTCGTCGCTTAGCAACATCCTCGTTATTACAAATCGCATAATATTCAAAATTATCGTCTACAACCTCTATCATGTGTTCATGTAATTATGCTCTTGATGGTATTCTTTATTGAATAGTGTATAAAATTTATGTAATTTAATACAGTCGAAGCCAAGCTAATCCAGTATGTTTACTTCAGACACCTTTGGTTATAATTCCTAATACTCATAAACTTTCATTCGCGCTGCACTTTACGAGATTAAGAGTATCTCGATTTTTCATCTAGGTAAACGCCTAGAGTTTTATATAGCGTTAATGAAATTATTGAAAGTAGATATCGATGAGTTTGAGTTTCATTTGTTCATTACGGGAAAACAAACGAGCGTACGCGAACACAAACGCGCGTAATTAATGCATGCAGTGAAAATTGGAAGTGAAAACTAATTATGTACATATTAGCTTAAATTTAATTTTCGTTCAACTGGCGCGCGCTGAAAATTTACACTGCTTGATAGGTACGTGAAAATCTGTGAAACTAAAACAGGAAGACTACAATATGCAGATGCAGAAGGTTACGTTTACTCAATCTATTGGAAACAAAATCTACTGTGGCTAACACAAGATTTATCCGACTTCAAGTTACCAGTAAACATTCGCACACACTTGTACATCAATGAATAGTGTGCAATAGTAAATAAAGAATTGGAAAAACTGCTATCATGGAATGGTCTCAAAATCAACACCAATAAATCGTCTTTATTGGTTTTTTGCTAATTACGGTTTGCTGCCAGATTTAACTCTGTAGTAGTAGCTCTGAGACGTAGTACGTAGGTAAACTTTAGATTATAAAATTTCATTCTAAAAATTAACTTGTTCTTAAATTATCGCGCTTCCAAACTGACAAATCAACAGTTTCCGAGATCTAAAGGTCCAACGAAATGTCGAGATCGAATGAAAATCGTCATTACAAAATATTTCATTCGAGAAAATAATATAGTTATTTACTTTACTAGTGGGTAAAGTAAGGAATTACTCACGAGAGAAATCTCCCGAGGCCGAAAGCTGAATAAGATAATTTTCTCGAGAGTGAGTCAATTCTTTTTTGCCCATGTGTGAAGTATAAACTTTTATCCAACACCAACGCCTCTTAAAACCTGCTTAAATATTTTAAAAATATTATGTTTTACCCAAAAACATCGTTACTACGGTAACTTCCAACAAGCTAAGTAACAATTTACCCACTAGTTGGTATAATATTGAGCAAAACTACTAGTAAACAATCTTTTACTTTTCTTGTTTAAAATCGCCATAGTTATGATGATTTTATTACGAGAAGTTGCGTAAAGAAATAAATTATGCAAAGTTTCTAAAATCTCATAATTTTTGCTGTTTCCTAGCTATAAATTATTATTATTAATGGTAATGGAGCAAGTTGGGTAGAAATTATGAATTACTAGAATGATTACCAAAGCATAATTGCGAATATTCGCGCTGCTAGAGAGTCTCAAACTCTATTATTGGTGCTGGAATAGAAACGCGAAATTGACAGGAAATTGAAAAAAATTTAATATTGGCGCACTGACGAGAGATGAACTTCAGCGTCGCCTGACGTTGAATCTTTTGATTCGATTTTTTGTCGTTAATTCCCGGATGAGAGTGCACTAGATGACAGTTTAAAATCCATTCAAATTGAGTATTATAGCCTCAAGAATTACAGAAGCGCCTCCACCAAAAATTCGGATTGAATTTTACATTATTCGTGCTTATTTCATTTGTGCTTGATTTATACTTTTAACTGCTACAATAGTTATTTGTATGTCAAGAGCTGAAAATATAGCCTTTTGCAGATTAAGGCTAGAAATTGTGGCACGAGCGCAGCGAGGGCTGCAACTAAGCGAAGTCTGCAAAAATACTTTCAGCCAGTAGTAGACACTATATTTTTTCTACGATTAACTGATTTTAATAAACAATAAACATGAATTTTGTAAATTTGATTCTATATCAGTATATCTACGCAAGCTAAAATTTTAAATGCAGAAAAACAATACAACAAACATAAATGTACACAACCATGACATTTACAAAGAATTTTGAATAGAAATTGTAATATTAATATAAATTTAACCAAATCCTAATAAATTATTTATGATTACTGGAACGAAGACTGGAACAGATATTTGTAAAGCAGCGGGCTTATGGGCTGAACATATTTTCAGACCGTCACTATTAGCAACGGTCTACAAAACAGCATTGGTCTGCAATTGTTCATTTTCAAGTAACCAAGTGATGTATATAATAGTTATTTGTATCACAAGGCCAGAAACTGACCTTTTGCAAGAGCGAGTATTTTTTTTACACTCCGAGCCCCAGGCGAGGCTTGCAAATTACGAGCACTAGCATAACAGTTTCTGGACGTGTAACACACAATATTTTATGTGCCGATTCCATTACAAAAATATAAAATAATTATACATAACCTAAAAAATTGTGCACTGAATACTTGCATTTGAGCTTAAAATATATTAATTTCAGTTTCTATTAACGATTTACGTCTAAAATTTGTTAAAATCTTGTTAATTCTTGTATAAAGAATATTCAACGCATAAAATTGACATCTGCTTGACAACTGTAGTAATGTCAAGATGCCAACCTATAACTTCCGGTTGTTTGCCGGCCTAGGCTGGCAACAAAGAGTTTCTGGCGGATTTTGAGATATAGAAAACTAGCGATGCCGACCGGAGGCATATAAACCTATTTTTAATCCCGATAGTAGAATAAAAATTTGTATCTACGACTACTATGAAAAGTTTATATTTATGCTTTCAATTAACAACGTAAAGTTGATTGTTACTGAGGATCAAGCAAAAAAACATTTTATTGTGCGTCTCCTATGACAACGCGCAATAAAGTACTTTTTGATTACATAAAATAAAATAAAATTTCAGAATCAAACACATTTTTTATTTATTTCGATATTATTGGTTTCGTCATGGTTACGAATAAAACATAAATTGATTGAACGTAGATTGAACTAACTGAATACTATTATTATCATAACAAATAATTTTAGTAGTAGATAAAATTATGTGTGTATTACGAGCGTAAAGTGTATTTGTTCCTCTTGCACTATTGCAGCTCTCGCCTTTGGCTCGCGCTGCAATTACCGTGCGCGAGTAACAAAGAGTCACTTTTCGCTCTTAATCCACAAATAACTATTTAATATAAAATAAATATATAGTTTGTTTTAAAAAAAATATTTAAATACAGTGGAGGAGCCTATTGTTTTATGAATGGGATTATTTGAGCGTTTTCATTGGCTTTTAACTTTCGTTATTTCCATTTCCACTCTAGTTCTCGTAACTGTTTTCGGGCAATTCTGAAGCTGCTCTGTCTAAACTATCACTTTATTAATTATAAGTTTACAAACTTAACTATGCAAACAGTGAACTGTTGCACCGTAGTAATGTTAAGTGGACGTAAAGGACAAATAGTACAACAGAAAGAGATAGATTCACGATCCAGATCCTAAACTAACGTCCATCCTCTATCTCAACTGTCTGTTGTTCTGCACTTAAACAAAACACTCCTGTCTGTCGCGTGATAGCTCTGAAATTTGATTTATTTCTTAGAAATATTTAAATGAAATTTGCGAGAGAATCTTTCTCTACAGTTGGAAATGGAATAAAATAGTACGTCGATGCCTACTTATGTTAGGGTTGAAAAGTGTGAAAAATACAGAAGGTTGTGATTTGATAGACGCCTGCGGTGCGGACGTGGAAGTAATGGGTTATACCCCGATACCCTGACCCTTGACCTCGATAGACCTTCAATAAGAAATCGTTCACATATTGTTAGTTTTGTTTTATTTTTACACGAAATATCCATTACTCTTACAAGATAAATAACTTAACCGGATCATCTAAATAACTCCAAACGATATTGAAATAAAATGCGCCATTCTCATGCTTTTTGTAAAAATGTCGTAACAGTAAAACGGAGAGGCCATTTTGCTAATGCTGCAATTTTACGCCTGAATTTTCTCTACGTATGAACATCTGTTATGTGACAGGTAAAATTACACATAAATTTTTCACTTTATTTCAACCATGTAACTGAGATTTCTTTCAGGAACTCGAACCGAACCAGAACTAAAACGAAGACCAAACGAACCGCTCCAATTTTTGTCTAGAGCCAAATCCTATTTTCTTTAAATACTATGATAGGTACAGATGAAACCGAAGCCGAAACAAGAACCTTTTCGAAAAGACACAATCTAAGAGTTTAATTTTGTTATAAAAATATTAAAGTTTGGAGTAAAACAGGCTTTTTTATCTTTAGACCAATATTTTTTTTACTAAACACGAAGTTTTTGTTCTAGTTCTAATTCGCAAAAACAAGAAGTGGCAAACGGTGATAATATTTCAAATATTTTAAAGATCTTAGAAAATGTTTCGGTTATTTTTGGTCATATTTACCCAAAATTAAGAATGTTTCATTTAGAACAGTAAATTTAAAAGTAAGAAATCATGAATTCATCAATGACTTCTAATAAATTATAGAAGTTAGTTTTCAAAAAGTGTTTATCTCAATAAAATAAATTGGTCAAAATTTAAAAAAAATAGATCGCAAAATTTCGCGGCACCAGTATCGCGACATAGATTGAAAAACACTGTATTAAAGAGATACTGTAATAAGAGATTTAGGTGTTTTTTTATTGCCATCTGTCCTTCTCTGTTCACTACAATTAAATTATTGCTTTTGCAAATAAAATGTTAGGTTTTATTATAAGAAATTCAATATGCTTTCCTGACACATTTTATCATACGAACTTTGTACACTACCTATGTTTTATCTAAACTAAATTAATGTGTTAAGGAGGTTGGTGACCGTTTATTAAAATGATGATGAGAGGCTGAAATTCATACAGTGCCTTCATTTCACTATTTAGATTCTAAAATTATTTTTTTTAAATTTTCGTCTATCCGGTTTTTGAGTAATTAAATGTTGAAATTTGCTCGTTTTACATGGACTCTTATGGCAATTCACTAAATTTTTGTTTAAACTATATGATAAAATGATGAAAAATTCACAGAACTTGTATTAATATTTCCAATAAACCTTTAAAAATAAGTTCTTGAAGATTTTGTGTACTTTGTCTAAACCATTTGCAAGTTATTTAAAAAAAATGTAAGCATGTCAAGCATTTTTGATTAGGGAATTAGTAATTATTGTAAAAATCAATATCACAGCAATGCAATGACATCAGCCAACGTGCGTTGAGGCGTTGAGCTAATTTTGTTTTACATTATCAAAAATATTTTTATTTTCATATCCTCCCTCTAAGGCTAATGTCTGGGTACGCCACTGCAGGCGTCCCCAACCTCCTTAAAATATGGTATCCTATAAATCAATACTCGTATAAATGATCTAGATGCTGTGCAGTGTGCAGAGGAGATTACTTAAATATTTATAGTTCAGATTCGATAATCTGTATCCTCAAAGAGGAGTTGTATCTCAAGAACATTTATTAAACAGATTTGATATAATTTTACTAGAACAACGCAGAATTAATATAGGGTGATTCAATAAGCGTTTGATCATAAGAAGTGCGAATAAAATCTAAGGAAACCACAGAATATTCGGAATGGTCATTTATTTTGTTAGTTTGGTTCACGAATCCGTTCGACAACCGCATTATCGCGTATGGCGCGGACATCAAGTGGCCACCAAGATCTTGCGATTCGACCCCTTGGATTTCTTCCTTTGGGGTTTTTTGAGAAGTGAACTCTACAGGGATAGGCCACAGACACTCGAAGACCTAAAAATTGAATTCGGCGCGAGATTGCCTTGATTGAGCCGGCACTTTGCCAAAAGCCCAAAATTACGACAAACGGATTCGTGAGTGCCGTGCGAACCGTGGTGGTCATATCCTTGGAACACTCTTTCACGTGTAATTGCCATGAACCAAACTAACAAAATAAATGATCATTCCGAATATTCTGTCGTTTCCATAGATTTTATTAGCACTTCTCATGATGAAACGCTTATTGAATCAGCCTTTATATATTACACAAATTTGATGAACAACTGCATTGATTGTTATGAAATTTTATTACAAATACATATCTTTGTACCTAGATTATCAGCTCATACAGTGGTTAGTTTTCATATACAAGTCCCGAAAACAAAATTTGTTAAATAATCTCCTGTTAATATAATGTGCAGAAACGCCAACGTGATAAATGAATTTGTTGACTTATGCAATATCAACTACTTTTTAAAATCTATATTATGTAATGTTGTTGTAAACCTACATGTTTTAAATTAATTGATTGTTAGTTTAAAAATCATTGAACCTTAAGGTGTTCGTCTACCCTAAAATTTTACAGCGTTACAGAGGTGTACGCCTCCCACATTTACTTTAATTATAATTGAAATATATGATGCTTTTACATATGAGTGTATTATTATTATTTTTTTCGGTCACTATACAGGGCAAGAAAAATTTAAAAAACAAGAAGCATGCAGCTAAGCTTCCTTTTTCGAATAATTTTTGTTTTAGTTAATTTATTTAAAAAATACAGAAGTAATTATGGGAATCTGGAACCATGTTTACAGTATTTTTCAACTTCAAAATGACATTGCATAGCTAGGATGCGGGAAAGTACGAGTTTCGGGCTGGTTTCGGGCAGCCGTAGTGGTGAGGAATAGAGTGAAATAGAAAAAAAAGTAATATCGAAAGTATGCTAAGAATTCGAAAAAAAGGTAGACGACATTAAATAATTAAGAAATATGAAACGTTGATCCGCAAACTGTTCCTAAACCGTTCCAGATTTTCTTAACTGAAACATTGTACTTCTGGATCGTGCAATACAATGAATTTCCTGTGCTCATTAATTTAATTCTTTTTCTCGAAAAATTTAAGCCATTTCCCAAACACAAAGGCAAGCAAAGTTATCAGGAACAATTCACGAAATTTGCATGAGTACCGGGAGGAAGGAAAGAAAGAATCTGAGGAAGATGTCATCGTTGAATAGTTTCCTCAAGATTTCTCATTAAAATCTTGAGTAAACAACTAAAGATTTAGAGACGAGAAAGAGATGATATTTGCATTAGTCCTAGTCAACGCCGCAATAAAGCGAGAACGAATGTAGATTTTTTTACAGGAAGATTAGAATTTTAAATAGTACTGCCAATAATAGTATTTATTTCATATATAATTATATTGCTTATCATCAACATTCTACATCTATATGATGTTATTCCCTTCAATAATTAATGAAGCATGATTTATCAACCTCCCAATAAAGAAATATTTCAGTTTCAGTAAAATAATGTGCTTCAAAATTATAATCACAATTGTAAAAAAATTGTTCAGTGCGTATAAATTGTTTTGTTAAGAATAACTGTAGCAATGGTAATGTTTTATGTTGTACATTTATTTTATTAACCTGACTTGTAACTCTATCAAACCAGACGAAAGTATCGAATATCATTTAATTAAGAATAAGATCTTATCATTATTATTCATATTCATATTATCATATTGTTATTGAAAAATTTATTACATTTCCAAGTAAAGTGGAGTGATTTCGGTCCCGTAAGTGAGACTTTATAATATAATATTTATTACGATAGTGTGTTTCGCTATTTATCACTCCGTTGCTGTAAATATTGTTATTGTTGTTATTTAAATAGAGGAACCTAGTAATGTAATCATTATAATTTGAAAACATCGAAATTCCAAATTTGGTTCCTTTTGGTACTTCAGGGAAAATCTTATTCGTACAATAAAAACTCATTTACCAAATGTTGTTAACTATTTTTGCACAAAATTAAGACGGGCAAGTAAATTAATTGTTTAAAAACATACACTGACGAAAATATGTTTTTGCTCTCAACATGACTTTTTTTATAAAAACAAAAAACCAACTGAAAAAAATACACGCGGTTTGAAATAATTATTTACTTTATAAGTGCGGTAAGGTTAATTTTACAACGCGAGGCGGAGTGCTTTAATAAAACCGAGCGTTGTGCAAATACCTAACGCACACATCATGTATTATATTTTTTGGTCGACATACCTATTTATTTAAAATATCGTATTTTCTAGTGAGATGCATTTGACATTTGCATTAAAATTTGCCTTTGTCAAGTAGCCTTGAAACAACTGCTCTGAGATGTCGCCAATAAATTTCATATTTAAAATTAATCTGTTTCATTTATTTCAGATTCTAAATTATTTATTTCAGACGATAAATTGTGTAAAGTAGCGTTTACCATTTTATATAATGTCATATTAAAACTATGCGGAAACAGTTTTATGACATGTGTAAAATCGTAACTATCATAGACGTCAACGATGTGTGATGTTCACAGTTCAAGAGGCAAAAAAATTATTTAATTTATTTTGCTATTCAAATTCATAATATTCCGAAAAAAATTGAAAATATCAATTAAAATATATAAAATGTGTTTTTGCCTGCAGTCATATTTTAAAACATTATTCCGATTTTACTACAATATTGGTAAACTTTTCCTAGGGTACAATGTATAAGACATTAAATTTCAACCTTTTTAAAGAAATATATACAATAAAAGTAGAATAATTTCTTTTATGATGCTATTGGCTGTACGATTCAGAGCAAATTTAAGGTTTACATATAGAGAAAATTCGTTGAAATCCAGCTATTCAGAAACGATCAATTTAAAGCACAAAACTTATGAAATATTCTGCCAGCGTGTCTCCAATAACACGCGGCATTTTTCGCGATATTCAAACAGAATTGAAAAGTGCAACGTTTGAAGAAGAGCTTACAGCTTACGATGCTTTGACATACATTTTATGGTATATTAAGCTGCTTTCAATTAAATTAATAACCATAAACAAAATGAAATATTGGTCTCTTCATGTAAACAAGGTGATTAATTCCTTGTGTTCGTTTTGAGACACTTTGTGGAAGTCGTAGTGGTTGCCGACGCCGCCGCCGTCGTCGTCCCCTGGGACGATCACAGCGTCTGGACGTCCTGCTCTCAATCGATACATCACTGCCCAAATGCAGGAAATCTCAGTCAGGATAAACTCTGTGTTTATGAGTTGTCAATATCTTAAGGCTACGCTGATCGCACGAATAGACATTGCTTTTATGTACTTTTGTTATGCATGCATGGAAACAAAGAGGAAATGACAATCACTTCCCACCCCTCTGAAAATTCCAAGCTAAATCTAAAAACGGAAAACTTTTCACTACATATTCTTGCTTTTTAAATGGAACTCCTACGTGTTTTGCACAGTTTAAAATGTGCAGACAAATAGTAGCGAGAATAATATACAGTCCAGATTATTTTAGATTCTCCAACATGCAAACTGTTCCGATTTTTACACAGTGCACTCTCAAACTTAAACACGTTTACTACATCTAGTAGTTGGTTGTTAGTTTACAGTCATTTATATGAAGATTTGATCGGCACTCACGAATCCATTCGACAACCGCATTATCGCGTATGGCGCGGACATCAAGTGACCACCAAGCTCTTGCGATTTGACCCCCTTGGATTTCTAATTTGGGATTATTTGAAAAGTCTACAGGGTTAGGCTACAGACGCTCGAAGACCTGAAAATTGCAATTCGGCGCGAGATTGCCTTGATTGAGCCTGCACTTTGTGAAAATTACGACAAACGGATTCGTGAGTGCCGTGCGAACCGTGGTGGTCATATCCTTGGAACACTCTTTCACGTGTAATTGCCATGAACCAAACTAACAAAATAAATTATCATTCCGAATATTCTGTCGTTTCCTTAGCTTTTATTAGCACTTATCATGATGCAACGCTTACTGAATCACCCTATACAAACAATTTGACAGAAAATATGATTCCTAAAAACGAGCTCGATATAAACAAATATACCTTAAGTTTGTTGTTCGTGAAATCAAAGAAGCAAGCGAAGGTATTCTACCAAAGAAAGTTAGTTCAGTACCTACTAGGTAAAGTTAAGTTAAAGCTGCATTTAAAACAATAAAGTTATAAATTATAATTTATTATGAATTACTAGTAATTGAAAACAGCATTAGGTTTTAAAGTTTAAATGAACAAAATTAAAACGTAAATTATTCTTTTATATTCCCAGATTGGTATATTTGATTATACTCGTAATTCAGCAACACTTATTTAAAAAATCTGACGTGGACACCACATGACTTTCTTGTACGCCTTGTGTGTTCATACTTTTCTTAATAACTAAAATGTAGAATAATATAAAAAATTCTTTTAACTTATTATACTAGTATACTCACAAATATATTTTAGTCATTTTATTTAAACTGCAGAAAAAGATATAAAGCATATTTTACTATTGTCACTGTCATGTCATAATCATTTAAATTTTACGTAGTAACAAATGTTAATCGATCATGGACTACAAGATAAAGAAATACTAAATTAAAAATATATACTTTATTTATTCTTAAATGATAGAAGATACAGAAAAATTTATAAAATACCGATTGTAGATAATAATCACATAATCTTTCATTTAAAATAAAAAAAATTGTCTAAAATTAATTATTTATCAAAATATTTTTAAAAAGTACTACTTCCGGTTTATAGATTGAAACCAAAAATAGGAGGTGCACAACTAGATGCTATAACAGTCCTAAATACAAAATTTCAGCTTTCTACGTCTAACCGTATTTGAGTTATGCGACACACATACGTCCGTACATACGTACATACGTAGTACGTACATACGTACAGACGTCACGACGAAACTAGTCATAATGGATTCAGAAAAGGTCAAAACGGATATTTCCATCAAAATCTGAAAACCGAAATTTTTCGCGATTACAATACTTCCTTATTACTCCGTACAAGGAAGTAAAAAATATAGATTCCGAGTTTTGGTTACTCTAGACACAGCCTTCAGTTATTTTAGGCTTCGTCGTTTCCATATATTCTTCTATCAATCTTTTCCTCCTGATCAGTTCCATTTAAGTAAACCGCTGATACAAAGCACAGAATCTGTGGCAAAATATGGAGATAAGTACGTATCCGGCGTTGGAGCTGAAAGTGTGTAGTGACTGCACGGGCGCAGACAGGATTTAAACACGTAGATGTGTCAGTTCGAAACCGATAACGCAGAGCGTGAATGCGTGCGTGAAAATGCGAAACGTGAACGTGAAAACGTGGAAACTTCCGTGGGAGATCCGCAGATAAACGCAAGAGAAACAGCTGCCTCCACCAACAATTTTATCGCTTGGTTCTTTGTTTCAGAGGTGTAGTCCAAGAGTGCCGTTAACACGTTTCATAATAATATAAATTTTTGAAATTTGAGCTCTACTAACTAAATAATTTAGAAGGAAAGATTTATCCAACATTGTCTATTTTAGAAAAAATCGTAAGGGTACCCCTAAGAAATCTTCAAAAATGGGAAAACCGTGATAAATCTTGTGAAAATTGGTAGGTACACATATGTAATTCGGCACGAGGAATTCATTGGTGAATAAATTAATCCAGTTGTGATTAAAACTTTTTCAACTAGAAAGTAGGTATACTAGAAATATCAATAGAAAACATCAATTATTGTCAAAGTAAAATGTCACGTTCAAGATATTAATTACATTGAATGTACCTACGAGCATAAAATAAAGTATACTGAATATTAAGATACTACGGGCATAACTTGAAGTTTGAACCCCTTGGGAAAATTCTCGGGCCAGGGGTTCCCGTCTTATGAACTTGTCTCCCTTTGACATGACAACCTAAACATCTTTATACGTAAATTACTATTTAACATGAAATACGTTTCCTGTAATTGCAACTACAACTTTGCTACCAATGTCCATATATTTTGAAGCTTGCAACTTTATCTTGACAAAAACCTGATTACGCCACTGCAATTTTTTTTTCAAATGTACCTATACTGATGATAGCATTCATAAAAGTTCTGTAAACTGCTAAACAAAGGCTCAGTTTCTAGTCGAGTGTAGTTTTTATTACGTTGTAATTACGTATTGTTCCCGAACACAAAAGCAGGATTACCGCAAAGTGTCTATTTACTAGTATTGATTTGGTTATTGGAAATTTCAAACGGAACTTAATTACCGTCCACTTACCGTTAAAATATGCAATTAGACAGTATACAGAACAATAATTAATATTAAGATCGTTGTTAGGTTCGAAACAGTAAGAATACAATTATAAATTTAATTATTTATTATGTAGTATTGTTTGGTATACACAGGCGCTGTCTACGTGACTAAGATTCCAGTCCCAGGAAAAATAGAAAAATTATAATTACTAATTAACTTTCAAATCTTAGCAACTTAAAACAATAATAACATACTACATATTCAAATATTTTCAATTTACGTACCTATGTTATTGTTACAATAATTTTAAGAAATTCTATTCAAGTTACATTTCTAAATTTATACTGAATACTGACTAAACGTTGATAAAACTGGTAATTGTTCTTTCATAATTATAATCTAACCTACTGCTTTAAATACGCAGATTAGAAAATCAAATTTTATAAATAAAATATTAATAACAATACAATTTTACTCGATTATTGTTTGTTAGTTTATTTTTCAGAGATTCCGACTATGTTATTCATCTCCCCAGCAAAATATTGCTTGTATATTAAGATAATAGTTTCTACTTTATTTATTATCATTGTACCAATCTTCATGGTACTTATTGAATAATAATAATAATGTAAGGTTGAAAAATTACTCGAAATATCAGTCATACAACATATATTCTTCTTCTTACATAACAGACGTTTCGGTTTACACTTAAACCTTAATAGGTAGTTAATTTTGAGAGTAATGAGATGTGTATGTTTTATACTTTTGTATGTACGAAGTTTGCCAACTGAATGTTTGTTAAGAGCAGTATATACTACACCCGTTCTATGACTTCAAAAAGTGTCACAGAAATAAAATCGTAAATCAGAATCTACATAACATATAAACGTCATTCAAAAACAATTACAAAGTTAAAGAATGTATCTATGTTCGTCTAGTGATAGTTTTTTTTTGGTCTATTTTGTCTTAAATAAAAAAAAAATCTGACGTGGACACCACATGACTTCCTTGTACGCCTTGTGTGTTCATACTTTTCTTAATAACTAAAATGTAGAATAATATAAAAAATTCTTTTAACTTATTATACTAGTATACTCACAAATATATTTTAGTCATTTTATTTAAACTGCAGAAGAAGATATAAAGCATATTTTACTATTGTCACTGTCATGTCATAATCATTTACATTTTACGTAGTAACAAATGTTAATCGATCATGGACTACAAGATAAAGAAATACTAAATTAAAAATATATACTTTAATTATTCCTAAATGATACCAGATACAAAAATATTTATAAAATACCGATTTTAGGTAATAATCACATAATCTTTCATTTAAAATAAAAAAATTTGTGTTAAATTAAATATTTATCGAAATATTTGAAAAAAGTACTACTTCCGGTTTGTAGATTGAAACCAAAAATAGGAGGTGCACAACTAGATGCTATAACAGTCCTAAATACAAAATTTCAACTTTCTACGTCTAACCGTATTTGAGTTATGCGACACACATACGTCCGTACGTACGTACGCACGTACGCACGTACGTACAGACGTCACGACGAAACTAGTCATAATGGATTCAGAAAAGGTCAAAACGGATATTTCCGTCAAAATCTGAGAACCGAAATTTTTCGCGATTACAATACTTCCTTACTTCGTACAAGGAAGTAAAAAGAGAAATTATTCAAAAAAGTCGGTTTTCAACAGCAATTTTTAACATGATACACTAGAGGAACCTAGTTTAAATAATAAACTAACTATGTAAATATGTTTTTAAATATAAAAGTATGTAAATTACACGAAAATCTGTACTTAGAACGAAACATCTGTAACATTGTATTTCAAGCAGAAATGCATGTAAATAGATAGGACACTTCTTCGCAAGCACAAAGTGTAAATACATGAATTTTTGTAAGATCTTGCTAACCCTGAAGAAGGTTCAAGTATAAAGAAGAAGAATGTAACAAGCAGAATATATGAGGATTAGAAGAAAATTACTGGGATGCAGTCAAATATTTTTATTGTCTCACTCAACTAGTTTCGACACCCCATGTGTCTTCTTCAGGAGCTAAATTTACAAAACGAAATTAGAATGGGGTGTCGAAACTAGTTGAGTGAGACAATAAAAATATTTGACTGCATCCCAGTAATTTTCTTCCAATCCTCATATTCACATCAGTCAAGAAATTTTTTTTCCTTAATTAGCAGAATTATGTTGTAGTCGATTACAGAGTTACTTTAAGAATAGCAATGTCTGAAAACTATTATAGGTCATGTCTGTTCTAAAACTCGTATTTATGTCTATTGAATGCTAAGTCTACTCCGACACGTTTTTGATTTTAGCGTGAGCAGCTAAGTATCTGTGACGTGGATTAAAAACTCTACGATCGATCACAGCATTCGACATTCATTATTTCAGGTTTTACGCTAACAAGGGCTAAACACGACAGCTTCAAATATCGTCACAGTCATTACACATCGATGTGATGGCCTAACACTAAATTACTAATTCTGACCATCAATTTCCATTACAAAAAACTTAATTTTGGGTGATTGACAAGTTGATTGGAGAGTGAAAATGGAAAAAGTATTTTTGAAAAAGCAGAGTTTCACATCAAGATAAACTATCAAGCTACACAACATGTATTTAACGATTGTACGTACAGTTATCCCTACTTGGCTGTGTACGATAACGCTGGGACAAACTCATTTATGCTGTTACACAATGTAAATGAGACTAGGGTGTAAATTAACCATCCTCCACTGAACACTAGGGTGTAGGGCAAGCAAAGCACCATACACCACGTGATACTCTGTTGTTAAATTCAATTACTGACACAGATGTAATCGACAGTCATTTTGTGCAGAAATTTTTCTTAATCGCTCATATATTTATATATATATTTATCAATTTTGACGTTATTATTAACTCCATAGCAACAACTTTAAACAACTATTTATTCACAAGTGAATTAAAACTTTTTAAATCACTCAACACATTTTTAAATCAATCTGATGTCATTATTTCGTGAAAAACAATGGAAACTTGCCACTGACGACTACTTTGAATTTTTTATGTCAAAATAAATTTATAATTCATATATTTGAAATAATTTCGTCAAAATTGAATAACATATTGTATAAAATATATACAATATAAATATACAATATAAATATTGTATAAATACCTATCTATTATTAATAATGTTTAATTTTTGTTATAAATATATCGTGTGTCGTGTGTCTACTTGAAAACTGTTATGTAGGAAAAACAATGTTATAGGAATTATATTGGATGTAGGCTTCAAGAACGATTTGCTGAATTAAAAACTCATTCTTAGTTATAAATAAGTTTAATTAAATGGCGACGTTTCGGTCTGCTTTTGTCCATAATAATAATTATCATTATTATTATTACTTGAATCACGACTGATCCGTTGGACTCGATTCACCATCTTGCAAAATGGTTCTTTTAATTTAAAAATTTTAACGACCTATTTTCATTAAATTATAAACTTGTACTATGTACTTAATTCAAAAAATTCTGTAATAATTGGCTTGATAATGGTCAAAACCAGACCGATACGGCACCATTTATTTAAATTTATTTATAACTAATGAGTTTTTAATTCTCCTATCGTTTTTGAAGCCTACATCCAATATATATTTCCTATTATTTATATCATGCCTTACTATCAAAATGCATCACAAAAAACAATGTTAGTGTTTTTTTTTTAATTTTGCTGTATTTACCTATAAATTTTAGAAGATGTCATATTGTGAAGTTTTCATATTTTGTTTCGTTTAGAATTAATAATTACCTACTCGTAATGTATGTAACAAAAGTTTTGGCAAAAAATATATCGCTTTTGTCATTGCCTTCAAAAAAAATTAATTTCCTTATTGTAAAAAACCATACACATCAAATACAGAAACTAGTGAGAAATCGACAGTTTATCTGTGTCATATTAGCAGTTATGATGTCAACAGAAATCAATTTAAACCGCTAAATGAACTACACTCAAAATAATTATATGCCTAAATTATAACTAATTTTAATTTCTAATACGAGTACGTAGGTATACTGATTGAGAGTAAACAAAATATATGTTCAATATACATAACTATAACTGAAAGCGAAGTAACAAAGTTACCTACCTCAAAAGATTCAATTTAACATTTTTCAAATATGAAAAATCATATTTTTTATATAATTTTAAACTTAATGGAATAGTTATACAGAACAAACATAGAACACAGCATTCTTCTTTATATTATGTAGGTCAAGTTAACTGGGCCCACCTATGCTGAGTGTAGATCTTCTTCCGGCAAACGATATAAATTTTCTGGGATTCTATCCGCAGTGTCTCTCGTTTTGTAATTTTATTGGGTGAAAATAGAAAACGTTTGTGGGAGGATATAGGAAAATTTTCCAGTTGAACGGGTCACAAACTCACGATGAAATTCAATCAGGAATAAATTATGTCGTTAGCAATTCCAATTTGATTTCGTCTAGTGTTTTTAGCGTGACAAGGTACAAGTAGCGAATAAACCCGGTAAATTTACCAGAGATATCCTTAGAAGAACCTCTCTCAAATGCAAATTTTGCTCTTTATTTTTAAATGGAAATTATAGAGCAGTGAGCATTAAATGTGTATAAATAAAATATCACAATTACCTCTGTCACGAAACCAGCTCTGATTTCATTTCTTTTTCCAAGAAAATGCTTCAAAGTTAAGTTCAGAAGCTTTAATAGCTGTTATTACTCTGTCTTGTCAATATATCCAATAAGTAGGTTAAGATTGCTGCTGTTTCAAGTACGAAGTTTATCAAAATGAAAACAATGCGCAATATAAAGTTTTCCGGCGAGGATTCGAAACTAAATGCAATCTAGACAACATTGGATAGTTACTAAAGTATGTGTGGTTTTCTTAAGTTTGAAATCCTAGTGATGAAATATTGCAGACATCAAATACAGACATAGTTACTAGCTTTGTTTGACGAAAAACTATTTTGATGATGAGAAATAAATTTTCTGTTAAACTATATTAATTCAAGCTTTTTTTCTTGCAAATACAAACCTTATGTTATTCATGATCATGACTTTTTGAGCAAAATAACTCATAGGTATAAAAGAAAATTTGAAGAAAAAATTCTATTAGATACAGAAAATGATGATGATGTTGAGAAACTCAACGTTACAGGTCACACTTGTGCCTTTTTGAGTTTATTTCCCTTGAAAAAGATATATGCGCGAGATCGTCAGAGTAGTGAAAAAAATGTATGTAAGCCTCTACCACAACCTCTATAAGTGCGTCAGAATCATAAATCAGAAGGAAAATAATATTCTATTTTAAATAAACAAGTCCTCTCATTGTTCTGAATAATATGTCAGAAGTTTCTTTTTAGAAGTCTCAAAAAGTAAGCTAAAATAGTATATTAAAGAACAAGTTTTATAAGACATAATTGAGCCCGAAGGCTCGATTTACTAAATTTGAACACGTGCGAAAAACAGTCTTATAAAATGAGTTCTTTATACTATTTTTTCTATTTGGTGTCTTTTTATTATTAAAATTTAAATTATACTGCCACAATATACACAAGTCGATTTAGGGAAATTTATGTATATAACGTTTTGGTTGGTGATATTAATATTGTCATTTATTTATCTGTCACTGACACTGCAAAAGTATATAATTACTGAACTATTCTAGGTGATAAGTATAAATATTATAGAAAATATTGAACTTATATGTTTTATATTTCTGGAGTCATTAATTTTATTGAATAAAAAAATAATAAAATTAATTAAGCAAGACATATTTACAGGTCAATTCTGAAGTTTGACGTTTAACAATTGAAATAAATGTCATCTGATACTGATCTGATACTAGCAATACCAACCTTCTATAAAAATATGTTGCGTGTCACAAAGTGAGCTCTAGCGACATTCAGTTGCGTTTTACAAAGTTAACTTTGTGAACGCCAAATAGAAAAATTATTTTTTATGGACAAAATCAACTGAATTAATAATAACAACCAGCATACTAGGTAAGTAGTATGTAGTTTAAAAAAATAAAGTTTATATATTGCATTCTAAAATCAAAGTCAAAATACTAAATTCTATTCTATTTTGCTTTGAATTTAACAACAATTTATTGTAGAGCCTTCGAACTTCGTTTCAAATATTTCATTTATACTTTTTAAATACATAACTCGTATTAATCACGAATAAACGCCATTTATAAAAGTGATATATTCTTCTGCAAGAATCTTCAGAATTTAATTGTGTGATGAACGGTATAAATTTCTCAAGTGAATGGTTCAGTGTCACATGAAAATTTCATCGGTGAATTCAGCATTGAGTTTGTTTTCATTGGCCTACTAATGGCCCGTCTCTTCTCATTCGAATTCAGAGTAAAGTTTTCTCTTTTCAAACTTTGCTTTAGATGCAAAGGCCTCTTGCTTCTATAATAGAGATTAGCAGCCAAAATAAATGTCTTAAGTTGCAATGAAAACACGCTTACACCGTATAATTAATTTATTTTGTGTATTCGCGGGAACTTTATTGCTAATTACGCGCCGTTCTCTTCATTTCGTCGCCGCGACGTCGTCGGTTCTTTCCTTGCTTATTAGGCTTTCATGCGTCATTTTTATTTGCCAATAATTAACAGCTCTAATAAAACAATACCCAACCAACTTAGAAATTGCTTGTTAAATTTTAATTAGGTTCAACAAGATATAGTTCACAAGAAACTATAATTAATTTTTAACCGTAGAGTTCAATTATTTATTTATACAACATAACCAAATAGCGGGGTACACTGTAAAAAAAAATCGCGATTTTACATACATATTGTAGTAAAAATTTTACATACAAAATGTGTAATTCCTATTTTACGAATATTTCTTTGTAATTTGGCAATAATTATGTGATATTATTCATTAATTGTAATTTTCTTAATATATTGTGTAAAATTACTACTGTTTTACAAATGACAACAGAAATTACATAGTAAATTTCCAGTAGTTACGTAATATTAATATCTTACTGTAATTTTCATAATTTATTATTGAAATTTACTACTGTTTTATTAATACATTACTACAATATTTATGTAAAACATAAATACAGACAAAATTTAGGAAATATTTACTAATTACGGTAAAAAATACTAAATTTTTGCAATAAATATTTCTGTAATGTGCTATGTAGTATTTCTAGATTACGGGTGTAAATTAACATATCTCATATGGAAAATTACAGAAAATATGTATATTTACACAAATGACATTTTGCTATACTTAAGTAAAACTCCGAATTTTATGTGTAATATTACTAAATTAATTATTAATATTTTTACATAATAGTTCTGGAAGTAAATTACATATTCATTGTAAAATTACAAGTACATGTAAAATTACAGTTAATACTTAGGCATTTTAGTTGCCTAAGTTTCTTATGTAAAATTACACACATTTTTTTTACAGTGTAGGCGAGAGTAGCTGGATAGAAATTCTGCAACATTCCTGTAATTTCTGATATTAATTCCGGCGAAATTCCTGCTAAAATATTCCGTATCCATGTTAAAAATGGTCCCACTTATGAATGTCAGGTTGGAGTGTTAAAAAATAACAACATTAATGGAATTTACGGCGTAAACAGCAGATTTTTAATAAACTGTCCTAGTGTGAAAAATAGCGTCCCCTTTGATATGTTGACTTATAATGTTTTTTCTCTTTCATGTACTTATTCATCATTTTTCTTGCTGGTTGAAAGCGACATGATGCCTACATTCGAAAAATGAATTATATATGAAAAGTTTCAGCGATTTTTCTCCGCAGAGCGGCAAAGTCAGCTGTCAGTTTAAATTGTGAATTAATATCCTCTACACATAACTCAATTTTACTTTTTCGCGAGAAAATTTCGCAGAGATTTGTGTATTTATATAAATTGTGCGAGTATATAGTTGGAGGAGATGTTCAAGTAATTGAATGGTGATACAGTATACGTACACGTACACACAATCCTGGGAAGTATATGCAAATTGGAGACACAGCCTGCTTACTTTACATTTATATTGCGATTGTGAATTCGCCACAATGCGCTTACAAACCACACACGGGAAAATTGACGCAATTTTTCCCTGGAATTTGATTTTTTATTTGAAATTTAAATGCTGACACGGCTCGGCAAAGTTTAACTAAAGAAGGAAAAAGAAAAAGAAGCTGAAGTTGCAATATTAAACCCATAAGTTTAAATTTTAATTAAAAATGTCACCGTTGCCATTCACTTTACGTACATATTTTTAGAAGTGAATACGAGTATGAAGATACAAAAAATACTTTCGTATTTAAAAGCAGAAGCCTTAATATACAGGGTGTAACAGCGAAACCAACCACCGCCTATATTTTATTTAAGAGCAAGGGGGACATCTGCTTAAGGAATAAAATAATTTTTTAAACCAGTGGTTCTCAAGTTACGACACAAAGTTATATTTTTTCAAATGGAAATATACATATTTTTATTCAATTTTGACGTTTTAAACTGCTATTATTAACTCCATAGCAACAACTTTAAATAAAAGTTTATTCACAAGTGAATTAAATTTTTTTTAAATCACTCAAAACATTTTTAAATCACTCTGACGTTTTAAACTGTTATTATTACGTCAAAATTGCATAAAAACAATGACAACTTGTCACTAACGACTACTTTGATTAGTTTTTTTTGTTATGTCAAAATAAATTTATAATTCATATATTTGAAGTAATTTCGTCAAAATTGAATAAAATATTGTATAAACCACGTGAGATACGAATGTTTATTAACTCGAAGAAATTATCCCACTCGCCCTTCGGGCTCGGGGGCTAAACTTTCTTCTCTTGAATAAACATTTATGTATCTCACTTGGTGTATAAATATCTATTAGGTCGATTCGATAAAGTATTTTTTCTGAATTCACCATGTATTCGTTTTATATCCTTACATAATAAAAATATTGAGAAAAATTCAATTGAAATTTAAATAATTTTTTATATTTAATATAAATGAGCAGTAAGCAATATCAATTGTGGCTAACCTAACTTATTTGTCATGGCAATGAAATTAAGTTTTTCTACAAATTAAAAAGGTATGATCAACGGAAAAATATTGTAACCACCTCTTGTGTTAATAAGCGATTAATAATCTCTACAATTAACGCGTTCGCTTCTTTCACGCGTTAATTATTAATCGACAGATTTGAAGAAAAAAAATGATGAAAATTTAAATTGAAACTATAGTATAATTCTTCTTTAATTATACCAATTGGAAAAAAAGTCTATGAATAAATGTATGTTAATCATTTTAACTATGACTTTTAAAAAGACAAGCTGACATTCATAGAAATTCAGCTTTATTCTGGAGGTGCTGCTACTGCATATTTGAAAACGTGTTGATACTTTGATTATCAGAGTTCAGGGCTTGAACAAAGTGGAAGAAAAAGCACTATGTTGTTAGTAAGCATTCGCGCCATTTTGTAGGTAATAAAATGGCTTTAGTGATTCATGTCCGGAGTTTGGGTTCCGGGTGTCATGATTAATTCCGCCCGGAACTCTGTTTCTCTCGATTCTCTCGGATTTTTTATTCATCGACCAGCTCCCTGGATATATTTTATTTATCCATTGATCCCCAGCTGAACGTATTTTCACCGACATAAAATATATAATAATCTTACATTAAATGAGTCGTAAAATGAAATATTTTTAATATTGGAAAAGTATTTAATATCTGGATGGAATTTATTTAGTTTCTAGTGGAGAAATTCTGAATCGTTTATTTTTATTTTATTCGCAGGAGGTTCTGACCGTTCGTCCGTGTTTTGAAAGCAAATGCTGAGAAATTTCCGCTGAATATAACTTTCCTCATAGCGTCAACATATCGCCCGGAAAATCGACGCATTTCCCTTCAAACTATTTCATAATAATCTCACTTCAAACCCAGTTTTTCTCGGAAAATTGTTGCACGATATTTTCACATATTCCAACAAAGAAGATTTCTCAACAAAAGATGATGTTTTTGATAAAATTAATCTATAACAAACTGGCGCCTTCACCAAAACAATGTATTCATTTAAATATGCATAAAAGTTAATGAGTCATTTGTGCTCTACAATATTAAAGTTGTAAAACTATGAAGCCACGATTTTTCTGCCTGAGTGCATTTTAAACATTCATGAAAATGCAGAAAGTGTAAACACACCGCAATAATCCTTGTCAGTAAAGCTTAAAGCTTAGCATTTAGTTTTATCCCTTAACACTGCTAAGCGGCACATTTTTTCTTACTACATGCAATAAATTTTTCCTTTTGATTTATGCTCACAAACACCACAAACTCTAGTAAATAAATAGCATCGCGATTAATATGAGCAATTGCGAAATTTAATTTTGATTTATGAATCTGGCAGAAGTATTAAGACTAGAAGAAATATCTGTTGCATTGCAAGTGTTCAAAAGATTAATGTTTGTAGTAAACCTACATGATACTCTAGAACGCAAGGAATTTATAGAACATGTTACATTTTGTGTAATTTATATCACAAAATTAAATTCCTCAGTAAACTAGACGTATTTCTCTACATTTCTATTACATACCGACAAATTTACCCACTCAGTTCTGTGTATAATTAAACAAGACACACTTTATTGACGTACCCAGATGAATATTTAAATATACGAGTACGTAGGTATTTGAAAATGTTAAAATCTAGGTTTTTTAAAAGTTTTTAATTACCAATAGTGTATTAAATACAAATATTTACAGTTATACAGATAAAATGGATTTTGAACTTTACAAAAGAAATTAAATGAAAAATGCTTCTAATTTTGAATTGATGGTAAGATTTTTTAACATAAAATTTATTGTTTTTTAAAATAAAGAACGTTCTATAGACTTTTAGTGACCCAGAGGTTTCATAGTGATCACTTGTATGAATATTTATAACTTACTTTTATTATATTAAAAGATTAATAAAACATAACCAAATATTGAAAATAAGAACATAATTTTCCTATTAGTAAAATTAAAGTTCTTGAAAATTCAATGATACGCAAGTATTTAAGCTTTGACATAGGAGTTTTTTCGAACGCATTAAGGCCCGAATGTAGCTTTCTGCGAGAAAAGAATAGATTTATACAGACTTAGAGTGTCGAACAAAGGCAACAATAAGGAACGCGCTCTCGTAGGGGGGTTAAAATTGGTACTACATTTGAACGTATCATCACAAACAAGGGTTCATTTGAAAGATAAAAGTTCAATCTAGATCCGTCTAGTGTTGAAATTTGCAATTTTTGTTGATATACTGAGTAACAGTTATGTGAAGTAAGGCAATTTATGACAAGTTTATGGCATTGTAAAATTGAAACAAAAAATAAAACTAAAATTTCAACACTAAGCGGATGCGGAGTTCATCTTTATCTTTAATTGAAAAAAAAATTAAATCGATCCGACCAAAATTAGTCTCAAATTTCAATCCCTATTTAAAAGCATGTTTTTGCTGCGCGCAACTTCACTACATTAGGCTCTTAAATAGCGGCTGCAGGTGTGACGTCGCAAAACAGCTATAAGTGAAATTTATAAATTATCTCTGAGCCAACTAAAGGCTATTTTGAAATTTTTATATATTTCATCTTAAAAAGTACGTCCATTACCGCAGTTTTATCTATTTCAACAATTTTTGCATCTTTACTTCCGAGGCTATTATCATTTGTGTTTTTCAATTAGGTATTTGAAATAAATTTCTATATAAGTAAGTACCTAAATAAAATAAAATTAATGTATCCCGTTTATAACATCTGTGTTTCAATTTGAAGAATTTATATGAAAAATTCTTATACCTAGTAGAAATATAAAAATAACGTTTCCCAAACGCTTTGGAATTTCGCTATTAATTTATTTTATTAAAACCAACATTAATATAATTGCCCTTTTTATATTACCATTCAAATCTAATTTAATTTGGTTGTTTCATTATGTCAATATTACAATATTGCCAGCATCTATATTTGAGATAATTCATTTATTGTATTCACGTTCAATAGAGAAGACATAAAATAACAATGAACCCGAAAAAGAAGTCAAAGTGCTTAGCAACCGTGACAAAAACGAATCAGTTAAGTTGTTTCTTTCATCGATTATCCTAAACAAATAAACATTGAAAGGAATAAATTTTATTTGAAAAGCAAGCGCGTCAAATGCTTTCGTATTTCACATACTCGAGAATTCGTGTGCACTTTTCATAAAACTACTTGAAGTAGAGAGCATCTTATGCCTTTCAGCTGGTCCTCTTCACAAGCATATATGGATTACTCCACTTATGAATTTTATTCTTATCGAAGCCCCTTGAAAAATCCTTCCCTACGCCAATGGAGTTTCACACAAATCGAAAAACGATAGTGGCGGTTCTATGAGTAGCCTGGGTCCGAAAGTTTAGAGAAGCCGAAAATATAACTAAAGTCAAATAAACAAGTATCCTTAAGGGTGCTCTTAAGTGGAAAAACCGCAGCACGGTTTTTATTATGGCAATGTTTATAACAACCCGATAATAATCAAAATCTTATACGTTATAATTGGATTTGAAAAAAATGTTTTATTCTGTATTTACTAGCGACACTTTAAAACTTTTACATGGATTTTTTATGTACTCTCAGTTTGTCTTTAGATTACTACAGGTGTTCCACAACTTAGGACACTAAATTATAGGATATATACTGTACGATAGCACGATCATAAAACAAAAAGAATTTTTTTAAAATTCGCAAAGTTAAGGGTAGTTTACTTGACATGTATACATTATAAGTATCACTGTTTTGATGGTTTTGATAATTTGACATTTAATAGTATTAAATATTATGTATTTAAACAATTACTTACATTGTAGAAGATTTGAATAAAATTATTAAAAACAATTATCGACCAGTGGCAAAAAAATGTTTGCTTAAAATACGATGCAATTTTTTTGTTTCACGATCAGCACGTCGTACAGTATACCTATAACCCTTTAATTTTTTGTCCTCAGTTGTGGAACAACCTGTATATTTAGAATGTACAGATATGTAAAATTTGTTGGTCACATGATTTGAATCGCGTGCGTTTAGCTGCCACATTGGATTCAAAATGGCGGTACGCAGAATTTATAATCGTTTTTATCTCGGCCATATATGAAGCAATTTTTTGTTTGAAAGATCATATAATGGACTTCATTCCTGTAATTGTAATTTTAGCAAAAAATGCTACAGTTTCCCTGAAAACTAAAAAATGGAAAAAAGAAGTATTAATTTTACCAACACCGGTATTACCGGTTTTTAAAACGATAATACCGAAAAACCGGTATTAAATTTTTTGGTCGGTATTGCATTTCCTACTAATAAAGTATCAAAATTGATACAAAATATTGCAGTTTAAAATTAACAAAAAATTCATGAGTTTTTTCAAACTACTCAAGCCCAATAAACAAAATTGCCGCCATTTCCGTTATAAATTTTATCAATAAAAATAATGTTTAAAAAGCGCACATTATTAATCGATTGTATTATGAGTAAAATAGTATGCAAACCTCGCGGGAAAACTTATTCCAGTCTCGCGCTTATAGCTTACCGCGATGCTGCGCACCTCAGTCGTCTATGCAGCGCTCGGCTCTAATGCAGCTTTTTCCTGCTCGATATGTAATACTACTACTTTCAAAAATTTTGTTATGTAATTTTGTCTAGCTGTATAAATTTAAACAAAAAATAAACTCATTTTAGATAGAGTTCCACTTTTTACCACCTGACAATCGGAAATGTCAATTTCCTAGTGTAGTCAATCAGGAAAAATACAAAGAACACTGGCTTTTGTAGACATTTCAAAGTAAAATCATCTTTAAAATAATAAAATTTAGTTTATAAAGTGTTACTTCTCGGAATTATAATTAATGAAGACCACCGAAAACCGCCAATATTTAAAAAAAAACTTAAAAAATTAATTATCAGACTACAACTTGAATGTATTTGATTATAGTTTTATTCGTTACAAAAAACATTGTATAAACCTTTTGCGGGAAGACACCATCCAAGCATTCGCGTAAATGAAACCCTCGCTTCGCTCATGTTTCAAAAAACCGCTCATGTGGGATAAAAATCTTCCCGTATTTAGTTCGTAAATAACTATTAATGGGTCTCTAACAATATCAGCATTATTCTGTATTGGGTCGTTATTCAATTCTACAATAATTAAATAAAAAGGTAGCAAATTTTTTAACCAATCAACGCTAGGGTCGTAAATAATAGAAGCCATTATCCGCAACAACTAACAACAAATAGTATCGTAATTTAATTACACAAATTAAAAACGTCCGTTACAATCAACTTGAAACGTAAAATAAAGCTCTGTGGTTTTACGTTGGAAAATAAAATTGTAATGACCGAATCACCGAGTTTCTAAGACGGCAGTTTTGTAAAAAAGGACAGTCGGAAGTTGCTAACAAAATGACAAAACTTTAAGTGGAAAAAAATCCGTGTTGGGATCAAGTGCGCGATCAGTTGCGCTTGTTTTTTCATCCGTTTTTTGTCTTTCCGGGAAACTGGGCCGGTGATTAAGGGTTATTATCTTTGTGAGGTATTAATTATGTGTAACATAGCTCCAGGTTTTTTATATCCCGGAACATGTGTACCGCTTCGGAATTACTTCGCTTCGGGCTTTTTCACATTTGTAAATTCGTTTTTGTGCTGTGTTTAGATAATGAAATTTTTTGTATAGTATTGGAGATGTTTCAGGTTAATTGTTTTTGAATGATTGCTTTGTGCTTTTTTAATTAACTGAAATAGCTAAGATAAATTGGTGAATCTACATTCGCGCCATAAATTTTCACAGTGTAAATTAGAACACTTGCATCTATAAATTCTATCGCAAAAACGATCAAGCTTCCTATCAGAAAAGCATTAAAATAACTTGAGGATATTTATCACAAAACCAGGACCGAACTTAAACAAAGTTATCCTGGGAGCTAACTGATTTATACTACAAGCTCCAGGCTCCACCCTAAAATTTCTCTTTTTAACTTTTGAACAAATCGAAATATTTTTTCAAAATTTTCTGCGCACGACTCTTCTGAAGTTTAGTTCATGTAGTAGTTAATGATACATGTTCGTAAAGATAGTCCGTTTACATATGTTGCTCAAGATTAGAATACGAGCGAAGCGAGTGTTCTAAAAGTAACAAGCGTTAAAAAAGACACACAAGTGTCATACACATTTTTGCAATTATGTCAATTATTAAAATTAATAGAAATGTATTCTGATAAGATTTGTGTTTTGATTAAGATACTCACAATACATTTGGACACTTTTTATGACAAAAACAAAAATATCGAAAAATTTCCTCTGGTATGTCAAACTAACTGTCAATTTAATACTTAAAATTTTTTAAAGAAAATATAAGCAATACAAATGAGTGTGATGTTACTTGAAAAATAATATAATACCTACTACACTTCTTCTAAACTGTGCAAATAAATTTTTATTTGCATAGTTCTTCTAAACTGTTAAAAAAAATTGAACAATTTACAAAAAACAATAGCGTTACGTGCTATTGACAGTATTAAAATTTCAACTTTTTATATTTTGTGTACGACTTTATCATTAGCAATAATTTTATAATCAAGCTGTCATTGCATTGCTGTCATTATGACATTGCAGACTTATAATAAATTTAATAAATGTCAACACAAAACATATGGTTACAGGCTCTGGTCATAGGTTAGGCGTTGGTACAAATGGAGTTGGAGATGTTTTGACAATATTCTCTGATTAGTTGGAAATTTGTAGTTAAAATAAAATAGTACTAATTACTATTAGGTACCACAATTTTGTAAAGTTTCTATAAAATAAGTTCGATATTAGACTATTTTAAAAGTTGAATCCCATTAGCAAATAATTCGAAATGTCATACCTACATAGCTATACGAGTAGATTTCTCTATTCTAATATTGGGGAAAAACAACTTAACAAACGGTTGAGAACTGATTTTTAAACTTTAAAAATCCGAAATTGACATAATAACATTATTACAATTTTTGAAAAGATATTTTGTTGTGGACAAGCCTGAAATTTGTTTATACAGTGCAAACCCATATAAGAATTTTGCGCCTCGTGCCTGAAATCCGTTGAGTACAGGCCTGAAAAGGACTAACAAGTATTCCTCAGTGAAAAACTTTGCGGCTGATGTGCAATTACGGCATTGTTTTCGCTCTGACGCGGACTCGGACTCGGATTGATGAAGGACATTGGTCTTTTTCCAATACCGCACTTGTTAACAATATTGTTGAATGCAAATGGGCAGCTTTATCAGCTGTCACTTGAACACGCAGGCTCGAAGGGAAAAGGGAAACCCTGCGGTGAAAGGTGGACAGCAGCTGTCCAAAGATGGACTGATGAATTTATCATTGGGTATATTCTAGAGATTCCTTGAAAGAGGTTTGTGCCAGCTGTTATTGAGGAAATCTACTGCTACGTTAGCACATAAAACCCCCGTTACTTTCAAGTTTCCTGAGCAGTTTTAGAAATGTAGCCCAAACTTGAAGATGGACACATAAGAACAGTGTCCCAAGAGTGTCATATCTTACTGGGTATCTGCTACAAAAACGTGATAACCCAGCCGGAAACAAACACCTCAACCGGAAATTCTTCCTCTGATATACTTTTCCCTTTTAGTTTTAGAATTGGTTATTGTTGAGACGAAATGGGTGTTAAGGAAAGAATTAAAGAATTTTTAATTCAAGTTTTTGGATAACATGGCTCTAGTTTTATTAATTGATATAAATTTATGACAACGTTTCGGTCATGATTATGACCATCTTCAGTATCAGTATTGCTCGTAGAAGTGATCACTTCTACAGACATGTAACTATTTTAAATTAAAAAAGTTCAACATCTATGTTTGGCTTAATTAATAAATCTAGAGCCATGTTATCCAAAAGACTTGAATTAACAATTCTTTAATTCTTTCCTTTTTCCTTTTAGGTTAAGCTTGAATTACAATATATTTTTTACAGACAAAGTATCAGTGCATGGTAGGATTATTCATTTAAAATTCATATTACCTACGTAGGTCCATAAATTTAAACAAATTATTGTAAGCTTTTCGACAGAATGTAATCGATATATTTTATCCAAATTAAATTTAAAATTAAACAATTATTTTAATTATGCGATTTCAATCATGTATTTATGTTTTTTTATAAGTTCAGACAACGAAATATCTCAAAAACAACGCATCGGATTAAAAAACGGAAAAATAATTGTTCAATATTTAAAAAAATGCTATCTGGGGATACCATTGTTGAACCCCCTGCCCACCCCTAGGTAGTGTGGCGGAGGGTAACTTTGAATTCTTAAATAAGAACCCCATTTTTATTACAGATTCAGGTTCTACGGGAAAACCAAAGTGGTCATAATGAAACTAAAATAATATATTTTATCTACGACTACTATGAAAAGTTTATATTTATGCTTTCAATTGTCAACGTAAAGTTGATTGTTACTGAGGACCAAGCAAAAAAACATTTTATTTTGCGTCTCCTATGACAACGCGCAATAAAGTACTTTTTAATTACATAAATTAAAAGAAAATGACAGAATCAAACAAATTTTTTATTTATTTATTTCGATATTATTAGCATCGTAATGGTTACGAATAAAACATGAACGCAGATTGAACTAACTGAATTATTATAACAAATAATTATAGTCGTAGATAAAATTATGTGTGTATTACATGCGTAAAGTGTATTTGTTCCTCTTGCACTATTGCAGCGCGAGCCGAGGCCGTGCGCGAGTAACAAAGAGTCACTTTACGCTCTTAATACACAAATAACTATTTTATGTACCTACCTATACCAGAGCTGGGACAATGCACCAAAACTAGGTATTACCTCATAATTCTAGTACTATTTTTGTACTTTGCGTTACTTATAGAATATAAATTTAAAAATTGCATGTGTGGAAAATTTTGGATTGCTCACTAGAAATGTATGTGAAACGTAGTAACCTTGTTGTCAAAGCGCATTATCAAATATTACTAAATTCTCTTCCTTTATCCTGTATAATACGTGGCTTATTGTATTGCAAAGATTGAAAAGTTTTATTTGAAACAAAGTATAATGTAATTACTGCAAGCTTTACCCTTCTTAAAACTATCAAGATATCACACTGAGAATGCTCACAATTGCTAAATCAATATTAAGTTCTAAAGTTCTAGGCAATTTATTAAGTTTGACAGTTTGAGTTGCATTATTAATCTAGGAAAATTGAGTACTTGTAGCGTAGTTAGAATAGCTGATAACAGATTACGATCACTTACCCTATAAATGCCAAGCAGGAGAATGATACTCAGTACAATCATGAAGAGTTGAGTGCCGATGATGGCGAAGTATGCGATCTGGACACCTATAAAGAGAGAACACAACTTTATTTTCATATTTCCATATTTTAAATTGCTTATTAAATAATCATTGCCCGTACTTTAATGGCACAGATTTCCATGTCGATACAGATTGGATATTAATTTTATAACAGACTTTTATGACATGACACTTTATTTCTATAAACTCGAGTCGACAAATTTTTTCCAACTCGGTTCACATCGCCAAAGTTGGAGGTTTTTTTTTTGTTCGGTTTTGAAGGGTACGAAAAGAGTTTACCTCCTTAAAGTAGAGCCACAATGGATATTTTTCCCGAAAGAATCGTCTAATTTGGTTGAAAAGTCGCTGAGTTATATGCGAAAAACCTAAAAATGCACTATTTAAAAAAACACGCATAACTTTGTGCCAAATCATCGTAGGAACTTCGTACTTTGAGTCCTGCACAGGGAATTGAACAAATTTTAGTGCTCTTTTGGTGAATCAAGTCAAAAAAAAATTCAACTCCGTGCCCATCGTCAAAGTTGGACATTTTTAAAATTATTTTTTTTCGCATGGGTGCTAGAGGGGAGCGGAAGGGCTTGCGCTTAAGTAGACACTTCAAAGTTTTTCGCCCTCGAAGATTCATCGAAATCGATTGAAAATACGCCGAGTTATGGCGATTTGAAAATGGTCGAAATTTGTACGAATTTCAAGTGTTTCATTTTTTTCCGTCAGTATATTGTAGATAATAATAAAAAACCGGTTTAAAAGATTTAATAGATAGATACTTAAATAAGTCTTGTATTTATTAACTCGTATTCTCACGAAATTATCGCTATCACTATAAACTCTTTGTAGAATATTCTATACTTCCCAAATCATCCCAAAATAAACAAAAAATAGTTTTGAGCCAGTAGCAGGTAGCAGCATCATTGTGCATTCCACAAAGCAAGTGCAGGAGTCGTGAATATCGCCTGCAGTCCTAGACACTGAAGCCCCTAGCAACACAAAACCCGGAGTCAGGATTCAGCAGGAAATAACACTCAGACTCACAGTAAGTCGTACCGCAGAATGCAATCAAATATCACATGGTGGCGTAATTGTTCAAGTGTAGCCACCCAATCTGTGATCACTGAGAATGCTACACTATTTAGGAATCCAGCGGCGGAACATCGCAGATAATATCTATACCGGGTGAAGACTTCACTTTGTCTATGACAAATTACTAGACTTCAATCGTAGAACTCAAATTACGATTTGCTACAGTAATACTAATTTTCATTTCTTTATGATTTTTCCAAAAAGAAGAAATAAGACGGTAGGAAAGGCAGTTTTTGTTTTTGAACATCTTGTAATTTTGCTATTTACAGTACTACACTCTACACGTCTACACTTTAGTTGTTTAATTCTAGTTCACACAGAAAAAAATTGTCCCAGATAAATTATGTTTACAGTAAAAGTTTATTGCACATCAAAATGATAACACTACCTACTATCTTCACCCAATAAATGTTGAAAACAAAACTAAAAATTAAAATAATGGGGAAATTTTGCAATTTAATCACTACTACAGATAGTGGCAAGCAATAGCTTTTTTTTCTTGGTAACCATTCTACAGGATTAACTCCCAATTACAGAATGGTAGATGTTATTATAGTGGAATCTAACCACTCGGACTCAGTTGGATTATTTTCGGTTACGCTGAGAATCGAACTGGAGACCGCTAGCATGCTACCGTTGAGTTAACCACTGGTCGTAAGAAATATTTCAGTGATTTATTTTGCATTTATGAGTGAAAAAAGGAAGAAAGATGTTTTTATCTTGAAAAATGCCAATATCTCTTTTTAAATGTTTTGGTTAGTTACCCATCTAAATATCTGAGAAATAAAGTTAAATGACGAAAGCTAAATTTGTTATAATACCTACTCAGAATAAGTGCAATAAACTACCTAGTTTCTTTTTCATTAACAAATATTATATTGTACAAGATATAAATTTCTGTATTTCATTTAATTTTGTATTTGAAGATTACTGATAGAAGTAACATATATTTTGTTAATACTGACGGTTTATAAAGCATACGAATTTTGAAAAAAAAAAAAAACTAACTAAAATTGCAAAATAAATAAAACATTTTTGTGTGTAGAGATTTTTAATACAATTCACAGCATCACACCGACAAGATTTTGTATTAATGGAGTTTCACAGAACGTATAGATAGTTTTGTGGTAAGTAAATTTAACAAAATAATAAAAGTGTTAAACTGGCCGAAATTGGAAATCTGGAATTGTAAATTTAAAATGAATTGTAAATTTTAATTATAAATAGAAGAATTTATTTATGCGACATTTCGACCAATATGTCCTGGTCATTATCAAGCAGTTATACTTACATTGAATTTACATTTAATATTAAGTTAACACTTTACACGTCAATTATAGTATTTAAATTTCGTTTTGCAGTGTGTACATACTTCAAAACTTCTATTTGCAATAAAGCCAGTAATCCAGCTAACAAGGAATTTATTTCAAATTTACAATTCAAAGTTAAACAAAATTAATTCTACTTTATTGACATTAAATATCAGTTTCTGTTACAACTTTTCTATAACTTTGGGTTTAACAGGAAATTTAAAATAAATTTTTTATACATATTTTTCATGTAAGCATTCACAGATATTTAATCAGGTTCAATATATGATAATTTTATTAAATACTAATTGAAACACCATCTTAACACCATTTAATTTTGTTGCAAAAAAATTATTTTGTAATAGTAATACAAATAAGTGTTATTTCACTCAAAAAAATTTGTTGCTCAACGCTTTAACATTAATAATATAAGAAATTTAATTTTGTAAAGAAAAATATCAAATACCTATTTGATTTACTATATCTTGTTGAATATTATTTTCAAATAACTTTTGAGATCCAAATCGAAAATTGCAATATTCAGTGTTGTGTGGTGGTGATGTTTTTACCAAAAATTTTAGGCATTTATGTGAGTCAGTAAAATTTTTACTTGTGATATTGTTTGTTATAATTAGGATATATTTTTGCCATAATGTATAAATAATATATTTTGTAACTGATGATAGACCATCCGTTATACTTATAGTGCACTTCGACAGCAGCTTTTTAACCTTTATAGATTTATTTTAAAAGCAACTGTTTTGTACATCGTCAATCATCATTTTACAATATCATCCCATCCTGATTTCTGCATCTCCGCCACTGTTCCGCGACGAACGTATGTAAGTTACAACGTATGTGGGCAAGGTGAATTGCGAACATGAATTTCATTAAGCCTGGAAACCGGAATTGAAACCGGAGGCCGGAAGCGGCTTTGGATACCCCGGAATGTTTTGCGACAATCAAGTGACATATGAGACTCTTTGCCAGAATTTGTTACGTAATTATTGGAATTTATATCCGCGGATTATTGGTCCCCAGTAACTTAGTAAATAACACGGAAGATTGGAATTTCTACCCTGATTTGAGCATTCCTGTTACCGTAAATGGAAATAGTTAAATTTTCACTTATAATATTACATGTGCATTCATTCTTTCCGGATTGTTTTTTAGTGCTTTCCAACAACGTCTTAATTAGCTCGAGTGGTACACGAGAGCTAATTACTTTGTTGGAATGCACGATAAAAAATTTCCTAGACATTAATGAATGCACGAGTGCATATTCGGTAAGAAAATCGTAATGACACGGCCGCTCTATTTTTGAATTCTTTTTACAATAGAAACTTGAAATATTTACTAAATTTGTATATAACATTAGTAAATATGTATTATTTACCTTATTATTTGCTTATTTTCACTCAAAATGACAAATTAACCAATTTTTAATTTAATGTCAAAGTGATAGATGACCAAAAATTTCCGCTTATTAATTTCAGTTAAGTTACTCAAGTTACTAGTAAAAAATTTCCGAGAAAGTTTTTATATAACCATGGTTACTATTATTGGAATCAATTCATTCATTGGCTGTTATTTGTGTCATGCGATTTTCATTACAACAGCACTGCTTATGGCTGTTTTACACTACGCTAAATATTGAACAGAAAATTGCGCAACAAATTGAACAATATTTTGAGCAATAAATTGATTTGTTTTTAATGAACTCTGTTTTATACTGAGACAATTTTATATACCTACCAACAATATTTAGTTTGTGATTCTGTGCAGTTTGCATATAATAATAATTTGACAGCCGCGCTTATCTATTTTTTCAGACAATTTACGAAGCAATGCGATATTTCACACAATTTGCTGTATGATACTACCAAATTTAGATTGTTTTAAAAATTGAACAATATCTTGTTCAAGATTTAGTGCAATGTAAAACGGGCTTTAGTAGTATTTAAAAAGAAAAATTTGTTGATAAGCGTGATGAATAATAATTGTCTAGTTTTAAGATTCAGAGATTCACCAGGTTTGACTTAAAGCGTGAAAGCTTGGCTTGGCTTGTTTTTCATGCCTAGCTTTTAATCTCAAGTAGCTTGGTAAAATCAAAGTACTTGAAATTTATACTTTACGTTATTAATTCTCGTTTGACACAAATATTAGAAAATTTAATGAAAGATTAAATCCAATTTAATATCTATTGAATTTTATACTTTGTACTTGTAAGCAAAATTATACACCCGAAATATTAATAAAATGTCAAACAAATAAGAACAAAATTCTAAAACAGATACTTACTACACAAATAAAAAAAAACTGTATAATATAGTAATGTTAATTCATAATCATAAAAAACAAATAAAGGAAATTAAGTAGAAACGCATTAAGATAACTGTTTGTCTTCTTACCGTAATATACGTCTTGCAGATCGGCATAATTCTGTATGTTGACGTCTATCCGCCAGCTGTACAGCAACACAACCAGAATGGAAATATTCTGTAACAAAAAAAACTTACTGAAAACTCCCATCTCTGTTTTGTTTCGCTTCAAAACTTTTCCTATTGCTTTCACGCTTGTTAACATTTTTCATGTCTCGTTCCATACCACAACTTAAAAATAAGGCAAAACAGAATCAACCCAATTTGGAGCGATGATGTAAACCTTATTACAGAAATGTCACATTTATTACTCTTAACACTGTTTCATTTCACAAGATAAAGTGTAGTGACTGGAGAAAAATTAAATGTGAGAAACATCGTCTGATTAATCAAATAAATTTGTAATTTTTCCCCGCGAAACGTCTTCGCGAAATTCGAGCGTAATGCTGCAGGCGACGAACTGGAAAAGTATGAAGTTTTCTTTTTCGGGAAATTAAATTTTCCGCGGACAAGAGAAGCGCTAACGAGTAGTCGTTAATTAAATATCTTCACGAACTTTCACTCCGGACTTTTATTAATTTCACTCAATTAAATTTAAAAATAATTACTGAGATATAACACAACCTTGTAATTTTTAACAATTGAATTGATCTTAAGAAAAGAAAGCAGTTTCATTCCTCATGGTTTAACCACTGGTTACTTGTTTAAAAAATCTGCTGTGGCCAGCACACGACCTCTCGCCTAATTCTGCTTATTCTACTAATCTAATCTAATATTTTAGATTCTTGGCTGATTTAAGACACTTGGCTATTCTTGACTATTGTGAATTATGTCAGGAACAATTAATCCCATTTTAATAACCTTTTCTATTTTCATTTCTTTTACCTCCTGCCTCATATTCTATAAGGGAGGTATTGTGATGAGTCAGAATTTTCGAGTGTGAGCTTTTGGTGGATAAGTACCTTTTAGGGACAGTAAGAATTTAACATTTTCAAGATGATGTGTGTATGCATGTGTGTTATAATTTTTTCGGTGACGATAACTAAAAAATATCAAACATTAAAATTTCAAATTTTATAATTTAAGGTTTTAATACGAATCTTAATAACCCAATATAATTTTGGATTCAATCTACAAACCGGAAGTAGTACTTTTTTTAAATATTTAATTAAATACAATTTTTTTAATTTTAAATGAAAGATTATGTGATTATTACTATTACCTTTGTCTGTATCTGCTGTCATTTAAGAATAATTAAAGTATATACTTATAAATTAGTATTTCGATATCTTGTAGTCCGTGATCGTTTAACATTATTTGTTACTACGTTTTTTTAAATTTTTTAAAGGATAAGGACATGACAGTGACAATAGAAAAATATCGTTTATATCTTCTTCTTCAGTTTAAATAAAATGACTAAAATATATTTGTGAGTAGTAGTAGTAGTACCTATATATTGATATATTTGTATAATAAGTAAAAAGAATAAAGTAAGTATGGCGGGGTCTTGTGCTGGCCAAATCAATTTTTTACCTTCCGCTTACCTGTAAAGGAAGGTATTGGAATCATGCAAAAAATCGGGTTGTGAGTTTTAAGTGGATAAGCACGAATTAGGGTCCTTACAACTCATTTTTGATAGTTTCTCGATGATGTCTGTATGTATGTGTGTATGTGTGTGCGTGTGTGTGTGTGTATGTGTGTGGTCCGGGCCGATGCCGGATGTCGCATAACTCAAATACGAATTACCCAAAAAATTTGATATTTGGTATTTTACAATTGTATACGAATAGGAAGAGCACATCAGATTTTGGTACAAATATCTTCACCGGAAGTGATATTTTTTGAAGATTGAACAAGATAATTGTCAAAAATTTATATAAATTTTGATAAATATAATATTTATTTGTAATAAGAATAAGAGGCATAGTTATTTGCAACTTACGTTATAAAAAATTGTCTTTATCTGTTAGCATTAAAGAACTGCAGTAAAATTTAAAAAATAAATTTATCAGATAAAACGTTGATATCTTGTGATCCATGTTCGGTTGATTTTTGTTTCTGCGTAAAAAATATTTATTGACAGGTGAGACGGGTGACAAGTTGACATACTAGCGCCATATAAGTCATAAGTAAGATATTAAATGTAGTAATTCAACGAAGGATGGCTTCAACACAGAAGAGTTTGCCTGTGACTGTGAACGAATCTTTTGATTCAGGTGATGCAAATTTCTATGTTTGAATATTTTAGATTTTTATTTGTATATTTTAGCGACACCGGATTGTATACGTATACATTTATGTTTATAAGTCTAGATTTGGCGGAAGGTTGTGTGCAGGCCACTTCAGATTTTTTACTAGGTATTTCAGTAAACCTTTGAGTGAACCTTATTTTTAAATAATTTACAATTATTTACCAATGCATTAGGCTCTTAAAAACAGCACTATTTTCTAACACTAATTACCTAGGATTTCTCTCAGCGTTTGAATTTCCTGCTCCCGGCCCGTAGTACGCTACGCTACGCAAGGCAAATATAATTAACTGCTCAAACTCGGAGACAGTTAATTGAAAACAATATCAGTTTATCATATACTAATGTTCCGTCTTTGCAGTGCGGCTTCACCAATTAGTGCGACAAGAACAGCGAAGAAGCAAAGCTTCATTTATTGTTCAACAACAAACAAATTAAATAAGTTGTCATGACAATAAATGACACACGTGCAAGCAAAGTAATTGGGAACGAATTAATATCACAATGAAAAATTCAACAGTTTGTTACAGTGGATGTTTCTTCATTATATAATAATAATGGATGTCTCTTTATTTTTTGACCAATTAGAATGTTCCATTTATATTCTAAACGATAAAATTTGATAAAACCACAACCTACATGGTAACCCGTTGTTGAAACTGAAAACTTTGACACTTAAACTGTATTATTTTGACATTCGCGAAAAATAATCACTTATAATACCACAAGTAATCATAGTTATGTAAAATTATGGAAGTTTGACAGTAGTATTTTTCAAGAACCGTGTCGCAACTATTTCTTTAATTAAGTGAGTATTATTTTTATTAACAAATATTTAAAATATCAATGAATTTTACACAAACATAGAAGATCAATACGTTCAAACCAAGTTTAAAAATATTTTACGTACAACTCGAGAAATAAAATTTGCATTCAACTTTAAATCAAAGATACGGATACTATAAAGTCGTTGCAAAGCTTCCTTCAATAAACAGCAAACTTATCAAAGAAGCCATTGAAATTTATAAAGAAAACTTTAATGATGGTTGGAAAATAAATAAAATGTTATTATCTTTACTTTGTAGGTAATAAATTGTTACAAAATTTAATTTTATTTAACGATCGATTCCGATAATCATAATGATAGGGATGAGGGAATTATGATTAAGCCATGTTCTTTTTATCCAAGAGTTAAGGCAACTAGGTTTGCATTAGGGAATGCAATACCGGGATCCCGTACAAAATTTAGTCGGTATTCAATACTTAAAATACAGGTTTTTCGAAATATTTTTTTATTCAAAAATTTGTTTTAAAATTCGTTTATTAAAGAGTTGAAGACTTTTCTAAAAGTATAGTTTAGTAATAAACAGGGTGTGCATGATTTAAATCGCATGATTTAAATCACATGATTTAAATCGTTGATTTAAATCGCGATTAAAATCACATGATGTTTTAAATTAAAATCAATGATTTAAATCAAAATTTCCAAAAATTCATCTCATTTTATAAAATAGCTTTATGAAATGTCAAAAATTATTTTTTGTTTCATTACCTATTATGATGTTTCTATCACTGTTAAATTGTTCATATTAAAATTATAAATTTGTGTTGCATTTTTTTCAAATTTACAGTAGGTACCTAATATTTAATTTACAAATAAATTATTTGACAAGAACTTATTATTGTATTGTTAAAAGAAAAGTTTATCACTTATAATAATAATTATATTACCTAGGTACCTATATTGTCGTTTCCAAAACGAATAAATAAATGAAAAATATACAATTTATTCAGAACAACTAAACCCAATAAGAAAAGTTTTCTACATAACGTCAATCTATACTATTCCGTTTTCATATAACATTAAATAATTAATAGGTAAACAAATTGAATAATAATAATAATTGTAATATTTTTTAAAATTTGTATGCTTTTACTGTTAAAGTAGATGAAAAATTCAGAAAAATACAAGCATTTTGATATGCGACTCGAAAAATAATTTGGTTTAAATCAAAAAAATCTGATTTTTATTTTAAAAATCTGATTTTTTGATTTTTTTCCAAAAAATCGATTTTTCACACCCTGGTAATAAATAAATAAAATGAATAATTCGTTAATTATTCTAGAATTTTTTCAAATTTTATTTTTAAGAAAACAAATTTGATTTTTGTAAAATTTTATATTTATTTCGTATTCCCAAATATAAGATAATTATTTTGACTTTCACTTAATCATATTCATTATTATTTATTTACCAAACATCCTACTGCTAATTACTTTTAATTTTGTTCCATTTTCTATAATTTTACCAATACCGGTATGAATACCGGTATTACCGGGTTTTTAAATGAAAATACCGAAAATCGGTATTAAATTATTCTTTGTTCGGTATTGCATTCCCTAGTGTGCATATTGTGCACCGCATAGGGTACTATGGTGACAGTGAGACAAATTTATTTACTTGATACATTTGCAAATATTTTAATCGCATTAAGGAAATTAGCGTTACATATTACAGTCATAAAAGTGAAAAATTACTTACAGTTTAAACCAAAAAAGCTGTTTCATTATTTATCTTTGATTTCAACAGAACACGAAATTTTATATGAATAAAATATCAAATAAGTGCAGTAGATTAACTTCGAAAAGCCAATTTAAAGGTATTTAAGCTTCAAGTAAAAAAGTCTTCACCTGCGGTGCACCTTTTATAACTGAATCACCAACAACCCTCTTTCCTAAAAACAAAATCTACTCGTAAATCCGCCAGCGGTCCACAGATCTTAAAAACTTAATAACTGATGAAAGACAATAAAGGGGCTCGTAATGTTTAAAGTCCAGGGCCCAGAAATCTGTAAATCCGCCTCTGCTATTGCTTTACTCTATTTCCAAATTAGTAAAAAGATAATTTTGTTGGAAATATAAAGAAAATCCTTACATAACTTCTAAATTCATGTCTGAAAACTGTAGAGTAATATCCATTATGAATAATTACACGGGATCCAGAAAAAACTTAATTTTTCTAAAATTATATTCAACTAATAACTCACGAAGTATAGATTTTTATAGTTGTTATTTGTAGCAGTTGACTATTTGTCAAGTCAAAACACGCGAGTTTAGATTATTATTATGCACGGTCGTACCATAATCAGTTTATAACGTAGTGCGCCATAAAGAATCGTCAAAATAATGCAAATAATTTTAGATTTTAATTTTCCTCATATAAACTACTAATAATCCTATAAATAAATATTTTCAATATAGAACGGGGAATTGAGGCTAAAATGGGGTCTTACCTTCTAATTCTAATTCTTAATATAAGACGGTCCCGAGGTTCAGAATCCAAGTTTTCGACCTCCTAACCCTTATACGTTTACCGTAGCGAGCCAAAAACCTTTGTTTTTCTGGACGTTTTTCAGTTAATTGATCAAACCTTTTTACCAATACAACTTACATAAATAAATTATGATAGGGGAGACCAGGTTTGGTTGTGACATTTTCAATTAAAATTTTCCTAACGTTTTATTGTGTAAATCGATTAAAATGAAATTGTTAGGATTTGAAACGTAGATTGTTGTAGATGAAAATTGTTTTTCATTATTAAGTAGGTGCTACAAGCCACAACCAACTCCAGCTTTGGGGTAGGCTGTTATAGTAAAACATAAAGAAGAAAAAATTACAGCGCAAGCTGTTTGTTCCAAAATTTTATATAAGAAAGGTCCAGTAGACACAGGTGAAAGATTTTCCCCGAAAGAAAATGTTAAAATTTTTCTAAATTTTGTGTTTAACTAACTGGAACTTCGAAACTGCTATTATATCTAAAATATCACAGTGCTATTATAACAATTTAAAACCAAATAAGTTGTATTTTATTTGGATTCAAGATGAGATATGTTTTCTATTCATTTATAATGTTAAAGGGTGAATTTTCCACTTACCAAAGTATAAATAGCCGCACTGATGGCAGCATGCTTTGGATTCAAAAAGCGACAACAACCTCTGTGTGTCACTGTATCGTATGAGTACAAAATGGCCGACTTCATGGCTACAAGTGGGTTACCATCTGCAAAAAGAAAAAACACCATCAAATTTACATTCTCAATTCTCCTGAAAGGCGGAAACAAACTGAATGTTTTAAATTTGATTTTCCTGACTAGAATCAAGCGATACATCGAGAATTATCATAAATAAATATTCTGAATCATGTTTTATTTAAACTGCCTGGGATTATGAATTTAACTTTATGTTTAATTCATATCTAGAGCGCAGTTAAAAATTGCCCTCCGGACAAATAATTGGTTTAGCGATAGTCGCTCGCGAGATGATACCACCAAGGGGACCGCCCCACGTCATCTACTCCATTTTTTCTACTACAATTTTTTTTTACTTTATTATATTTCTACTTTAATTTGTTCTACCTTATTATATTTCTACTTCATTTTTTCTACCACAATTTTTTTCTATTTTATTGTATTTCTACTCCATTTTTTCTACCACAAATTTTTTCTACCTTAGTATATTTCTACTAATTTACTAATTCTACTACTTCATTTTTTCTACTATTTCTACTGCTATTTTCTTCTTTTTTTAATATTCAATTTTCGTAAGAGTATTTATTAAAAACGGAGTATGTTGGACTCACGAAGGGTAAAAAGGTTGAATTATTTAGTTTAGTTTCATAAGAGTATTTATCAAAAACGGAGTATGTTGGACACACGAAGGGTAAAAAGGTTGAATTATTTAGTTTAGTTTCATAAGAGTAAAATTGGTGGAAATAATAAAATGGTAGAAAAAAAATTAGTAGAAAAATATGAGTAGAAAAAATGGAGTAGAAGAAATGGAGTATAAAAAAATGTAGTAGAAAAAATATGAGTAGAAAAAATGGAGCAGAAAAATTGGAGTTGAAAAAATATGAGTAGAAAAAAATATGAGTAGAAAAAAAGGCGTAGAAAAAATGGAGTAGAAAAAATGGAGTAGAAGAACTGGTATACAATCTCCACCAAGATATATTCCACTGAACAAAGAATAATAAAATAAATCGACATACAATTAGGTGAATTTAAAGTTCTGTATAATATGGCACAACATCACAGCAATTAGCGTAACCAGCGTAATGTAATTTGTCGAAATATGCGGACAATTTCGTAACGAATTTACTCCGATGAGATCAAAAGGATGCCAGGAAATTATAAATTTAATTTTTTCTCGTTGTGCAAAAAAAATCGCGAGCGATTTTATTTCAAAAGATGTAAAGAGAGTGTTTTTCATTACAAGTTTGAAAACAGGCCAGAGGTAAACGAAAAATGTTGACGGCTTTGAAGAGATTACAAGTTTGTAATCTGCGCCGAAGGAAAAACGAAACGAGAAGCTTTCACTTCAAACCTAAAAGCAAACTTAGCAGAGACCAATAACGCACCTGTGATCGCAACATACTTCAAATCAAAATACTCGAAATTGACTACTTTCAACACTTTTGAGCAAGTAATCATTCTAGAATTGCTTGCCTCATCTGTTCCATAGAAGTATTCATATAATATTTCTTTTCATACAAAGTGTCCCGCGTTTATGAAACAAACTACGCTCTCAAAATGAAAAATTTCCAGTAGTTAGGGATTTAATCCCGGATATGTCTCCGGATACAACAGCACAGCACGTTATCTCTTTCGCTATTTATAGCTCCAGTTTATTTCACACTCGATAAGAGCGTTCGTTGGACACCAGACTAATTTTTACAATGATTGTCCCAGTGAAAATTTAAATTATGTCATCAATTTTCAGTTTGGAGATTGTGTGGTGATTTCTAAAGCTTCTACGGCCGTTCAAAAGATTTAAGTTGGTAGTAGACGTAAATTTAATCCGACAGGAGATCACGCCCTTTCGCAACTATTTTCTAAAAGTAGGTGAGGAGAAACATCGATAAATCTTTACACTCTAGCGAGAACAAGCCTTACGCTTACAGCCTTTAAAATTGAAACAGAGGGAAAACTCTTTATCACAAAAATAGAAGCGCCGCCGCCAAATTAGTGTTTCACGACAGCCTTGCATCTATCTTGCTCTTGACAAAAATGCAAGACAAGAACTATGTTTTATAGCAAGACAAGGCAAGAAACTTGTTTGCAACAAAAGTGCAAGAATAACTAGATTTCTTTTATTCCCTTGCTGTTGTGAACTCTAGCTTTGTTTGATTTAAAATTAAAATAATTAATAACTTTTAATACAAACATACGTTGCAAACATCGTTGAAAAGAGAAGACAAAATCTATTAAACAATGTAAAAATCAAATATGGCGCCCATTTAAAATAAGAAACATACTCTTCAAAACAAAGTGCCACTTTTAATCCTAATAACGCAATACACTATTTAATCCTGGATGTACAGGGATGTAACTAAGGGTGGGCCTGGGTGGTCGTAATGTTACGTAACCAGGAAAATGAGCTGTTACTTACATTTTAAAAGATTTGTTTTTCTGATTTTCATTGTTACATCACCTACGGTTTTCAAAATTTATTTAAGTTATATTTCAGAATAAATTTGAATAGTTACTTAATAAATTTAGACAGCATATACCTACTACAAATTTTTGTAATACGTACATAAACTGAGTTTTAGAAGACTCACCTAATTAAAAAAACTCGGCTTGCGCCTCGTCCGTGAATAGGATCGTCCTATAAAACTCTATTTTGCGTACTATTTACTATTTACACAGTTCGCAAAATAACGATTTTAGAGAGCATATACTTAAAAAAGTTATTTAATGTATTGTCTAGTTCTCAGATTACAATACTTTCTTGTATATTATCAAACCTAGTGAACATATTACCTCAATGCGAATTTACATTTCATCCCAATGAAATCACATTTGCGACATCATATTGTAAACCTAATGTACACAGCTATAATTTAATTTAATTTAAATTTGCATTATATATGCTAACTTAAAACTGTTTTAACATAAGAAATCGTTACCTAGTTTAAATTATGCAGAAATTTTATTTAAAAATACGTTTGATGAAAGTTGTGGTTCTATTTAATTTTACATCATAGACAGACAAATGATTGTACAAAGGTAAACCTAGATAATGCATAGATGAATTTCACGCGATTTTGATGTTGATATTATCTTACGTAGTAGCAAAAAGACAACAAAAATATTGTACGGTGAAGTAAAACACAAAAACACTTTTATTTATTATTCTTTCTTAATCTTATTAATGTGAATTTCTTGATTCCAGTCACGTGTGTGTTGAATTAGATCAGATCAGTCGTGTATCAGAGGCAGAGTCGTGCCATGTTGCACGCCACGCCACACGAGTATCTCACGTGACTTTCAGCGAGAGATAAATTTATGCGCATAACTTTTACGGCTCGCTGTCAGAATAGAAATATGAATCGACATATTTCGAATTTAGTTGTGTTCTGAAAAATATGTTTATATGAAAAAACACAAAAATACTTCGACGCAGAGAGAGAGAGAGAGAGTGCGCTCGAAAAGAAGAGAGAGTGAGTAATGCCGGTGGGAATATACTTCCACGACCTCGTTTAACAATGTTTCGTTATAAAAAGAACTTCAAAATTGATAGGTACTAAAAATTAAAAAATAATTTTTATAGATTTTAGTTTCACCTGCTCTGTATTTTTTTAAGACTTATATAGGTAACTAAATGTTTTAAAGTTTTACTTTTTGATATTAATTTTGCAAAAGGTATTTTTTTAAATTTTTTTGTTTCTTTTTCGAGTAGCTATTACCACCAAAGATCGTTTGGCGTTTACTTTGAGGTTTTTAGCTTCTGGAGATTCCTTTACCAGCTTTCAGTACTTGTTTAAATTGTCAAAACAAAGCATTAGTGCCTGCACGCTTTGACTTTGGTTTTAAAGATCCAAACGTCATGTTTTTTTTAACTTATTGGAATATAACCCATGCTTAGGATTCCATAAGACACGGTGTTGCTCATAAATGTCTATTAATTACAAACAGTTTTGCCTGTCCCACTCCATTTTCAACACACAATTTATAAACTCCAAATACACACGATACAGCTGTCTATGTTTATACAACGACTGCTGCAATTAGGATGATCAGCACGAACGGTGTGAATTCCCGTCAACTGAATGATTCGGCGAACAATTATTTTCTTTGAGTTCGATTTACCGAAAAGCAACGGAAAACATTTGGCTCGTTCGGTTCGGCTCAGAGAGAGGTCCACACGAATTCGGCATGCACGTACTGCTCGTTCTGTTCTCAAACATCAAATAAATAAAAAAAAAACTTAATACTAACCAATACACAATCCACAACTGTCTGTTTCAAAACACCTAGACCAACTGAATTCGAAATTCCTATTCAACAACTAATACATAATATAGTAGTTTAATAATTAAATGTCTGGTTATCAAATCTGTTTGTTATTTTGTTCAACTAAGTAACAAATCACTGTACATTTTCGTCATAAGAAGAAACAATTTTGATTTTTTTGAAAATATAATATAGCCTATGTCACCCGGGGATAGTATAGCTTCCCAACGGTGAAAGAATTTTTCAAATCGGTCAAGTAGTTTCGGAGCCTATTCAATGCAAACAAACAAACAATCAAATATTTCCTCTTTATTATATTAGTATAGATAAAATCTTAAAAGAATGCTTGCCGAATAATGTACAAAAATGTTTATATTGAGAGCACTATAAGTACTCGAAAATCCACATACTTACGCGACGTCAAATTTATAATCTTCTATTTTCGAAGTTGGTTAAAAATTATAAATTTCTTTTTGTCATTTCAATCAAACAAATCCGTATATAACAAATGAAATGGACCGACATAATTGAATGTCAAAAGCATCCAAGAAGTAAAAATATTTGAAATTCGGATAAAAAATTTGTGTAATATTTCTAAGAGTCCCCGTTTCTCATTAAAAGCTAAATCGTCTAGCTTCGATCCAGACAGACAGAAAAAAGTCGAAAAAACTCAAGCTTCAGACTTCTATATAAGAGGGATTATGGTTAATACCGTTTAGCTACTGAGCATTAGAACATCTCATTTATTGTTAAATAAAAATCAATGACCCGGAAGAAATTATTGATGGCCCAGTGCGTTACATGATAAATTATTGTGCTTCAAAAATTTCAAATATCTCCAATTAAATTTACAATATCTACCTTCTACCTACGTATAAAATATAAAAATTCGTTGTGAAGATAAATGATAAAGTTTACTGTTAATTTAATTTGTCATTTGTTATGGTTAGTGATGGGTAAATTCCCGGGAACGAATATTTCGGGAAATTTCCCAGGATATTTCCCGGGAAGTTTTCTGGGGAATTTCCGGGGAATTCCCGGGGAATTTCTGGGGAATTTTCCGGGGAATTCCTGTGAAAAAATTTACGATAAATCTCCTTATAAAAATCAAAAGCACAACTAAATTTTTATTTCAAAAATAAAGAAAATTAAATAACAATATTATGTCATAATGTTTACTATAATAATAATAATAAATTTAAAATTTTTCTTTTTGCCACTGATTTTTATAAAGTTGTTTAGTAATAGTATTAACACAAAGCAAAAGAATAAGTGCAAGCAGATGAGCAGTAACTACTAACCAAGTTTAAATAATAATGGAACGTTGGTAAATGTTCCAAGAAATAGCTCTGGACAGGTTGAAGCATATCAGTAATGCTACATGCGTTAAAATTCTCCGTTTATTATCGCTATTGGGAATTTCCGTTCGGTAATTTCCCTTCGGGAATTTCCCTATTTATTCCCGGGAAATTTCCAAAATTAAATTTCCGATTTTTCCCCGGGAAACGTCTCTAGGGAAATTCCCGGGAATTTTCCCGGGAAAAAAAGAATTCTCCACGGGAAATTCCCAGTGACCCATCACTAGTTATGGTACCTTTATAATTAATTGTTATTTAGTTTAATAATGTGGGGAAGGGAGTTGTTGTTGTCGGATCCACCCTATGACGGTCAAAATATTTTGACTGTTGACGAACGAATGAATTAGTTGTTTATTTCAGGACGTTAAAACCACCTAAATATAATACCTTGTTATTGTTACAAATAGTGTTATTCTAGATTTATCTTTAGATACTAAACTTCATGACAAAACGTGTTTCACGCACATATTATATCGATAATATTTCAACGTAAATTTCGCCATTATAAATAAATTATTGAGCGCGCCTATTTATTTCCCGTGAACGAGCGCGTGGAGCAAATGTGCTACCAATGATTTAAAACATCTTTTATGGTATGTTATGTTGTCTGTTGACTTTGCGTGCCATGCGGCCATCTTTTTGAACTAGTGAAATTTTACTTGACATTATTGAAGTTGGTTATAGGTTAATCACTTTCAAACAAGTGATATATATATATATATATATATATATATATATATATATATATATATATATATATATATATATATATTCATTCTAACTTATCTTATGTAGAGAATCACATTAAACACAACTTCTGACACACAACTGATTCAACATATCGTCGGTGACCTGACAATACGTCCTATCTTACAAATGTCAATTTTTACAGAAGGACTAAAAAACTGTTTCAGGCGATTGAGAGATTTAACGCTAGAGAAGATAGGAGGTATTTTAATTAAGCTCTAAAACATGTATTTCCGCGGAATTCTAACTTCAAAATTTTATTTACTGTTCCTATTATGTCGTCAATGATATATGCAAAGCTCCAAAATAAGTCAAATTTCCAGGAGGACTAAAAATATTGCCCCAATGGCAACTGAGAGATAGGAGGTATTCTAACGCTTGAAAATAGGAGGTATTTCATTTGGCTCTAAAACGCTTTTATAATTTTTTTGAAGATAGGAGGTTTCTGAGGACATGATGCACATAGAGATGTCAGATAGGAGGTATTGTCAGGTCACGGACGATATGACATATGACACAACGCAAAAAGTTGAGATCGAAGCAACTGTTATGTTATGTCAAAAGAAATAACATAAGCGACATAACCTATTTGAACCACTTCATTAGTTTACTGTGTGCTCAACATATTGACGTAACACAGACATGACATGACACAAGCTATGTGAACATAGCTTTAAATATGCGAACATAAGACGTAGAGTTCATGCCAAATAGAAATGGGAATGAGATCCGATGCGCAGAAGACGCATTTGCGTTTGCTCCACCCTCCATACTTGAACGGGCCAATGTTATTTCTTTGTACGATGCTGGTGTGAGACAGAAGATGCGCGAGGAATGATTGACATTCCCATTTCTATTTGGCATGAACTCTAGTAGAACTATTCTTCAATTCAGTTTTGTATGTAAAACAGATGTTGATCAGAAAATCAACAAACTACAATTATACAGGGTGTTTCATAACTTCAAGTACATACGTTAAGGGTAAGTATATGTAGTTTGATATGCTGACTACGAATCAAAAAAGTTTTTTTTAATCGCAAAATTAAGTTTAATGTTTCCCAGTCAAAAAATTTTCATTACCACTGCCACTGGGTGAATTAATGATTGTTTCATTAAAAATAATTAAATTAATTTTACTAGTATTATGTAATTTAAGATGTTTGTGTTTAATAGGAAAACGAATCCAGTGCAGTACTACAAAAAATACTGCAGGTAAACTAGCCTTAATTTTTCGAATTTAAAAAAAATTCTTTTTCATTCGCAATCAGAATGTCAAACATATACCTTTCACGTATGTACTCGAAGTTATGATATACCCTGTATATTTCCGTTAAATTATACTTCGCTACATAAGTACTTTTATTACTCTTTTCAAGCTAAAACTTTCCTATTATAGAAATGAAGTTCACAATATTTATTATTTAAGGAAAAAATGTATGCAAATGGAAGATGCCGAAACTTATCCCTTTAAGAACAAAATACTGCAATCAATTACAATTCCAATTATCCGGATTCTCAATAACTTTTATGAAAAATAAACTAGCAACTGATGTGCACAGTTGCTCAGAGAGAATTTTCCGATCATTAGTAACTTGTCGTTAGTTGCATCCGGTTCCAGTCGTTCTTACATGCAACTGACTGTCTTCTGTCTTCTGTCCTTTCTACGTCCGATCGATGTTTCCTTGTTTGATTTCCGATCCACGAAGCCCATGAACATGTGTCATTGTTGTCAACGCCAGGACCAAGTACAAGTAAATTGTATGTTAGTTAGAAAATTACTAAGCTGTTAATGAATTATTTGATCGTCGCGAATTTCCAATTAGAGAACTACCAATTAGCAAAGTTTGGAATTGGATATATGTATTAATCACGCCTATCTATTACTTCTGAACTTTGTTTGGTTCGTATTTGCATCTACTTTTCTTTATGTATTATCCTCAAAGTAAAAATATTTTTAATAAGACAGATAACAACTTATAATGCTAATGATGAATATAATGTAAAAGATAAGTTATATATTCTCGTCTCTTTTACAAGATTGGTACATAATTTACGATCCAATACTATGCCCGTATTTACGAATTATCCTAGTATTATTATCCAAATAATAAAAATAGTATATTATATATTGAGGGACTAAAGTGCATGATTTAATCCTGAGGGTGAAGTTTATTTCACGAGCCGAAGGTGAGGGAAATAATCACCTGAGGGATTAAAGATACTTTAGTCCTGTGGTATATACGCTATTTTTTGCACTTCATCCTCAAACGAATGCAAAATAGTTTAAAAGAATACACATTTTGCAATTTTGACAGTAAATTTTATGACAAATATTTATATTGTTACCATAGATACTCTGTAACAAATAGCACGTATTTACTTGACAACGGGAATAATTAATTCAATTCCTTGACAACGGGATTAAATATGAAAAATAATCCCTTGGGATCAAATTAAGAACCTAAGTCCCTAAAAATAAGGACTAAAGAAGAGTTTTAGTCCCGGAAGTGCAAAAAATAACATGGAGTATTCAAAACGTTTACTCTAAAAAATATGCGGTTAAATGTTGTTACTAAGATTATTTTATTATAATTACTAAGATTTAATAAAAAATTGATAAATAATGCTTCACTAATGTGTGTAATTTAAAATTTCACCTACTCATTAGAATTCTCTAAAATAAAATATAATCAGTCGATGAGCACATTAAGAAATACAAAAAATGTCCATCAATATTTTTGGAAATGTCACGCAATATTTTCTGTCTCACATAGGTATATTTTTTATTCATAATGAGAACTCATTAATTTTATAGAATGTGCGTGATCCAGGATTCTATGTATATTCAAGGATAATTTTTTGTAAGGCCATTGATTAGGAATAAATATAGAGTGGAAAGAAAAATCTAGAATAAGTGAATATTAAATACTAGAATTTCACAAAGAGAATTAGTAATTAACGTGTGTTATTATAGTTAAATTAAAAGATTTCTTGGGTGATTTCATATATACGTCATTTCTTTAAAAAGGTATAGGTAAACAAAGTATACATAATTATAATTAGAGAAGTTATAATTTGATTCAAAATGAGTAATCTAAATATATTATGTTTTATGTAGATAGAACTTTTTGAAAATAGTAGGTATTATGTACTTATTTCCGAACAAATTCAATAATTTTGGCATAAACATTATTATTATTAGGCCAAGTTTGAACTTAATTTTTATACAGGTGTACCATAACTTTGAGGTACATATTTGAATAGCATAGGTATAGAAATTAACGTACGACTGATCACGGAACAAAAATAATTTTTTCAAAACTCAAAAATTAATGAAAGATGTAATTATTCGGAAATGCAGAGATAAACTCCACCATTGGTTTTGACGGTTATTTCAATGAGACGTGAAAATTTATTAATCCCTGACAAATCTACACAGTTATCTGTAGAATTAAAAAATGTTGTACAACATTATGATATAAAATTATTTACATCTTAACTAACTACTAATTTACCCTGATGAAAACACAAGGGTGTGTCGAAACATCGGTTTTTTTGTAATAAATATCTTTTGAATGCATTCCCGAATAATTACTTTTTAATGTAAAAGATTTAATACAATTTTGCGATTTCTTCCAAAATATATGTATCTTGGCTGTAAACATATTTTACTCGTAATTGGTTAGTGTGCGTTTCCAACCTTCTAGACTGTTGGGAAGCGAGTCATTGTTAACTTCACTTCCCAGCTAGCTGGAAATATTTTCCCGGCTAGTCAAATGTCACTTTTCAATCAAATTGATAAAATCAATAGATATAGATCTCAAGATCTCTATTTTCAAATAAACTACACAAACTGAAGAAATTATAATAAATCTGCCAAAATATCAACAAAATTAAAGTACAAAATTCCCATATTATTAATCGATTGTATTGTGAGTAAAATAGTATACAAACCTCGCGGGAAAGCTTATTCCAGTCTCGCTTAGCTTACCGTGGCGCTGCGCACCTTAGTCGTCTAAAGCCGCGTACACACTGAGATCGTAACACCGTAACGTAACCGCGTCCCGTAACAAACACGCGTAACCCGTAACATCATGATACGCATTGTTGTCGCAGCACTTAATATGAACATCGTCGCGTCGCGCTCTTTCTAGAGCTACATAAAATTCATTCAGAAACTATTTTCTTACTAAGATACGCCCACAACACGGCTTGATACGCAGTGAAGTTCGCTGTCCGTCCAAACTAGACGCGTTCTTCCTTTGATGCCCCTACGTATCGCGTCGCGTACCACAAAAATGTTACGAGACGACGTTACGATACTTCGTACACACTCTACGGTACGTGGTTACGTTACACGCCTCTCAATGTGTGCAAAACTGCTCACCTGTAATGCAGCATTTTCTTGCTTGGTATGTAATACATACTATTTATTACTCATGTGGTTATTTTTTTCGTCTGGCGACTCGAAACTAATATTCCACATTCGTAATAAAAAACATCCTTCTTTCCAGCCTAGATATAATATAGGGTGATTCTGTAAACGTTGCATCATGAGAAGTGCTAATAAAATCTAAGGAAACGACAGAATATTCGGAATGATCATTTATTTTACGTCACTCGGGGGAGGAAAGCAGTGTTTTCCTCTTGCTAATGGAGGGAGGGAAGCGAGTTTTCCCTCCCGCTCGGGAGGACCGTACTTGCTTTCCTCCCGAGCGGGAGGAATACACTGTTTTCTTCCCGGTACTGGCGGGAGGAAAACATTGCAAGAAAGGTGATTTCGAGGCCCTCGTGACGTAAAATATTGTGTGTCCCACGGGAGGGAAGGCTATTCCTCCCTTGGGCCAAGCCGGCGCCCTCGCTCGGGCCGCCGCTTGGCCCGCGGGAGTAATAGCTATTACTCCCTTGGGCGAAGTCGGTGCCCTCGCTTGGACTCGCCTGCGGCTCGCCTTCGGCTCGGGTCGCCGCTTCGCCCGCGGGAGTAATAGCTATTACACCCTTGAGCGAAGCCGGCGCCCTCGCTCGGACTGCCGCTTCGCTCGCGGGAGTAATAGCACGCTTCCCTCCCTAGGTGCACAAAATACTATTGTTAGTTAGGTTCATGGCAATTACACGTGAAAGAGTTTTCCAAGGATATGGCCACCACGGCTCGCACGGCACTCACAAATCCGTTCAACAACCGCATTATCGCGTATGGCGCGGACATCAAGTGGCCACCAAGATCTTGCGATTTGACCCCCTTGGATTTCTTCCTTTGGGGTTATTTGAAAAGTAAAGTCTACAGGGATAGACCACTGACGCTCGAAGACCTGAAAATTGCAATTCGGCGCGAGATTGCCTTGATTGAGCCGGCACTTTGCCAAAATTACGACAAACGGATTCGTGAGTGCCGTGCGAGCCGTGGTGGCCATGTCCTTGGAACACTCTTTCACGTGTAATTGCCATGAACCAAACTAACAAAATAAATGATCATTCTGAATATTCTGTCGTTTCCTTGATTTTATTCGGACTTTTCATGATGCAACGCTTACTGAATCACCCTATACATAACTATTTAACCACGAAAATGGTACTAGATAATTAGTTTCTTGAAATAATTTGTCTGAGTCTGTACATTATGTACAGTAATCTGTGAATGTTGTAATTTGTAATATTTTGCATATTATCTGTGCAATGTAATATCTGCCTCTAATCTCATACGTGTCTAACATAACAACACATTTTATTTAAATATTCCATGCGTCGCCAACAACTATGTAATATTCATACAGTCAGCATCCAGTTTCGCCAGGACGTCAATCTGCGCTTGAGCTTAAGGAAGCTTATTAGCATCACAAAGTGCCGTGCTGTGCTTTTACCACTTCACTTCGTCATTTGCTAAATATGTAAATTCGGCCTTTTTGAAATAGTTACGCTATTAACCAAAGATAAAGAAATTTAAAGTTTAATCCAACTATATCCTTGAATACGTTTTAAACCAATCAAAATGCTTGTTTTCTAAAAAAATTTCTAGCAATCAGATCTTTTACTATTTTCTTTTATCAAACAAATGATAAACAAGATTAGGTGAAAATTTGTTACTTGCAGTGTATACGTAACTGTGGGCAAACCGGGTGTTTAGAAAGTTTTGATAAAATTAATAGGGACTAAAAGTTGAAATAAACCCTTCAAATTTTGTGACTGACTTCCAGTAATTTTTTTCCTTCCTTATCTCATCATCCAGTCAAGAAGTTTTCATTACATTGATATTGACGTTTTTATGCAATTATAAATATAGTAACGAATAGCGGTTGGCAAATTTTCATCGAAAAATAGTTTTCCTATATCTAAATTTCGATTATGTACCAAATTTTCCACTTTGGATACTCAAACTCAATAGGTACCTACCTATATCTATTTATTATATTTACGACAAATAAACTAGTATGAGAATATTCACACAAAGAAAAGGTAGCTACGACTGTCCCACTAGGTTTCATTCCCCTGACCCCTGACTATATAAAATCTATATACTAGGTGGCGCAAAAGTAATGTCATAATTCGAATTGGCTACTATTTATTGTTATAAATGAAAAACGAGCTCTATGTTTTCATCAAATAGTATATTATGCAATGAGTTTATAATGATAGCTATTAATACGCGAGTATGGAATTATACGATACGAGCCATGGCGAGTGTATTAATAGCCATTATACACGAGTTTCATACACTATTTTTTCTACTTCCAACTATAATTTAAAAAAATATTTATAATCATAAAATTTATTTACAGTATTATTATACACATGGAGGTAATAAATCATTCGTTACTGTTGACGCCTTTTCAACAATATCAGGCGGTGTTAAAGTTATTACCGAGGTTGGTTCCATATCACTGTCACTATTGCACATTGTTGTTGTTATTATAATAACATGATCTGTTTGAGATCTGAACAAGAACTGTCAAACAACTCTGATCAAAACACATGAACACAGGAACGCACGCAGTGCGCAGTGATGCCAACTGCTTACTAAACAAAATGCTGTGCTGCTATTGGTTAATTTGGTCATGTCATAATGATAATCTGTATCGAAATGAAATTCGGAATCGAAATTAACGTCATTCAAGTACAGACAATGCATATTTAATAAGTAAATTAAAGCATGGGAGTAGAAAAAGTTTATTTTAAAGTGTAAAATTGGTGACATTACTTGGAAAAAATTATATCGCTCAAATGGCCACCTCCCGAGTTGATGCATAATTGCGCTCGTTTTATGTTTTAGAGATTTGAACTAGCCGTCCAGAACGCCAGATCTAACAGCACCAGACTTCTTCTTTTGGGGCTTTTTAAAATCTCGCGTAAACCACAAGCTAACATTGAAGAAGAAATCGCCAATTTGGAGTCAGATGTTTTGCGAGCAACAATTGGAAATGCCGTAAAACGAGCGCAAATATAGTTGTTTACGTTATCTACCTTGTCTACATAATGCCTGATAATTTTCATGATGTAGAATACGTAATTGTCTACGTGTAAACAATGATGTAAACTACATGACGTAGATTACGCGCCCAACACTGTGTAGCAAGATGACTTACATCTGCTAAACTCTGGATTTTTGTTATCTTAAGTTATTTTTGGATACAATAGTTCAGAGGTCATCTGCATCCCTCCGTACCCTTTAGGCCAGACATTCCCTTGATTTTTGGGCGTCTGCGACAGTTCTTCGTTAGCCGAGCTCCAGATAAGTCCAAAGATGTAGCCCGTTGCTACGGACATTACGCTTTTGAGCGTAAATTTAAGGACGTTCAAGCGCTACGCTAGAGTCAAATGAGTGCTAAATTTTTATGAATTTTATTGGGGCCTCGAGAATAATTTTAAAGTATACCAATAATCTTATAATGATTTATAATTTTTTTTTATCTATCTGATAATTTTTTTAGTAATTTATTTTAAAATATCAGTAAATATAAGTAAGTAGTTTATTTGACTCCATTTTAATTGCTTGTAAAATTTGGCAACACCGCCGTCTTTCTCTGCTGTCAACTTGAACATATTTCAAAGTGAATACACATACCTACATGTTTGTCATATATGATATTTGTTTTGTTTACAAAATCATTTTATATGTCAATTATGAATAATACAGATAATTATTATAATATCAGAAACGATCATCAATAGGATTATTTACGTATCAAGTGTATGTATACTACGCGCTGTTGCCAGTTCTAAATATGGCGACAAATCTGTCAGAATAATTTTTATCATATTGATTTCAATAATTAATATTTAATTTTGACGTTCGTCAACACTATGTTTTTTGTGCAATTATATAAACTACATATTTCAAAGAATATTTTTAAACAATATTTATTGTAGTATCTACTCTTATAATATTTTTATTATAGTTTTAAATATTGAAAATGCTGTTTTTCCGTAAAGCTCTATGTTAAAAATATGATTTTTAATCGTCATTTACTTTCTGAAATGATCGATGAAGGCTTTAAAATTTTTGAGGGAAGATAACTATGCAATTGAACTTATCAATTCTTAAAAATTTAAATTTTGATCTACTATTAAGTCTGACGCTAGAACGTCCTTAAGTAAAATTATGTTTTATATTCGTATTTTAAGTTTAGTTGAAACGATAAGTCATTATTAATCTTTTTTTCGTGTTTATTCGTAAATTTTGTGTTTATTAAAAGTCAAATATTTTTCATCCTACTCCTACCCCCTATTTCAAGCCACTTTTACTACAACTGATAGTAATGTAAACGCACTAATTTGTATGAACAAAACATTTTGTTTTTTAAATTCCACTTGTCCTATACGTCTGATTGAATAAATTGAATGTTTACTTCAGTGTTCAGTGTAGAAAATTGTGCGTAGTGAGACGCAACGGGCAACGCACTCGACTCGTATTTATTCAAAACACTTTTCTATTCAAACCCTCACCACATCCCCAGAGAAATTTCTCACAAACAGCAACGAAGAAGAATTTCGTTGAAATATCGCCCACCAGGCTCGACTCACGAGAAATTTGATCCTTATGTTTAATTTTCACGCAAATATTATTCAAGAAGTTGTGGAATTCAGACTGTTATTTTTAATGAGACGTATTTGAAGAATAGCAGTCGTAAATTACTGAACATTATGTTTCTGCGTTTGGCCTGGAGTGGATTAGCCCATGAACAGAAAATAAACCAAAATTATATTTTAAATAATAGTTTGATGAATACATATTTATAATTTAGTAACAATAATGAATGGTCGAAGAGATACGCTTTTTGCAACAAAAACATACTTGAGAGGTTGAGACCAAAGAAAGACAGAACACAAATTTATAAAAATTAAATATTTATTTTTAGTAATAATAATTATTTTGTTTCTCGGCCAGAAACATCTTTACTACTCACACCGTAAAAACTCATTTTTAGCCTCCTGATGTGTACACATAAGAATCAGACAACATTAACGTGTATTTTAGTTGCGATTTTACACAACATGTTAACATGCCATGACGAATTTTATTGCTTTAATAGGCCATTAAAAAAGTTGCTTTTTAATAAAAAGAGAGCCTACAAAAACGCTACTTTATACAATTTATTGTTCAATAGAGTCTAAAACAAGTTAAACAGATTCATTTTAAATGTGACACTTACTGGCGACATCTACATGATCTATTTACCTGAGTATAATTAATTTATTCTTGTAAAAATTTTCCCAAATCATATTTCAAATATCTTTTACTCATGATCAATTACTAATATGAGCGTTTGCAACCTTCTATTTATAGATAGTTAGGAAGCGAGTCATATTGTTAACTTCACTTCCCAGCTAGCTAGAAAATTTTCCGGATAGTTAAATGTCACTTTTCAATAAAATTAACAAAATCAATTTTAAAAAATTCTTAAGTTACTTAGCAACGTTGCAAAGGGATATAGGTACTGAGAGTTTTGTAGTAAACAAACTTCAAGTGGCGTTAAAAATTCTAGGTTAAAAAGATGTAATTAATATAAATACGAGTAGTTCTAGTCAGTGGCTGATTCAGGTGATGTTTTCAGGAGGGATAATTGTGGGAAATGTAATGTTAAAATAGCACCGCTAGCCAATTTTTTTAGTTCAAGATCAAATGCCTTTAAATGAAATTACAGATATAAATAATACTCTTTTTTGTGTAGAAATAAATTAAAATTAATAATTTACGTACATATTGGAATAGTAATCTAACTTAGGATTCTCGAGGGGGTGGAGGCTACCACCGTTCTCACCCCCCTTGTATTCGCGCCTGGTTATATTTCCTTAACCAAAATTACCTACTTTGCGCAATAGATACACAATATTTAGGTAAGTATAAGTATACCAAATAAGTTTTTCAATGGTTATTTTGTTATTCCGAATTTGTATTTTGATTTTCACGTTGAATAATATATTTTGAAATTATAATTGCATTCATAAATCCTAATAAAAAATACTTATTACAGTATCAAAGATCATAACAGTCCAGGCCTCCATAAACTAATAATCCTTCTCTGCTTTTGGTGCACACAGGACACCAGAACAGTAGGGCAGAAGGCAGGACTCCGCCAAATTGCAAAACAAACATAATTATCTCGGTTTTGTGGCGAGACGAGACACTGTTTACTGTATGCCACGCTAGAGGCGCTAGAGTAGGCTAGGCTAGGCGGTGCATACTTCCAGTGTGATTATTTCTGTCCGGAAACTGCTGGATTATTCACATTTGTTTGCTTAACTTATAAACTGTTTTAGCAGAGTGTATATTTACTTTTAGAAGATTGAAATGTGTCGAACCATAATGCGGATAATAGAGTAGGTATATACTTGCGAATGATTGTGTATTTATATTGTACGAAAGTGTTTTTATTATCCTTTAACTTTGGTTCATGTAATAAACTTGCGTTCTCGTAAGTATAATAATTATCTTCATTTCACTCGAATAAAAGGCTATATTTATATCAATACGTAATACCATTTCGTATATGGTTGTGAGAAAATAACTATTACAATTTTTCAGATAGAATCTACCATTATTTATTTCCTCATTGATTCTGCTTATATATTTTTAAGGAACTCAACTCAGATAAAAATATTATAAACATTATTTAAAAAGAAACTAAATTATAACTCCTGATTTGTAGATATTTGATCATGAGGTACGTTTATGAAGTATCTTTACTCTTGTAATAAACTGGCGTTCTCGTAAGTATTATAATTATCTTCATTTAACTCGAATAGAAGGCTATATTTATATCAATACGTAATACCATTTCGTATATGGTCGTGACAAAATAACTATTACAATTTTTCAGATAGAATCTACCATTATTTATTTCCTTATTGATTCTGCTTATATATTTTTAAGTAACTCAACTCAGGTAAAAATATTATAAACATTATTTAAGAAGAAAAAAAATTATAACTTCTGATTTGTAGATATTTGATCATGAGGTACGCTTGTGACGTATCTTTACTAGTTTATAAATTTATTCATTTTCGTTTATTTCTTAACCTTAAGGGGCTATACTTCTTGAGTGCAATAAGAATCAGAATTCACGATTCTGGCTATATTGCTCAAAATGAAAATCTGAAATTTTACATTAGTAACGACAAAGCATTGTTGAATTGAAAAATTCAAACTATATATTGTTCTGACAACAATTAGAGATAAAAAGAAATTAAACACTAGAATTTCGTGAGGATCTCATGAATAAACTATAAAAGTTATCATTGAGTTTAAAGACAAAATGAGTAGAACATAGATGTAAAAAGGGCGGAAAAACAATAAAACTATAATTTTATCAACAGAATGGCCATAAATTATATCTAAACTTGTACAATTTTCACCGAATTTCGCATAATTATTAAAGCCAAACTAAATACATTAATTAAAGATTTTGAAGATTCCGCACTTTTAGTATGCTTTCTTAATCTACATACAAAAATTCAACATCATACGTATAACAGTATTAGATTGAGATCCTCACAAAAATCACTCGTTTTTCAATGCGTATTATTGCCATGCAATAGGCTCTTAAAAGACATAACAGAAAGTTACCTGTTCATACTGTTAAAATGCAACTTAAAATAATTATCTTTCTTAAACGGAATAAAAATTTACATATTTGGTACATTTTAACAACACTCTCAATTTAAGTTTAGATATTTCTGGGTATCTTGATTAAATTCTAGATCAGATCAAAAAACTAGGTCTGCTACTGATATACATGAGAAATCAGCCACCAATCAACAAATACATTTTTGTATCAAATTATGTAAAATTATTTGATTTTGTTGGACGCAAGAATATCGGTTTGAATTTATTATTGTTTTGACTCACAAATTGTAGCTCAATTAATAAAAGCCAATAATTTGCTGCTCGACTCAAAACACTCTATTTCCAAATTGGAATCGACTAGAATAGGTATATTCGATCTCTGTAGTTCTCTTCAGAGACCTCTTGTTCCGAAAGCAGCAAGCTCTACCACTACTTGTACTAATGCTTATGTCTGTACAACAATATAAAAACTCCTGATTGAATCTAGCAAAACAAAGGCCATTGAGTTTAGTAGCGTGTAGTGTACAAAACAAGTGAACAATATGCTGTGCTCTCGCACTACAATCTTATTAATTCTCCTGCGAGTGGCTTGTCAAAAGTCCGCGTACAACAGAAATCCGATTTGCTTGCGAATGGATGTAAACACGCTTTTGAGGGTTGAAGTGGCGTAGTCAAGCCCTCTGCACCAGTAATGATATTACCCTCAACCCCACCCACGCACAACTTAACGGTAAATATTGGCAGCCAGAACCTCCGCCGTGTTTTGTTTTTGTTCTTTCCTTCCCCGGATCTTCTGATTTCGAGGAGAGAAATCCACATGCTGCGAGAGAAAAAAAAGCAGGCGTATTTTCACAACCAAGATTAAAGGAAAATACAAAAAGCAACGAATTCTACCAGAAGACTTCTTACCTATACGTTGTAAATCAATTAATATTCTGGGTCGTGGTTTTAAATTGACGTAGCTCGTGTAGCCCGAATGTGTTTGGATTTTGGAGATTGAAATAAATTGAATAGTAAGTCGGTTGGAGACCGATTCAATATATACAGGGTGTTTCATAACTTCAGGTAAATACGTTAATGGTATATGTTGTTTGATATGCTGATTACGAATCAAAAAGAATTAATTAAAAATCGCAAAATTTATTTCCATGTTTCCCAGTAACAAATTTTTCGTTTCCACTGCTTATTAATTTAATTTTACTAGTACCTATTATGCAATTTAAGACTTCTATTGTTTGTGTTTAATAGGAAAACGAATCCAGTGCAGTATTACAAAAATGCTGCAGGTAAACTACCCTTAATTTTTCGAATTTAAAAAAATTCTTTTTGATTCATAATCAGCATATCAAACAACATAATACCTTTAACGTATGTACTCGAAGTTATGAAACTCCCTGTATTTTTTAAATAATATCGACAAATTCGATATTTCTGTTAAAACTGTATGTTTTATACTTTCGAAATTTTGTACAAATTGTATAAATTCTTGAAGATGGCTGTGTATGTACTTTTGTTGAATTGTTTTAGAATTCTAAAGCCTCATTCACATAAGCATTTAGTTTTAAGGTTTACATTTATGTTTACGTTTAAGAAAGTTTAAATTCATATAACTAAATACGAGCATTCACACTTCCCACTTTCAAGCACTGTGAATGCTCAAATTTAGATAGATGTATTCAAACTTTCTTAAACGTAAACATAAATCTAAACCTTAAAACTAAATGATTATGTGAATGAGGCTTAATTCTGGCTGATTGCAATTAACTACATTAATTTGAAATATGTTACATATATGTGTGTTTATCAAATGAACAAATGTTATTTTTAAATTTCAAATAATATACTTAAATAATAGATGGTATCATTAAATTTACTTCTCTTATTTTAAAATTGTAGTAAACAAATGAGTGATATAATTCAAAACTTTATTCAAGAGCACTGCGAAAATTCCTCTTAAAGGTTAAACCACAGATGTAAAACCTTTGACCTTAGGTAGGTATATTTTTTGCATACTTATTTTTTAATGCTTATTCAAAACCAAATTAGCTTTTATGTACTTTCTAACATAAAAAAGATAAATCAGACAGTTGTTTATCCCAGTAAAATTTAACTTTGAATTTGAATGTAACCGAAGACTAGTCGGACGTTTTAACAAAAATAGAATAATAAAATTTATACCTTTTTGCATACGTTTCATTTGCATATTATTTACGGTACCATCCACAGAACTTTACATCAAATTCGCATCAAGAAGTAACATTATGTTTTTACCCTTATATATTAAGCTACAATTCTACTAGGTGGTGTAAAAATAATCAACTTATCGCATCATGCTTTCAATTTTGCAACTGGCGTCTCGTGTTATCGCGACTTTAACGTTAGCGAAGTAAACAAAAGCAGAATACACGCAGACGAACCAGGAATCGCTATAATCCTGAAGAACGCAGAATAATTGTGTCAATGTTTTTAACTTTCGTCGTCGATTCCCTGGTTGTGTGGCATTAACTGGATAAACATTGCGGCGCTTAAACCCTCGTCCGTTGAAACTGGCTCAACACTGGACAGTAGCAGACCTGGCCGGAGCCGGAGCAGCCGTTTGGTCAGAAGATTGCTACAAAATCAACGACTTCCTGTTGTCTCAAATTTGGAATGTAAAAAAACACGTGGTTCCAGTAGGACGGTGTAATCGCATACGAGGTCTAGCTATTAAAAAACGAGACTGTGCGCGCAGACGGCGTCCTAGAGGGTTAAGAGAAGAAACGAAGGCAGCGTTGGATAGCTGGAAGTGTCTACTATTCCGGTACGAAAACACGTTTTTGTCGCTGTAGTAGTATTTTTTCTATAAAGGTTAGAAACGAACGTGTTTAGGAGCTCCGCCAATTTTCGCTTCACCTCTTCCATCGCATCGGCTCGAACCACGTTTCAATGGCAATGGCCCGAGAGATCCCCTGATTTACGTTATATGTGTTATGCGTAGTTCTTAAAACAGGTTAGAACCCAGACACAATTTAAGTTTACCTTAAAAAATGGTGTTCGAGGTGGTGTAGCTTAGTTATTCTCTACTAACAGTCATGAGTACCCGTAAGTTGTTACACATACACGGAAGATATAATTGGGGACTCACAGTATGTGAGGCTGCCATTCTCAAGATGAGAGCAGGCTTGATAAATATGTATGTATTTTGTACCAAATCAAGAACAGCAATACCGTCGCAAGACAACGCAAGGATAAAAATAAAAGAATCGGAACGCGCCGGTAAGTCTTTTCCCGGATAGGATTAGATGCATATTTTTTCCTAACAAAGTAGGTAGGTATTAAAATAAACTGAATTTTTCGCCAACTGGCGAACCGTGCGCATTTGAAGCGTCATACTTTTTCTAAGATTCTATAGGTATTGAATTCTATTTCCATTGATTGTATTTTCAAATTTAAAATGTAATAATTTTTGTTATCTTATTATGTAATCAATTTTTTTAATTCTTGTTTAGTTTAGAGATGTATTTATTATTATTTTGTTTTGTTTTATATTACTCTTCATAAGGAAATGAAATATGTGCATTGTTTAGGTATTTATACTTTGATGAGTAATAATTGTTGTTAATATGCAATTTTCTGAAAAACTTGAATAGGTAACAGTAGGTACCTACTCGTATATTTTTATGAATAATAATAAATTCCTTAAGTTAGAAAATGATAGCATACCCTAAAAGCCCCTCTCGACAAAATCTTAGCTACACCTATGTAAATCGAGTGGTGGAGGCGTGTCGACGTTATTGTTTTATCATCAGTTGAATGATTTACCGTCACCGATTCTTCCGGCCGTCATGTCGCTGTCGTTTCCTTCCTGAGTGTCAGACAAAGAAGTCAAGCCAAGAGCCGAGAACAAAACACGAGAAAAAGTGAAACGTAACAAACCTAGCGCTTTTGTTTCATTCTTGTAATAAAAACAACATTCAATAGACACTTTCGTTATGTTGGTGCCCCCCATTCCACTCCCTCTTGTGCCGCCACTGCTCATCAATCACTCGCAGACTCGCTTATGATAGATTATCTTGCCCAGCGGGACACCCTAATGCAATAAAGAGAAAAATACGCTCAAGATCATTGAGGAATCCTACCCTTGTTTTCAAGATTTTCGCAGTACATCTAATATCTTTTTAAAACCTGTTTAAATTTTTAGTAACAGCTACATATGTATTATATTTAAAACTTTTTTGAACATACTTACTATAACATTTCGCGAACAAAATACAAACAATATTTTTTTGTCGTATAAGTAACCCTTTTCGTGGCTGTTTTGCGTGCGCAAAGTGGCCCATTTCTTCAAGCGTACGAGAATAGGCGTGGAGAAAAATTCACTTTGCACACGCAAATTGATTTAATGGTTTTCAAGTTTGGCAAAAACAAGACTGCAGTGCCCTTTTTAACATTTCTAGAATTTTTATTTCTCTCAAAGATATTTAAATAAGTTCACTTATTTGACTATTTTCAAAATTTTATCATAACAACAACAAAAATGTATATAATAAAATCAAAGTAAAACCAAGGAATTGTACGTACTTTGATCTTACATCTTGCAATTCGAAATTAAGCTTTATTTGAGTATATAGTAGGTATTTCTCTGTTCTCTCTTGTATCAATTATTAATTATTATTCTATATAAATATTCAGATTTTTAAAATACAGTATTTTTTATTTCTTCAACATTTCATACTAGAAAAATAAAAAAATATTATCTGGTACATATTATTAAAAGAGGGCGTAGAGACAAATTATAAAAAAACTCTTTTCAATAATTGGAGGGAGGGGACGCTTCAAATGATCTTTGCATCACACATTGTATAACAATATATTGGGTAACAAAAATCGATTAAAAAATTAGGAACCATTTTATGCTTGGCTCATTTATGAAAAAATACCCATAAACAGATATCCTAACTAGCAATGGATGCCACTTAAGGAACAAATAATGATTTGATGGTGCGATCAAGTGCAAAAAACTGCAACTACAATATAAAAATCATAAATCTCCTTATTTGCATTGGAAATAAAGTTTTCAGCATCAGCAGTGAGATTGCAGCCACTGCATAAAAACTGACCAACTCGTGCAGATTTATAACTATATAAAGCGGGGTGTTTTGCTCTTATTGTCGGAAGTAAAAACGAAAGATTGTAGAGATTCTTTTGTGTTGAGGACGACTACGATAAGCCTTTCTTGTCTTGGCCTTTTCTTGTCTCATTGCACACCGTTTGCGTAAAGTAAACCACTTTGAAGAAATTGTTATCTGTTGTTTTTATTTAAATCTAGCCACAGCGACGCCGAAACTGCGACAAAAGACGCCCAACTTGAGACTTTGTTGTGTAAATAAATCTCCAAGGGAACAAACAACAAACAATCGATAAGAAAAAATTCACCAACGAATGATTTTAATTTTTTAATTCCGGCTTACACGACCTAGTTAATGAAATGAAAATAAGCTCATGCAAAGACGTATATTTTTCCCTGATATAGCAAATTTTTATTCATATTATGTTTCAGTTAAATTGTAAAAAGAGAAATGACTCCTTAGAGAGTAAACAAATTATCTCCAAGAGTTTTTTTTTTTATAACAAATCACAACTTAACTTAAACATGTTTAATAAGCCGAAATTTGAAGTTTGGAATTGAAAATTTTAAAAATTTAATTATTTAACAAAGTTATAATTCTAACAAAAATTGTAGCTTGATAATGGCCAGAACATTTGTCGAAACGTGGCATGAATAAATAAATATTTCTATTTACAATAAAGCCAGTAATTCAGTGAACAACGAATTTATTTCAAATTTCCAATTCCTAAATTTATTTCTTATTGCAAATATAATTTGTTTAATTATATACCTACAGATAAACCTATCGTATCACCTAAAATATATCCAAATCCAAATGTAAAAAGTCATTTACAAATATGTTTCCATTGGCTTCTTTGAATTCTAATGAAAATATGTGCTGGTTATGTACCAATGTTGATTAAAAGGTAAAACTTTTTTTGTTCGCCTCGTTTTCCTTTTCATATTGGTTTTGGAATTTTTTCAAACTCAAAATAACACAAAACAAATTGGAATATTCGTTCATCTTTATCATTGTAAACGTAATGTATTACAACATACGAAAAGACAATTTTTTTCCAATTATGATTAACTATTAATTATTATATGCTTCCAATGCTATAATTAAAAAGTAATATACATTTAACTTGAATTTATAGTTGCCATCTGAATTTAATTTGCTACTTGGATTTAATATTTGTCACTTGAAATAATTATTTTCCACTTTGTAATATCTGTCACTTGAAGTTAACATTTGCCATTGGGATTTAATAATTGCTAGACGGATTTAATATTTTCCAATTAGATTTAATATTAGCTACTTAGATTTATACTACTTAGATGTTATACTTCGATTTAATACTTTTACTTGGATTTAATATATCAAGGGCATATATATTAGGTTCTTTATTTAGTGAGACTTAAGAAAGGTATAAAGGTTTTATTATTTAGTTTAATTTAATCAGAACAGGGTATTAAGTTTCTTTATTTAATTCAGTTCTATCAGAGTTTCTATCAAAACCGAGTAATTGGGACTCAAAAAGGGAATTCGATTTATTTAGTTTACTTTAATCAGAGTTTCTACCAAAACCGAGTATATGGGACTAAAGTGGTTATTAGGAATCCTTATTTGCTCATAGTTCAGTTAAATCAGAAATTAGCAGATATTAAATCCGAGTAGGTAGCAAAAAATATTAAACTCAAGTACCAACCAAGTGGCAAATTTTATTTAAAACTTGTATAATGTTTATACAATTGCACATATCTAAGCAAATTGATTACCTAACTATTATAGTAGCGTTCACAATTTATTAATGTTCTTGAATTAACAGTTTTGCATTTAAATTTATTTTTATAGCATTTAATTAACATCGTAATTTATTTAATATATGCATAAGTCAGCAGCAAGAATTATCGTAGAATTATTTTGCGAAAATTATTCCAATTGTTTAGCTAAATTACACCCCGAAGTTACAAACTGTAAGTGAGTAAAGTTTACAAAATTCAGCGACAGAATTTGCAGGTGAATTTCGAGTACAGAGTTTAATTACATAGAGATAATTATATCATGGCAGTAGGTTGAGTACAGCATGTTCTGTTATTAAATAAGTTACGTACCTGTGAACCAAAACAAAAGACGTGATTAAATTTCCACTCCGCAGTCTTCGTTTGTTATTTCGCAATTGTTTTTTCTGCGACAATACTACAATAATTGCACGAATTTTGTGTGGGTCGAAAACCCGAAATCTAATAAGACACTTGAAAATTACACTTTGGGGAATAATAACAAGGGAAAATTGAGCGTACTGTTAATGAACTTGCAGAAAATAATTCAAAGCACATGGCTGCCCCACCAGGGAAATACATAAATTTCAAATAAATTTGGATGATAACAATTTTCCGAACGTGCCTAGAAGACTCACATTCTAATCGAAATATTCATTGATTTTCCATATCTCATCCGAGCGTTTCCTATGAATATGAAATCAGACTGTAACGATCTTCTAACACAAGAAATTCAAATAATAATTTCATGAAATATGGATGTGATGCGTGTAACTTAGCTACGCATCATGTTATGATTGTTTTTGATCTTAAATTTAAATTTAAACGATAGACGTTGAGACCTCGCATAAGCGAGAATAATTTTCAGTTAATGAAAAGTAAATAGGCATGAAATTTATAGGTAGATATTTATAGCTATTAAACAAGAATATTATGCGATTTATAATATCGAAGATGTTGCTAAGCGACGAGGTGAAACCGAGTCACTTTAAATATAATTGAGAGGGCGAGAGGGGTTAAATCGCATATATTCGCGTTATATTCAAAGCTTCATCGTATCATCGACGAGGCGCGATGTTAAAACAAATCAACAATTTTATCTGTCAATTAGGTAGGTACTTGACAGTTTGCACAATTATGAAAGGTTTTGATGTTATTATGATTGTATCTAACGTGTTAAATTCGTAACTAATGTATTATAAGTATGTAACGAATTATATCGTTTATAATTAATAAATTATTATCAATAAATATTTCATATTAAAAAGTAATGTCATTTGATAATATGATAAAAGTTATAATAATTAACAAGTTAACTACAAAAATTTTACTAAGTTTAAAAATAGAGCTATAATAGTTATTTACTTTACAAGTGGGCAAAGTAAGGAATTACCCACGAGAGAAATCTTATATCTTATATAATTTTCTCGAGTGGGTCATTCCTTTTTGCCCACGTGTAAAGTATAACGTTTTATCCAACACCTCTTATAATAACTGCTTACATATTTTAAAAATATTAAGTTTCAACCTAAAACATCGTTTCTATGGTGACTTCCAACAAGCAAATTAACAATTTACCCACAAGTGGGTATAATTTTGATCAAAGCCACTTGTGGATAATTTTTTACTTTGCTTGTTTAAAATCACCATAGTTATGATCCTTTTATTAAGAGGTGTTGAATAAAGATTATTTAATAACATGGAAAAATTCTTGGAAAATCTAGAATATCGTATCATCTTTCTTTTTTTAATTCATAACTTCGCGCCAAATCATCGTAGGTACTCGAATATTTTAGGAACTTATATTAAAGGAACATGAATGAACTTTACGGTCTGTTGGGCAATTGTATCCACGATTTTTTTGGCACATCGTACGACCTGTCCTAAGTTTGACATTTTTTGACATCAGGAACATTTTATTTTCTTAGAGGGGAGGAGGGAGTCGATTTGAGTCGAATTGACTTGCATCACATTAAAAAGAAAACTTGTAACTTTTTAAAACTCAAAGATTTATCCAATTTCGACAAAATGCAACCGAGTTATGGCACTCTGAATATTTGCCATTTTTGATGTATTTTCAAGTGGTGCGTTTTTTTTCCTCGGGTGTATTTTCTCTGTTTAGGCAGTTTATGATTTAATTTGAATTATTTATTTATTTGGCAGTTTCCATTAGGGAATTTTTTGGTAGAATAATTAGGTTGGTGACAGAAATTATGTGCTCGACAGTTGATGAGTTTTGTTTGTTGCCTAAGGGCTTTGTGTATTATTTGCATTTGTTTTAAATTAATAAAATAAATTAAAATGTCAGATAAAATTCTTTTTAAATATAAATACAATAATAATTATGTATTAGAAGTAGGCAATTAAATTAAAATAATATTTTATTTAGTTTTAAAATTTAACGGAATCCTCTACGCCTGATGTTTATTCTTGACTGGTTTTATTTGTAATTACGTTACTAAGCAATAGGTCGTTATTTTGAATTTTATCTACGACCATTGAATAATAACTCTATTAATAAACGTTAATAAAGTAATTTTTTTTAAATTTCACTTTCTGGATTATAATAGTCCGAAATTGAGAAACCAATGTAAAATAAAATATAATGCAAAAATATAAATTAACCTACATTTTGCATCACAATATCACAAAGCGTAAACCGATATTTATTCCTATTAAATTATGGAAATGAGGCACTGACATTTACAGAAACATTCCGATGCTGAAATATTAAATTTTAATATGTAATATGTTGTTCAAATATTGTAACAATTTTAATTAGCAAACTTTATACCCAATATTGCTGTATCATTATACAATGATAACCATAACTAGACCAAATACTGATGTAAAAAGTAAAAGATATCGCAATAGCAGTTATAATGTAACTACATCCACAGGTTGCTTATCTCGCTCACGCGATCACGCTTTGCTCACGCACACGTTCACGCGTACGAAGTCTTTGTGAGAAATTGATCGCCCGGTTTTAATTTGGCACAACGCTGACAGATCCGGACTAAGGGGGAGCAATTAATGTCAAACATTGTCGCAGAGAAAAATACAAGATTTCATGAATTTAATTATACGCCGGAAAACGGATGCAAAATAGAGAACCTGCTGACAGTATTAAAAGCCGATAAAGCTTGGTCTGTATTAGGGATTGTACACCGATAAACTGGTTTACCGATTTACCGGTAAATATCGTAAAATTCCTTCGAAAAAATGCCGGTAAATCGTAATTATTTAGGTACCGATAATTCGCGACACAAATAACAGCCAATAGCTTGAGGAACTTAACTGTATTTAATAAGAGGAAACTTTAGTGTCATTTGTCAGTTTTAAATTAAATTCAAAATTGGGTAAACTGTCATATTGAGTGTAAATAATCAATTCATAAGGTAAATAATACATATTTATTAATGTTAAATACAAATTTAGTAAATATATCAAATTTCTATTGTAAAAAGAATTGAAAAATAGAGCGGCGGTGTCATTGCGATTTTCTTACCGAATATGCACTCGTATATTCATGTCCAGGAAATTTTTTATCGTACATTGAAACAACGCAATTAGCTCTCGTGTAACACTCGAGCTAATTAAGATGTTGTTGGAAAGCACTCCGGAAAAAATTAATGCACATGTGATATTATACGGTTGGTATGAAAATATCCATGTTTCACGTTAAAATAAATTCACTGTATTTTTTTAATAATTAACAGTTATTAAGAGGTGTTGGATAAAACGTTATACTTTCACACGTGGGCAAAAAGGAATTCTTAACCCACTAGAGAAAATTATCTCACTCAGCCTTCGGCCTCGTGAATTATTATTTTTTCTCTCGTAGTATTTATGTTAAAAATTCCGTTTTCTGGATGTGTGCTGGCCACATTAAATTTTATTAATCTATCAAAAATGATAAATTACTATACTAATACCAACTTAAATTTTTTATCTTTTAATAATTAACACATTTTTATTTTTTTTCTTTAAAAATTTAAATATCAAATTTGCTCAAAAAATATTCAAGCTTTTCATTGTTAACAAAGTATCGAGCAAATCGTTTTCATTGAGTGAAACTTACGCATTGTAAAAAATTTCAAAACCCGCGGTAATACGGTACATGCGTGTTTCTATTAAAAACAGCCCTGTTCTATTTATATTACATCTACATCCTAAAAAACTGGATTAACAAAACACACTTTTTATTTAGATATTATGACGTTAATATCATCTACACCTACACATAATCATACATAAACGAAAATGAATATACCAGTCTCTCAGACTTATTATATAACAAAATTAAAAGAATTTGATATGCCATGCAAAAATTAGTGATTTTTTTAATACTACTAACGCGCAGAAATAATTAATGCATTAATAAACAATCAGAATAAATATGATAATTAACATGTTTATTAATTAATAACAATATCATAGATAAACATTATTTTCAAAAATAATTTTCAATATTCCATGTAAATAAAGTGTTATTAATTACATATCATCGGCTTTTCAATATGTCCAATAATATATCAATATCAAGCAACCAAAATTTCTACTAAATATTACAATAACTACCAAGCCACATAATATGCAAAAATAGATTTTCGTTACAAGTCTTCCCGTTGTCTTACAACGGGTGAGGTGCCGGTAGGGTTGCCAACTCTGAATTTTCCTAAAATCGTACAAGCCAATTTAACAAATTGTTAAAAAATTTAAATTAACGCTTTAATAAAAACCAAGCTATTTGTTTTGCACAGCGTACTTGCCATACCAGTTGGCTTAAACAACTGGACGGAGGTTGGCGTTGACTCTCAGTCGCTAATAAGCAAGGTTCGGAATTTGTATTCAACTGTTGGACTTTGTCAAATAATTGATTACCAGAAAAGCGTACATTACTACAATTTCTTTATAAGCGTGCGTATACATATAACGTGCACATTTATATTTTATTACAAAAACGCTACAAAAGCGCACAGTTGGCAACCCTAGATGCCGGCCTCTCGGTGGAGATGGGGTGGTACAAGAAATAGGGGGCGCCACGCAATTCCTGAAGTGTCGCTCATTGCGTTGGTTGTAAGACAGAATTGACCTGAAAACTTCCAATAGAAGCTTTAGGAAATTAAATTCTGCATCTAAATCAGTAATTAAATTTTATTTTACACGTTTATTCGTGTTTAAAATTTTATAAATATTGCTCATTTGTAGTGATAGCCATGGAATTGAAACAAAATTACAAACAAATGAATGCTGTTTTAACTGCCAGAGGTATTAATATTAAATCAATACAAATGAGCAATATTTATAAAATTTTAAACACGAATATTTTGGCAAATAAACCTGTATGGCCAGCTTTTTGGTCCATACCCGTATATTACATAAGATGTACAGTAAATCCTTACAACCGTAACTAAGCATTTACTATTATTGCAAATTGTTTTTAATGGCTTACTTAGACATAAATGGTCGTAGATAAAAATTGCTTATGTAGGTATACGATATTTCACCAATATTTGTATATGTTCTCGAGTTAGTGAGTAAATAAGGCAAAAGTTTCCTGAGGTAAACTTGGTTAAAAATGTATAATATCGCTTGTAAACTATAATAATTTCTGTTTGAGAACCGATGTTACAAGTTTGTCTTCTTGTGTCATTTTTCTCCTGCACCTGTGGCCAATGTGATCGTCTTTCTTGAGAACTTTATTACAGAAATTCTGAAAACCGAGCTCACAAAAACCGGCTATTCTCCCAGGCTTTGCTTAAGAATATATTGCATTTTTCATGAAAGGATAAAAACGTTCCCATGTTGTGCTGACTTGTGTCAATCAAGATTTGAAGGATTTTTCAGTAATAAACTGTGAGCTTTTAAGGTGAATCAGAACGATTGTATATTTATTTTTAAAACAAAATATGATTGTTGTTGTAAATTAAATTTACTCGCATTGTGCCTAATTTTAAAGAAATTATAACTTGACAATATTTTATTTATTTCCATTACTTGTTACATAAATTGCTATTCATAAAAGTTTTAATACAAATTAAGTAAATATGGCTATGATGACCACATATTGAAATATAGATACTTATTTCAATCAAGGATATTCCTTTGGTAAATAAATAAAATCTTTTAAAATTATTGCAACACTCTGAAATGTTTTCTTTTAGGGAACAGTATATACTTGCGTAAAAAATTATAATTTGTAGTCAATTGTTTAAACATAATTACATCTAGATGTACAAGGTGATCCAAGCAATTGACTCCAAATTATAATTTTTTGAAGACCAAAACGGTATGTTAACCTTATTTTATAGTTCTGATACTTGTTTGTTTGTAAGAATATTGTAATAAGATACCATTTCCAGCTCTGAAGAAGTTTTTAAACAAAACGAAACGTTAGCCGTACTTCGTATTTTTTCTGCTACATCCAGTCCACTTCCCGACTATTAAGATCATTTTATTAAACGTTGAACACTATACAAATTCCGTTTTTCTCTAAGTTGTGCCTAAATGAAGTTATTAGTTAACTAAGAATGCCTGTCTGTGTGAAATATAATACTCTGCCACCTTAAAATTTTGTACAATATGCGTCAACTAGCCCAAATGTTTCACTTTAGTACATTCACATAAGAAATATTTCATTTGTATTTGCGGTATTCGGCTAAGGGGCATCTTTTTGGTGTATCTAATTTTCCCGAAAATTTCCAACGTCTCGAACGTGTCGTCAAAGCTGCTTACTGAGCGAAAAATCGCTAAATTGTTTGTCGCGTCTCTTGTTTCTTTCTCGCGTCACCAGGCAACTCGATGTGCAATGTTCGGTGTCGTGTACTACGATATATCATCCTGTCAAGGAAGTGTTAATTGTCATTGCCCGACAAAAAGTTATTATAAGTTAAACAAACTTTATCTGGTGGCTAAATTGTAAATTTATAAAGCACGTCATAATTATGTTGTTTATGTTATATTATATTTTACAGGCACGATTAATAATAAATTGCTTTATATAACAAGTCAATGTTAACATGATATAGACGTTTCAAATCCATATAGGAGTGATGTCATATCAGATAAATTATATCTCTTTCTTACACATTTGACTCGTATAAATCTATACGCATATAAAATCTTGATTCATACGAATAATTTGCTTGTTTTTTATGACGTCACTCCTACATGGATTTGAAACGTCTATAACTATATTCATTCATATATTCAAAATTCATCAGCAGAAAATCAACATGCATAAACAAAAAATAAAATAATAGATATTTTACAGAAAAATGAGAAATAAATTATAAAATTTTATGGTGATCTTACACAAAAAAATGCTACTACTTTTCCTAATAGCTACAGGCGCGGATACAAGAATCCTAAAGTTAGATCTTAAAATCGAATACCTACTATTCCAATTTCTACTTAAATGAATACTATTTTAACTTACGTGGAAGTAAAAATTAAGTTTTAATTTATTTTTACACATAAAAAAGAGTGTTATTCAAATCCGAAATTTCATATAAAGGCGTTTGACCTTGAACTAAAAAAAAATTGCCTGCGGCGCTATTCTGCCATTCCATTTTTCTAAATTACCCCCCCTAAGAACATCACCTGGATCCGCCCTTGAATAGCTAAGGCACTTATTCGTTGTCTGGCAACGATCTTTTATTGTGGATTTTAAAGAATCGAGTTTATCGTAGAATAAACTGTCCAAAAATTGGTAACAAAGATAAAAGTTGAAACAAAAGTTTATGTAGAATGGAAACCCGAGTAATATGATTATATTATTTGAAACTATTTATCTTCACGTGTCAAATTAAAACAGCTATTTGTAAAATAATACATTCGTTATATTATTGCTTTCAGTAAGTAATGTCAAATTAAAACAGCTTTATCTACGACCATTAAACAAGAATAAAACATTTATTATAGGTACCAGATTCAGTTATGTTATATTACTTACTATAGTGACTTGTTAAAAATAATCAACTAGCTATTTGACCCAATAAAACTTTTTGTTTTATGGTAGTCAAAATAAATGAAACCCTCCAACAGCCTTCTAAATTTTGCCTGAATTTTAATCATGTTTGCGAGTTGCTAGTAAACGTACAATAAACATTTTTCACCGGATTTTTTCGGATTAAAATAATTTATGCGCACTTATTTTTTCGGCGAAAATCTGCCGTACTTTGTTCAGAATTAATTGAGTCTCGCGTTTTTGTAAATTCTTGCGTAAAAAACTTGCAAATTTTATTCATACCTTCGTACATTTACATGGTTAATTAAAAAACGGAGAATAAAAAGATTCCTCTTTAGTGTGTCAACAACTTTATACCTTAGTAATTTAATTAATAAATCACTAGGTATACATTTCAAATTCTCCAACTTTCAGCGTTTTAATGAGTCTAAATGTAGACTACGGTATTTATATAAAATTTAAACTTTTGCACACAAAGACTACGTGCGCGTTTTCACGAGCAACATTTCTGCACCAGCAATTTTTAACTTTAAAATAACACTACAAAGAAATAACACTTGAGAAATTGCAGTTATACTACATTACGTCAAAAACTTTTTAAAGTTTATTTAAGACAAATATAATGCAGTTGTTCTTTGGCATGGCATAACACGCAAACTGTATTGTTATATCAGTAATAAAGTCTGTATTTTATGACGCTTACCTTTTGAATATTGATGTACTGCTTTGAATATTTGGCGGAGGTTCTATCGATTGATTTATGTTGTGTACATCTGAAAGCAAACAAATTATTACTAACACATTTTTGGCTGTGAGTTCTTGTCAACCCCTTTTTAACATAAAAGAAAATACAGAGACAACCAAATACAAAATTTATTACCACATTTGTTCCGGTATAAAAATATCATTCTTTATCTCACAAAACGTCATATAAAATTCTATGTTTTCTGAATTTACGGATGACTTTATTCGATTCTGGAGATAAATCGAATCATATTTTAGTAGTACTTATGAGTTATCATACAACGCAAAACTGAACGATTTTTATTTTTGAAAGATATATTTGTTTATTTCATAATGTATCTGTTCGAAATTGATTCAGTATTTAATTTGGAGAGAAGCGTTTTCAGATATCCGGTCCAACGTTCGTTGGTTGATATCCGGTGTTACTGACGTCGTTATTTATTGGTTAAACTAAAGCCTCATTCACATAAGCATTTAGTTTTAAGGTTTACATTTATATTTACGTTTAAGAAAGTTTAAATTCATATATCTAAATACGAGTATTCACACTTCTCACTTTCAAGCACTGTGAATGCTCATATTTAGTTAGACGTATTCAAACTTTCTTAAACGTAAACATAAATCTAAACCTTAAAACTAAATGCTTATGTGAATACAGCTTAAGTGTTGAGGCTATCGACCAGTGGCGTATCATCTTGTATTACAAATGATATGAAACTTAAATAAAAATATTTCTCAAAAACAAACAACCAAATATCAGAAATATTTGTTACTGTATTTCATTCCTTGGTGAAAGAAATTAATAATTTAATACATTTAGGCGTTTCAGTACAATATTTAAGCATTTTTAAAAGTTTCATATAATTGGCACGTTCAACATGTAAGTATATGAATAAATATAAGAAAACCAATTTTAAATTAAATTATTATCAAAACGCAATTTTGAAGTTTGTTTGTAATGTTTTTCATCATCCTACTTTTTTATGCAGTTATTATAATTATGATTAACTTAAACAAAATTCGTTGGATTTGTTTTAATGATAAAATTCAGTAAATTTCTTGTCAATTGATCATTAAATCGTCTAATTTCGATTAAAAATCTGCTGTGGCCACCACACGACCTCTCGCCTAATTCTGCTTGTTGTACTAATCTAATAAATAGTTTTGCTTACATTTTAATAGTTTTATGTTCATGTAATATGTAAACGATAATGTAAACCAATATGCAAGCAAAATATGTCAACTGTACTGTCACTGTCATAATAATTCAAATTTTATGTAGAAACAAATTTCATATCATGGACAACAAGATACTGGAATTTCAAAAAAATAGAATATTAATTGTACTTTATTTTATTGTTAAATACTTCCAGATTCAGCAATTTGTATATATAATTAACTGTACACATAGATAATCACAATTTCTTTTATTTTTAATTGCAAAAATTGTCATAAATAAATAATGTACCAATATATTTAAGGAAAACTTTTCCAAACTTCTAAAAGTACTACTTCCGGTTTGCGGATTTCTACCAAAATCTTATCCGGTGTTAAGATACTTATTAAAACCTTAAATATGAAATTTGGTTATAAACGGTTTGATACTTTTTAAGTTATCGTGGACGAAAAATCGATGGTTCATACAAACGCACACACACACACACACGCACACACACACAGACATCATCGTGAAAATAGTAATTTCGTATTCTAGAGACCCTGAAACGTGCTTATCCACCAAAAACTCATACTCGAAAATTTTGACCCATTACAATACCTCTCTTATAGAATATGAGGCGAGAGGTAAAAATACATTTGAAAAATATCGTAGTTTCGTTTAGTTTTTTTGCAGTTTAAAAGTTTAAAACAGTATAATTTTGTTATTTCTTTATTATCAATTCACTCAACAGGTTAAAAATATCCCAATTACAGAGGAATTTTATAGAAAAATAACAAAAATATAAAATGCTACAGACAAATGCAGAACATTATTTAAACTATCTTAGAAGTAGTTATGTAAATGATGCATAACTTATATTAGAAATTTTGTATCTCATATCGTCTCCTCTCTTGAAGGTAGCATTTTTAAGACTTATTATTTTGTGAAATCATAATATTATAAAATATAATTTTATAGCGTAGTTAACTATAGTTTATTAGAAGTTAACCGAACTACTTATCAATTCTAATAAGCAGAACTGACACTTTTATATATTATGCAAAGGTATTTTGTTTGCTTATAGTACGTACTACAATACTAGCTTGATATCTGGACGAATCATGCATTATAGTTATTTTTTACCGACGAAAAAAAAGTGTTTAATTATTCACAAGCGACGAAGGAGCGAGTGAATTATTTTTCTTAAGTCTGATAATATAATTTTATCGTCGTGTAGGTATACAATTATATATTTTTCTATAGCTGATGTTAAAGAAAAAATATAAGAAAACCAATTTCAAATTAAATTTTTATCAAAACGCAATTTTGGAGTTTGTTTGTAATATTTTTCATCATCCTACTTTTTTACATGCAGAGACGTGTGAAAACTCATTTGAAGAAAAAATATAAAAACAATTGTTAATTTTACTGTATTTACTCAAATTTTATTTTATGTACTCAAATTTTACTTTATCTACTCTAATTTTACTTTATCTATCCTTGCAGTTAAAGTGTTAATTTATCGATTCAAAATAGTCGAAAAAATAGCACTTTAACACTCCGGAAAAAAAAATACATAAATTCATATTCTAACATGCTGGAAGTATAAATATTTTAAAATCTGTCAATATTGTGTATTCTGTAGATATTATGTTAAAATAATTTTATATCGTCTGTATACACTGTAATAGCGTTTTTTTTTTTAAATTTCGAAAAGTTAACTATTCCAAGTTTATGAAGTCATCGTTACAAACGCTACTAAGCGTAGTTAATTGTAGTATTTATCGCCTTATACCTAAAATTGTTAAATCAAGAATGAAAATTGACGGATATAACTAAATTATTTTTTATCTTGTACCTAATAGCATTTAAGTATTAACTAATAACCGGAGTAAAATAAGAAAGTCAAGTTTATACAATATTTGATTTTATAGTAATAATAGAAGTTTCTGTATAGAAATAATTTTTAAGAAAATGTACCTCAAAGCTATATACACATGGTGTATCGCCTGTCAAATAATGGTGCCGATAAAATTTAATCTGTAATGAATTTTGGAAAAGAAGAATTTGCAATTCATAATAGCTTTCAACCAGTGAATTACTTTTTCTCCAGGATTCAAAAGCATGACAGAATCCTCAAAGTATCCAATTGTGAACAGAGCTTTATAGGTTGGATTCTAATCTACATATTTTAGGCTTTGTAAGTAAATGTAAAAGATTATGTATTGTATGTGTGGGTATAATAATATTTCTTTTACAAATTCAGTATGCTCTCGAACGCATGACCATGTTTATGTTACGCCACTGGAATCGAAAATTCATTGGTTGTGTAAATTGAATTCGAGACAGGTTTAAATAATGTCCTGGTCCTGGCCATTCGTTTCTTATTTGTACCACAACCCTGAAGGCCCGTGTCCTTTAGTTTATCTTGTATAATTAAAATAGAGGTAAGCGGTTAAGGTTACCTTAAAGGATAAAGGATAGTAACGCTTTGTGAATTTGAAACGTGTAGTCCTTCCTCTCTTCTCTATATACTTACAAAACAGAGCTTATTGATAACGAAATTTCAAGTATTTTATAATGATGCCCTATTCAATTCCGAAATTAATAAATTGATTAAATTTCACAATTTCTATAGACTGGGATGAATAATATCTGCTAAATTGAATCTTGAACAAGAAATTAATGACGGGAATAAAAAACTGTTATTGAAATTTGATACGAAGATTAATTAATTAATGGAGCTTCTTTCTGCAATTTTTAAACTTACAAACATCCATTTACAAGAAGGAAAAAATAATGAGTATACCAGTCACTGTAGTTACTATTATGTGTTTTTATTCATAAAGTCGGCGTTTTGGTCAAAATGAGACCTTCTTCGGTCAACATAAGTTTTCATTATTCACATAAGCATATATTTTTAAGAGGAACGGTTACTGCACTACCAAAATTTATCGGTCCGGGTCGGTTATTATCAAAAGAGTCAATTTCTTAGAATTTTAATAAGTGTAGGTACTCAATACGACCCTAGCTTGGAGGTGGAGCTAAATTGAAATTCGAATATTTATTCAAATATTTACACTGTCTGACCTTATTTTGTGTCAAATTTTGTTCTGTGACATTTCTGTATTGAAATTTCAAAACATAATATACTTTGAAATGAATAACAAAATTGCCAATGTTTATAACGCCTAACAAATCAAGCAAAAATTTAAAATTGTAATACACAAATGTCATACAAACAACCTTCCTCTACAAATTAAAAAAAATAAATATTTTAAAATGTTAATATTTAGATTAGATATGATGGTGAAAACGAAATCTTGTTAAATATAAATTCATATAACTAAACACGAGCATTCACACTTCTCAATTTCAAGTACTGTGAATGTTCGTATTTAGTTACATACATTTAAACTTTCTTAAACGTAAACTAAATTTAAAGGATTGAAGTCAATGGGTTGCAGTCAAAAAAGATATATTACTTATTTATCACAATTTGTAATGCAATCATTAAAGATTTTTTGAAATTAAACACATTAAAATAATTATACAATAATATACAATTATAGTCAAAATGTACAACAGAAATCATCCAATACTACGGAAATACCGTTATTTGCAATAACTAAAAAAAATTTCTAACAAGTAATAAGTTGTCTTACTTTGTCTATATTACTCAGTAATCCTTCAATCATTTTAATAAAACTCCCAGTCAAGTAAATTCCTACTAAATTCTTATGAGAATGAGGCTTTACATTTACAAGAATTATTTGTAATTTATGTTGTGACAATATTATGCGAATTTCATTTATCCTGAAGAAGGTCTCAATTTAGACCGAAACTTCGACTTCATGATTAAATACACTCAGTAACTACCAAGTTTACTATAGCCATGATGTAATACGGGAAAATATATAAATGAAATTTATGTGTTTGTTATTACAAGGCGCGCAGGTAGTTTAGTGTTAAATAAACAGTGCAGGGAGCGCTAACGCGCGGTAATTCTATGATCAGTGAAATGCACTAACTTCCGCGCTTTGTGTGTGAAAAGCTTCACACGTGAGTTCATCGCCTGTAATTACAAATATGCGAGGCGGGGCACCCAAGCGTCCAATATCCACAGAATTACACTATTGATTGTTTGACTTTTACACATAAAAATAACACACATTCTTTGAATCTCCGAGTAATTTTCTACTTGTTTACATTCCAGTTTTCTGTATTTCAAAACATCAATTAATGAAAACTCATAATGAAAAAACTTTTTAAAATATTTGAAAAATGTACGTATATGCGGGTTTTTTATATGACCGAGATTACCAACGTACCATGCGTATACTACTATTTCTAGATTAATGCAAAATAGCCTAAAACTGGAAATAATGGAATGGGTTTTTGTTTTACAAAAAATAATTATACTATTTTTGTTTCATATTATGAATTCGTGGGTATTCATATTTTTTTACCATGTAGTTTTTCATCTTATACAGGTTGGTGGAGGTGAAATGCGAACATAGGGAAATATATGACAATAGAGTTATCATGCTAGGCATCTTGATATACGTGGAAAAAGTACTGTCAATGTCAAAGTAGCTGTCATATTATTGAAATTTTTATTTTCTTGAAAATATTTTCTTTGCATAATAATGTATGTGTACGAGCAGAACGAGAAAGTTTAAATGCACTTTTAGATTTTATTATTATTTCTGTTATTGATTACTCTTTTTGCCACACAAATTCATATTACTTCGTTTTGTGACACAACTACAAAATATATCAAGATACCTGGCATGAAAGTTCGATTGTCATGTATGTTCCCTATGTTCGCATTTCACCTCCACCAAACTGTATATCACTTTTCAGTTCTATTAGCTTATTGTACTCTAACTTAATATTTCCGTTTAAAATACAGAATGTTTCACAACTTCTAGTAAATAATTAAATGGTTTTTTTGAAATTTGCAAAATTAATTACGCTATCACTTATCTAATGTTGTAGTATAAATAACAAATCAATTGTGGGAATTAAAGTGTAATAAAACCAATGGCACTAAAATGTATACTTTATTTAGAGTGAAATTTATTTTTTGAATTTACATCTTTTAGTACCTGCCAATTAATTGTTTACAATAGAAGTTACGAAACACATGTATAATCACACTTTTAAACAAAAATATCACTGAATGAAGGTTTTTTCGACTGGTGAAATGTAAGGAAATTGGATTTGCGCTCATATTTACCAATCCCTTTTTACCACCGTCCCTTTTTTACCACCGTAATTCTTTTACCAATTCATTTTTTACCAACATAATACTTTTACCAATCCATTTTTTACCACCGTCCCTTTTTACCACTAATTCTTTTTTACCACCAACGTATTTACCAACGTATTCTTTTACCAATCCATTTTTACCACCGTCTCTATTTTTACCACTAATTCTTTTTACTACCAACATATTTACCAACGTGTTTTTTTACCAATCCATTTTTACCACCGTCTCATTTTTAACAAAGCTAACAAAACCGTACTAGAGCCCCACAAACTCGGTTTTGATATTTACTACACTAACAAAACCGTACTATAGCCCCACAAACTATTAATGGTAAAACGGAATAGCGGTAAAAAAGTATGGTGGTAAAAGTTGTAATCGTAAAAACGGATGGTAAAAATGTATTAGTGGTAAAACGAAATAGCGGTAAACAGTATAGTGGTACAAATGCAGAGGTAAAAGTTAGAGTGGTAAAAATTGAGTGGTAAAAAATGGGTTAACGGTAAAACAGGATAGCGGTAAAAAAGAATGGTGGTAAAAATGCTGTGGTAAAAGTTGGAGTGGTAAAAATAGAATGGTAAATATGTAGCACAACGAGGAAATTGATTTAATCAGGAATGCAGTCTTAAAGGAAAAAAATATTTTTCTATTATACCGACGTTTCGGCACACTCTAGTGCCTTCCTCAGGGTTAATTATCTACATAACAAAAATGTATAAATTGTAGATCAGTCAAAAAAGTAAGTAAAACACGTTTAATGTTGAAGAACATCAGGACAACTGCCTAAGAAAATTTCTTTAAGACTGCATCCTGATTAAATCAATTTTCTTAAAAATATCAATCACTGTAAAATGTATTTTTACACCGCACCATGAATAGTAGTAGCTTTGGAAAACAATAAAACTATCTGAGCATTGGAGCAAACACGATATCTTGCTCGTGCTCTCAGTGTACTCTAGGATATATACTACTATCGGTTTTAAAATGTATGAGCGAATCGGGATATGCGCCTGGAAAAAACATTGGAAATTCATTCTGATTTTCTTAAGCACGAGGCTCATGAATTCAAAATCAGACGTCGAAATTCTTTCATCGACTGATTAGAAAGAAGAAAGAACTTCTGCCCCCTTCCCCTGCCCTGCCTTGCCGTCATCATCGTACTTGATGAGTTCTAACCTTTCAACCGAAAAATTTACCTGAGAATTGAAAATTAAGTAGAATTTTACGTTCTTGTTTCTCAAAGTTTTTATTTCTTTTCTGCTACTTACAGACATTTATACAGACAAGATTTATAAAATGACACATGAAAAGAAAAGAAATTAAATGAGCGATAAAATTAAACTTGTACCCCGGCAACCAAAAGACTTAAAACAGTGCTTGAATTTGTTGATTGAATTCAGAAGGCTAAGGAAGGCTCAGGGTTATTTTATAGAAATGTTCTAAAGATGAGTTCATGAAACTATTATAATTAGTTATTTTTCATACAAAACATTTTTTTTATAATAAAGAACAATAATTCAGCAGACTCGTTTATGTTTGCCAATTTGGCTGAATTCAATAACTTATTATATTATATACCTATACAAGGTGTTTCATAACTTCAGGTACATACGTTAAGGGTATATGTTGTTTGATATGCAGATTACGAATAAAAAATAATTTTTCTTAAAATCTCAAAATTAATTTCCATGTCTCCCAGTCAAAAATTTTTCGTAGCCACTGCCACTGGGTGGAATAATTATTGTTTCATTGAAAATAATTAAATTTAGTTTGTTATTTTATTAGTATTATGTAATTTAAGATGTTCATTACCTACTTCTATTGTTCGTATTTAATAGGAAAACGAATCCAGTGCAGCTACAAAAAATGTTTTAGGTAAACAACCCTTAATTTTTCGAATTTAAAAAAAATTCTTTTAGATTCGTAATCAGCATATCAAACAACATATACCATTAACGTATGTACTCGAAGTTATGAAACATCCTGTATAGTCCTATTTTTTATCTGCGCAAGAATCCAACGAATCTACAGTGTCCTTTTCGAATACATATGTCTATACGAGTATTATCAACCGGAATATTTTAATCCGAATAACCCGGTATACGGATAATCCGGTATTCGTTAGTCAGAATCCAGACAAAACCGGAATCCGACATAATCTAGATAAAAATGAAGGTAGGTATCCACTGTATATCATAGTTATATAAAACAAAATGTTTCTAGAATTAATTTTTCTTTACACAAAAACTTATCCAGAGTATAAAATAAAACAACTACCTACACTAGATTCCTGCGAATATTGATTATATTTAAATACAAATTTTATTTAGATTTTATTTAGGAATTGGTCGATGGACGATGACAAACGCAAACAGAAATTGTGCGTACGGAATCCCGTCCGGATATCTTCCGAATATCGGATATCAGATGTTTTGAATACGAATTCGGATAACGGATTTTGGATTCCGGATAACGCACCACGGATTCTGGATAATTAATCTCGGATTCCGAATTCGAATTCAAATTTTTCCTTAATTTGACAGCCCTATTAATTAATATTTAATCCATATTTAATTTAAATTCATAAAATAATATCCCAAAAAGTAAAGATCAGATACAAGTAAATGTACGAACATACAAAATTTCCTCGAAAATATGATTATGGGAAATGAAAATGATCTACTGTTTATTATACATTATTAGACTTAATACGAGTATATTAGAAATTAAAAGAATGACCTTTCATAGCCAATGTCTTTAATAAGTTCGAAAGCCGGCGTATACAATTTCCGTCGTCTTACCTTGATATCAGAGTGTTTAGCTAGTATCAAATACCTGCCTCGTGCATTAATATTTGAAACGATTATGACAGTGGCAGTGGTATGAGGGCACTTAACATCGCGGCCTTGTGCACGCTAGCGCCCCTGCCGCTCCGCAGGAAGCAGGAGCACGTGACTGCATAGAGCGCAGCAGGCAGCAGGATGACAACATGGCCGCGGTCACTAACTAACCGCAAGTTTCCAGACTGCGGTATTGGAACTATTGGGGCGGACGACTAATTAAACTGTCTTACATACCGTGTACTGTACTACAGGGTAATTAGTAAATTGTTGCAATTAGCGCATAGTTTTAATTTAGATGGATTGCCCGGCACAGCTGAATAGTTTGCGCATTAAATAATTGTTGTTGGTATAGAATAGATACTAGTAGTACTCGAGCACAGACCAAGTACTCAAGTTACTCATTACTACGTAGGTACGAGGATCATTATCTGTAGCATAGACAAACTATACACAAATTTCTAAGGTCCGAATTTGGTATATTTATTATTAGTTAAATTTATTACTTTTGAAAAATATTTACTTGATATACTTTATTTACTACTATTTTCGTAAAACTGTTATCTTTTTTGTGAGTAATGTTATGTACCTATTACTCTCTAGTGACATACAGGGTGTTTCTATACCTCTGCACGCAACTGTAATAGGTTATAATAATTTGATATACTGATTACAGAAAAGAAAGATTTTTTTCAAAATTCGCAAAAATAAGGGTAGGGAAAATATTAGTTCCATTGGTTTGAACGTCCATTTAACTGTATATTTATTATATTATTTATAAAATAAAATTATTAATAGTATCAGACTATCTACAAATAGTCACTTTTTATATAATAATTAATAAATAAACAGTTAAATTGACTTGCAAACCAGTGGCACAAAAATTTACACTACTCTTATTTTCGCGAATTTTGAAAAAAATCTTTCTTTTCTGTAATCAGTCTATCAAATTATATAACCTATTAAAGTTGCGTGCAGAAGTATAGCAACATCCTGTATAAAAAACTATTTAAGTGGTTTTTCACCAAAGAAACATCTAGTCTTATGGTTTATAATTATGGAACTTCCTGTAAATATACTTTAAAATTATCCAAATAGTATAATTGCCTGTTTATAGAAGTCACGAATTGTAATTCAATTTTACTTTGTAAAAAAAATGCGGTGAAATAATAACTTGAAATATTAATCTTACATTGTTATTGTTGTTATTATTTTTTTTACATAAACAACGTAATTCGTTCGGTTTACTCTTACCCTTATTCAAAACATTGATTATGAAACAAGAACAATAATAATGTTAGCTTATATTCGCATTCTTGATAAAAAAATTTAATTTGGCTTAAGGCTGAATTACATTATACTTTTTTCCTCTAGATTCATGCTAGATTTCTAGTTATATTTCCATCCGAGATTCGTTCGAGTTTCATACTTTATTACCGAAATATTCATATTTACATTATACTACAAAAGGCTAGGAATTTCTCGGATGAAAGAATATAAAGAAAATATTTTAATATCTAACGACAATTTTATATAAATACGACAATATACGAGTACATATGTTCGGGAAAGGAAATGAAATTATTATTTTTTATCTACCTACACAGAGAGAAAGTAAAACGTGCAGCTGCTAATCCCTGAAAAATATCCTCCGATTTAAAGGTATCTGACCTTTTAAAAATATATCGCCTGCGACGCGTTTTTCTTCATAACACTATGACAATAAATAATGATGAGATCCAGACAGGCATTTTTTGTCTTGGCACTGTGGAAAGATTAATCCAACCCTGGTATGAGTGAGTACTTTTGAGGAAACTCGTATTTGTTACAAAAAAAAAAACTCAAGTATAGATAGGTACAAATTATTACAGTATTTAACATCATTATCACAAAGAATAGTAGGTGATATTATTTGTTATAATTTATAAAGTTGGTACAATTAAAATTTAGTGGTGGTATTCTGTATCTTTCTAAAGCTTGAATTACATTATACTTTTTTCGGCTAGAAACTTTGACAATTTTCATACTTAATTCTAGAATACTCACTTGGATAATGTAAATCAAGAAAATTTCGATCCAAGTTTCATACTAGAACTGTCCAATTTTCATATTACCAACCTTCTGTATATAACCTCAAAAATAATAAAGTTGAGTGACAGCTGAATCAAAAGTAAAAGTAAAGTATTGAACCGTAATGAGGTATAAATGAACTCCTGAAATAACAAAAACTCTTGTACAATTGTATGAAATGCAACCAGTACTTTACCAGGGTATTAAAAACTCAACAACTGACAATGACAATTACATTCTTTTAAATTTCAGTTGGCAGCAAGAACAAATTTTAAAACTAGATTCTAGCCGAATTAAGTATCTAAAAAAAAGTTCGTTTTTCTAGCCGAAAAAAGTATAATGTAATTCAAGCTTAACGCTACAGAATGGCAAAAAAACAAGATCGCATTATTGTTTATGTATGTCAATTTAATAGTTATTTGTATCACAAGGCCAGAAACTGACCTTTTGCAAGAGCGAGTATTTTTGACACGCCGAGCCACAGGCGAGGCTTGCAAATTACGAGCACTAGCATAAACAGTTTCTGGACGTGTAATACACAATATTTTATGTGCCGATTTCATTACAAAAATATAAAATGAATTTAATTAATTTGTATTTTATTATACATAACCTAAAAAATTGTGCACTGAATACTTGCATTAGAGCTTAAAATATATTTATTTCAGTTTCTATTAACGATTTACGTCTAAAATTTGTCAAAATCTTGTTAATTCTTGTATATAAAATATTCAACGCATATAATTGACATCTGCTTGACAACTGTAGTAATGGCAAGATGCCAACCTATAACTTCCGGTTGTTTGCCGGCCTAGGCTGGCAACAAAGAGTTTCTGGCGGATTTTGAGATATGGAAAACTAGCGATGCCGACCGGAGGCATATAAATTTATTTTTCAATAAAAATCATATTTACAGTTCTGGTTCTAGTGTTACAGCACAAAAATAATAGATTACAAAATACCATTTTAATTATTAAATAATTAAATATGCATTATCGGTACCTACTTCAATTATTATACTCATTTGATACTAAATTGATCATAATAATTGGATACAGTTATTCATTAGATTGTTATTGCTAATACAGATAATTAATAGGTAAATTTGTTGGTAAATAATACAGTAGCAAATAAATAGATAGATATTTTGTATAAACTGTATTTAAAAATTAGTTTTTCGGAACACTGTAAGTTATTAGTATTAAATAACAAAAACAGTTAATCAATGTTATAAAGTTAAAAGTTATAAAAAATTGGTAAATGCATGAATGTGTATTTTTTTGTTTTACGGAGTACAGGCGAACCGTTTTCAGGAAAATGACGCGATTTTCTATATACATATAGGATATCCCAGTAAAAGCGCCGGATTTAAATTTCGTGCCATTTTTATTTCATAAAATTTGCAGCACTAAAAATTTAATATATGGGTCATTAATCAACCTTGCGATTAGTAAATATACTATATACTATTAAAATTTTCAAAACATATTGAGAAAAACTTGATGAGTGTAAAACGAACAAAAATATTTTTCTACTTGGCAATTTATTGATGATGTACTGAAGGTCAACTTTATCATTTTATTGGTGAATAAATATGTTCCATAATTTGCCTTTAGATCGAAAATATTCTAACAAAACGTGTTTGAAAAAAGGAGATCGTCGTTACAAATAAATAATTTCACAATATATGAACACAGTCTCGTAGTGCATCTATTCATCTTCAATATTCAGTTTATAAAACATGTCGACTTTTACTTATTTCTCCAAAAATTAAAATAACCTATATCTACATTGACAGTTTTTCTGAAACACTTTCCATTACATCACAGCAATATTTACCTGTTCCTTTATAATGTAATAAAAAGCTTACGTGTTCTTTATATCTTACACATATATTTTTATGCTACTATATAACGCACAAACTATTAAATTTCAAAAACAGTATTCAGTGACAGCAAGTGACAGAATGAATTCGTATACATAGTGACCAGCAGTGACACCTAGGAATAACACCAGTGTACTGATTACAACTTCTGACCGGGGTTGGCAATGAAAAACGTAGCCAGTCGGTAAACTTAATTATTCTTTAACCGTGGTACCTACTCAGAATCAATGAGTAGAATTTCTGCGCATGTAGGTACTCTTTGCTAGTCAAGTATTTGTACAAATCAAATTGCTAGAACCAAACGTTACAGGGCATAAAATGGCCCTTCTACAATTAAATACTTGTGTGACAAAGCCCCGAATCGTTTGAAATGGGTTCTAGAATTTTGCGGTCCGATGTCAAGTAATTTGCATTTCATTTCGTTTCATGAGCTGGAGCACCTTGACTTCTACACGACACCACAAAACGTCCGACTTTACACAACCCCTGGAGACCTTCCCAAACTCAATACATATTATTTTTCTGCCTGTCTACTTGTAGAATTTTCTACGATAAAGATTTCTCGGCTCTCTAAACACGTTAAGCTTAAGAATTTATTTATATTCTGATGAAACACCCAATAGCGTGTTGAATACTTATTAATTTTATTATATGTATCGGAAATGTTTTACATAATCTACATAAATCTGAATATTTATCGCCAAAATCGGGGTATAAATAAATAAATATTTCGTCACAAGAAAAGCCACAAATAACAATATTTATTAATGACTACGGCTCACATATTACATTACAAATCTTTTGATATTTTTGTACAATTTGTTTAACTACGACCATGACCAATGACGGAGATATTACAAAATATCGATTATATTAATGTTCTTTGAAGTTTTTACATAATATGGCACGAATTTTAAATGCCCAATTCATCCGATTTTCTAGCTGAATTATTTTTGTTCGTCGATGTTTTGGATTGTGGATTGGGTACACGCATGCATGTTATTCCAAATATTTTTTTTGTGTAGCTTCCTTAGAAACGGTCTGATTAAAAATATCTCGATCTTATATTTATTAAATTGTTTCTTACATGTCACAATATTCATCTACAAATTATATAATAAAATTATATCATTACCCAAGAAAAAATTTGTTTATTATTTATTCATGAATATTAGTGCTTTTACAGTCGTGTTTTTTCATCGGCAGAAGAAAATAGTGCACTTTCATCAAAATATTATTATAAGTAGGTAATTCTAGTCCCTAGATTTCTAGGAATTCATAGCTGTCGAGTCAATTATGGATTTTAATTCTAAACCCTCCAAAACATTTCCGGTTTTGATGAATTTTTTTTAGGTGTTTCTTATATTAAATTATTATTATATATATATATATATATATATATATATATATATATATATATATATATATATATATATATATATATATATATATATATATATATATATATATATATAGTGGCTTAACACTCCCGTGGGAGTAGCGCCGCTTCTCATGAAGCTTTCTAGATCCTTTTTATCGGAGGGGATCAGTCTCCATATTCTCCACTTTCTCTTGCTCTATTTACCCATTCATCTTGGTGCAGTCAGAATTTCAATCCGTGCGGCGATCTGTGGTTTCAACCACAGCGGCAGCGGAGATATTCTTTATGCAACCAGGACTACATTTAAAGTGAACAAGTGGGTAGCTTGTAACACCTGAGTGTGATTGAATGCCAGACCTTGGGTATTTTTAGTTTTACGACAAATCACACAGCCAGCCGCAGCCAGTTAACACGCTGGACCAAGCTGTTAAATTATTATAAATCAGAAACATTCTTCTGGGGCACTTAAGTATTGACAAAATAATTTTCAATTAATTTTTCTTAGTTTTTGGCAATTTTCTTGTAATTGATAGGTATGTTATAAGAATCACTGTTTTATATGAAGTTGATCTATAAGATACATAAGTCATAAGCGATTTTCATATAAACGCATAGTCGTGCAAATATATTTTGACAGTTCCAATGAAGTCGCAATTTTATCTCAACACACAAAAATCGCTGGCTTTAAATTAACGGATTACAATATCGACTTCTGGTTTGCAGCATTCGATTTCTAGAACAACTTTTATCAGAAACGTTTATTTTATTAAAATTTGGGGCTCCAATTAAGGCTCAGTTAAGTTAACAGATTTTCTCCTTTTGTTTTGTATTTCCGGAGCGAAGTCTCTTCTACATTATTTGTACCAAATTTCGTGCTTATATCAAAGAAAAAAGGAGCAATAAACATTATCTCAAATTGAATAATTAGTTACTGTTATTATTCGCCGTAATATGCTGCTGTACAAATTTACTACCTAATTTATATTTGAATGTTACGCAGTAGTTATCCGGTAAAGAAGCGTAAGTATACAGTTTGCATGTAATGTAATGTATGCTATTAAAGTGCATATACCGAACTTTAATAAGCTCAGTGCATAAATCTCTCAACTAATATTTCTCCATACAGAAAACTTCCTGTACCATATTATAATTAACTACAAACTACTCATAAGTATGTTAAGCTGGAATAACCCCATTAGCAGAACCGGCCAAAACCAATAGGAATAATTAGTACTAATTAATTACCCTAATCCCTAATTTATTACTGTGGTTTTTTTAAAAAAAAAAGCTAACAAAACCGTACTAGAGCCCCACAAACTCGGTTTTTGTTTTTACTACACTAACAAAGCTAACAAAACCGTACTAGAGCTCACAAACTCGGGTTCGTAAAACCCTCGTTAATTTAAAAAAAAACTACAGTAATAAATTAGGAATTAGGGTAATTAATTAGTAATAATCGAGTACTAATTATTTCTAGTGGTTTTGCCCGGTTCTGCTAATGAGGTTATTCCAGCTTAACATACCATCGTAAGTACTCCGCCGTCGATATTTTATAAAACTATTGTTTACGAGTCAAAGGAAGTGTATATTTGTTATTTCCGGTGATAAATTTAGCGGTTAGATGCACATGAAGTGCATTGTGGGTAGTCAAAGCAAATGGAGTTGCTATAGCAACGTTTGCTCCGCTAATATCCGTGAGTAGCCTTCATCAGATTGTCTTGCTTTGCGTCCTGTGTGATCTGTTTTTCACTACGACGCACAATTCAGGAGGAGACACTAAATTGTTCCAACGGTCGCTCATCTGTGACATTTAGTGTAATAATCATACACTCACTGACATTTACTGGAGAGCTATTTATAGTTTGGATCCTAAAATTTAGAAATATTGAATTCGTATTTTTACTATATAACATTGAATATATAATTCATGTGTCACGTGACACATATTTGACTAATTTGATTGGCTAAAATAGGGCAGTAAGAGGCTATCAAATCGATGATATTTTTATCACCGCTGTTACATGTCAACTGTTTCTGTCAATTAATTTCCTACTGTCTGTTTCATATTTAAATATTGCTGTTTGTCAAAAATAAGACTTAAATTGAATGAGCTTGATTGTATTCGGTGGGGTAATACCAGTGAAGACAAAATTGAGAAAGTGAAACAGAATTTAAAACGTTCTTGACAACTATTGAAAAAATATAACCAAACATTTTGGTTTCATTCATTATAAATATATTCTCCCCAAATATAACTCAGGCTATGATTAATCATAGGTGATAGCATTCGTTATGTCTTCAGAAAATTGAACTCGTGCTGCGCACTCGGTCAATTTTCATCGACTAACTCATGCTATCACCGATGATAATCATAGCACTTGTTATATTACCCCCGAAAATAGGTACCTAATAAAAATTAATAAAACATTTGACCACTTTTCAGAAAGGAGACAACTAGAGGTTGAAAGCCCTCCCTCCTGTAATTATTAATAAACTGTTTCACCCAATAAAATATAAATATTAAACGAAGCCAAACATCTATTAGAATACTTTATGTGTTCAATTTAAATTGATCAAAATCAAATGTTTTATTAAAAATTTTACTCCTTCCTTTACCTTCTCAACTTGTATAATTATATATTTGTTTTAAATACAACGGGACAGCTCAGGTGGTTAAGAGCGAGGTTAAGAGAGCCGGAATCTGTGGGACTGGGCACAGAGGTCGTGGGTTCGAATCTCGGTCAGGTCAGGAAATATTCACGGCCTGATTTGAATCGGTACCTACTCCCGTTACCATTCCAAGTTGGGATCTAATTAAATTGGCAACCTCTAGCTGTTGGGCACCGGCTAGAGGCTATAACAAGGGCTTATAGTCCGGAAGCTGGCGTCAAATTTGACCGGACCATTTCAACAAAGCTGATTTTTTTAGTTCTATAATAATTAATGAAGAAATGCAGTGTTAGCTGGGCCGAAAGCGTGACTTAAGATTTTAAGAGGCTGCGGAACTTGAAAAAAATAAAAGATTTTCAAGTGATACCAACAAAGCTAAAGTTTTGTATAATGATAATTTACCAATTATATTTAACAAAAAAATATGTTAGCTGGACAGAGCGGGTGGCTAAACTTGTTAGCTGTCCAGGTGAACATGTCTGACGTTTGCAATTTGAAAAGTGTCAGTAAAAATTATTAGTAGGCGATGCCACGGTGATGCATTTATTTAGAATATCTGAATGACATAATATATGCAATATAATTATCCGCAGCCTCTTAAAATCTTAAACCACACGGTCGTGCCAGCTAACACATGTTTAAGTGGTTAAACCAACATAATATACTACCTACAATAAAGAAAAGTTTTGCTGCAATCACCCATGAAAATTTGACGCCAGCTCTCGGACTATTACGCCGGGTCGACTGGCAACACACATGATAGTAATTTTTTTTTCACTCAAAGTCAAATGCCTTATATAATGGTGAGGTATTTTTTCAAAGGATGTGAAGTTGCATTTATTTTTCACCCATTTTATGTGTAAAAATAAATTGTTAGATCACAAAAGTAGAATATATATAAAATTTATTAATTTTGGTCCACCACTCCGATTTTATTAGAGTGAGCAACTTTTTCTTCCAGAGTGGACAAGGCCATTCTGCCCCTCTCCCCCTGGCTACGGCCCTGTCATCTTCAGAAACAAAAACTAGATTTAGATCCTACATCGTTAAATTCATAATAAAATTAACACAAATATTCTACTAATTTCACTTTATTTTAGTTAATTCTTCTCCAATTTCAACCTTGTAAAATTCATCGCGAAATTGCGGGCCATAAACTGTAACAGGTAAACTCCCCGATAGTGTTTTGTCCCTTGACAGCACACCATTCGGATGTTTTACAACCTCATGATGTCTACGAGGGTGATATCACCCTATCACCCTGATGGAGGGTGCAACGTGACCTGGGGCGACAAGACAAGAGAGCATCGGAAGGAGACAACCAATCACGAGCAGCCATTCATAATAGGAAAAGGATAGAACACTGAATATGAAATATTACTGAGAGTGTGAGCTGCGAACTTTGAGTACTTACATGAAATATATACATGACTTGTAATATTGGCATCCACAGAAATCGTTTTTGATTTATATATAGTCAAATTAGACCATATTTTATAGTTTAGTGGAAAAAATTAGTAGTAAGCTGGATTTTGGTACCTATACACCTTCCCAGTACAATTATTGATGTTTGATGTGACAAAAACTACTAATTGATCAAAATTTATCGTTCTTTTCAAAATACATTTTCACGATTTTCTCAAAAATTGTATTTCTTTCCTAAAAAAAATATTTACGTATATCATTTTATAGACACGGCGGGATAGCATAGTGGTAGAATGCTACGAGGAATGCTAGGCTCTGGTTACAGAGATCGTGGGTTCGAATCCCGGTCAGGTCAGGAAATTTTCACGGCCTGATTTGGATCGGTAGCTACTCCCGTTACAATTTCAAGTTGGTATCTAATTAACTTGGCAACCTCTAGCTATCGGGCACCGGCTAGAGGCTATAACAAGGGCTTGCGCCGGGTTGACTGGCAACACACATGGTAGTAAAGTAAACGCCGTGGCAAAATGTATAGTAAAAAATGAATACTGTGTGTGTGCCATCAAGTCACCCTAGGGATATATAACCTAAATGAGGTTCAAATCCCGAAATCCTAATACATATCATTTTATACTAAACTTTGTGGTCTACAATATTATTTGAGATAAACATAAAAAAACAATAAATGGCGGCCATTTTATTAAAATGACGGACGAAGCTCCAGTCCAATCGATTGGGACTTTTAGCATGTTGTTGATAAAGGTACTGGGACGGTGTATACCAAAATCCAGCTTACTACTAATTTTTCCCATTAAACTACAAAATATGATCTAATTTGACTGGACTATACACACGAACACAAACATCATCATGAAAACAGGAAATTCGTATTCTAAAGATCCTGAAACGTGCTTATCCACTAATAACTCATACTCGAAAATTTTGATCCATTACAATACCTCTCTTATAAAATGTGAAGCGAGAGGTAAAAAGTTATAAAAACTAAACCTATTTCTGTGGTCGTACGGACGCCAATTTTCTACCCTCATGCCCCCAGTTTCGTCTGTGAAATAATCGAACATTTCGCAACTGACGTACAATTTGGTTTCACAAACTAACATTGCACATGTCTATGTATTCATGTGTGCATACCAGTAACAGCCACCATATGTACGAGTACCGTAGATGAAACGTTGTTCGTCAAAATGAGAGAATTTGTGACGCGGTTGCGGTTTCCACCGCAAAAACCAACGCAAATGTTGTATTTAACTAATGCCGAAAACTCTGAAACAGTTGAGTTCATTACGTTGAAATTAAAGTTTGTGAAATATTACGGAAAATACTGTAATACAACGTCCAAAAATATAGTAAAGTGGTTAGAGAACTTGCCTCTGAACTGGAGAAATATTTCTCTGCCCTGAACAAAAAGCCACACAGGTCATGGGTTCGAATCCGGGCCAGGTGCAGGGGCGTAGAGTACGTGGGTGCACGTACCCACGTGCACCCACATGGAGTTAAAGTGTGAGTGCAATGCACCCACAACCACAATAACTATAATCATGATATCTCTAGTATCTTAACAATTTGTTAAATAAATATTTCAAAATTTGGCGGCATCGGCATTTCTGTGAACTTTTTTACTTGAAAGAAGGTAAAATATTATGTAATTTCCCTGTATGAAAAAACTGAACTTTTAATGAAACAGCCTTGACCTTGAACCCAAAAACATATTCGCCTGCGGCGCATTTTGTCCTTTTCCCCTTAAAGTACAGCACCAAAACAAAAATCCTAGTTACGCCAATAAAAATATTTCAATAAAAAGTATGTGGTACGTTTTAGAAATGTTGGTACTGTACTACGCGGCAACACTGATACTGGGCACCCACATTCAAAACTAAAACTCTACGCCCCTGGCCAGGTGTGTAATTTCACTCACTATCGTCACTATTACAAGTAGGAACACAATTTACTTGACAATCACAACGCTATCGGGCACCGGCTGGTGGTTGTGTTGTTGTAACAGGGTGGCCATTCAACTACAGAAAATAAGATTCTGGAATATTCATACCCAGAAAATACCTACACAAGAAGATTCAAATCTAGAATATTCATAAGTAAAAAAATCTGATGTGGCCAGCACACAACCTCCCGCCATATCTAGACATATAAACACAAATGCACGTACACTCCGGTACCCATTTAAAATATACAAATAAAAATATAAAATATTCAAACGCAGAAATTAGTATCACCTGAATCAAAAGATTCATTCTCAGGAAAACTCTTCTGTGTTGAAGCCATCCCCCGTTCAATTACTACATTTAATATCTTACTTATGACTTATATGGGCGTTAGTATGCCAAAGTGTCACCCGTGTCTCACCTGTCAATATTTTTTTAGGCAGAAACAAAAATCAACCGATCATGAATTACAAGATTTCAACGTTTTATTTGATAATTTTTTTTTTTAATTTTACTACAGTTTTTTAATGCTAGCAGACAATTTTTTTAGGTACACTGTAACCCTTGCTGTGTAGGGTTAGGGTTACCCGAATTCCATATAACTTTGGATACACCATACTAAGATTCGATGTATCGAAAGAAATTTTATCTGGCAAAAGTACAAATGCACTGCCCCACAAACAGGAAAAGAACTCATACAAGGATGTATAAAAGTACTACAAATATATCTTTTATGTGTAGAGAAGGCGAAAAGAAGAAAATATGGCTTTGTTTTCGTAAACATTTTCATAACTTAGCAGATAAGAGCTTATGAAACACCCTTAACAGGCTTTAAGTTCTAATGCGAAACGCAGTAGCTGCTTGTTACTTTTATCAATTGAGGTAGGTTGGACAGAGTGCCTACCAAAGAATTTTAAACAAGTCATTTTTAAAACTTTGTCAATAAGCACATGGATACACGAAAATAATGCATTACTTGCATCTTATAGTTACTTGCAAAATTTATTTTTTTCTCCTGGTATTAAAACATCATTTAACGAGCTGGTTTCCATGACGCTAAATAACATTTTAAACACACCTCGACAAGCCGTGGATTTGACCGTTTTTATTCACGGGCTGAACATAGCAACTGACATATTAAGCACGGGGTGAAGTTGGCTCCTATATTTTACATTTAATTTTTGTGAAAAACTGAGGGAAATTTATAAACTCTCCAGATACTCGTTTTTTATATACTTGCTGCGCTCGTTCCTAAAAAACTCGTGACTAAAATGACGTTTATAAAACTTGATACATAATATACTATTTTCTACTCCAGTTATTAAAATATCATATAACGAAGTGGTTTCCATGGCGCTATATAACATTTTAAACACACCTCGAGAAGCCGTGGCTTTGGCCGGTTTTAATCACGGGCTGAACATATTAAGCACGGGGTGAAGTTGGCTCCTATATTACATTTAATTTTTGTGAAAAACTGAGGAAAAGATATTATTTGATTATTTCTTTCAATAATTGTCAAATTTGAACCATATAACAGTGAAATACACTTGCCTAAATAGAATTTTGTAGCTATGTATAATATCATTATGATTTAACTCTCTAGATACTCGTTTTTTATACACACGCTACGCTCGTTCCTAAAAAACTCGTGACTAAAATAACGTTTATAAAACTTGATACTTGACATAGCGATACATTTTGTGCCAAAACATAAGCCACCATCATAACTGATATGCTTTGCCATTTGCCGTCCATTTTTCAACCTTCAATCGTAAAGTAGGTACTCTTCAAATATTGTATTTTACGTTTGTACACTCGGGCGGTGAAGGGTTAGGGCCATTAATTTTTATTATGTAAGACTTGTTTATTTTATAAGATTTCATTCGGCCAAATACCAATGTAAAATACGGCAACGCTGGGCTGTACATTTTTCGCGTTCTTATGACAATCTGACAGATAGTAAAAACGGAAGGTGAAGAGAATTCTGCACATGAAATTTCATATATATCGTTAGATATAAATTATTTATCATTATTTCACATTACTTTTCATTCTTGTGAAACACTTGTGATTATAGATAGATCATGTTTTTTTTCCTGGTTAAAATTAAAAATTTCGTGCTTTTCAATGTTGCCGTGTCTATATTGTGTTCTCGCCAATATTCTCCAGTAAGCATAAATGTCAGTCTATCGATTAAGAATTCTTGTTACACTTGGTAAATGATGTTTGTATTACTTTTATCCGGTCTTTGAGATAATAATTTACGTTTTAAAAAAGCAATTGGAATTTTGATAAATGCTTTTTACGTTGATTTAAAATTAGGCCATGTAAAAAAAATTCTTTAAAAAATTCAGGTAACATTCTTACAATGTTTTGATTAATTTTGCAAAGTTTCATTAAACTCTCATTATTTCAAATATCGAGCGTACCTCCTTAATTCAACCTAATATGAAACATGTATTGATAAAACAACCGAATACCTTTAAGATAAATGATCTTGTAAATGTTTAATTCAATAATGACAACTATCACATTTAAAGTTTTGTTTATAATTTCTTTGTAATTAATTCCACTAACATTTATATTCATTTTAGTTTATATTTAATGTATTAATTCTTCTATCTTTCTAGTTTAGTACAAAATACAATGACTATCTTATCATGTTATCATATAAAGTATGCAATAAATAGTAGGTTTATTTATATTTACACAATCAATGAACTAAAATGAACATATTTTAAACTCAATACTTACTTTTAAAAACGTTTAAATTTGTTGTTACATTTATCTAATCATATAAACAATTATTTCCACTAAAATATTTATTGTTATTGTAAGTTTTGTATATGTATATAACCATTTTACACTTCAAACTCCAAAAAAATACTTTTAAAAATGTTTAAATCTGTTGTAACATCAGCAACAATTTATCCAACAATATAAACAATTATATCTATTAAAAATTTATTATTAATGTAAGTTTTGTGTATGTGTTTAACCATTTTGCATGTAATACCGTGAATATTGTAACAAATAACACATTTCTCCAACCTTTAATTTTCCTTGAATCCTTGTTGAATAACATGAAGTAAAACCAAGAGCACAGCAGGAACCACAAATTGACTTTTAAATAGTACTACTTCACTTTAAAATACAATACCACTATTTTCACTGCAAAACACCACGATTTCACTATAAAACTGGCGATTTCGACTGTTTTGATGCTACTTTTCTCAATCTAAGTTTCTTAATTGAACGGCGAATTACAAGTCTGCGTGACGTCACTCAACATCACTCAACCAAACTGCACAAAATTCTGCCAAGTTAAAAAAGAAATCGTCCGCTCCCAATTCGATCCTGTAAAAACTACTGTTATACAATTAAATAAGTAAAAACTTACACCATAATATAAAACATGAAATTTCAGTCTTCATAATGCGGATATATCAGGTGCAACACCATACATGTGTCATGTGTACATAGGCGATTAGCATTGCATTTTACATTAATCCTGCTCGCTATTTCCACGTACAAATTATAGTGAAGATATCAATCGAAATGTAAAATTATTTCACACCGAGATGCAACTAATAATTTCCTTATAAATTACTTTAAAAAACAATATTAGGTAATTTTAAATTCGATATTTTCAAATCTAATCCTACATTGCTATGGTTAGTAGGTAGGTAGATGTCAGATTTATTTTATATTAATTTTAAAAAAATTAAATAAATGTTATAAAGCATAAAAGTCTGCATTTTATGAATAAATAAAATTTAAATTACATTAATTAATTCAATATAAAATAAATTTGACATCTCAGTCGAATTTTAAAATTTATTGTAGCTAGAAACCATAGCAATGTAAGATTAGATTTGAAAATATCGAATTTAAAATTACCTAATGCCCATGTCACACCGGCATGGCACGAAGCACGGTGCTCGATGGAAAAAAATGAATAACGTAAAAATTTATCGCCGCTATTCCGTCGAGCATTTTGACATATGGCAATTTGTTGCTGATTTCACAGTGAGTCGTCAATATAATTTTTGACATTTGGTGAATAATTGATGTCAAAATAGTAACAGTAAGTAATTAGATAATAATAATATAACACTTTAAACTTTTGTCAATATATGAACTAATTATTGATTTAATTAAAACAAAAAATTGATGAATTTGAATTATCAGCTGTCAAAAATAATTTTCAAAAACCTTCAAAGTACGAAGTGAACATACCAATATACAAATTTTCGTATGGCATTTTGCTATACCGGTGTGACACCCTTTTGACAGCTTTGAACGACGCAAAATGCCACATCGAGCACCGTGCTTCGTGCCACGCCGGTGTGACATGGGCATACTATTGTTCATTAAAAGTAAATTAGAAGGAAATTTGAGTTGTATCTGGTGTGCAATAATTTGATCTTTCGATTGATACCCTTAACATATTTCTACGTGGAAATGGAAAGCAGGAATCTACAGAAATGTAAAATGCAATGCTAATCGCCTATGTACACATGTATGGTGTTCCACCCGGTATAAACATAAATAGGGTAATTTACCATTTTTTTAAAAAGTTTTTTATTGAAACTTCATGTAATTTAAAAGCGATTGAGAGTACTGATAAGCCTAAATTGTTCTTAATAAAGCTGTAATTAATTTTTAAAGTTTGTGTGACGTAGATGTATAACTGAAAATCTTCTCAAACCATGGGGCTGGAATTAAAATGTACTCATGTAAAATAAACTGTTTCTAAATGTTACAAAATATAAAATACAATTTGGTAGTTTCTTTATTACTGTAAGAAAGAACACACGTGAAACGCATTATTGTGACGTAGATGTATCCATACGTAAAATCTCAAATATTTAATGAACTATTGAACTTTTTCAAAACTTTTTTCATGGCAATAACTCATTTTTGAGGTCACCTTTCAATATAATTGACTGAATTGCTAATTTGCTACTATGGTAAAGTACCCTATTCGACCATTGTTCGTTTTTGACTACTCCCTTAAATACAATAAGATGAGGACGGAACAGGGGTCAATTTTAAAGCATCTAATTCCAATTTGTGGATGGACTCTATCATCCACTCAGATAAAAGCGCGTGAAACTCCTTGCCTTGGGGCAGGACGCAGGACTAAGCAATTTCCATTAGAAGTGAAATTACAACGGCAACGGCGTCGCCAGCAGCAGAAAAAAGCAATTAGCGAAAACGCGCGAACTGAGCACTGAACTCTCCTCAGTCTTCGCCGTCGCCACAATGAAGGAAACGTCATGATACACCGGAGGCGACAGACCAATGCCCCCGACGTATTCTCAGAATTGAACCAAAAAATCTCATTATATTCCACCAGAATCCAGTGTAATAATGATAAGAGCATCTTTCTATACAATGAATTTATTTTAATGTGAAAAATTGGAATATTTCTTATCCATAGCCAGTGGCGCGCCACAGGGAGTGCACCGCACACGGGCGGTAAATTTCAGGGGCGGCAAAATGCCGCCTCGTCAATCGTTGTTTAATAATAATAATCATCATCATCATAAAAAATCTGATGTGGACACCACATGACTTCCTTGTACGACTATTGTTCATACTTTTCTTAATAACTAAAATGTAGAATAATATAAAAATAACCGTATTTGATTTATGCGGCAAATACCAAAAAATACCTAGAGTAAAGTGCCCTTTTGGCACGGACGATCGCAACCAAAAATAGGAGGTGCACAACTAGTTGCTATAACAGTCCTAAATACAAAATTTCAACTTTCTACGTCTAACCGTATTAGAGTTATGCGACATACATACGTCCGTACGTCCGGACGTCCGTCCATCCGTACGTACAGACGTCACGACGAAACTAGTCATAATGGATTCAGAAAAGGTCAAAACGAATATTTCCGTCAAAATCTGAGAACCGAAATTTTTCGCGATTAGGTACAATACTTCCTTTTTACTCCGTACAAGGAAGTAAAAACGTTTATCATGTTAATTAAATAATTGTGGATTGTAAAAATATATTTTGTTTAAATGGCGAAAATAAACAATGTAGGTAATGTTAGATAATTATGAAAAATACATTTGGTATTTTACGAGTAGAACGAGTACCTAACTATATTAAATTAATCATTTCTAAAGTTCAATATTGCGCGTAAATTTTAAATGGACTGTATAAAACACCGGTCTTTCCCGATTATGCCATGAAATTGGGTTCTGGATATTGCCCTGGACTGCAAAAAAATTGGTGATTCCCCTTCCCCAAGAAACGATTTAAAATGTAAGTTTTATTTTTTGCAGTGAAATAATAATTTTCAAATGCATTTAAAATTATGAGATTATTTAGATTATATTTTATTGTGTTTTATTGTCCCCATACATAGGGACGGCAATTAAAGTCTTGCACCCGGGCAGCAAATTTCGTTGATGCGCCACTGTCCATAGCGTTCTTTTTAAAATGAAACATAGGGAATCAATCAACTGAATTATTCTTGAACAATATACGAAATTTGGGCAGCTGTAATAGTTCCAAGGCTTGTTTTCAATTTGTACTTTAAATTGTTCAAAGTACCTATACATTGTATTTCAAGGTAGCAGGCAGCAGCAGTGTAACACCAATTAACAAATTTAAATTTTTTCCTATGTTTCATTTTAAAAAGAACGCTCAAATACATTGCTGTATAGTTCGTAACCATGGATATGTTTCACGTTAAAATAAATTTACGGTATAAATACAGCGTGGTTGATTTTTCATTGTCCAGCTTATATCTTCTCAAATATTGAAGATACAAGAAAAAGTTAAATACAAAAGTTGTTTAATACAACCTTATCTATAATTTAGCATAAACAATTTTTTTCCAAGGCTTACTAATTTTACAGAAAAATATTTAACTTTTTTAAATGGAACACGCTGTATATTTTTACGAAATAAAATTCTAAATAAATTTCTCTTTACAATGATGTGTAACAAGTAAGGATTTACCTTTTTTAGTAATTATATTATTTTACAGTGACAGTGACAGTTAAAAATAAATGGCAATATTAATATCACCAACTAAAACGTTATTCACATAAATATCCCTAAATCGATTTGTGTATATTGTATATTATATTTCGAATTTTTCCTTTAGTAAACTCGCCCGAGGGCTCGCTTTACTAAATTTTGATGCGTGCGAAAAAATCATGTCTTATAAAACTTGTTCTCTAATATACTATTCTACCGTATATTTAGTTATACAGGGTGTTTCATAACTTCAGGTACATACGTTAAAGGTATATTTGTTTAATATGCTGCTTACGAATAAAAAAGAATTTTTCTTAAAATCACAAAATTTATTTCCATGTTTCCAAGTCAAAAATTTTTCGTAGCCACTGCCACTGGGTGGAGTAATTATTGTTTCATTAAAAACAATTAAATTTCGTTTGTTATTTTACTAGTATTATGTAATTTAAGATGTTCATTGCCTACTTCTATTGTTTGTATTTAATAGGAAAACGAATCCAGTGCAGTACTACAAAAAATGTTTTAGGTAAACAACCCTTAATTTTTCGAATTTAAAAAAAATTCTTTTAGATTCGTAATCAGCATATCAAACAACATATACCATTAACGTATGTAGGTACTCGAAGTAATGAAACACCCTGTATACCCTGGTTAACTCATGGGCACTCGGCAAAGAGAAAACTCTATTATTATCTAGTTATAAACAAAGCCCAAATTCGAGCCACTTTCCTACTTCTCATTGCAATTCGAGCCCGTGTAAGACACATTTCCCTAATCCTTGTGTATGTCATCTTGTGGACAACGGATGATGATCCCACATGACTAATTGGCGACGGTGACATTAGGAGGGTCAGTGCCGCCGCCCCCAGCCCCCTAAGAACGATTATTACATTGTCTTTGTGCCATTGTACGCTGAAACGCTGTAAGGAACTGAAGCAGCCAATTGTGACGTCTGCACAGCTTAGCGAGGATCTTAATTCGATTAAGGATGTGGATGACCCATTTAGGATTTCACTACAGCAAATTCGACGATGAAACGTTTGGGAAGCAAATATATGAATGAGAATTCATATGGAAATGTTTAAACAGGGATATGAAATACTGTAAATACAGGAAAGCGGGTTATAACATAATTTTGGATATAGTTTACAAATGAATATGAAAAGTATGTTATTTTTTCGTAAATAATAAACATGTTTATAAAGAACTTTCTGATAAAACGAATCTTACTTCGTATCGAACGTTTTTGATTGTAACAAATTTAAATAGTAAACAAAAAGACTTCCTAAAAAATCATCCAACAAAAGTTGTTTACTCAGTAGACAAATAAAATGTTAATACCGTGAGTTTTATTTAACGTGAAACATGGGATCTTTCATATCCATGGTTACGAATTTGACAGCAATGTATTAGAGCGATTCATTTAAAATAGAACATATAGGCTGTCATTATCAAGTAAATATTACCTGTCAATTAGGGATGTGTTGAAAATATGGTATACAATTGAAGAAAAGGTGCAAATAATACGTTGGTATGCAAATGTTAGCCTCAGACTAGTACCTTATATGATTTATTTCGTGTATTTGAGAATTTGTTATAAATTGTATTCTGAAAAAATATCTATTAAATGTTTATATTTCTTGCAACTTTTTTCATATCTAAAATGATTAGAAATACATACATATTTCATTTGTTATGTTCTATTTTAACTCTAATACATTGCTGTCAAATTCGTAACCATGGATATGAAAGATCCCATGTTTCACGTTAAATAAAACTCACGGTATATTATTAACAATGTCAGTATTGACAGGTGAGACGAGTGACAAGTTTGTATACTAGCGCCATATAAGTCATAAGTAAGATATTAAATGTAGGTAGTAAGAGTTTTCTTGTGAATGAATCTTTTAATTCAGGTGATGCAAATTTCTGTGTTTGAATATTTTAGATTTTCATTATTATTTGTATATTTTAAATGGGCACCGGATTGTACGTATACATTTATGTTTATAAGTTTAGATATGGCGAAAGGTTGTGTGCTGGCTACATCAGATTTTTTACTCTGACTATTGTAAAAAAATTTAAACACCAAATAAATTGTCAATAAACAAAACAGATTGATGGATTTTTATCGAAAAGCTGAAGTGTTCAAATTAATTGATGTATAAATAATTTCCAATCAATAGCCCATGTGAAATTTACAAATTATTGTTTGTTTTCGGCGAAAATAATTAGTCTTTGGATGTTCATTAACAGCAATATTTATTGATAGAGAATTATCAATTAAGTACAAATTATACCCAACGATCCGTAAAGAAAATGTTCAATATTAACCTATTATAATATAGCGATTCATATCATTTCAAATAGTTGCACTCAATACAGTACCAAAAATGGAACATTAGTACTTTAACTTAACATTGGCGGAGCCAAATTTTTTTCTATCAGGGCAAATTTAAAATTAAAATTATACGTTATATTAAAGGACAGAAGGATATCAAAATAAGAAAAGAGTTTTGTAACAGTGAACGAAAAACTAAAGGCGGATTTATGCAGCCATTTACATTTACTTTTAATTTTCATTTAATTTTAATTTAATTTAATTTAAAAGATAAATGTGTGTAACTCAATGGAGCCATGCATGCACCATTCTCATTTATGTTTTCAAATGCGACATTGTTACCATAGTTATCTTTTAAATTAAATTAAATGAAAATTAAATGTAAATGTAAATGGCTGCATAAATCCGTCTTTACTGTTTTGATGGAAGAATTAAGAAATTAGGTACCTTCGTTTTGATCAGAAAAATAAAACCGCACGTTTTAACCTTTATTGTAGAAATGAAATAAAAATAAAATTTATATGAATCATTAAAGTATAATATTTCTTTAAATTTCGGGACAAAACCGTTTTCATTCTCATTTTTCGTCTGTACGGCTCCCTTTTAAGTGCCACATGGACGGTTACCTTATATACGGGCTACGGCACTTTTTTGCCGGTATGTACCTACATAACCGAACACCATATAAAAACGGCTGAGTTTATTAATTTCATTAATAAAGTCACATATAAACGAGGCATTCGTCTCAAGAGAAAGTTTTTAGAACCGTTCTAATAAGACACTTCTCTGTCCAAAATGTCCAGACGGGTAGTAAATTTCGAAAAAAGATAAATATAGAAGACCTTGGTCCAAAGAACCGAAAAACACTAGGCTAAGAAGCAACTCCAAGCAGCCGTTTACATACGGCAACCGTCGCGAAAGGGTTAAATATAAATCTATTCAAAGAAAAAAATATAAAAATCTACATTAAAAACTAACACCTAATATACATATAGCCTTTTGAATATCAAACTCGATATTATATTATTAGCCAATCTATCAACAAGTATAATTTTTGACTTGAATTTCAAAAATGGGGTTCATATCTTACATTACTTACACATTATTAGTTAAGAAATAATAATTAAATAGGATAATTGGCCAAGTTATTGAACCATTTATTTTTATTATTTTAATATGACCAATTATTATATTTTGTAAATCGGTTATTACTTATAAACTTATAGGTACGAATACCTTTGTTTTTAAATATTTGAAGCTCCATTACTAGTTTATCAAAATCCTAAAGCGTACACGTTTAGTTCTGCTTAGTAATTGCAAACACAAATGAATCAAACTACAAAATATGATTTATTGCACTTGTTCGACAAGCAATCATAATATATTGGCACGCCAAATAGAAGCATTCGATTCTCTACAAATCATATCTAACAAAGAGTTATGAATTTAGTATTTTGTGTCGTTTTAAAATAAACAAATTTATCACCAACAAAAACTTTGTAATTTACATCGCGAAAATTAGCGGGAAAAAGTGACAAAACGAATTAACCAAACAGATAGGAAATTTGCGCGTCGTAAAAAAGAAACAAATTTCTTTTATTTATCATAAAAACAAACGTTCATCAAGGAGAAAAAACAGAAGAATAACGAAACGACACACAAGGGAACAGAGGGAAAGGGGTGGAGAAAAGGCACGTAAACGCCTTAATTGGATTTTCTCATTAAGATTCAATTAAAACACTGACATCAATTTATTTCAGCCACTAACTGACTTTTTTTATTAAAAAGTGCTAGTATAAGTTTAATTTTCCTAACGCCAACAGGGAATTTATAACCATTAATATACCATTCAAATTAAACCGCATATTAATTAATATACGATATTGTTTACCTCAATATATCAAGCCCGAATATTATATAAAAGCATATTTGATTGTGAATTATCCATATGTAATTAACAATATGTATCTACAATAAAATTATATAGGTATCCAAAATTTCGGTTCACGTCACTTCAATTAGATCAGATTATTATAATCCGTTATTTGTTATATATTATACAGACAGATGAAAACTGATACAAACTATCAAATATATTTTATGCTGTGTTGCTTTGTATATTATGATATTAGTTAACAATTAATCAATATATTAAAGTATTGTTAATTTTTAGTAAAGAATTCCTCTATGGCAGCTTGCATAATTATATTTGAAAAGGCAGAAATTGTTACAAACTGTATAATTATTTTATTTATTGGCCAATAAATGAAATAATTTTACAGTTTGTAACAATTTCTGCCTTTGCCAATATAATATTGTTAATCTTTTGAATTTATATTTAATTATACAACCGCGTATTTGTCAGGGTTGATGTACCTACTTAATTATATTTATAATCAACTCAAAAAACACTCGATATTTTAAATCCATTTATAATTTCAATTAAAAGATTATACAATTTTATTCATAGAAAAGTGACCAAAAATGTAAATAACTTTCGAAAAAACTTGTAACGAAAATAAAACGTCCATCCACTCTTACCACTTAGTATTTTAATATTACATAATGAACGAGGAAAGTGATTGATATCGAGTGAGTGAGAATATTGACGCACAAAGCTTGCCGAGTTCGGATATCTCACGAACATTCGAGCGTATCATATTATTATATTAAGTATTTTATTATATTAAATTTTTATGTCAACTGTCACTGTCATAATTTAATTTTACGAAGAAAAAATATAGGTACTATATGATCATGGAATAAGTACTTACATGATACAAGATTTTAAATAACAAGAATATAAATTATATTTAAATTATACCCAGATACGTGGATAAATCACTTTTAATGTCATGTTTGTAAATTTATCACGAAATACTTAAGGACAGAACATACGCTTACAAATGGTTAAACAAAAATTGAAACTGTTCGATAAGACCTGTTTGGTAACATGTCGAACGGGTTGAATGGATGTATGATATTGTTTAGTTTCGTAGCTAGGCAACTGTATGGAAACTGTTAATTTCGTATATGGTCGTAAAAAATTATGTTTTCATTCTTGAAGGCAGGCACATATACAGAGTATACAGAGAATAACTTTCAATTATAAGTTATTTGACCTAGAATGAGAAAAAAAATGGCGTACACATTTATTCAACATTTACGAGTATGACCATAATTTCAAGCCATATTATACGTGCCTGTTTTAAGGGGGTTTTATCGCTCAGCGCTGCTAGCTGACAAATCCCCGTTATTTCAGGTACCTACCCGCGCTGACAGCCTATGTTTTATAAGCACATGTTGTCTCTATTTATCTATTTGGTATGTTTCGCTCCATTCTTGTTTAGAAAATACTCAATTTGATTGTCTAGCGCGCATGCAATTTTTAAATTTATTCAACAAATTAGTCGACTACTATTTGAAAATTTTATATAAAAATGTGATACAAACATTTAAATTTACAATGCAATAAGAGTTACGAAGAGTTTTTCACAGATTTATTATTATTTAAGTAATTGTTTATAAATAGTAATAATAACAATTTAAAAAATTCGACATTGTAGCTAGATTTTTTACTGCCTTTGTCTTTGTACGGTATTTTTATAGATTTATCGAGAGATTTATAGTATTAACAGGTTTATTATTTGTATTGTATTAGTATTTGTTAAATACTTTTTTTACTGTGATAAGGCGAGTCAATGATTTCTTTACATACTCAAAAGTATTGTTTGAGAAAAGATTACAACTATTGTTCCCTACAGGACCAAAGGATGCCAATCCGACTCTGAATTACTACAATTTTTGACGAATATATTTTGTAAAATCCCCCCCCCCCCCTATTCTTCTTCCTCGTTCTGTGTATTTTTTATGCATAAGCGACGTTTTTTAAACTTCCCCGACTGCTCAGCGTCGTGAATCACGCTTCAGCGTCACGTTCACGCGGACGTCCTGCTATTCTGCAGGATGTCAGCGCCAGATGCACGCAATAATGAAACCACAGCAGGAGGAATATTACAGAAGCAGAACTCGTTCATATGACACGTGATTTAAATGTTTTTATATTTTATTGTAGTCTCGTTTATCATTTTGTCAGCGCAGTTTTATTATTAATTCATTTTTATTGTATTGTTCTTTTTAGTATGAATAAAACAAAGGAATGTGAAATTGGGTGACATGTGTGATATGATTTAGTGTATCTATATTTAACAAAAAGAGATTATTTTCTTTGTATAATTCTTTTTAATTAAATTTTATTTTATTATTCGTACGTAGTATAGAATTATTACGATTTTTTGTAACAAAAGGTTAACAATGGCAATAACTAGCGACGACTAAATCAAGTAGAATCATTTTTATATAAGACATTATTTACTAATAAATTCTTTTTTTCAATAAATTTAATTTTCTGTTGATAGTTATTGACCCCTATTAATGCATGATTTTTATTAATCAACGATTTTTTGGAATACGTTCAACACACGTAATATAGAACATAGCTAGCGCCATAGGTTGTAAAAAATTGATAAACAGAATAAAACGAAATAATTTTGACAGTTCTAGCGTTCTAGCTAAATAAAATTCACGTAACATTGATGTTCAGCAATATCAAACGTTACTTATCTAAGAATTTGTACTATAAAAATGTAGGTAGGTACGTTATTATTATTAATAGTTCCATTTTCCATTGTATTTGCATTTGCAGAAGCACAGAAAATAATTCTACTGCGAATGGAAAGTTAAAATTTCAAATATAAGTAAGTTTTATTTTATAATAATTTTGATAATTTTTTTTAATAAAAAATCACTTTTTTAATGCCCTTCGTTTCACCGTAACTATAAACATAAAATAAAAAATCTGATGTGGCCAGCACATAGGTAACCTCCCGCCTTGACACTGTAATTTATGTGAATTTGATTTTAGTAAGGCTTTCTTAAATTATAATTTTGCAATAAATTTCATAATTTACAAACTTTTTGAAAATTATTTTATAATCCTTATCCTTAGTTCTTTAAAGTAGCTCATCTTTATAGATAAAAATTTAATTTTATTATTCTAAACCCCCTCCCCTCCACCACAAATGATGAAATGACAATATTTTTAAAATAAACTTTCATCAAATTTAAAATCATATTCATTATTTTAATTTATTCAATAAATATTAGTTCTTATAATATAATCTTGGCCTTGGCCATTATGTGGTATTTTCTATTATCTACCGTATTCAATCAAGCATGCAGCGTGTTTGTGTATGTTCACTAAACTGTGAATTTCGCTTGTGCAGTCACAGACAGTTATGACTGACGGACTGACCATTCGTACAGCGAACAGTTCAAGATTGTTAATTTATATTTTACTAGGTACTTCTACTATTCTAAGCACTTGTGTGGATACAAATGCACTGCAGTTATAAGGTGTTAAACATGTAGTTTTTCATATGAATAATTTTTTATCAATTTAAATGTATTTGACCTTGACCAACAAAAAAAATTGCCTGCGACGCATTTTTCTTCTCAATTAGGTACCTACTAATAATTCAACATTTCTTAAATTTCAACCTCCCTCCCTCTCTAAAAAAAAATACTGGGTACGCTAGTGGTTATGTGATATAGTCGTAGATAAAAAATATGAATACCTGTTACACTTAATTTTAATTTTTTTGTAACTTTTATTATTTAACATTTCAACAGAATTCCGAACTAAATGAATCTGAAGCAGAAGAACTTCGTTCAAGTTTTCTCGGTAAGAAGTTTTTACTTTATTATTGAATATGACCCAAAGTTAGGCGATATTTTTATTATTCTACTCGCGTTTATTTTGATGAACAATTCACGTCTGAGTCGAGTAAATTTGTTTGAGAGAAGAATAAAGTTCTGATATTTTATATTTTCTGAGTTTTAACATATTTTTGTTTCTGTTAAAGCCAACCATTGTTTATTTAATAATAGTTATTTATGGAACAAGTACGCAAAATAGAGTTTTAGAGCTCGAATATATTTACGGACGAGTTTGTGTACATGTAACCTACAAAAAATTTTAATATTATGTATAATAATATACTCTCCAAAGTTTAGTTTACATTTTATAGGATTATTTTCACTGTTTATTTTCAACGTTTTCCAAAATTTTATTTCAAAGTTATATTTAAGAATAATATTTCAAATATTTACTAAACAAATTTGGAGAACACATACTTTTTCTCAATATTTTTATTATGTAAGGATATAAAACGAATACATGGTTGAATTCAGAAAAAAAAACTCTATCGAATAGGCCTAAAAATATGTATATTCCCATTTGAAAAAATATAACTTTGTGTTGTAACTTGAGAACCACTGATTTAAAAAAATATTTTATTCATTAAGCAGATGTCCCCCTTGGTCTCCTACAACTTTGCTTTATAATATTTTTTTGTAATTATATTAATAAAGAAAATATAGGCGGTGGTTGGTTTTTCTATTACACCCTGTATACTAATTTTTTTTGTATGTAACACGTACACAAACTTTGTTTTAGAGGACCCACCTGATTTAAAGACTCGGCTTACGCCTCGTCCCTAAATAGATTCGAGCTCTAAAACTCTATTTTGTGTACTTGTTACATAAATAACTATTTGCGAACTCAAAATAGTTCGTAAAGTTACGAATTTAGAGAGCATGTACTAAAAAACTAATTTAGCAAGCAATTAATAGAAAGATAATTTTCTAAAATTTGTGGATGGTTTGTTTGATAAATGTTGAATTAATCTGTGTAAATTTGTAATTCATATTCAGCCTAACCATAATTGAAACAATATTGTATAAATAAACAAATATTTATTATGCTCTTTGAATAATTACTTAGTACAATAAATAAAAAATTACAATACAATATTATTTAGTATTTTTCTTCTCCATTTTCATATCCGTATTCTTGTCCTTCCTTTTTACCTCCGTCTTTGGCATAATCTTCAAAAGAAGCATGATGTTCTTCATGTCCCTTTTGTCCTTTGAATCCAGAATCTTGTGCATCGTAATGCCCCTTATCATGGGAGCCCTTCTTTCCGTATCCATCAGCATGGTGTCCAGATTTATGGTTTCCACCCTTCTTGAATCCGCCATTTTCTTTAGCATGGTGTTCTTCATGGTCTCCATGCTTTTTGAAGAACCCAGATTTGTCTGCTTCGTCATAGAAGGTATGGTCCTTCTTGTATTCATCCTTATGGTAAACATTATGGAATCCGGTTGTTTTTTGTCCTTTCTTATGAGAGGATTTTTCACCATGTTTTTCGCCCTTCTCGCCTTTTCCGGATTCTTGGTGTTTTTGGTAATGGCCAGCGGAATCATGGTGGCCAGATTTTTTGCCACCGTTTTCTTTGTAGTGCCCTTCATGGTCTTCTTTGAAATGTTTACCTTTCTCACCTTTTGAATATGCGTGTTTGCTGTCGTAACCTTTGTCTCCTTTTTCTCCATGGGCGGAATGGTGAGCTTTTTGATATTCCTCACCACCAGATTTTTCATATTCTTCATCTTTTCCTTCAGAATATTCCTCTTTATCGGCGCCATCTTCAGCAATATCTGCAGAAGGTTCATCTTCAACTTGTTCTTCTTCAGCGTTGTTGACCTCTTCTGCCAAGATTAACTTTTCAGGCTCTTCAGGGACAACTTCTGGTTTGGCTACGTAGTATTGAACCACGGGCACGACGTGCTGGTACTGCTGATATTGAGGCACCGATTGAACATTACTGTTAAATTCCACGTAACTTGTAGGTTGTCCTGAAGCTTGGGTGTAAATATATCCAGAAGCGGAAGTATCCAAATCTTGGGAATAGCTTCTTTCCATGGACATCCTCTTCAGAGATGCTGGGTGTACACTAGGTAACACTACGGCTAGGAGCACCAGGTAAAGTAAACTCATTGTGTATTACTTGAGAATGTATCACTTTGTGAATGATAACAACTGCATGTTTAGGGTTTATATACTAGTAGACTGATATTCGAGGACAATACTTTGATTACGTATAGATTTCTCTCTTTAGGTTGCATCATAACTGATTCAGATATGGATCACTGATTTTGGTATTTTAATCAATCGTTTTTGCGAGAAAGGTACACATGTCATGTTTTTATTTCTACTCCAATAATTAAATTGTGATTTTTTTCAACAATGAATGAATTTCTGAATGGTTCATTTTTTTATGAAGTTATAAAAACAATTAAACTATTTTTCGCATCGGAAAACTTTTTTATTTTGGTAATTATTTTTACGCATTTTTTTGCAAACATGTAAAATTTTATACATCTGCATACAGTTTTTTATCATTAATTAGCAGCATACATTTTAATTAAAAAATTAGAGCATATATTATTACGTTCTGTTTGACCTTTGAAGTCATGTAAATTTGTAAGTTTTTATTTGATAATTAATTATTATTATAAAGCGAGTAGATTTTGTAATTTGTGTGTGTGCTCTCTACCTACACTGAAAATAATTCATATGAAAGTCTCCCCTCAAAAATGCAATCGGTTTAACTCATCGATACCAATCTGCGGTTTTCAAAATATTTTTGTTGTTTCAAATTTAATTTACACGTTTCGGCCATTAGAATAACAAATATTATAATGAAATTTTCATAAGTAAATAAAGGGCAACTATTTTGTAAGTTTGTAACAGTATTTTATTAAATGGAAATTCTATTTTATAAGTTTCTCGATAGTTACAGAATTTAAACTTCTGTAATAAAATTATTCGAGATAAAAAGAGAACTGTCAATGTCGGGACAAGTTTGTTATAATAAATTATTCAAAGAAACCGCATCAGAGAAATGTTTTATTCCGTCCTTAAAATAATGTTTAAAATATTATTTTTTGCTGTAATTATTTCCGCATGATCTAGTAGCATTGTCAATAATTTTACTCAATATTTAATCAAATATGCGAATGTCAATTTTTTGTTTTATTAAGAAACAAGTGAAGAAATATTTAATATAACACTTACTTTATTAGAAGCAATGCATTTCAGCGTAAAATTGGCCTCGGCTTCATTTTCAAATCAGCGTGACATTGACAAAACATCGCGTGGCGTAACTTGTGGATAATTTGCAACACTTTACACGTAGAGAGCTTTTGAACAACTGAGCGTCGCGCGGATCCGCAAGCGTAGCGTCGTTTCCCACCACCGCGCATTTTAGACGCGCATCAAGTTAACTTTTATTATTTCCATAAGATTAATTCTTCGGCTAACTATTGTTTTGGACAGAGACTAGAACTGAACCAGAACAGGAACGAAACCGAACCATTAAAAAATAACTTGATAAATCCATAACCGGACCCGAACCGATGGTTGTGAACCGGTTCGGAACGGTTTAAACGTTTAAAATATTATTTGAAAATTATCGTCAACGTATTAAAGCGTTGTTGGAAAGCACCCAAAAAAATTCCGGAAAGAAAAAGTATTAATATTATAAGTGAAAATTGTAATTATTGCTATATATATTTTTAATCCAAAACTGGTATGATTTTTTAAAAATTAATTGCTTGTTATTTAATAAATCATTGAACCGAAACCGGAACTTAATCCGCGTTTTTGAAAACCGCTTCATTTCAAGAAAAATATGAAAACCGGAAAAAAATGATGTGGCCAGCACATAACCTCCCGCCTTGACACTGTAATATGTAAATTTGGTTTTAGTTAGACTTTATTTATTATAATTTTGCAATAAATTTCATATTTTACAAACTTTTTGCAAACAAAATTATAATTCTTAGTTCTTTAATTCGCTCTTTGTAGATAAAATTTTCTCGAAAGTTTTTCTTTATTATTAGGTAGGTACTGTATTACATTATGTCCAGTTAATTAATATTTTTCTTTAAAAATGGTGCCACAAACATTGTGATTTGCAAATCGTGGTAGGTAAAATTACATATTTTTGAAAAATAGTTTTCCTTTATTGGTAAAAAAAATGTTAAATAAATATTGTAAGATTTAATTTGTTCTTTCAAATGTCGTATGACAAATTGTAACTATCGCAACATTTCCCATATTATTTGCAAAAAATGTTAGAATGCTTCCAGAAAATACCACTTCCGGTCAAGGTATTTGTACCAAAATCTTGGCATCTCTTCCAATTATTATACAAATGTAAAATACCAATTATCAAAATTTTTGGGTAATTCGTATTTGAGTTATCCTACCTCCAGAAATCCGACCTTGACCACATCCATACACACACAACCACATACATATTATATACAGACATCATCGTAAAACTAAAAAACTATCAAAAACCTTTCCGGTTGGCAGATTTTTACCAAAATCTTATCAGCTCTTCGTTTAGACGTATTATAAATGTATTATGCAAAATATTAGAATTTTATGTTTAGTAGAATTTGAGATAATGAATGACAAAGAAAGCGCGGGAAAAAATCCATCCATACATATAGATACACGCACACACATACATACAGACATCCTCGCGAAAATAGTCCCAATAATAGGTTCTAATGGTACTAAAACGTGTTTATTGACAAAAGTCTCAACATCGAATTTTATCACGATCCCTATACCTCCTTTTAGGCGGGAGATAATAAAAATAGTTGGCAAAAAGAAAACCAAGTTATTTTTCACATTAGAATTTACCCACCTTTGAAAATAAATGAATACGAGCAGCTTAAAAGTTCGACTGTTAACTTCTGAAAAACAAAAAATCAATAACATCCATCTACTCGTATATTCTTCGAAAAGCCTAATTTAAATAAAATACAGCATAGCATATTATTTATAATTTGCAATTTATTTGTACCTACCTACATAACCACAACATAAATATGTAAAAAGTGCATGTACAATATAATTTTTAAAAAAACAAAGCAAAATCTTAATTCAATTCAAAACCTTCATTAAAAACATTCCCGATCTGCGCAATCATATCAGTACAGGTCATGCTCCTTCCGTTGATTTTAAAGGCGCGCGAATTACATTCCCTCGTGAGTTTGCACGCAGCATAACACGCAACCATCACACGCAGCTCTACTTCTTTGAAACTCTGTTCTTCTTGGTTGAGTGCCCAGCAGAAGAAAGTCGCCAATGACCCGGACAGGAGGTCACCTTGACCCCCACAACGCCGGCCTGACCCCTTCACGGTACATTTGCTTCTTTTACTAGAGTCAAAGATTTCATCTTCTGCACCCTTTCGAATCACCGTACATTTTTTACCAAATCGATTCAACATTTCTGATTTAATTTCGGGAAATAATCGTTGAAATTCTATTGCGTTTGGCGTTAAAATAACTTCACCCGGGTAGTCTTTAAGAACATGAGGATAGTTTGTGATTAAAAACAGTCCATCTGCGTCTACTATTAAAGGTTTTTGTAATCGCCGACATTCATTAAGTAAAACTGTAGTAGCATCAAAAGTATTTTGATTTCTTCCTAAACCAGGACCAATCACAACAACATGCAATCGTTCTATCCATTGGACAGCTTCTGAAGCAGTTTGTAAATTATCCAAAAGTGGATGAACTATCAATTCTGGGCTGTAGGATTTTATAACAGTTGCCGCTTCTTTTGTACAGAAAATATGTGATAAATCTGCACCAACTTTGAGCGCAGAAATGCCAGCAAAATATGGCGCTCCTGTATATTCTAAAGAACCACCAATAACACCAATTCTTCCAGATTGACCCTTATGTTTGTCATTTGTTAATTTCGGCGTCAAATTTTTACACATGTCGGCAAGAATTTTTTCTTCAATTGTTCCCATAATTTTTTCATGAAATCTTCGAATTACAAATTTAAATGACGTTGACGTTTTGAACATAAAATCAGTTTGTTTACAATGACTTGACACTTGGCAGTTTGATCAGCTGATTTTACTCGAGTCGAGTATGCGACTTTACTGCCGTCTGTTAAGAGAAATTGAAATTAATAAACAAATTTGCAAAATAATATGGCATTTATTCAGTTCATAAATTTTACATTGCACAACCACATATTTAGTACGTTAAAAATTACAAAATTTTAAACTGTTTAAGGCTTTTAACAATTAATACTTCGCTATGACAGCATATCACAGTTTCTCTATGTTCTATTTCAATTTTTTAGCCTGGAATGTTTCTAAAATACTAACAATTATTATTAAGTACATGTAATCGTTGATATGTCGTTAATAACATTGTGTTAAAACATTACTTCGGTCCGATATTATTCCAATTATTTAACGCCTTTAAGTCTACAATTTCGAACCGCCACTTTTGTGTTATTGAATCAGAATCGCATTTTGTGACAAAAATACTTTTCTTCCCTGGATCGCTATCTAAACAACGAGGATTTCCACCATGAATTATCCACTGATGTTCCTATAAAATCCCAATTGATTTATTCAATATTTCATGAAATTTTAAATCTTACAATATCATATTTCCAGAATTGATTTCCTCCCATTCCATGGCACCCATATAAAGTGATTTCGGCCTTATTGTTAGGGTTTGAAACATCCCAGCACTGATTCCTTCCTTTAGGGCGAATATCTTTATGCCAAGTTAAAGTAAAATTTTGCTCGCCTTTCTTAGCGGGATCATCTTTAATGCATTCTTTAAGGCCGAATGGCACGTCTTTGTGCATTGAGTCAACGCAGAGTTCTGGTGCTGCTACGCTACGAATCTAAAAATAGAAATATTAGAGTAGATTTTATACTCAAATTTGGTTGAAAGACGTACTTCTCCCTTCGCAAAGTCATCAGGTTCGATAGGAGGATATTTTAGAGGTAAATCAAAGGCGATTTTTTCCATAAACCATTTAAATGGTTTACATTGTAATTTCTCTCGAATAGCACGTTGCGCTGTTAGATCACCAGTATCTATTGACCGGTAATGTGGTCGTCTTTTATATAAATATTCGGCATATTCATCCATCCATACTTCAGCTACCCGTCTGTAATTCTGTACAATATGAATTAACAAATTATCGGTGAAAAATATTAAAAATTAGATACTTTGCCCACAAAATCTTCACCCTGTCTTGGATTAGGAAACGGGGCAAATTTTCTATAAATATGACCAACTCTACTGCAAGGTGCGTCGTACATTTGTCCGCCACATTGCCAGATTTTAAAGCTGAGTTCATATTGTTCGCCTCCCCAAATATCTAGGCCTTCATCATAACCACCAAGTTCCCAGAAAAATTTTCGACTTATTGCGAACAAACCACCAGCCATAACTGGACTCCTAAATTATAACAAATTATTTTCAGCTTAAATAAGACATTTAAATATAAGAAACATACTTAAATGGCTCTGTAGGGTGCTCAAGATCCTCTGGAAGAAGTGGAAGGCGCTTGTAAAAGAATTCCCAATCAAATGCACCTCGCGCACCTTCATCTTGCGCCCTGTATTGAAATGTATCCCAAGCTACTACATCAATAAATGGGCATACACAAGTTTTATAATCCTGAGCTATTGGTTCTACAAGAAATTATTTGTTAAAAACTTAATTCTATACAAAATAAATAAAAATCACCTAAAAGTGGTGGCAACCAATTGACGTTGGCCTCAGTATGGGAGTCCAAAAACAGAAGAACATCAGCAGTTGCTGCTTTGGCACCAGCTATTCGAGCTCTAATTAAACCTTGACGAGAAGGTAAATGAATTACTTGTACTTTAGTTAAATTGGCTTTGATATAGTCATCAAGAGGTTTTTTACTGAAGTCTTTAGTACTACAGTCGTCAACAAGAATAATTTCTTTTAATAAATGAGGAGGCGAACGATTTAATACGCTGTAGACTGTACGGAGAAGAGTTGACCAATGTTCATTATGAAAAGGAACGACTATACTGACTGTACCTAGTCGTTTAAGATATTTCTTCGATTTGCATCTATTTAAATAGCAAAGATAATAAAGATAATGAGTCAATATTCTAATTAAAGCCGGCGCCACATAGCTTATGTTTTGCTTTATCAATTCTATGTCACGGATCAAACATGTACATTTCTAATGAAACTGATCACATGAAATTTATGTGCTAGATCTAAGTCAATATAGATAATAGTACAATTATTTAACAATGTATATCACTGGCTTCGTTAACCATTAGTAATATACATGTTCTACTGTATGATATAGGATAACATAAGTTTTGTGGCCATATCTATAATTCTTATTCTTACCCTTTGTGTCGAATATCAGGCAACGATCTGTTCACTGATATTTTATCACTTAAAGCTGCGTTGAATCCATTCACTTTAAATAGAGCATCATATTTACTTTCTTCTTGAGTTGATAAATTAGCGGTTTTTCCCTGTTCACCAGGTCCTGTAATAAACAAATTTTGTAAGAAATACTATTGATAACTTATCAGTAATATCTAGAAATTTACCTTTTCGTCGTAAGTCTTGCTTAATGTATTTATAATCATGCCAGTCAATTTTTGAATTGTCTTCATCAAAATCCTAGATATTTGTGGTGGTATTAAATGAATTTTATAATAAGAATTAACTTACTTTCAACAAATCCACTGGTGGTACTTGAATAGGGTCTTTATCTTCATTAAATGCAATTAATTTATCATAGTTTACTTCTTCTACATTTCGCAAAAGTTTAAACAATATTACAGTAAAACCTATAGTAGCAAAAGATAGAAAAATAAATTTAAAAACACTTTTTATATTTCGTCTCATTGTTCAAAAAAAGTATATCTTATCATAGCAAGAAACGAGACTTTAATACGTATATTCATTTGTACATAACACGTTTCACATATTATAATAAGATAAGCAACTCGTGAAATGAGAGTTGCATTTTTGAAAAAACATAACCTAGTTGATATGATATAGGACCGAAGACACGTTAATCGCAAACGTCAAAGCAGCTGGTGGAGCTGGTGCTTCGTTTATTTTACAGTTAGCTAGGAAGGAGTTTGTTTACGTTATGGAAAGCTTTGAAGGACGCATGCGTCAATTTAAATATTTTGAACTTATACCACATAGTAAATAGCTCATTTATTTGCCCCAAGATTAAGATAATGACATTATTTAACAATGTTTGCAATGTATGATGATTGGTATTTTCCAAGTAAAAGTAAACATTATACAAAAATTAAAATTATTTATTGCTAAAAATTAACGCTAATCAAATAGATACACGTTTTGCGAACAAATTTCATGCAATATAATTTACGAACAAATAAAACAATTTATGTACGTGGATAATATAATTTTATGTCTAACGTTGCAGTCTTGCAAATTAAGATACACAAACATTAAATCTAGACATTGTCTATTCCCACACACCCCAAACGAGGTTTAGGGTTCTTAGACACATAGAACACACGTGGCTATTTAATAATTTTACAGCGACTAATAAATAAAATGTACAGATGCAACCGAATTATAGATATGCAAAATACCCAAAAAATGTCAGAAAAAACGTACGTTTATAAAAATATTTCTGTTGTGTCGATTTTCCGACGTTTATTATCACTTCCATTAGACAAAAAGTGATTAAATACGACCTGTAAAAATGCAAAATATTGCAGGAAATAATAATAAACGTTTTTAAAAAATAACAAAAGGCACATACATCTATCACAACATTTTGTATGTAAGTGTGTATAAAAAACTGGAATCTTCCAGTGGAATACTCTTGTCTATACGACATTTCGTCTAGTTGGAATTTTGTGAATCCGTATCTTTCTTTTCTTCTTCTTCAGGCTTGATTTGGCTACGTGGAAGAACCATACTTACATGATGGTATTTACTAGTCTTATATTTCTCTTGAATTGCTTGTTGCTGAAGGCTTGGCGCAGCAGCGAACGTACACTGCAAATGTTGGACACACTGGTTAAGATTTCGTGGAGAATATCCACTAGCATCTTCAAGGTCATCTGTCCAGGGTGTTAATTCAAGAGCATCTCGGGCAACACACACAGCAGACGCAGCTAAAGTTGAAGGAAGATATTGAAGATAGGGCTCAGCTTCAAGGAGAGATAATTCGCACAAATACATCGCGAGGAATAAAACACGTTCGGGTTGTTCGGTAGCTACACATAACTTTGTCAAGAAAGTCAGAGGTGTAGGGATAGATAAATCAAAGGCAAGTACCTTAAGGATAAGCTGTTCCATGCGTAAAACTTGCTTCTTGTTGTATGTATCGTCCGTAATGTAGACAAATTCACCTACATCTGGTGGGTAAATTTCTTCATATTTAGAAGCGATGAACATTGCAGCAGTCCCGACTAGTTGCAATTTGGCGCGTACTACAGACATGTAGCTCAGGAATCTATCAATATAAGAAACAGCTAAATACAACGTTTCCGTTTGCAAGCGGTATTCTTCAGCGACTTCAACTAACCAATCTACCAAGATAGTTCTCATAGAGTATGTGATATCTGGTTGTTTTTTCATGTATCCAGCCTTGGGGCGATTTCTCAACTCAGCTTCTCTCAAATACTTATGAATATCTCGCCTGTACTCTTGCATTTCAAAGAAAACATCCTTCTCTTGTTTCACTTTCTGTGGCTTACTAACTTGAGGATACTTAATCAACGACTTATCAATGCTCATAGGAGAAATCTGAATATGTTCACTCCCTTCAGACATAGGAGAAATAGAAACTTGTGCTAATGCAGGCCTCAATGTTTCGGCGGGTTTTGCAACAGCCACATATTGCTTTTCCCCAACTTCTTCAGCGGGCTTCTCTGGCTTCTTGTCATCGGGTTTGTCTTCGTAGACTTTAAAAGCTTCAAACTGGGCCACAGGAACTGCGGGAATAGGTTTCTTACTTGCTGGTTTACTGTATGCATTTTCATCTTTTAGTTTAAAACTGGCGTAATCTGGCTGTTGCTGAAATAAAACACAGTATGATGTGAGAAACAAATGAATGCTCAAGGCTAAAAACAGCTGTACATCGCGATAATAAACAAGTGAATGTTATATACTTTGGCGCGTTCTTACCTGTTTAAGGTTAGCGTTGAATTTCTTAATATTATTATCCAAAACCCCAAGAACTGTTCTATTTTGCTGTAAGAGATTTTTATTAACTTCCTTTAAAGGCACATCAGTCCTACGATTTTCTTGATCTTCATGTATCCGAAACGTAGCCATTTCTAATTCACTAGTTTTAGGAAACTGGTAAACTTTGTAAAACTAAATGAAATACTTTAAACTAAGTAATATTTAATATAAAAAGGCACGAAAGAATGTTTACGGAAACGTTATTAATACATTGTAACGACTTTGTAACCGTCCTCGACTGACCAACGGATTTGTCTCAAACAGCTGAGTTACCGGACCGTTGAAAAACTGCGCTGTTGATGCATTGCGCCAATCAGAGCCAGGACAAGTGATCACGTGCGCAAATACTCGTTCTTCAATTCAAATACTTTGTAACTTTCTACAGAGATATTTTCTTTATCTAGTCATTTCGTAAATGTTCATAATGATTTAGGTGATTAAATCTTATATAATTACGAGATATAATAATATCAGCAAAAATTTATTCGTATATTTTTTTGAGCGGGTAATACAACTTGTTTTCAAGTAGGAAACGCCCCCTGCTTATTCTTGAAATGCATTTCCTGTTATAAAGGTCATAGAGTTCAAGAAGGGAAAATAAATTTTCAAACACGTACTTAATAAATTCTGTCCTGTTAGAGCTTTCATATATACATAACAGTTTAAATAATAAAGCATACTAACTAAATATTACTTAATTAATAATGATTTTATCATCAATCTAATGCGACTGAGCTATTTCTGAAAAGAATTCTAAGATATTGTCAATAGAAAAGTCTAATGTTATCATTGAACCAGGATAACATCTTTGTATTAATTCTTCTAAATGTTTGTATTGTCTGATGAATTCTTCTTGCATGGCGCGCCACACCACCTGAGACACAATATACAATCATTAAACAAATGAACAACACTTAATCGCAAAATAAACAACAAACAATGATAATGAAACAATAATTATTAGTAAACTAAAAGTCGATTACCTGTAATAAATTTTCCTCTTCGCTCAAATGTTTTTCAACTTTCCTGTATAAATTTTCAAGTCCATGTTTTACTTCTCTTCTTGGATATTGTTGTATAACTTTTCTTAATTCCTGTTTACTAAATGCTAATTGATAACTGACTTCTGAAATTTTTACGCCGCTTGCTACTCTTGCTTGTACGCCTTCGAAAAATTGCTGCAATAAAAATAAGTAATTATTTTACGTCAAAACAATATATTACAAATAAAATACATTTAATTTTTCCAATGGTCTACCGAAGTATTGAGTGACATAAGCAGCAAGAGCCTCATTATATCGTTGTTTTACTTCTTTCCTTTGATTTTCAAGTCCAGGAATTTTCAACTGTGATAATAGAGCGTATAAATGATGATAATTCTCCATTTTTATCACATCGGAGGGTGTTTTATGATGTTGAACGCTATGTACTACAATCGATTCCAACAATGCGTCCACTAATCTTATATACCACTTATCTAAATCTGCCCTACGTTCACCTTTGAATACTGCCTCAGTACATGTTGCAAACTCTTCAAAATTATGCACATAAGGCAATATACCACATTTACTTCTTCTTGGAATTTTTGAATCTCTTATTGAATCAATCTGCGACTTCATAAACCGATCAAACGATCTTTTGACTTGCACAAGAGCACTAGCGAAGGTCATACTGAGGAAGGAGCCGGTATCTTGTGCTGACATTACATGCTGAGAAAGTCTTACTAATACGTACATGCAGTAGAAGTTGTCTTGGCGTTCTAAGTGGCTGATAAAGCCTAACTGCTCTTCTTCTAAACACGTGAATAGTTCGCCCATTGTTTTTCGAACTTCCTCATTGACTTGGCGAGCTATTCTTTTATTAGGAAGAGCATCAACAACGTCAGATTCGATTACAGAAGAATCTAAAGTTGTTTGTGTATTGCGTCCAGTGGGACTTAAAACATCTAACTGGAAGAATGATACACAAAACTGTTGTTCATTTAAACAAACAGGCTCTAATTGCGCTAATACTCTTTCTAAAGTACTATCATATCTTTGCCTATCAGCCGAATTTGCTTCTTGCGGCCACTGATCTCTATCTACCCCCAACAGTGCTGCCCCTGCTTGCTGTTTATTCTTTTCTGCTTTTCCTTTTATAGCTTCTTCACTTCCTCCAGATCCTCTCGAGGTTCCAACTAGCACCAAATGCAACGCCTGCTCAAAGAACGCCTTCAAGTCTCTTTCATACAACTTGCCAATCGAATCCGTGTATATTTTTCTCAATTTTTGATACGCGTCTCTATCCATCGACTTCATCCAATGCATAAGCTCTGTATATGCCGTTAATTCTTTATGAATTGTCCTATGATGCGGTAGAGTTAATTCATCAGTAATTGACTCACTTTTATCGTTTCCTAAATGTATGAATAAATTGTTAAGTTGTCGTGAAATGCTATGGGAGAATTTATCACGCAGTTTGTCGAATCTTTTGCGCTGCTCTTGGACAGCAGCGAGGCGGAGTAATGCTGGATGTAATTCACAATTCATGCAAGATTTTAAAGCATTTCCAGCAGCTATGGCTGCAGTTAGACCTTGTGGGGTTGTTAGTTCGGCTTCGACTAAAGCCATTTGGTGCTCATGAGAGAGATCTAGTTGCTGGACAATATTTTCCAATTCAGTGAGTAATGTTTGATTATTTTTATTTGCAACTTCAATCATTGTATTTTTCTTCTCCATTTTTTCCATCGTATCTCTAACATGGCACAAAATTTTATCATAATCATCTAACCTCTGCTCAATTCTATTTGCTTCTTCAATTGCAGCTTCCATTTGCTCCATCAAAGTCTCAACTTGCGCTTCTGAAGCCAGAACACATTGTACATTTTCACCATCAAGCAAAGACAGATCTCTGGTGATAATATCCATAAATGCTTCGGCATTACTTACTGCAAATTCACATCCTGACATCAATTTATTCAAATCTGTCTCCTCTCTTTCAGTTATTGCTTGATAATCATCTGTCATGTCTGAAGTATCCATGAAATTGAAGTTTGAAGCATCATATTTAATTTCGGGGGTGGATGAATCGCTAGTAAGTAAAATTTGAGGAAAGTTTTTGAATTCTGGTTTCTGTTTGGGAAGGTATTTAGAACATTGACGCCATAATTCAAGTATAAATAGCCGTCTTTCTTGTAAATTTGAAGTAGACCACCGGTATATTTTATCTAAATGTAAATCTAGTTCTTGGTTGTTACTGTCCAGTGATTTTCCATCAACTATTTTAAGTTCAGATAACATCCAAGTATGTTTTCGTTTAAAATTCTTATCATTTTGTTTAATTTGAACGATAGAAATATCCTTTGGGGGTATATTATTTTGTACAATACACAAAAATGATGATTTTTTCTTCTTGTATAGCTTTTCAACATGACATACGCATAATAATCTTTCGTTATTTATTTCGAATACCTCTTTACGTAGTGTATATTTAATTGTAGCCATTATAAAAATATAGATTTCGTTTTAGGGGTTGCAATTTATAAAAATGTTAAATGTCAAATAATAAACGTCACTTTGACATTTTAGACAAACATTGATGCCAACGTAACAAGTTTGCAGTGTTCCCAACTATAGATTTAAAGCAGCAGAAAATTTTCAGGATATTGCTTTGCTTATTGCATACATTGCAGGAAATGAATTAATTTATTAGTATGTATTGCCCTGTTCACACGTTGCTACTTTGAAGACGCATACGTGCTACTGTAGCATGAAAAAAAATTCAAATCGAAACAATAACCGCAAAAAATCGCTATCTACACACACAACGATCAACGATGTGAAATTATCAACGAGTAGTTCTTGATACTTTGATGCTACAAATTAGCAGCGCTGCTATTTGACAAGCGATTTTTTCTTGCTACAGTAGCACGAATGTGTCTTCAAAGTAGCAACGTGTGAACAGGGCATCAGTTTTTTTTCTTATTCCTAAAACAGTGTTATTAAGAATAATGCATTTTAATTTATAAACTTGATAAAGATTGATTATACTTAATTAAAAATATTATATTCAATATTCTTATCGCAACGCAAAAGCTATAAAATTTTGTCAAATGTTATTTGTTTTTACTAGGGACTCGAACTGCACAAAATAACGGTACAGGTTCGGTTCGCGGTTCACTGTGCGTTACAGGGTACGGTTTTGTGAAAATGTAATGAATTTCTAAAAAAATAAAAATTTGTCCAGTTTATAGAAAACACAACAGTTTTCTTAAAAATTTAATGCCATTTTGACTAAAATCGTTAAATTAAAATTATTGCTTTAAAACCGATCGGTTCGGCTCCGATTATGGGATTACCAAACTATTTTTACCGGTTCGGTTTGGTTCGTGGCTCGCTAAAATAGCTGCGGTTCGTTCCGGTTTTCGTTCCTCTTCCGGTATGGTTCGAGTCCCTGGTTAAAAATAAAATAGATGTTCACGGTTCACATGAGTAAATTTTTTATCATATAATCTGTAAACTGAGTTTATACTGACAAGGATTAACAACAATTCTTATGAATATCATAAAAGAAACATTTAGTACTATTTAAATATTTATAGAATATAATCATCACATGCACCTCGATCTTTATAAATATGTATAAAATAGTACAAACAAACTGCAAGTTATGCAAATATTTTATAATTAAACTTAATTTACGCAAAAACAATTTGCGTCAAATATGATTTATAGAAAAATGTTACCTATTTACTTACATATTGCAGTAGTGAAGTAAATTTGTGAAAATATTTTTTTTTTAAATACCTAGAAGGAATTTTTACAAAAGAAACGTGTTATAAAATATTATGCGTTTTACATTTCAAGTTAAAGGTTGAAAAGCTAGTTTTAAAATTAATTTCGGCCTTGGCCGTTCAAACTGATTTACATACTTATTTTTATTTTATTCGCCAAATAATAAAGCGAGAATGTCGCGATATAATCAGCGTTTTATTGTATTTTGTTAATCGTATATTATGAGTGGGTGGATTATTATTTGATTACTGGGCTTGTTTTCTTGTTCGGTACGTTATTATTAATTAATTAACAATATATTCACACGCACGAAAATTTTGTACGAGTTATGTCATTATTTACATTATTATTGTTCCACAATTAATAATAAACAACATTAGTGTACTTTATATTTATGTTGATACATTTTGACAGGAGTAAGTAACACAGGGAAAGCGTATTTTTTCTTTTTTAGTTTAAAGAAGTAACAAGAAAATGATATATTACTGTATACGGTTATAAATTCATTCAGTACGGATCTGGTTGGTGATACTGACCCAAAGATCACAACGTTCGTGCCGAAGAAAGAGAAAGCAAATACTACGAATGACATCATCAATAGTATATCTATAAAAAGTAGAGCAACAGTTTGTTATCGCTCAGTCGTTTGCATTCAGTCGGCGCGTTAACCACGTTCTCTTGTTTTCCTAGTGCATCCATTGCTTGTTGAAGATGACTTCAAGTGTGACAAAGACAACAAAATTACCTGTCCAGGTGTAATTCACCTAGTGACATTGGAAGTGTACGCGTGCGCTGTGAAACGCGCGGCTACAAAACCACGAGAGACCGCGCGGTGTACAGAAGAGTGTGAAAGCGTCACAAGACGCGTGGTGTAAACATGGTAGAGTGCTTGTGAGTGGACGCCATCCTCATGGATATCACCTTCCTGGTGATGATCTTCTCCTTGGTGGGAGTCTCCACCGGGAAAACGTGCAAAGGAACCGAGAACCGCATCATAGATATTAGGAATTCCGTGGATATGCTTAATAAAACACTTAACGGGTGCACAGTGATTGATGGTGCCGTACACATAGTGCTCATAGAAAAAAATCCTGACTTTACTAACATTAGTTTCCCTGAACTCAGAGAAATAACGGATTATTTAATGTTTTTCCGAGTGAAGAACCTTACAAGTTTAGGAAAACTTTTCCCGAATCTTGCAGTGATCAGAGGACAAAATTTGATGGTGAACTATGCCTTAGTTGTCTACGAAATGGAAAATTTGAGCGAAGTAAGTATAAAATGCCACATGTTTCCTACTCTACAGTAGCCCGCTCTTTTCAAGGGTAGTACAGTTGTTTCAAAATTTCTTCAACAGCACATGTTTCTTTCTACAATGGGCCTGCCCTACCCCTCCAGGTATTTTTCATCCCTTAACGCCTTAACCGTTAGAAATACGGCTAAATATGCAACTCATCCTTTGGGGTTAAATTTCAAGTTTGTTCGTATGAATATTTAGTTGTAACCAGAATAAATCGAGTAGTAGTTGGTTGTGGTTTAGGTTTAACCGCTATGTTTTATTTCCGGTTCCTGTAGTAAACAGATAGTAGGTGCATCAAATAGCATGACTTTGTAAAAGAATTAAACAGGTCATACTCTTTTGTCTCTATCAGTAAACTATTCGATTTTAGTTGCGAAACTGTTTATCTTATCAGTGTTTCCAAATTACATCATATATTATTATACCTCCTTCGCCTCCTTCGTCTCTATAGGCATGCTACGCAAATTGCCGAAATGTGAATGTAAACATCCCGATATAAGCGACCTTGCGTATGGTCAGACTCACATAAACGCTAATGCAGCTGCCGGTTGTGTGTATAATGTTTGTATGCATTTTCCCGCTCAGTCATGACTTATGACAGTCGAGAGTTCACTTCCGTTCCGGAAACAAAGATGATCAACACTTTATCTAAGATAAAAGATAATGCTATTTGTCTACTGGAGAGATATTTTAGTATTGGCAAAATTTGTTCCTAAAATATTATAAATATCCGTAAATCTTTTTGATTCTGATCATTATTGAGACTATTAACACTAAAAAAGATAAATAATTAATAAATCATTGGTTGATCGATATATTTAGGTACGATTGTCGATTGACGATTCAAGATCCTTTGTTAATACAGAAAATCGATCAAAAAATTTATTTCATAGATAATTAGTTTCTTTTAATTATAAAGAAAAATTCGTATCGAAAATAATGATTAGTAATTACCTAGACGGAATTTGGATTTAAAAAAAGGCAAAAATCGCTTCTTATTTCATCTTATCTATACGCAAACGTTTCAATTTATTTTTTTGAAATATCTGTGAGAGTATTTATTTAAACTTATATCTATATCTTTTACAAATAAAGAAATATAATTTTTCAAAAATATGTAATTTCACCTGCCATGATTATATAAATAATTGTAATGACAGTTCCACTCATAGTTTTTCATCCAATCAAAACACAGTATTTTGCTGAATTGTACCAATCACAGACGAACTACAGTGACAATTTTCACTAGTGAAAATTACACTGACAATTTTCACTAGTGAAAATTGCCGCGAAGCGTTGCTGAGATATTATGTCAGTTGATAATTGTTTTAAAAATACATTACTTTTTTTGGAATAAATAAAATAATTCTAGAAATTGTCAAGCCGAATACCATACGTGACTATTATTTTTTGGTAATTTTTGCCGTGTGGTCTTTTCTGCTTGTTGCGTCGAAAATAAACACGAGTGCGTAGCAAGAGTGTTTATTTTCGTGACCAGACGGCAAAAATTGCCGGCAAAATCATAGTCACTAATGGTATTATATATGATTGTAATATAGAAAATAAAATTTAAAACAAACATAAAAAATGTCAATGTGACAGATGAACAGACGTGTAGAGTAAATTTTGTATTCGATTAAGAGCAGATTAGATTTTGATAAAAAATTTGCGAATGTTACCAAAGACGGGAGGTTATGTGCTGGCCACATCAGATTTTTTAAGAGAAATTAAAATAAAATTGTGAAATTTTCAAACTATATACTAGTACCTATCTATTTTTATTATTTTTTTACCAGAAGACTGCTAGGTATTTTAAGAATATTATAGTCTCGTCATCCTATACTTTATGCAAAATAAATGTTTATAATTCATTTCACAATAGTAAATTTTATTGTATTCGTGTAGGTACCTATATTCTACTTTGCTAGGAGAAAACACGGTGACTATTGGTAGAATACTAAATTATGTTATGTTATTAATAATAATATTAATATTTTAAATTTCGATTTACTTAATATGATATTGATAAGATTGTAGAATATTGATATAAATTTTAATCATTTTATTAGCAATCAAAACAATGTGGTAATTGTTTGAAAATTTGTAATATAAATAAATTAAGTATAATGTTTAAATGTTCATATTTTTACGATATTTTTAAAGACGACGTTTCGGCACATTGGTTATGTGGCTTGTGGCCATTATCAAGTCTAATTATAATTGTTTAATGTTCCAAATTACATATATTTTTAACTTAATATTTTATACTTTGCAACATATTGGAACATTAAACAATTATAGGTAATTAGACTTGATAATAACCACAACCAATGTGCCGAAACGTCGTTTTTAAAAATATAAATATTTAAACATTATATTTTTTATTTACTAAGCCATCCAATAATTAAAAATTTAACTCAGTGTGCTTTATATTGTTATTTTTAATTTCAAATTTGTACAGTTTTAGAAGAAGCAAAAATATTATTTAAAAAAAAAAACCTCGACAAATACGTTCAATATTTGTCAAATACGAACAAATAAATTAAATTACTTACCTCTATTGGTTATTATTCTACAACTCATAAATATAGTATAATCTTAGTCTTTCATATAGTCATAATACTTTACACAACTACTTATAGCAACGTACCAAAATAATAGCTCGTTGCTAAATAACGTATTTTTTATGGACAAACAAAGAATAATTTATTATTTAATGATGTACCTGTCACTTGAAACATATTTCATATTCTTTATTTGTTGTTAAATAAAAGACTCGATAAAAGACTTCGAAGAAAAGGTAAAGTACACTACAAACTTGAATTGTAAACAAGACTAGGTAATAATGTAGAATATTTTTTGACAGATGGTTTAGTTTAACCAATCATATTGCGTAATGACGACGTCGGATGACGTAATGCAACCAATAGAATTGAAAATGTAAAATGATGTATCTGACAATATGTATGTAGATTAGATTTTATTTAGTTACATTAGTTGCAATTTCACTCCACAAAACATAATTTCCTTCAACTACGTTTCGGGAAATTGTCAGATAATGTTTTGTGTCGTGAGATTCTGAGATTGTTAGAAGTAAGTTGCCGTGGAAACGACAAATCAATTCTCAAATAATTATCATCTCTTTTGATATTTCCCCTGATAATTATGTAAAAACAAAAGTCTGCGGTGATTTATATAATTGCGATTGGTTGGATTACCACTGTTTTTATAACCAAAACCAACACGTCTTCAACATGTCAAAATGTCAGATTGAACTTTCCTGTTTATGTTTGTCTTTTGGCAATTTATTTATATTATTTTCTAATTTGATTTCAGTATAATTAAATAACTTGTAAATTACAGTTTAGGTGATTTGAGAATAGAAAATTTTTGAAAAAAATCCTATTGATATCTTATGTCTTAAATTTTTAAGACTGTAAAATCTGGTTTTGATTTTAACTGCCTGAATGTAGTATACAGGGTGTAACCTAACCTGTGTAACAAAATTTAAGGGTGCCGTATAGAATTGGACATACTGATCATGATCATGAATCAAAAAGAATTTTGTTGAAATTCGCAAATTAAAAAATTGGTCCAAACAAATGAGACATTTTGTAAGTACCTACAAATTTCATTTTTTCCTGTTTGTAAAATTATTATTACATTAATATAATTACGCTAATAAATAATAACTATTGTTTAACTTTTTCTGTATTATATATGACAACCAGTGGTACCCAAAATGATATTGTTTTGCAAACTACTGTTAATTTTACGAATTTCAACAAAATTCTTTTGGATTCATGATCAGTGCTCCAATACTACACCCTTAAATTTTGTTACACAGATTATGTTACATCTTGTATAGGTATGACAGGTATTTAACTATAAAAATGGAATTTAGTAAATTCTAATAAGATTGTATTTCCGTAATAAATCCAAACCTTGCGTAGATAAAAAGATACAATCGATAATATAAAATTACGCGTTATTATAAATACATGAAATTTTAGTCTTTGTTACAAGTTTTCGAATTCATAATTCGAACGCTCTGCTTACACAAAGGAGAAAAGTAATATTCTTTTTAATTTGAGCATTCGTGTCGAGTGTCATGTAGAAAGAACAATGAATAAAACGAAATAAAAGTACAATATCGTCTTCATTCAAGTATGGATAATTTCCTCGTTGTATGCTCAAGGCGTGCCTTTCAATCGTTCCTCATAATTTATGCAAAACATTTCTTTCGCACACTTATCTTAGACTATTTTTAACGTTTATTTCTTTGACTTCATACCACTCAATACCGTATAAAGAGTACGTGTTTGACGCAAACATTTTAAGTAGATTACAAAAATATCAGCACAAAAAATGTTTTTTTTTCATGACGCGACAGCTGCTCGTATTTTATTTGTTATTTTCAGTAAGCACGAACTGAAAATTTAAATATACAACTCAGAAATAATATAGTGTAGAGTTGTAAATTATTATTGTATTTTTTACTTCTATATTTACTTATAAAACCAGTTTGCAATAATAAATAAATCTGACATTATAGATGTAAATTATTGAGAAATATTTTAGTTTGTAAATAAACTATATATAGGAATATTTTCTATAAAACTTATTGCGTCACAATATCAATTTACAGCAAATATAACATGGCCGGTCATTAATTTTCTTTCATAAAAACTTTGCCATTATCGTAAAAAGCCAATTGTTCAGAAATTTTCCATTGTAAGCCGATCGGCGTTCACGTGCAGTCTTATTAATTTCCCAACCCACTCTGTTTGTGCTTGCCATTCGTCCTTTCACTTTTCAACCCCAGTAATTGAATTTCGCTTTGCCAATATGTCACATAATTAGATTTTTCACAAATAGGTAACAGAAAACGTTAATTGCAAAACTGTTTCAAAATTAGTTTGTCGAGGGTTTTACGATCTTTGAAAGCAGTAGACGTTTATAGCAATTGCGAAATCTAGTTAAATTTGCTAGAAGGGCAATAAATCTAAATGGTAGGTACTTATGTTGCACAGAAGAATTCATTTGAAAGTGTGTCGGTTGTTCATAAATCAATAAAATCTTTTACTCATTTTATACAAATTCTAAAATTAAAATGGAAGTGCCAGTGCTTGATTAAGCTGTCGGCATAGTTATTTTTGTAACAAATGTGGGAAACAAGTGATTCTGGAACGAATGCAACACGAGCGCAGCGAGTTTCGGAATTTGCATAGTGTTTCAGAATCCGTTTTCGGCATGTGTTACAAACAAGATTTTTTCTGCAATCGTTCTCTAAAACATTATATTAAAAATAAATTCAAGTGTTGGACAGTTTATGTGACTACTAAGGCCCTGTTCGCACGGCGATCTTTGGAGATTCTACGGAGAGTCAAAATCCTGCCAAAGAAGAAGTTTTTTTTCTTTCTAGTGATAATTACGTGGTTTTGAAGCAATCAATAAATTATAAATTCTTCTTTTCCAAGACTCATTGAAGATTCAATTTAGCGACACCGCAATTTAACAAATAATTTTCACTAGAAAGAAAAAAACTTCTTTGCCAGGATTTTGACTCTCCGTAGAATCTCCAAAGATCGCCGTGCGAACAGGGCTTTACACAGTAAAAAATTCTGTCCGTGTAAAAATACTATTTGGCTGTGTCAAATATTTCAGTGTTAACGTAACACGAGTTAGTGTTAATTTAACACTGAAATTTACTCTTTGCCTTGTGTAAATTACATACATTTTAATGTGTTAATTTAAGTGTATTTTAACTCTATTCGTGTTAATTTACGTGTATTTTAAATATACCCGTGTTATTTTACGATTGAATGTATGTATTTAACACCAATCAATGTTAAAAAACACGGAACCGTGTTTTAAACAGTTAACTGCGCATGTGCGTGGATATCCTCATTGTAAACAATGCGTGGCTTGGCGGCAGTGCACAGTTATTGTTATTTCTTGTCGTTGCGAGTATAGTGTTATCTATTAAATTATTTTGAGTAACGACGTAACAGAGAATCAATTTCATCTTTAATCTTACCATTTAATACAAGTAAGTTACAGAAAAATTTGACAAAAGACTGCTTATTTAGATTTTGCAAATTTTAGCCAAACGTACTATTAGACGAATCTTCATCAACATCATCGAACTCAACAGCATCTATATGAGTTCGGATATAATTGCTGATATTATGGAAGAAGAGGTAATATTAAGAAATATTACGGAATCCTCGACTGAACCTGGTATCAGGAGATATTTAAAAAAATCTTGCCTGCCATTAAAATCATCGGGAAATATAAATGACGAAGTATAGAAACTGAAGCATTGAAGGAAGCGTAAGCGTATAGGAACCTACTATATTTTAAATAAACAAATTGTATATTATATTTGTATAACTTTTCTAAGAAATTCTTACTTTATTTTGTATTAATACTATTTTTTGTAAAATTAGAAAATTACTCATTTATTTATTAAATAAACACGATAATACTATACAATAACATTTGTTACTGTGTAATTTAAATACCTTTTTCAGTTAATTCAATTTGGATTTTGTTTTATTTACACTACATTATAGTTTATTAACTCGGAACTTCGTGTAAATTTACAAAATATCTCTGTGTTGCGACAACACTAAATTTTACACCAATTTTCCGTGTTGAAATCAACACTCACGAGTGTGGACCTGGTGGAACACTACACCGTGTTCAATCAGTGTTAATTTAACACTGGATTTTTTACTGTGTAGGCAGCTTTACATAGTTTATCTTTAGTATTTAGTTCAATTAAACCGTAGACAATTATCTACCAAAACTAAGTATGTTGGAGTCAAGGAAGGTACTCGATTGTTCAGTTAGGTTAGTTAAAGACAATTAGCTAATACAATAAGTGAACAGCAAAACAACAATTCTTTTGGTTTATAGAAACCGGCGCCGGCAGCCATTGATCTATTTGCTGGTTGTCGTCGGCAGCGGGAGACACGGCCAATTAAAAAAGCTCTGTTTTAATTGTATTTCATTTATACGACGGCGTAGAAGGGTCAGGGTAAATATTTTTTATATTGAATTCCCGACTTTTAAATTCGGGATCCCGACTTTTAAACTCGGGATCTCAGCTATTTAATCCCGAGATTAAAAGTCGGGATCCCGAGATTAAAAGTCGGGATCCCAAGTTTAAAAGTCGGGATCCCGACTTTTAATCTTGGGATTAAAAAGCTGAGATCCCGAGTTTAAAAGTCGGGATCCTGAGTTTAAAAGTCGGGATCCCGAGTTTAAAAGTTTACCCTGACCCTTCTACGCCGTCGTACATTTGTAATGGTGGTTTACACATTACACCTTAATCAAATTAGTTGATTTCAACACTATTAGGTAAAAGATTAGTGTAAACTCTTCCTAAAAACTTAAATTATATAACTAAATAATTATGGTTCCATATTTATTTAAATAAATAAAGAATTTTAATGCATTTGAAATACTTCAAATTCTGACGTCAACATGTCACGTGAAATCAGCAACAGAGCAAGCAGCTTCTTGTGTTCTTGTTTATCAAACTTTTCTGACAGTTGACACCTGACTGAAATTATTCAAATTTTGTTACATTTTAATGATCTTCGCAAATATTGTTAGAAGTAACAATAGATTCATGATCAAGATTTAATGTTTCATACTACTTAGTTACTAATTAATTAGTTTCATAATCTATTTGAACAAAAATAAAATCGAACAAATCTGGAACCAAGCTCAAAAACGTTGCTATATTAATAATAATACATATAATAATTTATTTATCATCATTTGAGTAATGTACAAGAAAATAATAATAATTATTATGGTTTTGTGTTTGTTATTGTTTCCGATTATCTCGGAAACTAATATTTCGATTTAGATTAAATTTGTTGGTACCCTCTCCCTCTGTTAGGTGTTCCAGGATATAAAATTTTGTTATTTGTCATATTCAAATAAAATACTAACAACGATGTACTTCAAAATAGGTTGGACTGATTTTACCTTATATATTGTAAAAAAATATTAGTGTATATTTCAGATTTGTTATAATTTTACGCTCCCCTCGAAACATAATATTGATAAACGGTTTAAAAAAACCTGAAAGAGAAGAAAGAATATAAAGGAATTAAAAAAAAAACAGTCATACTCTCACCTACATGAAATAATACACCGAAAACATATCCAAAAAATTTAAATTCACCAGCACTGAAGAGGGGCAGGAACAGTGCAGGTAGTTACTACCCAATTATATTTTATTGATTGATTGTACCTATAGGTATATAATTGATATAGGTATCCAATTTTCAGTTTTGTTAAAAAATGATTATCATGTGATAATAATTATTCGATATTAATTTATTTAAAATTATTATAGTATAATTTTCTAACAAACGCATATAGTCACATAATCGCACATTACGATATTTTACACAGTAAATTAAATATACCTACCTACTCACAATAAGTAATAAACTTCAATATTATTGTACAAATTTTCTCAGTATTTTTCAAATTAGGATCGATTTCTATTTTTACAGAAAATGTATATAAAATCTAAACTATAATATTGTTATAAAAAGAAAAAAAAGTCCTTAACCCGAGCATACTCTTGTACATACCTGTATCCTACATACCTAGTACTTGTAATGTACAGTTTTAAAATTAAAAGGCAATAATTAACTTACCTGCTGTAGATAAAAAAGAAGAAAAGACTTATCTTTAATAGAAAAGGCACTTAAAAGTAAAACCGTAAAACATAATATTTTTAAACGAGAGAATTTTTATTCTTTGAAGTTATAGTGTCTCTGTCAGCCAGCAAAATAATTAATAACTCAAGAAATCATTATCGTACTCGTACTATCGTTTCATAGCTGATGTTAAAGACTATTTTGAGTCGATAAAGTATCACTTTAACTACAAAGTAGATAAAGTAAAATTTTAACAGTACGGGTAGAAAAAGTACTTTAATTTTTTTACATTTTTTCTTCAAAATAGTTTTCACACGTTTTTTGCATTCACATTATAAAAAAGTAGAATGAATAGCATTACAAACACCAAAAATCTGTATTACTAAATAATTTAATTTAAAATTGGTCTTCATATATTTTAAATCTTTAAAATCAGCTATATACCTAAAAAATAAAATTTTATACACGAAGATAAAATTGTATCATCAATTCAAGAAAGATAATTCACGGACTCCTTCGTCGCTTGCGAATTAACACTTTCCTCTCGTCGATAAAATATAATTTTATCGTCTATTAAGTATAAAAAAATATCTATTTTCTACCTACCTAAAATATTACATAAAATTTTATCAGTTGTGTCACTTACAAATATAATAATATATTTTGTAAAAAATGCATATCGTGTATCTGCTACACAGATGGTTGAACGCAAATTATTTTGATGATACAAAATTGTAAGTGAATTGATCCATTAGCCAAATAGCAAATGTTTACAATTACATTTTATAATCTGTATGTTTTATTTATTCATTGCAATCGTGCAAATTGCAGTCATCGTAGGATTGCATATTCCACGTGCTGAAGTAAAACTAAACCATTCTATATGGGGCCGTGACCCCGTGCCTGCCCCGTGGCTAGCGCGACATACTCAGCAGATTCACAGCCGTGCGTATACCTCGACGATGACCTCACTCAGACGTACATCGTGGAGTCAATCACGTATAGTCTGTCTGCGATGTGGTGACCGGTACGTCATCAAACATATTCGTATGGGTTACATTTTTTAGGTGGGGGAAAATTAATTGACGTCATAGAGGTTCTCAACCAATCATGATGAACAAGAATTTAAACTTTAAACTAAAATTATGTAATAAAAAATTAAATAGTCGTACATTTTCATGCTATTATCATTATAAATTAGGTACCCAAAAATGAATTCTGATATAAGGATTAGAAGAAAATTACTGGGATGCAGTCAAATATTTTTATTGTCTCACTCAACTAGTTTCGCCACCCCATGTGTCTTCTTCAGGAGATGAGATTAAAAGAAATAATTTGTTACATATAATAAATAATACAAATTTGCTTGTAGGTTTATGCTCTCATATGGAAGTCGTCTGGATTCAAAATATTTACTAAACCATAATGATATAGAAAATAAGTCCAAAAATTGAAACCGTTTTCACCCATCGACGAAACTTAATTAAGTTTCTTAATTAGTAGTTTACAGTAGTGTTATACTCTCTGCTGTGAATAGTTTTATTATTATTTTTTGTAGTTTCTGTTTCTTGTACAATGTTGTGAATATTCTTAAATTTCCTACAAAACATAACCTGAAATGATAATCAGTGTATGGCATTTCTCTTGACGTAAAGGTATCGTTCTCTTTTTAACTGTAGTAGTAGAAAAGAGATACACGTATTAGACAGACGTAACATTAACCAACGAATGAACAAGCATGCATGTGACAAAGAGAGATATACATAATGCCTGTTTATTATTTTTATTAGTTCAGAAAGTAATGACGTACCGGTCACCACATCGCGGACAGACTATACTTGTGCCGTGCCAGAATCAAAATAAAAACCAGAGTCAAGGCACGTAGGCTGAGGCGCCAGAACCATTCATTGTAATTTATAAGACCTAATGCTGATGAATTCATGACGTTTTAAGTTTAAAACATTGTTCGAGCATCTATAAATCATTAAGTAATAAATTAATGGGCATGTGATTAAAGAAGTTGCTCTCAACTTTTTGAGAGGAAACTTTTTTCATTATAATAATCTATTGCAAAAATCTAATGTTGTCAATTTTCTATTCAATAATCTAATAAATAAATATTTTTCAAGTAGGTATTCATCAATTTTAATAGTTTCAAACTAAAATGTAAAATATTACTGTCATAATATTTTTCTCTTCATAGAAACAAAAAAATATAACACGATAATTTTACTACAAAAAAATTCTAGTTTCAAAAACTACTTAGATAAATTTTTCATAATTCATAAATGGTACCAAACAGCAAAATGGATCAAGGATCATTTGCAGATAATTTATAATTTTTTGCTTTTTATTTTCACAATAATTATTATATTAATAATATAATTATAGTTTCAAAAACTACTTAGGTTATAAATTTTGTATAATTCATAAATGGTACCAATCAGCAAAATGGATCAAGGATCATTTGTAGATAATTTATACTTTTTTCCTTTTTATTTCTCCAATAATTATTATATTAATAATATAATTATTATATTAATAATATAATTATTATATTAATAAATTATTACCTATCAAGTTATTTAAGAAAAACTATTTCCGGTTTATGGAATACTATCAAAATTATCTATCTAATTACCTATCTATAATCTTAAATTTGGAAATTGTATTTTATGTGACAATGTGAGTTGTTGTGTTACCGAAGACGAAAAAAGTACGTACATACATTCATACATACATACACACAAATACAGATATAATCGTGAAACTAGTAAAAATTGCTTTGGCCACAAAAAAAATATATATTCGAAAATTTTGACCCATTACAATATTATCGCCCTGCGCCGTGATAGCGGGCGACTAAAAAAATATTTACTGGTACTGATACTATCGACTATCGTAATCTTATAAAAAAAATAGTGAATGAGTTGAGAATTTAGATTAAAGCGTAGACATAACATACTAACATACTTAATTCAAAGGAAACTATACTGTTTTTATTATTTTGTTATGTGCTTTTGTGTTATATATTTTGTTTCATGTAAAACAACGCTAACAAAGGTTTGGGTTTAATTTAGGTTTCTGTACCTATTTAAACTGTTTCAGAAGGAAATCTTCAATTTCTTTTCTTAGGAAATGGATACATTTTAAATATATAAGTAAATTCATTATACTAAGATTGGTAGTAAAATGATAAAAGTTAATTCAATTTAAAATTAAATTTATATAACAAAATAGCTTTATGTACTTCTATTTACGTAAACATAAACAAAATATTTTGATTCGGTTCTACCTGGTTAATTCTGGGATAAACCTATACTAAATGACATGCTGTGAGGGTCGTTTAAAAGTTAAAAAGAAACAGTGGCGGACACCCGGACACGTGCCTCCCCTGTGAGTAGAAATTTTACGATAATATGAAGGCACCTGACTTAGAACTAAAAACAAATTTCGCCCGCGGCGCATTTTTAATTACATTATTTATAATCACTCCTTTTTTCAATTATATTTACTTGTTGATACGTAATTAAGTCATACACTGTAAAAAAATCTGTAAAATTTCTATAATTTGTTACTGGAGTCCAAATTGCCTAGGTGAAATATAGTAAATTTGCATAAAAAATGTTACTTTTGTCTAATTTTACATAGACAAAATTATATTTACTAATTTACCTATACTAAGTTTATTTCACGTAGGTAATTTGGACTCCATTAAAAATTATAGTAATTTTACAGAAATTTTATTTACAGTGTTCCGATTTAGAATAGAATAAAGCTAACATTTTTATTCAATTTATATACCTATTTTAATACCATTTTTCAATGTATTAGATTTGAGCCCTCCTCTCAAAATTTTCTAAATCCGCCACTGAAAGGAAATATAGATTGTGCGAATTATTTATCATATTAGGTTTTGGGTAATAATTATAATCTGTATTATTTGCAAATAAGAGACAAAATAGAACATTAAAATCAACGCAATAACGAAAATTAAGAGCTATGCTGATTTGCATAGATAGATATACAAATTAATTATTATTAATTAATTAATTAATTATTATTATGACATGAATTTACTCGTATTTACTTACCTATATAGTACTTCTTCGTCTATTATAATTTTTTTCAAACTATAAATTTGTATTTTAGAGTATTTTTTTTGCTTTTAACTCTAAGCGAGAGCATTGGTATTTTGCTAATTGCCAAAATAATATACCTAGTATAATAGATTTCTACCGTGAGTAATTAATAATATTAATTATCTATAATTCATTAATTATATTTATTTAATCGCCGTAGAAAAATACATAATTTACTAGGTACTTCGAAATAAAAATAGTTCATACGATAACGGTGACAACTGTAATTTATTAGGTATATTTTTATTTTAGTTTTATTGACATACCATGTAATTTAAAATTAATTTATAAGTGCATTGCGATCAAAAGTAAGAAACGTGACATCGAAGGTCGCTTCGTACATAACAACAATTGTAAACAAACAATATTTTTATCTACATCAGGCGACTCTCTCCCAACAGTCAATATTTTCATAAATAATTTGCGAATATTACATCAATGTTTGCGTGAAAACTTTAATTTTTGTAATAATCCACACGCATGATTCAATTACAAAATTAACAAGAGTCAAAAGTGCTTTTCAGGGTAAAGGTCGGTCACAAAGTTTGAAGGAAGAATTAGCAGAAAAACAAGAATAAATGAATGAATTCTTATGTTTTTTGGGATTTGAAGTTTTCCACCTCAAATTTTTGCCTGAAATACCTATTTGTCACTAGTTTTTCAAATAATGCCTCGTACACAAAAAGTCCGATTAATCCAATGCTGGAAACCGGAAGTCGATATCTTAATTCGGTCAGATATTAAAATTGATTAAACACAAAAAAATTTAAAATGTTATGACAACATTCTCTTGGAGAAAACTTAATACTTCAGCCTTAGCTCAACAAAGCCTCTTAAAAGATTTTGAATATATTTTTTGTATTTCATAGTAAGAAGTTGTCACAAAAAGATTCATTTGGCACTGTTAATATCAATTAAAAGTTATTAAAAACAATACAAAATAAACAAATTTGTCATACATGGTTGTCATAGGAATGTAACGGAAAAATTGTCACTTATAATATCACATGTACATTAATTCTTTCAGGAAATTATTTTGAGTGCTTTTCAACAACGTCTCGAATGGTAGGTACGCGAGAGCTAATTATGTTGTTGGAATACACGATAAAAATTTTCTGGACATGAATAATTAATGCACGAGTGCATATTCGGTAAGAAAATCGCAATGACACCGTCGGTTTATTTATAAATTCTTTTTACAATAGAAACTTGAAATATTTACTAAATTTGTATTTAACATTAGCATATATGTATTATTTACTTATTAATTGCTTATTTACACTCAAAATGACAATTATTTATTTATCATATGACAGTAAAGTTTCCGCTTATTAATTTTAGTTAAATTGCTCAAGCTAATAGTAAAAAATATCCGCTAAATATTTATATAACCATGGATACTATTATTGTAACCAATTCTTCCATTGGCTGCTATATGTCAGGCTATTTTCATTTGAACAATCTTTAGGGCATCTTTACAATTTTTGCCGTTGAATTATGTACGTCATTGGTCAGAATTTACAAAATTGAAGCAAATGATTGGTTTAGTTAATATGTGGGAAATAGTATTACAAACATAACATACACACATTCACATCAATTATTTAATAAAAATAAAAATGAAACTTTAATATTGCAAAAATATGACAGCATATACCTTATATCACGATTCATTTACACTGAATGTATAAATTTCATGCCCAATATCCTAAATTTTAATGATGCACCTCAAACAAAATTTAACGATTTAATGTAGCAAAAATGAAGTAAAGGTACTATTCAAATAAAGTTTAATAAGGCAATTAGGAAGTCGCCTGCAGCCATTGTTAACCTGCTGTTGAACAATAATATAACTGTGATTTATATATTAGTTTAACTGAATTTATAAAAATCAATATTTATCTACTTGTAATAAGTAGGTACCTACCTATTTCACAATTTTTTAAAAAATACATAATTTATCGACTTTAGGCATGCAATATTTACATACACTATTTATCAGCTATTTCTTATCACACACATGACAAATTATTTTTGCGTTCCTACAATACTTTTGGCGATAAATATTTAACTAAAATAGAATAGAAGTAATATTTTAACATTTAACTATTACTTCTATCGTGGGGAGGTTGTGTTTTTAAATTGTATAATACCATAATAAATTCAACGATTTTAAGACTTTATCTGTCAAGATAATTTCTGTATTTCAATATGTCGAGGTCATCAACATATTTTGTCGCCTTCATTTTAACATAAAAGGAAATACATATTATGATTTCTAGAGGTTAATATGAATCCAAACATAAGATATCTTACCTACATGCAACTTATTTAGTACCTCGTTTAGTACCAAGAAATTATTATGCAGTAAAAATGTGTAATGGAAAATAACTTAAATGCTTAATCAGACTTTACACAAATTAAATTTATTTGTACAGCATTTTTGTCGCTTAGGTAAGATAATCCAACTATCAAATAAAAAAGCTTATAATTATTAGCATGATGCAGTTTGCCCTTGAATAATTAACTGCAAAAAATATTGTAAACGTACCATACGAAATGATAAACAAAATTTTATCTAAGCGACCTCAGTGTAATACAGATAAATATGTATTTTTGGATAAAAACATCTACGTAGCAAGAATAGTTTTTAATTTGTATTTAATAAGTTTTTTTATACGTAAACAATTCAAGTAATTATCATCACGTGTAGAACAAACATAAACATATTTTGAAATATTGTCCAATTGGAATATGTCCAAGAATTGGACTAGTAAAGTATTGTCATCGTAAATATACTAGTAGTTCCTGTCTGATTTTATTAATAAACATGGTATGCACTGGTAAGTCTAAAATAAGTGCAGTATTAAAATATAAAAAATTGTTTCTTAAAAAAATACTTCATTCATTACAACTTTAATATTTACTATTGTTAATGAGCGAATAAATAAATCTTCAAATACAGTACAACTTTTTATAGGTACTTAATAACAATGATTCTACTTATCTCCCATTGTGTGAGTCACTAATTAAAGATGTGAAGGGTCAAAATACCGTGCGAAGTTATATTTAATGCCCTCCTACCTACAAGTTCATAGGTCAACATTTTTCTTCATTGATAGAATGAAACTTAATTCATTGAAATTAAATCAAACGGCTCTCGGACATAGGATGATTCACAGTATCAGAGCCAATTAATTACAACAATTTCTGAGGTCACATTTTATCATTATTGACACCGGGTATTTTTAGTATCATTCAATTGCTAAATTCTTTCAGCCTTCAAAGATATACATATACATGCATGTAAAGAGGGATACATAAACATAAAATTGAGATAATAAATTATTATTATTTGGGTTAAGATGTTTTCATTACCAAAATCTTAGAAATTAAATAAGAAATTGTCAATAATAAAATATAGAATTCAATGTTATAATACTAATTTCATTTCTAAGATATTCATTTTCATAGTAACAAATACTGTCATCATTTTTGCAGATCGGGCTCTTCAGTCTCACTCGTATATTCCGAGGTTCAGTTCGCATCGAGAAAAACGATAATTTATGCTACGTTCCTAACATCGACTGGGCGAGAATTCTTCCGAGTACTACCCCCAACTCAGAATTCGTTGCGATGCCTGGAAAACTGTGCACACCACCTTCATACAAATGTCCAGAACATTGTAAAGGCTACTGTTGGAATCCTACTCACTGCCAGCTGTCCTACACAATGAATTGCAAGCCTCCATGTTTGCACGGTTGTTACGAGAAGAACGGAGTTGATTATTGTCTATTATGCTCCAATTTGATTGAAGATAACCGATGTGTGGATCGATGTTCACATAGAAGGTAAATTTTTTAGTTGATACACAAAACAGTTCTGAAATGTGTTAATTTTTCAGGTATCTTCTGAAACATCTCTCCCAGTGTGTTACTGCTGAAGAATGTGAATTCGAACACAACCGGTGGGTCTTCAACAACACCTGTATCAGCGAATGTCCATCTAAGTACGAGAAAGTTGGTGATACTTGCCAAGCTTGCACAAAATGCCACAAAATTTGTAATAGTACTCAAGTCACAAATATAGATGACATCAAAAAAATGGAAGGTTGCACCAACATTACAGGATCCCTACAAATTCGCCTAGATGCTGAAATTAAAGGCAACATAGATGAAGAACTTGAAAAATATTTAGGATACATCGAAGAAATAGGAGAATATTTAAAAGTTTATCGTTCGGTACAAATAAGAAACTTTAAATTCCTGAAAAATCTACGGGTAATTAAGGGTAATAGACTCGAGCAGAATCGCTACGCGCTTTTTGTGTTCGAAAATCCACAATTGCTAGAACTTTGGGGACCAGAGAAAAATGATATTGAGATTCAAAACGGCACTTTTTCATTCCACTTCAATCCTAAGTTATGTCCAACAGAAATAGATCGACTAGCAAAACTTTCTAAGTTAAAAATGAACTATACGTGGATGGACGTGTCAAATCATTCAAACGGTGACAGTTTTGCTTGTAACACTGTAAATATCAACGTGAATGTAGTGAATATAACTGAAACATCAGCTATCATAAAATGGACACCGCCTGAAGTTGGTAAAGATGAAGAACCCACAACACAATATTTAATATTTTACAAAGAAGTGGATGATTACGATCCGGAAGAAAATGAAGAAGAAGAAGAATGTGGTGTCCCAACTTGGGCCAATGCTTTTGTAATTTTCAACGATAACCAAACCGATTTTACATACAATATATCAAATTTACGAACTTACAGCAATTATTCATATTTTGTGAGGACCAATTCTCGACTAGGTGGTAGAAGTGAAATACAATACTTTCTCACAATGTCGGGAGACCCTTCAGTGCCTATGAACGTCCACGCAGATCCTTTACCTGACAATAGCAGTGCCGTACGCCTTTCTTGGGAACCACCTACAAATATCAATGGAATACTATCACATTATATCGTTGTTGGATATCTTCAAAGTGACGAGCAAAGTTTTATAGATGGTCGCAATTATTGTCGCCTAAAAATGGTTCACCATTCTTCTACCACCGAAATGCCGCATTTAGAAACTACAACAACTACTACTGAGGCACCGATCAGCCATTGTGAATGCGCTAAGAAAGATAATTCAACAATAACAGTGATACAGGAGAAAGATTTTGATGCAATTTGTAGCGATTTAGATAAATTTACTTATAATGTATCCAGAGGAGTAAATTCACATGGATGTGCTAGCTACAAGTACCAAGTTATTCCGGCGCATAAAAAATATTTACCGGATGAAAATAATATTGAAAAACGAGAAGAAAGTACAACGGTTTTACCAGAAGTGAAAGAATTTTTTGGTGACGGTGTGTATAAAGTTTTTGAAAGAACTGTTGAGCCTGGAGAAAAAAGCGTCATTCTAGGCAGCCTAAAACACTATACAATTTATATTTTGTTATTAGCAGCTTGTAATGAAAATAGAACTGAAAATCCACAATGTAGCTCAGTGGTAATGGTTTCTCAACGAACAGGCAGAAAACCAGATGCAGATGATATTCCAAATTTACACATCAATCTTATTAATTTGTACGACATTGAAATAATGTGGGATGAACCAACTAATCCTAATGCAGTTATAGTATCTTACGACATTATTTACAGAAATTTAAATAAAGAAAAATCTACAAATATGACTGAATGCATAACACGAAAGGAACATGAATTATCAAACTATAAATATCTTTTAAAAAATTTACCACCGGGGGAATATACCTTACATGTAAGAGCAAATAGTTTAGCCGGACCAGGGAATTATTCACCAACAAAAACATTTAAAATAATCATACAATCACAAACTAGCCCAATATTAATAGTTGTAATTACATTTATAAGTTTTATAATATTATGTGTTGGTGCATTTCTTTATTGGTATTACAAAATAAAACCATTTGCAAATATGCAACAACTTATAGCAAATGTTAATCCAGAATACGCGGAATTTCGTGACGGTGATCGCTGGAACATTCGTCCAGAAAACCTCGAAGTAAAAGACGAATTAGGTAAAGGAACGTTTGGTAAAGTTTTCAATGGAGTCGTGAATACTTTAGAAGAAGGCCATATACCTTGTGCCATCAAAACACTTAATGACGGCGCTACAATGCACGATCAAATGGAATTCGTAAACGAAGCTGCAGTTATGAAAAGCTTTAGTGATGCTCATCACGTAATTAAACTAATGGGTGTCTGTACTAGAGGTACGCTAATGGTAGTCATGGAGTTAATGGAACGCGGTGATTTAAAAACTTATCTTCGTATTAATCGTGAGAGTTCTGCTAGTTTAGGCTTTGCTGAAATTTGCCGCATGGCTACTGAAATAGCTGATGGTATGAGTTATTTATCAGCTAAGAAATATGTGCACAGGGACTTAGCAGCACGTAATTGTATGGTTTCAAGAGATAGAACTGTAAAAATAGGAGACTTCGGTATGACACGCGATATTTACGAAACTGATTACTACAGGAAAGAAACAAGAGGGTTACTTCCCGTTAGATGGATGTCACCGGAAAGTTTAGCTGATGGCGTTTTCACTTCCGATTCAGATGCATGGAGTTATGGCGTCGTTTTATGGGAAATAGTCACGTACGCTGAACAACCCTACCAAGGCATGTCCAACGAACAAGTCTTACAATTTGTAACTTCTGGAGGAACATTAAGTCGCCCGAAAGAATGTCCTGATTTAATATGGTCTATTATGAGTCAATGCTTCAGTTGGGTGCCTAATAGAAGACCTTTATTCATGGAAATAGTTGAACGATTAGACGAACATGTCGGAGCTGATTTCCGATTAGTTAGTTTTTACTACAGTAGAGCGGGACAAGATTACCGAAGAACCACCGCTGAAATAAACGCAGCAAGACAAGAACATCAACCCGCAATGATGCAGGGGAGGATAGCGGCGCATTGGTCACGTGACGACGAAGATGCCGTCCATTTTCAAGGAGATTCTCCTTCTGGAAGTCCTACAACAATGTCGCTGTTAAACCACCCCCAATCCTTACCCAGATCTTTGCCCAATGAATATTCGCCCTGTCCAGGAACAAGTGGGTTGCAAAACATGAAATAAGTCTGTTAAAAGCCAAAAGTATTTTTATAATTTTGTATTTAAAGACGTGATATGCTGTATTTACTAGTCAAGTTTTTATTATAAGTACAATTCAATGTTCCGTAATAGTTATTTATTAAGTAGGAAATGTATATTTTTATAATAAATTTTAATATTGTTGTGCGCCTTTTCGGTGCTGAAATACCTCACTAAGTTACCAGAATTCCATATGAAATGATCAACGTATTTTATGCCAAATGATTAAACACATATTTTAGTATTTGTGAGTTTTATTTTTACAAAAAATACAAATTATTGAGATTCTATAGTAATGGCGGGTTTCTCCTCATGTTCTATTATCCAAAAATGATCATCTTTATTTAGCTGGACATCTGTGTCTTGACTGCAAAGTTTGCTCTTCAAAATTACACCTGAAAAATTATTATTGATAATCACTTCTTGTGTATTAATTCATTGACATTATGGAAACACTACCTAAAAATTAATTCTACCAATTATGTTAAAATGGTGGTGGAGGGGTAAGTATTGTATTACTATTGGAAATATCGTCCGAACTTCGGTATTGCCGTGTTACAAACATCGGTGGTTTGAAATAAACCACTTCTGAATTTACAATATACCAATAAGGATCATCTTTGTATAAAATTGTCGACTTATCAGGAGAAAATGCATTTAAATCGCAAATAATTCCTTACCATTTCCAGAGCAAGCATAACAAACAAACATACAATTATTTCAATATTAACTTTGTCATAAACTTATTTAACGGTCAATGTTCATAAATATTTTAGATATCGATTTCTGCTATCAGATTTGTCAGCTACTATTTATGAATCTTAAAAACGAAAGTTTATTTTTGGTTTTATTAATACAGGCGAACTTTGAAGTACCAATAATGTTTATGAAGTCTTAAAAGTTTGGCCAATAAAAATAATTTTATTTTCTTGCTTTCTGATGTGAATATTTTACGAGGGTTGCTATTGGTTACGATTGAGTTGATACATACTTAGAATCTTTTCACTTGGCCGTTAACGATTTACGGTTAGAAAAGTAATTGGAAATTTTACTTTACAATACAAATCTGTTTTAAAAGGTCGTTCTCTCTAACTTTATTTCAGAATTAAAGCTCTATTACCTGTTATCAGTCCTCCAACGATAGCAATGACTAAAGTAACTCCGAGTGCAATGAGCTGATACCCAGCTTGTTGTCCTGCAGTTCTTCCTTCTCCTGCTGGTGCGACAAAATTATGATTTTCGGACATGTTCTTCGGGGCCATCGCGCTGTAGTGTTCATATAGCGTATCATGGTAGAGTTCTTCAGTAGCTAGAGCAGCCATGATGGCGCTGACGATGCCAGCCAGAACTCCAGGCATCCCATGGAGGTTGTGAACTCCGCACGTATCAGGAAGACGCAGTTTTTTGGCCATCCACGGTGTCAGAGTCGTATAACTATGGAAAAAGAGTTTATTACATTTGATTTACGGCGATTCACTATTGGGGAAAATTTAAAATTAGAATTATAAAGATATTTAAGATTTGAATATAACATTAATAAATAAACAGCTTAAGCGCAATAATTGTAGAATTTTTTTTTCAAAAGGACATAACATTACGAATAAATTCAAATTTGTCTAAAACCCCGCAAAACAAAAATTCAAATATTTTCAATATGCATCCATTTTAACATTCATGCCGAACCAGAAATCAATCATCGTCAAATATTCTTATTCTGACACACTTTTATACTTCATTTACATTCATTACACTTTACACATAAAAGCTCTTTTATTCTTTCTAATCGGAGTCAATCGCACTAGCAATAAACCATAAATAATTATTCTTTAAAAGTGTCTTTTTCAAACGTTGTACATAAAATTTAAAATTACAAAATAACCGGACAAAATTTGTATTTGTATTTCAACAGTATAACTGTTAAAAATAGGTAATTTTAATGTAAGAGAAAGTTCACGCGATTTTAATGTATTTAAATTTTAAAAGTTAATCTAAAGTGATCCTCTACCATGCCAGAAATCAATCAAAAACATAGATTTCGCACGTTATTCTACAGTGTTTATTGCTTTGTTATAAGAATATAATAATAACATAATTTATGGTAGAAGAGGAAGAGAATTTAGTAGCTACGAATATTTGTAAAAAATATGCTTTACGCCGTACGCCAGCCACTCGCTAAGCTTTTATTTATAAGTGAATTTAATTTAAATTTTAATATAATATGTCAAAATAAAAGATTTAAATATAACATAGTATAACATAACAACACACAAGTAAACGCATTTATATTTTAAAACAAAATTTTTAAATTCTGCGTGAAACATTATTTATATTGTACTTTTAACTTTAAGAATATCTTTATGTTTAGTATTATGTTTAACAAAACAATAAACGCTGCAGAATGTCGCGCGAAATCCGTGTTTTTGACTGCGTTTTCTGCCATGGCAGTGTACCGTCTTAATATACTCGTAGTGTAGTTTACTATCGTCTTACCCTGCGACGGAAATGCATCCAGCAATAGTTCCAACTAATGCAGCGCCCCATGGCTGTACCATGAGATCTGCTGTAGCTCCAATAGCTACACCTCCAGCTAAAGTTGAGTTTTGAATATGGACCATATCGAATTTGCGGTCTTTGCTTAAAATATACGAAACGACAAATGTTGTAACACAACATGCTGATAACGATATATAAGTGTTGATGATGGCTCGATGTTGGCTGTCGCCGGTAACTTCTGCAGCGTTGAAACTTGGCCAGAAGATCCACAAGAAAATGGATCCTAAAAAATATATATTAAATTTTCACTTGTAATATCACATGTGCATTAATTCGTTCCGGAAATTTTTTTAAGTGTACCACTCGAGCTAATTAAGACGTTGTTGGAATGCACGATAAAAAATTTCCTGGACATGAATTAATGCACGAGTGCATATTCGGTAAGAAAATCTCAATGACACCGCCGCTCTATTTTTGAATTCTTTTTACAATAGAAACTTGAAATATTTACTAAAGTATTTATCATTAATAAATATGTATTATTTACATTATTAATTGCTAATTTATACTCAAAATAACAATTTAACCAATTTTTAATTTAATGTCAAAGTGTCAGATGACGGTAAAGTTTCCGCTTATTAATTTCAGTTAAGTTACTCAAGCTACTAGTAAAAAATTTCCTAGAAAATGGTTACTATTATTGTAATCAATTCATCCATTGGCTGATATTTGTGTCATGCGATTTTCATTTAAAAATATTTTTTAAAAGCTCACCTATCATTGCGAAGGTATCAGAAGTGTACGATGATTCAAAATCGTGTTCTCCTTCATCTGGTCGTCGAAAATTAAGGACATAGCTGACTGCTAAGCCGAAATAAGCGCCAAAAGTGTGAACAAAAATAGAGGCTCCTGCATCGGATACAATCCATAAACGTTCAGCTAGGTAATTGTTAGCAGAAAAGATTGCTATTTCGAAGATTCCCATAATTAGTAGCTGCATGTATGTTGTACGTCCTAAAAGGGCTCCCATTGAGATAAGAACAGCTGCTGAGGCAATATCGGCAGATAAGAGGCTGCAATCAATCAAAGATCATTAATAAATGTTGCTGAAAGTTTAGTTTATATTTTATTACCTCTCTAAACTGATGGGTATTTTATAATTACTATCCAAATGATAAAACCCATTTGATAGCAAAGCCCATTGCACAATCATAGCCCCTACTAAAAAGTTAAACCCAACGCCACCGAACGAGTACCTCTTCATGAAAGTCATTAAGAATCCAAAACCAACGAAGATCATTGCATGGGTATCCATAAACACTGCAACAATAAGCATATGTATTAATTAATTAAAACTAATTAAAGTCGCTACTAACAACTATAACTGGACAGAAGTTTAATTGATTCGACTTTAACATTTATTCCTCCGACAGTATGATGAAAAGAGTTCCTTTTATCACTTGCGTCCGCAAGAATGTGATAATCAAAAAATGCGACCTCCAAAACGAATAGTAAACATTGTAGTATAAATATAATTACTATATTTGCAGTCAAGTAGGGAAATATCGATGCCATAGTAAGGCGAAGCAGACAGTTGTCGACACTTTTATATTTAAGAAGTCTTTTAAGATTTGCATTTCAAAAGGGTTCGATATTTTTGAACTTGTTTGTTATACATAACAAAATAGCGGGGTGAAAGGTCGCATATCGTGAGGTAAACTCATTTGGAAGAACGAAAACATGATACATAATTCAAAGGAATTCGAAGAACATTGACAAAAATATTATTATCCCGAGATTTCAGATACTTACTATTCACCGAGTTTTGTTTACTCCAATGCTCAAAGAATTTTAATTTAACACAAATAATTTTCACATTACTTATCTTATTCCTTAAAATAACAAATACACAAAATTTCTGTGCACACCATAAGATTCAACGTACAGTTTTTATAAGATCTCTCTATGTAATATTTTAAGGGCGGTACAAAATTTCAGGAGCAAACAATTTTTAGTCTGTTTTTAATCTAGGAGGAGTAACACCAAAAGTCATGACATATGTAAGTATGTATAACCGAAATGTTCAATTTTCATTTCTAGATCTAGGTACCTATTATAGAAGTCACCTAGAACAGGGTGTGAAAAAATAGATTTTTTTTAAATTTACAAAATAAGTTTTTTAAAATAAAAATAAGATTTTTTTGATTTAAATTAAATTATTTTTGGAGCCGCATATCAAAAAGTTTTAAATTGAAACACTCAAATTTCCAAGAAAATTAATATAATAATTTAACTCAAATTCTAAAATTAATTCTATTCGAATTGTATACTAACTTAGTAATTTTATGTTATAAGCAAATTTGTAATTTAATATATTTATGCGACGTTTCGGAAACTATGCGTTTTCATTATCAGGTAACATAATATGATAACAATATTAAATAATAATTATTATTATGAGTTTTGATAATATCTTTGATCATAGCAGGTACTTGTTAAATATTTTATTTGTAAAATAAATATTATAAGTTAACAGTGATAGAAGCATAATACTGAATCAAAAAAATAACAATTTTAAAACATAAAAGTCTCAAGTTTGCCATGTGGTACCGAAGATTTATACATACCAGAACGATTTGTAATTTATTGTATGACAATATTATGTGAAATTCATGTAAGTAATATTTAAGTATTTATTATTGTTGGTTGTTAGTTTGTACAACTGTATGTCGACATTGTTGCCTGTATGCTGAGACATTCCATATTTTGTATTTTTTTGTAGTTGTCCTGAGGAAGGTCTCAATTTAAAACCGAAACGTCGACATTATGAATAAAAAAGTATAATAGTAATCACAGTGACTGGTACACCTATTATTTTCCTTTTTCAAAAAAATGTTTTACTTCTCCTAGTTTAAAAACAGATTACCTATAGTTACATATAATAATCAGTGACGCGAACCGCTCAAAATTACAGTTCAATTTCGCGTTTCGGTTCGCAGTTCACTGTGTTTCATGTTCGGTTTTATTTTGATTTTAATATTATTTTTGTTTTAGTTGAATGACTTGAATTAAAAAAATGTTGGTTCAGGTTCGGTTCCAAGTTTTTTTTTCAGGTCGGTTAAAATTCTTGTTTTTAAATGAATTATTTAGTCGCTTATTTCGAAATATTCGCACCATTCTCACCCCGTTATAGTTCAAGCAGTTGCTGTAAGATGGCACTACCCTCTTATTTGCAACTTGACAAAACAAATAAATGCAATTTCTGGCTAAGTGGATAGTTTAACAAAAAAGATTATTGGTAAAAAGTTATTCTTTAATTTATTTTAGGTGGTGTTTATTTGAAAAACTTATACTTAAATTATGTTATCACTAAATTTTGTAATTAATAATTAAAATTATTCCAAAAACCTTGGAAATGAGATATAATTTTTTATCTACAAAGATGCCGTTCTATTTAAAAAATAATTAAATATTTTAATCAGATTTAAGATAATAGATAAAATTCTACAGCGTGTTGGTTTGTTTAATAATTACTTAATTAAAAACATAAAATTCTTCTGTAAATAATGTATACATTATACACTAATTATTAGTTAATCTTACTTACTTGGATAAATATTAATTTGCTCATCTTCTTTTCCTCGATTCGCCGGAAGAGCGTTATCATCGTATCTCGCAAAAATTCCAAATAAAATGATGTACACAATTTGCAAACACAGTATAAGGACTGCACCAAATTTTCTGTGAAACATAAAAATAATGTACCCTTGATCTTGAAGTAGAGAGGGAACCGAGGGCTTTATAACATTATTTTCTTTTGATCGTACCTCAATTTGTTTGGATACGTTTGATCAAATTATATTTTGAAATATTTGAACGCGAGGGGAGCACAAAAGTCTGAAGAGGCAAGTTTTCATTGAGGATGTTGCAATTATCTAATATAATAACAAATAATTGCGACTATTAAGTGTTGTGCATGTTTATATAAAGTATTAAAAAATGCAAACATGAATTTAGAATTGTTAAACCATAATTTTTCAACACGTATTAGTGCTTACACTGATTTTTTTCAAAATAGATACTTTTAAAAATCGGTGATCTCGTAAATCTAAGTGTAAAGTGATTTTGCTTTCAGTTTTATTACAAACAAATAAATATTGCAGATATAAGTCACTAATTTATACTAATATTTAGTTAAAAATTAGTACAATTTAGTACAGAAAAATAATAAAATAACCTTGAGTATACGCACGGGAACAAAATCTGTCTCCTTCGAAAAGCATGTAAATTATTTCAAACCTAATTGCTAAAAAATAAATTATTTATCTCGGTAAATCTTTTGGATTTCAGTTCTTAAATATTTTATTAACAAAATACAACGTTTTGATACACTTAACGTGAATCTTCATCAGAAAATAAATATTTAAAATAAAAAATATAGGTAAGCTATTTTCAAAGGATAATTAATAATATACAGGGTGTAACCCAACCTGTGTAACAAAATTTAAGCGTGTATAAGTATTGGACGCACTGATCATAAATCAAAAAGAATTTTGTTAAAATTCGTAAAATTAATACTAGTTTGCAAAACAATATCATTTTGGGTGCCACTGGTTGTCACATTTAAATACAAAAATTGTTAACCAATATAGTTATGCAGTATTTATTAGCGTAATTACATTAATGTAATAATAATTTAAACAGAAAAAAATGCAATTTGTAGGTAGGTACCTACTTACAGAACGTCTCATTTGCATGGACCCATTTTTTAATTTGCGAATTCTTTTTGATTCATGATCAGAGCGTCCAATACTATACACCCTAAAATTTTGTTACACAGGTTGAATGATATTATTTCAATTTTAATAACTATTGTAAAATAAAATTGGAACACGGTGTCAAAAATTAAAAGGTAATTTATACGAGAATTACTCTTTAAACTTCATAAATAGTGAAATCTTCAACCAAAACCATAACTAGGTACCGAATAAATGGTACAAATGTACAATGGTACAAAAAAGAAAACTGTTTTTCATAACTGGGCTGAGCAAAGATGTTATTTCTAAATGAACCATTCTCAAAATTGCACAAAAATTATGGTGAAATACTGTAAAAATATTGCACAAGAAAATTTAAATTATTGAATGAAGAATAAATAACAGATATTGCACATTATTCTGGATCACTTTTAAACCCAAAATTTACAAAAGTCTTAACGTTCTGTCTGAAATCGCGAATAAAATGTAAAAAACAATAACAATAGTACTTATCCCTTGATTTTTCTAAATATAAAATATCGCGTATAATTCCGAACTGGACCACTATTATTCACAAATAATATAAAATTATAACTCACAGTTGGTGCATCCCACAAACAGTTTCTGTAGGCAGAACAGCCATCGCCAAAGCTTCAAACAACACTGCTAATCGAAACTATGATACCTGCGCCTATATGAGTTCGTTACATTCAATGCCATCAAAACGCTCGCATCTTCACTTAAATTGATACAACCTTTGATTATATAACATACTGGTCTGCTTTACATGAAATTGGAGAATTAAAGACATAATTACAGGGCAGATGTAAGCCTTTTTTTGTTAAATACGGCGCCGTTGTACAAATGCAGATGTTCAATAAATTCTTATTGTGCTGCTTAAGATGAAATTGATACTCGGAATTCCAAAATGTGTACTTCATAAAGTTTAAAATAATTTTATAAACTATATTTGTAAACGCAAAGTTATCAAAATGAACCTACTGTTGTTATTTACCATACATTTCTGTTTATTGCTATTTACAAAAAAAATTAATAATATTTATGAATAGATAACAATCTAATCTTCTAATTTAGTACCACAACATACGTTACATTTCAGTTTCTACTACGTGTGTTTCAAATTCTTCTATAACAAATAGAACAAACAAATAACTGTCGTTAAGTTAGAAATAAAGTCTAACGCTAGCAGAATATAAAATATTTATAAAAATACAACATCAATCTTCCATTTTGATGGTGATACATAACATACAAATTACGTTGAATCTTTTATGTAGGTATTCCTGAAAAATTATTCTTCAATGTAAAGACAATGGTGTAGTAAATAAGATTGGGGAGGGTGGGTCTACCACTAGATTTAAATGTTTAATTTGTTGTTACCTCCCGCCTCATATTCTATAAGGGAAGTATTGTGATGGGTCAAAATGTTCGAGTGTGAGATTTTAAGAGATAGGCACGTCTTAGGATCCATAGAATACGACTAAAGAATTTTCGAGATGATGTCTGTGTGTGTATGTATGTTAGGTTGTATGTAACATTTTTTCGTTTTCTATAACTCAAAAAGTTACAAAAATTTAACAACCAAATTTTATATTTACGATTTTAATACGAATCTTAAGAGCCCAGTAAATTTTGGTACCAATTCATAAACCGGAAGTAGTACTTTCTAAAAATATTTCGACAATAATTAATTTAAAACAATTTTTTATTTTATATGAAAGATTATGTAATTATTATCTACAATCGGTATTTTATAAATTTTTCTGTATCTGGTATCATTTAAGAATAATTAAAGTATATACTTATAATTTAGTATTTCGGTATCTTGTAGTTCATGATCGTTTAACATTTATTAATACCTAAAATTTAAATTATTATGATATGACCAGTGACAGAAATACCGTTTATATCTTCTTCTGCAGTTTAAATAAAATGACTAAAATATATTTGTGAGTATTAGCAGTAGTAGTAGTACTTATATATTAATATATTTGTATAATAAATAAAAAGAATAAAGTAGGTATGGCGGGAGGTCTTGTGGTGGCCACGTCAGATTTTTTATTTGTGTATAAATATGGGCTAAAGTGTGGATCAATGTTTCATTTGGTAGATATTTGACCTTGAAGACAAAAAAATTATAAAATTGCAGCGCTTTTATACTTAAATCAACCTACTATATAAATAGTCTTCAGAGATAGTTACGCCATTGTACAAAGTTCTAATAACCGTTTTAATTTAACCACAAACTAGTAGCGTATTTTAAACTGTGGTGGTTTACTTGTAAAATGAGATTTTAAATGAGTTATTAAGTAATTATTTCTTTCCTGTTGTTTTGTTTAAAATTATATCATATTACAACGATTCTCCAAACATTATATAGTATTACTAGACAATATAAATAGGTGGACGCTTATTCTTACAGTCAACAAAAAATGTTTTGAATTTTATGTTCCTCAGCATACGGATTTCGATTTATTTCCGCTTCGTACTATATTACTATTATCTAACTTAACTAATTAAAAATTTTATAACTTGTACAATGATTAGGTATTTCAGGGTTGGCAAAAATCATTAATTAAAAAAATATATCAAAAATCATCGATTTTTTGAATAAATGAAAAACTTCAACATTATTTTGATTGTTCTAAATTTTTGTAAAAAATTGGAAATAAATTATACAATGTCATTATTTTGATAACTTTATAACCAAGTAAGTGAATTTTTGCTGTATAGATCAGTTATATAAACATTAGAATGGCTAATAAAACGTATATTGACAATAATGAAAAACATCTTTCTTAGGTAAGTATGTATTTTAATTTTAATTAAATAAATAATAATAATAATAAATAATGAGCATTATTGTACAATCCATATAATATGTAAGCTTGTCCTTACGCAAGGCCGTGCGTAAAGTAGTTCGATCGCACGATTAGGGAATTTATGTTTTATTTTGATGTCAAGCCTTTATTAAGAAAAATATCACAAAATTATATTGAAAACTCAATTTTCTTTGACCATTAAAAAAATTGGAATGTTAACTCTTACAAATAAATTGTAATGTACGTACCTACCTAACATGAGACAAGTGTTGTATCTATTCCTCGTCTCGTCTAATTTCGGCCTTTCGTCTAGTGAAATTAGTAACCATAGATCATAGATTTCCAGTACGAGAATTTTTCTAACATAAATTCCGAAACGAGATGAATGTTACATGTGATTCGTACAAAGGTTAACTTTTAAAAAGAAAAAAACACGGAAGAATTTCCTCCGAAAAACTCGGAATCTCACCCATTTAATCCTGGGCTTATCAATCGCAAAACTAATGAAACAAATAAAATATTCTTACCTTCTGTCTGAATTCTTGATAGTCGATGTCGATGCCCAACTTAGGAGGATACCCGTCCGCACGACTGCAATTCTCAACCGATACAGCTACAATTATAAATTCTAAAAATAAGAACAAAAAATTATTCAAGTATTTTCATCGATTATTTCACTAATTATAAATTTGACCAATCAGATTGTCTTATTTTTCATTGTTTTCTAATTTAAATAAGTGATTAAATAACACCATGCTATTTAATTATAAATAAAATTTTGATCTTTGTATTGAAAGTTTTTACTATGAATTCATGAAATAATCTTAACATATACCCCTCGTGCTAAAGAATTGAATCGATAAATTTGACGTCTGACTTATGCAAAAAATTTTGCTTTAAAAAAGTTTTATCATACATAATAATTTCAGATAAAATTTTTTCAAATTATTATGTACTCAAACACTTTTTAAACAAAATTTATTTTATAAGCCAGACATGTTAAATTTATCGATTAAATTAATTGCATATTTTAACCAATTGAAATGCACTATTTTTCACAAAACCATAGAAACTATCTATATAAACAACTATTCCAGTGCATATTTTTGAATATTGAATTCACCGTAACCATGACACAACAAATAATAATAAATGTTTGTTTATTTTTCACAAAATGTCAAAATATTTTAAATGAATTTAAAAATTATGCTAATTAATAAAATTGTCTAGGTAAATAAAATTGTTAAATTTGTTTTATTCATATGAAATAGTTAATGCGTATACCACTCGATCATCAAAAATAATAGAAAATACTTTTGCCTCCTGGTTCGACGTATTTCCGCAAAACACCTCTCGATCTCCGGTCTCGAGTTGTTTCTATGAAAATTCGTCTCATCAGTCGGCAGTATTTTCGATTATTTTTATAAGTACTGAATATTTTATTTGCACTATACAATGGAACCGAACCGATGGTTGCGAACCGGTTCGGAACGGTTTCAGCCTTCATTGAAATTTAACGTTTTTTCGTCTGTATGTATTATTTACCTTATTAATTGCTTATTTATACTCAAAATAACAAACCAATTTTTAATTTAATGTCAAAGTGACAGATGCCGGTAAAATTTCCGATAAATTTTTTATATAACCATGGTTACTATTATTGTAATCAATTCATTCATTGCCTGTTATTTGTGTCATGCAATTTTCTGTAGTTTAATAAAATTTTAATTTTTTAAATAAAGTTATATTGTTTTATTACAAAACACGAACGATTTTATTTCATGAATTGCTTGTTATTCAGTAAATCATTGAACCGAGACCGGAACTTGAACCGATTTTTTGAAAACCGGTAACCGATTCATTTCAGGAAGAAATATGAAAACCGGAACCAAACCGAACCATTTGAAACACAGTGAATCGCGAACCGAACCTGAATCGATATTTTGTGCGGTCCGAGTCCCTAGTTTCAAGTTATAAATTTTAATATTACATTAGCCTTTACAAGTAACGTACCTACTTGACGGATTAATTTACCAGACGCCAGACACTTTATACCAGGAATTCAAATATCAGGCCTTACGTAGATAACTTCGTGGGTTGTGCACTTTTATCTCTATAAAGTACTTCTTCCTGAGGGCTTATATTACTCTCTGAAGTTTGTGATGCACTTAAACAATGCACTAGTTTGCATATAATAAACCAATGTTCAATGTTTAACTTCCATATTATAGACGCGCAAGTTTACTTAAGCTTAAATAATGTATTGATTCAATTACCAAACACTTGAAAATTACCTGACGTAGAGAATAGAATACCTTGATGTGCTAAAAATAAATCTAAATTTGTTCATTCATTCGTTTATTTATATAAAATCACATCGAATTTAGTTACACTTAAGAAACTCTCAGGAAATTAATTATGGAGGGTTAATTCACAAAGAAGATTGATATAGACATTTAAAACGAATCGAAATAATTTTAGGTTTGAGTTCAATAATATCCAAGTTGTGTCCTTTATGTTTTAGTATCTTCTTTGCGAAGCAACTCTAACTTTACTTAACAAAATTAAACACTCAACACATAATCAGTTTGTGCATGACAGTCAAAAATGCAGTACAGGTAAAATGTTAAATTAATATTAACACTAGCGTAAAATATGTACACATTTGGGTTTTAATAAATAAATTAACATAATGTAAATAGAATTATAAATATACATCACATTAATTTATTATTATTAAATTTCTATGAAATATATATTACGTTATTTAAAATACTGGTTAAAATGCACCATCGAAATGTCATTTAAACTTTAACAGGCAGTCATTATGAAAACATTCTGAAACATTGATTTAAAATAGGGATTGAAATCATCACTTAGTGCTTAGGCGACTATGGCTGCGTGGCGCGGGTGGTGGCAAAACATGTAAACGGGGCCCCAGACAAAACTATAGTGAGATTTCTGCAATCCAGACAGATGAAGATTTATATTTGTTCTTGTTTGATTCAAAATTGTTTTATTATTATAGACTGCTTTCTTTAAAGAGCAGAATGTTCTTGACTTGACCCGTGTTAACTATAAAGAACATGATAAAATAAAAACTACAAAAATATATTTTACTCTTAATACAGGTGCTAAAATAAGAGGAAACTAGGGTGTTTCAGTAATAATAATTTATATGTTAAAGCAAGTTGGGCATGTATTGCACAGTACCGATATTTAAACATGTCCGGATTATAGTAATGAATAATTTTTTTCGAATATCACATGTCCGGATTACGGAGATTGCACTGTATATTTTAATACTTGCTTAATATAATCTATTTTATGCTAATTGATATTTTTCCCATTAAACAATTACAAATAAATTTAAATCTGCTTAAATTGTAATTCCATTTTTGTGTTTTAGAAAATCTGTGGCCCGTATTAGGTGTGATTGAACCAAATAGAACATTTATTTAAGAATCGTTCAGTATTTATTAACATCTATGTTTTTAAGGCTGTGTCTAAAGTACCAAAAATCGGAGTAGGTACAATTTTTTTTATAGGTTATCGGAAATAGCTTTGTTCGTCCTATCGTCATTCGGATAAACCGAGGATAAACAAACTCAAAGCCCTATGAACTTCCCAACAAACTCGTACTACTAGTTTAGTCCTTTTCAGTGGTGCTCCTTATCTATAGAAATAGATTCCTTTTCCGCCAAATGGACAAAATAAGGATTGCGACAATTCCGAGTTTTGGTACTCTAAACACTTCCATGTTTGAAATCAGGTAAACATTGTGGGTTATATACATAGTGAAATGTAGTTTTATGTGAGCAAAACGAATAATTTTCATTATATTCAGTCCGGAGACGTTAGTAAACCATCCAAATTTGACAAAATTTTCAGATGAACTTTGTTAAATTTGGTGCAGAATGATTGTTATAGAGAAAATTGCAAATATTATTATAGCAAGGCATTCACATTGTCATCAAGAAATGAAAAAGACATATTTTTATAAATTTTTAATCTTACATTTATAAATAAATAAATATCTATCACGTATTAAGATGTTATGCAACTCACGGATACTCCAGAATAAGGGGAGTACATCACAGGATATTTTTTTTTATTAAAATATGTCCTTCCACGCTATGGAAATTTCTTAATCTAATTTAAACAATTTTATAAGTTTCGTGACTGTAATATCATAATAGTAACTGTAAATTACAAAATAGACTAATTTACTTAACTATAATGACTAAACTAAACTACAATACTATGGTCGACTTCGATGACAATAGTAAATGCCTTGACAATCTTACTTAGACAAATATATTTATCTTTAAACCACCTAGATTACATTTTAAAAAATATTATTTTGAAATCTATGTACAAAAGGAAACATTAAGTTCAGTGCTTTTAGTAAACGATATGCACTAAAATCCTTCAATAAAAAGGATGGTAAATAAAATGGCACAAAAAGCAATTAAACAATTAAAGAGCGGACGAAATTTCACCAAAACTATGAGACGAATTTACGTGAAGAAAAAACTAGCAAGAATTATCAAACCTGAGAGAATAGAAAAGTATAATCTACTGGCTTGAGAACTGCTGTACGACACTAAAAACGGGTATTCTGCCGGCGTCATTTCCATTCTGTTTGTAGTTTCTGTCGGGCCGTGTAAGCTCTGAGGACAGGGAAGTTCCTCCAGAGGAATTTGAAACAGGTGCCGGATATACGGGTCAGGCTGGGTTACGGGAAGCGAATTCGAGTCCTGTTGTTGATCATAAACATAAACATCATCTCCCTCAGATATATCCTCCTCGTCGTCGTACTCTGCAGACGTGAAGGGTTGTCGTATCGCCTTGGGCGGTGTTGTCACAGTGGTGGTTGTCACTATCTTCACGTTGTCAGGATGCTCTAAGTAGCACGTGAGTTCTTCTAAAGCGTTCCGCACTTGTTCGTTTTTAGTTCCGTTTCTTAGGCTGTGCATCCATGACAAACGACAGTCGCAGATGAATTTGTTCTCTGGAATAAAAGAGAAATGGTTAGTGACGCTGGCGTGACAACATGCAATTGTTTTCAGACATGCGATATCAATTATTTAAGTACAAAGCTAACTGCTGGTGCCGATATGTAAATAACGGGGGGAAAACAATGTTACCGGGTTATCTAACGTGATCTTTTACTCGCAAAAATAAGTATACAGGAATTATTGAATAAGTATATATTTTAAAATATTTTTATCTACGGCATTAGAATAATTATATTCATGATGTTTGTTGTTTGTTTTTCGATTATTAACGCTATGAATTACTGCCCTGGGAAACTTTTTTTCTAAAGTTTTGACCAACAATAAACAAATAAAAAGCTATACATGATTTAACCCATTAAGAAATTTTTAATTTGTAAGTTTTCACGTGTTATGTAGGTACATATTTATTATCTATATTATTTATTATGGGCCAGTATTTTAAAATTGATATTTCAAAATTAATTTTTTTAATTGGTGGACCAAATTATACATAATCTAAACATTGCTGTCATATTATTAACAACATACTTATTTTTATTAGTATTATTCATGGTAACGAACGAGGGACGTATAGTAAATGCGAAAATAATATGACAAAACCACATCAAATTACTTCACTAGTGAGGTAATATTTCAAATTACCTCATTGAAATGAGGAGAATAATATAATTATTATATAACTGGAGTAGATAAAGTTTAGTACTCTATTTGCATTAAAATAGTAGTAATTAATTAAATTAAATTAGCTCTCAGAAAAAATTATGTTTATCTACGACTACTATGAAAAGTTAATATTTTTGCTTTCAATTTTCAACGTAAAGTTGATTGTTACTGAGGAGCAAGCAAAAAAACACTTTAGTGCACGTCTCATATGACAAAGCGCGCTAAAGTATTTTATTGTTTGCATAAAAGAAAAGAAAATTACAGAATCAAACAAAATTTTGTGTTTATTAATTGCGATATTATTGGTATCGTCATGGTTACAAATAAAAATTAATTGGTTGAACGTAGATTTTAACTTTTAATAACAAATAATTTCAGTCGTAGATAAAATTATGTGTGTATTACGAGCGTAAAGTGTCTTTGGCCCTCTTGCATTATTGCATCTTTCGCTTTCGGCTCGCCCTGCAATTACCGTGTGCGAGTAACAAAGAGTCACTTTACGCTCTTAGTACACAAATAACTATTATGTAAGAAGTGTCAAAACAAAAAGATCTGATAGTACCTATATTTTATAATGAAGGATGAGAATATTCGGGAATGCAGTCTGTAAGTTTTTATTTGACTAAAAATCGACGTTTCGCCACACCCTCTTGTAGCTTCATCAGGGTGAATTAGTTGTTAGTTCTTTTACATAAAAATGTGTAGAATATTATTATTATAATTCTACAGAAACATGTAGATGGGTCAAAAATTGTAAATTTTTCACGTCTCATGGAACAAAACAGTCAAGGCGAACCAAACGGTGGCGAAATGTCGGTTTTTTAGTCAAATAAAAACTTACAGACTGCATTCCCGAATATTCTCATCCTTCAATATATTCACCAGTCGATTATTCCATTCTTATATTTTATAATGCTCGCCTACGGCTCGTGGTGTAAACTTCTCACCATATACTAGCGCACTTATGTCGATACACTACGAGTTTCATAAACTATTTAACAATTTCTAAATAAAAAGAGGGTGAGCTAAGTACATCTCAGTACACCTCGTTACGAGCATGTATGTGTATAGTATTCATTGCGGTTTACGGTCCGTTACCTTCCTATCACGTGTCAAACTGTTGCTTTATCCTTGCTTAAAGCGCATGAAAATTCAAAATTCGAGGGTTAAAAAATCCCGCAATGATTGTAACTAGCACATCGTGTATAATGCGTTCATCAGTGCGGTAACGAATCGTGCGTATCATAAATAAAACATGTTCGCACTGTCCATAATATGAAGTAACAGAAACGCATTCATTCCCGGGTTAGGTTTCAAAATATCACGCTATAAATCACATCTTTTGTTATTAAATCGCAACTCAACACAAACGGGGGGAAACATTTAATCAATTTCTGGAAACACGGGCGACATATGCACACTACAACATGGGAATCAGACCCTCCCAGAGGGAAACAGCCAAACACATTCTCATTCTCACATTCAAATGAAAATAAGACGTGTTTCATTATCATCTATACAAGACCACTAGTGACTATAATTTTCTCGTATATCACGAGTGGTTTAATTCTGGCATAACAAAATTTAACCAGGGAAGATAATATGATGACTATTTTCAGGATGAAAATTTAACTTTGATATACTTATAGGTACCTATAATAATTAATATATTGCTAAGAACGGTAAAAGCTTTTGAAACGTCAACCTCTTTTTATTTATCAATACAAATATACAACAGTTTAGTCTATTGGATATAAAAATGTGAAAAGCATTGCAGAAAGTTGTTAAAATAATAGATAGATTCTAACCACTAACTAAGTAAAATAATTTTTTTTATTTGGGTTAAAAATCTATGAATCGGCACATAAATATGGACTTTTTGATATTTATAAAAATAAAGAACAAAGTGTATAATTATAATAAATGAATAAAAGTAGAGATGTTCTTGGAGAATTCAGTCAATTTATTAAAATATATATAATGACAATTCCACTCATAGTTTTTCAGTCAATCAAAACACAGTATTTTGCTGAATTGAACCAATCACAGACGAATTATACTGACAATTTTCACTAGTGAAAATTACACTGACAATTTTCACTCCACGTAGCGTTGTTATAGATATTATGTCAGTTGACTTTATTTTGACATTTCAGTAATAATTTATAAACTAATATTTCTGGAAGAAAAGGTACTAAATACCAATTCGAGAAATTGTCAAGCCGAATACCATACGTGACTATGATTTTGCCGGCAATTTTTGCCGTCTGGTCACGACTGCTTGTTGCGTCGAAAATAAACACGAGTGCGTAGCACGAGTGTTTATTTTCTAAAGTTAATGGTATTATATATGACAATTTCTATATTCTAGTTTTTGACAATTATGTAAGTGTACCTGAATATTGTAAATTTATTGTTTTAATGTGTTTTCTTGTATGTTTGACTTAGCACCCTGAAGAGGACTTAATTGAAGTCGAAACGTTGGTGTGTTATTGTATTTTAATAAATTGACTGAATTCTCCAAGAACTTCTCTACTTTTATTCACTGATCCAGTCGAGTAATCATTTCCTCATAATAAATGAAGTAGTAAATACGGTATAAAGTAAGTTCTTCTACGACTAATGTATAACATGAACATTTAATGTGTGCTGTTTGCTACATAATACCATATATTTATCCCGTAGGGAATAATGCCAAGAGATAATAGTCAAAATTCCTTCTTGTGCACCAATAAGAAAATTACTTTGCCTGAATCAATTTCTCTGCGGAAATTATTTTTAAAAAAAATATTGCAATTTTATGATGTAACTATGGTGGTAGAGAAATGACATTTGGAAATGGCAAAATTTTTGTATATAAATTTCACCTTCGAGAATAATAGCATTCATTATAGCGTCGTTGTATAATATACTATTATCATAGGATTGGTTGAATGTTTGAATAATAATAATTGTCAACTACATTAAGTGAAATATCTACCAGCACCTGTAAACCATATTACGAGTAGATTTTAAATTATAAAAGTGGTATTTAGTATATAATTTGCATTCTGATTATTTTGCACTAGGTTGAATTGGTAAAGGCCAAAATATGCTCCCTTCTTTCCACATGTGGTCACTAACTTCCGTTTCCGGTGATATTAAAAGTGTCCTTTTTGATATATGATTTATCAGACTGTCCAATGATAAATGAAATAAATGAGAAAATGCAATTAAAGACCCAAGACTCTCATCAGCTTGTCTGAACTTTTTTTACCGTTAAACTTTTCATGTAATGAAAATACCGGAACATTGAAACCGAACATTCATTTCCTACAATTTTCTTAATCTGATTTTTTTTGAAATTTATTTCTTGCAGACAAAGAAAACTAATTTACAGTTTCGAGTTATAAATCGACATTTTTTAATTCACCAGGCAATTGAGAATGATTTATTTTTACCGATTCGTTTCATACAATAGCATAAGTGTACAAATTCAATTATTAATTCATTGTATCGCAAGGTGGCACCAACTCATCTTGCTCCGTCAATAGTTGTTGTTTGTTGTTAATACATTTTTGTGTTACTTAAAATTTAGTTCCTGCTATATTTCTGGTGTGTGTTTTTTTAAAATTAAAGTGTTTTATCTTGTAGTAACTATATAGTAACGAATGTATTTATTAACCTTGGACAAATCACTTCAAAACAGCATGAAATCTTTCTGGTATATATTCTTATATTTTATTAATATAGCAATACAGAGTGATCATAAATGATTGACCGTAACATGACTTAAAAAAGTCTGTTTTTTGATCACTACTATGTTCCGAAGAAAAAAGTTAGTGCTCATTCCTTTTTAAACGAATATTATTAGTGGCATTACGATAATATGAAGTTGATCATGTTTTTGATACTTTAAAGTGAATTTGTGAATTTAATGAAGCCAGAAAGTAAATGAACTGGGTTAAGTAATTTTGAAATTGAACCGTTATTTTTTGATATTTTAGTCTAAGGCGGTAAACATAAAATCAGAACGAAGCGGCACGTCAATCATTTATATTTATGATCATTCTGTATAAATGTCTACCAGACTGTGACAACAACCTTACATTTTAATTTTACTCAGCATAGATGTTTATAAGTAGCAAATTGCAAAATAAATAAGGTCATTTATTGGTAAATCATCCACTAATAGGTTCTAGGTTAGATGGGTACCATCTGGTACTTAATACATTAGATATTGTTGTCTATACAAGAATTGTAGTCGCGTCTACAAATAATAGTTTGAAGAAATATGTATTATGACTCTCGCAGTCGCTAACAGATTTTTTGTTTAGTAAAAGTGCATCTTAATTGTAATTTATTCCGAAAGCTTTATGAATTGAATTTTAATATACATTTTTAATTATCTAGTTCTCCTCTTCTTATGATGAAATATTGTATTCTGCTTCGAATATTTTGTAGATCGTACTTTTATCTTTAGAATATTCTGCTTAACAATAGTATATTGTATGTACAACAAGAGTATACCCTATGGGGTCGTGACTGCAAACGTTCGCGTGCGATATAGGCAATCCACTGGTGTTGTACACTGTACACTGTACAGCCTATTTTTTCTACGATCAAATAACGAAATATAGGTTTTGCCATAAAATGCACTCAATATTCTCAATATGATGCCAAAAATTATTTAAAAGTAGGGTTACATCAATTATTTTTGCCAACGTAAAAACTCTAAATTTTATTTGCTCTTTTTGCATTAAAATGGTGATTTTAAACATAATTAATGTTTAAATAACAGTTGATTTAATGGTTTTAATAATTATTTGTCATGATAAAAACATAATTTGCACGCATTAATAATTTTTTGACGTATTTCATCTTGAATTTCATATCCACACCTGGTACGGATGGATGACATCCCTATCCACACATGATAGTATGAAGATATGTTGCCAATATCCAATAGGGAGTAGAAAAAACAATAATAAACACTGTAGAATGGCGCACGAAATCCATGTTTTTGGTTGTTTTTGGCATGGTAGAGGATTGTTTTAAGCACATTTTTATGTTTGTTTGAGCTAACTATAATAATATTATTTGATTATTTTAGATCCAAGGTACCAAGGAAGGCTACTAATCTTAGGGTAAGTACGTTAACACAATCTTTGACCATTCCTTCGTATGCTTCATTAATCCAAAACTAAAACAATTACCCGTAGTGGCACCTCTTTCACTTCATGAATCTAATCCTGTATTCGATCACCTCTCAGAGCCAACTTGACACCCCGGGGGTGACTTGGTGGGTGTTCCGGGGTGTTCTGGGGTGCTCTGGGGTGCTCTGGGTGATCTCGGGCGCGAGGGGTGCCTTTTAATTCTGTCGCCGGGGCTGGGTAATCCGCACTGATACTAATGCCAATTAAGATCCCGAAGGGAGACTAGGATACAATCAGGGACACGGGATATCAGGGATTGAGATGTTGTATGGGAAAACACATGTGTGAGTTGCACGCATGTTATGGAGTTGGGAAAAATCCGGAAACACGAACTCAATAGTTTTCCTTTGAGGGTACCTGATGACTGATCAATTTCAGTTTTCAATTCTAAAATAAAAATAAGACTTGATATCCTGTTTTCTGCTTTCCTGTTTAAACGAAAAATACAAACTAGGATATATAACATGGCATCAATATGTAGACCAGAATGGAACTCTTTAAAATTTTTACATAATAATGCATATCAATATTCAATAATTTTTCTTATTCGTTAAATAAAAAACCGTCACTATGTATCCTCGTAAAAGGCATCAATAATATGATTAATTATGATATAAAGTCGAAAATTTTATATATGAATTCAAATTTTCTTATGTTCTAATGTCAAGGTACAGTTTATAAACTGTTATTGTTATATTATAATATAAAAGTTGTAATTAAAAGTATGTACTAAAATAATATTTGACCAACGCGTTAAAATATGATTATGTGCAATGTGATATGTATTAAAATAAGAAAAAATATAGGTATTTGAAAATATGTTTTATTACTATACTTTAATTTACCCAATAAGTACTTATATCTTAATTCTACTTGAATATCATTTATTTTATTTACCGTACCTACATATTTTTAATACAGGCAGATTTTGTTGTAATCTGTATGTGAAAAAAATGAACTTCTCAATACATATTTCGAGTTTTTCATTATGATTTATAAGAATAAGTGAATTTCAAGCAAATTAATAGGTTTTTCTTAATATTAAAGAGTATGTAACTTGTGCATAAAAGTTTGTTATTATTATATATTTGTTATTTGTATATGAATTACCGCTGGACGCATAAGGTATACACTATACAGAGTGTTTTATACCAACTTAGGAAATTTTTTAAAGGGTATAGTATACCTAAAACATTACGTACTAGGCGTGGAACAGACAGAATTTTTGAATAATTCGCAAAATTAAGGGATACCATACTTAAGTAACGTATTTTATTGAAAGCCACATAATTGAAATGAATTATGAACATTCGACATTTAATAGACGTTTTGTAAAGAATTATTACTTGTGGTAGGTATATTGTAGTAGATTTAAATAAATAATTAAAAAAAACTATTTATCTGTGGTAGGTAATACAAATGTTTACATCACATTTAGTTACCTCTACTTTTTGCGAATTTAAAAAAATACCATTATTTTTCTTTCCGGAGTATTAAAACACTACATCCAAGTTGGAAAATGGCGTGATAGATATAGGTATGTACGAAACTCGCCATTTGCTTGTATACTAATCTTTATATTTGCGTAGCCATTTTTAAATTCGATGCATTTGTTATAAGCTATGATATACCTACTATTTATTTTTAAAATTCCAAAAAATAATAGGTACTATTTTGATGAGTTTCGGCATATTTTTTTAATGTCTCTGTGGCCACATACCCCATTGTCCAACGATTTTACTGCTGCATACCTAATGTAATATAAATATATGTATTAAAATGTTAATCAAATATATGCCGGATATATTTATTTTGGAATAAGCAAAATAATAAACACAAAATATATTTATTGAAAATACATCAAAAGCACAGCAATATTATTGTTTTACAAATTATTGAAGACAATACATTTGAGCATCATTCAGTAAAGTATTGAATTCTTAATACATTGAAAATTCAGTATTTACCAAGCACGCAAGCACTGAATGCACATAAGCACATACATACATACACATTTCAACCCTATGGTCTGTTGAGATTTGAAAACGCGGCCACCCGCTGGGCTGTGGCCAAACAAAAGCGAATCGCTCCGGAAACATAGACATTACTCTCTCTTACCCTCTCTATTCAGTCGAGTGGGTGTCTTTGTTGCACTTAATTGTGTTAATGTACACTAGAGTAGAACGGTATGTTCCGTACGCTGATTTTTCCTATCGAATTGAACATGAATTTAATCAAACAAGCGGTGTATGTCACTAGTTTAATTTCGGAGTTTGCAACAAAGCAATTCTAAACGATAATTAATATAAAGTATCACACAGGGATGAATTTCATAGCGCATACAGATATTAACAAGTTTCAGCTGAATTGTTGTTAAATGAAATATTTTCATTAAAAACTTTGCTGTTTTATATGTTGTTTCATAAACACAACTAATTTCTCATACATTATTAAAATTAACACAAAATCGTCTCTATTCTATACTACGACTACTTTTTATGATTTTTTGATATGTTATATATGACGGTGTCCTTATAACAAATCCAAGTTTTCGACCTCATCGGAACTCCGGATTTCAGTTTTGACAATTTTGACCTCGAAGGACTAGTTTTTCGAGTAGAGTTGTATGAAATTTCGTACAACTTCTGTTTTTAACAATTTTTTTTTTCAGAACAATTGTTTACAAATTATAACAAAGGAATGCGGAGCGCTTTTTATAAATAAAATCACGCCATTAGTTCTTTTTAATGAAACACAAAAATCGCTGTATTATTTAATATCTATTCATTTAATATACTTGTAGATTGTCAACAATTTTGGTTTTTGGAATTTTGACAAAGATCCAAAGGTGTGACGAGGTCGAAAACTTGAATTTATCATAAGGTCCTCATCAATATAACATACGAAAAAACTACCCCATTTGATGCAAGGTAATCCACATTTCAGGTGACATAATTACTGGACTAGCAATATTTATTAATTTTTAAGTAATAATTTAAATGTCTGTATTATTTCATTAAAACGTTAAAATGTATGTTTTCTGTTAATAACAGTGCTAATATTAAAGAAAAATAATTTTGTTTGTACCGAATTTTTCCATAAAAATATCTAAACGTATACAGTGTTAAAAGAAAAGTTTAAAAAAGGTTTTGGCAGGATCAACACCTTTTCCAGGTATCTGGGCCTAAGGACACGATTTGAACAGTGAGTCGAAAATGCACCACTTTTTTATTGTTCTTGCTAAACAAAACTGAAATAATATTTAAAATACCTATACTCGTATTTATTTATTTTCTCAACAAAACAATCCTCTCAAAATACTTATACAAAATTCTAAATTGAAACATTACCAAATCCTGAATTTAATATTATATTCAAATAATACTGGAAATTCCATTATTTTTCACATTGCTCACGTGAGATTGTTTGAAAACCGTGATAATAATAAACGTACGATCAGAATCTTCCCGGGGGTGATATTTGAGAATTGGGATTGTCTTTGTCTCGAGTTATTTTTAGACTCAGCCGACGCATTATCTCGCCCAAGGGATTTGATGTCACTAAGACGTCGCTAATTTAATTATTCCACCCTGGCGAAACGCATCATGTGTAAAAGTGACGCAAACATTCGTGTGTAAAGCCTGTTTTACATTATACATTTTTCGGCTAGATTCTAGTTCGAGATTCATTCGAGAAGTTCCTAGCCATTTCTAGTATAATGTACATCAGAGATTCCCATCCGAATTCCGTTCGATTTACTTTTTTCTAGTATAGAAATATACGCCCGGCTCTATTTTTCTATTCGAGATTCATACTAGATTTGTCTACGCATGCGCAGTTCAATCTCGAGTCAGTTTGACCAACCTTTAAAAGTTTTGATATTTTGTTTTGATTTGTTCACGTTGACGTTTATGAGTTTTGCATTTGTACGTGTTATTCAAGTTGTGTTAATATTTTTTCCATTATGAATTCTAACCTCCAAATCTTAAGATGTCACTTGTCAGAATAAGTAAGAATATTATTTATTATTTTGAAGTTGCCTAACTTGGACCATTTCGGAAAAAATCGAAGAATTCCGATTGTATACGAATAGTTTGGAAATAAAGTATGAAAATCGAACGAATCTCGGATGGAAATCAAACGAGAAATCTAGTATGAATCTAGACGAAAAAAGTAAAATGTAAAACAGGCTTAAGTGTTGAAACACAGAATAGAGAATATATATATTTGAAGTATGGTCATTTTGACACGACAATTTCCGTTTAATGCATACGTAAAATAGTTATAGTGGATATTTTGACGCCTCTATAAGAACCGCCCGTTAATATCTGCAGCAATAATTCATTCCGCCGTTTAATACCCACGACATAGCGTCGTTTTTACAGCTAAACCCGTAAAAAATCTCGTTAGATTAAATTGAATTACTCGCTTACAATTACTGGTCAATAACTGTGTTCAGCACGTGAGTCTCAGGTTTTTATAAAATACCTCAAATTGTTTGTACAACAAAAACATGTAATATATACGAAAAAAGACTCTCTTCTCTTTAGTATATTAAAAATTCTATTGTTGAAAGTATTTACTTTGATTGCTCCACAAGGGAAAAGGGAGAACCTAGTGATTGGAATGTGGAGGGCTTGCAGGTATTTTGAAAACACGACGGGCTGAGTGGTCTTGCGATTCAATAGCACATTCGGCGTTTCAAGTATTCTGTGGACGGACAGGGTTTATTTTATCAAATTATAAATCTGTGTCCCTTTGTAGAATTACGTTGTTAGGCGCGTTATTCTTCTTTGAAGAGGTCGGCCTTAAGTGTAACGAGAAAAACTACAATACACGCCGACATTTTCCACAAAACACTTTACTTTTACCATGTAATATTTAATTAACATTGCGTGGGATAAGTACCCATGCCAAAACAAATGCCAAACGATAAATTACCGTGAGTAATAACGGTCGTATCAAGAAAATTGCTCCCAATTCAAACTTTTAAGGGATCCCTTTTCTTTTAAACTACTTAGCCCGTTTCACAATCGATCGAGGAAGTAAATAAGTGGCTACCACATGACTTCCTTATAAGAAGTAACATAAATCAGTGTTTACTTATCTAAACAAGTACCTAGTATACGCATAGAAAATGTGACTATATCATAATAATTTAAATTTTACGTTAGAACAAATATCATACGGTTACGATCGAATTACAAGATACAAATGGTTTCAAGTACTAAAAATATTCAGAATGATACCTACCATACTTTCAAACCTGTACGAGTAATATCGGATATAACTCTTATTTGCAGATTTTTTTTAAATCATACCTAACCAAAATTACCATAAGCTGGTACGTTATTTTTATCAACGAAAACCGTATAAGTATTACCTACTTGCAGTGCTATTTTCGATGCCTAGTGGAAATTCCAAATGTGTCAATGCCTTCATTTATTAATTAAAATTTGAATTTTACATTGACTATAATCTTCACAATTTCGATATACAATTCGTACAAAATTTTTATTTGAATAATTAATTGAATAATTTTAACGCATAGAACGGTGGTTAAGCGATTTATTTCGTAAATTTTTCGTATTCGAGATTATTACTTTTTGCGTTATTTACGGATACACTCACACACAAACATCATTACCAAAATAGAATGAATTCAGAGATGCTCAAAATTATTATGCATGGTGTATCATAACTTATTGTTATGGCATATCGTATTTAACGTAGGTACTGATGCTGGAACAAAAAGATGTTTTTCGAAATTTCGTAGTTTACATAAGGACAACATTTTTAGTACTACACTGTATACTATTTATTTTGAATAAAGACAGAGTTATGTGGCCGCTTATTTGAAGCTAAATTCAATTATTGTATTATGCAAACATAGTTATTAATTAGTTACAATGTAATATTTAATATTAAAACTACCTATTCAACAAGTGACCCAAAACTGTTTCCATTACAAACCTCAAAAATTAATTTTAGAATTTAGAAAAAAATACTTTTTGTTCCATGATGTATGAGGTATGTCAAGTTCTATGTGCCATTCTAATATGTACCTACCTCAAGTTATGTTATACCTTTATATCCGGTAAATGGTAAAAAAATCTTGACACACAGTTAAAAATATATATGCTATATTATAAATTTTTTTTTTGATAAGCAGGAACAACATATACATTTTTATCTGGCAGTTCCAAGGTGTTTTTAACAAGTTTTTTACTTAAATATGGTGGTAAATCCGTCATAATTATCTTATGAACAAAGCACAAATAAAAAAAATTTAATCTTTGATCCATGTAAATTATATTAGCTTGAATTCTACAGCTGGAGATATATGATCGTACTTACGCACACCGTAAATGAAATGTAAACATGTATTTTGTAATAAGTAATTATATGCAAAACTTCCTGTGACAGATGTGGTATATAAACAAATGCACAGTAATCGAAAATTAATTAGGGTTTTCACTAGCCGTATATTTAAGTCAATTGACAATGAGTGTCCGAATTGATATAAATACCGTAGTTTCAATCTAGCCGCAGTTAATTTTTGCTACAAATGCTCTTTGAACTTAAGATTTTTATCATTAAGTTTTTAAATCTTTTTACAACCGGGCTACTCTGCATTTTGTTATCATTGAGGATAATACTGGAAGAAGTGGAACAATTACCGATAATTAAGGGATGATTTTTCAGTATTAATTTTATACCATTATCTTTTAACCAAATTACAACTCCAGCAATTACCAAATTAATAATCAGCACTTTTTGATTTATATCGTACTTTTAAATGATGCTACTATTTGAGTGTCATATCACTCATCAGCATAGGATTATAACGAGCAAAAATCAACTAAAGATGACATATCAGCGATGTACAAAAGTAAGAATAACTCTCCTAGAATTGAGGGGTGCATGTCACTGCGTCAAATTGCCGTAATGTCAAATACCCGCTGTGTCCAATTGCCGCAATGTCAAATTACCTATGTCTAAATATTGCTGTTGTGCCTGATTTCCACTGGGTCAAATTGCCTCTGTGTCGAAATAAATTTGCAGTAGTCTCTCGACATACGTTATTACAAGTATGTAAGTGGTGGGGATGCGTTTTGGCACAGTGGCAATTTGACATTGCGGCAATTGGACACAGCGGGTATTTGACATTACGGCAATTTGACGCAGTGGCGTGTTCCCGAATTGAGTCCTGTGGAAGTAAGGGTTTCAGCACTAGAAGACATGGAGACATAGAATAATGATCTATAATTAAGGTAACTGATACACCAAATAAAAAAGTATTGTTTTATATAAAAAATAGTGTGCACTTTAATTTCGACAAATAACACGTATACGTATAGTTCTTGTTCTCATTTTGGAACCTAAAAGTAGTAAACCACCCTAGTGTGTATCATATGCACGCGATAATAAAACATGACATTATTTATGTCGGGGATAAAAGCAATTCGTACAAAATCTCCCCTAAAACAGTGACTAGTAGAGTATTGCGACACGCTGTCCAATCCAGAGAAAATAACTTAATCAGTCTAATTCCTGATTCTAAAAGGTAATTATAATAAAATGGCGTTAGTGGCGTGTGTCCACTTCGAGATCCGTATCTGTACAAATGCATGAATGTTATGCGTGACCGATGCGATAAGCAGTTTCTGTCGCATATATAAATAAATGCAGTGACAATTTAATAATACCGATTTAATTTAGTGGAATACATCAGCTGGGAAAATATTTGATTGATTTTGGTCTAATTAGCGTAATAAAAATTCATTTATGGGTAAAAATTCGTTAAACGAATGAGTAAATAATTTGTTTTAAATATTATGTGCGGCTGATTTCACAAAAACGCAAATTAAACAGTCAAATTTACTGATTGCGGTGGCACCTTCGTCTCTGTTAAATTTATGGGGAAAATTTCGGGAGTTGGTGAATGCAGGGCGGTGTTTCTGGTGTTTTTATGTTTATTACGTTGTCTATTTGTTGGAAAGTTGTTCACGGCCCACTGTACGACTTGGGAACTTTCTTAACTTGGTAGAATTTTTCACACTTAATTTTATAAAGTTTTTGGAAGCTAATACTATAATGGATGCAGGGCTTAGCTTAGAGCAGCTGGCTTAAAACGCTCATTTTTAACCGGTGTCATTTAAATTTAAATGAGAAAAGTGGCGTTGGTAATGATATTATAAGGCGGGGATTAGGACGTATCATTCATTATTCAATAGAATAACTTCTTACATCATACAACAAACTTAAACTTACTCTGATTTCCATACTGTATCATTCAACATAATAAAAAATCTAAAGTGGCCAGCTCACAACCTTCCGCCATATCTAGACTTATAAACATAAATGTATACGTACAATCCGCTGCCCATTTAAAATATACAAATAAAAATCTAAAATATTCAAACACAGAAATTTGCATCACCCGAATCAATTCAAAAGATTCATTCACAGGAAAACTCTTCTGTGTTGAAGCCATCCTCCGTTCAATTACTACACATTTAAGATCTAACCTATGACTTATATGGCGCTAGTATGCCAATTTGTCACCCGTCTCACCTGTCAATATTTTTTACGCAGAAATAAAAATCAATCGAACATGGTTTTGGTTTACAAGATTTCAACGTTTTATCTGATAAATTTAGTTTTTAAATTTTACTGCAGTTCTTCAATGCTACCAGATAAGACAATTTTTACCTTCCGCTTACCTGTAAAGGAAGGTATTGGAATCATGCAAAAAATCGGGTAGTGAATTTTTAGTGGATGAGCACGAATTAGGATCCTTACAACTCATTTTTGATAGTTGCACGATGATGTCTGTGTGTATGTGTGTGTGTATGTGTGTGTGTGGTCAAGGCCGGGTGTTAGTCACATAACTCAAATACGAATTACCCGAAAATTTTGATATTTGGTATTCAACATTTGTATATAAATTGGAAGAGCTCCTTAGATTTTGGTACAAATATCTTCATCGGAAGTGATATTTTTTTAAGATTGAAAAGGTTAATTATCAAAATTGTATATAAATTTGGAAAAATATAGTATTTATTTGTAATAAGAATAAGAGGAAAAGTTATTTGCAACTTACGCTATAAAAAAATTGTCTTTATCTGGTAGCATTAAAGAACTGCAGTAAAATTTAAAAAATAAATTTATCAAATAAAACGTTGATATCTTGTAATCCATGATCGGTTGATTTTTGTTTCTGCGTAAAAAATATTGACAGGTGAGACGGGTGACAAGTTGGCATACTAGCGCTATATAAGTCCTAAGTAAGATATTAAATGTAGTAATTAAACGGAGGATGGCTTCAACACAGCAGAGTTTTCCTGTGAATGAATCTTTTTATTCAGGTGATGCAAATTTCTGTGTTTGAATATTTTAGATTTTTATTTGTATATTTTAAATGGGCACCGGATTGTACGTATACATTTCTGTTTAAAGTCTAGATATGGCGGAAGGTTGTGTGATGGCCACGTCAGATTTTTTATAAAGTAAGTTGCAAATAACTTTTCCTCTTATTCTTATTACCAATAAGTACTATATAATAAATTTTTGACAATTAACCTTTTCAATCTTCAAAAAATATCACTTCCGGTGAAGATATTTGTACCAAAATCTAGTGAGCTCTTCCAATTTATATACAAATGTTAAATACCAAATATAAATTTTTTTGGGTAATTTGAGTTATCCGACTTACCTACACTCCGGTTTTGACCACATACATACACACACATACATACACACACATACATACATGGATGCAGACATCAAACTATCAAAAATGAGTTGTAAGGACCCTAATTCGTGTTCATCCACTAAAAACTCACTATCTACCCGATTTTTAGCATGATTCCAATACCTTCCTTTACAGGTAAGCGGAAGGTAAAAACTATGTTTAATCCAATCTGACTCACATCTATGTAATCGTACCCTTATTGATGTGTTCTTTTTTAGAATACAGGGGCAATATTCTGTCCTCTTTGCTTTGGCGATCGTACGATTGTTCAAAATTAAACGTCATGTAACACTCAGTCACTTAGTGCGTATTTTTGTCAAGTACATCTCGTTGGATATTGCTCGAGTTCAAAGCGATCCAATAATTAATTTAGAAGCGCCGAGTAGTTCACAAGCACCCAATAACCCCGGCAAACTTTCACATTAAAAAACAAAAAATGTTTGAATTGTAAATGCATGCAAATGCCCTCGTAAACGCTGAAACGGTACCACACACAAATTAGTTATATAACTACTTCACAAATAATATAAAACTTTTTACATTATTCATTGGAATTTAAATGCCACACGTAAAAACTCTTTATTTTTGCCACATACACGCGGGATTAAGAAGATTACTACACCCAGCTATTTCTAAATTTTAAAACAGATGAACATTGTTGCAAGTTCTCCTTTTAGTTCTTCACTGCATCTACTACATAACTGTTTAATTTGTTTTTACTAGTTGTTTTATCAAGAGTTGCCATGGTAATTTATAATACTCTAGACGTATTTAATCTGATTAAAGTTACACATATATGTCAATATGAACTATTATTCTCTTACTCTATCAACTACCCCCACCAGCTAGAATAAGCCAGCGAAAACAGCCCATTCTAAGTGTTCCAGTTTCCTGAACTTTACTGCATAAACTCTCTCTCCATTATCATACAAATGTCAGGTCCAGGGTTAAAAAAATCTTATTTCGACCCTGTACAAAGGCAGGTAATAACCCCAACCCCTGAGACTGCCAAATGTCGCGGTATCAGATCAAAGTTGGCTGGACAATCACGCAACCCGGGTGCGAAAACACGAACTCTAATTCTTAACAGAAAGAATAAAACAGAACGTTTGATAAATGTCTAGGACCAGTGAGTTATTGGCTATACAATACATTACTTATATCTCAATCAGAGAGTACCTATACTACTATTCCACGAGCGTTTTGACGATGATAATTACTCAATGAGCTGAAGATGAGTGCCATGATCATTCAAATGAATAACTAATCACTAAATTAAACATAAGTAGAACATTAAATCTACTTTCACTACATTGAACGTTGAATGAAATAATTCACTTAATAAGTAAACAATATCCAACAATTATTATAAAAACAGTTTATTACTTAAAGATGGTGATTATTGATTAGAAAGAGAAGCCAAAATGGTAGCGAAACAATACACATTATAAAAATGGAAAATGGAAAACGTACAAATATTAGAAATTTGCTATGCAGACGACTTGGTAATAATAGGAAATATGATTATTTCACACACGTCATTTTTGATCAATTGTAATGCTTTATTTTTTCGAAGAAGGCAGATTTTTAGTGATAATTCTACTACTGTATAAAGTTGCCCATAAACAATACACAATTTTATCGCTTTGACAGCGAATAAAAAGAAAGGTAACTTTTTGCAAGTGATAAAACCTTATTTATCTTTTTCTTAGCAACCACACAATAAACAAAACACTAAAATGTCATTTGCTTCATATTTCTAATATTTTCAGTGAAATGAATAGATTTGGGGAATATTTGTGAAGAAGAACTAAATGAGTCGGTAAATGATCTCGTTGAATTACACTCGAGCATTTTATTTCCTCCAAATAAATTTCTGTTCGACATCTCAACGTTGTCACCTGACAGCAATTTGATTCGAAAAATTGGTTTAAAATAAAATCACTCCACCTACGGTGTTGTGATTTTATTAAACAAATTTTCTTTTCAAATTAAATTGTATTATTTTGACATTCGTGACAATGACAAGAGAATAAAAAAAGAGCAATGATAAATAATAATTTGTTTTATTGTTTGTGTATGACAGTTATCAGTTACTATTATTATTGCATCACATTTTTGTCATTTCCATAGCACTCCATGTATTTTATAATAAAACTAAAAAAAACGTGATACAATAATAATAGTAACTGATAACTGTCATACACAAACTATAAAGCAAATTATTATGTATCATTGTTCTTTTTTGTTTTCTTGTCATTTTAATAGCACTCCATGCATTTAATAAAACATAAAAATATTACAAACTATTGTTAGGTACTAACTTTAAATATCAATTTTATTGACATGACTGTGTAGCATTTTTCAAGAGCTATCATTTGATATGTCACAAAGGGTATATTGCCATTTAAGATTTTAAAATTGAGAATGGTGGGGGTAAGATGAGTGATTAATAAACAAAAATATTAGGAAATTGTGTCCCTCTAGATGTTAAAACATATAGCGCAAACCGGGTATGCCTATCACAATCCGTTTCCAAGTTATTAAGGGTGTATCGTCTTAGCCTGTATAGGATAATATATTATTCAGGGTTAAAAAAACATGTTTTTTTCAATTTTAAACAAAACCTTTGATTTTTACTGTTTAAAACTGTTTTTTTTTGTTTTAACTCTGCACAAAAAACATGTTTTAAACATGTTTTTTGTTGTTTTAAACAGGGTATCTGTTTTAACTAAATATTATTCCCATCGAAAGATGTCGCCAATGCTACTTTTTGTGCGAGGACGGGGATTTACATAGCTCTAACTGCGTAGCTAGGTGTCACCGATGGTCGGTTGTTGAATTTGTTTTGTATGTGTCATGCGCCATGAATGGATTTCGGTATCATTTATTCACAATAGGCGTTAAGGGATAGTTAATAAGTTCATAGCATAGTCAAGTGCACATTAAGTGCAGTTTTATTTAATATTATGTAATTAATATTCTTTTTGACCTGTTCACACGAGGAAAGTTTTCACTAAAAAGTTTCTTGAAAGTAAAACAATTGCTAGGACCTGTCATAAGAAAAAACTGCCAATGTCAATTCCGTTCATACTGGGAATGTAATTATTTTTATTAAATATATTTAAGATCACTAATAATAATACATTATAAAAAAATAATTCCCCTACGTTTCAAAGCATGTAAAGGCTTACAAGTTCCACCAATAAGTGACGTGTAGAGAAACAAACTTTCTCAAAACAACGTCGGGAAATAATAATTTCCCAAAATACAAAATAAAAACGCATTTCACAGATAACCCAGAAACACATCAGACAGAGTATAGTTGTGGACAGCTGTCCACAACTATACTCTGTCTGATGTGTTTCTGGGTTATCTGTGAAATGCGTTTTTATTTTGTATTTTGGGAAATTATTATTTCCCGACGTTGTTTTGAGAAAGTTTGTTTCTCTACACGTCACTTATTGGTGGAACTTGTAAGCCTTTACATGCTTTAAAACATTATTCCCGGTTCTTTTTTATTATATATTTTATATATTTTTTATTTTCCCCTACGTTTCCTCCATGACCGGTATTGGCAGATTTTTTTATTACAGCTCCTAGCACTTGTTTTACTTTCAAGAAACTTTTTAGTAAACACTTTCCTTGTGTGAACAGGGCATTATGTTTATGAAAAAAAATTCTCAAAGATATTTTGGAGACTTTTTCATACTCTCTATAAGTACCAGCAACTGGTTTAATTAATAAATTTAATTAAACGTAGGAAAAAATAGATTTTTTGGATTGTTGTTTTAAACATGTTTAAAACAGTTTTAAACACCTGATTTAAAACACAGTTTAAAACATGCATTAAAACATTAGGCCGTGTTTAAAACATGTTTAAAACAGTTTGTTTAAAACAAATTGTTTTAAACATAACAACCCTGATATTATTTACACTATAATTTATAATAATATTATTTTATAGTGGTATATAAAATTTTTTCATGATCTGAATCAATCTAAAGGTACTGTTAACCTTAGAAGATTCCATTAAAATATGAATAATGTTTGGTTGGGTAGTGATAATATTAGTATACAGGCCTGGCGTGTGAGAGGTCAGGTGATGGTAATTATATTATTAATGATGTTTGTCATTCTATGGACACTGCATAGTGTGACACACCTGTATTATATATCTGCTATAATATTGCGTAGGTATGTGTGATGTCTGAATCTGAATTGAAATTATAGTTCCTGCTTATTGAACTTGTCACCATTATGCGAAACGTCTTGTTTGCAAGGAATTCTAGTTTCTAGTTCATTGCTTCTGTTCTGTTCCTTCCACGTTGTATTGCATATTTTGTACAAAATAGTTCTAAACTAGTGAAAATAATCCATGTTCTGAGATTTTGTATTCAAATCTCATATGGCATTAGTGATGCCGTGAGACGAGACGAGACGAGAAATAGTCAATTCTCGTCTCGAAAATTTATATTCTCGTCTCGGTCATTTTTCAGCTGTTTATTTCTCGTCTCAAGGAACTCGATTATCGGCTCGTCTCAAATTTCTCGACAAAAAATTAGAGCCACCTAACGATTTTTGCAAGAACTATTAGATTTCGCGTCATGCCCATGACACACATGTAATACTTGTACAGAGTGATCAAAACAAATTGATAGTCACGTGACCCGCAATTTTCCTAAATAAAAACTAGACTTCTAGGAAAGATTTTTTATTTTAGTAATTCTATTAAATTCAACAATATTTTCTAAATGAATAATTAAATAAGTTACAATAGCCACCGTTTCGGGTAGTAAACTTAATAAATATAAACACACTTACAAACTCTTAAAAAATTTCGAGAATTGTCGAGTTCTGGAGAGTACTTCTCGTCTCAAAATTATGAATTCTCGTCTCGCCCCGAAAATCCAAGACGAGAAATTTACTGATTCTCGTTTCGTAATTTCGAGACGAGAAATTTCTCGTCTCGGCGGCATCACTATATGGCATGCTTAAAATATTCACTATTTGTACAATTAAATGCTTGAATATTGCAATGTTTGATAGATCAATAGGAAATCTGATGATACGTTATTACTATTAGTTTTGTTAATGAGAATCAAAACCAAGTATTAATTACAACTCATTATAAATTTATCTCAAGTACAAATATTTAGTTAGATTTATAATTGAAGATAATACACCATCATTTCATGCTGTCTATATTTAAATTAAACATAATTCTAGTCAAATTTTACTCTACTAATACTATACCAGATCTGTATCTTATCACAATATAAAATAAACAATAAATTTTGTCTGAGTGTAGTGCGGTTTTCGCCCCGCCTTAATTGCACTTAAATATGCATTTCTCTCGGACCTGTTAGAATTCATTACAATAATAGGCGACTGGGTTCCGGTACGGGTATATAACACGCACACACATACAAACATGCGCACCGACACACTTTTTGCCACGAGGGTCAAAATCATTATACAATTACATTCATACACAAATTAATACATATCTCATGCCTTTAATATTGTGCGTCATCGGTATTGTATTATTATACCGTGCGTGTGCAGTTACCAGCCGGCAACTTACGGGTACTCATCGCTTTCAGTGGAGAGTACCTACATCACGGGGGAAATTATTATTATAAAGTATTATTGTTGTAACAAATTATAAAATTGTACAACAAGAGTGGATGTGATGCCTATATCGCACGAGAACGAGTTTGAAGTCACGACCCCATAGGGGGAGTGTCTGCAAACGTTCGCGTGCGATATAGGCAATCCACTCGAGTTGTACAGCTTATTTTTTCTACGATCAAATCACGAAATATAGTTTTTGCAATAAAATGCACTCAATATGATACCAAAAATTATTTAAAAGTAGGGTTATGGGTTACATCAATTATTTTTTGACGTATGACATTTGAATAATAATAGTTGCCAACGTAAAAGCTCTTTTTGCAATAAAATCATGCTTTTAAACATAATTAATTATTAAATAACAGTTGATTTAATGTTTTTAATAATTATTTGTCATGATAAAAACATAATTTGTATGAATTAATAATTTTTTGACGTATTTGATCTTGAATTTCATATCCACACCTGGTGTGGATATGACATCCCCATGCAGACATGATAAGATGAAGATATGTTGCCAATATCCAGTAGGGAGTAGAAAAAATATATTTCATACAATATACTACGCGAGTCTGAAGTTTATAAATGACGGAAAGCTTTATAATAAATATGTACAAAATACAGGTAATTGAACTATGAAAAAGATTTGCGATATATTTTTTGTTTAGGCTCGAAAAATTATAATGGCGAGCGCTTACACTTACGCTTACAAGGAATAGACTAGAATATTTTACTAAGGGTTGTTCAAGATACAAACCCCTTACTGTTTATTTGGGGATATTAACACTGGAAATAAATTAACGCCGACAGGCATATAAGAGTTCGAAAGTTTTTCAGTACAATTACTGCGTTTTAGCGCCTCCGCCAAACTTCTCAACAAAAAATGATAAAAAAATCAGTAAGTAATGTCTCCATCTCGTTCTATTCCACGGGAAAAAAGAAAAATATTTAATAACCCCAGTTATTGCGGTCGAGGAAACATAGGCTGACAGCTGACAGGTATATTGGACGACACAACGGCAGACAGACATTCCCTCATGAGAGCTCCACGCAGCGTTACTAGAGGGCGTGGCATCCCTTGATGACATCATCACAACATTAATTATACCCGAGATGAGTAGGCGTGGATAGGAAATTGCAGTCTGGGCTCGAACCCAACACCATCGAGAAAAATTGTTTTTATCTAATTTGCGTTCTCCAAAATTGCTGAAATTTCTATATTAAATTATGGACAAATTTAAAAATACTACCCTCAAGTTTGGAAACTTTGTCAATTTCTTAATTGAGCGTTGATGAAACGAAACATTTTACCGGAATTAATAAGTGATGTTTTTTTAACAAGTAATGGAGTTTAATCTTTGATAGATGTAACTTTAACTAACTTTGAGCTGCCACCAAATTGAAACTTGGTGAAATTGTTCAAGATATATTTATTAAACATAATAAAAGTTTCATGTTTCTGTATTAAAATATATTATGCGGTCGTCAAAATGAAATATATGAAGGATGTAGAGCATTACTGCACAAAATTCTAAAGAGATAATGTCCCTAAACGATCATTTTTACGACGCGAAAATATATATATTTAAAATAGTGTCATAAACCCTTATATGGTATTTTTGAGGAAGAAATTTAATATTAAATTCACACACACTCTCTTGTGAGGCCAAGCCTCCGCAAAACATTCCTGAAAATCTGATAAATTCAACGCTGTTATGCTAACGTTAACGTAACGCTACGCAACGTCAGGCGAGGCGTACGTTACGTCGAAATGCGTTAATGGATCGCGCAACGAGTAAAATTTAATCAGCCCGAGAAAAAGCGATGGAATTTATAATATGTGATTCCATAATATTGTTTCCGGTAATTCATTAAAATCGCAAATTAAGTTTCGCTTGATTTATTAAATTAAAATTTAATATATTGTGTTGCGTTATTTTGACACGCGCTTTGTTGAACTGTCGCGAACATAACCGCGGCAAAAAATTACAAAAATTAAAACATTCTGCATGTTAATAAAGTTGCAAAAACCCCGGTGAGTTATTTCTATATTTTAGATTAAATTAGTTTTAATTATTCCAATTCAAACTGAATTGTTATTTATTATTTTAGTCAATTAACTTAGTGATAGCAATTGTATAGAATAAATCAAATCAAAATATGGTGAAATTTGTAGCAAACAATTAACTGTCAACATTTAGCGCTGTTGGATATTTTTTATTAATTAAATTACAATATCGTCAGCATAATAATAAAGTATGAAGTGAATACATTGATATAAATAATATTATATTTATATAATACAATTTCCCATTTCGCATTAATTTTCACAACAAAATATATTATCAGATCTGTTTTTCATTACAATGTACATAAATGGATCAAACTCATAGCGCATAGCGCATAGGCCTATTGGCTACCCGTGCATTTATTTACATTATTAGAACAGTTGGAATATCATACTAATTAAAATTATTGATGGCAAACATTTGTAAAACGTGTGATTGTAAATCAGTCAGGAGTTGTAATTAAAATTTCACATCGAATTAAAACGGGAGCGCCATAAAACATCCTGAAATCCGACCGAGGAAGAGGGATAAACATTTCTTCAAACAGGAACAGCGAACAGGACCCTACCCAGGAATCATATTGTGACCTAATATTTACATAAACGTCCAACAAAATTAAATGCTTTAACAATATCTAAAAATTTAATTTTAATTAAAGTATTTATATTAGATTAACAAAACTGGACTAATAAACAAAACAATTTGTACCATTCTTCACTATATTTTTGTGTTTAAGAGAATCATGTCACACACGCCTACTAAAAAGTGAAACAAAAATTAAAACTGTGGCGATATGACCTGTTCGATAACATATCGATCGGGTTGAGCGGATATTTGATATTATTTATTTTCGTAGCTAGGTAACTGTATGGAAACTTTGTTTCGTATATGGTCGTGGGAAAAATTATTATTGCATTTGACACACGTTTGACAGAATAGAATAACTGATTGCATAAGCTTGTTTGTTTTGAAGCAACTATGATTATTGAAATGTATTTATTAAATATATAATTAAGTTTTTCTCAAAATTGAAAGCAGATTCAGAAAATGAATTTAACGATAATTATTCCTTACATTATATATTTTATATCTGAAACATTTTTAATAGCTACTTCCATATTTGAAATAAATTGAATTTATTGTTGTGTTTTAAGACTTCCTCTTTCGGTTTTCGAAATATGAGCAAAATTTTTCAGCTCTGAAAAACTCGTATGATAGGAGAACTCGCTAACGCTCGTGCTCCAACTGTCATACTAGTTTTTCAATGATGCTCTTTCCACACTTGTATTACAATATACTATTTTCGAACAGTTTACAAAAAACAATAGCTTTAGGTGCTATTGACAGTTTTATATGACCTGTTGCAAAAAAATATTTTGACATTTTCGAAGAAAAAAATATCAAATATTTTTCAAAGTTTTAGTTCAGAAAATTCTTGATTTCTCGACAATTACTTCTCGGTCTTATAATTTTGAATTTATTGGGTCTCGGCTCGTAATTTTAAGATAAGACGAGACATTTATCGTTTGGGCGGAATCACTACTTTCTGCTGAATATGATTTATTGTCAGTGTACAAAATGTTCAAGATGAATATGGGCACGTTTGATATCTAATTATGGAATCAATTACTTTTTAAATTTTAATAACCATATTTGAAACCAACGATATATTTCAATTCTGGTGCTATTGCAGTACTGGTACCTACTAACAAATAAAGAGCCTGGCAGTAGAAAAGAAAATTTGAGTTATAGCTTATCTGTTTCATATGATTCGTCATATTTAAAATAAAAATTTTATTTGTACCGCACCTAAAAATATATGACTGTCATAGATTGATGTCACAGTCAGTTATAATAATTTACTGTTGACTATTTTGACATTCCTATAATATGCCAATAAAATCTTATTCTGATATATGACATTCATAAATAAGCACGTTGATTATGATAATAACAGTAGAAAAATAAAATCTATGAAGGTAAAAGACTATTACTGCATACGTTATGGGGTATATTTATTAACGCTATGGCATGTCGGGTAGTATTAAATATATAGCCGAACTTTGTAGCGTATATATCATCATTTGAAGGCTGGCTTGTCATATATTTCATTATGTATTACGCATATCTAAATACGGAACATGCATCAGTAATATATTCCATCATTCTCTGGCTTTGTATGTAACACTGGTACTGCCGTTCAATCTGTATCTATCAATTTAACGATTTTGAACTAAATTTGCAGAATGTGCCTCTGTTTTCATTTCCAATTAATACCGCTTTTAGTTTGTCAAATATAGAATGGTATATCTATAAAATGAGCTAATATCAACATAACAGACGTTTTCTGCAACAAATTTTATGAAAATTTCGAAAATAATGATAATATTTTGTTATCATCTCATAGTAATTGTAGTATCTAGGATAAGAAGTGCAACTTGAAGGTACCTACAAATAGTTAAGATATTAAAAATTAGGCAATAACTTGTAAATTTCTAAAAATTGCTTTTTTCTTTATGAAGCTATGATTTACCTATTTAACGAAAAATCATTGCATGCATTAAATTACAGCAATTTTACTCTTAAATCTTAAAGTATCTGCAAAAGAAATGGTAAAAATTTATTAGCTAAAAATGTATGACAAACTATAAGAATTCTGGCAGATATATAATATATTCTTGTAGATATTGAATTTTGTTTACTGGGATGGAAGGTTTTGATGTTGGTTGTTTCTAACGTATTAAGTTCTTAATTGTATAATCAACTGTTATTATCTGTTAATATGCAACATTTATTGATAATTATAAACAACATAATACATTAGTAGGTAACTTATAATACCTTAGATATTTATAATTCATTAGTTACGAACTTAATACGTTAGTTACAACCATAATAACATCAAAACTAATTGACATAAAATAGTTGATTTGTTTTAACATCGCTGTCGTTGATGATATGGTTAATCTTTCAATATAACGCGAATATATGCGATTTATGCCCCTTTGGATGTTCAAAGAGACTCGGTTTCACTTCGTCGCTTAGCAACATCCTCGGTACCTATTATAAATCGTTATTATAAATCACATAATATTCTTGTTATATTAATTATATTATATTGTTTATAATTATTAATAAACGTTTCATATTAAAAGGTAATAACCTACTTGATTAATTCAAATTCAATTGATTTATTTTTTTAAATTTCAGTAATTAAAATTGGCATATTTATTCATTAAAACCTAACCACAAAATTTGACGAATCTAAATTTATAATGATCTATTAGCCAATTTTCAGTTTTTATATTCCCATCGATTGAAGATAATAAAAAATCAAAATGTTGATTTTACTTATTAACTTCTCAAAGGCCACATTTTCTGCTGTCAGAATAGACAGATGTTCTCACAGATCTAAAACGTTTTTTCTTCTTTGAATTTCATTTTAGATAAGCATCTATGAGACATCAACCGTCAGCACTCAATAATACAGAGCCGTTATGAGTGCCATTACCATATACGACTCTCAATGGCCATTGCAACACTTTTAATAATGTCCTGGCATATATGCGATATGGAATATTTATCTATTGCTTTATGAAAATGCAAGTCGAATACAGTTGCTACTTACACATTTAATCTAATTTTGATGTGAATAAACATTACATTGATACTATTATGGAAATGAAAATACAAATGTTCAATTTATTGTGTTGATATAAAAGTATGTTAAAGTTGTTTTCGTAAAAAATAAGATGTTTTGATTTAAATTTATGACCGTATAAATTTGGGTTTGGGTACCAAAACAAGATTTGTTATTCTTGGAAAAAAGTTTAGGTACACATATTTTTTTAGAAATATTATACAAGTTAGCCGAAGAATAAATAAATAAATAATAATATATTTTTTACCTCCCGCCTCATATACAAGGGAGGTATTGTGATTTACGAGTGTGAGTTTTTAGTAGATATGCACTTTTGGGATCCATAAGAATACGAATTAAGTATTTTCGAGATGATGTCTGTGTATGTGTGCGTTAGGTCATATGTAACATTTTTTCCAGGCTCTATTACTCAAGATTTTTCAATTTGTTGTTATGACAATAATTAACAGGTAAATAAAAATGTATCCGATTTTTTTCAAAAACTGTTTTCATAGCTTATTTTATATAGGAGCGTAATAATTATCAACTGTAATTACACAAGAGCTTTTTATTTCGCCGGATAAATTTCTGTTTGTATTGAAACCTTGTTGCCTAGCAATTTGAAAAGAAAAATTGTTTAATAAAATCACGACATCCTAGGTGGAGTGATATTATTTTAAAACAATTTTTTGTCAGGTGACAAGGTTGAGATGTCAAACAGAAATTTATTCGGAGGAAATAAAATGCTTCACTGTAATTCAACGAGATAATTTAACGAGTCCTTTAGTTCATCTTCAAAAATATCCTCAATATCTAATAATTTCACTGACAAATATTAGAAATATGAACCAAATGACAATTTAGTGTTTTGTTTTTTGTTTGGTTGCTAAGAAAAAGGAAAATAAGATTTTTTCACTTGCAAAAAGTTACCTTCCTTTTTATCCGCTAGCAAAGCGATAAAATTGTGTTTTGTTCATGGTCTATTTTATACAGGAGCGGAATTATCGTTTAAAACAAAAATTGCTTTGTACCCCACCGAATAATAATGAACGACAGTAGAATCCAATCTATGGGTGCACATGTTCATAAAATTCTAATATTGTAATTATGTCCCCTCCTTGTACGCCACTGGGACACAGGCCGCCCAGATTCCCTGAATGAGAATATAAATATTTCTGATTCAGTGTATTTTTATTCGTATTCTCACCACTAGGGCCATTTATCTTTCTCAAGGTCTTGGCCTACCCCCTGTCGCTAGAGTTATTCACCCTGTACTAAGTTTTCACCCCTGATGCGACGCCTATAGTTTTATTTTATGACAGGGGGACAACGAAGAACAACTGTGCATGTGCGTCAATTGCATCAAGATCGAAGACGCTTGACGACGGCTGTTGCGAGAGCATTCTATGATGTCGTTTGTAAGATGCACGCGTTCTGCACTTATTTAGGTACTTTTCTAAAGTGGAGAAAAGCGGGGAATGCAAAACTCCGATAAAAAAGGCCTACATCTTTTCTTCACGATTTTCCAGTAATGTTACTTGACATTGGTTTAAACTCAACCTGAACAAGTGACATATGTACCTAATTATTATTTACACCATTTGATCCGGCATTTTTTTTTTCAATATATAAACAAAACTTTATGAACGTATGCAGATGGTTTGAAAGATAAAGATAAAAGATGTTTGAAAAAGTTTAAACAGGAGTTATTAATTGTCAATATCTGACAGAAGCATTTTATGAAAAAATCTGAAAAAACGGTATTCAATTCAAATCACCGTCTCTATTCATCAGCCCGGAGTGTGCACTATGGTAACAAGGCTAGTGGTCAAATTTTCACAAATCGAACGAAAATGTACATAGTACTTTTTCAATTTATTTTTAAATATCTGCAGATATCGTAATTAATTTTTACCAGTTATTTTCATGACAATGTGCTTAACAAAAATAAATTTTTATTTGGAAATTGTTTATAATAAAATTGTAACAATTATTTAAAAGATGATGTGTTCATAAATGATGTAAAAAAGTAGTATGCTGTATTTTGTATTAGTTAAAATAGAGTCAAATTTTATTCTGTTAAAAGAATCATAACGATATCTTACTTGTATCGTGAGATATTTAACTTAGAACTAAAATTCATTGCGTACGCGCTCCATTATTCTAAGCGCACAAGATTATTGTTTCTGAGTTTCCGCGAAGTCGTGTTTAGGTTCAGCGTTCGATCGTCTCAGTCTCTTGTTTATTTATATTATTTAATAACAAATAATATGTCAAATTTAAGGTAAGAAAAATTAATAAAAATTATTATTATTCCTATTATCTTAGAATATCTAGAATACTTTCGATTTTAGTTTTTTTCTATTCCACTCTTTTCCCCACTACTACAGCTGCCTGAAACCAACCTTTGCTCGACTTTTGCCGCATCCTAACTATGAAATGTCATTTTGAAGTTGAAAAATAATGTAAACTGTCAGATTATTATTGACTTCAGGATAATGTTTTTATAAACATTTAATAGAGAAAGAATGGATCTATAGATGTGCCTTTTTAAAATTATTAAATTCTCTTTGAAATAAAATTTTACCATTCTTGTACTGGCCACAAAACACTGTTTACGTTACTATATTTTATGTTCGATTTTAGGAGGTAGACCGGCTTCTTAATATCAAAATTAAATATAAAACAATGTGATTGGTAAATCGATTCCTGCCTAAAAAGGCTATTATTTTTAATTTTGAATTCATTAAAAGTTGAATATAATAACGTAGCTATTATTTACATTGTACAATGTACATAGTAACTATTCACGCAATATATCAAATTAAACGTTTGCGAAAAAACCATTTAGAGTATTTTTTTTATTTGAGCATTGAGCTTTGACTTTTTTTCTATTACGTTAAACAAAGCTCAATTTAGGTGTAAGTTGTAACTAATTATAATGATTAAAATTTAAATTTTTCGGCTTGTAGAACCATTATTGTGTTTTGTTCAATGAGTTTTGGTAGTTATTGTTTTCAAGCTGTGACGTTGATCGTTGATGTGTCACTCCCGATGTTGACATGCACTGGTCTGTTTGAAGTGGGTAGCGCTACAGAAGTGGAAGGTACTCCTAGCTAAATGTAAAAAATGCAAAATATCTCTGAATCAACTCTAGGAATTTATGGGAAATGTTTACATAAATATCGAGTGAAGGGAAAACTTAGAGTAAGTCGCATCGTCGCATGTGGTGGTGTTTGAGAATATGGAAGAAACGAAAAGAAATATGCGGTGTTATAGCTCATGACCCGTCCTCTGCAGAGGGAACAATTTTCAAATTCCAATATCCAGTATTAAATTCTTGTAAATTTATGACGGTCCTTTCAATAATGGCACACATTTTTTATTTTTCCGCGAGATCACAACTTTTAAAACAATATGTAGAGATTTTTATCAACACTTAATAGCCAAAATACAATACAGCTTTGATTCATCGAAACTTACTTATTTCAAAACGCAATATTGCCCATTTTATGAATCAGAAACTTTTTATTTTTATTTTATAATGTAGGTACATTATCTAAAGTTTTGTTTCATCCAGTTTTCAAAATCATATCAGGTAGGTGACGCCCTCCATTGTCTATACACTGAATAAGCCGATTTCTGGCGTTTGTCATAACCCTCTCCAGCATGGCAGCGGGTATGTTGGCAATTGCGGCCCGGATGTTGGCCTTCAGGTCTTCTAGGGTCCTTGGACGGTTGACGTAAACGCGGGATACAAAAAAAATCACAAGAAGCCAAATCGGGCGAGCGGGCATTGAACCGCCTTCGAAAGTCACACTGGGTTGCGATCACAAACATCTATTGCAAAAGTACGACTCAACTGAAAACACACGCTGCTCCGTGCTCCAACGCATGATGGCGACTGACCGGGTGGGGAACAAAACTTTAGTGCACCTGTCGAATGATCCCTACAGCCTGAATGGCGCGCATTTTATGTTGTGATGAATCACCCTATATATACGTGTCAATACAGACTATGAATATGTTTATGATGTTCGAGGGCGACAATAAGTTTGTTAGTCCGAGGGCTTTTATGATATGAGGTTTTGTAAATCTTCGGAAAAAAGAATCAAGTAATACCCATATGATGCTTACAATACCTTCTGCCTTATTGTACTTTACATACATTATCGTATAAAATGTCGTTTTCGTGAAATTTCAAATTTTGTTGCTATTTTTAGTATCCCAATAAAAAACAAATAATTTAACCTTCTGATGGAAAGAGTTACTGGTATCAAGTTTCTACCATAGTAATTTCGTAAGAGTATGGAGTATACAATAGTAAGTAAATAAACAATAATGTAAAACATAAAATATTGTCACGATCTTCATTAATAACAATTTGAACAAACAAATTGTTAAAAATATGAAAGTTGAGGAACAATGTAGAATGTACATACCTTACTTTTTAATGAAAATATTTAAAATTGCTTTATAACGAAATCAACTTCCATTCCATTTTTAAAAGGGATAGATTCTATTAAAATACATAGGTAGCATACATCGAAATATTTTTGAAAACATACCAGAAAAATTTATTAAATAATAAACGAGTTATTTTATAATAAACGTTGGAATGGTAGTTTTGTATTTCACTTTCACATTGTATAAAGCATTTACTTTTACAGCAAATAAGTAAAACATAGCCTTTAATTAGCGGTATTGTACACCGGAATTATTTTTCTATATGCAAGAAAATTGTGATAGTAGTAATTGTGAATTTATCCAGAATTTATAACGAGCATTTTTTGCTAGCATTGTTCATTGTTATAACTAACCATTTTTTGCAAGTACCTTGAGATGAGTAGCCTGAGGATTTTCAGGATTTTTTGTATCATAGAGCCCGTTTTGTATCATAGATAGAACAAAATTGATAGCACTTTTGTAAAATTTGACAAATGTTGCCGTTTATATATTTTTGGCCTATTTTCTGGCTTATTTTTGCCCTTAAGCCCGTTCGCACGAGGATTCTTTGAAGATTCTACCAAGATTCTGAATCCTGGAAAAGAAAAAGTTTCAAGATTCTGTATCTTGAAAAAAAATCATGGTTTTGAAGCAATCAATAAATTATAAATTATTCTTTTCCAAGACTCATTAAGATTCAATTTAGCGGCACCGCAATTTAACAGGTAATTCTCACTAGAAAGAAAAAAACTTCTTCTTTTCTAGGATATAATCTTCAAAGAATCCTCGTGCAAAGAGCGCTTTAAATAGCATTATTACCTTATTTTGAATGTAAATTGGCAGATTAAAAAAAATTAGTTGTCGTATAGTGTAAGAGTTTAAGTACTTTAAACTGACTTTTGATTATTTTTTTAAACTAAAATGCCAAATAACAAACTAATTATAAAATAAATAAATACATGGAGAAACAAAATTTTATGAATAAAATATATATTAATTGAATGCTTTTTTAATTGCCTATTTAAAAAAAATTGTGGCCTATTTTAATTATTTTTTTATATATTTATTTTGTGCCTAAAAATCCTCATCCTAGTTTTAAGCGAATAATATTGTAATAAATGGGAAATGCATAATTTAATACCTAAATTATAAAATTATATAAAATGTGCAACATACAATATTGATTTGTCACACATGATACATACGCAAACACAATTATCTACATAACCTAAAATTTTGTATGTTGTTTTATACTAACAAATTCCTACGGCCACAAGAAATCACGCCCCGCCAAAGCAAGTCTGCAACTCCATATTGATTGGTTGGAAATTTTGAAGTAATGCTTCTTAAAATATATATTGGTATATTTCAATGAATTAGATTTTCCAAGCAGTTCCTTGCGTATCACAAATTTCTATTAGTTGGCATGGTAGGATTAAATAGACTCCTCAGCAAAATAGTGGTGGCAGCGCTAACTAATAATTTTATTTGTTCAAAGTTTAAAAGTTTGAGTTTCCTACTTTCTACAAATGGTAATTAAATGGAAATGTTACTGGCGAGTTTATAATTAAATTGTTTACATTAACGTACTTTCAATTACAGAAATTATTCAAATAGTTTCTTATAACTATTCTGTTCTTACTTGTCCAAATTAATGAAATATAAAGCATTATTTGAATTACTTTCAACGCAATTAGAACAGGAGATCTTCATTGAAATAGTGATAGTAATGAGTGTCTGTAGCTAACTTATTTATACAACAATGAATATTATATTATAATGAAGGATGTGAATATTCGGGAATGCAGTCTGTATAATTTTATTTTACTAAAAACCGACATTTCGACACACCTTGTGTCTTCATCAGGGTGACTACAAGTACAAAAAGAGATAACAATTTGTTACAGAAACGAAATGTAAAAATAACTTACCTACATTAGTTAATTAATTAATTAAATAAGTTAATTAACTGATGTAAGTAATTTTTACCTTTCGTTTCTATAACAAACTGTTATTTCTTTTTGTACTTGTAGTCACCCTGATGATGACACAAGGATGTATCGAAACGTCGGTTTTTTAGTAAAATAAAAACATACAGACTTCATTCCCGAATATTCACATACTTAATTATATTTACCAGTCGATTATTCCAATTCTTATTATATTAAGCCCGTATTACATTAAGCAACAATTGCATGTGCAATTGCAACTTGCTACAAATAGCGGCAATATAGCGTAATGTAATATGCAAATTGCTAGTGCTATTTGTTGCCGCAATCAGTAGCACGAGAATAGCCCACGTTCTAATTTGGTGCAACAATTGCACTGGCAATTTAGTAATCTTTATTTTCTCACTATGCTGCCAACTTAAATATCGCTGTCAGTATGAAATAGGTTATGTTTAAGCTATCATTGACATAAGGATCGCTTTCTTCCTATCCATATTCAAGCTTTTGTGAAACATGTCATTACCTTTCAACGTTATGACTGTTGTGATTCTCGTAAATAAATATGTTCGGTTGGTAATGCTTTTAGTGACAGCAAAAAAATATTGAAGTAGCTTCTTGTGTAATGTAAAGCAAAAAAACTTGCATTTGCAATTTATAGCTGCTATTAGTAGCAAGTAGCAATTGCACATGCAATTGTTGCTTAATGTAACACGGGCTTTATAAATTAGTTTTGAATTGTAGTATATTTTATTTATATAAAGTTAAAGCGACTACCGACTAGCGCGGTATGTAATTAATTGTGCGTTTACCTAGTACAGTATTTACTTCTATTATCATTATTAATTTGATTGAGCTGCGCTTTGTGCAACAGACCTACACAACATGCAACTTATAACATATTCATAGTATTTGTACAATATACAACTAACATGGCGCGCAGCTAGTAGCGTTGATGTAATGAAAGGTCTGTAATTGTGAAGGAAATTCAACGTGTTTATGCCGCAAATTAATTACCTACAAATTCCTATTTAATGCATAATTTGCCCTCAGCGCGTTGATATAACCATAAAACATACCCACGAGAATTGAACACATTTAACGACATATCAGTATTTAGAATATTAAAATTCGTTTAATCAACATTTTTCAGTAGCAACAATGTTTCTTCCTCATCGATCATAGCCTACTTTATCGTTCCTGCGTCAGATTAGCCCCTAATACGCCCCTGCGTTTGCCGCTTGCTGTAAATCAGCGCTCCAGGCCCGGACTGAAGATTATCGCGAAGATAAATCAACAAGAGCAGAGCGAGAGCTTGACACTGACTCTACCCTAAATTCTACGTTGTTCGTTGTTCACTTACTTTGGCTTTTTCTTTTGCCTTTTCGAGAGAACCTATCGGCGAAGATTGCATTTAAGATAGATTGGAAGTAGGAACATTGATGAGTAATATTGTAGTTCTCTTTATTTGTTTATTCTGTGCAGAAAAGTTCGTATCGTTTTATCACTAACCAATATTTGTTTGGAATATTCACTGAATAAAACATCAGTCTGTGTGGACACATATAGACATAGACGTCCTTATATTGTCCCTATATATCACAGTATCAAGAGTGCAGGCGCGCGCAAAGGTCTTCTGATGCGTAAGTCCCATGTAATCCCAGGTCGATTTCGATATGTCAACGATGCTAAAATACTGCAAACACATTGTTAATCCTAAGGTACGATACATGGAGATCGATCATGAGATTGTCTGCTGTTTTCCTTCCATAGGCGGAGTACAGTGACAGAGAAGAGAGAAATTTGCCGGATTTAACATTTACCATAAAATACAATCTATTCCGCTGTATTCATAGAGACCCTATATTTATTTATTAAGTTCTATTTTCCGCAACAAGACATAGAATAGTTATTTGTATCACAAGGCCAGAAACTGACCTTTTGCAAGAGCGAGTATTTTTGACACGCCGAGCCACAGGCGAGGCTTGCAAATTACGAGCACTAGCATAACAGTTTCTGGACGTGTAATACACAATATATTTTGTGCCGATTTCATTACAAAAATATAAAATAATTATACATATCCTAAAAAATTGTGCACTGAATACTTGCATTTGAGCTTAAAATATATTTATTTCAGTTTCTATTAACGATTTATGTCTAAAATTTGTCAAAATCTTGTTAATTCTTGTATAAAAAATATTCAACGCATAAAATTGACATCTGCTTGACAACTGTAGTCAAGATGTCAAGATGCCAACCTATAACTTCCGGTTGTTTGCCGGCTTAGGCTAGCAACAAAGAGTTTCTGGCGGAGTTTGAGATATGGAAAACTAGCGATGCCAACCGGAGGCATATAAACTCTATTACTTAAATCATAATACACAATTACCAAAGAAACTAATAGTACGTATATTAGTGTGAATAATTAGATACTACCTACTATCAAAATTTATTTTTTATCTGCTCCTTACAACAATATTTTGCATATACCTACAATGATTTTCAGACAGGTAAAAACATTAGTCAACTGCAGTAGTAGTTTCAAAATCATTAAAGTAAACGACACATTTACATCCTTGGACGAATAAAGGTCCTCCGCTGTCGGGCCTCAAACTTTGTCATCAGGCGTAATATTTTTCTTTCGGCTCTATACGTAAATAACTATTACATCCAGCAATTTTTTGACAGAAGAAAGAGCCACAATTTGATAAAATTACACTTGTTACTATGCTTCTAATACATCAGGAGGCAGATTGTCTTCGTCGCTTTCTGATATCATTCTACTAGTGTTGAAATATTTCACTTCATAATGCAAAAATGACAGAATACTTACAGAAAATATTAGAACATTTGTTTGGTTTGTTGTCACGGAAACATTACTTGTAACATTGATTAATTTGTTTAATCATAAGTGTCAACATTTTTCTTTACATTATGTTTACTAATATTGCGACATATTTTTGGAAAAAAAGTTGTTAGCTACTTGATTGCGAAATGCTTTTTCATTCTCGAATGGTTATGTTTGTACGATGTGCTCATAATAATAACTTTCATCCTCGAATGCAAAAGTATCATTTCGCAATCTAGAATCAAATATAACTATTTGGCCAAGGAAACTCAACTATTTACCTCAAAACAAATCAGAATAAAATTGTAACTCCACATAATATGGCTTATTCGTTCGATATCTGTAGATCGTAGAAGGAAAAATTGTTTCGCATGCCTTTCTAAAGGCTTGGGACAAAAAATGCCTCTAACATACTTGAACTTATAAAATTTTATCATTAACCTAACAAAATAAAAGAGCGCCAAAGACTTGTTTAAAACAAATAAAAGGACATTTTCTTTAACAAAGTCTTCATTTTTAACTTGAAAGAAAAGAAAAGAAAATAATACAATTCCAGGTATTTGTTATTTTAAACTTTTATAGATTGTTAATTATAATTTTAATTATTATCAAGTAAATTTTAATTTTCAATAGTAAATTAAAGACCGTAAATAGTCTTGTGTTTTCTTTTATTTATAGTAATTTATAATTTAATAAGTAGCACTGAAAAAATTTAAATATTTTATGTTTCGTCTAAGCTGAACTATAGTTCCGTCGGATTTGTTCGGTAGCATATATAATATACATCATACAAGAAACAAGAGAAACGATTTTCCTGCATTATGCATTGAAAATGTCAACTACGCCTTTTGCTGTAAATATAAATAAATTTCAAAATATAATAATGTACTTCTCGTACTTGGTGTATGTATCATAAATCTATTAAAAAGTGTTTCATCTGTTGACAGCGTTTGAGAAAATTGAAGAGGATCTTATTGAATGAAACTAAAAGTTTCGTATTGATCAATTTTAAATTCTATTTGGAAATCTGGGAAATAAAAGCTCTTGTTGGTGTGGCATCTAAAAAGGAAGTTTGTAATCTTGAGTGGATTGCGTTTGGGCCACAAAAAAACTCAACATTTCTATCTGTAAAGAAAAACTTGAGCTGGGAAGAAATGGCTACAGGTAAGGGGCGTCGCCCCCCGTTTCAAGAGCTTCTAACTAATGGCCTTGTGTACCGTTTATTGCAAAAACTACTGCTTCTAGATTGTATTTTTAAATATAGAACGTAGAACTCATTTCGCGTGGCGGAAACCACATGGTTAAAATATATACAATTTAAATCAAAGGTGTTAGAGGGTTCGTGCCTTTCTCGACCGAGTAACATATAACTTTTGACAGCGGGGAAAAATCTTTGATTTATCTTGTTTCTTATTTCTCCGACATAATAGCACGAAAGCATTAGTGGAAGATTTAGATAAGGCGCACGCCAAGACTGACTGACTTGACTCCAAGCACAGAGGCATATAATTGGATAAATGAATGAACATAGCGCGGTTTAGCGGTTAAATTATTGTTATAAATCCGTGGGGTTGTATAATCAAAGTTATAAAGCAGTTCTTAGCATTTCGTTCCGGATGTGAAATGGAAAGTTGAATGAATGGATTGTATCTAAATTAGACGGTGGAGGAAAAATCCACGATCGTTAAATTCAATCTCGTGTACTTTCCGCGCAATCCCGTCTAATCGCACACCTGCGGTAGAGTGAGCGCCGTTATTTCAATATCCACGGCGAAATTATAATACCACCCGTGACGACACAATCACAATGTACGTCACAATAAACGTGCAATTAAACTAAAAAGAAAATTTGCGCTAAAAATCACAAGGAACTCAAAAAGACCAGTTCTTATTATAAAATAAACGACTCTTTTAATTGCAATATGAGCAAACAATTTTCGTACCTACTGTGTAATAAATATTGAAAAACTTATGTCACGTAAATTTAAAAATCTAATGTGGCCAGCACAGGACCTCTCGCCATATCCTACACTTTAACTACTAATATAAATATAGTTGTACTCACAAGAAAATATATAAACGATGTGTCACTTTTGTTACTGTTACTGTAGTCTCTGTCATAATTAATTAAATTTTACGAAGTACTAAATGTTAAACAGTCATTGATAACAAGATATAGAAGTTTTATGTGAAAGAATAACGACATGTTTCTTAATCCTCGAACATCGCCTCTATACAGTTCGTTTTTAAAATTTAGATTAATATAATAAAATAAAGGAATTTACTAGGCGTTATAAATGAAAAAAATTAATTGAATGTCTATAAACATTGCGTAATAAAACGTAATTTATTAAAGTTGCTGTCTTTTATTAATTGTAATGTTCAATTTAAAGTCAGTGGTACGAAGAATGTTTAATTTATGATCTAAAAAAATAAAATGGTAAGATTTGTAAAAAAGAAACTTTCGTACAATTAAAAGTCGCTCCGAAATAATGCAATAAATACCTTTCTCTTTTGCTTCTTTGTCAAGACTAACAGCAACAGGAACAATACCTAATCGATATGGTTTAGTTTTTTATTCTGAATTTTTTTTGTATTTACAACTTACATCTAAAATTAATAGAAAAGGTAAGTAATTATAGTAAAATAATAAATAATAAGTAGACACCCCAATATTATTGTGTAGTAAAGAGCGATGATTTTAGTTGTGACGTTGTGAGAAAAACAAAACAATTGTACTTTAGAATTTCACAGTAAATATTCATAATATGCCCAAAACAGAAACAAAATGTCAACGTTTGAATTTGACAGCAAATAAATATATTTCGAAACACAAACTGTGTGCGTTTATTGGTTACGAAAATGTAAGATTTCAAAGAACTGAGAAAAGGCCAGCTATTAGATAATACTAAATAAACGATTTTTGGTGATTTTTCTAAGTGATATACGAGCAAATTCTACCCGCACTGTGTAAAATTAACGACCCCCTATAAAAATTTACAAACTGGTAAAACCAGCACATGTTTCTTCAACACAATTTTCTTCCATATAACAGAACATTATCTTAAAGAACGCTCATAAAATCCTTTCAATATTTTCTCCCGCATCTTATTCGTATTCACATCATAGAGCCGGTATTACTTTACGTAGTGGGAACTTAATATTTAAATGGCGCGTTAAGAAACACGACGCTGTCCGCACCCCGTACCACGGACGCCTCTGGCTACAGATAAGAGGCTCTGAACGTGTTTAATTTATAATGAAAACATGTCGAAGGTTAATTAAATATAAAATGTAGCCCTTCGGCTCGCCCCAGGGTTGCACTAGGGGGAGGCAAGTAATAACTGAAACAAAGGACAATTTAACAATAGGTACGCTGTTTTAATTTTTGTTGTTGTCATCGTTGTCATATTACGGAATTACACATGCGTTCGATTACGTATAGTCCGGGAGCTGGCGTCAAATTTGACCGAACCATTTCAACAAAGCTGATTTTTGTAATATAATTAGTTTTATAATAACTAATTAAGAATTGCAGTGTTAGCTGGTCCGAAAGCGTGGCTCAAGATTTTAAGAGGTTGTGGAACTTGCAAAAATAAATTATTTTCAAGTGAAACCAGCAAAACTAAAATTTTGTATAATGATAATTTACCAATTATATTTAACAAAAATATATATGTTAGCTGGACAGGTGGATATCCTTGTTAGCTGCCCAGGTGAACAGTGACAGTGACAGTGTCAAAATAATGACACATCGTTTATTTCTTCTTCTACAGTTTACATAAAATGAAAACGATCTATATCTCTTTCTAGAGAATCACAAACATTATTTTCTATTGATATTATTGCTCAGTTAAGTCTTCTTGGCCATAGACGCTGACTTTCTAAGATGGACAAAAAATTTAAAAAAGTGTATGAATAAAGTAGTAGGTACCTACCCTACTTTTATAAGTGAGTCCTAACCAATTCAAATTTGCATTACCTATACTACATTATACAGACTAGCAAAAGTGTAAAGTTCAATATTTTACTGTATAGGTACACCCATAATCTTTGATAAGAGTACAGGATAGAACGGGTTTCGCGAATATTTTTTTTTTGATCTAACGTTGTAACGTAAAAGTTTTCAACATCTTGAAAATGACATATTTTTGTAAGTGATGCCTTTAAGTGTAAATAATTTAATATACGTTACAAATTACTGCACCGTAAATTTTACCGACCTGGTGCGATGCACCCTTGCACCCCAGGATTTTCACGGCCCTGCTCTTATAAAATATGAGGCAAGAGGTAAATTTTTACCTCCCGCCTCATATTCTATAAGACAGGTATTGTAATGGGTCAAAATTTTCGAGTATTAGTTTTCGGTGGATAAGCACGTTTCAGGGTGTACGGATATTATATGAAGATTTTTCGTCCATGAAAACTTAAAAAGTATCAAACCTTCAATAACCAAATTTCATATTTAAGGTTTTAATAAGGATCTTAACACCGGATAAGATTTTTGTAGCAATCCCCAAACCGGAAGTAATACTTTTTGAAACTTGATATAGTGTTCCTTAAATAAATTGGTACATTATTTATTTATGCTTGCATCTTGGTTTACATGATCGTTTACATATTACATGAACATAAACTATTAAAATATAAGTAAAACTAATAGATTAGTAGAATAAGCAGAATTAGGCGAGAGGTCGTGTGCTGGCCACATCAGATTTTTTAATGTAGTACACAAACAATAATTTATTATACCTGAATGATAATACAAAAACCAAATTTAATTTGAAATACTTGGCTTTGGCAATATGAATTAAAAGTTTATTGATTTACATGATTTATAACAATGAAGAATTTAATTTATTTTTGGTCCATCTCTTTGGTAATCCGTCCCTGTAATTTGAGGGGTATGACACAGTATACGCGTGAGTGAAACTGGTGGCTCTAACTCAGGCAATTAAAGTCAGGTGTAGCCGAATGTAATTAGTCGATGGTCGTGTAATTATGTGGCCGTAACTATTAACTGGACACCACCAACTCTGTTTACATATTCACATCCGTGAATCCATATAGAGGCAAAAAACTTCATCTTCTGCGAGACAAATCTATACATTAGTTTTTTCCTTTGAAAAACTGAAGCCATTCCACACTTTTAACTTTTTCCTTTGGCAGAGTGGTAGACAGAGCCGTAGCCGTAAAATTTGAGCCCTGATAAAAAATAATCAGGTTTATTCAGAAAATAATATGATTATTGACTATCTGTATAAAATTTGATTTACTTACGCCTACACCAGTAAGATCAACACCTTAAAAATTCAATCCATTTACACTCATTAAAGGTAGAACGGGTTATAACTTATAAGTAGGCAAGCTAGTTTCGTAGTTTCTCTCGTTTTTTAAAGAAAAAAGTCTCAAAATTGCTCAGTACAGCCTACATACTTGTTTTTATAAGAATTTATCTTTTAGAAAATGATCTTATAGTAGAATTATAAAAATGAAAACTGTTAAACATACATTTAATTCTGAATGGAGTACCATTTTTTTTAGTTCTGACAATACTATTCAATGTTCAAAACACGGATAGTTTTTATTTTCTATTACTTATTCGTAAATCATTTACATGCTACATGACCATGAAACTATTAAAATGTAAGTAAAACTATTTATTAGATTAGTAGAATAAGCAGAATTAAGCGAGAGGTCGTGTGCTGGCCACATCATATTTTTTTCTTTATTTAGATAGAAGCCACAAAATAGCGGCGCTTCTATTTCACAAGCAACACACACACACAGTATTTCTTTCTGTAGCGTGCGTGTGTCTTCTAAGTGTCCGCTGTGTGTGTATGTGTGATGTGTGAACTGGGCTTTTAAGATTATACAGTAAAACATAATATCTTCAGTTAAAGTGCTCTAAGAATGGCTTTGCAATTTTGCAATCATTCCAATGTATGAATTAAGTTCAAACATTATGTTTGATGTAGCTGACATTTTTAAATAAACTTTGGAACATACACAATGCGTGCATGTGTGAAATATTTATTCAGGCAACTATGTTTACATTCGTATGATTATCAATTATATTTTCTTCATGACATGTAAACATGTAATATAATAATTTACGTATATTTTTAATAAATAATAACTCAAATGATAACGGTGTGTTTTATTAGTATTAAATTAGTAATAAAATAAATCCAATTCTAATAATATATTTAAAATACAATGTAAACGTAGAATATGACGTCGACACATTGGAATGCCGTTCTTAGATCACTTTGATTGTATACCGATTGATTCACAGTTATGAGGCTGTAATAGATATGCATTGCCTAGGATTTTATTACATCAGTTCGTTGCTCTGTAACTTGGCGTATTTGTTTAAAATTATATACTATTACTCAGGAATAACAAACTGTTAATCACGAATTATTTAAATCGAGTAGTCTGAAAATGAAAAAAGTTTTGATCCAAAACTGTCCATATTACTTCAGTTCTGAATACGACTCTGGGATGCTAGTGGTGATTTTTTTGCGTAAAATGTTACATGACTATTATTAGATAGATATTAATCAGGAATAACTGTTAATCACGAATTATTTAAAACGAGTAGTCTAAAAATGAAAAAATCTGAGTTTTGATCCAAACCTGTCCATATTACTTCAGTTCTGAATACGGCTCTGGGATCCTAGTGGTGATTTTTTTGCGTAAAAACTACATGACTATCTATAGTTAGATTTATCAAGAATAACTGTTAATCACGAATTATTTAAATCGAGTAGTCTGAAAATGTAAAATCTGAGTTTTGATCCAAAACTGTCCATAGTACTTCAGTTTTGAATACGGCTCTGGGATGCAGTGGTGATTTTTTTGCGTGAAAACTTACATGACTGTCTATAGTAAAAGATGACGAATGACATTTTTAACTAGATGATTACTGGTGTTGGGGTTAATCTGGGCTTAATTGTGCATCAGCGGTGAAGACATAAATAAGAGAGCGAAGACCGAAGTGCGAAGAATCCCCTGACGCTCACTGAGCCCCGGTATATGAGAAGAGAAATGATCTGTAGCCGACTGGAGAGTGGAACTGTAATTTCGTTTAGGATTGTCGCCTGCTCAGATTTATTTAAACGCGGTCTTAGTTTCGTGTCAGACGTAATATAGAAATAAAAGACTCGCTAAAGGCTAAAATCCTGCGAACTGGGAATTATATCGCCGACGAAATGTACTTTACACAGGAAAAACTTTATGTAATAACGCTTTTTATACACTTTAATTATGTGGGAGGGCCCCATTACAAATCTAGATTAATGTTCTTGTATACCATTATGTTACTGAATAAACAGTACAAAATTGGTGGAGGTTCCAGTAGTTTAACAATTACTAAAATTAACTTTTGTCAAACTTTTTGACAAAAAAATGTTTCTCGAACTATACCGTAGCTAATGATTATATATAATATTAAAAGAAATACAAATATAGAAGATGATTATCTAAACTATCCAAAACTCTTAAAATATAGGTATATTTTTGAATTTATGAATATGAAATATTTTATTGCTTTTAAAAAGGTTTTACAATTTAGTGTTTTTATGGTTACCTATGTCATGAAATAGAAAATTTATCATTTCTAAGCTCAAAAATATAGCCCTGTTTTGGTCCTTGTATTTATTGATGTATTGGAAAAGTTTAAAATAATGTAATGTTACTTTGTCTAGGCCTTTTTGATATTTTTAAACTGCACTTCCAATGGCTATGTTTAAGATTGTTTTGCTGCTTTCTTTTAAATTTAGATTTATCCTTTAACTTTATGTTCCACATACATAAAACATTTTGTCCATGAAAATGGAGGGTAGAGGATGCTCTTAAGAAATATTTACGATTTTATATTTTGTGGGGTATAAGAGAGTATGTAAGTATAGTGTAAAATTATAAAAATATATTGATGTTTTTCGGTTTCGACGTATGTTCAACTAATTTGAGCAGTAGATATAAAATTTAATGTGTAAGAATAATAAAATATTAATTTTCCCAAGTTTAACCTACACTCTTCAACCTTTTGCCAAGAGAAATTGTGAAATTTTCACAGATTCGAAAATCAATGTTTGTTGGTACAAAATTGTTCTTAATGATTACAAATTTTATTACGATTTGCTATAATATTTATGTGTATATCTACTGTAGCAGTTATAATTTTCACTGAATATCACCACAGCGGTAACACATTTTTTTGCTTTTAATTCAAAGACAATATTCACAATAGATAAATTTTATTTACGAAAACGAAGCGAATCATTCTTAAGATTTAAAGACAGTGTTAAGAAATATATTAAAACTGTCTTTAATCATGTCCTCTTTTTCACTAATTGCAGGTAATGAAGTATAACCTGTAGGTATTATGAATAAATAGTTAGTGTAATAATTAATGAAATTAACAATTCAGCTTGATATCTTTCGTAAAATGTCCTCTTTTTGTAATAATTAATAGCAAATGTGCAAACGTGTCACGATGTTAATGTTATTTATAGCTGTAAATTAGAGATGGAACTGAAATAAGAAAATCGGAATGAACGTATTGGCGAGTGCAATTTTCTAATGACTTTAATTTACGGGCAGATAAATTACGTTAAAAACGGAATAGCGTCGACAAGTGACGGTCGTGCACATCTTCCGCTATATTCCAGTGCCCTCAAAACAAAGAGAAGAGGTGTGCTTTATCGAAATATGTAAATTGGTCAAATAGAAATATAAAGATATATACCATATTTTATATTACTATAAAATAATTTGGTTCTTTCTAATATTGTAGTTATTTTATTAGTCAGTTTGACGTTAAAATTTTGCGATTTAAATAAATGTGGTTTTGATTTTCAAATGCACAAACTCAATTGCCATTTATGCATCAGGCCATTTAATTTACAAATTTCACGATGATATCATTCGGGGTGAATTGCAAGGGAAAAATCATGTTCTGGTTGAACTATCATCGCATCATAAAATTCACAAATTCGCGAATTAATTTTATGGAAAATGATTGGTTGCTATGCGTTTATATATCGCTTTTAAAATTTGAATTAGAAACGTGCGACTTATTAAATTTGATGATAATTAAATTATTTTGTAAAATTAAACTGCGTATTAATTCCTCATCACTGGACACAAATTCGATTTAATTTATGAAGGGTCCCACGGGAGGGAGGAGTATTAAATGAAAATTGACCGTCGAATTACTGTGACGACTGATTGCGGAGAAACTTTTCAATTATAATATTAAATTGAAACGTATATTTCATAAATATATTAATATCGCGCCTTCTGCCCAACTTTCTCCAATAACATTACGAATAGCGTTTAGATTCAAGTTGTAAAACAAAATAAATAAATCAATGATAAGCTTATGCTTTGAACGAAAGCACATCTGTATCTGTTTCTCATCTGTAATATTTGCAATTGTAGTCTTACCTGATTTATGTACATTAGGTTTGTGCCTCAAATTAATTTCAAGTGTTCAACTTCTCAAAACTGAATTAGCCGAGGAATGCGGCAAACTACTGCATCCCCTCCGCGCTGTATGTAACTGCCTTCAATTCTATTCACCGAATTTACCGCATTGAAATTGTAAATTGCTGGTATGTTCTTCATACTTTGCAGGCGTTTTGCTCTGATTGAGAGAGAAGAGCTAACTTCAAGAGCCTACTTCCGCCTTTGTAAAACTATCAGCTTATTTGGTTAGTTTGTTAGTTTCTATGCCGTGATACCATTCAGAGGATTTGTTAAAAACAGCTATTCTACTCCATATATTACAACATGTTTGAATAAAGACAATTTTGGTTTTAAATACACAGTTTTTCATTATTATACAAGACAAAAAATCTGACGTGGATACCACATGACTTCCTTGTACGCCTATTAAACTGTTCATAGTTTTCTTAATAACTAAAATGTAGAATAATAATATATAAAAAATACTTTAATTATTCTTAAATGATACCAGAAACAAAAATATTTATAAAATACATATTGTAGGTAATAATAACATAATCTATCATTTAAAATAAAAAAATTGTCTTAAATTAAATATTTATCGAAATATTTTAAAAAAGTACTACTTCCAATTTGTAGATTGAAACCAAAAATAGGAGGTTCACAACTAGATGCTATAACAGTCCTAAATACAAAATTTCAACTTTCTACGTCTAACCGTATTTGAGTTATGCGACATACATTCGTACGTCCGTCCGTCCGTCTGTCCGTACGTACGTACGTACATACAAACGTCACGACGAAACTAGTCATAATGGATTCAGAAAAGGTCAAAACGGATATTTCCATCAAAATCTGAAAACCGAAATTTTTCGCGATTACAATACTTCCTTTTTACTCTGTACAAGGAAGTAAAAAGTGAGTTACCAACATATAAATAGGCCGGATAAATAAAATATTTTATATAAAAGGATCTGCAGATCTTTGTAATACAGAATATTGAAAACATCATTGTAAAAATAGTAAATTCGTATTCTAGAGACCCTGAAACATGCTTAACAATTCATACTGGAAAATTTTGACCCTCTCTTATAGAATATCAGGCGAGAGGTACCAAGAGTAAAAAACTTACTTGAATCATATAATTATACAAAAATAAAAAAATATTTTTATAATAAAATAAAGAAATTATGAACAAAAACCTAAAATTATTGTTCTATAGGTATAGTAACTTTTACGGTACCTCTACCTATGACTAACAGTTTTGTAGACAGTTTTACCCAAGTTGGGCATGTATTATGTATGTATGTGTATCATTAAGTAAAATTTTTATTTATTTTTCTAAGAAATGATCGCCATCGGTCCGGTAATGTCTCGTTTGGCTTATGATCCACTTTCGTGTCGCAAAAGAGTAAAGAAAAGGAAACAATTACCTGATTATTGCCGGAAAAAAATGTATAGGTAAGTATAACTGTTGCTAAAATATTTTTGTAAACACAAAATTGTGTGAATACCGTATAGAATGGTGTGAATTACAGCAATAACAATTTCGACTCCAGTTAACGGACTTATTGGATATTGTATGAATCTTTTTAATAAATAGCTGTGTCAAATTTCTCTATAAAAACCCCTATAACTGTCAATATAACTCATATAGGTATTAGTATAAATATTTTTCGCGTCCCTATGTTTGTTTAGGATTGTATTTATCTCTAATATAATGGGGTGATTTCACTTCAACCCCTTGTTCTCACAGGCTCTGTTGGTCAATACTTATACCATTATTCAAAGCATCTTTTTACACACGCTGCGCATAATCCATTATAACACATCTCTGTTCTGTTTGTATGAAGATAAATCTGTACTAATGCCCCTAAAGAGGGTGAGTAGGGGTGAATAAAATAGACTGTGACGGATACATGCAGTCAATAGTGCTTAGAAATTTACTCCGGCAATGTATAATTTTAATGTCTTCTGCGGACTACCATTTATTTGTGTTATAAATATTGAAATAACTGCCAAGCTCTTTAAAATGACTTCATATAAAAGTGTTTTATAATAATATAAATTTGTGACATAGAAATCAAATATTAAACGTACGTTACATCATAAAGTTTTATGTGAAAATCTGTATCTGTAATCTTATAAAATATTTTATTCAATTTTGACTTTTTAAACTGCTATTTTAACTCCATAGCAACAACTTTAAATAAATGTTTATTCACAAGTGAATTAAAACTTTTTAAATCACTCAACACATTTTTAAATAACTCTGATGTTATTATTTCGTAAAAAATGCATAAAAACAATGACAACTTGCCACTGACGACTACTTTGATTTTCTTTTTTGTTATGTCAAAATAAATTTATAATTCATATATTTGAAATAAATTCGTCAAAATTGAATAAAATATTGTATAACCCACATGAGATACGAATGTTTATTCACTCGAAGAAATTATCCCACTTGCTTTTCTGTCTTTCTCTTTAATAAACATTCATGTATCTCACTTGGTGTATAAATATATAATAATAGATAAAAATAAATAATATATCTAGATAAAATTATCTAGATAAGTTACAACACTGCTTATAAAGAAGAATAATATAAAGAAAAGTAAAACGGGTATAATACTATGTAGGTACTTAAAAAATTTGAATGGACGATTTTTAAGACGCCCTTTTTGCATGTAGTCCAGGCAACGAATGCTCAAAAAAGGTATAGAGGGAAATGCTTGGAACACAATTTTTGACTTCATAACTTTGTTTGGACTAGTTAGGGAGTGAACATATCAAAAGTCCCCGCCCGTAGCCCTTAAGCCGAGGTGTGGCGGAGGTTTTGAAAGTCTCATTTTTCGGTTTTTTGTTTATATCTCGGAAGCTATGTGTCCTATGGAGAAATGTTCTTAGAATTTAATGCAGGAAACCGGATGTCGATAACTTTAACCGTTCAGAAGTTACAGCTCATTAAACACAATAAACACAAAATATTTGAATACTTCTGTCGAAAAAAAATTGATATTTTGGCCTAATGAACGCCCTAAAAAGTTTTTAAAATAACGTATTTTATAGATAAATGTTCGTGAAATTTAATGAAAGAAACCGGAAGACAATATTTTTATTCATTCAGAAGTTACAGTTAATTAAACACAAAAATAACGACAAAAGTTAAAATTTCTCAACTTTCATTTTTTTGAAAAAATTGCTAATTTTAGAAGTGTCATATCTCGGAAACTAAAGGACGTACAGAGCTGCGGTTGGGCTTAAATTGTTACAAATTCATTGCTTTCATTTTGTATAGAGTGGTCATGTCGGTAGGACGCATAGCTTCCGAAATATAAACAAAAAACCGAAAAATGAGACTTTCAAACCCTCCGCCACACCTCGGCTTAAGGGCTACGGGCGGGGACTTTTGATATGTTCACCTCCTAACTAGTTCAAACAAAGTTACGAAGTCAAAAATTGTGTTCCAAGCATTTCCCTCTATACCTTTTCGTTGACTGGACTAATGACGTTTTTAAAATTTGTTGACGTTGATACGTAATCATTTTGAATATATTTTGTAGTTAAATATATCTTCTATATTAAATTATCTCCAACTAAAGTGTCAAATATCACAAGATGGTGGAACCTTCCAGCACCCGTTTCATCCCTTAAATCTGTTGTTGCATATTTGCCTTGACCTCGACGGCATTACATCCTCGTTAGTGCTACAATGTCCTTCATTTGACTATGTATACTTTGATAAATGACAGCATGAGCCACAACAATGGCGTATGAATGGGAGGTGCTGTGAATTTACAACCATTGTTTCCCGGCATTTTCATGTATTGTTGAGTGGAGCACTTTATCAAATGCCGCAAAAATCACTTAAGTACCTGCGTCCGTATTCTAAACATACAACTTCATTGGCTAGTATGAGCGGTGACGTCAGAGACTGAGCACTTCCTTCCGGGTCTCCAGAGGCGGGGGAGATATTTTAACAAGGGGGCGCTTGCTTGACGTATTATTTTATACAATACTGGGTTTGGCATTATGTTACGAAGAATGAGTAATTGAGCTCTTCATCTATGATAATCAAAATATACAATAGAATACTGCCCTCCTTAGGAAAAAGGTCCTATCTGCAAATTTTGAGATTTTGTAATCTGCATAAATTATTACAAATATATACCAAAATAGAATGTCCAGCTGCCCTAAGAAAATGTAGAATTTATTATTAGTAGTATTATATTTATATAGGTAAAGCAATTTTAATAGTAAAAATCCGCATAGTTGTTTCCACAAAAAATTTTATATAAAATAATAGCTAAAACAAAATTTTTGCAGATAGGACCTTTTTCCTAAGGACGGCAGAATAATAGTGATAAGAAATTGAAGTGGGTATTTAATTTTCCAATGAGCTTTTAACTATTTAAATATTACCTATATACTCATGAGAAATCGTAATAAAGTGTAGTATCATTCAAAGATGTTATAAACGATTTAAAATACGACAATATTGATTAATTTCATTTTTGGCATTACACAATTAGGTATGATATAATAAGTTCAATTGACTAAATCTCGTCAATTTTATATTTCGAGACATTTTATTGATCTCATGACTTTTGAGATAACAATTAGGTAATTTCAGAAGAATTTTAGAATTATTAAACTGAAAATAAATATAATAATGAAATAATAACGATCGTATATGGAGATGCAGATAATTAAGGCGGTTTACTTTAATAAACAAATAATTTAAATATATATCTTAATAAATAAATAAATAAATAAAACTAATTTTGCATGTTGTAACATCAAAAATTAAATTTAAAATGGATAAACATCAGTCGTTAAAATGGCTAAAACATTATGCAGTATTCCACATAAAATTGGTTTATCTAAATCATATTTTTTTAAACAAATAACACGTTTTCGAATAGCTTGAAGTTCACATCGTTTTGCTCTAAAGCTTGTTTTAAATTTTGATGTTTAAATCTGCTATTATTAACTCCATAGCAACAACTTTAAACAATTGTTTGTTCACAAGTGAATTAAATTTCTTTTAAATCACAACTAACACATTTTTAAATCACTCTGACGTTTTAAACTATGTAGGTTGTGTTTTCCCGATTTTTAATGAAACTTGCCTTTTAGATACTTTTTCAGACGTTGAGAATAGACATAATGCGGTAAAAAACTGTCACAAGGTATTTTGAACGCTTTTGGCACGGTAGCATCATTGACATGGAAGATGGATATCTACGATTTTCTCAAAATGTCGTTACTTGGTATATAAGAAGAAAAAGAAATGACTTTTTCTTGTAATTTTATTTATGATTTAAAAAAAACATAAGGAGACTATTTTTAATATAAAATAAGTACATTTGTTTTAAGCGAAAAGACAGTGAAACATATTGTTTGAATACTACTACGGAAGTACCTATACCTTGGGTAATCTGATATATAAATGATCCCTGCCTACACGTTACGAGAAAGTATACCACACATTATTAAAAATATATTCTACGCATGGAATTTTTACACTTCATTTAACCGATCGACTTTGTTTTGTGAAATTAAAAGAATAATGGTGGAGGAACCTATTGTCCACATTGTTACTGCGTTTTATCAGCTGCCAATTCACGGGTATTCGTGATCATTATGGAAAGTTTATAATATTAAAATAGGTATTAGTAGATCTGGATAAAGCGTTTTATGCGTAAGTTCGTTAAGGAAAGTACACGTCATTACTGTATTTATATTTCCTGACAGTAATTCATCATGAAATGTCAAGAAACTGTCGCGAGCTAATTAAATTTCACACTTTAATTTTATTAAAGTAGCAGCTCGAATTTTAACATAATTAAATTTAAGTTATAGTATGTAAGTTCTCCCTCGGTGACATTTTTTGTGAAAGTGTGGCCAATGTATTCACAATTTGTTGTTGAATTTTCGTGTTATAAATATTCATTCATTCAAATTCTGCGGTAAACATATTTTGTATCCTAACAATAATTTTTGCCAGGAATTTATTTTGCCAAAGCATCTAATACAGTTTATGAATTATTCAGGAACTAATAACCTGGCGATATATTTATTTTTTCGCTTATACGGAGCGGTGTCGGTAATACAATAAGAACAGGAAGGAAGCATCTGCGTTGAAGGAGCACAGGCGGAGATGAGGGAAATTTCTACCCCCAAAATTAAGAAGAATCTTAACTCGTGTTTCAGTTTCAGTAAATATTATTTGTTTTTAGTAAGATGCATAAAAAGCTTTTTATGATCTTAATCGACAGTAAATTTTTCTTTCCTCATACCTATGGATTGAAATTATAATATAATATTTTATCTATTATTGTTTTCCTTTCATAAGATCAATACAGTGTTATATTTTTTTATTCCTAAGAGAAATAAGAATACGCAAAACTTCTACAGAAACGACAAAAACTAACAGTACCGTATATTATCAATGAAACAATGAAGACTTAACGAACTATTTTAAAGAATATAAATTTACTTGACGAGTCAAAGACGAATGTCGAATTTTTTTTAGTGATTACCGTATTAAAATCGAGTGGAATATCTGCAACTTTATTACATAATAATTATTCCATTATACTAGGTGGCGCAGAAGTAATGATGATGCTTTCATTTTTGCAGCTGGCGTCTCATGTCATCGCGACTTTGACATTAGTGAAGTAAACAGATGTAAAATACACGTAGATGAATCATGAATCGCTATGCTCCTCAAGAACGCGGAATAATTGTGTCAAATTCTTGACAAATAGTCGATCGGTGGTTTTGGCTCAACTTAAATTTCATCGCCGGTTCCCTAGTCATGTGGCATTGATTGGACAAACACTGCGGAGTTTAGACGCTCACCCCGAGGAGACTGGCTCAGCACGGAACAGTAGCAGACGTGGCCGGCTCCAGAGCATCCGTTTGGTCGAGAATATCGCTGCTGTGGTAACATTGTTACTGTGACTGGTGCACAGATGAAATTCATGTCATTTATTGTATTTAGAAAAAATAGAAATATCTAAACTGTACGTATACGTCATAGTACTAGAATTGTTTGTTACTTAATCATTGAAAGTTTAATCATAATTTACTGTCTATTAATAATTTTTAAAATGTTTTCTTTTACAAAATCAGCGTGTATAAAGTAGAATTTACTCGTATATTTTAAATGGTAAAGTTTTTTCCATAGTAACTTAAGAAAAATCATTGTAAGTAGGTATTCTATTTTAATCATAGAATGAACTAATTTTCCACTGCTTTTTAAATCATTCCTCTCAATGTAATTTCCTCAACAAATAAATTCAGTTCAGTTGAACAATTTTAAATACTCATTCTGTTTTTCATGGCATTGTCTGAATTTCTTAGGATGTTCTTAAGGGCTGAAGGGTGGAAATATTAATAATATTTGGCGGGTACTAAAGCCAGAACAATTCTTTACTACAGAAACAACAAGTACTTACTAATAATCCTCTGGCAAACAAATTCAGTCCATTGTTCTAAGAATATTGTGACAGCAAAGAGACGAGAATAAAGGGCCATTATTTGCCGAATCCTCACAGGGACTTGTAAAAATTTAATTATATTAGCTGGGGAAGGGAAATTAAAATTGATATGGGCTGCCTATTACTTTGCCTAACAGGAATTGCAAAGTGTTCAATATGATTTAATATTTCAAACCTAAAACTCTTGGTCGAATTTTTCATATATTATTAATAGTTTCATAAAAGTTTCTGGTTTATTTTTAGTAACAGTATATAATTAATCGTTCTGACAGTTTCATATTTCTTTTTACAACAGTAAATATGAATTAAGCTGGCTGTTAGAGGATATCACAGCACTGCTAGAAAAGTCTGAACAAATTAACGAAATCAACAAAGTTTAAATATAAATATATGACTCGGCATGAATGATTTAAATGGAAAAAATTGTATTTAATATTTGGTGGCAGTTGAGAATCAGAAAAAATATGAAACAGTGAAATATTAAATTTACGTCATCCACACTTCTGCACGTAATTTACGAGCAGTGCATGTTGTAATTTTAAATTAAAACGCGAGTAATATTACAAATTACATTAAAAATTCCCAGTGTATTCTCTCTTGCGCAAGTATATATTGTGTTGATTAAATTCCAATAAATTCCTCAGTAGTAATCTATGTAATAAATCTCAGGCAAGTTTGGAATCGAATGTTTTCTTGTGAAAAGATAAACGTTACTAGGCAACGTGATCAGAACGAGGTGATCTTTGCTTGGTGGGGATTGTGAGGGTGTGTTTGGTGCATTAGGGCGAGGGTCAGCCTGTCATCTCGTGTCCCTGGGGGTGTGGAGGGGGTGTCCTAGCACGCAAATAACCCCCCGGCCCCTGGCCTCGTAATATCGCACTTCATACCCCATCGCACACCACATGGTACGGAAAAAACGACGCTTTATATTAGTTGAGAGGAAATGCAGGAAATTCGAAACGGCAAACGGTTTGCCGCTTACCCCTACCGGTTAATATCCTTCACCCTTCACATTGTTTCACGAAAAAAATCACGACGACAAAGGCAATCGTAATTATTCAACACTTGTGTCCGAGTAATTTATCATATTGCCACATAAAAGTTTATCTGAAACAAGGACTTCTGGAAAATGTAATTAATAATTTGTGGTTGTACCTATATATCTGAATTCGGGAATTATCCGAATTAGAATTAATTTTGAACACTTGAATATATACAAACCCGAAATTTGCCTGATTGTTTAATCAGAATTTCGCGGGAGAAAACAATAAATTTCCCTAACACGTTTTTGTAGGAACTCTAATGAAGATTTTCCTTGGTTCAAGTTTTTGGGCATTTTCATATTGCAGATTTTATTTCAGGAAAAATTTTTTGTACAATAATTGGCCGAATTTAAGTATCGAGTGTTTGTAAACTGGGTTAAAATTTTTCAGTTAAACATGAGGATATCAAAACAAGATGTAATATTTGTTAAATTAAACTGCAAGACTAGTTTCTAATGTTTTTTAGTAATTTTTGACTTCTGAGAGATAACATTTAAGATTCATAATTGCCGTACAATTTCCGGCGGAGTACAAATAAACTCACTTTCACTGTCACTACTATTTTCTGCAAGAAATTCCATTATTTTTATTATAAATCAGACCATAAATACAAAATTACAAAAATGTACTCTCAATTTTTATGTATTGGTATTGTTTTCAGCTATGACAGCAAACCTATCTACCTGATTTGTTTTTCTTAAATTTGTTATTATTATATATTTTTAAAAACTTCATTATTTTCAATATTTTCCACACTTTCGTAGAAAAAATAGTATGTAACACTCTTGCGGAAAGGATAATTGAAAAACAGGAGAACTCGCTTTCGCTCGTGTTCCAACTGTCATTCTAGCTTTTAATAAAGTCCTTTCTGCACTTGTATCACAATATATTATTTTTTTATGGTTTTTATTGGATGTCAAGGTAAGGTAACATAACAAAAAGAAAATTGTGGAAAAAACACCAACTTCGTAATGTAATTATTAAAGAAATACTAATACAAGGAAATTCATGCAAATTGAATACAATTTTTACCGAAAGATTTTAATTTTTATCACAAAAAATATAGATTGAAATAGTATAATCCCCATGAACTAGACTCATCAAAGCGCACGACCCGATACAAAACTAATTACTATGCTTTACAAACATAAAAACTTGTATTTTTATTCCAAGTTATTTTTTTCTTTCAAAGAAAGAATTCAAATTCAGGAAAAACACAGTGGTACATCCGTCGTAAAGTATAAACCATCCCAACAACGTTGAGGGCTATTTTAATAAAGATATAACAGCACTGAGGGTTCTTTTATTACACAGACTTGCGGGTGGCAACGCTTCATATGGGGTTCCAGGGACGCATTACAAAAAATGTTCACCGCACGCACCACAAACACACCATATTCATGGTAGAAAATAACAGACCGAGGGATTATACCTGTTATTAGGAGGAATTTTGACTTGCAGATAACTTGGGGTGGGCGAATGTGTTTTCATTATTGATCCAAATTTATGATCACGCCCAAGAATGCGAAGTAAGATTCTCAGTTTATATAAGAAATAGTTATTTATTTAACGAAGCAAAAATATACTATACATATTCTAAAGGCAATAAAACTGAATTTTATATATTGCCGCGTTGAACATTATGATTGTTAGTCACTATTTCATATTAAAAGTGATATTGACTATAGTCCAGTCAATTTAGATCAAAAAGAGAAGAAATCTTTTCTTTCATCTTATATGATTTAGAGTGTCGAACACCAATTTCAGGTTTGCCACCTTATAGTCATAACTTTCCTGCTTAAAAGTTATATCCGAAAAACCATTGAAAAACCGAGGGTTTCTCGGGGATTTCCTTGTATTTCATTAGACTAAATTAAACTAGATGAATAGTTAAAAAAAAATGTTAAAATATAATTGAGCAATTTCTAATCATTTTAAGTAAAACCGTAATTTTGTTTTTTTTACAAAAACTGCTTTTATTTTTGAATGAATCAAGATATCGACTTCCGGACTTCAACATTCTTAGATATTTTTTTTGTTATGTACATAATTTGCAACACTTCGGGAGCACTAGTTTAACCACAGATCAAACATAATTTCTTAGAGCAAATTGTGAAACTTTAGTATTTTTTGTGTTAATTGAGTTGGCATTTCTAAACGAATTAAAATATTGACCTGCGGATTCCTTCGTTAGATTCTCAAAATAATTCTCTATAAGGTATACTTTGTATAAATTTTATTAAAGTAAAATTTTTATTTATTGTATTTGACGTAGCTGTACAACATGGGTTTGGTTCTTGGTTCGTTGTTAGGTCAGCATTAGTGGGTTGATAAATCGATGCGTTTTATATAATTCTGCAATAAATCCTAACATTTTAATTTTGCTTCTATAATTGTCCTAACTAATCTAATTTCAAGAATGAAAAATATAAGTAACATTTATGTCAGGTGTGATATTAATCTCTATTGTGTTGCAATCAGAGTAATAGAAAAAGTTATGCTTTGATGCTTGTGAACTGTCACTACAAGATTACTTTTAATTTCAATCGGAAAAAGAGTGCACCACAGGGATTATTTTTTGTATTGTCAACAGCATTTAATTAAAACCACCCTCATATACGATTGATAGGTACTCTGAATAATGTAATGCAACGCTTAAAGTACGTCTTATCTCATCCTATATTAGTTCGTTTGAAGTGTGATACACTACGAGGGATGTTACAGAGCCCCTGTTCGGGTTAAATTCGAATCCCTGTTCGTTAACTAGTTTTCATTAGAATCTAACAATGCCATTATGCAACGCTCCCCTCGGCATACTGTACATAGTTCTCGTATATATAGTGCAGTTCATATTCCACCTGCACCAATGGTAATTAACACTATTCAATATAATTTATCTTCATTGCGGTTATGTGAGGAGTATACACATTTTCATATTTGGGCCGATAATCAGGCAATATATTCCCCAACTTAAGAGCGCTTACAATAACGGAGTAACGGAGTGCTAGTAGTTATAGGTATAGTTACAATTAATATGGAATTATAGATATTATAATAGCATGTTTTTTACTTCCTTGTACAGAGTAAAAAGGAAATATTGTAATCGCGAAAAATTTCGGTTTTCAGATTTTGATGGAAATATCCGTTTTGACCTTTTCCGAATCCATTATGACTAGTTTCGTCGTGACGTCTGTACGTACGTACGTACGTACGTATGTGTGTCGCATAACTCAAATACGGTTAGACGTAGAAAGTTGAAATTTTGTATTTAGGACTGTTATAGCATCTAGTTGTGCACCTCCTATTTTTGGTTTCAATCTACAAACCGGAAGTAGTACTTTAAGACAATTTTTTTTATTTTAAATGAAAGATTATGTGATTATAAACTACAATCGGTATTTTATAAATATTTTTGTATCTGGTATCATTTAAGAATAATTAAAGTATATATTTATAATTTAGTATTTCGGTATCTTGTAGTTACGTAAAATTTAAATGATTATGACATGACAGTGACAATAGTAAAAAATGCTTTATATCTTTTTCTGCAGTTTAAATAAAATGACTATAATATATTTGTGAGTATAGTAGCAGTAGTAGTACTTATATATTAATATATTTGTATAATAAGTTAAAATAATAAAGTAGGTATGGCGGGAGGTTTTGTGGTGGCCACGTCAGATTTTTTAATATTATTCTACATTTTAGTTATTAAGAAAAGTATGAACAGTTTAATAGGCGTACAAGGAAGTCATGTGGTGTCCACGTCAGATTTTTTTATTTCTGTTTAGAGGCGTATTATTTTTTCATCTTAATTATAATGCTGACCAATAATTATTCCCACTTTTTGCTTACCTATAGTAATTTGATTTTAGTATAGATAAGTAATTGTAAAAATATATTTCAGGTTATGTTAAAAGTATAATAGTCCGGGACATTTTATAAAATAATTTATCCTTCCATGGTTTTTGGTGGCCCTAACTTTTGTTTTTAATTTTCTTTTAAGTACTAATCATCTAGGTGAAAGAGTAATTTGTTAAGAGCCAGTTAGAAATAAAAACGGCATAATTTCTGGTGAAAGTACAGGTAATTTTGTTAAATTATTGTTGAAGTTTTTATCGCCCAAAAGTAAATATGAAAAAGGTGACGTAGGAAATAAAAGTGATAAATAACTGGCAACATAAAACGAGTGCAAACTACCCTGTGTGCGTCCGGTTACCCTTTGCTACCCCCACATAAAACCCTTCATTCAATAACCAGTGGTACTCAAACGGCGCGCTTTACGAGACTCGCCCTTATATAAAATATCTCGATTTCTCTACGGTTTTTGTTATATAATTTTTATGCTTGTGTTATGTGTGTGGCTGGTAATATTTAATATTATTTCCTGACAGAGCAACATGATGGATGGCGTGTTTTTGATTCGCGGTTGATAAATTACACAGTTTCTTTCTGGAGATGAATTTAAAGTTTGGTTTTTCTTTGTGAGCTTAGAAAAACTGCAAGATGTAATACCGAAGGAAATTTTCAAATTTGTTATAATGAACGCCGATGAATAGAAGACGTGTATGGATATTTTTCATCATTAAACACAGCTCTATAAAATTAGTTGTTTTCTTGTAACAATGATTTTTTTAACTATAAAGCCCTGTTCACACATGGACACACAGAACACACACACATACGAAGAAAAAAAGCAAAATGAAGAATGTATGGAACGTTTGTAGCCTCAAAATTGATTTTTTCTTTACTTACATAGAAGCCACAAAATAGCGGCGCCTCTATTTCACAAGCAACACACACAGACACACACATTATTTTATACTGTTGCAAGTGTGTGTCTTCTGTGTGTCCATGTGTGAACAGGGCATAAGACGAGTTATGTATTGATCTGGAATTAACGAAAAGAATCTAAGGGCAATGTAGATTTAAATATTAAACTACAACGCTACAACAGAAACAGAAATAAAGGCAATTTATAAAAAATGACATGAGTAAGAAAATATTACGTTTTTAAAAAATGAATATTCATGATTCAATCTGGCATAATATAATACAAAATTAAAAGCATTACGAAGTCTAAAAATTCAACTTTTTTATTGTTTGGTGACGTATTTTCCTTCACTATTAAAAACATTTAAAATTTAAATTAAATGTAGATAGGAAATATTAAGACAGTTTTATACCGTGTTTTCACTAATACTCTTGTACACTATCTTAAAAATAAGAACTAAAAATTGCTGTAATGCTCCTTTCGTAAGTGAGGTAAATAAATCTTAACTCAGTATTAGCATGAATTATACTGAAAAGAACATGTATTTTGCAGCTGATTTTGAGATAAACTGAATTGTTCCAAAGCTTTATTTTAAAAAGAATACAAGCTTTGTGTCCTAAAGACAACCCAGTTTTGTTTTTGCCCTTAAATGTAATTTCGTTTCAGCGTCAGACAAATGTAATTTATGTGATTGCTTTCGGGTAAAAATAAATCAAATTATTGACGTATTGTCAAAATTGAATTCATTCAAATGACTTGTTCGTGATTGAAGTTCAATTAAAAGTTAGAGACGCGCGTTGCAAAACACACAAAGGCGTCGAAAGTTTCCAAGTAACTGATGATATGTTTGGTGTTTGTCAGGAAGTGTATCACCCTCCCCCCTCTAAAACTCCTTCCCCCCTAACAGGAAGTACTGAATGAGCCTTCACAAGTGCTACCAATTTTATAGACATGAACAAGTCGGGAAATTTTTTAACTACTACTTCGAAACTTGTTACAACTCTTGAAAATTTCAGAAAAGTTTTTTCATAGCTACTTTTTGCTTCTTGCAAGGAATACCAACATACGAATAATTAAAACTCTACTGGCGGAGCGGTAATCAATGCAGGGTTAAAAAGAAAAATCTTGGGATATTTTTATTACTTTGTTGTAATGTAGTCCCTGATGAAATACAGGGGTGGATCTAGTGTGCTATGACATATGTTGTGGCAAGAATGAAATATTTGTTGGGGGGATGAAAAAATAAAAGACGACACATTTAAAACACAAAAATATGGGGAACTTCTTGGTGGCAGCGGTGTTCTCATATACAACATCACAAAAGTTCTCGGCAAAATTCACATACCTACACGATTTATGAACTAAATAATGTAGCTAAATTCACAACTTCGTACATATATTTTATTGACATTGTTGTGAATCATCTTGTATATTAAGCGGCTCGTCTACGTTTTTACCGAATTCCTAAAATACTCTCGATTTTACTTTTTCTTCCATTCCACTGTTTTCCCACCACTAGGGCTGCCTGAAACCAGCCCGAAACTCGTACTTTGCCGCATCCTAGCAATGCAATGTCATTTTGAAGTTGAAAAATACAGCAAAAGTGTTTTCGTTCGAGTTAACTGTCAGACTATTATTAAATTCAGGATAATGTTTTTATAAACATTTAATAGAGAAAGATTGGATCTACAGATGTGCCTTTTTAAATTTTTTAAAATTAATTTGTGTCATGAGATACAATCGTGTAAAGTTTGCATAAAATAGGAATTTTTTTTCAATTTTTCGGAATTTTTATATTCATGTACAATTTTTTAATCAAAATTTTAGAACACATCTGTAGATCCATTCTTTCTCTTTTAAATCGTGGTTGAAATAAAATTTTACCATTCTTGTGCTGGCCACAAAACACTAGCTACGTTAGTACATTTTATGCTGGATTTTAGGTAGTAGACGGGCCTCTTAATGACAACACAGATTGTCTTCTTTTATTGACAAAATGTTAGTATTTAAATAAAATATTAATATTGTGCAGTCTGTTATTATCTTTAGCGTAATACTAATAACTGTAGAATCTGACTTGTTTGCTCATTATGTTACTAAAGTGACATTCTATGCACTATCACAAACTGCACAGTAGACTAAGTTTAATACTTGAAAACTAATGAAATATGATGCAAAATTTAAAATTAAGATTATAGCTATTAATATAACAAGAATATTATGCGATTTATAATACCGAGGATGTTGCTAAGCAACAAGGTGAAACCGAGTCTCTTTGTACATCCAAGGGAGCTTAAATTGCATATATTCGCGTTATATTCAAAGCCTAATCGTATCATCAACGATAGCGATGTTAAAACAAATCAACAATTTATCTGTCAATCAGTAGACAGTTCGCATATTATGGAAGGTTTTGATGTTATTATGGTTGTATCTAACGTATTAAGTCCGTAACTAATGAATTATAAGTATCTAACGTATTGTAAGTAACTAACGTATTATGTTGTTGATAATTATTAATAAATGTTCCATATTAAAAGGTAATAACAGTTGATGATACGATTAAGTATTTTACTAATTTTTAATAATTGAAAGTCAATTATGTTTGTTTTTTTAGGGAAGTAAAAGTTTGTTTATTAATGTAATAATTAATCCATGTTATGTTGCCTGATTCATATTCGGCTTATAGGGTAAAACGATGGCACAATGGTTGAATGTCTACCTAGCGTGTTATAGCGATCTCGAGTTTGATCTTAGCAACCAACCAAAAAATACCCGTGAACGCGAGTTTCTGGTTTCTACTATTTATAAAACAATCACCATTCTGTATCTGAGTAGGTATGAAATTCCTGTTGAAACTTAACACCAGCTTCATATTCAAGATTATATGAGCCAATTATGCTTTTCATTCTATAGAAACGTATTTCGAAATAAATTCTCGTTATTGAATATTATTTTTAATTCGTACCTTTCGTTTTTGATCTGCATACGTTTAATATGAAGTTAAGTACGTAGTTTATGTAGACCTAATTTGCTTCGCGAATTGAATTCCATGATTCATATTTAGTATTCAGCATTGCGAGTAATTTTTATAATACATCCTGTTTAGTTTACTAAATATTTTAATAAAAGCTAAAACTACACCTTTGCAATATACGTGGTTTATAGCAAAAACGTGAGCTGTTTGTGAACTCACTAAGTGGCGATCGTTTAGCACAAAGCCACGTGAAGACATTCATCAGATATTTTGTGGAGGGGCACAACCCTCTATGATATGTAATAATAACTCCACTATAAATCGCAACATTAAAATCGGAATAAACAATCACGCGATAACAGATTGCAGTACATTGGAAATTCACGAGAGCAATAAATCGCCCGTATGCGTATCTCGTGTGAATTTTTTCAACGTGATGTGATGTATAAATCAGTGCGTAATAATATCATCCGTCCGTCAAGAGGCTTTCGAATTGTCGGCCGGTCAGCCGAGATATCGTTAATAACTTGGCACAATTGGCATTAAATTTAAGCGCACAGGGCGAATCTGTCCCTAAACGACCAACATTTACACACATGGGCGGAGGGTTATTTTATCTCGCAAATATTCAAGGTATATTCTAGGGTCGGCGGATCTAAGCACAATAGTCGAAAATGTTAAATTTGCAGAAAACACAAAAAACTTGACACTAAGTAATTTATATTCATTTATTTATATTTATATAAGTACATGTTAAATTAGATTATACATTTACATTTAAAAAAATTAAAAATATACTACTATGGCTTTCTGGTGACTTATTTTATGTGTACGTGTACCAGATAATTTACATTGACTTATGTTCTAAGGAACACATGTGTTATGGTACTAATAACACAAGTCAACTGTTTGAAATGTTTAGAAACCAAACTTAAGTCAAATTATGTGCTTTAGTGCATGTAAAAGTTGACTTATGTGCTTTAGTCTGGTTGTTGACTTATTAACCTTCATGCGGGCTAGAAGACCAACGACCACGAATTTTACTGATATTATCCATACCGATTGCCGCCGATTGCAATGCTGGTTGGCCTACCTATCATAAAACATAAAGCACTGGCAAGTCTTATATTTATAATATTTTTAGAGATATAATCACTTTCGGTCTCAGAGACCGATGTTAGCTTTTAGGTACCTGTTTATTTAGAGTGCAAATTTTATAAAAAAGTAACTTTCAAAAAGATTATTCCTAGAATATTTTGGATTCTAATTACTAGAAGGTCTTCCTAGATCAATCATAATGAGAATTCAGGTAATTTTTTTAATTCTTGATGCGTGTGATGAACTTTTCAAGACAAATGCATAACGCCGAATTTCTTATTTTTTAAGTAAAAAACGAAAGAAATTCAGATAAGCTGCTATAAGAGTAAAACAAGTTCATTTGTTTTTTTACCCTTTTTTGTAAAGAATTTAGCCAAATTGTGGATCAAAGTTTCACATTTAAATTTTATTTTGCCTGAAACATTAATGCCGTATTGTGTCATTTTTGTAAATAATTAAAGTTTTCTGAATGTTATTTTATTTTTTAATGGATTTTATTTTTTCAACACCCATTTTTTGCGTCGGTCTGTCAGACCGATGTTAGCTTCCATGTCTTATCACACCATGTTAACTGCGAAAGGTTAATAGATATACAGGGCAACAGGGACATATCTTACAAGCAAAATCTAGTAGACAGGCGATACTGTTACATAACTATTGTTTCAAATAAATTATAGTTTAGATAGGATTAAAGATTTCATTATTTCATAAAAGCAATGTTTTTACCCTTATTTGGGTATTTTCAAATTAAAAAACATTAATCGAAACATTTTAGTAGGTATTTTCTTATTATTGAAAATGATTCAAGTTCAAATTAAAACTTGAATTTATTTTTATATGTTTTCGTATTAATCGTTTTGTGTAAAATATCAGAAACTCTTTAAATAAAATAATATATTCATTTTAGTTTCACTGTTATTATATTTTGTCTGTGTTAAAATGTATTTGGTGGCCTCAAAAACATCATGATTTGGCGTTTTTGATGTATATTTCTATTTCATAAAAAAGTAAACTAAATGTAAAACTGCTTTCATTTAAATAATATAAAAAATAAAGCTAAAAAAATTTGTTTTAATATAAATATCAGTAAATGTTCATATTTACAATAACCAATATTTGAGCTTTTATTATTTACTGGCAAACAAAACACGAGTTCAAACAGTAAAAAGTTTGTCACGTTAACAGAATAATTATTTGAAAATGTGTAAAAATAAAAACTGATGTACGCCACTGAGTAATCTAGGGGTTCAAATTAATCGTGCTCGTTAAACTAAGTGAAACGCGGTGCACTTTTTATAAAATTCATCCTGACCGGGGTATGAATATTAAATATGAACAGTTGTGTGCTTTAAAAATATTACAAACGCTCGACTTTTCGCTGAAGCTAACGACTGCAGTATTTTTAATTCCAGAGAAATGAATTTAATAAAGACTGGCAGCAAACTTTACGCCCAAATGGAACGTGATAAATAATTCCTTTTATACAAGAAAAGTCGATAACATTTATAATTTTCTTCTAATTTTATAATAAAATCGAAATAACAAAACACATTTCATGTTAAAAGCATATAAAAGAAACAAAAGCTATTACAATAATGTTTTTATGTTATTAATTAATTCAGGTGTATTTTCACAAAATTCCAGTTTATAAAGATGAATTTATAAGTGAAAAATTACAGTTCAATTCTATACAAGAAAAGTAGATAACATTTATAATTTTCTTCTAATTTTATAATAAAATCGAAATAACAAAACACATTTCATGTTAAAAGCATATAAAAGAAACAAAGGCTATTACAATAATGTTTTTATGTTATTAATTAATTCAGGTGTATTTTCACAAAATTCCAGTTTATAAAAATGAATTTATAAGTGAAAAATTACAGTTCGATTCTAAGTAGAACTTTTTTATCCTCATTGTGATTTAATGCGGTCCTATTATAACAGCACTTTAGATCGTATCGACAAGATTTAAATGAAACATTTATGTAGCACGAAACTCTCGTGTACAACTTGAATTTTTATTTCTCGATAGCGATCAGAATTCATTACTCGTTAAAGATGCAAAGAAGATTCTCTTGAGGAGTTTCCGGGTTTCCGGGCTGCGTTTCCGGTCCCCATCTTACAGTTGGTGTTGGTGTTGAGTACTACACCGCAGGGATGCTAATATAATTATTTTTTATTGAAACCAAATACCAGAAGGGGGATTATGAATACATTACTTATTTATTAATCACTTTCAGGAGACGAACAAGTGTTCCTAAGAACCCGGGGCGAAATTTTGTAATCAAATATTGGCCATTTATTTCAGACTACTGTAATTTCATATTGTGTTGTATAAATAAAGCCCCATTAACTAATTTTCTTTTTATCTTTTATTAAGTAGATCAAACATGGAAAAAACTAAACCTGCTATACAGGTATAAGTCTAAGTATAAGTTTAACAAAGATCTATACTTTTGTAGCAGTATTTCAGACAAATTGCTTTAATGGCTAAAGTTCTTCTGTTCTACTAAAACCAGTACTAATTTTTAGGTATTGTTTATATCAGGTTTTAATATATTTTTACAGATATCTGAACTAGAAGAAGTTTTTTATCTGAAATAACCATTTGCCTATACCTTACATACATAGGTATAGGTACTATTTACAACAATAAACTGTACAAAAATAGAGAATGTAGTATTGTAGTATATAGGTATATATTTAGTCCAGTCAGGAGAGGTTTTGACTGAAGACTAATACATAACCAAATGAAATTTGGCATGTGAGTAGTTAAGAACATACAGAAACAAAAAAAAATTCGCTCCACCTCGGTATGCTCCGCTTCCCACAATAATTTTCTGTTGAAACTCAAAATTTTCTTGTAACGCATTTTCCTCGAAAACTATCAAAGATTTTGGAAAACTGTTTTGACAGGATGAAAGCTGAGGAAATTTTCTATCAAAATGGTCTTTGAAAATTTTTCATAAGTAGCACCGTGTAGGTACCAGCCATTTAATATTCGAATGACTTGAGAATTTTCTGTATAGTAGGCGCTACATTGCGAATGACGTAATAAATTCGCCGCTACAGAATGAATGTGGTATAACTTCGTTAAAGAACATCATTTTGTAAAGATAAAAATTGCATTTTATTCGTCGAGGCTTCCACTTTCAATTGCACTAATAACATTTGAATTTCCGACCCCGTTTATACCGAGAAACTTGCTTTTAAAAAAATCATAACTCAGTATTAGAAGAATTCTCAATATTTTCAATATCTATGAATGAAATTGTAAACTCGTAGTCGTAGAGGATTATCTTCATCAAATCATCCCCATTTTTAATGTTTCAATTTCTTCTTGAGTATAAGATATAAATAATAATGTGTGTTGGGCGATACAAATTCCTAATATTAGTATAATCTATAATAGTCCTGGACAAAAATAAATTTATGATTATTTAATGACAGCACGTGTATCAATACAACCATTTTCGATAATATTTCAGTGTAAATATTTTATTATATTTGTACTTTGTACACAGCTGTGTATTTCAATTATTATTGTTATTATAACTTATATTTTGTTTAGTTTATAAATCAGTCATAATAGGTGGTAACATCCTTATATTGCTAACCAATATTACCGTTTACATTTTTAGCTCGATGCCGATGTTGAGATAATGTGGTCTGAAAATATTAAATAATAATAACAATAAAAATGAATAATAATAATTTCACAATAAGTAGTAGAATAGTTAATTATTATTAAACTCCTTAAATTAAGCATTCTATTAGAACATAATCAGAGCTTTATTATTTTCCAGATGTTAATGTTTAACAAATTGAAAGTATTTATTTCAATACACACATAGCTAACACAAAAAAGTATCCTGTTTCTACTATTATATTTATTAAATATTTGAACAATAAGTTGTTATAATGTAAGAACTATAACTAAATTAGAAAGGTAGGTAAGGTATCAAAATACTATTAATACCTTGTTTACTATTTTTGCCCCACATTTTACTGTTATTGTATTTTTATAATGGTTGTTGCATTCATTAAAAGCATATGATGTCAAAATCAGCCTCAGTATCAAATTCATGATAAAAACTTTAATGCATTTTATAAAACTGAGTGTATATATTTAATATTGACGCAATATCAAGTTACCACCTACCTTCATTTTATGATATTTTGGTATTCCATATGAAAGTTTATAGATGTTTTATGTATAGTGCATAAACCAATCTCTATGCAAAATATGAAACACGTGAGGTAAAATATCAGTTCCTCTTTAATTAATACTCACACTGGGATAATCTTTCCATTAATCAACAATGAAAGGACGCTAAGTAAACGATCTTTCTAAAGTTAAAGAGTGACATGGATAGATTCTATGTATATTTAAATTTCTGCAAGTCGTGAAAAATAAATGGAATGATTACACGGTATGCACACTCCTACAATCCGTTCAGATTTTATTATATTTTCATTGTTTTTAATTACGGAAGCTATTTAAATATTAATGACGAATTATACAAATGTAGTGTTCTAAATCCCACTGTCGACAATATTTTTAACAACTTTTTTTCCGTTTACTTAATAAGGATAATTCATTTTATTTGTGATAGACCGAACGTCATTTTTACCTATCGAAGTAACAAAAGATAAGTACTAAATCGCCAGTTTCTGTGTTTGAATCGCTTACATGAATGAATGCATTTATTCGTAAATTGAGGGATGAGGTGCGTTCTATCAGAAATAAAATGAACCATAGAACCATATGCACTTAAAAATGGCAAAATATGGACATAAAATATAGGTAAATTTTTCGAAAATATGCATTAAAAATCTCGATTAATGCACAAAATATGATGAATGAAAGAACTAATTTTTTGAAATAAAAAAAGAAATTATTTACTAGGTATATTATATTGCAAAGAAAAAAAAGGAGAAGGAGAATTATTATATTACCTTCTGATTGAAATATCTTTTAAAAAATATAATTATCTTTACGTTTAGTATAAATAATTTGAAACATATAAAAACATACCTACTATTTACTTTCTTATCGGATTTACAAACATAATATTTCTCTTAATTAATATTAGTAAAAGCATGACGATAATATTTACGTAGGTAATATTTAAAAAATATTTTTAAAAACTTAATAAAATATGCGTAAAATGTGCACAAAAACAGAAAATATGCATAAATATTCACGAAATGGTAAATTATGCATTTTTATGCACTATCAAATTAATAGTACAGACTGTATTAAGTATATGCATGATTCGCCTAGATATCAAACTATTATTGTAGTATGTATAAGCATATAAAATAGGTACCTATGCATTTGCATACGCAAGTGTCAGCTTTATTAATAAGTTAATAATTTTCGTCATTATAATTTTTATTAGTTCATTATGTATTTAAATTTTTTTCAAAAACTTTAAGTTATATACACAAGTTGTTTACGTCCGAATATTCTTATAAATAGGATATGATTGTTTTAAGAAAAGGTTCTTGGGTTGTTTTTCTACACCCTACGATAGAAGTGGATTATTCATTTGATGTATGCGTTAAACGTGGACAAATAATTTTTCGGGAAGAAAATTTAAATATTGAAAAATGTTCCTACCGGTAATTCGTTTTGTGAATCGAAGGGTTATATTGAGTTTATCTGGCCATAAATATATAACGTTATAAATATCCCATGAGTGCGTATGGCGTCCTGTCTTAGAGAAAATCTCGCAGCAAATCAAAGGCAACAAATCGTTTGAAGACAAAGGTACCCGACTCATGGACCGGAACATTTATTTGTTCCAAATTCCGAGTCTGCAGTCTCCACCAGGTCCGGCTCTACACAATACGATTGTCTGAGACTTCGGCGACGTTTTTCATTTGCAATAAAATGATTACGTGAAGACGCCGCGAAGGAGGCTTGTTTACACTGTCTGTCTCACTTCAGTTCATTAGCATACAAAGTGAAGGTCATTTCCATATTGTCTTTGTTTCGCGGACTCCATCAAACAGAGGTACTAAGCAACTTCTTCTATGATTTCCTTTGTGCAAGCTTTTCACTGCATTGCGATAGAAAACAGACTGATTCAGGTCTATTTATAAATTTATTTTCAGATAACGCCCAGCTTTATTTTGTTTTCTAAAACGTGCTCAATTTATTATATTATACAGGAAATTCAGTATAAATCCTATACTCGTAGTTTGTATATTTTTAAATAAAAAATAAACAAAATCTCAATAATTTTTGTTTTGATGACATACAAAAATGTTTATACTATATTTCATTGTGATATTCTTGTTCTTCTATCTTAATTTCTATTATGGCTGTTTTACACTACGCTAAATATTGAACAAGAAATTGCGCAACAAATTGAACAATATCTTGAGCAATAAATTGCTTTGTTCTCAATGAATTCTGTTTTATACTGAGACAATTTTATATACCTACCTATACAATATTTAGTTTGTGATTCTGCGTAGTTCGCATATAATAATAATTTGACAGCCGCGCTTATCTATTTTTTCAGACAATTTACGAAGCAATGCGATATTTCACACAATTTGCTGTATGATACTACACAATATAGATCGTTTCAAAAATTGAACAATATCTTGTTCAAGATTTAGTGTAATGTAAAACAGGTTTTAGATCACTTAATAGTCACAGAATTGCACGTTTACATTTTTAAGATTAATGAATGTTCTTTTTGAATAAAACTATAAAAGTTTCACTTGCAATAATTTTAAAAGAATGACAAATCTCTTCGTGAGATAGAGTGACCATTTATTTTTTTGATGAAATCAGTATAAAACTGAGCAATACTTATTTTGCCTATATATTTCTGTGAATTTGCTACGATCTGATATTATTGAAAAGTTAAAATAAGAATGAAATAAATGATAAGAAATGTAAGAAAATGCGCCGCAGGCGAAAATTTTTTTAGAAACATTTTACTTATTGTACATTTTTAAGGTGAATTTGAATAGGTAACAATAAAAAAACAAGTTTTACTTAAAGCTTTATAGAGGTCCAGAAAAGGAAATCAGTACATAGCATGTAAAAAATCAGTACAAGATTCTTCCAAACTGTTTTCAGTACAAAAGTCTAAAAATCAGTACGAATGGTCACTCTAGACATATTAGATAGGTATTAAGTGATATTAAAAAAAATTGTAAATCTAGAGATGTAAGAAAATAAATTATGTACAAACATCTTTCAGATGGTTTGGAACGTTTGAAGTAAACTTTCTTATGTGTATTTACAGCGCACACAATTAATTATGATTCAGACTAAAAACTTCCCTTGTCGGCCTAAAAGTTATATCGGAAAACTGTAGATATTTAGTGGCTTAAAACTTGGGAATTCTTTATCGGCTTGTAGCCGTAAGTGGCTGGCTAAATCTAACACAGACCAGACACTGACAAGAGCTTACTTCCGCCGCCCGTCAGAGGTTAAGGGTTGGAAACACCCTCAAAGTATAAAACAGTGGAATGCAATTCTACACGAGAATATAACACAGACGTGCAGAGAACGCCCCGATCCGAAACCAAGAAAGAAACATCATTTGAGAGAAACTATAATAAACGCCAATAAAACAAAAAGAATAAAAGAGACCTAGGTCATTATTCTTTAGATTTCTGTGTTACAATTATTTATTTTAAAAGAAATAAAACCAATAGAAGCAAGATTCAAAAATTATTACGAATCAAAACTATTTCAGATTTTGTTCGCTAAAATGTTTATAGTTAATATGAGACTCGATAGAACTTTACAAAAAATTCGAATTCGACTTGGTTATGTTTTAGTTTTAATAAATATATTTTTATGAAATCGTATAAAATGAATTCCTTTAGCTCCGCTAAATCGTAGTGAAAAGTACAACTTTAGCTCCGTATTTTTCGACCCATCACTCGATCGCCGACGAGAATTGGCCAGAACGTCGGCTATTGTTGTTGCAACCCGTGATCACCATTTGTTTTGTGTTCACATTTTGCTTTAACGTTACAAATATAAAATAATTTTTACCATTTCATAAAAAATATACCTAATATATATCTCGGCTGTAAAAATATTTTTTTATTACTCACGTCGTTCCACATTCGTAATAAAAAACCTTCTTTACAGCTTAGATGTAGAAATAACAATTAAGTTGGACTGCACCATAATTTTATGACACTGTTTACTGTCCATAAACGAGTACTTTATTGGACTAGTATTTAAATATGCAAAATTGTACTTCTGCCAAAATAAATATTATAATTTAATGCATTTTATTAAATTTAAATATATAATTTACTTTGTTTGAATCTTGTTCCATTTCTTGGATTGTTCGGCTCGTCCAAGATATTCCTAAATAATTATACACGTTACATAAATAGCTATTATGAGCTTGACCGATAACCATTTTTCAAAAAACGATTCAAATTTCGGTTTAAACGATCAATAAAATATCAACCAATAAATTGCAAATTTATACCGTTTTAGAACATAAATTCTAACGGTAAGAAAATAAATAAAATACTATTTTACGAAGTTTCAAGTTAATTTTCATAAAATAATTTAATGATTCAAATGCTTGTACATCGATTGATAAGAATTATTGATTCGGTTCCGGTAAAATTTGAAAAGTTATCTGATAAATTTCTTTTGTTATACCAAAATTTTATTTAATTTCAGAAAAAATGAACTTTTGGCAATCATTGTTATGAAACCAATAAAAGGAAGTTTATTCTTCTTTGTGAACTGAGAATAGATCAAACCCAATAAATAAATCGTTCAAGAGAAGTTGAATTAATTTGAGCAGAATCGTCATAATTTAAATAAAATGCGGCCTCTTGGAAATGTCATGTTAATAAGAGGCATTTCTAATGTATTTTTACAGTCGAGTTGTCAATATACAGCGACTTATTTTGTCGGGAGTAATTTGTGCAACATTTTTCTTTTCTGGGATTTTTCAGCACGGCTGAATCTTCTACCCCATGTCACATTTCTGTAAGCCTGTCTGCGCGTACCAGCATTAAAAACTCGGAATTTATATACGCCCTTTTTGTTTCTTAAGAAAGAACATTACGTTTTATGATTTTCTCTACAACTCCAGGAATTATTATAGGTATGTGAGAAGAAATTTTGCAAAAACTCTTAACCGAATAGTTCGCGGTATTTATGATTGCAACGTGAAAGAGTTGATGAGTTTATTTATAAAAGAGTTGTTTGCGTAAGCTTCGCATTTTATATAAACCTTGACTTGGTTTTTTCTAAAATCAATAAACTGGGAAAACATATTATTACATTTAATTGCTTTTACTTCAAAGCTTTATGAAATTATACAGCTACACGGATCTCCGTAAGCAAAATCACCACGGCCTGATTTTATGTGTATATTTTAAAATCATAAAAAAAGTGTAGGTTATTGAAATCAATAGAAAAATTAGTTACGATGAATGGCGTTTAGTAAAACTACACGAAGAGCACAAAATTGATAATATAAGGTCACTGCAAGCATTGACAATATAGGTACACATTTTTGGTAATTTCATTTTAATTTATTCTGTTGATAATTATTTAATTTCAATTATAATTTAAGTCCACTGATGTAATAATAGTTGAATCTAATCACTCGTATCCGATCCTAGGGGTATTTTGTTGCTTGCTGGAATAGATCTTAAGACAGCTAGCATGCTAGGTGAACAAAATCGTTGCTCTAATCACTGGCCGTAATCAACAAATATAAATTATAGCCTATTATTATGTAAAATTTTTGTTGAAAATGAAAAATAATTTAATGGTTAAAAAGAAAACGGGTAAAATAAAATATTACACAAACACACATCGTTCCCTTGACGAACGGTTTCTGTAGTAACGAATTTTATATTTATGACAATTTCAATATTCTGGCTTTAAATAATTATTATCACCCTAAAGAGGACTAAATTGAGATAACGAGTAACGATGGTGTGTACCTAATTGTATTTTAAAAATTGACAGAATTCTGTAAGAACTTCTCTACTTTTATCGTTGATACAGTCGAGTATCTATTTCCTAAAATCATCTTTGATTGTATATTTTTATATACAAAATAGAAATTTTCATCTATTGTCCAAGCAAAAGCATTACATTCTCATTCCCATTTATATAAATGTTAAAGTAATGTCAAATCATTTTGCTGAACTAGAAATTGTGCAGCTACTGGAAGGTCAAAGCTGTCAGGATATTTTTGACTTCAGAGACAAAAGTTTATTTTCACAATTGCCGTAAAATGCTCGAAGAAATTCAAATAACTCACTTTCACTATCACTACAACATTCTGCATGAAATGTAATTATTTTTTATCATAAATCACACCATAAATGCAAACTGTTTGTTTTAGATATTGTTATTGTTTTCAGCTCTGACGGCAAGCCTACCTGATTTGGTTTTCTTAAATTTGTAAATATTATATTTCCATTTTTTAAAATTAATTTTGAATATTTCCCACTTTCGTAGAAAAAATAGCATGTACACACTTGTGGAAAGGGTCATTGAAAAATTTGCTAACGCTCGTGCTTCAATTTATACTAGTTTTTCAATGAAGCTCTTTCCACACTTGTATTACAATATACTATTTCTGCAAGCTACAGCAACGTACTTTTGTATTCAGTGTCTGGTATTTATTCAACTGGAATAGGCCCGAGATCTCCGGCATCAAAATTGATTTTTCCTGCTCTTAACATAAGCAGACATTTAGTGCAGCGTTAGTAGCGGAATCTCTGCGATTTTGAATTATATCTCACCCGGAAATTGTCAAAGTTATAACCGTGCTACGCTGTCTTATGGCAAAACCATATTTTACGGTTATGTTGTGTAACTAAAACTACACTCGTAAGTTCAACGGTCTAACCGTTCTGAGTGAGCACAATCAAAATATATTCCTCACTAAAGAGGATCTAGTGTGAGAAATTGCACTTACAGATCTTTGTTTTATAGGAGAAGGAGAAGAGGAGAACTATGCTAGAAAAATTAATGTCCATGATTTTGATTATAGTTCTACTATTAAGGATCTCGTCTCCGTTACAAAATATTGCGTGTTTAGAGGTGTAGCAGTTTCTGCTTTACTCATTGCATATTAAAAATTTGAAGGAAAAACAGGTACTAGATGTTTGTGAAAGAATTAATCTAGGATTATGCCCAGTTAGAATTCTGAAGAAATCTTTGAAATCCATATACAAAATTAATGAAAAAATGTGTTTTGAGCAATTTTTTTTACATGTTTTTTCTTATTATTAAGAGATTTATTAGAAAATGTAACTCGGCATAATCCTAGTTGCATTCTTCGTCAGTAAATAAATTTATGAAATTTAGCTTTATCTGTAAAACTTCGTGAGCATTCTAGAAATTGCTAGACTGCTTTTCCGTATTTTTAGCGAGCGTTTCTATGCATTAACATAGGACAGACGCGGTGTTGAGCTACATGCATTCGATACCCTTAATACGGCCAGTGGTTAGTTCAACGGTAGTGTCCGCCTAGCATGCTAGCAGTTCCCAGTTTGATTCCACTAAATTATATATTATAAAGAAGAGTAGGTACTGAATAGAATCGTATATTTTGGAATCGTACCCGTCTGAAGAAGACTAAGTAATTATTCGAAACGTGAAGTTTATAAGGGACAACATTTTTTGTTCAGTATTCTTTGATTATTATTTTTTGGTCCTTCGAGCCGGATCATCCGGATTTTCCGTGTCTTTTTTCACCGCTCCATCACGTGCTCTGCCTGTCAAATTATTCATCCAGCGTCATCCGTCCATGTTCTGTGTTCCTGTGTTCACCACGCTTGTCAAACGTTCCGTCTAACCGCAAATCAACGCCGGTGAAGTTACGTTTCCGTGTCGGGAGTTCTCACCAGGTTCAACGATGGCCGATATCTTGCTCCACCAGGACGAGCTAATGGAGAAAATCCAGAAGCTACCGCTGGCACTCAAAGCACGGTTGTCGGAGAAGACGATTACACCGACCTGCAAGCTGATCGACACCGCGCTCGCTCACCTCCAGAGTCACTGGGAGACATTCAAGGACAACCACACCATTCTAAGGTTGGAGAAGGGCTACAAGGCCACGGCGTATTACACCGAGGATCACTACACCAACACAGAACTGGCGTGCTTGGAGAGTGTCGCCCTCCTGGAGGCCCTCCGCCCAACGCCAGCTCCACCAGCCCCGTCAGAACCAGTAACCACTCCAGTGCAGCCGCCAAGGGCTGCCGTTCCGCCTCTGCCTAAGATAACGCTGCCAGAGTTCTCAGGTTCGTATCTTGAGTGGGAAACATTCCACGACGCTTTTCAGTGCCTCGTTCTGGACCGCGACGACGTTCCCGATGTCCAGAAGCTGCTGCTCCTCAAGTCAGCCCTGAAGGGAGAGGCCGCACTCCTAGTGCGCACCATCGCCAGCACCGCAGCGAACTTCCAGGGCGCCTGGGACGCCGTCTGCACTAGGTACCGGAACGAGCGGCTCCTGGTGAGTGCACATCTGTCGGCGCTGTTCGACCTGCCCCAGGTCCCGAAGGAGTCCGCACGCGACCTGCGTGCACTGATCGATCGAGCAACAGAAGAGCTGCGATCTCTTAAGCACCTAGGGCTCCCCGTGGACAAGTGGGACGCCGTCGTGGTGTTCATGCTTCTCCGCCGCCTAGACTCCACGTCCCGCCGAGCGTGGGAGTTGCATCTCTCCTCCATAGATGCGACTCAAACCTTAGTCAACCCCGCCTACAAGATGGAACAGCCGACACTCAAGCAGCTGGAAGCCTTCTTCGAGATGCGTATACGCGCATTAGAAATGTCGGCGCCGCTGAGCCCACCTGTCCGATCCACGACGGCCTTCAACGCGAAGGCCGCGCCATTCCGCTCGCACCAGGTGAGCATCAAGAACACGGCCTGCGTGTTCTGTGGGGACTCCCACTCCAACTTCTCGTGCTCATCCTTCCGAGGGAAGTCTCCACAAGATCGCCTGTCCGAGGTCAAGAGGTTACGGCTCTGTTACAATTGCCTGGGCTGTCACCAGCGCAATGCGTGCAGGTCCACCAAGACGTGCTCTAAGTGCAGCCAGACTCACAACACGCTGCTGCACGACTCGTTCCTAACGAGCTCTGTTACAGCCACGACTAGCCCCTCCGAGAGCGCTGCTGTGTTCCACGCCTCCACGGTCGCCACCCATTCCGCATCACAAGGCACATCCCGTGCCATGGCCCTCCTGACCACGGCCCTGGTCACCATCTGCTCACCCGATGGACAGCGCGTACAAACACGCGCACTCCTCGACACCGGATCAGAGGCGTCCTTCATCTCCGAGGACATCGTCCAATGTCTTGGACTACCCAGGCGGCGCTCCCAGGTCAAGGTCGTCGGCGTCGGGGCCTCGCACTCGGCCACGGCCTCCTCTCAAGTGGAAGTCGCCTTCCAAGCCAGAACAGCACCTGGTGCGTGGCACCAGGTATCCGCCTACGTACTTCCACGTCTGACGGCTCACGTTCCACAACGGAGAGTCCGTTCTGTCGATCCGCAGCTGCTGCTGCCACTCGAGCTGGCCGACCCCAGCTATCACCAGGACATGAAGGTCGGTCTGCTGCTCGGAGCCGATGTCTTCGGCTCCTTACTCCGTCCAGGAGTGTACCCAGTCCCCGGCTCCAAGGTGGTAGCCATGAACACGGCACTCGGCTGGGTTCTGTCCGGAACCGTCGGCAAGGATGGTTCCTCTCCAGCGTCCTCTCTGCACTGCTGTGTGAAGGATGACCTAGACCAGTCTCAATCCATTCCTCAACGCACACGGCATGCTGTGTGTGGGCGGCAGACTCGAGAATTCCGAACTTCCAACGTCAGAAAAACATCCGCCAATTCTTCCAAAGTCGTCTCTGCTAAGCCAGCTACACGTCCATCACTGGCACGCGCTGGCTCTCCACGCTGGTTTAGCACTCACACACTCACTACTCCAGAAGCACGTCTGGATCCTCAGAGGGAGGGCCCTCACGAAGAAGCTGCTCCGAGCCTGCATCCCCTGCAGGCGCCGTCATCCGCTGATGGGTCAACAGCTCATGGGCGACCTGCCAGCTGCTCGTGTGACTCCCAGCCGCCCATTCCTGCGTACAGCGGTAGATTACGCAGGACCCATCAAGTGCCGCCCTTCTCCAGGTCGGGGGCGGCAGTCCACCAAGGCCTACATCGCCCTTTTCGTCTGCCTTGCCACCAAGGCACTTCATCTGGAGGTCGTGAGCGACCTCACGACCAAGGCCTTCCTGGCGGCCTTCCGTCGGTTCGTTGCACGACGTGGTGTGTGCAGCGAGCTTCTGTCCGACAACGGCACGACGTTTGTCGGTGCCAGCGCAGAGCTGCGCTCCATGTTCCACCAGGCATCACCATTCTACAAGGAGGCAGCCACCACACTGGCCGACTCCGGCACCCGCTGGAGCTTCATCCCACCGTCGTCACCGCACTTCGGCGGCCTCTGGGAGGCAGGGGTGAAGTCAGTCAAAGGTCTCCTCCGCACAACCATCGGCGAGACGACCCTCACCTACGAGGAGCTGTCCACACTGCTGGCTCAGGTAGAGGCCTGCCTGAATTCACGTCCGCTGACGCCGTCCTCGTCGGACACCGCAGACCTGTCCGCGCTGACCCCAGCGCACTTCTTGGTGGGTTCGCCGCTGCTCACGATTCCAGAACCAAGCCTCCATGGCGAGCCCAGCAACCTTGTGACTCGCTGGCAGCTCGTTCAACGACTCACGCATCACTTCTGGAAGAAGTGGTCCACGCAGTACCTACACCAGCTGCAACAACGTCCTCGCTGGCGCGGGGAAAAGGTCAACTTCAGGGTGGGCCAGCTAGTGCTGGTTCACCATCCGCAGCTGCCTCCAGGTAGATGGGCACTGGGTCGAGTCACGGAGCTGCACCCGGCGCTGATGGCCTCGTCAGGGTGGTCTCAGTCAAGACCGCCACTTCCGAATTCCGCCGGCCGATCTCCCGGCTGAGCCCACTGCCGATCGAGACGGACGTCGCACCGCCAGCCACCCAGAGCACCGCCGCGCCGGCGTCATCAGAGCCCAGCTGCTCCACGGTGGGCAGCCTCCAGCCGGCCTGACGCCCATCAGAAGTTCCCCCTATTGTTAATTGTTTGTTAATTTCTATGTATTTATTGTTTAATTTAGTCGCTTCTCGACTAGGTGGGCAGCATGTTCGAGACAATCGCCCTCTACAACTGTCAACTGTACTTTTTGTGGCAGTTGGTAGCGCTGTGCCCTGTCTGCATAGCAGGACTGAATTTGTAAAGTTCAGCCAGTTCCGTTTTAGACATCACGTTGCGTAGTTCAGCACGCTGTCCCGTCTCGCTCCATGTGCTTGAACTGTGTTTTTGATCCAAAGCCTTTGTGCTTTATATTCCGAGAATTTAAGTACATTATTATTATTGTATTGTTGCCGTATTATTATTTGGATTGTTACATCCGTATTATTTGTGTGTGTGTGAATAAAGTGTTGTACGTGGTGAATCTTGTGCTAGTGAGATTTACAACCTCGCTCTCTGTTACCATCTTCCATACACGGAATCCCGGACATCCATTCCTATTATCTCTCACAAATATAGAATGTTCAGTTAAATATTCAATGTTCAGTATTAATATTGATTAATTAATAATTAGTTAAAAATTACAATATCTTGTCCTCATACATTATTCATTTTCGACTATATTAATATTTTTCAATAGGGGTGTGAGTTTTACTGTTCACGTTAATAAACATTAATTTTTTACTGTTAATTAACGTTTCTAATTTTTTCATATACATATACGGCTTGCTTTCAAAATACGTCTCATTTTAATACCAAATATTATGGAGTTGACATTAATTTGCAAATTACTCGCACGTTATTTTTCAAAATGGCTGTTAAAAAACTTGTTATATTTGTGGTAATATGATCGAAGAGATTATTCAATCCTGTATTGAATAATCTTTTTTTCTATACCTCTGCACGCAACTTTAATAGGTTATATAATTTGATATACTGATTACAGAAAAGAAATATTTTTTTCAAAATTCGCAAAAATAAGGGTAATGAAAATTTTTGTACCACTGACATCTATCAATTGTTAAAATATATAATATTAAAATTTCAAATCTGACGTTTGAACAAAAATATCAATTTTTATTAATTTTGAGCAGTCGTGGATAAAATTTTGTGTATCACATATACGGGCTCGGTCTACGACCTCGTCGTGCAATTCTTCACATTCGACTGCTGTAATAATCTAATAATGCTCTTATCCCACTTGTAATATAAATAACTATTGTTTAGTATTTTTTATAAATAAATGTTTTTGTGTATTAAACATCCAAACATTCTTTAATAGTCCTCAAGTACAACTTGAGTCTGTATTAGTATGGCTGTTATATCAGGGTTATATCAGAGCGAAACGACTAGTCTACAGTAAGAAATTGTAGGTATGTGTACTTATAATAATTACATGTGAGTGGATGGACTTTTATAATATTCATTGTTATTTTTACTTCCTTGTACAGAGTAAAAAGGAAGTATTGTAATCGCGAAAAATTTCGGTTTTCAGATTTTGATGGAAATATCCGTTTTGACCTTTTCTGAATCCATTATGACTAGTTTCGTCGTGACTTCTGTACGTACGGACGGACGGACGGCCGTATGTGTGTCGCATAACTCAAATACGGTTAGACGTAGAAAGTTGAAATTTTTTATTTAAGACTGTTATAGCATTTAGTTGTGCACCTACTATTTTTGGTTTCAATCTAAAAACCGGAAGTAGTACTTTTTTCAAAAATATTTCGATAAATATTTAATTTAAGACAATTTTTTTTATTTTAAATGAAAGATTATATGATTATTACCTACAATCGGTATTTTATAAATATTTTTGTATCTGGTATCATTTAAGAATAATTAAAGTATATATTTATAATTTAGTATTTCGGTATCTTGTAGTCCATGATCGATTAACATTTGTTACTACGTCAAATTTAAATGATTATGACATGACAATGACAATAGTAAAATATGCTTTATATCTTCTTCTGCAGTTTAAATAAAATGACTAAAATATATTTGTAAGTATAGTAGCAGTAGTAGTAGTACTTATATATTAATATATTTGTATAATAAGATAAAAGAATTAAGTAGGTATATGGCGGGAGGTCTTGTGGTGGCCACATTTTGGCCATTATTCTACATTTTAGTTATTAAGAAAAGTATGAACAGTTTAATAAGCGTACAAGGAAGTCATGTGGTGTCCACGTCAGATTTTTTAAAAACAATATTCAAATATCACGTGCAAAATACAATGAATATGTGCTTATGAAAAAGTAAATGTGTGTAAGTATTATGCCAATTGAAAGAACCTGAGCGTCTGCCACAGTCTATAAAAAGTTAAGATATTGTTTAATTTTTTAATGAATCGTGAACCGAAACGATAGGTTCATTTCACAATCCGCTGTGGTCCATTTAAAGCCCCGGCAAATTCGAATATAGTTCACGACGCAAATGATATACGAACGTAGATAAAGAAGTCGCGTTTATATTAGCGTGTGTATGTAGAAAAGTGGATAAGGAATATTTTATTTACCATGAATAGAATTTTTCCCAGAAGGTGCATAAAGTTTATTATTAGTTTATCTACATTTTATAGAATTTTCCAAATTCTGTTTAGAGCTTTGCAGGCAAAATAAATGTGTTTTTACAGTGCATCCTCTCAATACTTCGCCGCCTGAGCCCAAGGCGATATCCAAGTGAAAGAAATTTCGGTTTCTGTGATTGATTTTTTGCAGGAATTTTATTTCTTACGACTGAATAATTTCGCAAGATTTGAGTTGCGTATATCCACTTTGCAAATTGTGGAATCAATCTTGTAGTGTCAGCGTTCATGCATTTAAATTCGGTCATTTACACCAGACTTTATATTGTTTGCGAAAAATACATAAAACGCTTACATTCAATATTAATAACGGAAGTAGAGAAGAATTTTTTTTTTTTTTATTTAATTTTATTTTAGGGGCCCTTCAACTGCTAGGTTATTAGGACCCCGTAACAGTATCTGTGATATTTACATTTTTTACCTTATAATATTATATATTTGTATACATTATATTTTGTTAATTAAATTTATTTCCGTAAGATATTTGATTATGTTTTGGGTATTTGTATTAGTGTTGAGTGATTCTTTCAGTGTGTTCGGGATTTGATGTGTTTGCCTTTGTACGTTGTAATTGATACAATTGATTAAAATGTGTTTGATTGTGATTTCTGTGTTACATGTGTCACACATTAGCGGCTGTGTTTTTTCAAGTATGTGTTTATGTGTTAGTGCAGTGTGTCCTATGCGTAATCTTGTTAGTAGAACTTGATGTTTTCGGTTTTCTGGGGTTGTCCATGGTTCAGTTGAGTCCTTTATTTCCCTTAGTTTGTTGTTCGTTACGTCTGTCCATTCTTTCTTCCACTGGTTCTCTACTTTAGATTTCAGGTGGTTTATTATATCTTCGGTTGTTGCTGGAATGTCTAATATTTCTTCTGTTTCTTGTGCTTCTCTGGCGGCTCTGTCTGCATCCTCATTTCCTCGGATTCCTATGTGCGCTGGTGTCCATAATAAGGAAACGGTTTTTTTTTCGGTTTGAATAATATGATGAATGCGTTCACGGATTTTCATTATTTGGGGGGTTGGATTTTGGGTGTTATTTTGTAGGCTTTGGAGGGCACTAAGGGAATCAGTGCAGATTATGAAATTTTGGTGGTTGTTATTGTTTTGTATGTATTCTGCGGCCTTCATGATGCTGTATACTTCTGATGTGAATGAGCTGGTTAACTGTGGTAGGTGATAGTGCTCTCGAAAGTCTTCAGTAACTACCGCTCCTCCTGCTGAATTGTTGTTTTTTGAACCGTCAGTGTATATGAAGTGATAGTTTTCGTACTTTGTGTGTTTTAATTCTTGAAACAGTGATAAATAGATTTCCTTTGGTGTTTCACTTTTTTTATGTTTAATGAGTTCTGTGTTAATTTCTGATTTTTGTAATGTCCAGGGGGGAATGGAGAATTGACGATATATTTCAATTTTTGGGTATGTGAAATTTGCATTATTTAGGATTGAATGGATATATGTTTGGAGAGGGGTTGAATTTTTTAGGCTTGGTGGTTCACTGTTTGTTTTAAAGATTTGTGAGTAGGTTGGGTTTTTTGGATTACTAGCTAGTTTTGTGATGTACGATATTGTGATTTCTTGCCTCCGGTAATTCAATGGTTTTTCATTTGCTTCACATAATATACTCTTAATTGGGCTTGTTCTGTATGCTCCAATGCTGATTCGGATTCCTGCGTTATGTATTGCATCTATTTTTTTTAATAGGTAGTTTTTAGCATTTGCGTATATTGTACATGCGTAGTCTAGTTTTGATCTTATTACTGTTTTATACAATGTTATCAGTGTATTTTTGTCTGCTCCCCATTCGTGGTTACTCAGTGTTTTTAATAAATTCAGTCTGCGTAAGCAATCTGTTCTTAGCTCTGTTATGTGTTTTTTCCATGTGAGTTTTTTATCAAAGTATACTCCCAAAAATTTTACATGTTCAACATAAGTTATTCTTTTTCTATTTAAGGTAATATATGGATCAATGTGTGGTCGTGTTTGCTTGCAGAAATGAATTGCTTTAGTTTTTGTTTCTGAAAAATTGAATCCGATTTGGTTTGCCCAATTTTGCAATTTGTTTATCGTGTCTTGTAGTTTATTTTCTATTGTGTTTATGTTTTTTCCTCTACAGAAAATAACAATATCATCTGCAAAAAGGGAGATTTTTACGTGTTCTGTTAGGTTTTTCTTTACTTCATTTATTGCAATTGTAAACAGAGTAGGGCTGATTACAGACCCTTGAGGTATGCCATTTACTTGAATTTTTTTTTCTGACAGTACACCATTCATTTTTACGTGGAATTTTCTATGAGTTAAGAAATTTTTTATATAGTTCAAAATGTTTCCATCTATTCCATAATTTTTTGTTTGTTTTATAATATGGTAACGCCAGGTTGTTTCGAAGGCTTTTTCTAGATCAAATAACACAGCTATAAGGTGTTCTTTGTTTTGGAAGGCTGATTCTATTTCATTAGTTATGGAAATAAGTTGATCATGTACTGACCGTTTATTTCTAAATCCACTCTGTTCTGGGATGATAATTTCGTTGTTTTCCAAATACCATGTTATTCGTTTAGTAACCATTTTTTCCATTACTTTTCCCAAGATGTTTGACAACGCGATTGGACGATAGCTTTTAGCCTCAGATTTATTTTTATTCGGTTTTAGTATAGGTACTATATGCACTGTTTTCCATTGTTCAGGGAATGTATTTGTAGTCCAGATATGATTAAATATATTTAGAAGATGGTTAATAGCTTCTTCTGGGAGATTTTGAACCATAGTTGATGTTATATTATCTGGTCCTGGACTTGTATTTATTTTTAGTTCGTTGATAGCTGTTATTAGTTCTGTTTTGCTAAAAGGTATATTAATAGGGTCATTATTTTGCTCCGTTGGTATGTCATCTTTTTCACATTCTTTTTTAATTTTAATGAATGTATTGTTATAATGCTGGTTTGATGAGTTGTATTCAAAGTTATTTGCTATCTCATTAGCTATTAGTTTCTTATCGGTTATGATATCTTGACCATTAATAAGAGTTGATGTTTCATACACATTATTTTTGCCTTTGATTTTTCTTATTTTGTCCCAAATGTCTTTTGGAGGGGTATTGCAGTTTATGGTATTTACATAGATTTGCCACGATTTTGTTTTGCTAAGTTTTATTACTCTTCTGGCGTATGATCTAGTTTTCTTTAAGTTAATTAGATTTTCTACTGATTTATATTTTCTGTACTTGTATAGTGCTTTCTTCTGTTCTTGAGTAGCTTTTTTGCATTCTTCGTTCCACCACGATGTCACTGTTTTTCTTCTTATATTATTTTTATACCCTATTGTTTTTTCAGCTGCTGTTGTTATTTTATTTATATAATTGTTGACTAGCTTATCTGTGTTGCTGTCTTTGTTTATTGATTCATAGCTTGATTTTAATTCTTCTTGAAATTGGTTCCAGTTTGCCTGTTTTATATTCCATTTTTTTGTTAATTCATTTTCTTGTTGTTGTAATGGTGTGTTGTTTACGTGTTCTATGTATATAGGGATGTGGTCACTTCCATATAGATTGGGCAGTACTTTCCATGATAGGTTGGGCGCAATTCTAGGATGGGAAAAAGTTAAATCGATGTGTGAAAAGTGTCCTGATCGGGCGCAGAAATATGTAGCTGTTCCGTCATTGAGTAATATGTCTTCATCAAATGTGTCCTCTATTATTTTCCCCTTTCTGTTCATGTGGTTTGATCCCCACATGTAATTATGTGCATTAAAGTCTCCAGTGATCACGTATGGTTTTGGTAGTTGTGAGATAATATTTTTCAACATAGTATTTGTGATATTTGTTTGTGGTGGGATATATATATTGCATATAGTTAAACACTCTGGATTGTATATTTGGATGGCTTGTACTTCCAGTTCGGATGTGATGTTTAATTCTGTAACTTGATGGTTATTTCTGGCCAATATGGATACTCCTCCACTGGCATGATTGTTGTTTAGTCTGTTTTTATTGTAGCTAGTGTATCCACGTAGCAATGCATTATTGTTGTGCTTTAGGTGTGTTTCTTGCAAACAAATATAGTCAGGATTTAGTTGTGATATTAAAATTTGTAATTCTGGTAAGTGGTTGTAAAAACCGTTGATGTTCCACTGTATCATCATTTTTCTTCTTGTGGTTATTGTCCCCTGTTTTCTTCAATAAGCTGGATTTTAATTTTTGTTTGTAGTCTGGTTATTCTGTTCTTTATAGCTCTATGATTTAATAAAGGGTATATGTCCTGCAACATTTTTAATAGTCCGTCAATATTTTCAGTGATTTCTCTAGCTACTTTTAGTGGATCATTTGATCCATGCACATTTTCTAAGAAGAATTTAATTTGTTCGTAAGTTAATTCGTAATTATTTTCGTTCTCTTGTATTTCTATTTGGGCCGGTTGCAGAAGTTCCTCTATCGGAGGAGCTTGACTGGGACTAGGGCTATCTGTACGTCCTTGTTTTTTAGGTTTCTTTTTAGTCTGAGTAATGTTTTGATCTGGTTCTTTAAAAGTTGAGCGTGATTCCCGATTTTCTTGACTGTTGTTGGATTCAGTGCTATCTTGTTCTATTATGATACTCTCGTTTGGTTCAGTGGTAATGGTGGTATTTTCTTCGTTTTCTTCTATAAGTTCATCTAGTTTATCTGTAGCTGGTCTCTTATTACTTGATGTTCGGTTTTGTTTTAGTGGCAGTATAGTTGTCTGTAAGGGACATTTCGTTGCCTGGTGACCTAATTCGTTACATTTAAAGCATTTTATGGTTTCTCCACTGAAATATATTCTATAAGTAGTTTCATCATGTGTTATTTTAGTACTGTCTGGTAGTGGAGGGCTTTCTGGAGATATGAATACCTGCCGTCTGAAGCTAAGTATATGTGCATATTCATCGTCTTGGATACCTATTTTTAGATTATTTATAGGTGATACTATTTTGATTCCTAGTTCTTGTAGGGTTTTTTCAATTTCTGAGTTTGGAATAGATGAGCAAACATTTGAAATTATAATTCTATGTGCCGGTGTTATTAAGCGACGAACTTTAATTGTGTGATTTTCAATTTGTATTGTCGGGTGATTTTTTATCAACATGTCTACCATTTCTTTCGATTTTAGATAAATACACACTCTGTTATTCGATATCTTTGACGCTGAATGTATGTTTTTCCCGCCAATTTTACCTCCAACTGCCATTATGTAGTTTACTATTTGTAGATCTTCTATTGCATCTATTATTATTGCTTGTTCTTTTGTCGGGTATTTATCATTTTGGTTTTTTACTTGTTCTGCGTATGAGATTTTCGTGGTGGAATTGTCTTGTTCTGTATTCATTTTGATTGTTTATACTCCTGTAGTCAGAAGTATTTATTAATTAGTATTGTTTTTGCTTAGTTTGTAGCCACCTGCTTAGGTGGGTTCATGTCTTTGGTGTTAAGACTGAGCTATTTAAGTATAGATGTCTCTATTTGTTTAAGGAATCGATTGTTTACTTCTAGCTGTAATTGAATAAGGTTAAGTAGAAATTTAGGTAAGGTAGTATGATTTATTTTTAATTTTGTGGATGAGGGTAAATTAATATTGGGAAAGGATTTTGGGATTAATGTTGTGGGTTTTAGGATAACTTTTTGAATTTAATAGCAACTTTTTAATTGATAAACACAGTATTTAATACTATCACTTTACACTGTCACTTATCACCATCAAGGTCACCTCTATTGCAGAGAGAAGAATTAATGTAATGGATTTTATGAAATATTTATTGTTTGAAAAATAAACGAGTATGTGCATTATTTTGTAATTATAATAAATGCAACAAAAATATCAATTAATATTTTTCATATAGGTAGCCGTTTTTAATTATTCATCGATTGTGCAAATATTTTTTATTAATTAAATCCTGAAAGTTATTTATAATAACAAAGAGTACAAACAATTGGATCACTGATTATAACACGTTATTGCATTTTAATAATTCACATTATATTTTTTCTACACAATTGTAAGAATTCTTTATCACCGCTTTTATTTAATTTAGCTCACCTCTCGGCATTTTAAAATGGGACCTAAATTAAATATTTTATTTCCTGCAGTTTGTTATTATTATAGTATGAATAGGTACTGCATGGTATGTCTGTAATTTTGTAATAAAAGGAATTTATGTTATACAATAAAACTGGAGCTGGGATGTATCAGTTGGAATAGTATTGATTTCTAACAATTTTATAGATCTGTAAATTTTATTGAAGCATAGAAGAGCCATATTAATTTATTGGAAGCTGTTATAGTACAGAATTAACATTAATAGGTCGCACACCATGAATTTCGAATCGATACCTTAGTGCAATGACGTCATAAAAGACCTTAGATCATTTAACTTACACTCTAGATGAAATGAAGTCTACAGTTGTACTACTAAAATGATGAGAAGTATGGATGTAGATTTTCCATGACAGAGCTTAGTGTTATCTAATCCATTTGATACGTTTATATTACTGGGAAAATAAAAATAACTATGATAATACTACTTTAAAAGTTATTTTCTCGACAAAGGCCATTCGTTAGAATATTTACAAATTCATTTAAAAACAAGTATTGTTAGCAGTTACTTGTTTATGGAGATTTGAAGATTGTTTAGTAAAACAAAATTGCAAGCGAAGTCTATCTAAAGATGAGCTTTACTGAAAATGAGTACAGTTACAGTTACTCGAATTTTGATGTTATTTGTGTTAGCAACAAGCAAAAGTTATCAAACAAACTGTGTAGCTAATAATAGTCATGACTTTACTGAAATAATATTGTGAACACTTGCATGAATGCTAAAATATTTTTACCGAAGCTTTGTTCTCTTGCTACAACTCGGAATAAATATATAATATAACAATATAGGTAGGTAGACGTTTTATTAAATAATTAAATAGATATTTATACACCAAGTGAGATACATGAATGTTTATTCAAGAGAAGAAAGTTTAGCCCCCGAGCCCGAAGGGCGAGTGGAATAATTTCTTCGAGTGAATAAACATTCGTATCTCACGTGTTTATACAATATTTTATTCAATTTTGACGAAGTTATTTCAAATATATGAATTATAAATTTATTTTGACATAACAAAAAAAACTAATCAAAGTAGTCGTTAGTGGAATAAAATATTTTATTCAATTTTGACGTTTTAAACTACTATTATTAACTTAATAACTTTAAATAAATGTTTATTCACAAGTGAATTATTTTTTTTAAATCATTCAACACATTTTTAAATCACTCTGACGTTTTAAACTGTTATTATTACGTCAAAAATGCATAAAAACAATGACAACTTGCCACTAACGACTACTTTGATTAGTTTTTTTTTGTTCTGTCAAAATAAATTTATAATTCATATATTTGAAATAATTTCGTCAAAATTGAATAAAATATTGTATAAACCACGTGAGATACGAATGTTTATTCACTCGAAGAAATTATCCCACTCGCCCTTCGGGCTCGGGGGCTAAACTTTCTTCTCTTGAATAAACATTCATGTATCTCACTTGGTGTATAAATATCTATTAAATTTAGTTTATAAATCACAAACGTTAAAATATCTGCGTATGTTACGTAAAAGTGTGGAGAAAAATGTAACTGTGACATATAGACGTAGCAAGAAGTTTTGTTTGGGGTGGCGGGTGGGGGGACGTTGGATCAGTGGGGTTAGCCCCCAAACCCCTTTCGTAAACGTAAACTGCAGGATCTTCATAAAGTAAAAGGTGTGCATTAATTATGCAACATTAGAACAGCGTCAAGTAACACTTCTTAAGCTTTGTAGGCAACTTGATCAAATAATAAAAGCCCCTAGAGCTAAATATTTCTTCCTATATTTTGTAGATTATCACAAGGCTATAATTCTCTTCTCCAGGTATTAATCTGTGTAGTAATTTGGTAGTTTTACATACAAAACCTCGTGCATTACACGTTCACCTTATACCTTATTATCATAGACAACGACCGTATATTTGCATGGCATTATGTAAATCGATGATAATGTACCTTTTAAATCACACGCTAAAAAATTGTTTACAGATAGTACTAATTGCTACTAGAATTTAAACGGTGACAGATGCAGATAAATTAAATGCAGTAGCAAGCAAGAAATAAGATGTAGGTAGGTACTTGGTGGAAGTGCGATTAACAGGGGTGGTTATTTATACTTTTACATAAGCATCTAGATACTTCTCTTTTTTATAAAGATAGGGTTTCCTTCCTTCAATTAATTTTTTGTCAACGAATGAAAATGTTTATTTCATCTCTTAGGAAGGACAATTACAGTTTTGCTCTCTTAGATAGGTACTACCATAACAATTTTCAGCACAGTTAAATATACCTATGTCATCATATACTTTCATGAAATTTATATGTTCAAAAACATACCCAGAAGAGTAGGAATCTATGGTAGTTTAACCAGGTTTCTAGCCTCACTCGCTTCGCTCGTGACACAAACTTCTAGCTCGGGTGGGAAAAAGAGCTTTCCTCTCGTATTAGACACAAGATTTTTTTCACAACATGTTTAAAAACATTTTAAATATAAAAGAAACACTTAACTAGAAGTTAGGTTATAACCGCCATCTGTCAGAATGCCGGTTAAAGGGTTAAAACCACGAAATGTTTCATTGCAGCTACACACTGTACAAGTACAACGCCAGCATTTCATCACCAACAGAGTATTTCACACCTGGCACGCATTACCGTCGGATGTTATCAACGCATCTTCTACAAATATGTTTAAAAATCGCATAGACAACACTCTGTTTACAACATAAATAATAACAATCGCGAAGTAGTAGTGACTAGTGTGTGAAGATTTGAAGCGTTCGTTTTCGTTCAACTAATCGGAAGTTCGCGCTATGGCCTGTTGAGTGAGAATGAGAGCAACGCAAACACATGAACATAGTGTTGATAATTTGTTAGTAACATTTGTATTTTAGATTTAGTACACTACTTCTTATCATCTTTCTTTTCTTCTTTTATTACTATATTTTTGGCAATTTTAGTTACTTTTGTTTTGAAATAAATAATTTAGTTTTCGTATCTTGTTTAACACGATAGGTATGTCAACTGTCTTTGGACAAAGTGTAATTGTGCCCTCAGCCCTCATAGGTTATTTACCTCGGCACTTATTTTTATTTAATAATAATAAATAATAATAATATACCAATTTAAATTTTAGTTGTAAAATCGTGAAATTGTAGAAAGAAAGTACAAAACATTATAATTGTAAAATAATAGTTTATAGTATATCATTATAAAATCAGAATTTTCAACAAAATAATAAATTTAATTATAATTTTTAAAATATTTCATCGTAAAGAAACACTGGTGGTAACACTGATTACTTTCCTCTCTAGAGAGGGATAACTTACTTTCCTCACTATTTCACGAGAAGAAAACTGTATTTTCTCCACATGTCGTGAAAAATATATTTTTTTGCATTATTTGAAGATATTTGTTGGCAGAAAAAATATGACAAGCGACCCGGATTTAAAATACAACAATTTTTATACGGTAGCAAGTTTCGCCACTGCTAAACCTCTTTGAACGTTATAATGAATAAATAACTAGTACCTATTATTATAATAATTTATGAACTTCCATTTTATAGACAGGTCGGCCTGAGTCCACCACTGCTGTATAGAATTTAATACACTCACACTCTCTCCTGAGTCCCCTCCTGTCATCTAACAAATAGGCCAACTCCACCCTGCGCCATCTCGCATCTTGTGGTGCAGACACAGGTCAGGATATAAACGACATCGGTCGTGCGTACAGCATCATGACGGACCTGCGTAGCCCGTGGCTTGTGCACTGTGTAAGTATCCCGCTATCCCGACCGTTCCTGCAGGAATAGCGCCTGACTCCCGGGAAATGACACGTGAAATAGCGTTGACAGTCCCGAATTCTGCAGATTGTAATGTAAAAACCTATCAGACATCGGGCTAACCAGCCGTGAGAGGCAAATCAGAGAATATGCATTGAATTGCAAGCTAGTGGGTTTTCAAACGAATTTCTGGTGGATGCGCTGCAGAGAAGAATATTGTCAATGGATGGTTACTAGTAAATGTGTACATTTTTCGCTAGATTGTCATAGATTTCCGTACAATCCAGGTACACATTCCACTTTAACTGGACAAAAATATCCTCTGTATTGGAAACCTGTGAGTTGACTTGAAATTGCATACAAAGTATGTTATACATGGTGATTCATCATAACTTGCTTTTTTAAAATGCGTGCCATTCAGGCTGTAGGGATCATAGGGGAGAGAGTGATCTCATTCGACAGGTGCACTTTTAAAGTTTAGTTCCCCACCCGGTCAGTTGCCATCATGCGTTGGAGCACGGAGCAGCGTGTGTTTTCAGTAGAGTCGTACTTTTCCAATGGATGTTTTGTGATCGCAACCCAGCGCGACTTTCGAAGCCCGCTCGCCCGATTTGAAATTATATCGTGGGGTTTTTCTGAAATCCCGCGTTTACGTCAACCGTCAATCCTAGAAGACTTGAAGGCCAACATCCGGGCCGCAATTGCCAACATACCCGTTGCCATGCTGGAAAGGGTTATGGCAAACGCCAGAAATAGGTTTATTCAGTGTATAGACTATGGGGGGCGTCATCTACCTGTTATGATTTTGAAAACTGGGTGAAACAAAAATTTAGAGTGGGCAGGGTGACTTAAATTTTTTCCCGGAGGAGTATGCAAATTTATAGATAAAGATAGATAATTTTTTTTTCATTCATTTAAATATTTAAAATTTGAATAATAATAATTTACAAATTTGTTTTTATTGAGGTTGGCTGGTGGGGCCTCCTTATCTTGGTGCCCTGTAACATTGATACGGTCGATATAGCGATTCCTACGACATTGGTAGTTACCTTACTTATTATGTTTAAACGAGGAAGGAAACGAAGCTTACGTATGTGAAGTTTGCAGCATAGGGCGTAGAAGATTTCTGTAAACAGTCGTTACATAAATAGCTATTATACTTTATTAGAAGTTCTATAGGTTCGTTTAACTATGTAAAACTATTCACTTTTCGTACTAAAATCGTTCTGTTATAGGTAAATATACGTACATTAACCTGATATTCTTCAATACACAGTATCATCTTCTAGATATGTTTCTGTTTAATAATTTATACTGTCAGTACTATATATACATTATTCTTGTTATTGTAGCGAATTTTTCACTGTTTTAAACTATTTAAAATTTATTTAAATTACAAATTTGTTGTTTAGAAAACAAACAGCGTTTTTATTAGACGGAAATAAACGTAAAGTATTGATTTTGTTGAGAGCGTAGCTTCTTCTCCCTTGAGATCTTTAGTCATTTTAGCGCTTAACTTTACATTAAAAGGCCAATTAGTTTTTTTTTCTCTGTTGCTTGTTAGGTGCCGTCTTCTGTTTATGCTTTTATAACTTTGCTCCATATTGAACAATATTCTGTAAAAACATGTTAACTGGAAGCAAAAATAACAAACAACCCCATGAAAGATTGCCATCGAGAAAATAATCCCGGAAAAAATTCCATTAGCTGCTGTTTGCCTTTACTTCACAGATAAATAAAGGATTGCCCAAGATGTAGTTTTAATTTTTACCTGTGCTGTATAAAAATAACCTTTCTTAAAACAAATACAGAAATGTATAAGACAGCTACGAACGTGTACGTAGTTCACGATCATATATTTCAGTAACACAATAAATATCCGTTATAACTTTTTTTTGTTAGTAGATATATACGGGAACGTTAAAAATTACACATATTTGTGAAACATATCAGAAAATGGTAGGTATACTAGTCGTATAGCGTTAAATTTAACCTCTTTGTTTAAAAGTATCTCCTTTTTGTTGTTGTAAAGAAATGCTAAAATTACAGGGCATTTCGAATTGTCAGGTTAGGCTGACCTTACCTTAAGAGTATTTTGGGATTTAGACAAAATTGCATTTAATTGTACAATTTTATTATATTTTTCATGTCATTTAATCCTCATGTTTCAACAGATGTTTCGTCCCAAATTTGAAAAGTAAAAATTCTAATAATTTTCCATTACGGTATAGTATATTCTGCAACAAGTGTGGTGTGGAATGAATCATATTCAGCTCGAGTGGAAAGTTTATGAGACGAGCCGTAGGCGAGTTTCACGGTTCCACGAGAGCGGAATAGCCATTCCAAACGTGTTGCAGACTATACTTTCTCTACGACTATAAATTTTATTGCATTAAAAAACATACCTAACCTAAAACTATTAAAATAAAAATATATGTATTTATAAAATAATATTCTACATAAAATTAATAAATCTATACGTATTTTGAAGCTACTCACCAACCAAAAATATTGAATATAAATATTAAATTATTATAACTCATCACATTTTATTCCGTCACAAGTGACGGAATGAATCCATTCCGTAACAAGTGATAGAATGTAACCATACCATAATTGAAAATTATGTAACAATTATAACATTCTATAACAGTCGTATAGAAAATTATTTAAATATTATTTTTTGCTTAGAATAGCATCGCTCTAAAAATGATTAAAGTTTATAAAAATTATTATTACAATTCGCTACAGCAAAAATACTCTTATATTTAAATATCTACGGCTATTGTCTAGAGAGTTCGTTAGGCGATCTGAAATATCGGTTCCCCTGTGAATGCCGCATTAGAAGTCAGATTTGGTTCGAGTTCATGTCAAACACGGAATTTGATTCATTTGAAAGTGACCGACGCGATGCCAAAGCGGATTGATGCAGTCAAAACGTTCGTTGGCGAATACATAAATCCGTAATGTGCATCGACATCCTACATGGTCGTCCCACGAGGGGCTGCAACAGCCCCTCGATTTCACGGTCGATGGCCCACGGTCGATAAGCGATAACGAATAAATTTGGCTTGCAAATTTCAAATTAATCGCGCATCGTTTTGGCGGGAAGACGTTGCTGGGTAACGGAAGGAAAATTTCTTTTTTATTACCGATCCATAAAATGAATTTCTACTTGGCAAATGTGGCCGTTGCGTACCTACTTTGATGCGATTTGGGAAATATTCCATGGCGTTAATTCTGTGGTGTTTGTCACGAGAATGAGAAATAATCGCGAATGACTTTAATTCACTTTTTCAATATTTATTATTGCATTGCTTTCTCAACGTGTTTGATGTTTCAAATTGAAAATAAGTCTCATTATTGAATTTTGACATTAGGTACGCTCAGTTGCATAAACGTTGGCTTAAAATATTAAATGCATTTGTGAAAAATCCTTTTATCCAACACCTCTTAATAAAAGCATCATAACTATGATGATTTTAAACAAGCAAAGTAAAAAATTACCCACAAGTGGCTTTGAACAAAATTATACCCACTTGTGGGTAAATTGTTACTTTGCTTGTTGGAATTAACCATAGAAACGATGTTTTAAGGTTGAAACTTAATATTTTTAAAATATTTAAGCAGTTATTAAGAGGTGTTGGATAAAATGTTATACTTCACACGTAGGCAAAAAGGAATGACCCACTCGAGAAAATTATCTCACTCAGCCTTCGGCCTCGTGAGTTAAGATTTCCCTCGTGGGTAATTCATTACTTTGCCCACTTGTAAAGTAAATAACTATAAATATTAGGAAAGTGTTTCAATTTATAATGTACTATTTTTATTTTGTTTATAAGCATTATAGCTATTATATATTTTGTCCGTCGCGGGGGTTAAACTAGAGACCGCTAGAGCGAGTGCGAAATGTTTTGCTTATAATATTTGATGATATTCTGTGAATTTTATTAGTACTAAAGAAGGCTTCAGTCTCCACCAATACACATGTAAAGCTTAATTTATATACATCCATTTTGTAGGTCGCGTTTCATCCGTCGTTGGTTGAATTCATACTTTAATTTGAATTCAACCAATTACCATTGAAGACGGATGAAACGAGACGTACAATACGGATACATGGAAATCTATAGCTTAATAGAACTAGAGTGTCTAGTGAATCCACTATTTCTCTTAGTCAAGATCTCTCAATACTGCTTTTTTATATTTTTTTAAACGCTGCCACCAGAAAACTAAAGCTCACTTAGTTATGTAAAGTATTCTCTTAATAATAACTCGTGGAAGTCAAATGTTCATAACTAGTCCTCCGCCAAAAAGTCCATAAAAGAAAAATGATAATTAAAATGTCAAGTCCAAACAGCGGCATAGTAACAGTTTCATTACTAATTTAAAATTTAAATTTCTGTAGTTCCAGTAGTAAAATTTTATAGCTACAAACGTAATAATGTATCACAATGATATATACCAGGAAACACAAGTTTGGTTTTTCAGATTAAAGCTTAATAACATTTTTCGCGCATTGTATTATAATTTTTTGTGAAAATAATTGAATGACAACAATACAACAAATAAAAACGTTTCACTGACAAATCGCATTTCAGTCTGAAATTTTTATATTATTAAGCTTTGAATGGCATGCACTCATTTTTTCTTTTGCAAACAAAACATTTATAAATTCGAATATAAAAATAAAACACAGTTCTCCTGAAATTAATTACGTATATTCGAAACGGGAAACATTTACAAGCGCAAGCGAAGAGCTGATATTGATGATGATGTGAAATAGCTCGTAGCAATAATACGAAGTTTAACGTAAAATATGACAATAAAACTACCGCCTGCATATTAGTTGATAAATTATGTTGTAAGTTAACAGCTGCTAGGTTCAGCATCTTGTCTACAAGTTAAAATCTTGTCTAAAGTGTTGTACAAGCTTCTCAACTCAGGTAATCAATGCAAAGAGTGTGTAGTGTAAACTGGTACTCACACTAAAAGTTCTTCCTGATGTATGTAGATTCATTCGCGATTTATTCTCCCAATTTATGGATAAATGCAAATAGCATTACCCATATTCAAAGTGAAATGCTCAAGTTATTTTGTTTTAATTAGTTAGACATATACTTCTCTCCGAGGCAGTCGCGATCATTCATTTACATTAAACCGTCGTTAAAGACTTGGTGGCGAGAGGCCAAGCGTTCAATGTGAAGGCCCCAAAGCCCAAAACGATATTTGTTTAAATAATTACCCGTATTCATATTCACCCACTACGACTTATTCTACCCTCAAGAACATTATTCACCGCAGGGACTCATCCTGCAGAACGGAGAAAAATATATACAACACGTTTCACAGGGAAATACATACCTACATACAACATTTAATCAGCAATAATTCAACTGCGTCAAATATTCTTGAATTCACAAAATGGTTCAGAATAACACTAATAAAATTGCTGCAATATTTCAGTGACCCTGTGGCATATTTACTTCTGCGATATTATTTACTTACGATAAATAGCATGGTATTGTAGTAAAAGATACGTATAGGTAACGGTATATCGTTTAAATACGACCAAACGTACAAATTATTCAACATTTCATATGCCTGTGTTCTTATTAATTATACAGGCTGTTTCATAACTTCGAGTACATACGTTAATTGTATAATGTTGTTTGATATGCTGATTACGAACCTAAAAGAATTTTTTTTAAATTCGAAAAATTAAGGGTTGTGTACCTAACTTAGCACATTTTTTGTAGTACTGCACTAGATTTGCTTTCCTATGATATACAAACATAGAAGTAGGTAATGAACATCTTAAATTACATAATACTAGTAAAATAACTAACGAAATCTAATTATTTTTAATGAAACAATAATTACTCCACCCAGTGGTAGTGGCTACGAAAATTTTTGACTTTGCGATTTTAAGAAAAAATTTTTTTGTTCGTAATCAGCATATCAAACAACATATACCCTTAACGTATGTACCTGAAGTTATGAAACACCCTATATGTAAATTTTCCAAACATGCACTGAACGCCGAAAATGAAATCTTCGGTTGAAGGCGTAAAAATGATATTTTGTAATTCATATTAAATAACACACAAAAGTATGTAACAAAATGCAAAAGAAACATTATGTCACACCGGCATTGCATGCTCGATGGAATAAATAAATAACGTTTTATGACATAGGTAACAAATCTATCGCCGCTATTCCAGCAAGCATTTTGCCATATGGAAATTTGTAGCTAATTTCGCAGTGACATTTCAATATAATTTTAATATAATATAATAAATAAGCAATTAGATAATAAGAATATAAAACTTGAAACATTTTTGTCAATATATAAATTAAATATTAATTTATTCAATACAAAAAAATTATGAATTTTATTTCCCAGCTGTCAAGATAATTTTAATACGAAGTGAACATAGTAATATACAAAATATCGTATGGCTTTTTGCTATACTGGTGTGACATCCTTTTGACAGATTTTCATGTAGCAAAATTCCATATCTAGCACCGTATTTCTTGCCATACCGGTGTAAAAAGAGATTAGGTATCTAATCAGTTTTATATCTTTCAAAATAAAGTGTCTATAAAGGAATGTATTTTAATAAAAAAACAACACCTACGTAATATTGGACATTTTTTGTGTTAACGTAACTTTTATTTACACCATTCTATTTGATGTACTTTTATATAGCTGCTATGTTTGAAAATGTGTAAAAAAGTGACTGTTTTGTAATTAAACCACGAATGCAGTACTTTATGAAAAAATCTGATGAAAGAACCTAATCACAAATATACTATATATTATTCAATTTTCAATAATTATTTTTGAGGTTGTTGATAAAAATTTTGTGAAAATAAAAAATACGGGATCCAAGCTTTTATCTCTTCTTAAAAAATATTTAATAAAAAAAAATCATGCAAATAGCCCATTATAAAGGATCCTTGTCTCAAATCGTAAAACTTCTTGTAGATACAACAGTGATTTTTGATCGATGCCATTAACAAATTAGAAGGTTTTTAAAATTTTGTAACTAAAATTATTTAACCTGGTCATCATTTTTAAATCATACGAAATTTTTTAGATAATTTTGCACTAAATTTGCAATATTTAAATGATAATAAAAATATAGTTTCTTTTGGAGATAGGGTCTTGGTCCTACAGAGAGTGCTTCATCCGTTTCATGGTAGATCCAACCCAACATAGGAGTGCGTACTGGTAAACAAATATAGTATGAAACTTTTGATACAAAAACAGAGCTAAACTAAACAACTATGTATAATCTAGCATGGAACTCGGATCGAAATTCTGATTTACGTCACGCTAGGAATTGCGCGAACTTCTTGAACAAAACTCGAACTAGAATCTAGACGAAAAAGTATAATGTAATTCAAGCTTTAATTGAATTAAGAAACTGGAGCATATTAGATTCGTACCAATTTAATCCATCTATTTATCTATGTTTGTGAACATGATTTGCAAGTTTGAAAATAAAATCGATATTGCTGATTCAGTGTGACGCGACAGACTGGATAACCAAAGTAATATAACGCAACAATAGTTTTCTTTAGCTGTGTATTAATTTATATGGTGTGAAGTAGAGCACTGCAAGGCCCGGCCCGGCCCGGACGGGCCACGGGCTACCCGGCCCGTGGGCCGAGCTCGGGGTTAATTTCTTTTAAGTATAGTGGGTTTCGGGCCTAGCCGGGCCTACCATATCACGGGCTTGGGCCTAACCGGGCTTACTATTTATTGTACTATGACGGACTTGGGCCGAGCCGGGCTTGTTATGCTCCGGGCTTGGACCGAGCCGGGCCTGTTATGGGACGGGCTTGGGCCGAGCCGGGCTTGTTATGTTCCGGGCTTGGGCCGAGTCGGGCCTGTTATGGTACGGACTTGGGCCGAGCCGGGCCTGTTATGGTACGGGCTTGGGCCGAGCCAGGCCCGATATGCTACGGGCTTGAGCCGAACCGGGCCCGATATGCTACGGGCTTGAACCGAGCTGGGTCTGTTATGCTGCGAGTATAGGCCGAGCCGGGCTATTTAAATTGAAACTTGCCGCTACCGCACATGTACTACCTATGTTTATAGAAATGTTATTTTTAAGTTATATATTACAATAATTTCTTACAGTTACTAAGAACAAATTTGGACGTACCTACACAAACTTATTTTAGAGGTTTAGTTAGACCGACCCAAGTCGGGCCGGGCCGGGCCGAGCTTCAAAAAATAATGAACCGGCAGAGATAAACCGAGCCGGGCCGGGCCGAGCTTCAAAAAATTATGGGCCGGGCAGGGCCGGGCTTCGAAAAACAATGGACCGGACAGGGCCGGGCCTTAAAAAATCTCGGGCCGGGTAGGGCCGGGCTTCGAAAAATTATTTATAGGCCGGGCAGGGCCGGGCTTTGTTTTTATTTTTTAAAATCGGGCCGGGCCGAGCCGGGCCAGATAGCAGATATGCTTCGAGCTGCCCGGGCTTTGGTAAAATTTGAAATTGTCGGGCCGGGTTGGGCCGGGCCTATAATAGTCGGGCTTCGGGCGGGCCGGGCTTCAAAATTACGGCCCGTGCGTGCTCTAGTGTGAAGTGTAGAAATAATACGTATTAAGTATAGCAGAATTTCTTTTGTAAATGCACATAGCATAAATGAATCCTGAAAACTTAACGAGAAATGAAATAAACAGCACAACATCATCAAACGAAAGATAAATGAATAGAAGAATCCTACGTTAAAAAATCTTTCTAAATAAAAAAATCTTATTAATTTCATTGTTTTGTTTTAATTCAAATGTTAATGTAACAATAAATATTATTTGTTATTTATTTGTTTGTCTGTTGTATACCTTTAAAAGGTTAGGTTAGCAATTTTCGTATTCAGTTCAATTCTATAGGGAGAGAAGTAGTTATTTCTCTCACATGGGAGAAAATGTGACACTTTTCTCATTATTTTGGACTCATAGAAATCTAATTTCTCCCCGGTCACAAAAAATTATTATATTGATTTATGAAAACACTAATTTAAAATACACTGGCAAATTATCGTGCGCAGTTATATTTAATTATAAGCTGATTTATTAAAAAGATGACTATGTATATTCTATATAATAATAACTGGCATCATCAACAATCTAGGGAAAAATGTAATTATAGTAATTTATACATTGACATAAATTCATCAGTAATTGTAATACCTACCTAGTTCAATATCTCGCGAATAATTTATGTTTAATGAATAAATAAAATTGGTCGCTGGTCACATGCCAGTAAAATAAATGAATTTATCCATATTTTATCGGGGTTGGGAAGCTAGCAATCGTTCACTACTTCGATTTATTACAAAGTGAGTAAATCAGCTCCGCATGCCAGATGGGACTCTCGTTGTACGGTCTCTAGTTCCCTCTTCGTTGACATCATCCCCAGCGCTGCCACCAAACTTTACAAGACTTGGTATTGTTTCTGTCGAACTCCGGCATTATTACACACAACACAAACTTCTTGTATATGAACGGAATGAATAATCATTTTAAAAATCCACGTTGGCTTCTTTAATTGATTGTTTGCAAACACGGCTGCGGAAGACAGTCGAATAATGGATATCAATTCGCAGTAAACTTTATTCCAACTCGATTATGAATTATAATTGGAACAGGAAATTCACGATAAATATTTGACAGCAACGCGTATGATTGCCAAGAGTTTAAACTTTATTAACTGTGACATTAATTTATTATTGTTTCATATCCCCTGTGTAGAGGTAGCGACGTAATTAATTTCAAAACAATAATAGTGGGCAAAGTAAAGAATTACCCACGACGGAAGGCCGATGGTTGAGTGAGATAATTATTTTGAGTGGGTCATTCCTTTTTTCCCACCTGTGAAGTATAACATCTCTTAATAACTGATTAAATATTTAAAAAAATTTAAGTTCCAACCTAAAACATCGTTACTATGGTCTATGCCTATGGTGACTTCCAACAAGCAAAGTAACAATTTACCCACAAGTCGGTATAATTTTGATCAAAGCCACTAGTGGGCAATCTTTTACTTTGTTTGTATAAAATCACCATAGTTAGGATGTTTTTATTAAGAGATGTTAGATAATAGATATTTATACACCAAGTGAGGTATGTGAATGTTTATTCAAGAGAAGAAAGTTTAGCCCCCGAGCCCGAAGAGCGAGTGGAATAATTTCTTCGAGTGAATAAACATTCGTAGCTCACGTGGTTTATACAATATTTTATTCAATTTTGACGAAATTATTTCAAATATAGTGAATTATAAATTTATTTTGACATAATAAAAAAAACAAAGTAGTCGTCAGTGGCAAGTTGTCATTTTTTATGTATTTTTGACGAAATAATGACAGTTTAAAACATCAGAGTGATTTAACATTGTGTTGAGTGATTAAAAAAAAAATTAATTCACTTGTGAATAAACAGTTGTTTAAAGTTGTTGCTATGGAGTTAATAATAGCAGTTTAAAACGTCAAAATTGAATAAAAATATTTATATATTCAATGAACTTAGCAAATCTATCGAATTTCTTTACGTTGATTGGTGTACAGGTGAAAATTTGCCAGTTTTACTAGCAAATTATGACAACAGTGCTAGCAAAAAAACTGCTGCTTTTGCTGCGCTAGAGCTAAAAAGATAGACAAACCATAGTAACATTATTAAATTTACACTGTTGCACCAATCAGCATAAAGAAACTTGCTAGCTTCATTGAACGCAGGTATTGTATGTACATACCAAAGGGTTTAATTTATTTAATTAAATATTCGTATTGTACATGACTATTTACCTACTATATTATTTTTATACGTACAATTTATATGAAAGCTAATTATTACACACAGTCTTTTGTAATATCATAAAATTGTACGCTGGTATAGTTATGTTATAAAATAACAGCTCGGTTTTAGATAAAGTACTAGTAATACACATAAAATATTTACAAAATAGGTCATATTGAACTAAGCACATATAAAAATTGAAAAAAAAAATCAAAAACTGACATTAGAGCAAAGGGGGAATACTATATTTAATGTTTGCAAGATGGCTACATAGTAAAAAATAGATTATTTTATTATAATTTATACTATACATGATTTATAATGTTTGCAAGATGGCTACATAGCAAAAATAAATTATTTTATTATAATTTACACTATACACGATTTATATGTTAACGGTGTAATCTTCCTTTGGAAATTTTGCATGTGACTAGTTCCATTCATCATTTTCTAAACTATGAAACTAAAGATGATAACCGGGTGTATGAAAGTAGTTTATAGAAGATTGTTTTAACCCTTGTGGACGGAATAAGGAACATTCTCCTGTCAGCAGCCCGTGTTTTACGACTCTAAGCCTCGCTTAGGCTGTGAGTTACGACGGTGGCAGTTCATTGATGTAAGTAACAAAAATAAATCCTTTGCAACAGACAAGATATTGACATTTTCGCCAATATGTTCATTCGAAAAGAAACGATATATTTTTATATGAGATTAATTAAATACTTTATACGCGTATAGCGTATATTTGCGAAACTTAATACCTTAAATATTATTTTTTATAGAAAATCGCTGGAATTCAACAAAATCTATTGAAATTCATCAATCACTTTATAATTATATTTTAATAAATTATAGAAAACTTAACTTTTATAATTATTATTATTATCTTAGAACAAACATAGTTCATACCATTTAATTTAATAATGGATATAATCTGTAACTTATATTCATAATTTGTTTACTTAGACACTGAAGTTTAATAATTAAGTATTTGTTTCTCTTACGAACATAAGGCAGAGCCGAGGAAACTAAAAAAACATGATTCAGAAAAATAAACTTTGTACTGATCAATTATATGAATAATTGACTGCATCATGTGGCCGAATAAAGAGACATTCCAAGACTGACTAAAGTGGTTCCACCTGCCAAATTTTGAAAAACAACAATTTTCATCTACTTATCATTACATTAGTCCCCAAATAAATATTATATAGCCAACAAGCTACCTACTTCTTAAATTCTAACAATTTCATTTTAATTGTTTTACCCAATAAAACGTTAGGATAGATTATAGAAGATGCAACAAATTTTCTTTAAAAATCACAACCAACCCCGATCTTCCCTACAATACTTCTCCCTATAGGTACCTACATAGATCGGGGAAGTAAAAATAAATGTAAATATATACTCGTACCTAATAGAGTATTTTACATAGTGTAAATATGTAAATGAAGGTAGGTATATATGAACTTCGGAGACGATTTCAGAAAAAATATCTTGTCTAAATCTAAGGGTTAAGCTATAATGAGACATAAAAGGATTTGTTTTTCAAAAAGATTTTATCGGAAAGTAATTAATGAAATTTTTTCTTTAACAAAATTTGAATTGAAACTTCAATTAGTTATATTATCAGACGCTTTAAAATTGACTTCAATCAATCACTTAAGAAAACCCTCAAAATTAATGAGTCTGCCGCGAGACGAGCATTAAACTAATTACAAGAATCTTACAGCTTTTACATACATCTCCCTCCTCCCACACCTGTGATTTATACTTCACAGTGTTTATTGTGACATAATAGACTACATTATACACTAGTTCCTGTCAAATCTCAGCAAAATAAGATTGATGAATGCACATTTGTTTATTACGATGCTCTGCATTCGCATGGGAAGTGTTTGTGTGGATGTGGTAGGGTGTAAATGTGTGCTTGTAAGTTCTTTCAGCTGTCGAAACGTTGCCAATAATTCTTGGATTCTTCTCAAGGCCGCGAAGGCTTCCTCGGCTGGCGCTCAGCCAAGAAAAGTTGTTAAATGCAAGTGAAAATTGAAATTGGGTAAACATAACAACCTAAATGTTACGGCCCATAACTATGTAATTTTCTAGAAGAAACATTCAAAAGATTCGTATGTTTACTTATAAAACTATGTCTATACCTTTTTACAATATTCGAATTTGTAAACATATCTAAGTTTTAACATAGGGCAACTGCAATATATAGGTACACTTTGATTGTATACAATATATTTTTTCATAAAGTACGTGAGTTAAATTACAAAACAGTCACTTTTTTACACATTCTCCAACATAGCTTTCATATAAAAGTACGTCAAATAGAATTGGTGTAAATAAAAGTTTCGTTTTCACAAATGGCCAATTATGCAAGTGCTTTTTTATTAAAATACATTCCTTTATAGAAACTTTATTTTGAAAATTATAAAACTCGACCTGTTTTCTTTTGCATTTTGTTGCATATTGTACAGGACAGGGGAACGCCAAAACAACAATAATTATTTTATATTAGTCTAAAATAAAATACCCCTATTTTAAAATTGTTTTATGCCAAATGAGGGATTATTGCTATTTTTTAAATAAATAATTTATTATTTCAAATAAATTAAGAACGCGGGCATAGTTTATGTCAGCTCGTGCAAATTATAGATATTGTAAGATTGAGACAAAATATTCACATGTGCATTCATTCTTTCCGGAATTATTTTTGAGTGCTTTCCAACAACGTCTTAATTAGCTCGAGTGGTACACGAGAGCTAATTACGTTGTTGGAATGCACGATAAAAAATTTCCTAGACATGAATGAATGCACGAGTGCATATTCGATAAGAAAATCGCAATGACACGGCCGTTCTATTTTTGAATTCTTTTTATAATAGAAACTTGAAATATTTACTAAAGTTATATTTAACATTAATACATATGTATTATTTACCTTATTATTTGCTTATTTACACTCAAAATGACAATTTAACCAATTTGTAATTTAATGTCAAAGTGACAGATGACGAAAAATTTCCGCTTATTAATTTCAGTTAAGTTACTCAAGCTACTAGTAAAAAATTTCCGAGAAAATTTTTATATATCCATAGTTACTGTTATTGTAATCCATTCATTCATTGGCTGTTATTTGTGTCATGCGATTTTAAAAATAAGATACCTATTGCATTCTATTCTGTATTTTATATCTTTAACAATAAAAACGATATATTTACATGACTAATAATTATTATACAGTATAAAACAAAATTAAATAAATATTATCATGTTATATGTCATAGTTAATTATCTGACACTCTTTAAAATGCATTAACCCACCCTATTTTAATCATAATTCCTGATTTTTCAAATTTTATTTTTTTCGCTCGATACAAGCGAATAAATAAAGAAATTAATTGTACTCTACCAATATACTCTACTTCTACTATGTTTTTTTTAAACTGAGACCAACGAGAAACGAAAAAACCTGTTCAGATACCAATTTTTATAGTTCTTAGGACAGTTGTGGTCATAAACGGTACATCATGAAGAAGAAGGTAGGTTGTTTTAAAATTTCAAGAGTTGCGAACATATTGCAACCAGAACTTCCGACTACGAAGGGTAGAAGAAATCATATATCCATCATGGCTATTCTGTAGCAAATATCCGCTACTTACTATACTACTAGGGAAGCTTGCATAACACTGTGCAGATGCAGCACCCTTAAGTACGAGGGCGTTTCGACATTTCACAGATGTGTTCCCTAAAAAATCCTAACCCTCATCGTTCAAATGTGCCTCGCTGCTAATGGAATAAAAATCACGTCAAAAATTAAATGTTTATTTTGCTGTTTTTGTTGTTCTTGTTTCAACATTTGACATTTGATTGCGAATTTGTGGAAAAATGGACAGATGGCAAAGTTTCAAAAATAATACATCATGGAATTATATGTATAAAAGTTGTTGAACAACTCAAACAAGAAAAAGAAATATATTCAGTACATATAGGAATATATCTTTGTATCATTTTCATAAATAACGTATTTTTCTTTTAGATTTCTTTCGGAAATCTTTCATGTTCTTTTATATAAATTTCTTTCAGAGCTAATTCAGCTGGGAGTAGTGAAATTGGTTGATTTTCATAGTTTATTAAAATAAGTTTTCTAAAAAGTATGTTTCAAATATCCAACATATAATCAACCTTCGAATATTCCTCTTTGTATACCTTGAAAGTAATTTTTGATGTAAAATACTGCAAAATAAGTGTCTTCGTGTAATAACAAATTCAGAACGTGCAACCAAAATTAGTGTCCTACATAAAAAAGCAAATATGTGTTATATTAAAGATTTTGTTACAAAACTAACAACAACATTCTTTGCTAGCTGTGAAACCCACGACAACCAACTAGTTAAAAGTATAGGAAACTACTCTTTAAATAACTTAAATTACAAAAAATATAAGCATAAGAGAACTAAACATTTGTTAATGTCACCATAAATCAAAATTATAATTTTATACACAAGTAATTTTAAGGTTTGAGTTTTTATGTCTTTTTCTCAAAATAAACAATCAGAACAAATACAAAACAAAATGTAAACATTAAATATAGGATTATAGTGATGAATGTACCTGCCATTTGAAACATAAACTGTAATCATTGTTATCACCTGTATTTTTACGAGAGGACAATAAACATATATATATATATATATATATATATATATATAAAAAGATGTAAAATATATTTACTAAATTAGGAACTTTATTGCAGAGGGACATACAAAGATCGTGTTACAGTAAAAAATCTCAACTCTCAATCTCTGTTAGGTTTTTATTTAGGAAATAATTTCGGTAAAAGTGAATGTTTCTCCCTGAGAAAGACATGTCTGAATGATGTTCTCCGGTCGGTTGCATTTTCCATGAATACAAGACATTTTCTTCTGGTCAGTTGTGATAAAAGCGTCCACCATTCTCATTTTCCATTATATTTCTCCAACTCTCGTCTCACTTACATAATCAATAAGATTTTGTGTAGAATGCAGAGTAAGCGCGGAGAGTGCTACTCCTTTCTAAATCCGTTTCGGGAAATCCGTAAATATATATCAGAATGGAAAGATTAAACACAGATAGCAGCAACTTCCTTACGCGCTATCTCGCTATCTTCTTCTCTTTGAAATTAAAATGGTAATAAATAATCTGTATTTATGTTCTGCTTGTATAAATCAATAGCTGACTATTCCTTGCATAAATTTTTAATCAAAAAGAATTCATTCAATTTTATTTTCAAAGCGACGTTTGTATACATTATTTACAACATAAACATGTCGTATTGTAAATTTACTATTAATATTTGATTAGAAGGAAATATACGTGATTATTTATATCAAGTTGGTTCTTAGAACTTGTAACGATCTTATAAATTGGATTAAAATTGCATGAACTCGCAACATATTATGTTATGTTATACCCGTTTTACACGATATCATTCTAATATTTATTACTAGAATTTTGTAATTGAGCGATTCTTATATTTTATAATTACACTTATATTTACTTCTTTATAGTTTAAATAGATAATACGGATAAAAGTTTGTAGGTACTGTAAGACAATTTACAATTTTGTTATAGTAATTTACAATTTCCGAAAGTATCGTAATTCACACAAATTCGCACGAGTTCTAATTAAATAAATGCACGAATAATTGCTCTTTTGCAAGTAAATGCGCTATTTTTCGCCTGCATATTTTTATTTTGCTGGGTACCATTCAATAGGATTTACTCCAAATTATAGAATGGTAGATATTATTATAGTGGAATCCAACAACTTCGACCGATTCGTCTTGGTGCAATCAGATCTCAATCCGTGCGACGACCATTGAAATTCAAAGCGGCAACGGAGAGATTCTTATGCAACCAGGACTACATTTAAGACGATCAAATGGTCACTGGTCAGCTGAAAACATCCGAGTGCGATTAATTGCAAGATGTTTTACAAATTATCGATAATCATACACTAATGACCAAGTGACTGGAACCACGGAACTTCGAATTCCCATGTCATCACATGCAAAGAGCTGTGCTTAAACCACCGCAGTGACTACCTCGACATTTTTCTTGATTAAATGTATTGAACTAACTTTAAATATTTTAAAAGTGTATGGTAAGCATTAATTATAAACTATAAATAATTAATATGAAAATAAAATATACTTAATATGTATGAAAAATATGATCAAACTTTAACGAAAAACAGGAGTGGACTGACCAACAGACAGTTTCATAAATTGTATGGTGGCCAATTAAATTAAGTTATTTATGTATTATATTATAAAAATGATGATTTTCTGTTTTCTAATAAAACATGGTAAAAAAACTAAAGTATTAAATTATTTGTTTATTTAAATGATATATCTTCTACTAAATAATTTTGTACAAGCAAATAAGTAAAATATTTTGTGATCACTGATCAAGAATATTATGTTAGTTCAGGGGCTTTGAAATTTCTTGGTCCAGTCCGCCTCTGATATTGTATTACCTACCATATTGCCATAAGAAAACATTAATCAAATTTTAACGTATGTCTAATTATTGACAGGAAAATCAATGAATTATAAACATACAATTTAATTATTAATTAGTGGTTTAGGTAAATCTTTGCTCGAAATATAGTTGGCCGAAATTAATTTCAACAATTATTTATTATGCAATTAACAATATCCCTGCTACAATACTAAAATATTAAAATTGATTTACTATATCATTTACAAGCTCATTTGGGTATATAATTATTAAATTCAACTAATTAATATACCACAACTGACAAAAATATCACCGGTAAAAACCATATTAAAACGATACTGTTTTCCGGGATTTTGCACATCATAATTAATTAAACTTTATTACAACAGAATTAACTAAATAATTTCCGTATAATAAGTGACATTCTAAAATCCCAAGTGGGATGACTTTAGCTTTTTGCCAAAAGTTATCGCTAACACGCTTACTATCGCGACCATTTAATGGTAATGAACGTTGGATCGATAGTTGTAAACATGGATAGTTTTCGCTAATATTTTACCGACAGATACTTGACTTGCATTATTAAATACAGAGCTTTGCGCTTCCACCAGAATTCGGGTAATAATTTCATTTTCAGGCTAGATTACAGGTTTGCAGAGAAAAATATGGCCCTGTTTATTGCAGAAAGACACCGAAATAAGCAAATTAAACTTCTAAATGAGAAAATAAAATATACTTTCTTAATCTCATTTCCAATTCAATGTGCAGGTTGACTTTAACGAAAGACCAGAGACACAAAATATGAGAAATTTTAATAATGTAAATCGTTTATATAAACAATTTAAAATGAATAACGAGCAGTAGATTATTATTGTTCTTTTACTGAAATACAAAGTTAGTGATTTATCCGGATTATTAAGAAAACTTTTCAACTATTAAAAAGTTATTTGTATAACAAATTTTGAAAATAGTTTTGTCGAACACGAAACAAATATAGCAGCCCGGGCGCAGGGAGGGTTGCAATAGTTTAAGTTCGATAAAATAATTACTATACGTATTATACACATTATTTTTTCTACTCCTGAAAAACAATGAAGTTAAAAAATACAAAAATAACCATTAATTTTTTGACATTTACTGTCAGTGAAATATCGATGTTGTTGCGAAAAAGTGTGCGACAAAGTACTTAGTACTACTTAGGTACTTTATAACACACTTGCAGCTGTTTTCAACATTAAAAACAATGGAAAAACATTATCTTTCAGAAGCAGGTGTAGAAAAAATATTTTTCGATGATTGACATTAAAAGTGCTGTTTTTTGACAGCTGACAGTCAGCAAAGTGTCACTTTTGCTGCCTAGGCAGCAAAAATAGTAAAAAAGCCTAGGCAGCTAGGCGAATCAACAAATTTGACATTTATAAAATTCATCAACATACCTAACCTATTTTGTTTTTAGCAACTGTCAATATACGCATAGCAACATAATTTGATTGCGATACCTATCAATATATTTAAAATAATCACTAAATTAATATTAATTAACAACAATCACCGAAAAAATAATGTGTTTAACATGGCAAAAAATATAGATTTGCTGCCGCGATTAGAGTTTCATAGACGAGGCGCAGCCTCGTCTATGAATCTAGCTTAATATTTTTTGCCTAGTTAAACAAATAACTATTTGTATTGGATTCTAATAAGCGCCCAATTGCTTATGTACAAGGTCTATTAAACGGACGTTAACTTATTAGTACTGCTCTAATATCTCAACGCTTTTCTTAGTTGTCCTTCATATAATATTTACATGACAATAATAATCGAGTGACAGAAAAAACAATGTCAATAAATTATTTACGAAGCAGTTGTACAATTATTATCAACTGGCATATTTTCTATAGCGCTCATAATGATTTTATTATGAAAGACTATTTCATTTTTCATATTACTTTACCGCCAGCAGTAAAACGAAATCAAATCTATGAAGACTATAACGTATAAAACATAAAGTGCTATCTGTACAATAAAAGCATGTTCAAATTCAAGTCACACATACTCGGCATTTTTTAAAAATACAGTAGGTGGATCAACCATATAATAAAATAACTGAGCGAGTAGATTTGTGGCCGACGTTGCTATCAATCTCAATGTTGGTGGCGCTAGTGGTGAACTAATAAAACCACCCCGTAAAGGGTGAATTATTATGCACAATATTGCACTCGCCTGCTGTGGACTCCTGGATCGGACAATATTGTGTTTTTAAAATATGCAATCACTAATTTACATTTTATGGTATGAAGAATATTATTTTATGTTCAGTATTGTGAGCCAACTAACGAAGCTAACCTCAATTATTTAATATTTGACTTTTCCTTGTGTACACAGTAACAGTGGCCAATAAATTATTAGGTACGTACCTAGCAAATTTATAGAAGTTTCTTTACGTTGATTGGTATACAAGTATAAATTTGACAGATTTACTAGCAAATTATGACACCAGTGCTAGTTGATTCCACGTAAGTTTGTGATTGCGCAATAATAAGCGAATGATTTGGTACGACAAACGTAAATGTATAGGTTTCAAAAAAGCAAATAATGGACCCACAATTCCTATTTCTGCAAGTAGGGAGGTAAATATTTTTCAATAAAATTGAGGTTATGTCACAAATTATACCTGCGTAAACGATATAATGTTGCGCAATCACAAACTTACGTGGAAACAACTATAGCAATATACTGCTGCTTCTACTATGCCAGCGATATTAAAAAGATTGACAAATGCTAAATAACATAACATTATTAAATTCGCGTCATTGAACTTTTGTTAAGAAATTTAAAGTAAAACAATATTGTAACAATGTGTCATTTTGAACCTTTCTATTTTAAATTTTTTATGATCCCGATCTCAACTTCTGAATGATTTTAATAGCTTAATAATTATTTTATTTAATTTGATATGTTATTTTAAACGTTGCATAAATAAATTAATTTCCTTTATAAAGACATTGATTCTATAGCCATCATCAAATATTAATCAATTTTATAAGGAATAATTATTTGAATTTGTATTTACGTATAATTTGGTATATTATTAAATCGTAAAATTAGCTTTAATATTTGTTAATTGATGTCACGGCCACGCCAATGCATTATACCGGGTGCATATTGAAAAGTGAAACATAGGCGTTTAACATGGTAAATCAGTTTTTCCGTTCGCATTGCTTTCCTAATTATTTTAGGCAAAAATGTTTCAAATAAATGTTGTTGAGCATAAAATTCTACATCCGGATCAGTAAACAAAATTTATTTTGGTTGCTTTATAACTGCAGAAATCATATTTGAAAATACACGTAATAGCGAATTAATAGTAACAGCCATGGAATTAAAAACAGGAGATGAACAAATGCGTAACGCTTTAAACGCCGGTGTGACATGGGCATAAACAACCAAATAACAAACATTTACTAATCGTCATACTTATAGCAAATTCTATAAAACTCCGGAACTAGTTGAGTTCCGGAAGAGAGTTCGTACTAAAACAAAGACCGGCATTTGCTTTTGGAATTTTCAAATTATCGATATTTAAAGATAAAGTTTAAATTATTTGCTTATATTGGAATAATTAATGAAAGCAAAATAAAATCATTGTCTTGTGTTCCGTTACGAAATATATATCAAGATTCTTTGTTCGTATAATAAAAGTATGACGCCACGTCTATTCGCTCATCTACATTTATATATCTCATCTGGCATGAATAATAAATCCTACACAAACGGATTTTCTAAAAGGATTAGCATTGCAGACAAAATTGAACGAATAAGATGATATTAAATTTTATTATGTATTATAAACTTTTATTTAAATAAATGTAAAGCTCTGAATTATAAAAGTTCGTATTCATTATTCATCAAGCCTGTATTGTAGCTCGTAATAATTTTTCTAGCATAAATATAAAAGAATTGTTGGCGGAGTTGCTTGTTCTATTCCCGGCACGTAGTGTAATGGGCTATCAAGGTGAATTTTCGCCAAGTTAGATTTAAATATTTTAGAGCTGAATTTTTTTGTACATCATTACTCTCTAAAAAATTTATTTTGTTGTTTATTGGTTTGAAATCATTTTGTTGCCCAGACATCTTTTTCATGGTAAAACAAATTCATAAACATAAGAGTTAATAAAGAATGTAATGCTGGAGATATTACTTTTTCTTTAAAACTTGTACTTATTTCGTCATCATCATTATTAAGTTTAATGCGCACCACAATACAGGGTGTATCATAACTTCGAGTACATACGTTAAAGGTATATGTTGTTTGATATTCTGATTACGGATCAAAAATATTTTTTTAAAATTCGAAAAATTAAGGGTAGTTTACCTGCAGCAATTTTTGTAGTACTACACTGGATTCGTTTTAGTATTAAACACAAACAAGAGAAATAGGTAATCAAATATCTTAAATTACATAATACTTACTTCACCCAATGGCAGTGGCAATAAAAAATTTTTGACTGGGAAACATGAAAATTAATTTTGCGATTTAAAAAAAAATTTTTGATTCGTAATCAGCATATCAAACTACATACCCTTAATGTATGTACCTGAAGTTATGAAACATCCTGTATTTATATGAAACTCTTTTCATTAACAATTTAAATTAAGTGTACAGTGCACATTCTGTGTCAGTAAAACAATTATTTGTAGTCAGTGAGTAGTGAAATATCTAGTGCATATTTTATAACTAATTTATTGTGTAATGTTATTGTAATCAAAACGATGTTCTAGTAAGCATTAACATTGTTTAGAGTTTTAGAGTTATTATAATTATACATTTAACGTTTAATGTTTGCATCGCGATTTACAATTTAAACTTAACCTAATTACTTACTTAATTTTTTATAACCTCTGATAATTATCTTATGCCTCAAAAATATGAAATAGGTACATGCTGTACATTTAGTAAAATTTAGTAAAAATAAAATGATAGTAGTATATACTGCCGTCCTTAGGAAAAAGGTCCTATCTGCAAAAATTTTGTTTTAGCTATTATTTTATATAACATTTTTTGTGGAAACAACTATGCGGATTTTTACTACTAAAATTGTTTTATATAAATATAATACTATTAATAATAAATTCTACATTTTCTTAGGACAGCTGGACATTCTATTTTGGTATATATTTGTAATAATTTATGCAGATTACAAAATCTTAAAATTTGCAGATAGGACCTTCTTCCTAAGGAGGGCAGTATACTAGAGGTGGGAAAACTATTGATAGTACTATCGATAGATCGATAATTTAAAAAAATCTATATATCGACAGTTGCGATGTAACGATACTACTGTCGATACGTAGTTATCAATAGGTCCCTAAAGGATAGTTTATCGATAATTAAACGATAGTTTGTCGATATTTTAAACAATATAAACTATACAGCTAATCCTTTATAAAAGGATAATTTAATTTATATTTAAAATACTTTCCGAATTTCGTAACACACTTTTTAGTGTTTTTTATATGTCAATGTTATCAATAATAGTTTGATAGTAACTATTGATGAACAAAACTATCGGATAAGCAACAACTTGTTTAATTATCGATAGTATCGAATAAATATGATTATCGATATATTGATAGTATGTTCTTGCCACTATCGATAGTTTCTTATACGATAGTTTCCCCACCTCTAGTATGTACTATGTACCTGTCATATAGTTTGCCAATTATATGATTATTTTCCATATTCCTAATGTATAAACAAACCATGAAACTGTATAATCATACTTATTTATATTCTATTTTGATGTTAATTGTATTAAATTTTCTTTTGGGATCATCCACGTATACGAGTAGTATTTTGAAAAAACCAATAATAAAATAAACTTTGTAATACGTGGGGGTTTACTATAAATCCAGTGAGATTTCCGTTGTTGTTTGCTATTTTAACTTTGCAAAACTAACAGATAATATTGTGCACAATACGTGAAGTCCCTTAGGAAGTAGTTCCCTTCATAATTAGATAAACTAGTTTATCTTTAATCAATACTTATCAATGTTTACAGTCATTATTCTCGTACAATATTAGCTCTTCTCTCAATATTTTGTGACTAAACACTAGGCCATATTACTCTGATTGCTTTCAATTTAAATTTGAATGTTCCTCGGAAACGGAAGTGTGTTAGGGGTGGCTTTTTATATTCATTGGAGCTTTTTGTGCCGCGCTAAATAAAAGTAGGCGCGAGGAAAAACTCGGAGAGATTTTTTTACAGAATCTGTGATCTGGTCTCCGCGTTTATCTGATGAATCTACGTCTTTTCTTTAACAAGTTTTTACTATTTACGAACTGGAATTAATTCGGGACCAATTAGCCAGAACCATTACCACAGCGAATGCATAATTATATTTGTACTAATAAATTCGATACACAAAATATTATCATAAAAACGATAGTGTTTTATTAATCTCGAGATAGACCATAATCTATCATGGTGTAGAAATGTTATGTAAGGAGTTTATAATGGTAGTTATTAACTTGTCAGTGTTAAGTTTACAATACACACCAAGAGAATCATAATAAACAAATAATGTTACTTTTTTCATACGCGTTGCATATAATATTTTTTATCTACGACTAATAGTCAGGTAAAATTTAAAAACGACAAAGCAACAAATAACGAAAAGCACTTACATAGAATAAAATCAGAATAATTGACAAATTAAATTATTGCCATAATATTTGTATTGTGTTTATGCCCTTGTGCCCTTTCACAAGCAATTTGCATATTTCATTAAAATGCGAACCTAGGGCCAAATTTGAATGCCGCTAAATGGACGCCAAGTGCTTATTTTGTGATTTTGCTTCAAGTTTACAAGAAAACAAGATAAAAACCTAATAAAACTATTATTTTACCATTTGTAACATCATATCTTTGTGAAATAGAGGTTTCTGCAGTGGCTGTCTTAAAAACAAAAACAAAAAGAAACCAGTTCAATATTGAGAGGATACTAAGGGTCTCGATTTCAAAAATAATACCATCCTTTGAAACACTGCTCCATGCAACAAACACAATGAGGGGCATTAGTATTAAGATTAACATAGGTACTTACTGTAATTTGTAATAAAAAGATACTTTACATTTATATTTAATTTTAAGAATATTATTTTTTACCTCCCGCTTCATATTCTATAAGGGAGGTATTGTGATGGGTCAAAATTTTCGAGTGCGCTTATGAACGTTTTAAGGTCTCTATACAGTGAGAATTTAACATTTTCAAGATAATGTCTGTGTGTGTGTGCGTGCGTATGTGTGTGTGTGTGTGTGTTCGCTTGTTTGTATGTTACAATTTTTTGGGACGCGATAACTCAAAAAATATCACACATTAAAATTTTATATTTAAGGTTTTGACACGAATCTTAAAATCTTATATAGGTAATACAATCGGTAGGTATTTCATAAATTTTTTTGTATCTGGTATAATTTAAGAATAATTAAAGTATATACTTATAATTTAGTATTTAGGTATCTTGTAGTCCATATGATCGATTAACATTTGTTACTACGTAAAATTTAAATGATTATGATATTTCAGTGACAGTGACAATAGTAAAATATCGTTTATATCTTCTTCTGCAATTTAAATAAAATGACTAAAATATATTTGTGAGCAGTAGTAGTAGTAAACAGAATAAAGTAGGTATGGCGGGAGGTCTTGTGGTAACCACGGCAGATTTTTTTGTTTTTTGTTGATTCAATATAAAGTTTTGTATCAAATTTTATATTTTTCCCACGCCCCCTCTTTCAGATAATCCGCGGCCCACATGTTGCGAAACGCTGACTTAATGCATAAGGCATAACTACCTATTGTGTTAAAATATTTCAGTAAAACCTGACATATATGAGAAGCTGAACATTTAATTAGATACTTTTAACATAGTGCATATTCTACTATAATAAGATTTTATTTTATCCTACATGATACTTACACAAAACATCCTTGCTTATGAGACTCGGAATACAAAGCATAAAATTCTTGAAAAATCCGTAAAAAGTATGTAATTAGTGTAGGCTCGCTGGAAGGGTTCTAATTACGCTCGGGTTAAAATTAAAACATTAAAACCTACTGTTGTACGAGGCATAGGGCGGAAAAGTACGCTATTGTATCACGGATAATTTGCAATTATTTCATTGCGCTAACTGTCTATTTGAGTCGAGTTTCAGCAGACAGCTGTTACCCCAGTCATTCGTGCTAACGACCCCTGAAATAAAATCAAAACCCAAGGCCCGCGGGTGATGGCCGATTTTATTCATCGCGAAACAGAATGAAAAGAGAAAAGATAAAAGATAGTTGTTGATATCTCAGATAGTAGATAGGATTCTTTGTAAATTGTAATAACTGTTGGTCAAATGGGATCAAATAGAAGTAAAGGCTACTTTTAACACTTGGAATCACTTCTATTGTTGAAGAAATATAGGGCAAATCGAACGCTGAAAATATTTAACACAAATATACTTTATAAAAAAACAAAATATTATAACTCTGATGTGGCCAGTACACAACTTTCTGCCTTATCCAGAAAACTTAATTTTTGACATAAATTACTACAATACCTATTTAATTATCTACTCACTTTATATGTCGTTAGCGTCGTTAGTGTCATTGTCACTTGTCAATATGTTTTTTACGCAGAAACAAATGGAATACAAGATTTTAACGTTTTATCTGATAAATTTAATATTAAATATTTACTATACAATAATACTTTAATGCTAAGATAGTATATTTACCTACAAATATTTACAAAAAATTACCCAAATTAAAAAAAACTTTTCTCTTTTCAAAAAAATAACACTTCCGGTGAAGATATTTGTATCAAAATTTTATCAACTCTTTCTATTGGTAGGTATACAAATGTAATATACTAAATGGCGGATAATCAAAATATTGAGTCAAATGTATATGAATAAAAATTGTAAGTTATATTAGTTTAAAATTTTATCGTTCATCGATAATTACTTCAAAAAAAATTAAATATATTTAACAAATTAACTTATCAAAAATTGTAGATTATATCTAATGAAAACTGAATTTGTTCGATAATAAAGAACCGAATGCTCTATTATTTTCATGTTGTATTTGCACTACAGCTCATTGTTAATGTATTATAATTTATAAATAAAGGGTTATTTAGTTAGAATTTACATCATATATGAGTAAACAAAATAAAATATTAATTTATTAATAATGTTAGTGAACGAATAGTGAAATAATATCTAGTGCATAAATAAATATTACTACATAATTTATTTTGTGGCATAATTATAATCAAAATGCTAGTGCTAAGCATTAGATTTGTTATACATTCAATTATTACATCGCATATAGCAATTGACTTAACCAAACATTTCTGGAAAATAATAATTCCTGGTAAAAAACTTTAATTAACTACTATGTTCCGTAAATATCTTTAAGTCATCATAATCTGAAATTTCGTTCAGCAAATATCCCACTCCTGAAAACTGAAAATATAATGGAACGTGGTGATCTAAAGTTGATGAGTTTGGTTAGTCGCCAGAGCTATCGCGGTGAAAGTCCAGTTATTTGTTCTGTTTTGATAGTTGTCATATTTTAATCACCAGAATCATATGATGAATTTGATACAATACAATAATATTATGTTTTATGTTGAGGTGTTCGTCTACTCTAAAATTTTACAGCGTTACTGAGGTGTACGCCTTCCACGTTTACTTTAGTTATAATTGAAATATATGGTGCTTTTACATATGAGTGTAGTAACAAAGGATGTTTTAATGTCTCTATTATTTAAATTTTTGTCTTTGGCCTAGGAATTTGAAGTAAAAAATATTTAAAAATAACGTTTTTTGTCATTATTTGATATGATTTGTTTCGGTCGTTATAAATCGAAAGAAAAATTTAAAAAGCAAGAAGCCTGAAGCTAACCTTCCTTTTTCGAATAATTTTTGTTTTGCTTAATTTATTTAAAAAATACAGAAGTTATTATGGAAATACGGGAGCCATGTTTACAGTATTTTTCAACTTCAAAATGACATTGCATAGCTAGGATGCGACAAAGTACGAATTTCGGGCTGGTTTCGGGTAGCCGTAGTAGTGGGGAAGAGAGTGAAATAAAATCAGTAATACCGAGAGTATTTTAGGAATTCGAAAAAAGGTAGACGAGCCTCTTAAGCACTTTCCATCAAACATATAATAATATCAGCTGTCTTTCTTATAGAATTTGAAGCTTATGTCGTTACGAAAATACTAACCAATTTTAGTTACCAACTTACAATACCATTTAACATTATTCTAATTCTTTTACGGAATATAGTAAACATCCATACCTACATAAAAATCACACAATACGAACCCCTGAATTTATTTATTCCGCACGTCAATCATATCATTTTAAAACAAAAATAACTTCTCAGTCTACCAACAGTTATAATTGGTTCAGTTTTAGGTAGCAAAATTAGTGATGTAGTAATACACACCTGAACATGGAATGAATGAAAAATATTCTACTTTGATAATAAATGTTCATTTAATGTAGGAGCAACAACTATATGGCATCAGTCATGTCATAGTTCAACTATAAGAACTATATTTTCCACGTGTTTGTGTATAAGATTTCTAAAAGTTTTTAAAATGATTTTTTGCCTAAACATATTATATGTACTTATTGTAAGTAGTTTTGTGCTGCCCTGATGATGGCTGTTGCACAGCCGAAACATTTGCGAAAATAAAACATTAGTTTGTAATTTGCATTCTTTTTATGACTGATGCCAAATAGTTGTTGCTCTCATTTCAACAGTCGAGAAATCCAAGTTAATAATTGTTCATTTTATGGTTGGATTCCACTATAGGTAATAACATTTATCATTCTAAAATTTGGACTAATTCTGTTGAATGGCTATCATAAAAATAAAAGAAATAGTTATAGTGATATAATTATTATTATCCCTTCACCACCCTTTATCTCTGGAAAAGCTCTGGGTACCTACCTACTCTCAATCCGAAGTTTTTGAGAAGATAATTAATTTACTATTATTCATTGCATTTATTGCATATTATTGAGCATAGTATTATAGTTATATACCTACCTAAAAAATATTTGTTTCATGTATTATCTACTTAATTGTTAACGATGTGTTTGTATTATTAATTTGTTTGAGCCATCCTGTTATTGGGACATTGTCCTGTTGGAAGGCCGAAGTTAAATAAATAAATCAAAAATAAATAAATAAATTGTTATCCTTTATCTATGGATCTACATCATGTATCTTTCAAGAGTTTAGATAAACAATTAATTCAGGAAGCAAGAAAGAAAAATCCCGTCTACGTTACTAGATGCAATCTCGTCTTACAAAGTTAAACCTCAGACCAGGGCTTTATAAAGTTTATAACGCTTTTGTTTCTTATTCTTTTTGATGTTGTGTAGCTGTAGCCACTTATATACCTACAGTTCGCAACAACTCACAACATTTTTAAACTCTTTCGGTTGCTGTTATTTACACATAGCAGCGGTTGTATACGCACGTCTGGTGATCTGCATTGAAAACGTACACCGATTTTCACTTTGCGAATGTTATTTTAAACTCTAGACGTAAATGCAACAACTTTAGAGGGAGATTTATATCGAAAAGAAAAGTTTAGCTGTACTTGCGCTGGTAATCCGGCGGAGGATTCGGAGCACTTTACATGCAATTCGGGTGGACAATAAAATTAAGTGGTCGAGATGCAATGTTAATCATCAATTTAACTTTGAATTTATTAGATAATGATTCACTTTGAAGAGATGAAACTAAATTTTGGACTTCCATTATTATTCGTAAATAAAGATAATGGAAGTCCAAAATTTAGTTTCATCTCTTCAATGGTAATCATGTTTTTAACAATTTGGCTAAGGAAAAATTGTTTTGAAACTATTAATTTAATTTATTTCAGGTGTATTTTCCTTTTTTCCTTATTACAGGAGGATTAAATAAAAGTCACGACAGCGAAGAATGAAATTTAGGAGTCATACAGAATGTATCATAAATTCGAGTACATACGTAAAAGGTATATGTTGTTTAAATTAAGGGTAGTTTATATGCAGCATTTTTTGTAGTATTGCACTGGATTCGTTTTCCTATTAAACACAAACAAGAGAAATAGGTAATCAAACATCTTAAATAACATAATACTAGTAAAATAAACATACAAAATTTAATTATTTTTAATGAAACAATAATTACTTCAGCCAGTGGCAGTAGCAATGAAAATTTTTTGACTAGGAAACATGAAAATTAATTTTGCGATTTAAAAAAATTTCAAATATCAAACTACATATACCCTTAACGTATGTAACTGAAGTTATGAAACACCCTGTATTTATTATCGCTAAACTGAAATTGTAAAACATAGGACCGGATTCTGAAATGACATTTAACTGACCAGTAGCCAATTGCCCGTTAAATTTATTGAAAGTTTAAAATTGTTTTGGGTTTCTGAAAACACGCTACAGTTAAATTAAATGTCAGATAACTAACTCATGGTATTATCCTGAACTAACACTTAAAAAAAAAAATGTTTCAGAAACCCATTTCACAGTTTATTGAAGAGTTAAATTAACTGATCAGTTAAATATCTTTTCAGAAACCGGCCCTTAATCACATTAAATAAATTGAAACATATATAACATTAACAATAACAATTGTTTTTTAAAAGTTATTTTATTTAACTTTTATTCAAACGTAAAGTATGTAGTAATAAAGAATTTAATGTTTCTTATGTCTATTTTGTGTTAGTAAGTGTGACCTATGACATTAAAAAGTGATATAATTATTAATAAAATAAAGAAATTAAGCACATCAAAAATAAATTGCTTTTAGCGATTATAACTCGACTGCACTTTGTCCTACTTTACAACTCCGGCGGCAAATAAGCACTTAACGCCCTAGATACATAAATAATCAGTTAGAATAACGAATTTTAATAAACAATAACTTTCGTCTTAATTCTAGGAGATGACATTTATAAATTAAATACATCTCTTCAATTCTTATTATAGTAATTGGTCTACTGAATTATTTTTTCTGTAGAAAAACAGTTTTTTAATAGCATGAAATATTTACACTAATTATCACTAATTGCATGCATTTCAGTATGACTAATAAATATAATAATATATACATAAAGTAATATTTAAAATAGACTGTGGTACGATGCATAGTAGCATAGTCTGTCTCAATAACGTGAGCACTTAAATTATTTTTCAAGAAGTACATTTATCAGAATAAAATTGAGAACTCCATTTTATGTATTCGTATTCTCTAATGTGGCGCCTTGAAAAATGAGTTCTCGACAGAATAATGATACCGCGGTATTTTCCTACTGCAATATTGTAAACCTCGTTGCAAACCAGATTGGCGTAGTGCCATTATTAATCGCGAATGAGAAATACCTCTGATAATCTGCAAATTGTTTCATGTTCATAAATTGCACTCAATTAGCATTGCAATTTGGATAATAATTCGCGAATCCGCGAATATTTAACTGTGCATTCTTATTGCGTAAATACCACGATGGTGAAATATCACGTGACACCTCTTACTCATTTATCAAGGGGTAATTGCTATTAAATTGCCATGAATGTAGTTGTGATTGTTGTAAGTAGAGCATTTGATAAAAATCGCCCGTTTTACAGAGAAAATAAATTTTGCGGTGTGGATGTATTTTCTGCATACTCTTAAAGTAATTGGCCATGTTTAGATAACCTCTTCTTTCTGTGTCTCTCCTTCTATTCTTCAGTTTCGTCGTGTCTTATAACTTGTGAATAGGGCGCACAACTGAATGCTGATCGATAAAGCAATCATAAAACATTATTTACCGGTCGGAGTAACACGCCGTTATAGACATTCTAGAGCTAGACAATCTACAATCAAGAGTTTTATTCCGTGTTCTAGAAAGGATATTTAACACTTTATTCACGAACACCATTTTAAAGGATATCTTTACTTTTATTTTGAATAGATTCATCAACTTAATTTATTTTATTCTTTTATCATTGTCAGGCAGTACATGAAAAGGGGATTTACTGAAATAGAAACACGGTGTAGAATCTTTCTATTGTTTTGAAGGTAATATAATAATTCTAAAATTACAGCAAGATCTTTAAATAATTCATATCTGATTGCTGGTTTTATACCATAGTGCCTGACAAGTGCTAGTGCTACATTATGCATATGTCACACCGGCGTGTCATGAAGCACGGTGCGTGATGAAAAAGTGTATGGCATTTTGCTATATGAAAATCTGTTGCTATAATTTCACAGTGAATTTCGAAGAAATGGTAGAAGGTGTGTCAAGAATTGTTCCTGGTATAACCAGTAAACAAGAAAATTAAAAACAATGCCTAGGATAAGACAATAAAAGTTTTACATCGAATACTGTGCTTCATGCCATACCGGTGTGACATAGGCATTAGGTAAAAGTAGGTACTTAAATGTTTTTCACAAAAAAGTAGGTACCTAGCAGATAATTTCTTTGAATTTTAGATACATACTAAACACTAAAAAAGTTTAAACACGAGCTTGTGTTTTAAAAGTTTCAACTATTTTTAATGTTCTGTTCAAGTTTACAGATACTTTTACAGGTACTTTTACTTTTTGTTTGTTTTCATCATTTAATATTAAAGACATTTAATGTTGTTTTCATTTTATTTAATGTAAACTTAGACACTTAAAATTTGTATTAATTTTTTATGTGCACACGACGTATCATTTTTTAAAAGCAGATAAAATAGGTAGAATAATGTCTTACAATATATTAAACGTTTAATACATTGTTTATCTTTATTGTCTTTATAATATCAGGAGTGATTGAATTTCTTGTAAGTATCATTCTTTTCAAAATGCAAAATGTAATAAACTGATAAATGCATGAAAATTCATTGGTAAAATTACAAATAGTTGTTGTGTAAGTAACGGACAAACGAGTGTCAAAATTGACCCGGAGTTGTCGCAGGAATTAGTTATACATTGAGTTTATTTTAACGTGAAACTTGGGATTTTTCATACGGTTTCGACTTTGAAAGCGTAATTTTTAAAATGAAGAACAAATACAGTTTAAGTGTCAAAATTATCAATATCAACAAAGGATAATCCGAGGGATAACCATGGGTATACCTGCAGTGGTTTTATCAAATTTTATCGTTGTAAAACTGTCTTCTTCGGAAATATAGAGCATTGTAATTGGACAAAAATGACGTGTGTGGAACAATCAAATATAAAATAGTTTCAAATAGTTCATGGTTCTATTTATTAATTATTATTTATGTTTAAGAAGAACATTGTCTGTAAGTTAAGTACGTAATAGAAAAATAATGTTAGCGCAGCGCTGCCACCAAACTCTTTTTCGCGGCGGTAAAAATTTGTCAAACAGATTGGCTGTTTAATATCGCATTAGTTAATTAAAAATAAATTCCAAAACATGTTAACAAGAAAAATCCATTAGAAGCAAATTTTAAATATCTGGGATTTAGTCAACCCTGCCTCCGCCCCTTAATTGGGGCGTTGTTATCAAACTCAAGCCACCGCGACGCGCTGTTTTTATCAGAATTTTAATCAATTCCCGTAACAGCCTTCGCCGAGGCGTTCACCACACGATATTAAATTATGAATGTATGAAAAACGATTTAAAACTTTGGAGAGAAAGGAGAACAAAGTTCCGATGAAATTTATATTTATTTTTAAGCCCGGGGTGGATGATACTGATTTTGATATTTGACATTACTTATTCGCTACACGCCGCGTTCCAAACACCTCGCGCTCAGGAACAAATAACTTACAAATCCTGTACAAAAGAAAAAGAAAATCGGAAACCTTCATAACTTCTGTACAATATTATAAGACGTCAAATAGCGAAAATAAAATAGGTTACCGAAGCCGTACGGATCACTGCGCTTACGTGCAAAAGGTTCACTTGAACAAATATATTTAATATTTATTTTTGTTTACACTATATATTTATCTCATTTGTTTTTAATATTTATAAGTATAAAATAATGTACATATAGCAAAAATATTAAATTTAAAACACAACGTTGTGTTAAAATTCGCAAATGAATAAGATGGATGATAATAATAATTGTAATTTAAATTGCGTTTCAGAGGCACGTTGTTTGGTTAATAACCTGCGCTTTTGTTATTAACATTTTACATAAGCGGTAGGTAATTACCTATGGGTTGTTATTAGCATCATGTTGTTTTATTTACTATTTTTGCGAAAATCAGAAATATAAGATTTTAAATAGATATTTATTTATAAAAACAACGCTCTTGCAAAAGTGACTATTTGTGATTGGCTTGTTACCTCAAATTTGTTAATTAACAAGCTATACGTAATACTATACTATAGCTAATGCGGAAATAAATATTTTATATTAAATTGTTTGAAAAAGTAAGCTAGCAACTTCTAAATTTTAAATATTTTATTTTAATTACCTACATCCATATTCATTTATTTATATTTAAAATTGGTTACCTTTATTTTTATATAATAAACTGACAGACAAAAAATCTAATCCTATAAAGTAGAGTTTTTATCACGCATTTTATTTTGTTGGTTGCCAACCAAGATTTTGTTAAAAACCCGATTAAATTATATAATATTTCTTTACTACGCCTACTATCTAAATTAAGCATTCTCGGTGCCGGTATCTTAACTAATTAAAAATTACACACATCAGAAGTAGTGTGCGGAGGGAAATAAGTTTAATTTGCCAACGCTATCGACTGTTCTATAGATGGAATGAATTACAATTTAACTTAATTTAATTTTTGTTGGAGAAGAAAATCTGCCTTTATTAAAGTTTGTTGTTGGTTTCATTAGGAAGATATTATGTAAGTTAAGTAGGTACCTAAGGCCACGTCTCACAAATTTTCCACTCGAGCTGAATATGCTTTATTCTACACTTTTTATAGAATATACTATACTAATACTATTTGACGTTCACAAAGTTAACTTTGTGAAACGCAACTGAATGTCGCTAGAGCTCACTTTGTGACACGCAACATATTTTTATAGAAGGTTGGTATTGCTAGTATCAGATCTGTATCAGATGACATTTATTTCAATTGTTACAAGTCAAACTTCAGAAATGACAAATTTCAGTATAACCTCTAAATATGTTTTGCTTAATTAATTACTTTTTATTCAATAAAATTAATGTATCTAGAAATAGACAACATATAAGTACAATATTTTCTATAATATCTGTACTTATCACCTAGAATATTTCAGTAATATATACTTTTGCAGTGACAGTGACAGTGAAATAAATGGCAATATTAATATCACCAACCAAAACGTTACATACATAAATTTCCCTAAATCGACTTGTGTATATTGTGGCAATATAATTTAAATTTTAATACTAAAAAGACACCAAATAGAAAAAATAGTATAAAGAACTCATTTTATAAGACTTTTTTCGCACTTGTTCTTTAGTAAACTCGCCCCAGGGCTCGTTTTACTAAATTTGAACACGTCTTATATGTCTTATAAAACTTGTTCTTTAATATACTATTATATATTTGTCTTGGGCCACCGATATTTGGTGGAGCCTCCGTTTAAATCTTACTTCTCGTTCGTACTTCGTATCTCTTGTCGTAAAAATAATTTATGCAGTGTTTATTTCCGCACATCAAGAACCCATCAAGCTATCATTACTTGTCTGTCGTCACTTCAACTCTTCTTAATGGAACCCGATGACATCTGCGGTACAGCGCGGTGTCTACGGACATCAGTTCGTTCAATTTGCGAACTGATAAAAGTAATGTACGAAGCAGCGAGCGCTGTATGGGTCCCTGTTTGTGATCAAGAGAAATAGTTATCTACTTCAGTTCGACCTCGATCAATGCTATTGAAAAGAAATGAGGAGAATCACAAAATTTCAAAGAAACTTTTCAAGATTAATGAATTTTTTTACTGGAAACTCAAACAGACGATGCAATTGTGAACTATTTTCACTTACTTGTTTCCTATTCATAAAACGAGTTAAAACACACCAGTTTTGAATGCTTTGATATTTTATTATTAAGTATTACCATTTAATTGAAGTAAATTAACAAACTGTACAATAATTATATTATAAATCAAGACAAATAATAGTTATTTGTATCACAAGGCCAGAAACTGACCTTTAGCAAGAGCGAGTATTTTTGACACGCCGAGCCACAGACGAGGCTTGCAAATTACGAGCACTAGCATAACAGTTTCTGGACGTGTAATACACAATATTTTATGTGCCGATTTCATTACAGAAATATAAAATAATTATACATAACCTAAAAAATTGTGCACCGAATACTTGCATTTGAGCTTAAAATATATTTATTTCAGTTTCTATTAACGATTTACGTCAAAATCTTGTTAATTCTTTTATAAAAAATATTCAACGCATAAAATTGACATCTGCTTGACAACTGTAGTAATGTCAAGATGCCAACCTATAACTTCCGGTTGTTTGCCGGCCTAGGCTGGCAACAAAGAGTTTCTGGCGGATTTTGAGATATGGAAAACTAGCGATGCCGACCGGAGGCATATTAAAATATTTATCTACGACTGTTGTTAAAAGTGGGCCTTTTAACGGTTGCTTAGCAAGTTAAAATAGTCAATTAATGGCACTAGTTTTAAAAGTAACATACTTACTTACTTATTTTATTGTTACTTTTAATACGTTGCTAACGATTTATATCAATATTTTGTTCACAACAAGGTGGGCGTTTTTATAGCGAAAGCAAGAGACTTTATACAGCTGATACAAGAATACTATGAAAAATTTAAAAAGTAAATTAGAGAAATTATTTTCAGATAAAAATTGGTACAATAAGTTTGAACTTTTGAAATAAATAACAATTTATATCGTCAACCATCTTATCAAATTAAACATTACTTGGTTATCTTCGTTATTTAAGTCATTTATAGTAACTTTATAGTTACTTAGAATACAAGGAATGTAAGTTCATGTTACCGTATGAGATTAATTGTTGTAGTACCAACATTTCGAGTCGCTTTACTACATTTTGCCTCTAGCGGCAATTAACTTTAAAAAATGTTAAAATATTTATCAGAATTCAAATTTTAGAGTGTCGTTTTATAAAATATAACTTTTCTAGTTTTCAATGAAATATAAAATGTTTTAAAACAGCTTCGTTCCTCTATTTCACAATGTATGTTTCACACAAAAAGTCACGGACAGAGTAGGTAGCAGTTTTATTCCAAAGGGTCATTTTCTATTTTTTTGCAATTTGCCACATTATATCTTAAATGAATAGGGTGTTCAAAATGTAATATTCAATTCAACTTGAATACTAATTAACCACAATGAATATTAATACAAATATTAATATAAGCACATTTTTGCATATAAATTTTAGCACAAATTTTTATTATTTGCGTGAATTTGTTTTAATTATTAAGCAAAATGTGACTTTGTACGCCAGTTTCAAAAGTTAATACCATTATAATGTCTCTAATGTTCAGTAATAACTGAAATTAGTGCTAGTCTATATTTATTAATCCAATACGTGGGTAATCAGAGTATAGTAAAATATCGGATGATAAATTTATTATCAATTACAAAATTGTCATTGATTGTAGAATTAATGCTCTAGAACATAAATATTCCATATCATCGAAATTATTGTTACACTACATTAGCTAACTATCGGGAACAGCATTTATTATTTAATTGTGAAAACTAACTTTAATCGATGCAGCGAATAATTATTTGGAATTAATTAATTATTAGCCAAAACAGCAATCAGGAAGTTAATCCCACGGGTTCTTAAAATTTTATATCGTGTATTATATAAATAAAACTGTCGGTTCAGAACGGTTTGAAGCATTAATTATTTTGTCAAAATTCTTATAAATTTTTATGAAAATTGTATTTTTGAGATGATATCTCCCTCTCTCCCTCCCTCTCGCTCTCTATATTTTTTTTTCGATTACTCAAAAAAATCAAACAGGTTCCAAATTTTATATTTAAGGTTTTAATACGAATCTTAAGAACCTAATATAATTAAATAAATAATTAATTTTGTGTCTAGTATCATTTAAGAATAATTAAAGTAAGAGTATATGCTTATAATGTGGTATTTGAAACTTCGGTATTTTGTACTCCATGATCGTTTATCGATTTTTTGTTAAATTCAAATGATATGATATGACAGTGACAGTGAGAATAGTGAAATATCGTTTATATGTTCTTCTGCAGTTGAAATAATGACTAATAGGTATATATTTGTGAGAAGTAGTATCTATATATAAATTATATTTGTATAAGCACACATCTAAAAAATTCTGAGATCTGTAGCATAAGTAAAAAGAATCGAGTAAGTATGGCGGGAGGTCTTCTGCTGGCCACATCAGATGTTTTTTCATATATTCAGTTGTCAACTACAGGTTACGTTCAACACATCCTTCGTCAAAGTTTTTTTATTATAGTCAGAGATTGGTGTCATGTCGAGTAATATTCGTATGTACGTATATTTATGTTAAAGTAATATTATAATATTTGTATTCGTATTCGTGAGTACTTTAAGTTGTTAGTGGAGAATACCCTACAAGGGTGATTTCTGTGAAGTTTTGTGAAGACTGGGTCCGAACTTAAATTATCCGAATCTCAGTCGATCACATAACACACCTGGATATATAAATGTTTGATATATTCTTTTTGGTTCCAAGATTTTTCAAGCATGGATACTAACAAGAAACGTGTTTTAAAAGTCAAAATAAATTATAAATGAGCAGCATAATAATCATACTCATCAAACATCCAAAGAATATTTCTACAGAAACGATAAACTTGACTTCAATTAATTAGGCTTGATTTTCATGGGCTAAGGGTTTGACGAGTTCCATTATTTTCAGTAGGTATCCCATTTTAAATATGTAAAACATAATATCTCTCCCAGTGACACTGGAACTGCAATATTCAAGAAGATTTTGCATCAAAAGTCACATTCAATTTGGTATCTAACTTTATAATTCCGACTATAGGTCATAGAAGTAGAAACATATGAAGACCACATAGGAAGAACGATCAAAGTCACATTTTGATAGTTTCGAGATAATTGAATTTTAAGATTTGAAGACTCGTATATTGGTTATATGGTTTATTAAATATAACGCTTTATTTTATTCCAACTTACAGTTATAGGTATTGATAATAAAAACTAATAACATTAATGTTCTTGTAAAATATTTTAATTTGTTATAAACAATTAACTAAGATTGGTATTCCGTTGAACAAAGTGGACTTGGATCCTTCTTCCAGTGGACACAATTATTTCAATGCCTGAAAATCGTGACTTAGAACGCTTTTACTGCAATTTACTGAACGCTATAAGAAAATTGACTTATTTTGCTACAAGATGGTACCAAACACTCATTTTTTTTTATTTTTCGGACTTTGATAGTTCTTATGTGGTCTTCATATACAGACTGAAAGTTGAAGTTCAAATAAATACCTACTTAAAAACTGACTGCTTTCCAATAAATTTAAAAACCTAAAAATTTGATTTGGCATATTTTCTGTATTGATAATTTCGAAACCAAAATTGAGATATTACAATTTGAGGCTCTAGATTTTAGGGCCTGTCTTGGCACCGAATGGCGAGTGCAGGAGCTAGCGGTCAAAGGGGTGTCCGCCCCTTGGATCGTTTGTCTTGTTGCGGTTTTGTGTATGTTCGGCGATGCATACGGTAACTAGGCTTGACAATTTCTAAACAGATGTGTTTTTTGTGTAGCCATGAATCATGATTCGATGCTGGCTAGGTGATTTACGCATGCAGCGCCGCGGTCGACCAAGGCGTTTGTGACTTTCGCGATCTTTCGCTACATAATGCGCGTGTTCCGTTGCGTAAAATAACAATGTGTGATGGATGGCGTCGCTGGTACGTGCTAGAAGCGGAATAATGCAAATACGGAGAAATACGAGCGTTTTATGTCTAAATAATGCCAGCCGGACAACACCCACAATCAGTTTACACTTTTTATATTCGTTGGACTGAAGTTACAATTTATCTCAACACAGATTAAACCTTCACACGGGCCCGCTGATTGCAATCCTACTACAATACTACAATTTATTCACAGGAATTTTTATCTTTAAACGAACATACGTAAATTTAAAAAACCAGTGCGTGTACAAACAAAATAAATATTTTACTCGGATTTTATTGTAGGTACTATTCTCCAATTCATTTGTAGCAAACTGGCATCAGAGGCAACTTCACTATTTCTCTTTTTTGTATGCTACATATCTAACTCGCAGCAGATTCTGTTCATATATTATATAGCTAGAGCCTTTTATTATGCCAAATTCAATGCTATTATGACATACAGTATTTTATTTTGGGGCTATGCTTCAGCAGCAATCAGAGTTTTTATGTTGCAAAAGAGAGCTATTAGAAATTTATTTAAGAGGCCCGTCTACTACCTAAAATCCAGCATAAAATGTACAAAGGTAGCGAGTGTTTTGTGGCCAGTACAAGAATGGTAAAATTTTATTTCAACCAGGATTTAATAGAGAAAGAATGGATCTACAGATGTACCTTTTTAAAATTTTGATAAAAAAATTGTAACATGAATATAAAAATTCCGAAAAATTCAAAAAAATTCCTATTTTATGCAAACTTTACACGATTATATCTCATGATACAAATAAATTTTTAAAATTTTAAAAATCGTATCTGTATATCCATTTTTTCTCTATTAAATGTTTATAAAAACATTATCCTGAATTCAAGAATAATCTGACAGTTTACTCGCAACGAAAACACTTTTACAGTATTTTTCAACTTCAAAATGACATTGTATTGCTAGGATGCGGCAAAGTACGAGTTTCGGGCTGGTTTCAGGCAGCCGTATTAGTGGGAAAAAAAGTGAAATGAAAAAAAAGTAGAATCGAGACTATTCTAGGAATTCGGTAAAAACGTAGACGAGTCGCTTAATTTAGATTTTCGTGAGTCCTGCAAAGAGACTTTTAAACACGAGAGAATTCTAACTCTACAATTCTTATATATTTACTCAGGTATTTTACACGTACACACGTTACTTGACAACTTTGTCAAACATGAACAAATCCACTACTAGAATTGCGATTCGAATCCCTGGTTTGAAGGTAAATTATTACAGAACCTAACCGACTAGATTTATCAAAACACAAACTCGTAGTGTGAACGCACATTATTACATTTGCTTTGTTAATGTAAAATCAACATTATTAGTCTATATCTAGACATTAATAATTGTTCTTAATAAGTATAAAAATATTTAACAAATCCTGTGTCACGTTTAATTATTTCATTTCTATCAATGATGATGTGCGTGATGTCACATATTCATTATTACAAAAAAAACGAACCCGTAAAAGCACAGTTTTCACTATAAATCCTTTATATATGAGACTCGATCTATATTTATTTAAATTTTTGTTTTTGAATCAGATCGGTGCAGTACATTTTGAGATAGCTAGCTGCCATTTTATTTCAAGATGGCGGACTAACATTTTAATATACCTAAGACAGATTCTTAGCTATTACTGTATCAAATTTGAACGCAATAGTTACAGTACATTTTGAGATATCTGTCCGCCATTTTGTTTCAAGACGGCGGACTGACATTTTAATATATCTGTATCATAAGTTAGATCCTTGGCTATTACTGTACCAAATTTGACCGCAATCGGTGGAGTACATTTTGAGATAGCTAGCCGCCATTTCGTTTCAAGATGGCGGAGAATCTGAAATTTTGCCAAAGTGCATTGTTAGGTGACAAAAGTCTATTTGCAAAATTTCAGCTCGATAGGATTCCGGGAAGTGGGTCATTTTTTACTTTTGTTTTTTTGCCGTACGAAGACAAGACGGTGAAGTTAATATAAAGGATTTAATTACAAAACTACGTATCAGTATGTTTGGCAGTCCAAACATTGACAGTGACATACTATGATTTTGTAACAAACTTATACTAAATATAGAGCAATGGCACGAATTAAGATTGCTTCAGTTAATATAATTAGAAATAAGTTAGATAGGTACTATAAATATACAGTGTAGAGAGTTTACTGTAATTAAATCATGTTTCCCTAGCTAACAGTGAAATAATGGACATTTCTGGTATTCAGGAATGAAATTTTGATATGGTTTAATTTGAATACAAGTGATTATGATTTGGCCGTGTTTGTCTTGAACGTTGGATTACAAAACTAATTTAGTGGTGACCGCAACCTCCATTTCAATTACTAATTACTTATTTGCCCTTTGACCCTGGCATCGGCTGCATTTCCTTCCGCTTGGCCCGACGTTTTGGCATTTAGTTACAGTTACCAGTTACCCACTGTCCCACTGTCTGTAACGCGATTATTAAACCATGAACTTAGGGAGTATTCACTCCAATTGGAATAGAATCTCTCAGGATCTAGTTTGATTTCATCAAAAATTCACTATACAAGGTGGTGAGCACGCCACTAAGACAATCGTTTACCAAAGTGATGAAAACATCTACATTGTGCGATATTACTCGTATATTCTTCAGCTTTGATCTTTATTTGTTAGCCAAAATTTCAATATGATAAGTTTTGAATTTACCTATTGCTTTAAGTACTTGACATATCTAGTTTTTTTTAATAATAACCGATTTTCTTAATTTTATATATTAAAATATTGCTATTTAAATAATAATGAGGACTGTGAAATATTACGTAATACACAACATGTTAGCGCTACGCCACTAATATGAAAATTCATCATCTGAAATAATAAATTGTAGGTGCGCCTTTCTTTATCATACTCTAGTTTAAAGTGAATGTTTTTCAAATTTTAGATTTTTGAGATATGATTGCTGATACATTTTTATACATTTTAATCCGATGTAACGTAGATACTATACGGTACTAGTACAAAAAGTAGAAGATAGTATAAAATCCCGATACCAATCCTGAATTAATCGTATTTGATATTTTGTTATTTTGGAATATTATTAATTAAACTATTATAATTTTGTAAAAAAAAATTCTAGTAAGTTCCGAAATAATTACTGACACACGGAACCGAAATCAATAAAATTAATAATTTATTCTAAACTAATATTGACCTCAGTCCTCAGTACCTACATAATCAATTATTTCAGTACTACCTTATTACCTATACACCAGTCGATTAACTATACCAATAATTTAATATTATTAATGTTTCGAACATGATAATATTAAAAAAGCTATTATTTACCTTATTCAAAGAAAAACGTATCGGAATAGTTATTTGTATCACAAGGCCAGAAACTGATCTTTTGCAAGAGCGAGTATTTTTGACACGCCGAGCCACAGGCGAGGCTTGCAAATTACGAGCACTAGCATAACAGTTTCTGGACGTGTAATACACAATATTTTATGTGCAGATTTCATTACAAAAATATAAAATAATTATACATAACCTAAAAAATTGTGCACTGTATACTTGCATTTGAGATTAAAATATATTTATTTCAGTTTCTATTAACGATTTACGTCTAAAATTTGTCAAAATCTTGTTAATTCTTGTATGTAAAATATTCAACGCATAAAATTGACATCTGCTTGACAACTGTAGTAATGTCAAGATGCCAACCTATAACTTCCGGTTGTTTGCCGGCCTAGGCTGGCAACAAAGAGTTTCTGGCGGATTTTGAGATATGGAAAACTAGCGATGCCGACCGGAGGCATAAAATAAATTTTATTTTGAAATATGTAATAGTTTCTGTTAGATACTCTTCTACAAAGTGTTTTTCAATCCTATGAAGAATGTTCTTAAATAAAACATGCAAAAAAAGTTCCACTTACTTTCCAGAAGGAAATAGCTCGTCTCATTGTACAAATTGTGCAGAATCGGCCTGACATTATCAATCGTCAATGTTTGTAGTTCATTGTGCCTCAAATCCAAGAACGTGATAGCTGGTACCCCATCCAAAAGTCCTCCATTTAGTTGCGTGAGTCGGTTTTCGTTTAACGATAGTCTCTTCAGTTGTGTTAGGCCCGCGAAGGCCCTTTCTGAGATCATCTCGATTTGGTTGGAATCCAGAAGAAGAGCCTAGAAAAAAGGGGTATAAATTAGACAAAGGTTATTTAAAGTTTGTTGGGTAAATTTATCACACATATGGGAAGCAGTAATGACACTTCTGTTCTGACATTTTGTAGTAAATGATATTTTAACGTATAAACTTTAACGGGAGAGCATCAGAATATTACATACATGCTATACTTATAATGTTATAATTTATAAATATCACATTTTTATACATAAATGAGGAAGTTAAAGGTTTTTATGTATTTAAATATATATTATCAATATTTAATTCAATGAAAAATATTAATTTTCTTTGAAATATTTACACTATACGTGATTATAGTTAAAAAATAGTTTAGTACTTTGTACTTAACTGTTTTCACAGCAACATATTTGTCATTTTCACGTCACGTGAGTCACTAATCATTTGAAATATTTACGAAACAAAGTAAAAGGAAATTTTCTGGATTTAAATTGCGATAACTTGCATTGATAAAATTCAAATTAAGTATTATCAATTCGAGTGGTATAAGAAACTTATTTTACAATTTTAATTCAAAATTCATTTTGTAACCCATACTTTAATCTGTACTTCTTAATGATTATTTCTTATTTGCTTATAATACTTCTTATTACTTATGCAATATAATATATACGATTAGAGATAAAAGTCAGATTTTGCACAATAAAAAATAAATTTGCCAGATATATGTTTAATACAATAGGTAGCTATTTTAAAGTTTGATTGATTGATATGGAATGAAACGAATAAAATATGAATCTGTCTTTTTCTGTCTTTTTCTCGTCAATTATCAAGTGCACAGGCAGCGCTTTGATTAGTCGAAAAATTTAGTGTTGCCGCGAGACTCGAGACTAGTCTATTCACGAGACTACGGGGCAAGTCTCGACTACAGATTGGAGAAAAACCTCTCAAATACACAACTAACTAAATACACTACAACTAGCACTATTACTTTTAGATGTAGCAGTCACCGCACAAGAAATCGTAAAGAAAAGTTGTAGATAGACTAACTAGTTGGAAGAAGGAGACATAAGCGATTAAATGTTCTTAATTTAATTTAAACATTGTGGCATAACCATACCGGCAGGCGGTACTACATTGTAATTACGAGAACGAGGCTCCTAATGTAATATTCTTCGTTACTAACCTAACATATTTGTCATGAAATAAAATTAGTTTTTCTGCAAATTAAAAAGATATAATCAACGGAAAAAATATTGGAACTAACCCATATGTTAATAGCCGATTAATAATCTCGACAATTAACGCGTGAGAGAATGTCTCAATTATTAATCACCCTCATTATCACACTAGATAGTTAAATAACTATTATTTTTAATTTTTTTCTGTTTATTCTATGATGATTTATTGTTAAAGCGAAATCAGCGTTAACATTTCATCGAGCATTTCATTGTATCGGTAGGTGTAACATTTGACGAAGTACGTATTTCGGAAGTTTTTCTAATTGAAAGCCATTGATGTATTGGTTCGCTGTTAATTACTTCACCGGCATTTCAAGTCAACAACTCTCTGTTCTTTTTAAATTGCTTCAAGTCGATTAGGTTTCTTACATTCGCAAGGTTTTCTCGCACAAAAAATCCTATTTTCCGATCCGTTGTAGATCAGGGTTTTTTTAGTTACTTTTCTTCATTATTTTTCCGAAGTTTACAATCCGTGCATACATTAGCGAAGCTTACGAAAATGTTGTAAATAAGTTATTATATCGAAACATTATTGAACAGAAAACTTTTGTGGGCAAGCTTGCTCAATTATTTATACAATTAATAAATGAGTAGTATTTAGGTGGGTACTGAATTGTTAATTATTGCAGATTGCCTTTTCAAAGTTTTATTCTGATCTATATTATAATGGATGAAATATTGCAATTAATGTTATTATACATAATAGAGCTCAAAATTTTATGAATATTTATGTTATTATTTGAAATACTATAAAAGCATTACAGTAGGTATTTTAAAAAGATTATAATTATAAGCTTCAAAATGATTTAATTTTGATCCTTAACCTTACTTGTAGATTTAATATATAATTTAAAAACAAATTAATATAATAATTATATGGGCGTTCTTCTTCAAAAAAGTGTACCTACGTATTAATAAAATGCAACTCCTCCCATAATTTATTTACACTACTTTTTCTTTTTAGTTTTATATTCAACAATTATTTGGTAAAGATAATATTGCTATTATTCTATGTTATGTTAAGTAAAATGTTTAAGGCTAAACATTTTACTCGGACATATTTTTTAGTGTAGAAAAGGGTCGCAAGATTTGTTTTTTCTACACGGGACCCTTCGCCCTAAAATCAGAACAAAATTTGCTTCGATTCTATGTTATGAATCATTAAAATGAACCGTGAGGATTCCTCTTAACTAAAAAACTGAGTTTAAGTTCAATAAGAACCATATTGAACCAACAGTTACTAACTGATGGATGTTTAAAAATAATTTAAAACAATCTCTGTTCGTTATATTTCTTAATTTTAAATATTAGTCAAAATAGTTACCTAGTTGGGAAGTGATTTTCAAAAGTTATTAGTTTATCGAGGATGACATCAAGTTGAAATTTTCACAGAAAGCAGATATTATTTTTGTAAAAAATGAAAATGTTGGTTGCAAATACCCCTCAATATTTGTTTTTTATCTAATTAATTATTAAAACACCAATTAAAGGACAATTGAATCGATTTAGGGTTGAAAAACAATTGAATTATTTAGTAAATAGGGTTAATTTTCATTGTGCAACGTACAAATTATGATAAGCAAAATACATAACCTGTCATTTTGTATATAAAAGGTGACAAGTTACAAATAAACTTCTCTAAAATAAAATGTCATGGTTCTGATGATTTGACTTTAATTTGTATGGAAAGATTTATTGTCTAAAATGCCGACTGATATAGGTAATACGGTGTGCGGTATTTTACATTACATTACATATTTATATATCGAAGCATCTGTCTCGAAAATGCTAGTCATTATTTTCAATATAACTTGCGGGCATAAATCACTCGTTGACATGGACAGGTGAAAAATATCACAATGAAATGGCGGATTTTCACGGTATCCAATGATTAGAGACATCAATTGGTGGATTGTCCTTCACAACGCCGCGGAAATCGGGAAATCTTGCAAAGAAAAAAACCTGATCTGGCCAGCACACGACCTTTCGCCTAATTCTGCTTATTCTTTTAGTTTTACTTACATTTTAATAGTTTCATGTTAATGAAACGATAATATAAACCAAGATGCAAGCAAAAGATGTCAACTGTACTGTCACTGTTATAATAATTCAAATTTAGTGTAAAATCTAATTTCATATGATCATGGACAACAAGATAAGTACTGGGATATCAAAAAAGTAGAATATTAATTGTACTTTATTTTATTGTTATTAAATACTAACTGGATTTATTGACAACATCTGTTATCGGTATATATTATGGCATACACATAGATTTATTAAAATTTAACAAAAAAAACTAGGTATCAGTCAACATGAAAACTAAAACAAAACCCGTTGTCACTTCTACACTGGTGTCACTTCTAACACTACTGTCACTTACTTCACACCTCATATGTGCAGTTCTCGTCCAGTGGAGACAGTGGCGGCTCATTACAACGTATTATATTTTTGAGAATTTAACTGGCTTCATTTTCTTAATTGAATGTAATGAAAAAGTTGATAGTTTTCAAGTTATTTCGGAAAAAAGAAAAAATCCAAGATAACGAATGGTTCCCGGGCCTCCACTCTAGCGGACTTGTAGTATGTTAAACAGGAAGGCTTAATAGACATTGTAGACGAAAGAAACAAAATTTGTATTTAATGTTTCTATTCGCACCAATTTTGATCTTCATTGACATATCAAATATTATGATACTATGATAACAAACGTTTGCCAGTTTACATTGTATAAAAATTCTTCAACTCTATACTGACCGCCTATTGGAGCGAGGTCTTGACCCATATATTTACAGCTGTTTTTCTATTTTACAACACATGGAGCGAAACTAACAAAATCAGTCATTATTTATAAAACATCAAGCAACAGATATATAAATTTCTATTAGAAGTAAGTTCAGTGTTTTGAAATATTTATAGTTCGGTGCTTATCTTTACGAGGAAATTTGGCGGCAGGGCATAAAATACAAACGTAAAATAAATGCATGCGAATTGTGAAATTCCAGTATTCAGAATACATAACTCAAGATAATCAAGTTATCTGAACGGAAAACTTTAAAAACAAACTTTCCGTGTCTGGAAACAAGAAACACGATATAAATTTCAGATAATTTGCATAATTATTTAAAACAAAAAACCCATTTTAGTAATAAGACTCGACGAACAAAAACACTTGAATAAAAATGCCAGTAAACAATGTTGCCAGAGCTTAAATATTTTATAACTCGTAACTTATTAGTCAATCAAATTAGGAACTTGTCAAGTACTTTCTAGTTTCTTTTGCTCATTAATTAGTAATTTTCTTTTTACGTGCACGGCGATAAAATACAACACAGCGGCCTTTTCAAAACGGAAGTATTACTTTTATTGCTGGACATAAAAAGCTGAAAATATAACAGCATAAAGTCTGATTGGTAGTAGATAAAAAAAATTATGAAACATAAGAATAGACAAATTTTATTACGGATCTCGTAAAGTAAATGAAGTAAAAATGGGTCAAAATTTAGGTGAAATTACCGGTGCTTTTCCAGCTAATAAAAATTCAAATTTGGCAAATAAAATCTACATATATAACATACATATGTTGGAGGATACATATGTAAATAACACCCGGAAAACGTAAATCGATACAACTTTACAAACCGTGAAACATAATATATATTTAGTTAACATTTACATCTATTTAAAATTAGCTACGTTCTGTGTGTTGTGTAAATAAATAGAAAGATAAAATTATACATATTTACATTATTTCTCTCTTTTCATGCTTTATTATCTTTAACGGAGTTGATGCAATAAGTGGTGCGATACGAAATAAAAATATAAGAATTATTCAAAATACTCGTATTACACCAAAAATGTCTAACTGTCCAATTATTTCAAATATACTAACACCAATCTGGGTTTTTGTAATTTTACCTGATCAATTCTTTTTTAATAATGAAACCAATTTTTGAACTAGTCATGTGAAAAATGTTTCTTATGGTTTAACAAATATATCTTTTAAAATAGTTAGTGAAGTTTTATTGTAATTAAGGAATAATACTAATAATAAAATATATGATAAACAAAACATTCAATTGCCTGATGAAAAATATTTAGCAATGTATTACGTACCTAAGTATATAATGTATAATAATTCACCTATCTTGTTTTGTACTTTTAAACAAATTCCAGATGCTGATTGGTTTTTATTTTGAAAATATAAGTAACAAGTAAACCAAAAATTTATATTTTGTTGTAAATAGTAAAAATTTTCAAGAAATAACAATAAACTTTAATAAAAAATGTAAGTAGGTATTGTTCCGGTTTGGTAAATGATAGTTAGTTATCATTTCAAGTAGGTAGGTACTTATCAATTATTTTATTTATCGATACCTATAATCATAATTAGAAAAGCTCTTTACTAATTAAGAAAGTAAGAGACAAACGGCTATTTTCAGGTAATATTATACCAAATAAATAGAAAGATAAAATTATGCATCCTCTATTGTCTCTTTCCATACTTCATCATTCCTCTTAGCGCAGATGTTTTTCAACCAGCTCGGTTTCTCAGTTTCGTTTTCATTTCAATCCTTGATAAAACTTTTATGCGAAAATCTTAACGGTTATTATTTAATTTAAACTGGTACTGGTACGGGTTTAATATAACGCAGAAGGCGTGGAAGTTTGCGGCTTTTGTTAAATCAAATCACAGGCGATTTATCTGAGACGAAACTTTAATAAGTATTATTTAAGACAAGAGAGAGGGTTATAAATAAAATTATCCAAGAAAAAATCTGCTGAGGGACTCTTATAACTTCATGGAAGATAACAGGATGCATTATTTTAGCTAGAAAAATGTTTTATCCACAAGCTTTGGATGATGCTAATATAAACTGTCCCATAATCAGTAATAGCCCAGTAAAATAAGAAAAAAACCTGTAAAAATTTAAATTGTTTTTAAAGATAGTTATTGATATCTTCTTAAAAAATAGCCAATATCTCGAACTCTACCCCTTGGGCTTTGCCCCCCACTGCCCCTTTTATGGGATTAAAATCACATTTTTTTATTAACCCGTTTTCTTTAAGGTTTACTGAAAAAATAAAAATACCAATTTATAGAGCGGAAAATTCTCTTTAAGATAGCTCATAAGCGATTTTCATGAAAATGCATTGTTTTCGAAAAAATCGTGGAAATATATTTTGACAATTTCCAATTGTTTTAAATATAATCGAAATTTTATTTCAACACACAAAAATAGCTGCCATTCATTGACGGATTACACTATCGACTTCCAGATTTCAGCATTCAATTTCTAGAGCATTTTTTTTATAAGAAACATTTATTTTAAAACAATATGGATCTCCAGTTAAAGCACTGTCAAAAGAAATTCTTCGAAAGATATTTTAAAAATTTTCTAAATTTTGTATTTAACCAACTGTATCTGCTAAACGGATAGAGATGAAAATCGCTTATGACCTATCTTAACGAGAAATTTCCGCTTTACAAATTGTTCTCTTGATTTTTTCATTTAACCTTAATGGAAACGGGTTAAACAAAACAAAAAAAGATTTTCGTCCCCTAAAAGAGGTACTGGAGGGCGAATCACAGGGGTAGAGCTCGAGATGTTGGCTATTCTTGAAGAAGATATCAATGCATATCTTTTAAAACAATAAAATCTTCGCTCTTAATTTTTGTGGAATTCAAACAAATTTTTGTCTTATTTTGGGCTATAAGTGCAAAAAGGACAGTAATATATTTAACATTTAAATACAAATCCGCAAAACCCAGTTATTTTTTGAAGCAATTCCGAAACGTTAATTAGTATTTCTCTTAAATATTTTGAAAAAATAATTAATTGATCCCAATATTTTTTATTTCAAATGAAATATTATATTAATATTATTATCTACAATTTTTTACATTTTATAAATTGTTCTGCCATAGTACTTTAGGAATTAAAGTATTATTTATAATTTAGAGTATGAAACTTCGGTATCTTGTTATCCATGATTTATATGATTGTTTAAAATTTGTTACTATGAAAAATTTAACTGATTATTATGTATAGTGACAGATAGAAGACAATACCCAATGACATAACATCATATTTAATTTTTTTTCTACAGTTGTCTAAATGACAAAAATATATTTGTAAGTACCTATATATTTGTATAATAATAAAATGAGTAGGGTATGGCGTGAGGTCTTGTGATGGCCACATCAAATTTTTTAATCCTGTAGAGTGGCTTCATATATTTATTTCTGGACACAAACTATTGGTGGGTTTCTGTTCAAATCTGTAGTTGCTACAGATCTATAAAACTGTAAATATTAAATAATATCGCAATGAATATAAGCATATGAACATTTTTATATTTGTCAACAAATATTGATGTGATTTTGTTCAATATTTAAAGATTTACAAATTTGTAAAACTTACAGATTTAAATAGAATCCCACCATTTAATTTATTATTATCTACGTTTATGAGTAAGTAATAGACTGTGAAACTTACCTCAAGACTCCAAAGCTCAGCAAAAGTAAGATCACCAAGCATGCTAATCCTGTTCGCCGTCAAATCCAATCGTTTTAGACCACTGAGTCCATTAAAAGTATCTCTAGTTAGTACACTGATGTAATTACTATCTAATTCAAGCTCCAAAAGAGATGCCAAATGTCGGAAAGCTCCATCATGAATTACACTTAAGTTATTTTGATCGATAAACAATTTCTGCAGAGATGGAAGATCAACAAATACATCTCTATTCAACTCGGAGATTCTGTTTTCATCCATTGTGATTTCCGTAAGATTGGGCATGTGCGCAAATGCGTGATGTTTAAGATTGACAATTTGATTGCGACTGACTGTTATTTCTTTCAGACTAGTTACATTTGCAAACGCATAAGGATGAATATCAGTAACACTTGCGTATTTAATTTCTAACGTTTGTAATTGCCGCAGATGTTTGAGACCTTTCGTAGGAATATAAGTAAACTGCCCTCCTGGTCTAACAGTTATCGTGAGCTCTCGAATGTAGGGCTGCGAGCTGAATATACTCCAGATGGAATGATCCTTAGTCATGCCGGTAAAAATCCAGCATTTAGCATCTGACGCATTTCCGGGAGCCGTTGTATCGCAGAAGCAATGCATGGGCGCCGCGTTGTCTTCAATATTACAGAGATTTGTGTCTAAAGTAAATTTATCTTTTTCTCTTTTGCGATCTTTGTCCTTGCGGGTCCTTGCAGCTGCGTCGGTGAAGGATATCGAGGTGAGAAGAAGGATCACGATGGCAGATCGGGTGAAGTCGGTATGCATTGTTGCAGGCCTGAAACAAATAATTAGTTTGAGATATTGTTTTGTGTCTCGTTTTTATTTACTTTGCTAAGATCACTATTTGTTACTCTAGCGAGCTTTGCATAAATTTCAAAGCTTAAAGCTCTGCAGATTATTGATTCTCGTTTATCCAATAACTTTATAATAAGAAAGAGGGTGTCTCCTTTCATTGCAGAGATGGATCTTCCATTTTCATACAACACACTCTCGTTCTTTATAAACCAGAATACCATACAACAAAATACGAAAATAAAACGAATAGCTCTTATTTAGAAGAGATTCTGCATTATATTATAAAGAGATTGAAAATTAAAATGAAAACTTACGATACAGAAAAGCATATTGCTTTTCCGTATTCCATTATTAAAATAAAAAAAATTGATTATAAATGCTAGTAACTTTTCGGCCGGCTCAAAGCACGATGCAAGTAATACACAGCATTAGGATGCTTCCGGAAGGGGGCCTTACAAGATTTGTAAATAAAATGTATGCTTTTTATTATAAACAATTTGCAAATACTATAAGCAATTTTGCAACTTGCAATTAAATAAATTAGGATTCAACTGATTTCTCGGATATGAGTCCGAGTATGTCATGATTCATGACATTCCGAATTACAATGGTTGGCGAACTATTGAAATATTTCAATAAGATTACCGAACCTAGTGGTGAAATATGTGATTGATTTGCACGTTGTTGTATGGACACTAAGTGATTAAAAGTGATTTTGTTTAATATTTGCAAATATTTCGAAAAGTATTTAGTTTTAAAATTTTATTCATTTTAATTCATTGGTTATGTAAATATAAATTAACCTTCTATTTATTGGATACTTTATATGATAAAAGATAGTCCTTGTAGGTATTTTGTACACAACTAAACTGTAAAGATAAAAAAATTAATACATTAAATATTAACTAAAATGAATATAAATGTTAGTGGAATTAATATTGACTATTATTTAATATTACAGTCAGCAAGATTTAAACTATGTAGATAACCTAAAAACCACTTGTTGAATAATATACTTAAAATGCAAAATAAAAACAAACTTACTATACCAAAACTGCAACAATAGAAAACATCACACAATATTCCATCAAAATTAGTAGCATACACTTAATGAAAACTTCATACAGAAGAAAAAACAACAAAATAATACACACTGAAAAACTGCAATGTTATACTTATGAAAGTGCACCGTTGTTCAGGGTTCAAAATTTCATATAGGTGAACAGCGCCGTCTTTTTTAACGTGGCAGAATCTCGTGCGGTTTGGTTCATTGTTGCTGAGTGACGTCACGCAGACTTGCAATTCGCCGTTCAATTAAGAAACTTAGATTGATAAAAGAAACATCAAAACAGTCGAAATCGCCAGTTTTATAGTGAAATCGTGGTGTTTTGCAGTGAAAATAGTGGTATTATATTTTAAAGTGAAGAAGTGCTATTTAAATGTAAAATTGTGGTTCCTGCTGTGCTCTTGGTTTTACTTCAAGTTATTCATCAAGGCTTCAAGGAAAATTAAAGGTTGGAAAAATGTGTTTTATTTGTTACAATATTCACGGTATTACATGCAAAATGGTTAAACACATACACAAAACTTACATTAATAATAATTTTTAAATAGAAATAATTGTCTATATTGTTGGATAAATTGTTGCTGATGTAACAACAAATTTAAACATTTTTAAAAGTATTTTTTTAGAGTTTGTAGTGTAAAATGGTTAAATATATTTACAAAACTTACAATAACAATAAATATTTTACTGGAAATAATTGTTTATATGAATAGATAAATGTAACAACAAATTTAAACGTTTTTAAAATTATTGAGTTTAAAATATATTAAAATAGTTGTATAGTTCAAAATTATAATATTATTTAAATTAGCTAGGTATCGTGAAAGTCATCAGTGGCACTCAAAAATCATACCCACTAATTTAATATAAAATTCTATTTGACTGAGAATCAGAACATAATCAAAATATATAATAATTTTCTGAACATGCAATATAAATATATTGTTTTATAAACTAATAAAATTAAATAACATGTAGATCTTTTTTCCAAAATAATATTTTAGTCTGTAGTTATATAAAAATTTATTTTTAGTGCTTTAATAAAATATAAAACCAAATTGTGTATGTTATTTTTTTAAAAAGATTAATAATGATTACAAACACGGCTTAAGGCTAACAACTGTGTTTTTAATTATATTAGATACAGCAAACTGGTGCAAATTTATATAGCAGCAATGTATGAAAATATGTGAGAATGTTGTTAAATTACTAGCAGAGTAGAATTTAATTTAATCATTGAAAGTGAATGCTATGTTCCGCAGTTATTTGCAGTATTCCGTACTTTTGTTGAACCATATGCTGTCAACCACAAACATTCACATCTCACTTTACGAGATATCAAAATACCCAGTATCGATTCTTCTTAGACCATCTCCCCTTACAGTTACGATTATTATGACATACGCCGCGTAATATAAAGAAAACACCCCTTAATGGGCTCTAAACTACCGAAGAATGCAATTTAAAATGAATTGATTTATGTAGATTGAAACATTGGTTTGTGTTGTATATTTTTGGGGCGTGGAGCAGACAAGGTATATCCTCTTTAAGGAAGGAAACTACTTTAAATTCGACACAAAAAAATACTTGAACACTACACTAAATTAAAACTCAGCAACGATAACGACTTAGGGCGTTGTGAAACTGTCAGAGTTGCAAACATTTGCTTTGTCTCTTCGCTTTTTGATAAACTTTGTGTTGTACTTGCTGTAGTAATTACTATTACTAATTAACTACTACATTGTAAATTATTACATTACACTATAAGATGCAATTTTACTTAACTATGACCTATGAACTATGAAGAAGTATTGTAATAATGAATAACCTTTACAACGTAGTACTACCTATATTTACGTTTCCACTATACGATATGTACTGGTAACTTTTCCTAAGAGATCTCCGTCTGGTGACAGATATTGGAAGCTGTCAAATATAGTAGTGTTTGCAAGCTGCAAGTACATCATTCATAAATTGGTGGTTGACCAATATGCACTAACTTTGAAATGTTAAATTTTTAAATTATAAATATTTTCAGTTAAATATACGAGCCCTAACCACTTAATGTTCGGACACTATTGTTTTATGAATAAAACTGTGTCTACTAACATAAAACCTTTAAAATATTTTATTCTTATTAACTTTTTGAAACTATATGTATTCAAACATCATTTTTTTTTATATACGTATTTAAATTATTTTAATTAACAATATTTTTTAAATATTTTTACAATAATGGCAAAAATCACTGACAACTTATTGTTCGGACAGAATTTACAAAATCCTATGATATATCCGATAAAATATAATTATTGTGTCCAGTTATTATAAAAATCATTAATAAGGTGTAACATCGCCTTTTGCCTTAATTACAGCTTGAATTCTTGCGGGCATAGTCTCAACAAGAGACCTACACAACTCAGGCGCAAATGAGTTCCATATTTCAGTGATCTTTTCTTTTAATTCAGAAATGGTTCTTTGAGGGTGATTCCTTAAATACTGCTTAATTTTATGCCAAAGTGTTTCAATGACATTCAAGTCTGGACTGCTAGAAGGCCAAGATAACACTCTTAAATTTTGTTGTTCAAACCAACGTTTAGTGGTTTTTGCAGTATGACAAGATGCTCCATCTTGTTGAAATATGAAGTCTCCATCAGGGTATAATTTTTCTATGCTAGGTAAAAGACTCTGTTGTAGGATCTGCTGGTATTTTGCAGCGTTTATAGTACCGTTAACAAATTCAAAATTACCAAGGCTATTTGAAGACATACATCCCCATACCATCACACTTTTTGGAAATTTTATGGTTCGCTTTAAGCAATCTTTGTGAAATGCCTCTGCTTTTGTGCGTATCACTCTGCTACGACAATCTCCAACACACACATCGAATTTTGATTCGTCGCTGAAAATTACCTTTGACCAATCGTTCATAGTCCAAGATGATTTTGATTTCGCCCATAAAAGTCTATTTTTCTTTTGTTTCATGGTTAATAAAGGTTTTTCTTTAGCCTATTTGAGTTAAATGCATAAGTAAAATTGCGTTAAAACAAATTAACCTTAACATTTTACTTACGTACCTTGTAAAAACTAAATCCAGTTTTATGGATCCATTTTCTGCAACATTCGCGTGATAAATCTAGTCCTGTTTCAGCATTCAATTTTGCCGTTATTTCCCGTAATGTGTTTCTTCGTCCTTTTCGGCAAATTTTTGTTAGTACTCTTTGAACTCTGGGAGTCACTTTACAAGGTTTTCCTCTTGATTTACCACGTATCGTAGTGTTTCCGGTATCCCCATACAGTTTAATTATGTCATATATCGTTGATTTTGGAATATCGAGTTCACAAGCTATTTGACGTATGCTTTTGTTTTGATGGAATAATTTTATAATTAAATCGCGAATTTTTTTATTTGTTGCTTCTCCACGACCCATTCTGCTGCGGTATAAACAATATTTGCACCAATATTACGTAAAATTGACGCAATTGACAGCTCAAAACAAAACTTTTGTTTTCCAAAGCAACTTTGATCAAATATTCCGTTATATTTAATCTATTAAACAACTGTCCGAACAATAAGTTGTCACGATTTTTTGCCATTATTATAACAAATATTTTTAAACATTGTTGATAAAAATAATTTCAATGTACAATGTTAAAATAAAATGATGTTCGAATACATTTATTTTGAAAAAATTAATGCGAATAAAATTATTTAAAGCTTTATGTAAATAGAGAAATTATTATTCAGAAAACAATAGTGTCCGAACATTAAGTGGTTAGGGCTCGTAGTTGTTTACGTTGTCTACATAATGCCTGATAATTTTCATGATGTAGAATACGTAATTGTCTACGTGTAAACAATGATGTAAACTACATGACGTAGATTTTATATACAGGTTGGTGGAGGTGAAATGCGAACATAGGGAAATATATGACAATGGAGTTATCATGCTAGGAATCTTGATATACGTGGAATAAGTACTAGCAATGTCAAAGTACCTGTCATATGATTGAAATTTTTATTTTCAATAAAATATTTTCTTTGCATAATAATGTATGTGTACGAGCAGAACGAGAAAGTTTACATGCACTTTTAGATTTGATTATTATTTCTGTTATTGATTACTCTTTTTGTCACACAAATTCCCATTACTTCGTTTTGTGACACTACTACAAAATATATCAAGATACCTGGCATGAAAATTCGATTGTCATGTATGTTCCCTATGTTCGCATTTCACCTCCACCAACCTGTATAAATCAATGTTTAGACAATCACAACGTCCATGCTCTTCAGTGGGATTTGAACCCACAACCTCGCTGCCCGTTCGGACCACAGTGTCTAGTCACGTTAGTCCGCGCGGCCATCGTGGCCGGCTGAAAATATACATATTAAAGCTCCTATGTAGAAGTTATGAAAATAATAACTTCAGCAACACAAATTTTAATTTGGCAATCAAATAAATATTAAATGTGTTATTATAATGTTATTTACTTATTATCATCATAATTAAGAGACATATTACTTAACTTAATTTTGAAATGAATTATATTTTTAATATGACAGGTGCCATAAAAGACGTAAGTTAGTTATCAAATTATGTTTATAAATTCAGTATTCTATACAAAGCTGGAGACTATTTACGCTGACCACATTAGATTTAAATTCATTTAGCAAAAATGGGCATAAACTTGCATTTACATTGTGTGCCTTAAGCCTTACTGCGTTAAATCTATATTTTTAAATCCTTTATATTAACTTCATCGTCTTGTCGTCGTACGTACGTACGGCAAAAAAACAAATGTCAAAAATGACCCACTTCCCGGGATCCTATCGAGCTGAAATTTTGCAAATAGACTTTTGTCACCTAACAATGCACTTTGGGAAAATTTCAGATTATCCGCCATCTTGAAACGAAATGGCGGCTAGTTATCTCAAAATGTACTGCACCGATTGCGGTCAAATTTGGTACAGTAATAGCCAAGGATCTAACTTATGCTATATAGATATATTAAAATGTGAGTCCGCCATCTTGAAACAAAATGGCGGACAGATATCTCAAAATGTACTGTAACTATTGCGTTCAAATTTGGTACAGTAATAGCTAAGAATCTGTCTTGAAACATAGGTATATTAAAATGTTAGTCCGCCATCTTGAAACAAAATGGCAGCTAGCTATCTCAAAATGTACTGCACCGATCTGGTTCAAATTTAGTACAGTAACAGCTAAATATATAATAATTTAATATATAGGCATATAACAATGTCAGTCCACCATCAAAAACTGGGCTGTAAAAATTAGTACCGGAAAACTGTTAACGCGGTGAAAACGAAACAAAAATCTGTGCACAAAAAATTTAAATAAATATCGATCGAGTCTCATATATAAAGGATTTATAGTCAAAAACTTTGTTTTTACGGGTTCGTTTTTTGTATCTTAATTGTCCACTATCGTCCACGGATACAATCCAAATTTATCTTCGGGTTTTAATTCAGTATTTTATGACACCTGTAACAAAACAAATTCTTTTAGACCGCATTTTTATTAAAAATCGAATACTAATCATACAATCAAGTTCAAAGCTGGTACCATAGAATTGCGTAATGAAATGATACAATTTTGTATTGCTCTTTTGTATGGAAGTCATATGCTGGTCGTTTTTTAAATAAATATGGCTAATTTTTAGTTAAGATTTTTGCAAGAGATTAAAATAATATTCTGCAGTATAAACATAGTAAGCAAATAGTATTCAGAGCGCAAACTTAACATAACTAAAACCGAGACTAAAACGTAAAGGTAAATGTAAAAGCTACAGTGAAGAGTAGATGTCGGTATGCGCTCTATTATAGACTATTTGCTAATTAACACATAAATTATACGTACATATTCTGTTCAATTACTGAAATTATTTCCACAAATATTAATTCACTAAACGAACCGTATATAATTAACTAATTACTGTAATTTAGGCGAACCCAACAGGGTTTTGTCTTCAGATTTTATAGCAGCCAACAATGTAATTATTTTATAATTATTTTAAGTAAGATTTTCAACGGAGACAGACGAGCTAATTTTCAAATTGCAGGGGTTTTCCCTGATGACAGACCTGCATTAGACTTGAAAGAACATGTTGTGAAAGCTGTTGCAATTATATCTTTTCACGACATGCGGAGAAAACACAATTTTCTTCTCGTGAAATAGTGAGGAAAGTAGGTTTTCCCTCGCTAGAGAGGAAAGTAAGCAGTGTTACCACCAGTGTTATTTTACGATGAAATATTTTAAAAATTGTAAGTAAATTTATTATTTTATTGGTAATTCTGATTTTATAGTGATATACTATAAACTATTATTTTACAATTATTATGTTTTATACTTTCTTTTTCTACTATTTCACGATTTTACAACTTAAATTTAATTTGGCATATTGGCTGCATTTCGTTGTTTTCAAACGTCATTCTGACAGATGGCAGTTATAACCTAACTTCTAGTTATGTGTTTCTTCTACATTTACAATGTTTTTAAATATGTCGTGAAAAAAATGTTGTGTCTAACACGAGAGGAAAGCTCTTTTTCCACTCTTGCTCGATTGCCTCACTCGCTTCGCTCGTGACACAAACTTCGAGCTCGAGTGGAAAAAAGAAGCACTTTCCTCTCTAGTTGGACAAATAACTATTGTCTCTATGCTGTAAAAAGCATTTAGTTCTAAGCTGTTATTTGCTCGTGGCGTTCATGTACTCGTATATTCCTTCGATGTCGTGTTTATCACATATCTGTAGGCCTGGCACACTTTGCATGTCGGTAATTTCATATATCGATTCGCTCCGATTCTGCTTCTTTTATTGGCTATAATCATGTTTAATTTCCTATAAAATCCGCAGTTGTTCACCCGTTTCCTCGTGAATTGTTTCAGATTATCGGGTAGGGATACATAAAAAATATAGCATTAGCAGAGATGATGCTGCATTATTCTAATTGTAAATTGTAATTTTCATTTGTAATGCGAGTGTAAAAAGCAGGTATTATGGCTGGGGCTTAGCGTGGGTTTATACAGTGTATACATATTACATTTGCCTTATGAGCGGTAATCTTATTACGGCAAAAATGAGGTTGTCCCTTTATACCTGTTGGGAAATGTGTTTCATAGCTCATATTCCGTACGCTATACCTACCTACCCTAATTATTATGCTTATATTAACATAATAATCTCACATGACGTTCTCTTTTCCACTATCATCTATATTTACCTGCAAGATGGCGACTGAATGCTTTCTATTATCAAGCAGGTAGACTTACTATTGCTTTAAAAAATAGTTATTGCTGGTTACAATAGCCAAAATGAATATTCATTCTCTTTGCATTGTTTATGTAATTATCCAATGGGGTACTTAACACCTATGCTGATTTTTTGTGTTAAACCTTTTTATGAATCTAAGTTTGACGTATTTTTACTTCTCGCCTCATATTCTATAAGAGAGGTATTGTAATGGGTCAAAATTTTCGAGTATGAGTTTTTGGTGGTTAAGAACGTTTCAGGGTCTCTAGAATACGAATTTACTATTTTCATGATAATGCCTGTGTTTGTGTGTGCGTATGCGGACGTATGTGGCGGTTTTTCGTCCACGATAACTGAAAAAGTATCAAACCTTTAATAATCAAATTTCATATTTAACACCGGATCTTAACACCGGATAAGATTTTGGAAGAAATCCGCAAACCGGAAGTAGTACTGTTTGTAATAGTTTTCCATAAATAAATTGGTATATTATTTATGACAATTTTAGCAATTAAAAATAATAGAAAATATAGTTATCTATGGGTAATGGGTGCAGTTAAATTTAAATACAATTTGCTGAATCTGGTAGTACCTACCTATTTAACAATAAAATAAGGTACAATTAATATTCTACTTTTTTGAAATTTCAGTATCTTGTTGTTCATGATTACCTATATGAAATTTGTTTATACACAAAATTTGAATTATTATGACAGTGACAGTACAGTTGACATGTTTTGCTTGCATCTTGGTTTACATTATCTATTAAAATGAAAGTAAAACTATTTATTGACTGACGTCACGAAAAAGATACCGGGAAAATGTTTTAACAAAATTATGAATGAAAAAGTTTGGATATTTTTTAGCGTAATATTCACGGTAAGAGTCAGATTCTATTTTTGCAAAAAAATCGGTAACTTTTTTTTTTGGGATGACCCCATTCCTGCCTCCGGAAGTTAAGGATATTCTTGTTAATTTCCGTTCTCCATGTCTTACTCCTCGACATCAACTTTACAAAGTCTAAAAGCCTTGGAATAAAGCCCCTGGCTAAATAACACACTTTTAAACTTAACTGTGCTATCACACACGTTATCTTGTATTCTTACTTTCACCTTGTACTTACAACAACATACAAGAGCTCTAATTATCTAAACTTTAGCACGATTTTCATGATTATTACCTTGAATATTTAATTTTGAAGTTAACTTTATTACCCCATGAAACATGATCTTAAAAGGAGATAAATTATAAGAAGAAATATACTATACCTACTAATTTTTCCGTTTGTTTCAGGTTGTTTACACTACTGATATTTCTGTAAAATGTAAGTAAATTTTGCTAATGAACGCTTTGTATCTTGCTACTGAACTATGTGGCTACCATGCTGTATGTTTATTAAGTGGTGTATAATTAAATAGGTATGCACGGCATCGAACAAAGGTCAATTCAGCGAACTGATCCGACGATCCGAGCTTTAGAGGTATAAATTCCTAAAATGGCGGCTTTAATTTCGATAAATGCATGACGCCAGTCGATAAGCTTAATAAGTAGCCCATTTACGTTCGCTGTTTATTACCAAAAATTATTCCCTTGATTTAGTGACCGGGGAAGGATATTTAGGAAATTCCTTCTATAGTTGATTCCACGTAAGTTTGTGATGGCGCAATAATAGACGAATGATTTTGTACGACAAACGAAAATGTATAGGTTTCTAAAAAACAAATAATGGACCCACAATTCCTATTTCTGCAAGTATGGAGGTAAATATTTTTAAATAAAATTGAGGTTATGTCACAAATTATACCTGTGTAAACGATATAAAGTTGCGCAATCACAAACTTACATGGAATCAACTATATTTACCCTTTACGCTAGCACAAATACCAAAACCAACATCAAGACTGCGTTCAAAGTGTCTGAAATAAATCATGTAATTTTGAAAAACTATTGCACTTAGAGAGATACGGTTTTCAAATTTGTGTTAAGTATTAAAATATTTATGTCACTATGTAACGTTTTTTTAAATGTTTATTTATTGAATAAAAATATATTTATATTTTTCATTCGTGCAAATTTTCAAAATCATATTTATATACAACTATATTATGCTCTTTGTCAAGAGAACCTTTGTTTTTGTAATACTCGAGTAATTTAAAAAATAAACAATAAAAAAATGTTACATATAGTGACATAGATATTTTAATATTAAATACAAATTTGAAAACTGTAGCTCTCTAAGTGCAATAGTTTCCAAGATTTGTATGCCTGAAATTTCAGACACTTTACATTACATATGTGTACCAATTTTCAGCTCAAAATTCCGACGGGTACAAGATTTATCCAACATTGTCGATTTTAGAAAAAATCGTAAGAAATCTTCAAAAATGGAGAAACAGTGATAAATCTTGTACCCGTCGGAATTTTGAGCTGAAAATTGGTACACATATGTAATTCGGCGCGAGGAATTAAGTCGATATATTGAAAAATTTTTGAGAAATTGAGGATGGTTGGCTTTTGGATGGTCAAAAATTTTCAAAATTCTGAACATTTGGCTTATAGGTTAATTTAAGTGTTAGAAATATAATGCTGCAGACTAGAGTTTAATTTCTCGCTTAGTTTTTGAGATATCGGCCTTTAAAGTGGGAAAAAGGGAAAAACGGAACATCAATTTTTTTCCAACTTGTTAACTTATTTAAGTAATAGATATAATATATATATATAACTATTATTAAACTGCAATTAAAAGTGTAGGGTATCTTGAGTAGGGAGGTTTTGTGCTGGCCACATCAGTTTTTTTTTCGTTGTCATTGATATATATTTTTATTTTTCTAAATCAATTATTTTTTTTATCTTTTGGGGGGGGGGGGAGGGGGGCTGCAGCCCGGCAAATGTATATAATAAAAATATTCATTTGTTAAGTAGTCACCTAAAAGTATTAGTAGTGAATAGTCGACACACAACCTTACTAGTACAAAATAATAAAGTCTACTCATTTTGATTGGCTGTGAAATTCAATATTCTGCATTTTTATTGGTCCTTTTTTGACAGATGACCGATCATGTGAATAATCTTGTATATTAAAATTTAAAGTTAATTTTCTATTGGTAATTGTTATGATTTTATAATAACTTCTCGTTTTTGTGCATAAATTTTATTAAAATAGAAGATTTTTTTCTGCTACTAAAGTATCAAATGCAAAAAGCCCTAGAATTTTATTCTGGGTTATTTTCTCGCGTTATGAGAAGTCACGTCTTCAGAATCAATTACTTGCGAGTCTTCCATTTAAATCCCAAAGTTGACGGGTCGGTTAAAAACCCACATGGGTGCCATAACACTCACTCATAATTCCTGCTATTTGTCTCCTTATCATTCCAAGGGTTTGTCCGTTGTGATGTCGTTGGGGTAGTAACAGTTACGCGAACCGCAGCCCCAAGGAAAAGGAGTGATAAAGACTTGATAAAGATACGGAAGAGGTTAAATAACAAATCATGTGGAAATTGCAAGAGAGGCTTCGCCAAAAGTCTTCAATAAATCCATAGAAAATCAATATTAACAATACTCATACCCAAGATTTTATTTTTATAATTATCTTAAGCCGGGTTTATGCAGTATCATCATAGTCACTATCATAGTCAAAGTCCGTCTTAAGAATTAAAACTTGTTTGTTTAATTGGTACATCTGTTTATGCAGCGCTGTCATAATCAAAGTCATAGTCGTTATCATAACGAATTGGTTTAATTTTATGACTATGACTATGACGATTTTCAATCTGCGCATGCCTCGAGACTGTCAGAAGACAACTGATATACGAAATAAAACATAACTGCTTGTGCATTGTGATTGTGTAACAATAATTTATTGTTAGAATGAGTGAAAAGAGTTTGAACTATTTTTTTCTTCTTTTTAAGAACAATTTGAACAATTCAGTATAAAGTGAAGCAAAATAAATTAAGGTTAAAACAGTCGAATTTAAATCGTGCATAAAAGGTTACATTTTTACGGCTATACTTATGACTATGCTTATGATTATGATTATGACTATGTCTTATGACAAGCCTGCATAAACCCGGCTTTAAATACTACTTAAGATTGCTAAATTTTTAATGGTAAACCATGTTTATACAGTTACTAAAATATCGAATAGGATTGTAGTAAAAAATATATTTACGTAAACACTTACGCCTTTATGTGGACACCGTAGATTTAAATTATTTGTAAGGAAAACATAATACGGTGAAAGCAGACAATATCTACAATAAATTATTTAATCGGCTAGTGCGATTAGACCAACATCCAATGGTATTGTCAACCAAGCCACCAAGCGTGCTAGCGGTACCACCTATACTCTATATTCCACAAAAGGTTTCATTAAAGGGACACTACTCCACGTGGTTTTATGCATTCTGCATTAAATTAAATCTATGTATTACAATCGGATCAACCATTTTATCATTTAGACTCAATCTTGTTGAATAGATATTGTTACTAATAAAATTAAAGTAAAGAATAATAATGAACATTAAGCAAGATTTAAGTTATTAATTATGTTTAAATATAACATTTCTGGAGCGGAAAAATAGTTTTATTTATTTTTACTTTGTATAACACCCCAGATTTGATCAGGAATCATCCAGATAAGTTCCCAAAATTTGTATGATTTTAAATTTATATAGAAACAAATAGTACATTATTTGTAAATTATTACAATTCAGAAGCTTATAGTTTTTTTCTTACTACTCTATGTTTATGTTTTATTTTGCTTTATCATTAATCATGAACGTAAAACAACCAAGACAAACTAGTAAAACTTGACCAAATAAATCCAATACATCCTTTAAAATTACCACTACTGCGAGCCCTCGTATTATGAAGTTGTTTTTCATTTACCTAAATGAAAGGATTATGAGATATGAGTTAATTAGTTTAATTTTAATAAATAACGTAAAAACATTCAAAACTTGATTGGACTGAATCATAAAAAATGCATACATTTTAATAGGAAACCTGGTTTAACGAGTGTTAAATCAGATACTGTACCTATAAGTTAACATAAAGAGCTTATGGAATATCTATACTACTTTACAAGCGTTGTGATCCTTTAATGGTCATTTGCACCACTTCCATTTAAATTTTAAGTTTTCCTTAAATGAACAATATCGAATCAAAATCAAATTGTCCAACGTAGAAATAACATTGCTGTCATGAGTTCGATTCGATATTTTTCATTTAAGGAACTCTTAAAATTTAAGTGGAAGCGGTACAAATGGCCATTAATCGGCTTACGCAGCAAAAATTGTCAGTGGACATCGAATCATCTGCCCTTTTACATACATATGATATAATGTTAAAGTTATTCGCATCTATAGCAGTAAAGTTCAGGATATCGGATCATTAGTATATCACTCGTCTTTTTGTTCCGTCCCTCTGGAGTATTGTGCATTAACTCCCTCTGTTAAGCACATAAATGTGATAAAGTTTCGCTTTAAACTTAAATAAGTAAATATGTACCGTCATTACCGACGGGCACAAAGCCAGAGAACTTTTTATCTAGGACTGACTTTGTGGGCTTTGTGTAAGGTTTAACTCTTAGAATGTTAGTATGCGATATTTCCTACTTTGTAAATGGAATAGTAACTAGCAACGTCAATATCTAGAACAGAAATGTACATATTTCACGTCAAATTACAAGCTAGGAGGTATGAATAAGTTATAATATACAAGGGAAATCAAATGACATGTTGGGATACTAATTTCAACTGTATTTTATAACTTTTCAGTGTCTAAATGTATTGTAATGTTGCAACCTTTAGTCATAAACTAGAGCCTATGTTAATCTCACAGTAAAATGATGTTATTATAGTTAATTAGCTGCTAATTAATATTAAACTAATTACTGATGCCTAATACTCTTTGTTGTATAAGATCAGTGGCTGCGCTTCATACAAAACAAACATGTAGAATTAATGTGCGGTTATAAGGATTACCTATCTGCAACGTTGTTCATAATTATGTGCATGGAGTAGAGAAAACCGGGTGTGTTCCTAGGAAGATATTAAAATCACCCTTTAATAGGTAACGGTTTCTAATAAATTGATGCTACACTTGTGTCCTTTGATGAATAACAGTTAATAGGAGTTCAGTACCAGTTTTGTAATGCAATAATATTTTTATCTAGATAAAGATAAGTCACTTTTTATTTATCTAGATAAGATAATAGATAATTATTAAAGAAATTATCTAGATAATAGATAAATGATAAATAATTATTATCTAGATAAAAATATTAGATAATTCATTGATGATACAAGAAAATATCAATATTCTAAAGTATATGCGAGCCGGCAGCGTTGCAAGCTTGGTGTGCATTGTATAATATGCTTGCACAGTTTATTATATTTGAATTCGATTAAAATTACAAATAAAAAATTGGTTATAATTTTACTAAAATAATCATCTTAATGATATTTAAAAGTCTGATGTGACCAGCACACAACCTCCCGTCATATCTAGAATTATAAACATAAATGTATACATACAATCCGGTGTCCATTTAAACTTATACAAATAAAAATCGAAAATATTCAAACACAGAAATTAGTATCACCTGAATCAAAAGATGCATTCACAGAAAAACTCTTTTTGTGTTGAAGCCATCCTCCGTTCAGTTGCTACATTTAATACCTTATTACTTATGACTTATATGGCGTTAGTATGCCAACGTGTCACCCGTCTCTCCTGTCAATATTTTTACACAAAAACAAAAATCAGCCGATCTCAACGTTTTATTAGATAAATTTATTTTTTAAATTTTACTGCAGTTCTTTAATGCTACCAGATAAAGAAAAAATTTTTATAACGTAAGTTGCAAATAACGTTTTCCCTAATTCTTAAGCTAGATTCAGACCGACCCACTTATAAGTATAAGTGCTAAATTAACCAATCAGGGCTTCCAAAAAATTCCAATTTCAATTATAAGTGAGAACGTTGAGCGCTGATTGGTTAAATTAGCCACTTATACTTATAAGTGGGTAGCTCTGAATCTAGCTTTATTACAAATAAATACTATATTTATCCAAATTATAATAGAAATTTTAGACAATTAATCATTTCAAACTTCAAAAAATATCACTTCCGGTGAAGATATTTGTACCAAATTCTAATGAGCTCTTCCAATTCGCATACAAATGTTAAATACCAAATATCAAATATTGGGTAATTCGTATTTGAGTTATCCAACTTCCAGAAATGGAAAGGACATAATTATAATACTTCTTCTATAAAAATAATTTTACTAGTAGATACAGTAGTTTAGCAAATAATTTATAAGTAAACTCCATATCTTTAAAAATTGCAAGCAGACTGGTATTTTTCTTCATTTTACGAGACGGAACGACAAAACTGGTCAATTTAACGAAACAGAACGATATAATTTCTTAAACCGGAAGAGCACTTTTCCACAGATTATTCGTAAGATTATTCGTAAACATAAATTAGGTACCTACGTAATATTTTATTTACAACCTGCTAAGACAGAACTTGTAAATGCTAAAGAAAATTCTTAATTATGAAACCAATGTGTATTTTTTTGGCATGTTGAAATAAACTAGTGCACTTTTTCTCACATAGATATATCAGTCGCCCCCTCAACCCCTTATCCCCTCTTCCTCTTCCGGTATCTCGCTTTCGCTTGAAGCTCACGAATTAATTTTTCAACGCAGAGCTTTTCATCTCATTACCGACAGCTCTGTAAAAATCCTTTCATTTCATTTTATCATCCGCATTCGTCCTGTGGGTTGTGGATTATCCTCGCTACCTACGTGGAAGCGAAAACACCGCGAGATCAAACCGAGTAATGTGCGCAGATAAGAGAGACGAATCGGGAAATTAGGGATCGAAGTTTACAGTCGGTGAGAAGTTGCTGTCATAAACATTATACTGTTGAAGAAGAGAGAGATGATAATGAGTGTTTAAATGACTGTTTATTGTCAGTAGTACCAACTGAAAATTTCGTACCCTCTTCTTTGCATCATTTTAAAAATATCTTCGTACTTTAAATTTAATAAAGTTGATTAACTTACTGGGTGGAAAGCTGAGTGAGCTATTTGACCCACTTGAGTTCTGTCAACTCAGATACTAATTCAGTTCAGCTACACACAAATGTAGTGTACTCTCCACTAACCATGAATATGCCTTGATGTCAATTGGTAACCGCACACATGAAAAAAATTTAGGGGAGACCGAGGTTGGTTGTTACGGGGGTAAGTTGTTACAGGGCACATTACAGATACCTAATGCAAAAGACTTAAAGATTTAAAGATACAAAAGATCATGGTAACGTCGTCTGCTGTTGCCTTCTGTACTCTAGTGTCAATTACGTAGTCACTGAGTACATCTGCATACGTGGTGACCAAAAACAGCATGTTTGTAACTCCTGGTCTCATGTCGTAGACAATTTAGCTAATTTATTGGATTTATGATAAGTTCCTTGTTTAGGAAATCACATTATTTGTTTAAAAATAATTGCGTAATTCTAATTTATTTCATTTCAAATGCTTCTTTTTGGTATTGGGGCAGAAAGTTACATACAAACAGGACAAGTTTTTCGCGTAAAAATCTGCCCCGTTCGAAAGTTTTAATTTATTGGTTTGAAATTTTTATTATTTTCAGGAAAAGAACTTACTTAACACTGATAAAGCAACTTTTTCTCCTAAATTAATTATAGACTTTATCCAAAAGCTACGCCAAAATTATAGAAGATCACACGTAAGACAAGAAAATCATCAAAAATGTTCATTTTTAATCAGAAAGAAATGAACATATTAGAGACTAACTAATTAAAGTGATTCCATTAATTTAAATTAGAAATAAGTGATTAAAATGTTCAATACGTTTTCTATAATTTTTTGCCTCGTACCCTACGGCGAGAGTTTGTTACTGCGGTTGTGACACCTGCCATGTTTTGAAAAACAACAATTTTCATCTACTTACCATTACATTAGCTTCCAAATAAATATCATATTGTATAGCCAACAAGCTGCTTTTTAAATCATGCCAATTTCATTTTAATCGTTTTACCCAGTAATAAATGTCACAACCAACCCCGGTCTGCCCTATCTATACCGATGACTCACTGTATATGAGGCTTATAGTTAATAGCGTGATAGATAAGTGTGTATTGTGAAAATATAATATAATAATTATATACGAGTAATATAATATATTATATTTTGATAATTAATTAAATAATTAACCGTAAATTATGGGTTTTATACTTACAATTTTTATAGTAGGTATAGGTAGCACTGTAAAATTATTGTTTTCTTTTACATTTTGCTACATAGGTAATCCATTAAATTTTCAACGATTTTGACTAAATTATTAATTCATTATTACAATACAGAATTGATTACTTAATACTATTCCGTAATTGTGACATACTCGTATAGCAACTATAATATAATAGTAATAGAATTAAGAAGGACAGCGACAATATCATGTACATAAAGTTTGATTAAAAGTTTTTATAATTAATCGCAAATGTCAGAGGTAAAACTTTATCTACTATATTAAATACCTTACTCGATAGATAATGTTTTCAGAAAATTGTTGTCTTTTTCACGGCAAACTATTGCCATTTTACTTCACAAAGCAGCAAGTAATTTTCCTCAACTTTTTAGATAAAATATTGTGGAGATGACCTAACTAATGAACTAATTTATTTTTCATTTTTGTTAGAAATATTCTTTAAAATGATTGATCCTTTAATGACATAATTATTATCAAATCATGTTTGCATATTGTTTTTAACAACTTGTACACACATTTCAACAAAATTGTTTAGTATATTTTAGATTTGTGTCTGGTTTTAGTATTTTAATACAATAACGAATAATCAAATATTAATTCTTATACTATTTATTTTATCTTATGCTAAGAAGACATCTTTAAATATTATTCAATGTCAATGTATCGTTAATAATTTAATACAAATTCACTCTATAAAATCCTACTCGTTATTTTACGATAGGAACTTACTACCGGCAAAATTTTAATATTGTTATGTTAGATACGTAGCAAAAAGAAAAATATGATGTCAATGATACTTTTTGTGAATCTAGGAGTTTACAAAATTTTAGAGTTTAAAATAATTACCCTCATATACCATTTACAATAAATTATCCTCAGTATAAGTGTAAAACAGTGTTATAAAAGGAAAATTTTAAAAATTATACCAGTTTCAGCGTTTCGATTTCATGAAGTTTGCGCTAGGTTTGTGTAAATATACTAAAAAATGTGAGCTACAATTTCACGTATTCAAACAATTCATTTGTAACAATAACAGTTGTTCATATTCACCGGCTGTTTCAGTTCTATCATAGCAAAAAATTATTTCATTTAATAAAATTTTAATTTAATTGTTTAAATATTGTAGTTAGTGATATTTGTAATTGAGAAGAATTCCATGAATATTATACCTACTCGATAATATAATTAAAAATTGAACTATTGGAATGCAAGTAAATATAAATAAAATAATTAAAATTTTAATTAATTGATTTAAAACGCCGTAACGTAATATTAGTAGGTAATTAAAATAATACATAAACACAGTTTCAATAAAAGTCACGCCCATTTTCCTAAAAAAAATCTTGCTATAATACCTACAAACCACCCTGTATACGAGTATACAATACACGTATAATTATTATTATTAAGGTTACTATTTTTGATGGTCTCAAACCTTAAACCTAATTATAATTTATACTTATGTTCTGTGGCAGATGGTTACATCTTATAAAATTTACAGCAAAAATCTGATTTGGTCAGTACATAACTTCCAGCCTCGACACTGTAATATGTAAAAATTTCTATTTAGTTCGTTTAATTTGGCTTTTAATGATTTTTCAGAAAAAAAAATTGTTTCTGCCTTTAAATTATTGCTACAAAAAAGCCTGAACCAGCGTTTGATTTGGAGGGCCACAGCAGACACAATACAACATTGAAAATCGTAAGAAAATGTCCGCTTGGCCAGGCAGGATCGACAACAAATTAAAAGCATAGCGGACACCGGTGTCCGCCATAGCGCTTAACCTGTTTAATATCACTTGCAATTCTAGATTAAAATCTTCAATATAAAGCCGACTGTTTTAATGCTTAAGAACTATGTTTAATGTATAAATACTAAGAGCAACGCATAAGAATAAAACTTTACAAACCTCAAACATAAGGCGTAATGCACAAGCATAATGATTGACATGTGTCATATTCATTATTTGTTTTGAGTTGTCAATTTCTGCCTGATTCTAAATATGGAAATGAATACCTTACTTACGAAATTAACAGTTCTTTCATTCCTTAATGTCGCAAAAATGCCGGTAATGATTAAATTACAAAATTCGACAACAAATGTCATCTCTGTCGAATTAGTCCTTAAACAAAATAGGTGGAAATGGCCATCTAAAGCCTCATTTCCACCGACTGTTTTAGTTTTTAATGTATAATGATTAGTGCGTAAGGCGTAATGCATAGTGATTATTTATTAGATGGCCATTTCCACCTATTTTGTTTAAGGACTAATTCGACAGAGATGACATTTGTTGTCGAAGTTTTGTAATTTAATCATTGCCGGCATTTTTGCGATATTAAGAAATGGAAGAACTATTAATATCGTAAGTAAGGTATTCAAATCCATATTTAGAAACAGACAGAAATTAAAAACTCGAAACAAATAATAAATATGACACATGTCAATAATTATGCTTGTGCATTACGCCTTATGTTTGAAGTTTGCAAAGTTTTGTTCTTATGCGTTGCTCTTAGTACTTATGCATTAAACATAGTTCTTAAGCATTAAAACAGTCGGTGGAAATGAGGCTTAATAAAGAATCATTATGCATTACGCCTTACACACAAATCATTATGCATTAAGCACTAAAACAGTCGGTGGAAATGAGGCTTTAGAATTAATTTTTATTTATGCACAACTTTAATTCAATATTGGAGTCATAATGATATTTGTAACGTATCTTGGGAAGTATCGTTCATCACTTGGGAATTTCAGTTGGAAAAATATGCATGAAATCAATCACTAAATGTCACAATATTCTTCACGTGTTAATTCCTCAAGTGCGAGGTGAAGATGAAGAATTCCTCCGCGATCCATCATGGCTGGCAGACGTTGCCATTTCAATTATGAGATACTCAGGTAGAAATAGAGGCCAGTGAATTCACTTTTTACCAAAAAGAACTTTTTGCAATGTCAGAAATTTCTTTCCACTTTGTGTTATCATTTCATTTATCTGCGAAAAAAGTTTAAAATTCTTATTAGCGTAAAAATGATAAAGAAATGCGAGAGCGGGAGACTGCAAATAAATTAGAGCAAGTCGCATCGATAAAACCATTCGTCAACGCGTATATCTCGCTTTATGCCCTAGAAGTACTAAACTTTATATCTTGACTTATGTGTACATTAAAATATCACATCAAGCAAATGGAACATGAACTACTCCCATCAACAATATCAAAGAAGAAACTTTACACAGTTGGTACGTAGAGCGGTAGGTATATTATTTTAAGTGAAACTCTTTTTAAAATTACTCTATTTAAAATGTCCCTATATTTACTTTTAATTTTGTAGCAGGTTTGTTTTTTTACAGTTTTTTTAAAGGGCATTATTCTTGCGAATTATATGAAATACAATTATATCAAATAACAAAAGTCCTAATGCTACGAGTAGATAATTAAAATTGGTTAACATAGATGGAATATGGAATGTAACCATCATACTAGCTTATTTACTATGGAGTTTAATAATTGGTTGAACTCCTCTTATAATAAACAATCCACTTCTGATTAAAATATTATCTATATTACATTTATTAGATAGTTAGTAGTATACCGGAACAGAACTTTAATAATAAATTGTCAATTTTAAGTGTTTATCCTTTACCTATGCTATGAATTTGCTTGGAAGATTAATTTATATTATTATATTACACTAATTAAGAAAAAACCGTAGCGTTTTAGATGGTGCAAGTTTTGTTACGCAATAATACAATAAATCTTGCGGCCAGAAAATTTATGCAATTTTTTTTAGCTTTATTATACAGTGCAATTACTTTCAGAAAAATATTTGGTTACTTACTATTTGACCGGATTTAACATATCCCTAGTTGAGCATATTAAATCAGTCTGTGATTAAAAAACAAAACTGAGAAAACATGTGTTAGGTATGATTTATAAATGAAATTGTTCAATTCGATAAAATAATTACATACTAATTTGTATATTTTTAGGTCCTTGTTTATCAAGAACAGTTGGCAACAAAATGCTGCGTTTAAACTTGCAACTTGCGGCAAGAAAATTAACAAAATCTATTTTTGATGCAAGTCCTTCATGCAAGATTTCTTGCTGCAATTTCTGATTTGCACCAAGCAATTTTAATTGCAGTTTCTTGCGCAAAAAAACTAATATCAAAATTGCACCATCTAAAGTTTTTGAGTTTGCAGCTACGTGAGTAAATTTTTGTTCATCACGATCACGCACGCTCACGAAACTAGAACGAAATCACGCCAAAATTTTAAAATTACTTACGATACAATACAAGTCACTCACGTTCACGCCCATTCACGATTCAAAATTTTAAAATTACTTACGTACAAATCCACGACCCACTTCCAGCTCTGTTTCCAGTAATAAACTTTTGTAAAAATTCAAATGTTTATGAATATTATGATCCAGTATGTGCCTAATTAGTATAGGAATTTAAATATAATCTTTATTAATTTATAAATTGAAATTAAATTATACCATTATGCACGTATCCAAATATGATAGTCTGTTTATAGCTGCAATAAATTCCCTTCAACAACGAATTCATAAACAAGCAAATAATAAATTTATTATCGGAATGAGTAGTAAATCCATGACATACATATATTTCATATTGACGCGTATATAAATTATGCACAATTTACAGTCAATAAAGAACCTAACATTGAAGAGAACAAAGTATGGAAATATGTTCATGTGATTTTTGGTGGCAGCGGTGTATGGTAGAAAATACGAAGTAGGTATACAGAGGGAATGGAGATATTCTCGTGGGTGAAATAGGTGAAGCAAAAAATGAGAAAAGTGTGTATTAAACGAAGCATCGTAGGAAATTCATTCTTCGCTTGAACAAGCTTCATTGACGGCTGACGGTTAGTTGACAGACCTACAGACACGCGAACTTTCTCCAAATTTAAAATTACTTTCAAACAAGCGCCATTTAGAAGCTCCCAACGACTCTGACGACTCCAATATGTGAGTGTAAGAGTTTGTGAGTTTTTCCAGCGAAATGAAAATTGTATGTTATGTAATTGAGTTTTCGCGTTACTCGGTCATTTCAGCCATGTCGATATTCCCGTGTTGGTGTTGCGTTGGCTTCTCTTGAGTGACAAATTTCTTGTTTGCTTTGATGTAACTTTCTCTCCTTTGTACCCGACTTGTGCGGATTCCTGGACGCCGAATTCCGCGCGTGCCAAAGTACAGGCGTATTAAAAACGTTCTATCTGCTGGACACACGAAACCCCGACGCTCTACTTCCATTTCAAACGTACGTCATCTTTGCTCTTTACCAATTCTTAAATCTTCTTCTTCTTTGTGTTCATTTCGCGTGTGTCAGCTTCAACGCAGCGCACTGTCGGCATATTTGGCGTTATGAAACATTAATAAATCGCAAATAATCTAATTAGTGGATAAAGCAGGATAACAAGGGTTGGCAGTTCTTAATTCCTAATGCTGTGTCAGCAAAAACCGCCGTGCGGTTTATAGAATCAACCCTTAATCAATGAACGTTACTCCTACATCAACTTTCTACAATTCTATAATGTAGTTAGTATGTAAAATTCTATCACTTCTGTAAAATCTAAAGTTTCGGTTATAAATTCCAAACTTATAAAATTTATGTTAGAATAAATTTAAATTTTAATCAAGCAAGTGACATTAACTTGGGAACTATTCCACATAATTGAATTCAGAGAAAGATCAACGTTAAAAATTGAGCAAAACTATGAATACATTTCGATAAATCCATCATACAACGAGCGGGTCGGTGCTGTTAATAAATGTGTTTAATTTATATTTGTTTGTTTTATTTTTGAAACAAATTATGCTCTAATTAATTTAATTAGCGTTTTGATATATTTATTTTATTACAGCAATTATTACATGTTTCCGGCTTAATAAAAAATTCATAAAATAAATAATCCTTATTTATGTACGTCAAAACTAACTGTTAACATTTGCACAATAAAAATATATTCCTTTCCCGTGTTCATTAATAATTCTTCTTGTTTTTAGTTTATCCCTTTCTATACAACATGTACTTTTCGGGTAGGGTTATAAATAATAAGTTATTTAAACTTGCGTTATAAAGTCGTGTTTAGACGCACATATTTCCAAACTTTATCAATAACAAAACTCTCGTTCGCCACTTCAAAGACGGTGAAATTGCATCAAAAGGATCAAGACATCTCGTCTATCTTCTTGTTCATTTGTCACCGCTTGGAACTACTTTATTTTATTTCCAGAAATGAAAATTTTATTGAAATGTTTATTTTATTTTAAACGGAAAGACAACTTGACGTAAATGTCATGTTTAATAGCATGTCTAAATATAAAACATGGATTAAAATGTTAAATAATTCAAAATAGCACTCGGCGGATGCAACATCATCATTTTTACTCGCTGAATTAAAGAGATATTTTAATTTTATCTGGTTTTTAGTGACAATACACATGAAAATATATTTTTTTACTGACAAACTGGTAAAATTCAATTTTTATAAACCATGTGTTTATCTCTTCTGTACACACAATGTTCAGTAGAATTTTTAACAGCGATATCTACCTATGATCCCGAACTAATATATAATAAAATAATTATTGACAAAATATCTTATATTTATTTCGTTATAAAATGTTTAATTATCAGAGAATACAGACTAAAATGCTATCCATTTCATTTTACAAAATTAACCATAATTTCATTTTGTTCTAGTTTACTTCTTACCACATAAAGTGATAAAAAGTCAGTTTTTGTTAATGTGATGTTGCAAATGCCAAAATAATATCTTTATTATATTTGACGTTCAAAACCTTGACAATTTAAAGAAAGTCCTGGCTGTCTGCCACAATAAGATCGGGTTATTGTTACTATTAGTCTAGTGTTAGTGAATATTGAATAAACCACGTTTAATGGTCGCACTATTTGCTTTTTCTAATTCCGCGACCATGGTTTTTATGTTTATGAGCGTAATTTTGTGGATTGCAGATATGTTAAAGTTAATTAACTAAAAACTGTGAATATTTGGTATTTTTAGACAATTGAAATTATTTTATGTAAATATACGTATGCATAAACATTATCCGGCAATAATAGTACCTAAGTGTTGTTCAGTTACATGCAAAATTCAAACATTATTCTTTAAAATTTCAAACAATTAATATGTATATCAGTATTTACATACGTGGAAAATACGACTAAAGGTAATTTATTGAAAAACATTCAAATAAAAATGTCGAATATATAATATCTGTTTGCTACTTTGCTAATAAATTTTGCAGTTAAGGTGATCCTTTTATTTTCAACAATATTTTTATTATTATTATTATTATATTTAATAAAACAAACACTGTGGAGTAGCGCGCGAAATCCATGATTTTGGCTGTTTTCTGGCGCGGGAGAGGATCATCTTCATATTCTATTAGAGAAGTATTGTAGTGGAATAAGCCCGATTCAGCTCTCTAGATTTAGATGAAAATTTATTTTTAGTATGATTATGTAGGTATATTAGTAAATAACAGAAATAGGCGGAATTTTATAACTTAAAATTTTTGATTTTGTATTCGAGGTTCACTTCTAAAAACGTTACTAGAACGTTATGGGTTGACTTATCTAATCTAATAAAACAATAATAAATGAAAACCATTACATCGAAATCAAAACTCATATGACATTTCCTGTTTCCCTTGATGTAATTGTCTCATTTATTTCCAAGGAAATTTAGTAACGTAACAGACTAAAAAGAATAAATAATTGAGTGTACATTTTAGAACAATGGTCCAAATAAGATTGTGCCCACACATACGAAGTTCAATTGTGTGCCGGTTAAGGCTTATTTAGATGCTCCAAGTGTAACTACACGACTGTCTTTAGCCGTATGTTCCCCGTTCAGCACAATTAACTCACCACTCACAATGGCTACATTTGCTGATGACACGTAAGTTTCTGATTGTCGATCTGCTATCTAGAATCTACAATCTAGAGACGCGAGGCGTCTGTTCTGATCGCTCACGTAGTGTGATTAGTTTCGTAAAGGCCTAAACTAACGCCCTTACAACAAACGGTGCCATTGTTCCTTCATAATCAAAGATCTGCTTACAACGTACGGAGAATACCGCAAATCTGTGATTGTGTGATTTACATATCTGGAACATGTCAGGTTCATGACTATTCATTCGTCGAAACATACCTACATGAGACCGAAAAACTTATTTTGGTGGAGCCGTCATGATAAACAAACCAATTTATTTATAATTAAGGAAAAATTTTTCTTGACTGATGTGAATATGAGGATTTGAAGAAAATTACTGGGATGCAGTCAAATATTTTTATTGTCTCACTCAACTAGTTTCGAAACCCCATGTGTCTTCTTCAGGAGCTAAATTTACAAAACGAAATTTTACCTTAAACTGTTCTAATTTCGTTTTGTAAATTTAGCTCCTGAAGAAGACACATGGGGTGTCGAAACTAGTTGAGTGAGACAATAAAAATATTTGACTGCATCCCAGTAATTTTCTTCTAGTCCTCAATTTATTTATTTTAGTACCACTGTATCATAGCTGTGTTCGATGAAACAAAGTAGGGACTGCAATGCAAAACAGTGTAGTGCAGTAAGCAGTGATAATAGAAAATGCGATAATTTAAATTTGAAATTTCTTTTCCATTTTTAAAATTTATGGAAAACGTTTAATTCAATTTGTAGACATAGTATAATTTGAACAATTTAGTACGCAACAGACATAAAACAAATTAAGGAGGAACTGGTCGTACAGTCGGAGACAAAATTGTATGATTTTTACTTCCCCAACCTATGTAATAAAGGGAAGCATTGTAATCATGATTTTTTGACAGTTCGAGATTTTGATAAATTTTCACATTTTAGACCCTACTGAACCCAAAAAACACAATCTTAAAAAAAGTCGGTCTGTCTGGATGTTGAACAACTTAAAAGTTAAAAACGCTTTGGAATTTTTGACTGAAATTTTATATTTAAAATCTTGTGCCAAAAACTGACTTCAAGTTCGTTAATGAGCTTTATTCAACCAGTGGTACAAACATTATAAACATATCTTTTTTATTTTTATCAAAATACTATCGTGCGTGGTATCAAATTATAGCTCTCAGGAAAAGAATTCTAGTAGAAAAATCCTTAGTTCAATTATTTTGATTGATTTGAGGTCCTGAATTTATTCATTTTACCTAATAGTAAGTTTAAATAAGAGTATCTTAGTTCACATTTTTTTTTATCGATCACATCACCAAAATGGTCCTAAATTTTATCGAACGCTTCAATGCTAAATTTAATTCATGTGTCATCAAACAAAGCTAATATTTCCAGTTGATATATACACCGATAAATGGTAAGTATTTTAATTTAATTGCACCAAAATAATTAAAATTTAATAGAAATTTAATGTTTTGTTCAAAATTATGTCCTCTATTGCATTGACAATAAACGTTGAACCTATCAATGACAGCAGTGTTTGTGGTTATCCGATTCCAGGATAAAAACTATTGAAAATAGCTATTAAATTTTGAATATTTTATAACAATAAAGTGGATACTAATCAGCATTTATATTATATTATATTATATACAGAATGTAACCCAAGCTGTGTAACAAAATTTAAGGATGTATAGTATTGGACAAATTAGCAAATGAGATATTCTGTAAGTACCAACCTACAAATTTCATTTTCTCCTGTTTGTAAAATTATTATTTCATTAATGCAATTACGCTAAAAAATACTGCATAACTATTATTTCACTTTTTTGTATTTAAATGTGACAGCCAGTGGTACCCAAAATACACCCTTAAATTTTGTTACACAGGTTGAGTTATACTTACCCTGTATAACATTTGCAAGCACTTCCAGAAGATATGTTTTATTGTTTTGAAGAGATACTTTACTTTGAAATTTTTAATATTTTATTTTTCATTTATTGGATGCATTTATCAACACTTTATTCGCCTTGAAGTTTGACCGTTTAACCCGAGAACACTTTAAAGGTGTTGTTCATTGAAAATATAAAGGAATTTACTTAATTAACTTTGAGTTATATGTATAAAGCTGAAGCTGGAGATATTTTAAAAAGAAAAACGCTGTTCCTTTTGTGAACCTAGATATTGAAGATCTCTTTGTTACCTGTACAGTAGTAATATGACAGTGTGTGCGAATGCCGCTCTATGGTATTTAAAATAAAATTGTCTTCTATTCAGTGGAGCCATTACTTGCAGGCCGTTAAATTATAGCCCCGACACTAAAACACTACTTTATATCAGATTTTACGAACGTACCCCGTTATTGTTCGTATAATTTCCAAATAAATTTTTTGCAGATTTTTTACTGCTCGCGTAAGCACTCCATTTTGATTATAAGTTATAGTATATGAGTCCTGAGGGTCTTTCACTCTGTGGAGAGTATACAGACGACTCACGACTCACCTCCCACAATTGGGAATGCATTATTTATGACCTAAAGAAATTATCCAGTGCGCGACATTGTTTTATATGGAGACTTCGATCCCGAACTCTGGCGTACTCGGTCAGTGGCTTGGCGTGGTGACGCCCTATTTTATTACACTCACTACTTGCAGCACGCCAGGGCCGTACTCACCAGGAAACCCACGTACACAAACAAATTTAAGTCCCCGATGTGCATTTCATCCAATTTGAATGTGACAGCTTCATAGATCACAATCATCAGTATACTAGGTATACACTTAAAATAATAATTTAGAACCTCGAAACAAGCAAAACATTCTGGAAAAACGTTTTCAAAAGTTTAGTAATAATAATAATACTAAAACAAATCTAAATGAGATATTTCTGAACAAGAGGCAAAGAAAAATTAATTTTAAAATGTCCAAAATGAACATTTGCATAAATATGTTATTAAAAATAAAATACTTCTCCAATTTTCAAAAAAATGTAAAAAAAATAAAACATTGCTTGATTTTTATGGTATTTAACTTAATAATTATCAAATTTTTCTTTAAATATAAAAGGGCCTGTTTAGTGCTACTTGTGGTAAATTTATAAAAAGTTCAAAGTGATTATGTTTATGTAAATACGTCTTTTTGGATTAAAACTATACGGGATGTTTTAGGTCGACTGTAACAAACTTTAAAGGGCTAAACTTCTTGAGTGCAATAAGAATCAGAATTCACGATTCTGGCTATTATATTGCTCAAAATAAAAATCTGAAATTTTACATTAGTAATAACAAAGCATTGTTGAATTAAAAAATTCAAACTATATATTGTTCCGACAACAATTAGAGATTAAACACTAGAATTTCGTGAGGATCTCATGAATAAACTATAAAAGTTATCATTGAGTTTAAAGACAAAATAAGTAGAACATAGATGTAAAAAGGGCGGAAAAACAATAAAACTATAATTTTATCAACAGAATTGCCATAAATTATAATTATTCCTTAATCTACATACAAAAATTCAACATCATATGTATAACAGTATTAGATTGAGATCCTCACAAAAATTACTCGTTTTTCAATGCGTATTATTGCCATGCAATAGACTCTTAACAGCAGCATATTAATGAGGTTATATTAAGCAAAAAAATCCTATTTTCTATTCCTTCTGGTTAACAAAATAATTAGTTTGACAGCTGTCATTTGGTGAAATTTACAATTCGAGATTAAAAATTAATTTTTTATAACTTTAGTTATTAAACGAGCAATATTTAGATTATAATAAGCATTTATATTAATTATTATTATTATTTAATCTCGAATTGTAAATGTCGCTAAATGACAGCTGTCAAACTAATTAATTTTTCTATAAAACGATTTGCTTATCAAAAGTATATCTTGATTACAAAAATTTTAAAAAGTTCGTGCTATAAAACAATCTCTTGTATTTTGTTAACAAAAAGGAAATGGACCTATGTTCAATAATTATTTTTTGCTTAAAATGACCTCAGGAATAAGCTGTTAAAGTTTATTACACTCGACCTAGAACACCCTGTATAGATCATTGCAAACCGGACTATCTCAAAAATTGGAAGCGCAGTAGAATAAATCAATTTTAGATGCAAAATTTATTATCAGACGATGTAATATGAAAAACAAGCAATGTTAAGTAAGAAATGTTCATATCCCCAACAAAATAGACTTCCCTCCGCCTATGACCGTGGTCGTATTCATGTAATTGTGATTTATGTGGACGATTTAACATCTTGAATTACGATATTTGCTTGTTTATGGGGCTTTCATTGTGTAAAAGCGAAGCTAGTGTTCGTTATTTTTGTTGTTTGTTTATTATTTAAGTTCGATTCTCTAAGTTTGGAACCATGCCCGAGTTACCAACATTTGCAGTTTGTGTCTCACCTGCGGCTTAAGTTTCCAACCACACCGCAGAACTAATATTAACAAAAATAAAAATCGTATTAAAACTTTGATAACTAGTGCGGAGACCTCATAGTAGTCATACATTGTTTTATTTAACACAAAACTTCTCTTATTTTTTTCTAACACACTAAAGGTTCATTCCCACTGCTTAACATAGTCATAGTTTTTGTTAGTTGTCATAGTCTTACACAGTTTGGTATACCGAATTACGTGTAAACATTCCCAGTGCTTGTTTTAGTCTTAGTTTTTAGACTTTGTCATAAACACAATCACTAATGTATGCAAACTTTTGTTATAATCATAGTAATTATTTTATGAGATAGCTATATATTTATATACCTGTCACTTTTTAATGCTGTTGTCAAACAGATAATGTTCTTCTTCTTATGTCAAAAAATTATATTAATAATGCTACAGAAAAATTAAAGTAAGGTAAATATATATAAATAAAAATGTTTGTTATATATATATATATATATATATATATATATATATATATATATATATATAGTCGTATATCCATTTACCATAAGGTGTAGGGTGTTCTAGTTTCTTCATTACTTAAAAATAGGTTTAAGCCGAGTTTAAGCTATAATTTATAAATAAAATATATTTACAGGTATATTGAATTAACTGTCATGAAATTGTCATAAACATAATTTATATTGTGATGGGAATGGTCAGCGCATGTTTATGATTAAGACAAAAACTTATGTCAAAAACTGTGACTATGATAAGCAGTGGGAATGAAGCTTAACACAGATAAAACGAAGTTGATCAAATATTGATTAATTTGAACAAGAATAATACAAAAGTCTGATTTTAAACTGCAACTCGCTTTTCTCTCGAATTTAATATCAAGTACCTACATACTTTAACATTTATTTGAATTCTTCAGAGAATTTTACTTAGACTTACTAGTTTCGCAAAGAAATTCGCAATAATAATGTTTTTCCGTTAGTTTGACATTACGAGAGTTAATAAAATGTTTACGAGCAAAAATGTATGTTTTAATATGAATCTATTTCGGGAAAGTAAGTACAACAGAAAAAGGCGGTTAAGAAATACTATTATTAGTTAGATAGATTTGAAATTGAAAATGTAAAATGATATTCACAATAATTTGTAGATCTTAGTAATTTACATAGTAATACATCTTATCTATGGCTAATGTATAACATGAACATTAATTGTGTGATGTTTGCTACATAATGGCATATATTAATCCCACGGTTAAGGAATGCCAGGAAATATCTATAATAGTCAGTATTTCCTCCTGCCCACCAATCAGGAAATTATTTTAAAGGCCTGAATCAATTTCTCTGTGTAAATTATTTTTATAAAACATTGCAATGTTTAATGATATGTAACTATGGTGATAGAGAATTGACATTTGGAAATGTCAAAATTTTCGAGTAGTAGTGGTATTTATTCTATTAAAATCTTGTAAGAAATCAATTAGTGGTAGATAAAGTGAAGTATACAACTCGCTATAATTGCTATATTATTCCCTCCGATGATTAAAACCCTTAACTATAGTGATAGAGAATTGACATTTGAAAATGTAAAAAAATGAGTACCTAGTGGTATTTATTTTATTATAATCTTGTAAGAAATAAATTAGTCGTAATCGTTGCTCTCTTTGCTCGCTCGTGTTCTAAACTTCATCTTCGGGAGTAATAACATCCATTATAGCGTCATTGTGTAATAATACTATTATGTTAACAATTAAATAATTATTGAAATATTTTTAATTTTATGAATATAGTCTCATTCATTATTTTTCTTAACAAATTAAAAGGAAACTAAAACAGAAAACTTATGAAACCATGTTTTCTTTTAATAATTATAGAAGGTTGAAGAGGAAGGACAAAAAGAGTTCAGTATATTAGTGCAAACATACTAATAAAACTTTATTATTTACCTGCTAAACATACATTTTTATTTTTTAAAATTTTAAATAAAGAAATAATAAATCTGCACCTCGAAACTAACGCAGTCGAAGGGCCCAATGTGTTCTTTTGGGGCCAAAATTTTTCTAAGCAGCTCTAATTATTTCACAGAAAATCTGAAATCCGGGTCTGTATCGTGTAGTATTAGTAACATTACAATTTAATTCAGCGTACAATGTTGATATGGTCGTTTAATATCACATTCCTTTTAATAATAATTTAACATAATTGAATTTGAGCGGCTGCAGCATTATTATATTTCAAATGCTATGAGCTATGCGTTTCTCGGTGTACATTGAGTGCACACTGGTGTACATGGTGCACTCCATGCGTCATGCATGCTTCGTACATCGGCCGTGGAAATCACATATTAAATTTGCACAAGGATACAGATTTGAGTAGAGATTCACAGGCTACACTGCCTGCACAAATTCCGAAGAACGTTATGAAATTATTAATATGTTATGCGGCCAAGAAACCTAAATACGATGCCGGAAAAATTTCGCGCTTGGCGCTGCCACCATTATTTGCACGTATAAAAATATCGCCGTATTTTTCTGCATATGTATTTCTAAAGTTTTGCTAGCAAAATGTTTATTCTAGTACACAGGTGATATCAGTCGGTCAATAAACGTGCTATGACATTTTACTAGTATATCGTATATGGTTTGATTTTGATTACAAATTGAAACGTCAGTATAAAGCTTATTGAAAGTTATTTATTTAAAGATGTGCGCTACATTTTTTACCTCCGTCTGTATATAGAAATAAATACAGTTTTGAATATGCATCAGGCGAGGCAACGGGAATAGCATGTGTATAAAATTATTGTGTATACTAAAGTACAATTTATTATTATTTAGAAATAAATTATTTATTAAGTTGCAGAAATTTTAAATTGGATGTTTTTGGAAAGTAAAATAAAAATAATAATAACTAACTAATCAAGCCGCTTGAATTTATTATTAAAAGTGACTAAAAAACGAAGTATCATATAATAACATGTATACGGCATGAGTTATGGCCGTTTTGACTAGAGTGATCATTTATTATTTTGATGAAATCAGTACAAAATTTATGTTTTATTGACATATCATAATGTAAAGTAAAATAATTAAAAAAGATTAGCAATCCCCTAGTTACCTCTGGCGAAAATGTATGCATCTAGTTGTGCACCTCCTATTTTTGGTTTCAATCTACAAACCGGAAGTAGTACTATTTTCAAATTTTTCGATAAATATTTAATTTAAGACAAATTTTTTTATTTTAAATGAAAGATTATGTGATTATTCCCTACAATCGGTATTTTATAAATATTTTTGTATCTGGTATTATTTAAGAATAATTAAAGTATATATTTATAATTTAGTATTTCGGTATCTTTAATGAATTTAAATAATAATAATAGGTAATTGAAAAACAAGATTTTCGTAAAGCATTGGGGGATCCAAGAAAGGAAATCAGTAGGAACATTAAGTACAGTATGCAAGAATTCAGTACAAAATATTTTCAAATTGTTTACTAGTACAAGGCTCTGAAAAGCAGTATTCAATCAACGATTCTACTGACAAAATCAGTATAAAATGGTCTCTCTAGTTTTGACTATTATTGCTACTTACTTTTTATTGTAATATTTTACTGGCAAACTAAATTTAAATATTGAAAACTTTAATTGTCGTATAAATATTGAAGTAAAATATTATTTCTGCTACTTGTTTAAATATTTTTCCTACTTGGTAGGTACCTATATTTATTATAATTAAAACCAAGTAACGAAATTTATAATTATGCTAATTATTATGATTATTCAGAAAACACTTTAAGTTAAATATACCTTGTAGTCTGGAAGTTGATCTCTCACAACACTTAGTTTATTGAAAATGGTGGAATGATCAACCTAGAAGTGACTCAAAGATGTAAGGAATTAATTATTTTTATACCGACGCTAGCTACTTATTTATGATTTTATAATGATTTTTCTTTATATAATATATATTTACAAACAAATCCTAACGAATCTATCTACTAAGATTAAGAAATAAGAAAAAACGAAACATCTCTCTGTTCCGAAATATTTCAGTAGCACATTATAGTTTGGGACTGTTTAAAAGTTCAATATTAACAAAAGCTAGGATTCAATCTCCTTTCACACATATTACAGCCAGCCAAATCGTCCAACATTGTTAACAAGTACCTACCTATAGTTGGTTCAAATTTCAGAAACTAATTTAGTATGTTCCCTTGTCCCTTCACCCTGCTATATTATGAAAAGTTTGGACGTGTTTATTAGAAATGCACCCTAGGTCAATAGCCTTGTTGATCGTTTCCTTGCCCCGTTATTCCAGCCCGGTTTGTATTTATTTCTTGTTTGGTGATTTTTGTTGTGGTCTGTAGTGAGTTTGTGCATCGTAGGTGTGTATGGCGTGACGCGTTGCGGACGCCTTGCCTTCCTTGCAATGCGGACAACGATTCAAATGTAAATTAGCCCAAGTACAAACCGTCTGGTATTAACATAACATTTATTCATGAATTAATACTATATTGTTTAAATGCTATCATGAATATTCTGTTCCGCCACGGAAAACCGCGCCAAGATAACTGTATCCGAGATACATTTTTACCCAAATTTATCTTTCATTAAGGTGATTCTTTACTATGTTTTAAAAACGTCAAAATTGTGCGAAATTTCTCCTGCATCTTGAGAAGAATTATCTTGAAATTCGAATACGATGTACAGATAGATTATCCCAGAGACTCACACCGCACAAAATAACGTTTAAAGTTTGGTTCACGGTTCACTGTGCTTTATGGGTTCGGTATTGTTCCAGTTTTTATATTTTTCCTCGAAATGACCCAGTAAGCGGTTTAAGTTCTGGTTTCGTTTCAAATAGCAATCCATTAATTAGAAATATTGGTCCCAATTTTGTACTAAAATATAACACATTTCTAAAATGAAATGAAAATTGATAAAACTAAGAAAAACACAATTATTTCCATGAAATTCGTGAAATTTTGCCAATTTTGACACCGTCATAACTCGACGTATTTTCCACTAATTTGGACGAATCTTCGTGGGCGAGAATATTTCAAGTTCTTCTATAAGGGCATGCATGCGATCTTAGTCGTAATCCCTTCCGCCCCCTTCAACTCTCTTTGATAAAAAATGTGTTTAGTGAAAAAAAACTTTCAACTTTGACGATCTGTACGTACTGGCAAAATTTGTCGACTCTATTAACCATCAGAATAATAAAATTGGATCGCGGAGCGGGGTGCGTTATATAAGCGCATTTGGCTTTTATCAGTGTTTGCTTATCGACGTACGAAAAGCGCAGAAATTGACGTTATATAAGCGCAGAAGGGGACATTTGAAAAGCACAATGGTTTAGGGAGTGTGCGACAGTTTTTCTACAATATTTTTTAATTTTTTAAAACTAACCTAACCTAATATTTTTCTGAATTTAACCCCATCATACTCGAAGACGATCTGGACTAACTTGTTATGGTCAGAAATCTCATTTTCGAAAAATGCGCTTATTGAACGTTACGATCTGCGCTTATTGTACATAAATTTAGATTATATTTCTGCGCTTTTCATACGTTTTGATGACCTGCAATGCGCTTTTACAACTCTCCGGCGGAGCGCGCAGTCCTCCAGTTATTTTTATAAAATGCGCCGCAGGCTAACCTAAAACCATTGTGCTTTTCAAATGTGCACTTCTGCGCTTATGCAACTACAATTTATGCGTTTTTCCAATGTTGTTTTATGCACTTATTCAACTCAACCACAAATATTTTCCAGCACCGTACAGATCGTCAAAGTTGGCAGTTTTTTTTCACTAAAAACATTTTTTCATACGGGGGATTGAGGGGTCGGAAGGGATACGGCTAAGATCGCATTCATGCCCTTAAAGAAGAAACTTTCTCGCCCTCTAAGATTCTTCCAAATTAGTGGCAAATACGTCGAGTTATGACGGTTTGAAAATTGCCAAAATTTCACGAATTTCAAGTGTCTCATTTTTTCCTCCAGTAGTTCTAAAATTTCAAATGATCTTAGATTATATCTCTTCTTCGGTGAGTAGGGAATCGCCTAAAATTTGAATAGTAAAAACCTCAATAGAAATTAGTCCCCGTCTCTTGTTGAGTGACAGTTCCGGTTTGCTCCGGTCAGAGTCCGGTGTACTCCTCGGGCGGATGTAAATGATTGGCGGTCGCTCGCTCGTTTGTTTGACATCCCTTGGGCATGTGCCCCCTTGCCCCGGCCCCCGCGCCCTACCGCCGGCACTGCATTAAGTCGAAAGTCAACAGACAGATACTCAACTTCTGCTCTGCTGATAATTAGACCCTGGCCTGATTGCGTTTTGATATATAGTGTGGACTGTGCCTACACCGTATACGAGTAGAATTGTTTCGGGTAAATACGGTACTTACATTGTTATATGATGTTTACCCTATTTATTATTTAGCGTACATTATCCACTTGTATTGAGGCGTAATACCCGGAAATTATTATCACGAAATATGATTTTATTTAGTAGGTAAATAATTTAATGAGAGCCCTATTGATTTTCTGACCCTTTTGTGAATTTTTGGTGGGTATCAATACCCACAGGTATGGGCACTGACACCATGTATACTTTATTTCATAGCTAATTACAAACTATGACGATATTAATTCAGTATCCATTAGCTGGTCGGCAATTTAATAAATGATTAATTACAAACGGTCTGCACATTAAGACCATTAAAGTGGGGCGATAGCGGCCACAAAGCGGGCCGCGATGCACGACAGCTCGACACTAATGCACGACACACACTTGTTTACTAACGAATACGACATGGCGCAAAATGATGCACTGATTTTCTTATCTCTTCCTCGAAAGAAATTAAATGGATTCTTCACATTACGAGCTTTATTAAGCTCTCAATCTGAATGTGACAACCACATTATGGGTGTTAATAGTTTAATATAAATTTTATTAATAAGTCGATTGACAGTCTAAAGGTCTAAACGAACAAATGTTAATTTCTGGATGAATTTTGAATGAGCATAAATAGACAAATTCGAATAAAATTTGTTACGGGTACAATATTTATCACGGTTTCCCCATTTTTGAAGATATTTTCTAAAATCGACAATGTTGGATAAATCTAGTACCCGTCGGAATTTTAAGCTGAAAATTGGTACACATGTGTAATTCGGCGCGAGGAATTCATTGGTGAATAAATTAAGTCGATATATTGTACCATTTTTGATAAATCGAGAGTGGTCGATTTTTGGGAGGTCGAAAAATTTCAAAATTTTCAAGATTCTGAAAATTCTTCTTCGACACTAATGCACGACACACACTTGTTTACTAACGAATACGACATGGCGCAAAATGATGCACTGATTTTCTTATCTTTTCTTCGAAAGAAATTAAATGGATTCTTCACATTACGAGCTTTATTAAGCTCTCAATCTGAATGTGACAACCAAATTATGGATGTTAATAGTTTAATAAAGTAGATTGACACTCTAATAGACGGATGAACGAACAAATTTTTAATTTCTGGATGAATTTTGAATGAGATTAAATAGAAAAATTCGATTAAAATTTGTGACAGTAATATTATGTGGCAGTAAACTACGGTATGCTATGCTGTTATTTATTTGAGCGGAGTTTAAAGTTGATTTTGTACCGATTCTACCTAATTCGTTTTTGCAACAATAGCCCACACAAACAACTACTGTCAAGTGCATTATTTGTGCACGGGTTACAAAATCTAAATTTACTAACATTTTCATAAATTTAATATGCAGCGCTTGACACTGTGTACTCTGGCATATTGATATTATTACTTATTGATTTGTGATGAGTAACGCATTTTATATTAACGGATATAATAAATGTAGTAGGGGAACATTACTGACCATGTGCGTACATTGCGCATGGATGCATTAGTCAACACTTTCAAGTAGTAAACATCAAATTACAATTTACAGTGGAATACAATAGTTGTATATCCAGGGCTGAAAGTAGCCTTTTGCAAACCAAGACTACAGATTTAAAACCATTAATACTCGATAGCAACTTTAGCCCCAACGTTGGAGAATTTTTATTTCCTTGTACGGAGTAATAAGGAAGTATTGTAATCGCGAAAAATTTCGGTTTTCAGATTTTGATGGAAATATCCGTTTTGACCTTTTCTGAATCCATTATGACTAGTTTCGTCGTGACGTCTGTACGTACGTGCGTACGTACGGACGTATGTGTGTCGCATAACTCAAATACGGTTAGACGTAGAAAGTTGAAATTTTGTATTTAGGACTGTTATAGCATCTAGTTGTGCACCTCCTATTTTTGGTTTCAATCTATAAACCGGAAGTAGTACTTTTTAAAAATATTTCGATAAATATTTAATTTAACACAAATTTTTTTATTTTAAATGAAAGATTATGTGATTATTACCTAAAATCGGTATTTTATAAATATTTTTGTATCTGGTATCATTTAGGAATAATTAAAGTATATATTTTTAATTTAGTATTTCTTTATCTTATAGTCCATGATCGATTAACATTTGTTACTACGTAAAATTTAAATGATTATGACATGACAGTGACAATAGTAAAATATGCTTTATATCTTCTTCTGCAGTTTAAATAAAATATATTTGTGAGTATACTAGTATAATAAGTTAAAAGAATTTTTTATATTATTCTACATTTTAGTTATTAAGAAAAGTATGAACACACAAGGCGTACAAGGAAGTCATGTGGTGTCCACGTCAGATTTTTTATACTGCAACGGTACATTTTTTATACAAATTTTTTTCTACTTATGCGTTGATTCTTAGCAAATATTATTTTCAGTGGTTCACAGGAAAAGTTGACTTACAGTCGGATAGACGGATCGTTTCTTGTGTTAGTGCGACCACTATAGGGAAAGCGATTGTGCGTCTTTGTAAAAAATGTTACTTTTACACGCAGCGGATTTTTTTTTGTACATAATATCTTTATATAGATTGTTTGGATACATAAGTTCACAGGTAATATCGAAAAATATATTTATTTTTTATATTTTACATATTTTTTTTCAAACTATCGATAGTTTTCCCACCTCTACATGTAAATGCCCAGTGGCAACTTATTGCCAATCCAAAAAAGTCTTTAAAATATATTCAAAATACATTTAAAACGTATTAAGGGGTTTAAAATGAATGTACAGAATGAATTTTATTATAATTGCTCATGGTTTAATGGATTAAAATAATATTGATTGATAATTATTTGTGATAACCAACTGGAACAGATTATTATTAACAGCGATCTGAAAATACTTCTAAACCGTCATCACCATTAGCAACGACCTGTAAAGAAGCATTGTTCTGCAATTGTTCATTATCCAGTTACCAAGGAAAGCTTACTTTTATTACCGAACGTTAAAAAAATCACTTTTAAGTCTTGTGATAGTTTTTAAAATTTATAACAAAGCAAAAGTCTTGTTTTAATGTAAGTTGCCAACAAATTTATATAAACTTCAAAAATATCTTAAAATTGACGAAATTGATTGATTTCACCGGTTTTCACTAATTAATTACCAGCAGACTATTAGGTATTTCAAGAAAATCGTCATGTGGCACCCTAGGGAGAGTCTTTATAACCTTACATTTCAAATATGAGTTCATTGTTTTCAAAAACAAAGTCACAATCTTGAATATTGTAGCACCCTATTTTGAACTGAATTTCATAGCAAGTGTATAGCCTTAATGTTTTTATTGTTTAGATAGAAGTAAGTAGATGATACTCTAAGTGCATATCATTATGGATATCTTCATGCATCGGATGAATGTGCGTGAAGAATGAAGACAGATTGATTGCAATAAAGTCAGTGGCTTGAACATCATGTGATATTGTTGTTTGCGGTACATTTATGAGATAGAACCTTTCAGGTTTGTTGGCGTGTGGGTTAATGCAACGTTTTTAATAACTTTCAAAGTTGAGCGCACAGTTGCGCGTTTGAAATTTCTAACGTACATGCCGTATAATACGTACAGCACCAGAAAACGACGACAAAATATTTTATTGTGTAGCACCAGTAGAGATAAAATGCCTTTAGAATTCTTGCAGCAGTCATGTAAGTAAGAGATGACAGCCTGCCGCACTGAAACTTTGCATTTGTAAAAGTTTATGTCCTGGAGAACAAATACTACCCAACCCGGAATAAAATTATATATTACAAAAATATGTCAAACACCAATAATTCTTCTTTTATATTCTACTACATATGTTACTTGCAAATAATAGTGATCGTCTGGTCGTATTGTACCTAAACATAGACTTACTATAACTAATAATAACCCTAAAATAATTGGCATTAAATTGTATAACAAACTACCTGTCAATTTACAAAAACATCAAGTCAGTTACAACCTTTAAGCATAAGTTAAAATATTTTTTAATAGACAAATGTTTTTATAATATTAATGAATATTTAGTTGACAATTTTAATGTTTAAATTACATGACACTTGTATACCTACTTTTGACGTGCTAAATATCTGTACTGATCTACTGGTTAAATAAAATAATAATTATTATTATATTAAACACAGATATACATATACATAACATATAAAAGATGTTATTAGTCTTTATAATCAACCTTTGAGGATTGAGGCCTTGAGGGTATCTATATATTTTTGTTCAAAATTATTGGATGTTAATTTAAAATACATTTTGTTAGTACCACTTGTTTGATAACTGTTATTTAAATTATATTTAAATATTAATATTTAACAATAATAGTAATCATATAATCCAATAAATGTCACATAATCTATATTGTGAAATTAACAAATTAATTATACTAGAAATGAATTTTAATTATTTTGTTTTATCAAATGCACTACACCAAACCAGTGTTACTAAAATTTAGAGGTACCTACTTTATGTTAACCACCCTTAAAATTACAACTAAAAAAGTAGATAGGTAGGTACCTATATTTTTGTACCATGTCGGTGGTAAAGTACATTCCCTAATTTGGTATATTCTTAAAGTTTGATTATCAAGTTTAAATTATGTTTTATAACCCTGGCCCATAGATACTGATGCCAGGAAGAGAAGGAGTATATTATTATACTGTGGTGGTAGTTGTTCGAATTGAAATAGAAAAATATATGCAAGTTGGAACCATATTTTTTAGGTATAAATAATCGCATATTTGATTATTTTTTCCTATGTAATAATAAAAAAATTAAATTCAGGTAGGTATCTATAAAAACATTTTAAGGTGACCCTCACTATAATACAAATTGTGCCCCTACTATAACACCTACTGTTTACATTTTATATGTGGTTAGTTAAAAGATGACTCTAGAGTGGTATAAAGATATAATTTTGAAATGCTTAAGTCTTTTAGTAATAAATTAGTAATGATATATTTTTTATTTATTTTTTATTGAAAATAAATAATTTTTATTACAAAAGATAGTTTTAATTATTTAAAATTGTTTAAAATTGTGTAATATGTGTAGTACATAAAAAGTAGATCCACCCATTCACACAGCTGACTCTTTACTTCGAATTTACTAATAAAAGAGATGTGTATTTTTTAATTTGTATTATTCCTTCCATTAGGAAGATGATCAGTCTTGATCTCTTTGAAGCATATAATATGAATGTAACGTACTTAACAAATAAATGGAAATAATTATGAAAAATTATTTTCGATTTATTTTAGATTTTATCAAAACAAGTAGCCATCAAAAACAACAAGGACTTCCAATACCGTCATAAAATTTTATCAAATTCGAATTTTATACTTTCGGGGGAAGAACTTGATGCTAAAAATAAATTTAGAACATTCCTCTTCTCAAATCTTTCTGTAAAGTTATGCACAATTCAAGTAAACATTTCATTAATAACCATAACAAAATAAATTCGATAAGGAACTTTGTTGTCAAATTCTTAGAACAATGAAGAAGGTTTATTTATATCTTTTAATATACGAGTAGGAACTAATTTTAAAAATAAATTTACCCCAGTTTGTAACTCAACTTTGATTAAAATTAACATTAGGAAGATATATTTGGGGAGCCTTGACTCCTGTTACACGAAATTCGTGTCTTTTTCTATTATAAAAATACATACAATCCTAATAAAACAAAGTTTAAAACTTGCGACTTTACAAAGAAGTCCCCCCGTCCCTTGGGCGAAAGGGACTGTCCCTATGCCACGGCGACGTAACGTAGCATGGCGTAAACGTAACGAGAGACTTCGAATATATATTATAGAGTTGCGGTCCCCCTATATTAGAGTATCGGCTGTGCGTACTGTAAATTGAATTGTTAAGAAGTTTGTAGGGAATGACACAGGCATTTAGACGCAAATGGAGAAGGGACGTGTCTCTATCTACAATAAATGTCACCAGAGAAAAATCGTCCCATGATGAGAGAATTTTACTGAGAGTTTTTACGGTTTCTGTAATTGAAAAATTTTACGCGCTCTCATACTGAATAATATTACAATTTCAAATAATATTTTATCCGGATTTAATTAAAAGATAATTATAAAACACTAAATTACTATTTCTATTCCGTGCTATTGAATATAAATATTTCATTTGAATAAAATACAGCTAAAAATCCGTATGTATGGTTGTTGTAATTGTTTTTATTACATTGAATATTTATTAAAATAAAAATACATTACTTTCCCATTAACTACTACAATTTTATATGTTCTATAAAGTGTGATTTATTTAAGATAATGAAGATTTTATTACCTAAAGTTCATTACAACTATAAAACCAGACTATTATTATCTAAAGTGTAAACAATGATTATTTGGCACCATAGTCCAGATGGAATTTACTTTAATTATGGAACATTTTCCTCGTTGCAAATGGAATTTTCGAGCAACAGAGCTTAAGTAATCATTGTAATGTTGGCAAGGGCTGATTTACTTTACTCCAGGACTCTTTCCAGAATCCATTTTCCCATTCTGGTTTACATCTATCCATACATTATGCAATAATCGTCCTACCGAGGACCACAAATAGAATTGAAATACGAACGAGGCGAGAATTACTATACGATGAGCGAAAAATATTGGGAAAGAGGATTATAACTTAATTTTAACATTTTGAATTACAATTATACTTTTTAGACCACAAGAAAGAACAGATTTGGTTTAGCAAGAATTTATGTACCTTGCTATGTACATAGATAATTTAAATTTGTGTATGCTTGTAATAAAAAATATATATTTTGGCTTGCTGAAGTGTAAACTACTTTCTAATAAAGAAGAGAGCCTACAATTTATTGTTTAAAATAAATAGGTAAAACAGATATTTTAAAAATTTGAAATTTTCTGGCGCCATCTCCTGTCAATGTCAAATGCATCTTACTAAATATTAGGCCCATGTCATACCGGTATGGCACGAAGCACGGTACTGAATGAATGAACAACATAAAAAATTTATCGCCGCTATTCCATTGAGCATTTTGACATAATATGGAAATTTGTTGCTGATTTCACAGTGAGTCTTCAATACAATTTTTGACAAAAAAAAATAGTAACAGTAAGTAATTAGATAATAAGAATATAACCCTTTAAGCTTTTGTCAATATATGAACTAATTATTGATTTAATTAACACAAAGAATTGATACATTTTAATTCTCAGCTGTCAAAAATAATTTTCAAAAACCTTATAAAGAGAACAGCAATGTACAAATTTTCGTATGGCATTTTGCTATTCCGGTGTGACACTCTTTTGAAAGCTTTGAACGAAGCAAAATGCCACATCGAGCACCGTGCTTCATGCCACGCCGGTGTGACACGGGCATTATAGAAAATAGATATTTATTATAAATAGGTATTTCGATCATAAAATATAATACATAATGCATTAAAGATTTTCTTGGTTTTATAAAAATACCTCGCTTCGCGTCGTATTAATAAACTATTATAGAACTTCACGTTATAAAATAAAACCTTAATAAAAATAAAACAATAAATGTAAATAACTATTTCGCGGTCACAACTATTTATAAGCATTATTGTTCTAGCCACAATTTAAGTATGCTTATTCTTACGCATAGGTTTATACTTTATTATATGTAAAATTGCACGATCACACACTTTTATTATCAACACGTGCAAATAATATTAAATAACGCGCTCATTGCAAAATAATATAAGTTCAAGAAATACATAATATGTCAGTTATTTTAAAGGCGCATTCTGTAAATACCTTATCTAATAAGTACTTAGTGCGTAGGAAGTTTTAACAAAACATTTAAGATCTGAAATACAATGCAAATTGAAATTACGGATCACTGCCAGCGGTGGCATAATTGCAAAGTGTTCCTATAGCAACCGAGAAAATAATCACTGAGTTTTAGTGGTGGATTACTCTATAATAACAATAACAGCCAAGATTCTATAATTGGGATGCAAATTATCTTGAATCATTCACTATAAAATTAGATTACCTACTTGAATTCATTTTTAAAATCTTTATAATTATAAATAAATACCTTTTTCGGCAATTGACATTAAAAGTGCTGTTTTTTGACAGCTGACAGTCAGCAAAGTGTCACTTTTGCTGCCTAGCCAACAAAAATAGTAAAGAAAGGCTAGGCAGCAAAAGTAATTGTTACTATGGTGAATCAACAAAATTGACATTTATAAAATTCATCAACATACCTAACCTATTTTGTTTTTTCATAGCAACTGTCAACATACGCATAGCAATATATTTAAAATATTCACTAAATTAATATGAATTAATAACAATCGCCAAAAAAATAATGTTTTAACATGGCAAAAAATACAGATTTGCTGTCTAAGCTAGATTCATAGCCTCGGCTGCGCCTCGTCTATAAAACTCTATAGCCGGGGCAGCAAATCTATAGTATTTGTTTGCCTAGTTAAGCAAATAACTATTATTTTTTTAGATGCAAAAATTATTTTTACTTGGAAACCTATGGATTTTAGTGTTTCACATTATGGAATGGTAGAACAATGCTTTGGTTTGCATTAGCAGAGTTGTTCTAGTTCTAGTGCACCGTAAAGTCTAAAATGTTCGATTAGGAAAATGTACGACCCTGTAAAATGGCATTAGCCCGACATAAGGTACTCAGTTCAGCCGTCAACCATAATAACAATCATTACGAATAAGATTATTTGAATTTGATAAAACCGAGGGCGAAATGCAAGGAGTGGGTAAGTGGGCTCGGAGCTGCGCCCCAAGTCATTAGCGCCCCTCAAGTGCAGTTTATAAAATATGTAACAATCACATACACAGACACACACCCACATTCGATAGTGTCCTTTGTATTAAAAATGCAACAAGCTCTGAACGAGTGAATTCATTTTCCACATGAAAAGCTATTCATTTTCGATTACCTGTATCTATTAGCCTGTTAGGTACTAAAGCTTGTTAGCTCGCTGATAGTTTCTCATTAAGATGCTTTTTAATTATCATCTTTTCAGTTTTTCGAAGGAATTTGTCGTCGGTCGTCTCTGCAGTTTTTTTCGCAGTATTGATTATTCTAATTTTTTCGTGCACGGATACATATAAATCATTATTAAATTTATTTTTAGGATGTATGCTGGCGTGTACACACATCCGCTATTAATCACTAAACGAAGAAATTTTAATATTTAACAAAAACGGAAAACGTAGACGATTGCGGAATTGTGGCTCATAGAAAGACGGTGGACGAACTGTTGATAAAGTTGTAAATGCGTCCTGATTACGACTTATATTTTATAAAAGTTTAGAGTAATTACGCGCACGCATACAAACGACAAAAGTTCCGCCATCACGATACAAATACAAGTCGCAATAGAATTACGATTTACCCACAATATAATAATTTTAAATTCCACTGAGGGTTTATCAAACGGACTAAAAATTCACAATTTAATTAAAATGAAGCCGGTGACAAATTCAGCCCAGCAAATCCACCAGCATACAGAGATAGAGAGAGAGCATTATTCGTTAATATTTCCTGACACGGGACGACCCAAGAGCCCAGCGCAGCGTCGGCGTAATTGAAAAACAATTAAATCGATAATCGAGCATTAAAGTAAAATTGAATTTATTTATCGGTTCCTTCCGCGAGATATAGCATCCTTTCACAAAACAATTACTCGTAATTGATTATCGGTAATTGACACACAAAAGTCCCTGGTCAGGCACGAGATAACCAGCGGCGGATCCACCAAAATTCATACGAAAACGCAGCAAAAATAAATTATAGCATTTCTCTTTTTAAATTCAATGTAGCAGCCTCACAGATCACGTAAATCATTAGTATTATATGTTACGGTTAATATTGCAAAATAGTATAGGTACTTACTTACGCATTTATACCAAACGATAGAAAAATAAATTTAGTACAAAAAGTTAATTTCGATATTAAGTAGTAATTATAGTGTATATAATTTAGAAATTATCTAAAAATTTGTTAAATATAAAACTTAAACTACATTAATGTACTCGTACATTGACTATTTGACCAGGAAAAGTAGTACTATTTAAGGTCGAATAACTAAATTTTGAAATACAGCACCGATTTGAATGCGGTTTTTTGCAATGTGTTCAGAAACACTATAGAACCTATAACGGGAGATGTCGTAAATTACAATTGAACACTAAAATTAATTAAAACAATATCTATATTTTACAAGTTAAGTCTCGTCTCAAGATTAGTAATAATAAACAAACTCTTTCTCTTTTTCAATTTATTCAAATAATTTCAAGTCATTTAACTTTCTGTTTTTTATGTCAAAAAAGCTAGTACCCCCACTTTACCTAGTACCCTCACTTTATCTATGCGTACAAAACCCTTCTTGAGTCCAACAGAAATCCGTTTTTTTGACATAAACTAATCTATGCTAACAAAACCCTTCTTGGGTCCAACAGAAATTTTGATTTTGATGGTTCAAAAATGTCCAAAATTAGTACAAAATTATCGACCTAAAAATTTTTTTTTTGTCAAAGTAGGGGGTACCAGCTTTATTGCTCTGAATATCGAGTTGTCCAATCTCTGAAATGACGATGGGTCAAAATTAGATTTTTATGGTTCAAAAATGTCCAAAATTAGTACAAATTATCGGCCTAAAAAATTTTTTTTTGTCAAAGTGGGGGTACCAGCTTTATTGCTCTGATATCGAGTTGTCCAATCTCTGAAATGACGATGGGTCAAAATTTGATTTTTATGGTTCAAAAATGTCCAAAATAAGTACAAAATTATCGACCTAAAAAAATTTGTTTTGGGTAAAGTGGGTACTAGCTTTTTTGACATCTGTTTTTTGCTCTTTTAATTTTTGCCTTACCTACTTTTTTAAGTAACCTGGCTTGAATCTTCAAAAAATGTTTCCAAAAATGAAATAAGTATTATTAATAACAAAGTTCAAGACCGTTTAAGGTTATGAGTACCTATAAAAATAATAAATACAAAACCTTGTCGTTAACTCAAAACTTATGATTTATTTGAATTTGTTAATCATCAGATTATTTTCTGTTTGAAAGAACACATTTTGTTTTTGGCTGAAATTTTTTTTACCCATTTAATCTACAAATACATCATATTTAAATATCCAAAGAAAAATATATATACAAATACGAAAAATTGTATAATAGTGTCCCTGTTCATTAAAAAAGCTTAATTAGTAGAAAGCAGAGTGCTGAATTTTATTGGGCTATATTTATTTTTGCTTGTGTTCGTCTACGCTGCCACCAAATTACTAAGATAGCATATGGCACTACGTCGCTCTGATATCTATGAACAGTTCTGTTTAGAATAATTTGGTGTTTAGACAGACGGGTCTGTTGTCTGTCTGTATGGAAATGGGCTCTACAGTAACAATACACCACCATATCAATACACAATACACCACAATACCCTGCCTATGCATTCCACAAAAGTTACAATAATAATTGATAGGTAGTTTCAAAAACTTTTAATGAAGCAAATAGATTTTTTAATTAATAAACAATAACACAGAACAAAATTGTAGTATGGAGAGGTATGGAAACTGGAAACACAGCACTACATATTCACGAACATACACAAGTATGTCGCGCATGAATAGCGACGCTGGAAGCCGGAAGTTCATCTCAATGTATAGCGTAATTTCCTATTCTTGTCAAAATATGAATGGGCAATTCATATAGCTTGGCTGCCTCCCGCTGAGAGAACTCCGAGTGTGAGTACAGAGTACTCAGCTTACAATACATTGTTTTGTTCAAGATATGTAGAGTAGCGTTGACATATGCGAGATACATTATTTCCTTACACTTATACAAATTATGAAGACGTGTGTTTCCGCAAAAATATTGACACAGATCATAATTATGTTTATACTTATTTTATGGAGTTCACCGCCATAGAATTGGTACCTGGCAAATTTGAAATTTATTGCAGAATGAAGAAATTATTTTGTATTTTAATATTAGTACGTTATAACTTTTGGTGTTTTATGAAGAGTCAGACTATTAATAATAATGATCAATAATTATAACACTGTTTAATTCTTTAGTAAGGTCGAAGCTAGAATATGCTGCTTTAATATGAAATGTAAATGATGTAACTCATTCTGATAAATTGGAAAAAGTTCAGAGAAAAATGTTAAGATGTATACTTTAAAAAGTTTAATGTCAGTTATTTTATGGTAGGTATCTTATAGAACAACAGAATATAATAATAAATATTATTTAATTTACCTTCATTAGAATTAAAAAGAGAATATTTAAGCATAATATTTGTTGTAGAATTTATAAACAGCAAGATACATGTACCTGAAATTCTATACGATGTACCGTTTTTAGTGCTAAAGTTAAATTTAAGACGAAAATGTAGCTGTATATAAAGGGGAAAAACAGTGCTCTACGAAAATATTTAATATTCATTCTATACTGCGACGCATGGTTTTTACCAAATTTTGCCTTTTCAAATTATTAATTCTTGTTCGCCAATATTTAGTATGTTAAGAATAACGAATTATGGATTTTATATAATTTCATGAAAAATCTAAGTATACTGTTAAAAAATTATTAGGGATTTATGTAATAATACCTAGATATTTTAAAACTGTAGGTATATATGAATATATGTAATTGCGATAAATATGTATATGTGCAGAATAAATAAACTAGTATTATTATTATTACTATTCAAAATTAAGAGTTATATGCCTATATTCAAATATGAATATAAAAATTTATATTTTATGTAAACATTTTTAAATGTCAGCGACAGGAACATTTTATCACTGCGGTACATATTTTTTGCGAATTCAAATATATGGTTACCTCGCAACGAGTTTTTTTGGACTTAAATAGTTATTTATGTTACAAGGACGAAAAATGCAAGTTCTCGTACGACTATGGAAAATTGCCGAACGAGGCAAAGCCGAGTTCGGCAACCTTAGGAGTACGAGAGCTTTTTCGTCCTTGTATCATACACTATTTTTTATTCGATTGTAAGTGAGAACTTAAAATAACTAGAATATTAATATTTTATTATAAATTATTCTAAATTTTTGTTTAGTTTGCTAATTGTAATCTGCGAAACAGACAAATGAAACAAAAAAGAACAAAAAATTATTCGACTGTGTCAGTTTGCTTAAAAAAACGCGTTTGCGTACGAAAAGTACTTCTCGGCCTAAGACGAAAAGTGGGTCACCTAGCAACGGCACAAATATTAATACTCTACCTAAAAGGTTAGCTTTTCGTCCGAATATCTTAACCAAAAAACGTCACTTTTTGACATAATCGAATAAAAACACTGTTTTAATCTCAAATAACAGTAACAGTGGTAAATTTTCTAAATATCACAGAATAAATATATTTTTATTTAATAACTAATTATGTCAATTTTAAAATTCCTTTATTTCTCTACATTTAATATTTAGAAATTAGTAGACAGCATGAAAATTAATGTTCAACGGATTATGTGTATCATAGTTGCATCGAAATTTGATCCGGTTAAATAATTAGAACTCGCAAATCCGCTTAACATTGCGTCGCGCGTTGAAATTTTCGGGCAGATTCCATGATCACAGTAATAATGTATAACACCCAAATGCCTTTTTTCAATTATTGGGGCAGCATATGTCGATACATTTATTTTTAATTCATGCGCTTGAGGGGCGAATTCAAAGGGTGAATTGGTGAAAATGGAGGGCTGAAATAAATAAATACGTCGAGTAAATATTGACACAAAAAGTATATTTTTTCGCAAACTAGTTGATTAAATAATATGGATAGCTATGGTCTGAAAGGTTGCCATGGCTACAATTTATCAATATCCGTAAGTCAAATGTCATGTGTTTGTTCGGAACCAGCAAAGCGCCGGCTATTGAATCACGGCGTATTGGAACTAACGTAAATATGACTAGAACACGGCTGTTGTCCACCAGTCCACCATCCACCAAAGGCACAAAACACTGATGTATTTAAAAAATTTTAAAGTAAACAGTTGCCGAAGAGTTATCGTCGGAAAATTAAAAATAAACAACACAAGCGTTACAAATTTTTCACTGAATAATCGAACCATTCTATTTATATTTGAGATCAATTAGGATTCAAAAAGGTTTGTCCGTATTTGTACAAGGTGTACGTCAAAGTCAAAAAACTACAACTATAAAATGATGTATGTCAAAGTCGTTAGGGACGGGCTGACCCACAGTTGAACCGCAATTTTGTAAAATACTCACCAGTTTATTTGAAGAGAAAAACCGGAACAAAACTGAAACCTGTAAGGTACAGAAAACGAGTAAATCGCAAACCGAACCTGATCCGATTTTCTGTGTTGGTCAAGTTCCTGATCTTAATACATAAAGCTTCTCATATTAATATGAAATTTCATATTCCCTGCAACCAGTATACCTAGCTAGCCAGCAAGTATTATCTTAAAGAACAAGCATAATTATGTTTAGAGTATGTTGAATATTGATCCATAACAGAAATAAATAGTTATCACAAACGAAGTGCATTCTTAAATAACTAAGTAGTATTTAAATTAAGAACTACATTATATGCTTAGTAAACAATAGATTTTTTTCACGACATGCGGAGAAAACACAATTTTCTTCTCGCGAAATAGTGAGGAAAGTAGGTTTTCCCTCTCTAGAGAGGAAAGTGTATAAAGCAGTGTTACCACCAGTGTTATTTTACGATGAAATATTTAAGAAATTGTAAGTAAATTTATTATTTTATTGAAAATTCTGATTTTATAGTGATATACCTACTGTAAACTATTATTTTACAATTATTATGTTTTATACTTTCTTTTTCTACTATTGTACGATTTTACAACATAAATTTAATTTGGCATATTGGCTGCATTTCGTTGTTTTCAAACGTCATTCTGACAGATGGCCGTTATAACCTAACTTCTAGTTATCTATGTGTTTCTTCTACATTTACAATGTTTTTAAATAAATGTCGTGAAAAAAATGTTGTGTCTAACACGAGAGGAAAGCTCTTTTTCCACTCTTGCTCGATTGCCTCACTCGCTTCGCTCGTGACACAAACTTCGAGCTCGAGTGGGAAAAAGAAACGCTTTCCTCTGTAGTTGGACAAATAACTATTTATTAAGCATTTTACCACCACTATTCAGTATTTGTACTACATCAGACATCACATATATTTTAAATGGTAATATGACACAAACAAATTATTCATGTTGCGGATCGAGTTGAAAACTCAAATTTTGTTAGCAATTGTAGGTTTTTTTATGACTTGCTTTACTTTCAAGAAACTTTTTAGTAAAAACTTTCCTCGTGTGAACAGCGAATGACGTTTGATAATTATTTATGTAAATGTCATCTAATATTACCAATACCTTTCTTACTATACAAAATCACAAAATGGACTTTCGTTATACTGCGTTACGCAAAGATGTTGTTGTGAACGCCAAATAGAAGACGGTTATTAATTATGTAAAATTCCGAAACATGAACATTTTATCCAGGTTTCTTTTGACGTGCAGTCTTTCCAAATGCCGGAAAAATTATTACAAATCTATTTATATTATTTAGGTAAATTGTAGGGTCTCTTTTGCCATTACTGTCCGTTGTCCGCAGACCACATAATTTTACCCAGAACAAAAATGTCGCTTTCTCTAGGTCAGTTAATGCTTTAAATATGTAGTAAACATGAAAAGACTTTTAGCATAAAGCGTACAGAACCTCGGATAATGCAGCGAGTGCCTTGCCTTGCAGCATACATATTTGATACGGAAAAGAAATGCCATCCGCGCCGCGGTTGGAAATAATTATCTTGAATATTTTTGGAAGATATTTAGTCAGCAAACATTATACGTTTCTTTGTACTTAATAAGTTTATTTATGTAGTACAAACAATACAACAGTTTCACTAAGTCGTGTTGTTTCTCCTTGAACAAATATTTGCTCTTCAAAGCTCTTGCTACTAAGGTAATTTTTTCTAATTCACTGCATAATTTGCATCATATTTGTCGGAATACAAGATCTTTTCTCGTTTTCATTTTTGAAAAAATTATAATATGAATAATTTATATCGTTAGATGTGGGCATGTTCAATTAAAATTTCAAGTACGCTTATTTAAATTCCTCCGGTGCTTTTCTGTACGATCGATTGGCTTCAATAGTTATTAACGAACGTCAAAATACGACCGTAGCACATAGAATTCTCTACTGGAATTAAATGATGTCTTTAAGGTGAAACGAAATTTTGCTGCTACCTGTTTTTATATTATTTCTGAGAGTAGTAGGTACGTTTCATCTTTGATTGAATTTTATGTATTTATACAAATTGGTTGACAAATTATGTGCAACTGTGGTTGTTATTTTCTTTTTATTTAATTTAGATCTTTAGTTTAAATTAAAAATCTAATGTGTCCAGCACACATCCTTCCGCCTTATCCAGAAAACTGACTTTTTAACTTAAATAGGTACAATCAATACAAAATTTGATATAATGTCGTTAAATGTCACCTGTCAACCTCAGAAACGAATATCAGCCGATCATGATAAATTTAATTTTGAAATCTTACTACAAATATTCTTAATTATAAAATATCAAATATTATATCGTACATTCTGATTACAAAGAAAAACATTATTTACGCAAATTTACAGAAAATTATGAGAAAAAACTTTTCAAAAAAGGCACATCTGTAGATCCATTCTTTCTCTATAAAGGTAGAGATACCCATGGCAGTAAACAGTCAAAAACATTGATTCTGCACGAAATTCTATAGCGTTTATTGTTTTGTTAAACAAGATAATAACAACTAATATGTTTGAGGGGAAAAATAATTTAGGAACCCATATTTGTAAAAAAAACTGTAAGGGTTTTCGCGCGCCACTGTGCAGCTTTTATTTATAAATGAATTAACTTCAAATTTTAATATGATATCAACAAAGCTTGGATCTGCGAAATAACCGACCGAATTTTTTAAATTCGTTTTAAAATAGAAGATATTTATGTTCAAAAAATAACAAAAATTGTCGAATTTCAAATTAACATATTTCGATTTTAAAGCAAAATATTACAATTCTGCATCGACCAATTTGTATATTGTACTTATATCTTCAACAATATCTTTAGATTTTTATATTTAACGAAACAATAAACGCTGTGGAGTGGCGCGCGAAATCCATGTTTTGGCTGTTTTCTGGCACGGTAGAGGATCGTCTTAAAATCACGCTACGTTAGTACATTTTATGCTGGATTTTAGGAGGTAGACGGGCCTCTTAATAATGAATGATACTTATCAACGAAATATTATTTCCCCGTCCGATGAGTGTTCATTTTTATTTGTTAATTACCCGTTAAACTAACGGTAAAGGGCGCACATTTAGGCATCACAAATTACACAGTAATTAAACATAAAGGAAGCATTTAATAAAAAAATTGGGCGGCTTTTTGTCGGGTTGTAATTAAATTTGTTGTCAAATTTCTGTCCGTTAACGAGTGGCGCGCGAGGCATTGTCACGGTAGGGCCAGACTGTATGCAGAGCCGTCCTATGTTATATGTTTTTGTCAGTTTCGTTCAAACGCTAATGCCGCGAACGTGCGGGGTATGATTTATAGCAGAGAACGACAGTCCGGGGAATACATACTTACACACACAAACAGAGGACACTACGTGATCTCATAAACAAACACACGCCGAAGAATTTTCATGAATTTCCACGTATTTCCCGCGGAATTTACGACCGAAATAAGTAAACAATTACACAGAGACGTGTGTATTTGATTAGGCCCGACATATTCTCTGCTCTGTGACTCTCGACTCCGACTGGAGTCTATTAAAGTCCGTCATGATCAATCATACGAACGGGGAAAGCTACAAATGTTTTTGTCGTTTGTTGTTACGGATTGTGTCACCCAAATTACTACACAATCGTTTATGTACCTGCCACACGACTGATTTGTTTTGAATTTTCCAACACTGAAAAAACCATTAATTTCTAACTGACAACTCGAAAATTTTTGTCGAGAGACCACCGGCGAATTTAAATACTACCGTTTAGCAGAAAAATATTCTGGCTCGGAGCAGATATACCTGCCGCAGTAAAAATTTATCTGCCCTTCCTCTCATTTTTTACAAATTGTCCGTATTTTCCATTATCGCACATTTTTATCTCAATTGTTATACTGAAATTATTTTAAGGTTGTTATTTTTATCCGAATTCACGGTAAAATAAAAATAAGTTCATGAATGAATTGAATTAATTATATTTTATTTAAATTTTACCGTGGTTACATAAAAATTTATAAAAATTTTTCACTACCTACTAGCTTGAGTAGCCAAAGTAGCCTATAGCTGAAATTAAGAAATGGAAGTTTCTTGATCATGTTAGTTTGACATTTGAATTAAAAATTAATGCTAAATACACATACACGGTGGGCCATTTTAAGTTGCGTTTAGGAATATCTCGAAAACGAAGCATCGGATGAAAAATCCAAAAAACACGACTAAAATATTTTCGAGGGGGACATCCAATGATACCAAATTCAACCCCCCACCCCAACCCTGGAGGAAGGGGTTAAGTTTGAAATCTTAAATTGGAACCCCAAATTTTTTTACAGATTCGCATTCTACGTGAAAAATGGAATTCAGTGACATCAAAATCTTCGAGAAAAAGTGGGTGTTGCCGTTTCCTATTTCAAATTTTTCCGCCGCTCCACTGGCACGGGGGTGGGGGGCACGGGCGCAAATTTTGATGTTACTGAATTTAGTTTTTCACGCAGAATGCGAATCTGCAAAAAAAATTTGGGGTTCCGATTTAAGATTTCAAACTTACCCCACCCCCCAGGGTTGGGGTGTGGGGGTTGAATTTTTGTGTCATTGGATGTCCCCCTCGAAAATATTTTAGTCGTGTTTTTTGAATTTTTCATCCGATGCTTCGTTGTCGAGATATTCTTAAACGCAACTTAAAATGGCCCAGCCTGTATAGTAAATATTTCAAATTTATGTTGTACCTAAAAATACTCATTCAAAAATTAAACGGCGGTGTCATTACAATTATCTTACCGAATATTATACAATCGTCTCGTGTGACATTTGAGCTAATTAATACGTTATTTGAAAGCACTCACAACTCACAAAATTTCCAGAATGAATTATAATGCACATGTGTTAACGATACATACACATAATTAAATATTTGAGTTAAATACACTTATTTTTTTTCAAAATTTACTTCAATTAATTTCATTCATTATATCTTTATACGACACTGATAATTTTGTTCAGAAATTGTTTGCAAGTAGTGCCTTTTCGAATTATTGGAAACAAAAGGATAAAATGCGTCGCTCACTAGTAATTCCAAAGCAGTTAATATAAGCGGTCATTTCTTTTTGCATCGTTTTAAATTTCGATTGAAATTTCTGTGAAGATGCTGAGTCGCCTATCGTCCTCTTCTAGAAGTTCTCAAGAGAAGGAAGTTTAGGGTGACCGCTAGAGGGATAATCTCTCAAGTCAAAATAACCGCTTGGTCATTAAAACTACCGCCGCTCTTCCGCCCTCATCTCTCGGGAAATTATGCGGATATGTGAGTTTAATTAAATTTCAAACGACTTTTTTGCGGTTAATAACATATTCTCTAAAACTCCTCCTAAAAAACCCGACGATTAATAACTGTCCTGTAGGTTCCAAATAAATAAATATGACATTTACCTCATTTTATAATTCATATTTGCACCGCAATAAATAAAATCACAGTTCTGTTTACCCCGAAAATATATTCACATCACGAATGAATTTCAAATTCCAAATTCCCAACAAGTAAAATATTTGTTTTGCGTTTACCGTTCCCGTTGATCAAAATAATGAGCGCGTAGAATTCCTGTAAAACTAACAGCAGCGCGAGAAATTCCTGCCGCGGGCAGGATAGTTTCTAAGACTATTATTACTTTACTGAAACAAATTAGAGAATTGTAGCCACTTCATACTTCTAAACAGAAATGTTTTCGTTATTGTAAAGATGTTGTATTTGTATTGATTTATTCTTCGGCTATAAAAATAATGTTCAGTTCTTCCGGTAAAAATCTCCGGATTCCATGAGGCGTAGAATAGACGGTGATTTCAATTTTCCGGTTGTCATTTGTGTTGGTTATGCAATGCTGTTGTTGTACTAGCCATAATACGCGTGTAAAATATGCTGCAATTTTTTATTTATTTATTGTTGAATAACATTATGTTTATAGCTGCGTCTGGTACCAGACGGACATTAGATAAGAAAGACCGCCACTAACATTAGATATATGCACTTCTGCTTGACATTTATAACATTATAACGTAAATTTCAAAAAAGAATACGCCATAATATACATGCGAGATGGAACAATAAAGAAATAAGTATATATCAGCCATTTTCCCTGATGAACACTTATTCAGATATTCTGAAATTTAGAACACATTTTATAAATGACGTTTAAAAATTATTTTATTTAAAATATTAAGGTCATCGACCTTCTTTGTGCATGTTCTTGCATTATTTTAAAATTAGGTATTTACTCATGCCTAAATTTTAAAGTATTGAGGATTTAAAGAATAAATAAATATTTTCTACTTACAAAAATTAGAAAGTTCTGCACGTAGAAATTATGGACATACCTGAAAACAAAAAAGATTTGGTTAAGTTAGAATACGTACAAAATAATGTATTTGTAAAAAATAACTGCATTCAAATTTGTTATGCATTAAAACCAGCTTTTGTTTATACCATTACATTTCGTCTATCGTGTTATTTTTCCACATGTATGTAGAATTTTGTAAACAGCGTTCGATGTTACACTAAATTTTATTGTTGCAAATCATTTCGTTTAGTACTTCAAAAGCTTCTCTCCAAAATAATTTTTTAATGCTTTAACCTCAATTATCAGATCTGAATACTTTTCACTTGTGCATGTACAATTCAAAATTTTATTAGATTGTTAATAAAAATGTATTTTACTTTTACAAAAAAAACACATACGGGTCATTATGATTGCCCTAACTCGTAAACTAAATCAAATTCATAAATTCTTTGCCTTTCCGGGAGTAAAACTGTTCTTTAGTCTATATTTTGAAGCACTTACGTTCTTAATTAATTAATCTCTTTGTCATAAAGTTTGTATTGTCAAAATTACAAAATGTATCTTCTTTTGAACTATTATGCATTCGTATGAGAGTGAAGTGTAAAAGATAGCGTACGTATATATATATATATATATATATATATATATATATATATATATATATATATATATATATATATATATATATATATATATATATATATATATATACATACCACAGGACTAAAGTAACTACCTATATAGTCCCTCAGATGATTATTTTTCTCGTGAAATAAACTTCACCCTTAGGATTAAATTCTATACTTAAGTCTCTTAATATATAATAATATAATAACTAACTGTTTCACATTATTCGATTCAATATTCTTTTTGCCCTGTATAAATCCAATTCAATATTAATTGCAAAGGCAGTAAAACATTATTTTAAAGATGTGTAAAATCGATCACTAGCCTTGGAAGTTTACCCGTTTGCGTTTATCAATGAACAAATTGTACATAATAGCAAAAATATATATTCTTCAATTTTATAAAAAAGTACCCAAATGCTTTTTTAAAATATGTAAACATAACCAGTTTAGGGAATCGCAAATAATTATATATGTATTTTCGCCCTAGTGCTCAACAAAACCTTTGTGAACAATTGGTATAATGTTCATACTTCATAGTCTTATTTGCTTGCGGTTAAACCTTTATACAATAACCGGGTACATTACCAGGTAAAGAAAACAACGAAATAATATTAATGACTGACCATTGCAGAAGCCTGTGTCCACGTAAACAAGTGACAGTCACAATCCATTTGAGATGGACGTAATAAATGGATCAAGTAACCTGCAACGCGGTGGGTGTCCAAACAGGGAAATGGACACCACAGACCAAAAAACGAAATAGCGTATTATGATAATGGACCCATCAACCATTGTCAAAAATCAACAATTTTTTATTTGTGTTGAATAATTAAAACAAATCCCTAAATATTGAAAAATGCAAGGAATATGTCCGTTCTGTATTATCTTTTTATAATATAATTTTAATTAAACATTATTAAATAATTATTATACCTAAAATCGTAATGTTATTACCTCGCGCCTCATATTCTATAAAGGAGTGATTGTGATGGGTCAAAATTTTCGAGTGTGAGTTTTTGGTGGATAAGCACGTTTACGGCCTCATTTCCACCGACTGTTTTAATGCTTAAGAACTATGTTTAATGCTTAAGTACTAAGAGCAACGCATAAGAACAAAACTTTGCAAACTCCAAACATAAGGCGTAATGCACAAGCATAATGATTGGCATGTGTCATATTTATTATTTATTTCGAGTTGTCAGTTTCTGTCTATTTCTAAATTTGGAAAGAAATAATTTACTTACGAAATTAACAGTTCTTCCATTCCTTAATATCTCCAAAATGCTGATAATGATAAAATTACAAATATTCGACAACAAATGTCATCTCTGTCGAATTAGTCCTTAAACAAAATAGGTGGAAATGGCCATCTAATAAATAATCACTATGCATTACGCCTTACGCACTAATCATTATGCATTAAGCACTAAAACAGTCGGTGGAAATGAGGCTTTAGGGTCCTTAGAGTAAGAATTTAACATTTTTGAGATGATGTCTGTGTGCGTGCGTGTGTGTGTGCCTTCGTTGCGCCGTGTGTTACAATTTTTTCGTTGACAGTAACTCAAAAAATATCACACATTAAAATTTAAAATTTTATATTTTTAATAACCCAATATAATTTTGGTTTCAATCAACAAACTTTTTTAAACTATTTCGATAAATAATTAATTTCAGACAATTATTTTATTTTAAATGAAAGAGTATGTAATTATTATCTACAATCGGTATTTTATAAATTTTTTATGTATCTGGTATCATTTAAGAATAATTAAGGTATATACCTACATATAATACATTGAAAGACAATGTCGAAATTAATCACTGCGTAATAACTATTACTGGTTACATCAGATTTTTTTTACTAAATATTGTATTTTTGTTGTGATTAGAGATCTGTGTACAAATTTATAATCGTAAAGACAATAATTAACTATTAATAGAATTAAAATAAGTAAAGAAAAGGTTGTATAATTCAAAATTGAAAAATGCAAATGAGGAGTAAAATTTTTAATCAAGCATCAAAAATTATTGGAAGGTATTAAAAGTAGGGGCGTATAATATGTACATATTATAACCTATAATGCTTTCAATGTCTTAGGTGTAAATTTATGTTCTTCAAATGAACTTAAGACCTGTATCATTAAAACCTAGTATAACTGCTTGAATTATGACGGTCCTGACTAAGTTTACTGCTCACAGCTTGGTATTCAAACAGTAAATGTATTTTAATTTGATTTTGCTCAAATCCAATAATTTACAATTCGCTTAAAAGCAAACAAAGTAAAATTGGTATGTAAACCTCTTATGACGTGCATCATTTTTTAAGCAAGTTTTCTGGTAAACCCAGCCGATTTAGGGTTTTGCATTGAATGGAGCGCAGGTCTATCCTAACTTCTTAACCCTTTCTCTTTCTCTGGTATTATATATGAAGGAAGCACACGGTTGTCTTAGCACGTTTGCGAGTTTTTTATCCGGTGTAACGCTCGGATAGCGTTGGATTTTTCATTGGATGTAGATAAATGGCGGCCGCTATAGATTTAATGTCAGCCAGGATGAATCTGTACCGTCTGTATCGGGTTTCCGATCAAATTAAGCCGCGGCCTTTTTTATTGGCTTCTTTAAACAACGCCGATTTATTTCAAACCTGATCCCATGGCCCCACAATTAGACCAGAAGGGAACACCCGAAGAAACTTAAAATAAATTTAATATTGAATTTCTTAAATTACATTTCTTCATACAAAGCAAACATTCAGCAAAATTCTACTTTCAAGGCACGTGTAAGAATTATTAATCTGAAATTTTTGTTTTTATAGATAATAGATTCACAGATCAAATATCCAGGAATTCAGGAAATTCTAATCTTTTAGTTTTTATTAAATTTTTTTATGTGAATGACTAAACATTACCTATTTTGTAAATATTTTATGTGCATTTTAATACATATTATCTATTTTTTTCTACCTGATTTTATGTTAACAATATGACGTTACTATAAAAATTTAAATTTAATGCAAAGGTGCAATAATTGTTTTACAAGTTTCAAATACTCATTTATTTATTAGTTTAGATATGGATAAAAACTAAACAATAATATTGTCTTCCATTTCTATTATTATTGTAACACAAACTTCTAAATATTATCGTTCTTAAAGGAAATAGTAGTTTATGCTACATGTTCATAAAGTTAGTCTTTTTACACATGTTGCTCAAGATTAGAATACGAGCGAAGAGAGTGTTCTAAGAGTAACAAGTCTAAAATAACACTACATAAATGTTTCATACACAATTTTTTGCAATAAGTCAAGTTATTTCCTTAATAAAAATTATTCTGGCGAGATTTGTGTTTTAATTTAAATAAATCGCAATAAATGCGGTCACTTTTTCTACGCCAGAAAAAAAATTATTTAAAAATTTCTTATGTATGTCAAACTAACCGTTAATTTGAGATTTAATTATTTTTTAAAGAAAATAAAAGCTATACAAATGATGAGTATCAAGTCGATGATGTACAGTTACTAAAAATAAAAATAATATAATACCTACTACTCTTCTTCTAAACTGTGCAAACAAACAAAATTTCTACAGTTCTTGTAAACTGTTCAAAAAATTACTTTTTTGAACAATTTACAAAAAACAATAGCCTTTCGTGCTCGTGACAGTTTTAATAATATCAACTTTTTATGACATTCAAAAAAATAAATTTTCACTCCGTTTATTAATTAAAGCTTAATAATTAAATATGTATTGGTATAACATTTAATTCCGAGTAAATATACAAATATTTGCTATACTGACATCGCAAAATAAATTAAAAGGATATAGGGAAGCGATTCACAAAACTAATAATGTCGTTGAAATTTTGACAGCCAATTAACTCATGAAAAAATGAAACATTAAGTTTCCTCACCTTTCCTATTAGGTGTTACACTACATATATGAGTTATTACCCACCAAATGAGGTAAATAAAGCGAGTAAAATTTGTTCTTAGCGTTGCGGTAAAGCAAAACACAATTAGGTTTTTTTGCAGTGTCGTGTTCGTTCTCTTGTAAAAGTTTGGAAATATTTCATCTCCGCAGTGCGGATTTTTCCAATTTGTAGTTAAAGTATTTGATAACAACAGCCACAACACCTGGGAGCACAAATAATAGAGTACTGTATCGCTGTATTAAACTTTGAGTAAATTTACATAGTTTGTTTCCCGTTAGCGCACATCAAATTTGTTTAAGATATAATAAGCTACTGCAGGTGAATAATAAAAATAAAATCCTGCGTTTTAATTTCCGCTGAAACGAGATTAAAAAAGATTGTGAACAAAATTTTATTTGTACAAGGTAATTAACATTCTAGTTCGAAAATAAATAATACGCGCACCGGCTCCTGGTTAAATCAACAAATTAATCTACGCTGTGGTAACTTTTAATTTTCTCGCTATCAAACTTCCCTGGGAAGGATAGAAAGAGTAGGATGCTTTGCCACACAGTGTTATGATACGTGGCATGTAATCAATATTCCATGTTAAAGATTCACAGATAGTGTGGAATTACGTTTTGCTTTCCTGGATAATCTGTTACATTCTCATTTCTAAAATCATTCCACTGTTACTGCCACTTTTTTTGTTTAACTGGAAAATATTGTATAATATTTTAAGGGATTAAACGGCACTTATAGTTCTTTAGTACTATGTCGTAGTAACTTTTTTTTTTAAATAAGTCAAAATACCCTTATAAGCATGAGTATGTTTATACTATGTATAGCATTTGATCATCAATCATCAGCATCACTTAATTAACCTAGGTTATAAGTGGTAAAATTCCAAAAAATCAAAGTTATGCTACGGCCGCTGTACTGGAAAATGGAATCCAATTTGCCTTGAATATCTCAAAATCAACTACCGTAAAAAATATAATAATTTATATACGTAATATAATATTGTTGTTATTGTGGTTAGCTCAGCGGTAGAGGGTCCGCCTAGCTTGTTAGCGGTCCCCAGTTCGATTCCCAGCAATAATATCACTGAGTCCGAGTGGTTAATTCCACTATAATAACATCTACCATCCTGTAATTGGGAGTTAATCCTGTAGGTTGGTTACCATCAAAAATAAAAAATAAAATAATGACTCGATATGTGATCAAGTATTTTGTGTTTAATATATAAAAACATACAGAACTATACCCAAATAAATTATTTATTTACACGGCGGGATTGCACAGTGGTAGAATGCTAGGCTCTGGTTACAGAGGTCGTTGGTTCGAAATCCGGTCAGGTCAGGAAATTTTCACGGCCTGATTTGGATCGGTACCTACTCCCGTTACCATTCCAAGTTGGGATCTAATTAACTGGCAACCTCTAGCTATCGGGCACCGGCTAGAGGCTGTAACAAGGGCTTGCGCCGGATTGACTGGCAACACACTTTAATACTGTGTGTGCACAATCAAGGCACCCTAGGGACATAACCCAAAGAGGTTTAAATCCCGAAATCATAATACCATAAATTATTTATTTATTTTGTTTGTTTAGTCTTTTTTTAAAACACTGGTTAAAAAAACATTTCCAATATATACCAACATCGATCATGTACATTTCTTAATTAAAAATTTTTAAATAAGTTCTACTATCAAAAGTTCCAATTTATTGCACGAGCAGAAATGTCTTTGCATCAGTCGGATAGGCAATAAGAATTAACACTGGCACTTTTGATATAACCTACACAACATATATTACCTGCTGTTGCATAAATATTGTTTTTAATATCGTGCTTGGTTTATTGATTACATTATGTCAGTTATAAAATTGAAATTATAATTTATACACTCTGATAATTTAGTATTGTTGTTGCTTTATTTCTAAAAATGTTTAACTTGATAGGTTTAATGTTTAATAAATAGTAAGTACTTCTAATATCTAAAAATAATTGGGAGAAATTGAGTCATGCAAAATTTTACTGGTGTAGCTCAACACGCACTATAGAAATAATAATCTGTGATTTCGAATCAAAATTGAGCAGTATAGTAGTACATTAGTCACAACACTTGAAGCAGATTATTTGATTTAGATGCGACCAGACAGTATCATGAAGCCCAGAAAAGATTAATGATCCTGCAGCCTAAGTTGATAAACGCTCGAAAAAATGATTAGAATTTCAAGAACAATAAAATCAAGTAATCGTCGTCTCGCGACCACCAAGTAAGTCGTAGGCATCGCAAGCACGCGACAATTGCCTATCTGGGTTGCCGGCTAATTCATCCAATTAAACAGCAGAACAAAACAACATCGCAGGCTGTTGAACACGAACAGACGACAGTCGCTATACAAAGTATGTCAGTCAGAAACGGAGACGACCAAAACTCATAACTCACACATGAATATGTCGGCAGTAAATTACTCGAGTTTATTGGTGACAAGACATTGACAAAACCCGTGATGACGTCATGGTGGTCACCTGAAGCGTGATTTATACACGCGGACCCGGAACAACGCTGATTTACCGACCCGAGTTAGCGGTTTTTGCAAACACGCCACAAACGATGGCACAAAGACAGTGTTGTAATAGATAATAATATTTTTTATCTAGATAAAGATAAAGATAACTCACTTTTAATTTATCTAGATAAGATAAAAGATAACCATTGAAAAATTTATCTAGATAATAGATAAAAGATGAATACTTATTATCTAGATAATTATTAGATAATTTATAGATAATATAAATAAATATAAAGGACGTTATGAAGGGAAGCTGGAGAATCGGCAGCATTGCAAGCTTGTGCGTTGTAAGCTTGCACAATTTGATTACATTTTAATTCGATTAAAATTACAATTGAAAAAAGTTGGTTATAATTTTACTAAAATTATTATCTAGATGATAATAAAAAAATAGATAAAGATAATTTGTAATTTTATCTAGATAAGATAATAGATAAATAAGAAAAAAATTATCTAGCTAAGATAATAGATAAAAATATATTATCTAGATGATTTATCTAGATAAAATTATCTAGATAAGTTACAACATTGCACAAAGATCATGACATTTCATGTGTAAATTATATACATTATACATCTAAAGATAAGATTCCATACATGCGTTTCATCCTTTCCGTTTTGTACGTCGCTGCAAACTTGACGACATATGAAATTTTTAAACTGTTCACATGTGTCCGTTGCGTTCCATCCGTTTTGATTGGTACTTCTTTAAAGGTTAGATTCACTGGTGTTATGGCGTAATAATTATTACGATGTTATAAACTTACGAAGCTAGTCATGTTGCCTAGGTAAACCAAACAAATACTACGGATAATCGTATGAAACCACTTGCTAACTGTCATATAAAAGCATCCGTTTTCAAGGTCGCGCTGCAACGAGTAGAGAGTAGACGAACTCTGTCCGTCGCTGCATTTACCAACGCGTCAATTTTTCATAATTTGAATCTAGCCAATCACAACTTGCGAAGGATAGAACGGAACGGATGAAACGCATGCATGGAGCTTAACACCTCATAGTCGGAACACAATTTTTGAAGACCCTGGTGGGCCTTCGAATACAAACTCTGGATTCATTTCTTTAGTTTCAAACTGATTAAAAAACGGCCGTATGAATAACGATGGTGTGCTTTTACAACGATGATTTTTCATCCTCTGAAGAAAATAAGAAAGAAGCTGCATGACCTTTTCTTGAGGTGACACGTACCTAGCTATGAATTCCGCGAAGACAATGAATTAGGATCACTTAATAATCTTCTGCTCAAAGTGCACTATTTTCTCCGGCGAATGAAAAAAAAACCTGATAAAAAGCACTCAACTTTGAGTAACACCTACATAGGTATAAAAATAGTGCATGGGTTCCTGGACAATGGTAGCACAATTCACAATCGTTGAGTATTTCGCCTGCAGCACTCTAGTTTGAAGTTCCGAGTTTAACTGATAAATTTTCATTTTCTTAAGTAAAGTAATGATATACTGTTTAAAAATTCTTTTAATATTGTACCATGATGATTACTCCAGATTAACATTTTCACTTACAATATAAACCTGCTGGGATTCTAAGAAATTTAAATGTTTGACTAATTAAAACGAACAAAATAATGCATCTTTAGTGCACCAGCTATTATTATGACGTTACATAGGTACGCGTTTTTATTATCAGAATGCAACCCGTAATACACTTCAAGATCCGACCTCTCATGCCCTCTCACTCTTATATGTTGCGATCACTTTACAACAATGCAATGGACGGTCATGCGATATCTAGACAGTAATCGATGGTTTATAATAACAAAAATTTCAGTTATGAAAAACCTCATAATATACATACTGGACGTCTACTTCGTTTTCTGAACATATAGGCGAAATGCAATGTTTAAAGTTTACTTAGGTGGTAGGTATGTCGTTATTAAATTTGGAGCAAAAAGAATTGCTCAGAATAAAAAACTGCATCGAATGATCTTGTTCACATCGATTTCTTTCACGAAAGAAACATAAAATAAAAATTAACAACTTAGAATAATTTCATACTGCAATAAAATTAGGTACCTACCTAGGTACTACTTATCTAATAATTTTAAAATTCTGATGTCGCTTAAAAACCATAATTCATATTTAACTTTATTGTCTTAAGTGGATTATTAACCGTACTGGACCTGATGCTCATTCTTGAAAATGTAACATCTTATTAAGATAGCAACCCACTTGACAAAATAAAATCCCCAGAACATTTCAAAAATGTGAACATCCCGCCTTGTTACTTGCTATATTTTTACCATCCTATTAATATCCTAGCGATTGCTAATGTCCGCCTTTAGTAACATTATCTATGTAACATCCCAATGTTAGTAATTTGGTAATAATATCCTAATTATGCATCCCATATAATTCTCTGAGATGTTTATATTGAGTATGTAAATTTTTATCATACTCATGATGTGGCTTTGATAGACTTACGTAATATCACTTAAAGTACAAGAATAAGATATTTTTAAAAATCCCATGGACGATTCATGTCATGTGGGAAGATACCTAAATAAAATTAATATTTAAAAAACATCGCCTGTGCCCTGTAACGCATTTATGTATGTATCAACAACATAATGTACGAAAAAAATCAAGTAAATATTGGGTAGCGATAATTATTTTATTTCCCAAATCCAATTTGTTTGACCATCCGCCTTGTCTGCAGAATTATTCACTTTGAAATAAAGTTTCGTTTCAGTTTAATTTCCTGACTAAAGTACATCCATGTGTTTCACAGTCCATAGCCATGTAGAGGACGTTATTTGATGTTTGTAATCTCAAAGTCGAAGTGTGTCTACCTCTTGTTTATCGCGCTTCATCAGTGGCCCCCTAGCACCGTGCGATACGTGCGTGTCGTGTAACCCGACACACGACTCTGTAACATAAAACACCGGCAGAGTCGGCAGCAAGCGACCAGCAACCAGCCCGGTAATCGATTTGGTCAACAAGTGAACCTGGTTCACAGCGAGAACCGGAGAACCGGACCCAGAACCTGGTTCAGGTAACCCGTATCACGACTACTAAAGGCGTAAACACTAGAAGTATTTGCTCTTGTAGGTACTCGAGTAGTGGACACTTTGACTTGGATAGTTTGCACAGAGTTATTTAATTAATCTTGCTGGAAATCTCTTAAAGAATGTTTAAGTGAAATTGTTCAAATAAATCATGAAAGTAGTTTCTTTTCTGTTATGTACCTAACGTACAGATTATGTAAATTGTTTTCATTAATCATAGATAATGGAACTGGATTTACCCCAGATTGTTCACAAAAAATCTGATGTGGCCAGCACAAGACCTTCCGCCCTACCCACTTTTAACTACTAATATAAATATAGTTGTATATTTTAGTAATATAAGTATGTAAACTACATGCAAGAAGATATAAACGATGTGTCAATTTTGTTACTGTCACTGTTGTCATAATCTATTTAATTTTTTGCACTTCCGGAACTAAAACTGTTCTTTAGTCTTTATTTATAGGGACTAAGGTTCTTAATTTGATCCCAAGGGATTATTTCTCATATTTAATCCCGTTGTCAAGGAATTGAATTAATTAATCCCGTTGTCAAGTAAATACGTGCTATTTGTTACAGAGTATGTATGGTAACAATATAAATATTTGTCATAAAATTTACTGTCAAAATTACAAAATGTGTATTCTTTGAAACTATTTTGCATTCGTTTGAGGATGAAGTGCAAAAAATAGCGTATATACCACAGGACTAAAGTACCTTTAATCCCTCAGGTGATTATTTCCCTCACCTTCGGCTCGTGAAATAAACTTCACCCTCAGGATTAAATCATGCACTTTAGTCCCTCAATATATAATATACTATTACAAGATACTGAAGTATCAAACTGTAAATTATAAAGCCCACCCTGCAATGGCTTGGCCCACTCAGTGGCCCACCCAAAAATTTGACAATATTTTTACATTCGTTTACGGAAAATAAATATTTAATAATGCCTTACATAATATCTAGGGCAAAGATATAAATTTATACTTAATTGAGGCAATATAAATGTTTATGAATATGAATAGCGGATAGATATAGATTTATTGCTGGTAAAATTTTGAATAGACATATGTTTTAGCTTGTCAGTCTGAGGGCTTGTGCAATCTTTATCTATGCATACATATTTGATGTCATATCCTTAACTGGGTACTGTTTTTCTACGAAATTAATTTCAAGTCAAATTCTTTCAGCAGTAAAACATTTTCGCCATACTGTGTTTTTTAAAACAAAAATTTTACTACAAAAATCTGATGTGGACACCACATGACTTCCTTGTACGCCTATTAACTGTTCATACCTTTCTTAATAACTAAAATGTAGAATAATATAAAAAATCTGACGTGGCCACCACAAGACCTCCCGCCATACCTACTTTATTCTTTTAACTTATTATACAAAAAATATATTAATATATAAGTACTACTACTATTGCTACTATACTTACAAATATATTTATCAAAATATTTGAAAAAAGTACTACTTCCGGTTTGTAGATTGAAACCAAAAATAGGAGGTGCACAACTAGATGCTATAACAGTCCTAAATACAAAATTTCAACTTTCTACGTCTAACCGTATTTGAGTTATGTGACATAATTATACATACGTCCGTACCCACGTCCGTCCATACGTACAGACGTCACGACGAAACTAGTCATAATGGATTCAGAAAAGGTCAAAACGGATATTTCCGTAAAAATCTGAGAACCGAAATTTTTCGCGATTACAATACTTCCTTTTACTCCGTACAAGGAAGTAAAAACTGTAGCCCACTTTAATTTTTTACTGGCCCACCTAAAAATCCTAGTTACGTCCCTGGTCAATTCACGGGTACTCATGCTTGTTTAAGATTACTCCACAAAGGAAGTTTTTGAGCAATAACTGAAATGTGTACTTGACCGGATACAAACCTGAGAAAATGTTCCGAGATTTTATGAACCCCTTGAGGTGAACATTTTAAAATTGTGTTAGTGAATCTAGGAGTATATACACGTATGGTCGTATGTGTCGGTTTCTGCCTCAGGCTTCGCTTCATCCAAGGCCCTTTGGCCTACATTGGAGTAATTTCGGCAAGGTTATTTTCTTCTTTTTCTTCCTAGCACAATGAAAATGTTAACCGCCCAACATTTCCACTCATTTACACAACTGCTACATTTTCTTTTATTTCATCTAATCATACAAAAAATAACACGTATACAAGTATAATACAATGTCCGGAATGTTTATCATCGTTTTTATTAAAAACTTTTGCAATATTACTTTTGAAACTATCTCAAGTATTGATGATGTAGAGGTAACAAAGGCTAGCTTGTAGTTTATTTATTAATAGCGTGTGCAAGTGATTTTAATTAGTATTTTTCCATGTAAAACGCACATTACGCAGAAGCTGATGTTATCGCACTGAGCGTGTTTTATTACAACCGAATTAGAATGAGTTCTTTTGTATGTAACAAGTTGCAGGTACGTGATAAATGGTACACTTTATCACTAATTCAATAGCCTGTTTGCAAGAATTTTGTTTTTTTCCAAAATATTAGTCTACCCTTTAAATTAATTCATAATTATTATAATTTAAAAATACATAATTACACATCTAATCTCACATCATGCATTAGTTCCAGCAGGAATTCTTTCATGTACTTTTTAACCCGGAATAAATCTCCAAAATTATTAACAAATAGGTAGTTGTTTGTTTAACTAGGCAAAAAAATATTAGATTTGCTGCCGCGGCTAGAGTTTCATAGACGAGGCGCAGCCGATTGTTATTAATTAATATTAATTTAGTGATTGTTTTAAATATATTGATAGGTATCGCAATCAAATTATGTTGCTATGCGTATGTTGACAGTTGCTATGAAAAAACAAAATAGATTAGGTATGTTGATGAATTTTATAAATGTCAAATTTGTTGATTCATCATAGTAACAATTACTTTTGCTGCCTAGGCTCTTTTTACTATTTTTGCTGCCTAGTGACACTTTGCTGACTGTCTACTGTCAAAAAATCAGCACTTTTAATGTCAATCGCCGAAAAATAGTATTTATTGATAGCAATAAATTATTTACAAGGTATAAAACTTACTACACGATTACAGGAGCCACAGACCGCAGGCAAGTGCAACATTTTAATATGTAATGGGGAGTTAAACTCGAGTAGAATGTAGAATCCACGATGGTCAAGCTTCTACGGCTTGTACAGCTTCTAGTCCACCGAATCATGTTCCGTGAGTTCGAATACCGCTGACAGGGCCGTGCCAAGACATGTGCGGGCGGTGCCCCAAATTTATACAATAATAAAGTCAAAGAAATAAAAAGACTACTTTATTCGAACATTTTAATTTTCCATCATTTAAACAATGTTATAATTTATTATTTTTAAAAAGGGCTCACATATAACTCGTATCAAAATCTGGTGCGGTCACCACACGACTTTCTTATACATAACACAACTATATGTACTCGTATAAATATTGCACTTGACATACGTACGTTTGACATAATAGAATATCTGACGTAACTGACTAAGCTTGTTTGTTTTCACTATGATTATTGAAATGTATTTGTTAACTATATAATTTAATTTTTCTCAAATTTAAAAGCAGATATAAGAAATTAATTTAACGATATTTATGCCTTATATTATTGTTAACATTTTATATTTGAAACATTTTTGTGGCTACTTCCATATTTGAATTAATTTGAATTTATTGTTGTGTTTTAAGAAAAATTTTGTCTTTTCAGCTCTGCGCATTATCCGAAACTTTATAAATACCAACTTTCATAATTGTTTATTTTAATTAAGTTATTAAACATACGGACGAACATAATATATCCATCCATCCAGCCTTTCATCCACACATATAGGCATTATTTTCTAATATCAGGGCCTGTACAATTGGGGCCGATTACTTGAAAGACCGATAAAAATATAAGTTCCAATCAGTAGTTCAGTATAAGCTCCACACTAACAGCAAGAATACCACGTATAGTTTGTCAACGCACGAGCAATTTAATGCAATAATAATCAAATGTATAATTTAATAGTCGTAGATAAGGGAATTTTGCGCTGTGCCTGTTTTCAATTGCGAATTTCACTTTCGCTTTCGGTCGATCGGCGGCCGCAGAACACTTTCCCACCACATTTTTTATTCAAATGCAATTATCTTCCAATAATTGCTGCCATTGATCCTCTTAACGCGATCATCAAAACACTATCGCCGACAGTAAAGCAATGTTTACACTTTACACTGAACAGTATACATCGTATAGATTAAAAACTGAAACATGAAAATTGCAGATTCGAAATTGTATGATAAAAATTTCAATTTAACCGTATTATTCAATACCGGAGCTATGAAATGTAAAGTACCTGACAATATTAAAATATTTCCTTCAAAAGCAAAGTACAAGTTTTACGGTCACATACTTTCATGCAATTTAGATGAAATTACGGTGGAGAATACAGCGTACATCTTTGTTCGCTATGAACATATCAAATATTATTTATTACTACAATATTGTTATTGAACAGTGAACACTATACCGTAGAGGTGATTTTATTGCAGATAAATTGTAATACCTATGTAAAATTACATTCAAAGTTGGTCAAAGTATATTGTACACATACATATACCCTCTGGTTCGGACGTATAATTTTTATGTTACAGAATGCTGTTTGGAAATCAAAGTTAAGATTAAATGCTTAAGAGGCCCGTCTACCACCTAAAATCCAACACAAAATGTACTAATGTAGCAAGTGTTTTGAGGCAAGTACAAGAATGCTAAAATTTAATTTCAGCAAGGATTTAATAGAAAAACAATGAATCTACAAATGTGCCTTTTTAAAATTTTGATTAAAAATTTGTACATAAATATAAAAATTCCAAAAATTTCTAAAACATTTCCTATTTTATGCAAACTTTACACGGTTATATCTCATGATAGAAATTAATTTTTTAAATTTTAAAAGGGCAGATTCTATAGATCCATTCTTTCTCTATTAAATGTTTATAAAAACATTATCCTGAAGTGAATAATAACCTGGCAGTTTACTCCCAACGAAAACACTTTTAAAATACTTTTCAACTTCAAAATGACATTGCATAGCTAGGATACGGCAAAGTACGAATTTCGGGCTGGTTTTAGGTAGGTGGGGAAAAGAGTGGAATAGAAAAAAAAAGTAAAATCGAGAGTATGCTAGGAATTAGGAAAAAACGTAGACGAGCCGCTTAAACAATTTTTTAACTATTTTTAAAATCTATCGATAACATGAATTTAATTCATTATCTCACGATATTAATTGAAACTAGATTTTTCATAATCTTAAATCCAAATTCCAAAATAGACTGTTAACAGGGAGTGAAGCAAGTGCATAAATGAAACAGATCTTAAAAGATTTAAGAGATAAGTATGACAGATGAATCTGCACCTTTTAGTCATTTGAATATATTCACTGAGACGAATGAATTTGAACAACATCATTCCTTGTGGTAAGATTAAACAAACTATAAGTACTTTAAACTTCAAAGCATGCAGGAAGCTATGCATATGACGCCCAGAATAAAAACTTCAGTCTAGTAACAAACTAATTTACTGTTTTAAATTTTTATATTTGTATTTTTACCATTAACGTATGTCACAACCTGTTTATATTTTCTAAGAAACATCTTGTACTAAAGTAACTGTGGCGTAGGTAATATTAATATGAAACCAGAAAGAAATTTCAAATATACTCGCAGTAATGCATTTCGTATTTAAAGTAAAGGTAAGACACTCCTTGCATCTCTAGTATGATTTAAACGCGATTTCGGTATAAAATTACTTCTCTCCTACTATCCCATCCTGATTCAGGAGTCCATGTTCTAGCTACTTCAAAGCTCTTCCTGTCTTCCTTTTCCGTTTTTGTCGCTGTCGCCGCCCTCAAAGGAATTTTTCGTTTTATACTCTTTCACTAGCTGCGCTAACTAGTCCGTGCTATTATAAAGCATTTGTTTTACATGTGTTATTAGTTTTTGTCAAGAATAACTTGAAAGTAATTTGTGTGACTTGCAAATGCTAAGGTTTCAATTAATCATGAGCTATGTGAATTGCATTCAGCCTAGATTATCGCGCAGCCATTAATTAGATTATGTCATCCGATGCAATTAGATCAAAAGATTTGTTCTAGGCACAAGATCCCGTGTTTGGATCACCAATAGTATAAACAACTGACTAAAGGAGATTAACAAATACAAATAGGGTTTTTTTACAAACTTGCAAAAAAGTCACCGCATGCATTCATTTTCATGAGTTTAAAAAAGTTTATAGTAACTTGTCAATAGCAACTGCAACTTGTTATAGTAATAAACAGCTCAAGTTATTTAATTATAAAATTCAAATAATTGTACACCTGTATACATTTATTTATTTAAGGGGATCAACTAGCTTCTATTGTCTTTTCTTAGGTTGTACACTGAAAGGTAAATATATTAATTTGTTTATTCAACAAAAGCATTTGGGAAATATTCCTTGGCGTTAATTCTATGGTGTTTGTCACGAGAATGAGAAATAATCGCGAATGACTCTAATTCACTTTTTCAATATTTATGATTGCATTGCTTTCTCAACGTGTTTGATGATTCAAATTGAAAATAAGTCTCATTATTGAATTTTGACATTAGGTACGCTCAGTTGCATAAACGTTGGCTTAAAATATTAACTGCATTTGTGAAAAATCCTTTTATCCAACACCTCTTAATAAAAGCATCATAACTATGGTGATTTTAAACAAGCAAAGTAAAAGATTGCCCACTAGGGGCTTTGATCAAAATTATCCCCACTTGTGGGTAAATTGTTACTTTGCTTGTTGGAAGTCACCATAGAAACAATGTTTTTGGATGAAACTTAATATTTTTAAAATATTTAAGCAGTTATTAAGAGGTGTTAAATAAAACGGTATACTTCACACTTGGGCAAAAAGGAATGACCCACTCGAGAAAATTATCTGACTCAGCCTTCGGTCTCGTGAGTTAAGATTTGCCTCGTGGGTAATTCCTTACTTTGCCCACTTGTAAAGTAAATAACTATAAAGATTAAGAAAAAGAAGGTTATAATATTTTCTAACTATTTTTATTTATAATTTTACATACAACGTAATGAAAATATATATTTCAAAAATTTTCAAATAAAATTGCAAAAAATCTAAAGTGCAGATCCATAGTACTAATATTACGTCTCTAAAACATGATTAAATGAGGTTTCAAAAGATGTACCTAGATCAAACACAGAGAGGTATATGTTTCATCTCTAAGAATCTTCTAACCATTTTAATATAGTTCTTGAAATACTACAAAAAAAAACAGTTAAAGGAGTAGAGTAAATAGAGTTATTGTAAAAAACAAATCTCAAAAATACTAGGTATTAATATTTGTATAGGTACCTACTTATCGCTTCTTATTCAAATTTCATTTCTACTTTCAATTCATTTTTAAGAATCTTCAATTTGAATATTTTGACAGAAATTGCATAAATTACTATTTCTGAAGCATTTTAAACAAGGCGAAAGGATGTGTGCTGGCTACATAAGATTTTTTATCGTTCAAATACTTTAATTTATCTGCACATTTGAAATTTTAATACAATATTGTTTTTAAAATTTTGTAGACTAAATTATTACAATTGTTGTATAGTTAAATACAATATTTATCGATTTTTATATTGTTGTTTCAAAAACTACAACATTATATAAATTTTTAAAACAATTTGTGTCTGTCCCTATTTGTACTACAATTTGTAGTGCAGAAATAGACAATTGTTTTAGAATTTTCTACAATTTTTCTCTGTGTTTGTTTACAAAAATAGTCGCAACACCGTGCGTGTTAATATAAGAATAATGAATTCCATCCAGTCTGTCCAAAATTAATAATTAAAACTCCCCGATAACACTTATCTCTTGGCCTGTCTCCAACTCAGTCGTTTGGAAGCCATTAAAATCAAAGTTTTCCCACTTGCGACTGTACTGTTCTCGCACTATGCTATCAATGCTCGGGTCCCAAATTTAATTTCACATTTGCACCTAATCCGGTACTTATTTCCATATCTTGTGGACTCTGCCAGTATTAGCAGTGAAGTTAGCAGCGGCCGCGGTGTAGCCCGAGTATAAATAGCTGTGCGTAACGCCGTAATAATACTGGACGGTCTAATGACGAGATGATGTCATCACATAGATCCGACGGATTCTGTAACTGGATTATGATGTGGACCAATATTACGAGGATCTCAGTAAAAATGGCGCGGACTTATGGTCAATCTGTTTATACTTACTGAGTCTATATTTAGCAATTATTACACTTTTTGCATCTGATTTACGTAACTAAGAATTTAGCAGGTTGCATTATTTAAACATCCATTTACTGTTTTCTTTAACAAAATATACAAGTGTAAAATTGAAAATTTTCTTCTGTTGTAGGATATTATCCACTTCCACTGCAATATTAAATTTGATAAACATATAAATTTTCTAACATTTTATATTGTTATATAAATTTATTAATTCATTACTTAAGTGAGTAAAATATCGTACTAACCTGTTTTGAATAAATAACATACCTATACTATAATTTTTTTTAAAATCTAATTACAGTCTAGAATGTATGTGTACAGTCCGTTTAATTTTAGACCGAAGAATGTCAAAATTGGTACAAACGAAAATACCGACAATGTTTAAACAATATTAAAAATTAGATGTACCTAGTTGTGTGTTCTCTCCTTTTATTGTAAATGCTGCATGTCGCTGTGGCACAATATTTGTTGAAATTGTCACCACTATATTTGACTCATGTTGAGTTTTTTTTATTTCTGACTAACACTTTTTTGTGTTTTTTCGTCCAATATGCTTACTCCGGGGTTTTGATTTTTACCTTATAAGCTTTTATAACTTTTTCGTATTTTTGTAATGAGCTAGTGATTTATAGGTTTGTAGGATCACAGGTTGTTGCATTAGCATCACATTCAATTCGTAACAAATTATAATTTTGTTTTTTCTCAATTGAAGTAGTGTCCAAAATGTAATTGATTGTAGAAGATAGTCGGAAGTTGGACTAGGTGTAGCAGAAAAATCACATGAAAACCGCTAACGTTTCGTTTATTATATAAACATCATCAGAGCTACAAAATCAGGACATGTTTTATTACAATAATATAGAAATGTCAAAACTACAATAATAGATTACATACCGTATTGGTCTTCTTAAAGTTATGAATTTGGATGAAATTAAAGAGAGATGTTGCTTCTCTACATTGTATCCAACATTGTATCTCTGTTTCAAATTTTTTTTTTTTTATTATATCATGTATAATTTCATAATAAACGAAACGTTAGCGGTTTTCATGTGATTTTTCTGCTACACCTAGTCTAACTTCCAACTATCTTCTAAAATCAATTATAATTTTGTTTGTAATTTTTAATAATATGGTCCGAATTTATATTTTTTTATCTCACTGCTGTAATCGGTGGAGTATTATTGTTAATTTTTTCTTAAATAATTAACTTATCCGTTAATAAAATTTCCCGGTTATTCATTTTAAAAGCTTTTAGCAATAAACCGTTTCATGTATCTAAAAGTTATGATTTGTGTATTATATTCTAGCATAACCGTATAATGTAGTGGCCGCTCTAGCAATTATTTAGCAATTACGCGACACGAAATAATAAAATGGCTGTTTATGCTCTGATATACGTATTATTATCCGTGTTTTGTCTGATTGAATTTATTTGTTATGTGTTTGTTTACACACGGCACAAAGCTCTAATGATATCGCGGATATTATTAAAATTGTATCACAGCACCACGGCAGTAATATGGCACTGATTTATTTCATATTTTATCTTTTAAGCGCTTTGAATTATTACATGTTGTAGTTAAGCTAGTTTACATTCAATATGAAAATTTTAGACACAGTACACGGATTAATTATAAAACCGTGGTTTGCTTTTAGCGGTGACATTGTTAATTAGATAAATCAATGTAAACGTAGATAACTAATAAATATTGATTTGATAATTGATTAAAAGAGCTAATTTACAACCATCCAAGAACAGTACTAACCACATCAGTGAAAAAGTACTAGTTATTTTGTATGACAAGAGCAGAAAGTAGCCTTTTGAATGTAGAAAAATAATACAACAAACTTAACTAACGAAGCAAACTTGACAATTTTAAAAAGAATTGTTTATTTTAAAGTAACCAAGTTAAATCTTAAGGTGGGTTTATGCTCAAAATGTTACGCAGATGACATAACCTAAAATAGCCTGAAATCTTATCGATTTTTGCGGATAGGGATACATTTCTTCATATAAATAACATAAATGTCAATTATCAAGGTCTCGGCAACATCAGATTAACAAATATAATCACGTTTCACTTCAGTAAGTTGAAAATTATTCTTATTTTTATTACTAATTCATAAATTTTTGAGCATAAACCCACCGTTAAAGGCCTACTTTTAATAACGATCGTAGAAAAAAAAATTTTGCTTTTATATAATGCAAGAAAGTTAGTTTTCTGTTTTAGTTTCTATACTGGGACAGTTATAAAAGAAATTAAATATCTAGGGATTTACTATAGTTTATGCTTGACTGACAAAAATACATACGCCTATTACAAAAATACTGTCAAAATTTAGAGATATTAATATCATCCATATGCGGTTACTTCTCACATACAGACAGAAAACCTGGTTAAATATATACTGAAAGGGATAGAAATGACACATAATATGACAACCATAAACCGCAAACCGCTGACAGGCGAACGCCAACATCGCGAAACAAAACAAAATCTGCTGCTGCCACCAAACTACACTCTGATATTTTTACGTCACTTTGGACACAACATCACACTGGCCACTATTGAAACTGGAGACTTTATGACGCAGACGTATCACCTCTATTCGTGAGTCAAGTTAAGTAAACTGATCTGATGGACAAATTGAGAATTAAAACGTGATATCATATCTGCATGTTTATATGGTAGTATATTTTACAGCTACATTTCCTTAATACTTTGTAGGCATGTTAAGAAAAACATTGACAGCTCTCTTTTACGTTGAGCTCAACAGTAAAATATATACTATAGTTTTTACCTCTCGCCACTCAGACCTATAAGAAAATTATCGTAATCATGCTTAAATTTCAATAGTGAGTTTTCAATTCCACGTTTGAAGTTTTGGGAACACGAGTTTGATAGTTTCAGGATGATGTCTGTTTGTGTGTGCGTGGATGGATGTTGGAGGCTTGAGGTACGCTTGCCTATACTGAAATACTAGTAAGTACCTACCTACTGAATATATAAATTTGAAATGTTGTATATTAAATAGTGATACCGTAGATTAGATCTAAATAGATTTTTGTGCAGTATTGTAGTATTAATAAAAATAGTAGAGTATGGCGAGAGGTCATATGCTGATCACATCAGCTTTTTTATAACAAATTTTGCATTTTCTTGCAAAAAATAATAATTAATTTTTTCCAAAAAAAGTTTTATAGTTACATACATTTTATTGTTTTTTAATTATAATTAAGTCTTAATCTACTAACCTACATTAAATTGGTTGAAATTAGCAAATATATTTTTGGCAATTAGTATCAATTTCCCACAAATACATTCATAAAGAAATTGTTAAGAGTAGTTAGTAGTAGAGTATTTTTGAAATAATTTGTGCGTTATATAGTGCTGTGAAATAATAAAAAGTGTTTCAGAAAAACTGTTAATATATTTTTTTAATATTACGAGAAATGAGTAAAAATCGACATGTTTTATAAACTGAATAATGAAGATGAATAGATGCACTACGAGACTGTGTTCATATATTGTGAAATTATTTATTTATAACGATGATCTCCCTTGTAGAAAATGAAGGATTTTCAAACACATTTTGTCATAATAAGATTATTATTTTCGATCTAATACCCATGTCACACTATCATTATGACGAAAAATATATATGATGAGAAATAAGTTATATAACGAAAATAATGACAAAACCATGTCACTGCCGTCATATAATTATATGATGTAAATCATATCTTCATCTTTGTTCAGTGAAATAGCCCTAATTTTTCTATTAACTTTATGTTATTTCGTTAAAAAGTTCCTGGAACAAAGAATAAATAATAAAATTATTTCAACTTACCTATATACTTTTCTTTCAAACATAAACTAAACTAATTAAGCCGCCAGAGGTTATAAACACAATGAAGTTTGAACATATTGTTTCATGTGAAGTCATATAAATTATTTTTCATCATATATAATTTTCGTCATATATTTATATGATAGTGTGACATGGGCATAAAGGTATAGATTATGAAACATAGCCGCTTAGATATATCAAAATTACAATTTTAGTTTCTATAGTATTAAAGTGTATTTTTACATTTAAATTAGTGTCAATATATGTAGTATCACCTGATACAGCCAGAAACACCTAGATCCATTACACATTCTGACTGTTAGGAAAGATCATGTTGGCAAACCTAATTATTCTTTAACCTATTTTACTATGAATCGAAAATGTTCTTTAAAAAATATAAGATCATGACAATAGCGTCTCTTTATATTTTTGAAATTGCTGTTTATATTTACAAAAATAAACATACATTTCTATGTAATGAGGATATAGGTACATAACATCAACAGAAGAAACAAATTGAAATTAAGAAAACCTTTAGCGAAATATAATTGCAGGAAAAACTCTCCTAATGTAAAGGGCGTGGAAATTTATAATAAAATACCAGAAGATATTTTAAATTTTGTCACATTACCAGGATTAAAATTTAAACTAAATTTTTTTTAATTATTAATTGTTTTTACACTGTTCATGAATTTATGTGTTTTACTGAATGTAAAATCTGGTCAAATTTGTACTTACATATGTATATATTACATCTCAGAAATAAATATGTATTATTATTATTATTATAATACGAAGCCTTATTTCAAAGATCACTCGAGATTCTTCTTAATGTTCTTGTTCCTAAAACAAGTTTCACATATTTCTGCTTTTAAATAATACCAAAAAATTAGCAGCAGTTCATCAATATTCGATTGACTAAGTTTTAACAGTCTTATTGTAAAGTCATTAGAAGTTAATTTAAATTGCAAAGTGTTCTCTTAAAACGAAACAGAATTTAGACAGTGAAGTCTTGTAAGAAACTAACCTAGTGCACCTGTTCGTCCACGTCCCCCCACCCCTTTCAGTGTCTTTGCGGAAGTAAGGTGTCACGTGTCCACCGGAAGAGATAATCAACCGGTAGTAGCGTCAGCGACAAGCTGCTTCACTTCTACTCATGTAAAATGAAGTTGAAGTCGTCTTCGAGAGGTGTTTAAGTGTGCATTAGCATTCAAGTGCTTTATGTAGTAGTAGCTGCAATCTGTGTTACTTGTGTCACGTGTCAGTTTGTGTCACGTGCCTCACGCTTTATGCACGAATTGTCTGACTTCATTAACACGATGTGATTGTTTTGTGCGCGAAATTTTACCAGTAATATGATGCAAACAAAAACTGAACGGTGAACAGTAAATTGAAATAATACGAAGTTAGAGCGCTCAATATACAGGCAGTTTCTATATCTCTGCACGCAACTTTAATAAGTTATATAATTTTATATACTGATTACAGAAACAAAAGACTTATTTCAAAATTAGCAAAAATAAGGGCACCTAGTGAAAATTTTAGTGTCACTGATTTGAAAGTCAATTTAATTGTTTATTTAATAATAATAATTACATAAGAAGTAATTATTTAGATAATCTGATAGTACTTATTTATAATTTAATTTATAAATAAGGTAATAAATAAACAGTTAAATGGACGTTCAAACAAATGAAACTAATATTTTCACTATCCTTGTTTTCGAGATTTTTGAAGAAATAAATTCATAATTTATCCAAAACAATGAGTACCGAAAATACGATTTTCGGTAGGAGGTATATATAAATGTATTAGGAATTTCATTATTAATAATAATTATTATAGTTTAAATAACCCCTCCGCACGTCACCTTCTTTATATAATAAGGCAAATTTATAAACACATTGTGTGGTTTTTTATTACAATTATTACATTCAGTGATGGATTTACCACAAGGCTGAGCAGGCTACATCTTAAAGCGGCAAAATTTAAGAGAAAAAAGTATTTTTTATTTAGGCATGTCTTTCCATTAGAACATTTGTAGCTAGTCGTCGATACTGTAATAATTTTTAATTTATAGGATTTTAGATCTTGAGCAATTTTTTTTAAATAGTTGTCCTCAAATTTTAGGCGGCGCGAACTCATAACCTATGGCATGGCCAGCAAAATTATAAATCCGCTACTGATTACATTTGTCTAATTTTTGCAAATATCTATTCACAAATTAGATCTATAATTTTTAGCCTTTTAATGAGAACCAAAATTCGAATACAAATACAAAGCTACATTATCTTGTATTTTGATATTTCAGTTCACATTATAATTTTCGGTAGAGTAGATTACCTTAAGTTTATTTCTTAGAATATTACCTTTCTCGTCCACATAGCAGAAAATAAGTGGCAAACAAAACAAGAACACTGGTATAAAATTTCTGCATTAGGTGAGCATTCTTCTTCTTATTGAAGTATCCCAATTGACTTGGCATCGATTCGTGTTCCATTTCGTGTTTTCTCTCCGGAACAAAGATAGGCTAATAAAAAATCGGTTGCGTGCAAATGAGATAATTCGTTCCATTACTCGGCATCCATTATGAAACAGGTGAAGCATTCGACACTTGCTTAGAGCGTAAAATCTCCTTTAAAATCTCCATGAGATCATAGCAGGCTTAAAACGAACAAATGAATAATTCAATCACTCTATTATTCCCGTCTCAATTTTACATGTAATTATATCTCGGCGACGTTCAGCTGTCACCTTGTTTCTACTCACTTGTTCTTCCATTATTCACAGCGGAGAGAAAATCTTTCTCTGATTGTGATGCCGCTGACTCAGATGAACTACAATGATATATAGATCAGAGCGGATTTAATATCCGCGTGATTTGGTCCGCAACCGAAGCAAATATCGTATGGGAACCGCGTTTTACGAATGTTTTTATCGGATGCATCTCGAGAACCAATACAAATAAAGACGAACTTCGGAGCGGAGTTGAGTATTCATTGTGTTCAGGTGGATGGAGCGAAGTTTCTCTGCTTTAAAACTGAACAATATTCATTGGAATTTTATTACAAGAAATATCGTTTTATAGAGTAACTTTAATAAAAGCGTATTATTAGTATAAGGAAGCTAATTTTCTCATGATAGTTATTTCTGAAACGTGTGAGAATTTGCAGCGCGTCTTTCAGTAATTGGTTCGTAACATTTTCAGGCCATTTCCTCGAGAAGAATTTATGCTTCTGGACCAAATGAGTTGACGCGCTCAAGTTATTATTCAATCGGCCACTCCTGGAGTCCTGGGTTCGAATCCTACGCGTGTCATACGTAGTTCGATTCTCAATAATAATAATAATAATAATTATAAAAGGTGAACCTAGGAGTTTGTAATAGTGTCATCATTAATAATTGTGGCTTGCTATTGCAAACAAAAATGTTTTTGATTTCATTAGGTTAGTTTAACTGTATATTAGAATAAAAAATAAGGGTAAGTATACATATTGAGAGAAAAAGTAACTCGGGTGTAAACCAACTCAGGTGAAGTTGAAGGTGGATTCAAGTCCCGGCTCAGTCAGAGATTTTTCAACAATTATTTCAATAAATAAGAATTGATGTTTTCAAAACTACAATATCAGGATGGTTTAATAGTTAAGGCTCCTTTCGAATGAGGGTGTAGTAGTAGTAGTGTAGTTACTTATTAAAATCATATCACGCCCATTTCGATTGCTATATCAACCAAATTTTGGTAACAGATACTAGCTATATGTATTGTCTTTTTCGATTTGCCGGACTTGTTTTGAACAATGAAAAGCCTGGAAAACCATCAAAATTCGTAGTTAACCAATAACTCTTTTGTCAATTGGAATATTTTTTTGCAAGAAAATTACACTTTATTATTATTTAAATAAAAAAATTATCAATTTTTGGATTTTCAATTTTTTCGAATATTTTGAAAATTTAAAAATGTACCGCTGTTAAGTACAATATTATAAAGGATTTTTGTAAATAATTTTTTTCTCTAAATTTTCCTTAAATCAAGTTATTAGTAAACTACGAATGCCTGTCTGGGTGAAGATGAAGTATAGCCTTAGGGTAACTACTCATAACCAAAATTTCAAATTACTTTAGTTCATCACATGCAAAAAATTACTTGAAGCAAATAAATTTGAATCAGCCATAATACCTACCTATTCTTTTAAAATATTATAATAACAAATTAACTGCAATCGATGGCAAACCAAATTATAGCGCTCGAAAAGTTATTCAATTAAAACAAGAGTGTATGATGTGTGCATTTTTGTGAGTACGAATTTCGATACAGAATACTGTCTGTAAATAGGCGATCTTGCTGCTGGGCATATCAGCGTAACTGTTGCATTCAATTAAAAATTCTAAAACAATGTTTCCGTAACAGATTATTAATTATTGTGCTTTTTGTAATTTTTTTAATCCGTGTCAAGGTGGCGTACGAATAGTTTGAAAATAGGTCTACAAATAGAACAATTTTAAATAGCCACAAAATGTTAAAATTAAAAATTAAAAACTAATTAGTGAAAATAAACCATATGTTGTTTTTCTAATATAAAGGTGTTTTTCTGGGTATATGAACATTTTATTAATAAAAATAATGTTCTAGCTTATAACGTATATTTTTAATATATGAAAATAAAATGTTCTCATTTTTGTTAGTTTATTAGAAAACTGCTTTTAGAAATTTTGACATAAGTTCTATATTTGAAAGAATTTTAATCACTTTTTTCTGAAAACTCACTCAACACTACTTTTTGATGAAACATGTTTTAAGTAGAAAAATCCGTGTTCCTGACAGACAGAGTACTAGAATTGTTACGAATAGTTCATATTTAAAGACATTCGCACACCCCCTTTTGTGAGTTTTTTTAGACAAATGCAATTTAAATTGAAGAAACTTTAATCTCTATTTTCTGAAAACTGACTAAATATTGATATGTTATATGCAGAAATACTAAGGTTACTGACAGGGAGCGGACTGATTGTTACGATGAAAAGTTAATATTTCAAGCCATTCACACGCTCCCTTAAACTATGTTGTGCAAAACCTCAATAATATGATGTACAATAATAGTTTTGAAGTTTCTATTTATAAAATTAACTATTGTGATTATGATGTAACATTAGTTAGTTTAGAATTACTAATATTATCAATAAAATTAATGCGATTACATTACATTTTAAAAGTAAAACATTTATGAAAATTATAAAATGTTACTATTATTTACTGCTGCAGGCAAAAATTATTCATAAATATAAATAATGAGATCAAACAAAATGAATTTGATTCACTTTTATTATTAAAATTGAAGTTAACGTTTTAATTACGATAACATTAGTTCTATTTTGTTAATTATTCATGGAATAAAATAATTAAGCATAATTATTATCCAGCCAATTGAATAAAATATATTCAATCTCCAAAATTATTTTATTCTAAACATAATATTTATCAATTTCGTGTTGTTTTTCTCCAATACTTGTATAAATATTATTTAGTTTTCCGCTTCTATCTTTCTTTTTATTTTTTCTTCTTCTGGTGTAATTTGATAATTTGAAAACAGCCACTCAAAGGAGGCACCATCTCCATCATCGTTTCTTGTACTCTGCGTCAGTTTCGTGTTTTTGGGTAATTTGACTGCGGTTTAAACAATTTGTTAGCGTCCTAATTTCCATTAATAGAACAATGAATAAGAGTCGTGGTCGCGGTTTGTAGCAGTTGTATTTCTACCATTTTTGTAATGAGAACAAAGTTAAATATGAAAGACGCTAACGAGACAGCTATTGTATAGTTCCTACCACGCTAATTATTTCGCAAAAGGGCAAAGGGCTAATGAGATGATGGACCCGGGTTTTCCTCTTTTTAATATTAAATCGCCATTTCCCTAAAAACCCATTAAAATATTCTTTCAATATACCCCTTGTAAAGAATTCATTTTTAACAGGACGGTTCGAAGGCATCCTGAATTAAATGATTTTAAAAATTTATATATTTCAGGTTAAGATACAACACTTTTGTATTTATTGAAAAATAATCATTATTATTAAAATTTTCCTGATCTCAGTCTTTAAAAAAAAATCTTCAACCGGTGCGGAAAACTGCAGTTCTCGCACTTAATACTTAAAAAACTAGTACCTATTAAGGTGTTCGTCTACCCTAAAACTAAAATTGTACAGCGTTACAGAGGTGTTTACTTTAATTATAATTGAAATATATGATGCTTTTATATATGAGTGTATTAACAAAGGATGTCTTAATGCTTCTATATTTTTATTTTTTTTCTTTGACCTAGGAATTTGAAGTAAAAATATTTAAAATGATGTTTTCTGCGGTTTTTTGTAATTAAGTATTTGATATTATTTTCCTCGGTCACTATAAATGGCAAGAAAAAATTAAAGAACAAGAAGCATGCAGCTAAGCTTCCTTTTTCGAATAATTTTAGTTTTACTTAATTTCTTTAAAAACACACAATTTATTATGTTAATCTGGAGCCATGTTTATAGTAATTTTCAACTTCAAAATAACATTGCATAGCCAGGATGCGGGAAAGTACGAGTTTCGGGCTGGTTTCGGTCAGCCATAGTAGTGGGGAAGAGAGTGAAATTGAAAAAAAGTAATATCTAGGAATTCGAAAAGAAGGTAGACGAGCCTCTTAAGTCAGATCATTTCTTGTCACATGCAGATTTTCTATAAAATGAATTGTTCGTATAATAAGTAAAATATTCACATTTTGATGAAAAAAATGACCGTTTGATAATTGCCACTTTGCTTTAAAAATAAATTAAATTCCAAAGTTCCTGTAAAACTGAAATTCTCGCTTAAAAAACTACATAATACCTATTAGGGCAGAACATTTCTTTTCACAGGCAAATTTTCTATAAAATAAATGGTTTAGTGGAAAATGCCTAAATCTTCAATCTGAGAATGTCTTTCAATAAAATTTTTATTGTTAAAGATGTTTTGATCTTTGGTTTATATAGGAAAGAAAATACGTAAAATAAAATGCCGTAAATAAAAGTTACGTGCGTGTTGCTTGTTTTAAATTACGAATTTTCCCCTGGTAAAAACTCTGTGGGTGCTCATGTTGATGCCAAAGTTTTTATAGAGTATGACATAATGTTTATGTATGTAAGTAACATTAAATCATTTCTTTTCAATGTCAAAGTCCACCACATGACTTAACAATGCATTAAAAGATTTACTGCACATTTTATGAGCTCCGCGTGCATTGCGGCACCCACATTTCATAGCTTAGTGGGAAGTCGCCAATTTGAATAATTCAAACACAATCTACTAAAGATACGTATCATTGCAGGACTTTGATTTCCTCTATAAACCTTAGTGCGTTAGATTGAACTTGCGATTGAGTTAAATAAGTTGTTTTATTTGCATATCACATACTTGTAGTACCGCAGTACATGAAAGATTTTTTAAGGCAAAATGTAAGAAGATTTAAACACGACACACGTATTTAATAAAAATCGGAGACTCGAATCGCATTAATTATACTAGTCCAATCATTTTAGATAGTTTTTTTGGCAAATAGGGGGAAAATGATAGACAGTTGAATTTTGGTGTATACGCACATAAAGGCTTATTGTTCAAAACACTAAAAGTTCTGAACGATATCGAGTGTGCTTTAATTGCTACGAACTTGAAAAGACCTTGAAAATGAAATTTTCGCGTATAACTCACGAACGGTGATACCAATTTAAAACTTTTTTACGAAAATATTGGTAATTTAATGTACTATAAAAAAGGTATTTACCAACTTTATCGTCAGTCCATTCCTCCTCCTCAAAATCGGATAGAGGCAAACCTCCGTTTTGGAATCATTGTGAGTTAAATTATTATAACTCGCCACGTTTCATTCCATCACTAGTGACTGAATGAATCCATTCCGTAATAAGTGACAGAATGTAACCATTCCATAATAATTGAAAATGATGGAAGAATGATAACATTCTATAGCAGTCGTATAGAAAAATAGCTTCCATTTATGAATGAAGTATACTATCGACTTCCGGTTTACGGCATTCAAATCATTGTATATATTTGTATTATATGTATACAGGTTGGTGCAGGTGAAATGCGAACATAGGGAACATACATGACAATTGAACTTTCATGCCAGGTATCTTGATATATTTTGTAGTAGTGAGTGTCACAAAACGAAGTAATATGAATTTGTTCGGCAAAAAGAGTAATCAATAACAGAAATAATAATAAAATCTAAAAGTGCATGTAAACTTTCTCGTTCTGCTCGTACACATACATTATTATGCAAAGAAAATATTTCAAAGAAAATAAAATTTTCAATAATATGACAGCTACTTTGACATTGACGGTACTTATTCCACGTATATCAAGATGCCTAGCATGATAATTCCATTGTCATATATGTCCCTATGTTCGCATTTCACCTCCACCAACCTGTATATATATTTTTAAACTTCGCTCCTGTGAATCCTTTCATCATAGTCATGTTTCTCGGATTATTTCAGGTTTCAAGAAATCGTTTAAGATATTTTGAACTACGACATACTTTTCAAAATTTTCAGTAGTGTGTAATCGTCAGAAACTTTAAAACTCCCATCTTTTGTTGTTTTCCGGCTACGCAGCCAAGCGAATTCTGGTTCCTAGTATAAAATATCTTAAAACCAAATATTATTCACGAGCTTAGTCCATTGCTGATGGATGTTCTCTTGGTCTACAACACACTTTCTTGTGTGTAGTACTCTATTGTAGTTTTTCTCTCACAAACGGAATTACATATTAGTTCGTGCTGTACAGAGCAGTAAGCAAGTGATTTACTGTTTAAAATTAACGCTGTTTAACGGAAGAGTTTGTTTAGTCTAACATGTTTTGCTGGAGTTTACTTTCAGCTATATATGTACATATGTAACAAACTTTGAGTTGAATACAGAGCTCAACTAGGAGTCAAATCACAGAAAATGCGCAATCAAAATCTTTCCCATTCTTCCCATTAAATCCAAGGTGTATTCGTTAGTAAACAGCTTGTGGAATATCAGGATAGATTATTAGAGAAATAGAAAGGATTTTTAAAATATTTTAACATTAAGTGTAATTTTGTCCGGTAATAGTATGTTATGACTGTTTTACACTACGCTAAATATTGAACAAGAAATTGCGCAACAAATTGAACAATATCTTGAGCAATAAATTGCTTTGTTTTTAATGAACTCGGTTTTATACTGAGACAAATTTATATACCTACCTACAATATTTAGTTTGTGATTCTGCGCAGTTCGCATATAATATTAATTTGACAGCCGCGCTTATCTATTTTTTCAGACAATTTACGAAGCAATGCGATATTTCCCACAATTTGCTGTATGATACTACACAATTTAGATTGTTTCAAAAATTGAACAATATCTTGTTCAAGATTTAGTGTAATGTAAAACGGGCTTTACATAATTTGCGAGGAAAGTGAATGATATCATGTGAGTGACAATATTGACTCACGAGGCGGAGTGCGGAAATCTAACGAATATTCGATAGACAGTTATGTACACAATTTTTCGATGTTTCGATTTTCATGAATACATGGGCGCCGCCAGAGGATGCAAAAAGGGGCGGTTACTCCCTCCCTAGAAAATGACAGAAGTAGGTATTTAAGTTTATTTGTTGTCATTATCTCAAGAACGGTTAGAGATTTAAAAAAAATAAGTACCTACTTACTCTTAAATTCAATTTTCTTCCCAACAAGAGTTGTTTTCATATTTTTTGTTTTATAATTAATTAGGACTAAATTCAAAATAATGTCGTGGATTACACTTAACACAATTTTGGAATAATTCAGTAACGTTAATATTGACGTATTTTTCAAATTGTTGTATTATTTCGCAACTTGCCCACCGATCCGACTATTCTACCTTCTTTTCTTAATAATATTGATAGCTAGACACCTAGATTACTACATGTAGAAATATAGAAAATACAGTGCCATATCTGTCAATTAAAAGTATTAATTTTTGCCTCGAAAATGTTACTCCTAATTATAACAATAGACAATAGTGGCTTTTTTAAGAAGCAATAATGAACAAATACAGCATTAAATTGATTATCCCAAGATGTTTTCTAATTTAATCCAAATCGTTGCTTTTAGTTTGGCCTTTATCAGTTTTTGCTTATCGACGTACGAAAAGCGCAGAAATTAACGTTATATAAGCGCAGAAATTGAAGCTATATAAGCGCAGAAGGGAACTTTTGAAAAGCATAATGGTTTTAGGGATTGTACGACAGTTTTTCTACAATATTTTTTGAATTTTTTAAAACTAGAAAATATTCTTGCCTAACATTTTTCTGAACTTAACCCCATCATACTCGAAGAGTATTTTTAACAAGATTTTTTGAATTTTTTAAAACTAGAAAATATTCTTGTCCAACATTTTTCTGAACTTAACCCCATTATACTCGAAGACGATCTAGACTAACTTGTTATGGTCAGAAATCTCATTTTACTGATTATATTTCTGCGCTTTTCATACGTTTTGATGACCAGAAATGCGTTTTTACAACTCTCCGCAAATTAATATGCAGTCCGTATTGTTATATTTTTGATAGGAATATACATGACAAATATTTCAAATAAAACTTTACAGAACTCATTTATATAAACACCCTAGTTTTGAACTAACATTAACTAGCAATTAATCTACGCAAAACATTTCTTCGTTCTACCCTATACATATTCGTAATTATTCTGCTTTTCTATTCTTTTCCGAACTGGCACCACTTTTTGCATTTTCTATTGTACGCCAAACAAATTAGAAAGATTAATAATGTTATGATGATATCTCGAGAGCGTCTTTAATACGGCAGAGAGAAATGCTTCATTAAGATCAGAATATTACATTAGTTATCATCTTCTGACAGATAGAACGTTTTTTGTGTGAGGCAAAAAGGTCGGCTCTCTATCTCACCCGCGGCTAATCATTAGTTTATTTTTGCAAGGGTTATTAATCGAAATTTATCATAATCATTAAGAAAATAGTTGTAGGGACATCAAGTTCTACTACTGGGTCCTTTATAGGGACATAAGGACACTGTAGTCCTTTTTATTGCGCCTTTAAATACAACCTACAAATGTAGTTGTTCTCATAAAACTAACTACGTACTGCAGTTAACCTTTACAACATTTTGGATTGAAAGAAACATTTTAAATACATTCTACATTGCAATGAGGTATGTGACATTATTTTCTATTGAAATATCGTTTCACTGCGCGTGTGGGTGACATTGGATATGTAAACGACTTCACGCTGTGCTTTGTTTAACCTGCCTTCCTTCCAATTTACATTTTTGGATCATTCTTTGGAATATCACAATAAAGGGTTAACAAAACATCAGTATTAAACCAAATTTTACAAGGACTTTTAGGATTTTTACAATAATATAATAGTAGGTAGTATAAAAATTAATAAACTTATCTTTTATCTACGAATAATGTATTACGTACAAGATTTTAATAAAATATATACTTATACGTAAAATATCATCACAATAGGCATTATAATTTTCTCATTGTGTAAAAGAGGGAAGCATGACTATTATTTCCTCATATCATTCCCAGCGGGATTTATATACTGTAATATAAAACTCAAAAACTTAATACTTACATAAGTCCTAGATAAAGTATTTATTTAAGTATTTAAATCGCTGTAAAGGCTATTATTCCCTGCGATGATTATACTTCTAGATAAAAATATATTTAAATCGGCAAATTGATACATTTAAATACCCTTAAATTCAAAGTAAATATGTTATCTACGACCTCTACGACTAATGTATAACATGAACATTAAATGTTTGATGTTTGCTACATAATGCCCCCGCAGGGGATAATAGTTAGTATTCCCTCCTCTGCACCAATCAGAAAATAACTTTGCCTGAATCAATTTCTCCATGCACATTATTTTTAAAAAACATTGCAATGTTTAAAGATGTAACTATGGTGATAGAGGATTGACATTTGGAAATATTAAAAATTTTGCTTATTGGCGAGGTAAATTAGTTTCTTGTATACTAGAAATATTATTTAAAAAAAAATTTAAGTACTTGTTTCGCGTGCAAAATTCGGCTTGGTAACGGGCAGATTCGAATTCATCGGGGTCAAATTAGTTTATAACATCGTATGTTACCTAAAAGTAGTTAAAAATTAGAATTTTTCACCGAGTCTATAATAGTCGCCAATGAATGCAGGTAAAAGGAGTGTGTGGTCCAAAATAGTATATTGTACAACAAGGGTGGATGTGATGCCTTGCAGACACTCCTCCTATGGGGTCGTGACTGCAAACTCGTTCTCGTGCGATATAGGCAATCCACTCGAGTTGTACAGCCTATTTTTTCTATGATCAAATAACGAAATATAGTTTTAGCAATAAAATGCACTCAATATGATGCCAAAATTTATTAAAAAGTAGGGTTACATCAATTATTTTTTGACATATGACATTTGAATAATATGAAGATATATGTTGCCAATATCCAGTAGGGAGGAGAAAATAATATTTGTGTGTGCGTATGATTAAAATTAAAATATCATTAAATTTTTTTTGTGATATTCACCCTAAATATTTTTATTATAAAGTTGAAGGTACAGTTGGGTCTTATCTTATTAATTTTTTTTTTATTTGTAAAAATTAAAACAGCTACCTATTATCTAACATCTACATAACTAATGTCACGTAAAGATAAAAGTATTTCATTTTTTATGAATGCAATAAAAGAAATGTAGTTCCCTACCCCATTACATTACTTAATATACATTTAGAATTATTAATAAATTAAGTGTTTCAGCATAAAACAAGCTGTCAGTTGAAAACGTAATTACTTATTACACATTAAATATAATTGTGTAGTAGAAGAGTAATGATAAGTTTGAGTCCTGCTGTTCACTTAATTTCCATAATGTCACATAATCAAGGTAAAATAGACGGCGGGGGCGTGAAGGAATTAGTAATGACACATTCTTGAAGCAAGTGATACACATGTATAATTCATAAATGACAACATGCTAGCAATATTGTATTATTAAACTACTATTGATCCTTTTCCACTTGAGAGTAGTTTAAACACTGCTTATTTTCAATTCGTTCCAAGAGACGGTTGCGTTCCAACGAATGTCAACATAATGTCAATGGTCGCGGTTGATTTATTTTAGATTCAACGTTCAATTAATACTAATAAAATATAGAATTTTGCCAACAGCCGCGAGCGATTTCAAATAATTGACTTTATATTTAAAGCAGACCTTTCTAATATTTATACACAAAAGCTAAAGGCAATTTTCTCTGAGCAAATTTATTTTACTACTCCTTGGGTGTTATTAAAGGTAATGAAAATTGTGTGTGAGATTTAATAATCTGGTGCTATCTGCTTTAATAGTCATTACATATTACAAAGCTATTTTAAATCTGGGATTACAAACGTTAATGAAACTAACGACTTTAATTAACACAAACAGACCTTTCAACAAATCACACAACACATGGCGAAAAGGAAGTAAATTTATTTAATTGTTGCGCATTATAATTATTATACATTTTCATATGACACAACTCCTGGAAATAGAAACACAAATGCAGGAAGTACGTAGTAATCATCGCAAATTCTATACGGCAGTGTTTCGTAGTACCTACTCTTATATGTATAACGTTGAACGGTGCTGTTTCTTTGTCGATATTGATTCTGCGTTTTACGAAGATGCCACAGTAAACTATAAGTAATATTTTTAATAAAATGTCAGGTATGTTAGTGGGAATGCAGTAAATTCTTCGGAATCAAGCGGGCCGAACGTGTGATAAATAAAATGGCGGTCCGAGGGCACGCGGGTGACTTGACTTGAGAAAGAAACATAAAAATGAAGAATGCCTTTATTATAGTGTTTCCTCCAGCCTTTCCTTTTGCAATAAATTCCACCTTACGCCGCATTTCAACTTCTTAACTATCATAAAAATGGGATATTTTTTCACGAAACAACATCCCTTGTGAACTTTGTAACGAAACACTAAATTATTTGATATAACTTGTAACAATTTAATCTTATAAAAATTTAGAATAATTTATCCGGATGTTACAGAAATTATAATAAAAGTGCAAAGTTTTTAAAACTTCGTTTATGCTACATGCAAATGGAAATTTTTGCACAATGCAGCGCAAACTCATAAAACATTTTTCTTCTTTTTAAAGGCGCGCAACTCGTAGTTTCTCATGCGCATCGGGCATTATTCTTTTAAATACCGCGCCACCGTTAAATATCAGTTTAATTAAAGACGGAAGCTTTTTGTCCTGATATGAATTACGTAGTATCAGTGTGGGTGTTAGAGTTAGCCCGCAGTAGTTTGTCATGTTGTAAAACAATTTCTAATTGACTCTGTCAATGTTTATCCTGCGCGTTATCCTTTAAAACCTTTTCGGCGACCGCGTTGCAATTCGCCTCTGGACAGAAAGGATAATCTGGGTTTGTGTCGATCAATATCCAGTTTTAAGCTCTTATGTTCCTTCAGGATATTAAATTTACCCTAGACAAAACTCTTGTTCCCGCGAAAAATTGCCTACTTAAAGATTACGATCTAATATTCTGCACTTAATAGCCACCTTTGCCTTAAACACACACAATATTCATACATCTCACTTTAATCTTACCACAAAAATAAATATTACCGGGCCTTGACACTTATTTTTTCTACTCCTGCTTCAAGAAGTAAACTATTATATCTGATAATAACTGGAAAACGAAAGCGCAAAACAGGAAAGAATGGCGAAAACTCTTGAAGACTCTTTAAAGGCTGTAGTGCCACTTACGATAATGCTTATAGCTGATATTGATATTTGACAACAGATACTAGACGCCTCCAAACAGGTTTTAAATTATTTTTATATATTTCGCGCATTCATGTCTTTAGATAGTAAACTTTGTCTCCAATAATAATTTTTTTTCTAAACCGAAAATGAGGTACCTGCTAATCTTGGTATAAAAATAAATATTTCAAATATATCTTCAAGACCCTAGCTTCTGAATTCATAAAATAAAGTGAACCTAATGAGAAAAAATATTATTAAATTATGTTAACAAGTAGTTGACAGAATCATTTCCTAGGTAAAGTTTAACAATTTTTGTCACTGTTACTGTGTGGACTAATTAACACAAAGATAAAGTTTCGTTAACTACCAACGAAACCACAATGCATGGAAAATGAAACTCCGTACATCCGGCCTGAAAAATACTAAACGAAGTCGCGAATAAATCTGAGCTATGAATTTCAAACGCGTTTAAATTTTCTCTATGATAAAGTGCTGTTCCATGTCTCACAAATCAAACATTCACATGATACATTACAGTCTAGAAATGCTGTACTACTTATCTTAATGAAATAATTGTCTTATTGTTTAATTGCATTTTCTATAATTCAAGTTAATTAAATTACGTTTATTTAATTTTTCTCCGCAGCAGCTAATGAGATTTTCTGAATTAAAATTTTAATTATTCGAAAGAAAAAATTAAATGTAGTAATTATATCCAGAGATAATTAAGAGACACTTCATAATGGAAACTACTTAATTTTAAGTAAAGAATTCTGTTCTTGTTCGGTTATTAAAAATAAACTTGTACCTCCCAAAGATGGCGAGACTTGTTTTAATTAAAATTCTTATTACAATGTTTCGTTATTATTCATTAATATTGTTATTAGAAAAAAGACTAAAGCTCATACAGAAAATGTATGCAAAACATTCATTTTTCTTTTCTTTTCTGCTAACTTATAAATTATGTTTCAACTTTAACTTATACTTATAAAAATTGGCGTAGCAAAGTGTAAAATACTTCTAGAACAGTGAGTTCATGTAGATTAAAATTTTATCTATTATCCTGGTCTATTGTCAATCCTGTCGAATAGATATTTCGTTTGAAAATATTCCCGTCGGCTATACATTATGGCTAAAGTATAAACTTGGTTTGTTTATCATTATTTTTAAGTGAAAAATAAAAGCAATTTTTGTAGCCTAAATATTTGTTTATTATAATCGCAATCAGAGATAATCTACCTCAAAAGAATTTTGTTGAAAATGAGTTTACTATACATATTTGATTCGCCAATTTAAGAATATAATTGAGAACAGTAAAATAATTCACTAAGTTTTTAAACAATACCTACTTATCAAATTACACTTTAGTCAAACGATAAATATACATTGTGATGGTAGTATTTTTCGACGAATTAAACATTCACCCGGGTAAACACACTACTCTAAAAACAATAACGTGAACTCATTGAAAGGGGCCGATTTTTCAGCTACGTGGCATTTGATATCGTGATTTTCAACGAAATTGTGTCTGCTACTTTTCTCTACTCAGACCGTCTACCAAATAGAAACGAAATAACACCAACAATCGAACAAGACTGAGACACAAAAGCTATATTACTTGATTAATTTTAATCAGGGACTCGAACGAAACCAGGAAAGGAACGAAAACCGGAATGAACCGCAGCTATTTTACTAAACCGAAAACCAAACCTGCACCGTTATAAAATATTTTCCGGTGCGGAATGGATCAAAACATCAATTAATATTTTACGCTTTTTCGTTAAAATTCATTTTCTTTGGCTTAGACAAATTTTATTCTATTTAAGAGATTGATATATTTTAATTCAAAACTCAACGAATATTTTTAATTTATTGATTGCTACTGAACTTATGAACCGAAACCGGAACTTAAATCGCTTGTTTGAAAACCGATTATATGTTTAATTTTAGTTCATGCTTTAAACCGTTTCGAACCGGTTTATAACGATCGATTCGGCTCCGATTATTGGTTTATTAAAATAATTTTAACGGTTCAGTTTCGGTTCCGGTTCCCTGCATATATAATCAATTTGCTATTTATAATTTAAAATGTAAACGTGCGATGTCATTATTCTATTCCCGTAATAAGATTCTAGGAATTACGTTGCACCTTTTGGTGGCAGCGCTAGCAGCGCTGATCGCATTTTCCTTCGTCTTCAGTGATTTAAGTCTTCGTGGGGAAGAAGTGAAGGAAGTATGTGGTAGTTTAATTATCGGAGCTCATTATTGACTCGCGACGTCTGGTGAGAAATGAGATCTGCGCTTGTGTTCGTACGGTTCTCTTGATGAAAAATAAAACGAGGGCCAATTTACTTCCGCGCAGCGTGTTGTCCGTCTTTTAATAACATTTCATAAAAATCATGTAAACGAATCCGAATCTAAGATATAATTAAATTCTCTGTTTCATCGTCACACGCTGCTGCTTTTATCATTTGTTTGACGGCACATTTAGATTAAATACAATAAACAGGAAATACGATAAAAAACATCATTCAAATGAAAATTTTCATATCTATCTAAAGTGTAATTCGATGCGATAAACTTCAATGTGAAAATGCCAAGTTCTATACTTAGATTTATGAAACGGGTTAAATTATAAAAATAAAATAGTTTAACAAACTGAAGAAAATTCAATTTGTAATATTCCTTAAGCTTTGTCTACCTGCTAAAATCCAATCAAAAGTGTCATCTAAAAAAGTTGAAATTTAATAAAAGACACTTTGTAAAATAGGATACTTTACCATAGTAGCAAATTAGCAATCCAGTCAATTATATTGAAATGAGACCTCAAAAATGAGTTATTGCCATGAAGAAAGTTAATAGTTCTTTAAATATTTGAGATTTTACGTATCGCTACATCTACGTCACAGTAATGCGTTTCATGTGTATTCTTAATTACAGTAATAAAGAAACTACCAAATTGTACTTTATATTTTGTAGCATTTAGAAACATTTGATTTTACATGAGTACATTTTAATTCCAGCCCCATGGTTTGAGAAGATTGTCAGCTATACATCTACGTCACCCGAAATTTAAAAATTAATTACTGCTTTATTAAGAAAAATTAAGGCTTATCAGTACTCTCAATCGCTTTCAAATAACATGAAGTTTCAATTTAAAAAATTTAAAAAAATGGTAAACTATCCTATTATGTCTTTAATGAACATTATTGCTATTCACATTCACAATAGTAATAATTGTTACAATAGTCATAGAAAATAGAAATTTACTCGTGTAGGATTTCGCAATTTTGTCGTTAAATGAATTAATTCTCCTTGAATAATATACTATTAAATCACCTAATTTTTACAAATTTAATGCCAGCATATTATATCACTAAAAGAAATTTAAAAAAAACAAATAAATTAAACTAAATGTAGAATCCTTGATAGAATATTTTTCCTTATTTAAAAACACGGTCATTAAATCGTGTTTTACAATCTGTTTTAAACTATTGTAGTTAAATCTTTATTTGAAGATTTTATCCTTTTCATTTACTTATATCCTCTGTAGGATGTAATATGAAAATGAAAGTACCACCTACCTAATCTAAGCTAGATAGATAGAAGAATTTTGATATGCATAAACTTGTTCTAACATTATTTAAAGGTTGATGTTGTTTACGTTTCGACACACCTCCATAAATATAAATTATTAACCTCCTGCTTTCATTCGTCAATAATTAGCGGTTTGGTAAAGCTAATAACAGATGTAGAACAATAAGACTAGCGCTAAGAATTGCTCCGTTCACGTTTAAATTTAGGTTTGATTGCATTATAAGTGTGTATTAGCGAGATTGTGGTTTAGTTATGAAAGGTTTAGAAATTACATAGTCGGGTAAAATCAAGGAAATGTGTTTGAATTGTATCGTTTATGTGTAAGAGCTAATATCGATCGAAGTTGCATGCTTATACGTAATTAAAGACTGTATATTTTCTCTAGTTATGACTGAAAACTAGACATTATAACCGTTTTATTAATGAAACTTATGTACTTCTAAGAATATGATGTATAGAATCATACATCATACCTGTACGAGTGAATTATATTATAATATACTATTCTTAAAGTATGTTTTAGCTTGATTAGATATTGAAAGAAAAATGTTTCAATATTCTCTTTATTTTCCTAAACAAAAAAGTCATTATTATTTAAGTTTTGATCAATACTGTTAAAGAACAAAGAGAATACAATTTACTGAAAGGTAAGAAAATAAAACTATTAAATCAATACAGGAAAAAAATACAATATTATATAAGAGACATTCTTTCGTTTTATTAAATAAACTTCTAAATCCTCTGGAGGATAGAATCGACACTAGAGTCTGTAATGTTCAGTATTTATACTTTCAATTCAGCCAAAAAGAATAACAATACTACAAAACGGTCTCTTCAAAATGTTCTTTCCACGAGCAGAGGGATGAATATCAACAAGAGCAGGACAGAGACGTTATTTTAGTTAGCGCACGTTGAGAACGTGGAATAAATTTAATCTACTGGGTCCTGGAACCCTAAAGGGGAGATAGGGTTCCGGAGAAAGCAGAAAATGCACTAAATCACGTATTGGAAAATATAGGTGACGATGCTTGCTCTATTTTTAACGCCACTGCAGTTTGTATTGAACGAATTACCGATTGAGTTGAGAACTTTACAATAAGGGCAGCACTTCAACAGCGCCAAATCCTCGAATAGAGGTTTGTCACCCTGTCAACAATAATCAGAATAATTGCTTTCTTTATAAATTAGTTTGTTTATTTATACATAAAAGGAGTAGCTTTACTGCTACAGTTGGTATTTTGTTGACGAGGCAAAGCCGAGGTGCCGAAGAATGTTTTTTCTGCTACTTTAAATATATAAATACCACTATATCAGAGTAAAATGTCGTAGGTACGGTACATAAATAATAGTTATTTACTTCATAAGTGGGATAAGTAAAATTTTACATAAATTTTTCTTTACACAACGTCTAATAAATGTCTGGTGTTGATAATTCATTTTAATTTTAACCGTTTTAATAATGTATACTTAAATGGAATTCCTTAGTTTTACGAATTTTTCAAAAATTATTTTTGCTCCATTCCCCACTCATCACGGCATGTCGTTATATAATATATGAGCCCCGTGTCAATGAAGTTGGCCCAGACATAAAAAGTCGTTTTTTGTTGTACAAAAGTTTAAACAAAAATGAAAATACAAGTATAATGTAGTGTATCTTATATTTATTGCAAACTGCAATACATTTTACAAAATATCAGCCTAAACTTTATGGAACCGAATAAAAAAACAAATTTATAAAACCGTCCTATGCAAAGACAATCAAAGAATTGTGACACAGACTGTAGAATATTTGGGATTTTTTCTCCAGAAAAGTATGTTTAGGATTTGTAGATGCTATGCCACAATGAATTGAAACAGTTGTAAAAATAAAGGTGGAGTTACACAGGTGTAAAGTCGTTTATAGTAATTAAAGCAAACAATTTAAAAAATTGCCAGCTCTATACTTATTCTCTAAGTTATATTTAAAGTTACATGAACTTTAAATATATCCTTAAAATATTTTAACTAACTTTAAATATAAATTTGGTAATAAAATATACAGCTGGCAAATATTTTTATTGTTTGCTCAAATTATTACAAACTACTTTACCCCTGTGTAACTTCACCTTGATTTTTAAAACTGTTTCAATTCGTTGTGTATCTACTAAAGTACAATTTTTTCTGGAGAAAAGTATCCCAAATATTCTACAGTATGTGTCACAATTCTTGGATTGTCCTTGCATTGGACGAATTTTCAATTATTTTATTTATTTGATTCCATAAAGTTTGGACTGTTGATTTTATTTGAAATTGTGTAAAATGTATTGCAGTTTTCAATAAATATAAGATACAGTACATTATACTTCTATTTTGATTTTTATTTATTTATTTATTTATTTATTTTGTAAGTTTATTTTAATTTTATTTTATTAAGTTTTTTACAACAAAAAACGAATTTTTTCTGGACCAACTTCAATGGGAGGGGGCTCGTACCCTTAAATTTTTTCCTCGAAGTATAACCCTATATAAAATAATCTTTTGGTTTCAGATAACTATGTGACGTCAGTATTCTATTCAGATCAATCGTTTTAAAACGTAGTCCTGGACTTAAAACTAAAACTAACGAAGTTATGCGTGTTTATTCGAACGTAACAAGAAAATTGTAGTCAGTAGTGATTATGATTTTGTAGTGAATGTACGTATTTTGAGGTGTGTAATTTTTAGTTATTTTAGTAGTAAGAAGTCTATTCAATATTATTGTAAAAGCAAAATAAATGCATAAGATACAGTGTAGTGATAATAACTGATAATGTACCTGTCTGTGGAATTCAATTTAAGCTACACAAACACAACCAACGCTCGGAATTGAAAAAAGGTTAGAACTTTTGAAATATATACAATACAAAGTTAAATTTAGTTCGCACATTAAATCATAAATTGTGTTCGAGTTAAAAACGTTTTTGTGTTTCGCTTTGTTAATAAATATACGCGGTGCTTTTGTAAAAACAAAATATTTCTTATGTTTTTCATATGTAAATTATAATAAAATCATATGAAAGGGGTAAAGGTCACGTCAAACTTGGTTAAAAGAAAAATGCTGATAAATTTTAATCGTTCTGCATAATACTTACTTAGTCACGTAATGGCTTTGACATAATTCTAACATAAGGTAATATTATTTTTATTATTTAAAAAAATCTGCTACCTTTACAGAGGCTTTCAATTCTTTGTAAAGTATATCTCACCCATATTGTCATCGTCAAATTTTGGCACAGATTTCATTCCTCCGCTTATTTATGGGCACTATGAGAAAGTTCACGAACTTTTCTAAATTTGAAAACATCTAATGGACTCGTTAGTAAGATATATCTTTCCCTTCAGTGGCAAATTGCGCACAGAAATAATTTTTGTGTAAATGTAACGGCAAACGTATGCGAGGGTTGCTTTTTTGCCACGAGTCTCTGACTTTATTTATTATCTGAGTGGAATTTTTAGTTCTGTACTGCATTGATGTACGATGCTGTGATGTCATAACAGGGAGTAATGAGACACCGCACATAATGTGCCCTACAGGGACAAGAAATAATGATGAACAACATTCACGTACACGTACATACAGAAACATAGATATTCCTATTGGCACCAAGCAATTTATGTTGTTTTGCGAATATATTTTGGCAAAAGGAGTTTGTTTATAAATCGAAACATGTATGATTTTTTGCACTTCCGGGACTAAAACTCTTCTTTAGTCTTTATTTTTAGGGACTAAGGTTCTTAATTTGATCCCAAGGTATTATTTTTCATATTTAATCCCGTTGTCAAGAAATTGAATTAATTATTCCCGTTGTCAAGTAAATACGTGCTATTTGTTACAGAGTATCTATGGTAACAATATAAATATTTGTCATAAAATTTATTGTCAAAATTGCAAAATGTGTATTCTTTTAAACTATTTTGCATTCCTTTGAGGATGAAGTGCAAAAAATAGCGTATATACCACAGGACTAAAGTATCTTTAGTCCCTCAATATATAATATACTATTATAACCATACATTACAATTTAAAGATATTAAATTCATGTCATTCTCATATTTATCTATTTATAATAAGACCATTATCAATTATACAATTACAAGAAAATCACTAGAATCTAGAAATAACATTTATTTAAACATAGTATTGTATTTAAGCGAACAGCAGTTTGTTGAATTTAGGCATCTATAATTTAAAAAACCGATTTCAGGCATAAATTCTGATTCAGTACCAACTGTGAGCAAGTCAATAATAATTACTTGTATTAGTGCTAATATTCTTAAGTGCTCTCTCCATGAGCTTTGCAAAGAGAAAGACCAAAATAAAGTCAACTATTCACAAATATATTTTGTTTTCTAAAATTGTACGTGCTTCTGTGGTCTGCTAATTTATTTTGCACAAACAATGGGTGAAAACATGCAGCTTTACATCCCTTAAATTATTTAACTTTCAATAATAAGGTATATAACTTTAAATGAAAAAAAATTCGTCTGAGTAACATTTTCTTTAACGTTTACACTCTGATTCAACCGTCAAAAGACACATTATTATTTTCCTAAATCTCACCATAATAAACTAGTTATTTGCTATCTAAAGCTACTCTACATATAAAAATTAATTTTACATTTTTTCATTAAAGATTTTCACTCAAAAATAATCCATAAACGATTGACAGAAAAAACTAGTCATCCAAAAAATTCTCTTCATTCCTGATTATCTACCACCCGTCAAGTAAACTACTTCATCTATTACTAGGCAACTGTTCGTTAATCAATTGTTCCTACCGGTGGTCATTATTTTTGGTTATCCAATTTATTCTTGTGAACTATAGGCTACAAATGTGTTAACAACCGTAAAAGTGCACTTAAAAATCTCTCCTAAATTTCTCTGTCTGCGTCAGAATTCACAATGTAAATCCACAAAGGTATTTCTAGCTCGGCAACAATGCTCTACAGTTTACATATTTAAAATCTCGCAAAAAAATCGCGACCACGGAATATAAAAAACGTACAAGTTCCACTGAAGTGACTTCGCGTCTACGTCATAACTTCCACTGTCTTGCGTTTGTTTTTTTCTGGAGATTTTCACACGAATCGTTTGGATTTTATCCTAAATAATGGACATGAATGAATGCTTAACTGAATTCGAAACGAAAAGAGGAAAAGAATTCTAAAATCTAGACAAAGGATACAAAAGATCGCCGTTTCTTACCAAATAACTACTATAATGTTTATCATTTTTGGGGTGTATCTGGTGGTATGACCTCAATCGCGTTTAGCAAACATGCAAGTCAAACAAAACTAAAATATGTTCGAAATAATTGCCGAATCTTCTGTGCAAACATAACCGCTAAACATATATTACACTTTGTTATCTGTTCTTTACAAAATTTTACGCATAGTGTTTACTTCTTAAACTTTATAGCCTTGTGAACGATAAAATCAACATATTCTATCCCACAAATCAAACTTTACAAATTCCTAAATTATTTTAATCTACATTAACTTCGATGTGGCGTATTTTAGAAAAGCAGATTACAAGCACGTTTATACATTCACAAAAATATACTTGATTTAGTTGATCCTAATTAATTAACAGTAATGATTTTTACTTGTTGCTCACATGTTAACGCTGTTTTACAAAGCCTTCTATTGCATTTGAAAATAGATCTTAACGAGTCACTATAACTACTCGCTTGTAAAATTTTTTTACTTGTTAGTTCTGCGCATATGTTTTTCTTTACAAGCGTGCTCAGTTTTACTGTTGTGTTAATTCAATAAACAATGTACGTTGGCACAGCAATCATACTTCCAAGGCTTATGAGATATTATTTAAGAGAAAACAGTTGTGTGTAACTGACAGGATTTGGTTACAATTTTTAAATTTTATTCTTGTTTACAGATGAGTAACAAATAAAATGTTGTACAATACACGCAGGGTAACTGTTTTTACTGCTTCAAGGAGGTGACAGGCTCGCCTAATCGACTCACCGGTCATTTTCTCCTTTCAGCAGTAAAAACTGTTTTACCCTGCTAGTAATGTAATATACTATTACACTAAGTAATTTTCTAACATAGTTTTGTTAGTAGATCAATGATTTTCGAATATTTAATAACATATTTACATTATAACACAGTACTTGCACCGCTCTTGTGCATTATTTACTTTAGACTTGACTTTAAGAGAAGTACAAAGTCGATAGCGTTTATCTATGGATAAACTGCTATTAAGTCCACTAAAATTTTATTTTGAACTGATTTATATGAACGTAATCTTTTGATATAAAGTATAAGATTCTTCCTGTATTCTGCTTTGTTTGCCCTACAAGATATTTTTGTTGAATTTTTAAGCTGTTGACGACCACATAAAATATAGATCTCTGCGTGTTTTATTTTACCACGATCCTAAATTGGTCTACATTTACATTACATATTAATGAGATGTGGAAATACTACAACAAGGTAAATTATATTAAAATTGGTCAAAAAGTGTATTCGGAAGAAAAACGTAAATACTTCAAGAGGTCAACCATTATTTTTAAAACCGCGTAAATATATCTCTTCTATGAAATAATTATTTGTTTAACTAGGCAAAACAATATTTGATTTGCTGCCGCGGCTAGAGTTTCATAGACGAGGCGCAGCCGAGGCTATGAATCTAGCTTAGGCAGCAAATCTGTTTTTTTGCCATATTAAACACATTATTTTTTCGACGATTGTTATTAATTAATATTAATTTAGTGATTATTTTAAATATATTGATAGGTATCGCAATAAAATTATGTTGCTATGTGTATATGTTGACAGCGTTGACAGTTGCTATGAAAAAACAAAATAGGTTAGGTATGTTGATGAATTTTATAAATGTCAAATTTGTTAATTCACCATAGTAACAATTACTTTTGCTGTCTAGGCTTTTTTTACTATTTTGACACTTTGCTGACTGTCAACTGTCAACAGCACTTTTAATGTCAATCGCCGAAAAACTCTTCTAACGTGTTTATAATAATTTTCTACAAGCAGTATAGGTAAATTTAAATTGTATGTACGTTGGATTTCAAAATCAATAAGTGAGGAAAAGCTACATTTCTATACGATTCTTATAAAATTTATACATAATTTGAGAAATACAAAACAAACAAAAACTCAAGATGCATGAGACAATGGAATGATAAACGTATACTATCTGTAAACAAATACAAATAGCGTATCTGGAAAATTTTAAATCTGTCAATATATCTTCGACACTGCAGACAGGCAAAACGAAACGTTGTTACAGACGCATATATCTCACCTATACATGCATAACAATACGACGAGAACATTGATTCTAAATCGCACTGAATAAAAGAAAAATCATTAGGTATTAATATAACTTAAAGCAAGTTGAAAAGTCTGAAATATGGTGGCAGTTGGCCAAAGAAATAAAGATTAATCAATTTCTATCACGGTTTAAATCCATTCATAGTACAAACTAAACTGGGACGAATTTCAGACTATCGACATACCCATAAGCAGAGTCAAAGGGTTTTCGGAATTGTTTAACCTCCCTTGTAGTATTATTTAAATAAAATAGAAAAACATTTGTGTTTAAATAAATCTAATATTATTTTACAATTTCTTTTATATTTGTACCCATTTCAGACGTAAGCTTTGCTAGAAAAAATATCCAATTCATTGACGTGGGCAAAATAAACGTGATTAAATAACATCAAAATCTTTATTAAAAAAATCTGACGTGGCCACCACACGACCTCCTACTTTATTCTTTTTACTTATTACCTATACAAATATATTAATATATAAGTACTATTACTACTGCTACTACTCTTAAATGATATCAGTTACAGAAAAATTGTAGGTAATAATTAGATAATCATTCAATTTAAATTAAAAAAATTATCCTAAAAATTAATTATTTATTGAAATATTTTTAAAAAGTACTACTTCCGGTTTGTAGATTGAAACCAAAATTATATTGGGCTTTAAGAATCGTATTGAAACCTTAAATACAAAATTTGGTATTTAAATGTTTGATATTTTTGGAGTTATCGTGTCCGAAATTGTAACATACGAACGAACGAACGCACACACGCACACACACACACACACACAGACATCATCTCAAAAATGTGTAATTCGTATTCTAGAGACTCTAAAACGTGCTTATCACCCAAAAACTCATACTCGAAAATTTTGACCCGTCACAATACCTCTCTTATAGAACATGAGGCGAGAGGTAATAAATTCAAGTTATTGGAATTACTTCGCTCGTCTTTTAATAAGCAAGCCTTTACAAATCTCCAGTCTATTTTTAGTTTATCTCCAAAAATACTTTTAAATCAGTTAAAAATTATTTGTTCAGACAAAAAACTTTATTTTTAACCGTTTTTATGTAACATAATATATTTAAAGGTATGTTAAAAAAGTAGAAACTAACAAGAAATGATGCGCTCTGTCAATTATTAAGTTCTGGCCACGACTCTTTTACAATGCTAAATTAGCTTTCAGATTAAAACTTTTAGCTCCTGATCCTTATTTCAATTTAAAGATACGCGACTTTAAACCAAAAGAAATTTCCGCAAACGGCACTTAACTTTTATTGAATCTTCAACTACCGATTTTCCATAATGTGAATCGCCCCTTCACAAAACACTGGATACGCCTATTTGCGTACCTGTGAGTTGACAGTTTAGAGTTAAGAGTGATCTAGCTCAGAGCCACACCTCTTGGAGTTTTTCCCCCTGATTATAAAAAACTTATGAAAACAGTTCGTCAAAGTGAAAAATTGAATTGTAAGTAAGTGCGTGTCGGTATCAACGCACAGCAACACCGCATAGGATATTCCCTGAGCGTAAGAGCTCATGTCTGGGGCAGCACAGAGCACGAACGTCTGCAGAAGACGTTCCCATGTTCCCGATGCTCTCTTTTCTTTCCCTTTTGTTTCTCACTCGCTCTCTTGTCACTAGACTTCACTTGTTTCTTTGTCTTGTGTGCGCTCCTCGTCCACGTGTGACGTCATATCGCATTCGGGTTTTATTTATCGTAGATTTTTATTTCACCATCGAGATGGAAAAACGGAGAGGGTTTTCACAGTGAAGAAAATAAAAAATATATAACAAATGAGATTTTTAATTAAATTTCCAATATTCGCACAAAGAAATTCTTTAAATTATATTGTTTGATGAATTTTCGATAACATTTATAATCAAAAAAAAAATTACAAATTTCCTGAAAGTAAAATGAACAAAACCTGGAAATTAATAGTCTATTCAGGCTTTTATAAATCATTAACTGCCTTCAAACTAACGCTTTTTAATCTTGTAATTTGACACTTTCCAAATTAAAAAGTCCTCTTCGGCTTTATCGGACCATTTATCAAAAAGTTTCCAACAATCTTACAGTATTTGCCATCGCACCCCGACATCATGAATTCGGAATGAACTCCTTATACTTGCGTTACTTAGTAATACTATTACAATACCGTTACTCTTTTCTGGACTAGGCTAGACTATTTTTGTCTCTGAACTTATGTAATTCTCGTTTCGTCTAAATTTCCCAAAAATAAATAAATATGAATTATAATCTAGCTATTCTTTAAGGCATATTGTTCTACATAATGGGGTCGTTTACCAATTTTTTTAAAATTTTATAATTAATTTTCAGATATCAATATTTCCAAAAATATATTTTTAACCTTTTAAAAGTGCTAAATATAAGTGAAATCATATTTTTTTATGTCGCTCAGTTTAAAACACCGCAAACTCGTGACGACAAACATTTCGGTGAAGTCTCCGTCTAACGCTGAACAAAACAGCGTGGCCTTGCTAAATGTTTGACGTCACACCTGCGAGCCGCTATGTTTCTGTTTTTAATGCGTTCGAAAAAACGCCTATTTCACAGCTTAAATACTTGCGTATCATTGAATTTTCAAGAACTTTAATTTTACTAATAGTAAAATTATGTTCTTGTTTTCAATATTTGGTAAAAATTATTTTAAAAAAATACCGGAGTAAACGACCCCATTACCAGAGCATACAAACAATAGTTAGCTTTTAGTATTTTACTGATGTGTATTGAAGGTGGAAAACCAACCAAATTAATTTGAATTTTGCGTGTTGAATTTGGGAAACTAATCAAATTAACTTTTATTTATTCCTGTACATGAATCGTACTGTGAAACATGACAAATATTTAAAGTTCTTCCTAAACATTTTCGTGTTAGCGACATCTTTACGAAGAGAACGTAGGTCCCTTGTTCGTTATAAGCGGGTCGTGCGTTCATTATATCCGTGTAATTCAGCACATAGAGCGTAGGAAGGAAGTAGCGATGTGGGTAGGAATGCCATAAAACAACCGCCGAGTTTCAGCGTCACCCGTCACCAGGGGGCACTTGACTGCTTCACCCTCTGCTACACATTCACGGCATTCATGCTAAATTTCACAGATCTCAGTGGCGAATACTACCAGAAGTGTATTATCCTACACACGACAGAGAAGGCAAAACTATTTCATGAAATTGCAACGCGTTTTTACACGAATGTCAAGATATTCAAGACACCGGACCTGTAATTTTACAGATAGGTAGAAAAAACTAAGAATACTTCATCATTCTAAATAGGAATCTAATATTTAAAATTTTTGCTTATACTCCGTTTAAAATAACGAAAGAATTTTGACAGATAGATTCTTGTTGCTTGTTAGGTGTTGTTTTCAAGAACACAATTCAAATGTTCTTATTATTATTTTATTATTATTTGATTCATTGTAAGTATTGTGCATTATTTATTGTTCTTTTGTCGTTTTTTTTTTAATTTTACCTAGCTATCTCATATGTATTATTCTATTACAGTTTCGTGGACTATTGGCGTTTCCTTTCAAACATATCGAAAATGTTTTAGTGTAAACCAAACTCCTAAACCATACCCCAATTAACTGTCAAAATTCTTTCATTATTTCAACCAGGGTATATTTTTATTTAGATTATTCCTTAGATCATTTTTAACCAATTAGAATTCTTAATTTGATCAAGGAGTAGAAGAGTAAGTATCTCCATGATTATGATTACCGTTTGTTTATATTGAAAATCTATCAAAAATAATTTATAATGCCCATGTCACACCGGCATGGCACGAAGCACGGTGCTCGATGGAACAAATGAATAACGTAAAAATTTTATCGCCGTTATTTCATCGAGCATTTTGACATATGGAAATTTGTTGCTGATTTCACAGTGAGTCCTCAATATAACTTTGGCATTTGATGAATAATTGATGTCAAAATAGTAACAGTAAGTAATTAGATAATAAAAATATAACCCTTTAAGCTTTTGTCAATATATGAACTAATTATTGATTTAATTAACACAAAGAATTGTTGAATTTTAATTCTCAGCTGTCAAAAATAATTATCAAAAACCTTCAAAGTACGAAGTGAACATAGCAATATAAAAATTTTCGTATGGCATTTTGCTATACTGGTGTGACACCCTTTTGACAGCTTTGAACGAAACAAAATGCCACATCGAGCATCGTGCTTCGTGCCGGTGTGACATGGGCATAAAATATGTCATAATTCCTGCGTAAAAATTGACTTTTAAAACACTACACTTTTGCTGCCGTGATTTAAATAATATCAATTTGACTCCCCTTTGTTATTTACTATACAACAACTGTTCGTTATTTCACAGATAAATTCATATCTTTTAATATATTTCTTTTGACAAAATTTTCGCATTATTCCAGCTAATATAATACTATATTCCCATTAATAAGTTTATTTTAGAGTGTACCTAATGTTCCGTGACTCTGTTGAGCCATACATTACATCAAGCAGAAATTCCTTCGGATTCATTGATGATTTTACTTGCATTGAGTAGAGCGAATCGTCAACTCACTGCTTGCAAGAGACCTTCCACAGCTTACACTAAATTCCAAACTATTCAGCACAGTTGTTTTATCGTGGACATCCAAACTCGATTTCCAAACTTCAGTCGAATGGAATCGATGATCGATCTCTAGACTTTGAAAGCAAGCGATAATTTAAATAAGTTAAAAAAAAATACATTCAGTCTTGTCAAGGAATGCGTCTTGATACTCCGTTTCCCAGATAAATCTTCGGCCTTATTTAATTAGCCTTGTCAACGTTTTCAGAATATTGGCAAATCCGGGTACATATCGTCGATAGTAGGTGCATAAACCAAGAAATCAAATCAAGTTTATGTTTGTCTCTGGGCACTGGCCAGTCTTCAACAACTTATATTATCCCGGAGTTCCCTGCAATCCTTCTACCAGAAACTATGCGTCTAAAATAATGAACTTGCTCCTGAAATAGTAAAATTTCTTCGGGCAGAGCTTCGAATTAGCCTTTCTTAATCTTCTAAATTCTTCATGTAGTCCACAAACGTTTTCTCGACAACAAAAATATCGTCAAGATAAACCAAACAAGTTTTCCGAGACAGCTTAACTAAACCGATTTCCATGAGCCGTTAGAATGTTGCAGAAGCATTTCAGAGCCCAAATGGCATAACAGTAAATTGCCAAAGTCTCGTGCCGATGGTGAAGGCTGTCTTTTCTTTATCCTTTGGCTACAAAACTATTTGCCAGTAACAGCTTTTTAAAAGTGTCCAGTGTATCGTCTATTTGGGGTAGCGGATAGGTATCCTTCTTCGTCACGTTGTTAAGCTAACAATAATCGTATAGATCCACCCTTCTTCTTCTTTAACACCACTGGTGACGCCTATGGACTACTTGAAGGCTCAATCACACCTTCCAACTTCATGTCCTCAACTATTCGCTCAGCTTCTTCTCGCTTCGCCAGTGGTAATCTTGCCGGTTGGCAGATAGGTCTTGTGTCTTCGGTGTATATTTTATGACGGACCACGTTGGTTCTTCCTTTGGATTTCTTGTCATACTCAAACACGCCCTGATATTTCCCGGTAACATTTTTCGCCTTGGATTTTTTTCTGACATAATTTTTTAGTTTTTAATATTTTTGTTATTATATTTATTTTTTAATATTTTTTATAACATCTGAGTAATTTTTATAATCGTGATGTTCAGTTTTTTTTAATAACTTTCAAACTATTTTTAAATGTTTATCGATAGAATTTAAATAAGCAATAAAAACTGCACAACTGTACCTTAAAACACATTATAATAACGAAAATGGTATGGTCCCGGACATCCTTTTTCTATTGCTTTAGAGAAATTGATAAAGCGAGTGCAAGAGTAGACTTACATTATTCTCGTAGAAAATTATTCCGTTAAAACACAAATTAGTGTTTTCATTTCTAATTGTTGTATAATTGTGAAATTATAGTCCGCAGGTATGTTAATTCCAAATGAAAATTATAATAATGAATGAAATTAAGACTGGGTTTTTAAGGGTCGTTAAAACGAAAAAACTTTTCTAATTAAAAATATTAAACTTTTTTAAATGTCGGCGAAGTTAGTCAAGTTGTTTTTTAATTACAAGTCAAAGAAATGCAATTTCTTTATTGTTTTGTGCGTTTTTCAAACCGCACGAGTTAGTGAGTTACGCACGCAGTGGCGAATAATTAATTCGCAATTAACACAACAACGAGGACGAGCCGAGGCTTCGTAAACTTAGAAGAGAACTTTTTTACCCTGAATTAACATACCTACTAGAATATTGAAACGCCAAACTTCAATTTTAAAGTCATCAAATTATTTTGCTGTGACTCGTTGAAAAGATACATAATATCTGAAGAGTTGAACAGTAAAAATATTTTTAAATCTGTTTAAACTATTGAATTTGAAAGTTTTAAAACTACCCCAATTAATGTCTGAAAGGGGAGCTTTATACTTGCAGCTTGTATTTAGAAAAAACGTTTTTGTAAATGGATTCCCTTTTTTAATACAAGGACGAAAAGGAAAAATAGTTTTTTATTGAATGAATCTTGTATTTAGGTTTAATATTCTAATAAGTAGGCATTATAATAATTATGATTTGTTTTGATTTGATTCAGAATATATCAACTTTTAGTAACTACATTTATAATCCGTTTTCAAGATTTAGTTTTTTCTCTAATTAGCTCAGTTGCTAAGTTTAAATTTTTAACAAAAAAATAGTATATTACATACCGAGCGGGGAAATGGTTCATTACAGCCGAGCGTTTCATTAGATGACTGAGGTGCTTGCACCGAAGTCATCTATGAACGTGAGGCTGGAATGAGCCTTCCTGCGAGGTATGTATACTATTTTATTCACAATCCAATTGGTTATTAATATGCCCGTTTTAAATATTCATTTTATTCATATTTTATGACAGTTTTATTATAATTTGTTTTGAAACTTCAACATAGAGATCTATGAAAAAGTTGCTAGGGTTGCCAGGTAACTTGAAAAAATGTTTATTGATTCTGTCAATAATTAGTTTCTTGCTGCTTTTTATCGAGATCGAGCATATTAATTATCATGTTGTCTGATTGTGAAGATGGTGAAAACGAAAATATTCCTTTAGAACTGCGAGAAGCTGCAAAAAAAGCTTCTGAAAGTGACGTTTACCTAGCTGGAAAACGCTCACTTCCCCGCTAGCCGGGAAGTTTTTTCCCGCTAGCTGGGAAGTAAAGTAAACAATGACTCGCTTCCCAACTGTTTAGAAGGTTGGAAACGCACATATTACCAACCGATTGTGAATAAAACAATTTATTGTTAAGAGTAATACTTCTTAATCACAATACCTAAGGGTATATTATCTACATATTTTCTTTCAATAGAAATGTGTTGTATATTTTTTATATTATTGAAAAAAACCATCAAACCATCAAACGCATGTGCCATGTGCCTTTCGAATCAAACTTGCAACTTTGATTCAAAATATACCCAAAGACATAAATAAATAAACAGTGAAAGATTGTTGGTTTTTGTGCGTATCTCAGGAGAGATTTTCTTGTGGTTATAATCGGAATCACTTTCTCAGTTTCATTGTCTTGCAACCCTTCAGCGAACAGTGAGCAGCGGTGTATGTTTTAGTGGGACTAGCCTAGGCCGTGTCCCTGCGGTCCAGATGAAAAGCTCGCATGTCAAACAAATGGCCGTTGCTTGGGTCGTCAGACTCGCTACACTGAATAGTAAAGGAAAGGCGGGAGCCTGCCCAGGACCAGCCAGGACCTTCCATGGCCACGTTCTGCCCTGAGACATGCCTAGATTCTCTACACAAGTCTAACGTGATGTTACACACGGACCTTTTACATACTACTACTTCTTCTCACACAAGAGAAACGAGAAACTGAAAGTGAGGACTGTTCCTCCCCTACATACACTAATCAAACTTGCTATTCACAAAGACGACACTCATTTACGATGCTACTTACTTCATGTACGAATAAATAATTTTACAGGACAGTACTTACTTTCATGAATCATTCATACAAAAATATTGATCCTTATACAATATTATCACGGTGACACCACGGGAGATATTTTTTTCGTGTCAATGTAAATTATTGCGTCAAAATTTCGTACTTAGAAAATTTTGTGAAAAATACAATGAGACGTTGGTAATTATTTGCATTTAAAAAAAAATTGGATGTCGAGTAGTATTTATGGCCATTTGCACCGCTACTACTTAAATTTTAAGTGTCACTTAAATGAAAAATATCGAATCGAACTCATGGCAGCAAATGTTATTTCTACGTTTGACAATTTGATTCGATATTGTTCATTTAAACTTAAAATTTAAGTGGAAGCAGTGCAACTGGCTATTAGACAGATTATTATCCAACGAAATAATATAGTAAACCAACTAATTGGATAATATATTAGTTACAAAAAAAAATTTCACCGCCCATTATTGACATTGAATCATAAGCTAACGTCAAACAAAATGTTGTCATGGCAGCCGACACCTTTACATTTTCAAAAGAAAATTTTCAAGAAAAATTGTTCTACTTATATCGATGAAGGGTAAGCACACTGTGTTGGCTTTTATTTAGCGTTGAACTGATTTTTTTATTGGTACGAATAATCGTGTTTGTCTATTTGTTTGAACACTTACTTTTAATGTTTATTTTATTCAACTCCACATAGTTAAACACTGTAGTGATTTTAAAGAACGATAGTAATGAATATAAAATGCAGCAAATCAATTAATTCAGCAGCTATGTTTTTTATTCAGCACTATAAGACTATTTGCACTAAAACTATAAATAAATTAATGGCTTAACAAAACTTAGATCAATAGATTTCTATAAGAGAATTGCATAGTGGCAAAGTTTCTATAAAAACATATACAAGAGTGATTTAGCTCACAAGGTCACAAGTAACTTATATATCAATTACCATAGCAAAGTGTTTTATTTTGAATTTTACTTCACGTTGCTTAGTAGCGAGTATTACAACAAAAATTATTATTATTATTTATTGTTATTATTATTATTATTATAACATTACAAACCAGATTTAAAGCTTTACATGTGTTCTAAACTTGTATACTCAAATGAATACATTTAAACACTGTTTTATAATAAATTATGTAAACCAAAATATACAAATTATTATTGTCCTAAATTACTAGTTGAACTATTGTTAATATAGGTGCGAACATAATAAACAGCGAATACAATCAAAAACTGTTTAATATGATTTTCTAAAGTTTTTCTATTTTATGTTTGTAATAGACTCATAATATGGGCAAGAAAGAAAGATTAATAAATATTTAATTTAAAAATACTGTTTCAGTTTTGTTGAATTTAATTTAGATGTAGCGTATGTTTTTTCTACTTCTATCTCAATCTTAGGGAAGGTTTTTTTCTCTGGATATATGTGTACGTTCCGAGTGATGTATTTCTTGCCCCTTCCAATAAAAAACGTGCGTACGTTAATGACTCCAGCAGCAGAAGATTTTTATACATTACTCACATTACTGTAATGTCTTCCATCTACTTTGTTAATTTCTTTGTTTCTTTTGCACTACTTACTTGAATTACATTATTAAATTCGTGATAAATTTCCTGTATAATAATTAATGAAGAAGCATTTAGAAATAGAATGTGTTATGTATTCATATGTAATATTATGTAAAGTGACGTATCTATAATTGATTAAAGTGTTTCGTGTAATTTTTATTTCCTCCCACGTGCCGTGGAATTATCGTAATAAATATTCGTAATCGCCTGACAATATATCTGACTCATGGGAATATATTTAAGTATATGGACTAATAATTCATAATTTATGTTTCCGAACTTTACTTTCAAGATTTTGAATGGCGGGATGGATGAAACATATGTTTGTCCATCGCAATACGCATAAATGGATCATTACCGAAAAAAAGTTTTGTACAAAGTGCCTAACAGGGCTTCCAAACATTTCTACTTCCCTAAATTGATATTTATTGCTGTTACGAAAGAAAATAAAACACCAGCATTCTTTTTTATGCTGCATATCTACTATTACCAAACTTACATAACTATTACAATATTCAGATAAATGGACGTTGAAATTAGTTATTAGTTAAAATAAATTAGATATCTACTTGATATTTATACATCGTTTAGGTATCTACAGTTCTTTAATAATAATAATAATAAGTTATCTTATAAAAAAATACACTCGTAATGGGCTAACTTTGAGTTTGGTGGAGTAAGAATTTGTTTATTATAAATTAACCTAAATACTAGGAATTTTTTTTAAATTCTAACCATTTTAGAGCTTAGTTTGTGGTTGGTCAACTGCTTATTTATATTAGTTGCCCAAATCCAATTGGCTGTTCGCTTAAGTACTACTTAATAATTGATGACTATAATAAAAAAATCTGACGTGGACACCACGTGACTTCCTTGTACGCCTATTAAACTGTTCATACTTTTCTTAATAACTAAAATGTAGAATTATATTATACAAATATATTAATATATAAGTACTACTACTATTGCTACTATACTCACAAATATATTTTAGTCATTTTATTTAAACTGCAAAAGAAGATATAAACGATATTTTACTATTGTCACTACCACTGTCACTGTCATGTCATAATAATTTAAATTTTACGTAGTAACAAATGTTAATCGATCATGGACTACAAGATACCGATATACTAAATTATAAATATATACTTTAATTATTCTTAAATGATAGCAGATACAAAAATATTTATAAAATACCGATTGTAGGTAATAATCACATAATCTTTCATTTAAAATAAAAAAATTTGTCTTAAATTAAATATTTATCGAAATATTTGAAAAAAGTACTACTTCCGGTTTGTAGATTGAAACCAAAAATAGAAGGTGCACAACTAGATTCTATAACAGTCCTAAATACAAAATTTCAACTTTCTACGTCTAACCGTATTTGAGTTATGCGACACACATACGTCCGTACGTACAGACGTCACGACGAAACTAGTCATAATGGATTCAGAAAAGGTCAAAACGGATATTTCCATCAAAATCTGAAAACCGAAATTTTTCGCGATTACAATATTTCCTTATTACTCCGTACAAGGAAGTAAAAAAATATAACGAGTGTTTTGGTCCCGTCTAGCAAAATTATTGATTTCTTTGGGTAAAATTGTCAATAAGGTTTGAGTATTTCTGTGTGAACGTATGATTAGCGGCAAGTTAGGGTACAGGAAGAATTGACATTACTTCCCAATAAAAAATTCATGTTCGGTTTCATTAGAACATCGTGTGATCGAAGCAAATTACAAAAGCCATAAGCACATGCTTTGTTTCCATAAAACACTGCATTAATTTGTAATTATTGCACGGATCATTTACGTTTTACGTTTACGCGCAGCTGTTGTTGTACTTTACCTGCCGTGGAGTCGGTAGAGCCGCACTCGCACCGCTTTTTGTTCATACCGACTACAAAAACTTAATGCTCCACTAAATTATTTTACACTGTAGACTGTAACTGACAGAACACCGAACGCTGCCACCCAAAAACGATCAGATTCAATTCAAATTACAACAAGAAGAGGTAAATAAAAACGGCAATAAGAGAACACAAATTAGTAAATATTTTAATTGTTCTTTACACCGACAAAAATAGTACATATTTGTTTCTTTTTGTATTTTTTAAAATTTTAATTGAAATATTGTCCAATTATTACTTTATTTTTAACTTAATTCATGAACGTCATCAGAATTGAATTCCAAGAATGTGTAAAGTCTAGGTGGTTAATATAGTCCATAAAGTTAGTATAATGCCTCTACCGAAAACGTTTCGCTTATAATACAACTTCACAATCGGGTATTACATTTCCTAGTAAAATATCCGGGTTTAAAATCTTAGGTTCAGTGCAACTGTGTATGGTCTGGTCGTTTTGTTCTTTCCTTTATATCCATCAATGTTGCAGTGTTTACCTCGGCTTTATAGTAAGTACGATGTGTTGTGCCCGTGCTCGGAACTGTGTGATAGTACGATGGCAGTAGAAAGATAAATGATAAAATTTGCCGCGCGCTGTAAACTTTCTTCATTGAGATTCCGGGTGCAAAAGCGGGCGAGGCGGCTAGTCGTTAAAAGCTTTGCAAGTGACAGGATCAAATTGAATTATTTTTATAGCTTGTTTCACGAACAAAATGAATTTTAAGCAGCTTTGTAACCAATTATCCCATAGTGGAGTTACATTGTTTGCGGGGGTGATTTTTCAAACTAGAAAGCGAAGAGTAGTTCCAGATAAAAGAACTGTGCCAGGGCAGAGCCGGACCAAGGAACTTTTGGCTCTGATACGCTAGACATTTTCCGTTGAATTCTGGTTTATTATTATTTATAAATCTCGTTAAAAGTATTCCCAGGAATCGTTAATTTCTCTTGGAAGTTTTTCACATAATATTATTTATCTACGGCTACTGAAAAGTTTATATTTATGCTTTTAATTGTCAACGTAAAATTGATTGTTACTGAGGACCAAGCAAAAAAAAAATTTTATTGCGCGTTGTCATAGGAGACACCTTTGTGCCAAATCATTCTTCGTTGTTTGAGTCCAGCACAGAAAATTGAACAATTTTTAGTGCCCTTTTGGTGCATAAGGTCAAAAAAAATAATTTAAATTTCGTACACATCGTCAAAGTTAGACATTTTTTAAATTAAAAACATTTTTTTACAGGGGTGCTAGAGGGGGGCGGAAGGGGTTGCGCTTAAGTTTGCATGCATGACTTAAAAGTAGACACTTGAAAGTATTTCTGACTCAAAGTTTCATCCAATTTCATTGAAAAACAGCCGAGTTATGACGGTTTGAAAATGCAACTATTTTTCAACTTTTCTGGGGGGGAGGGTTTCTTTTTTCTGGTAGTGTATATGTATATCCCAAGAAAATAATATTTTTTTGTTGACTTTGTTGAATAGATACTAGACATTTCAGACTTCTATAGTTTAACAATCACTGTTTCTTACTGCAGAAGATAAAAATAATTTGGCTTCCTTGGAGCTTACTCTCTCGTAATTTTTATTTCTTCTTGGATACCGTTACTTATCAAAATCAAAGACATTTTAGTTACCAAAAAAAATTAATTTTAATTCATTTGTAATTAATAATTTTTGATGAATTTTTCAAGATCAACGTAGAAAAGACGATATTCGTGAAACTCGGAAGATAATATACCTCCATTAAAAAAAATTAGAAAAATATGCTTAATAAATCTCCTTTCGTAATATGATTAAATTTCATTTTTTCAAAATTGAATTACCATTGATCATTCACTAGTTTTGAATTAACTTGTTTTAATAAACACATTTTGTTTCACAAAGCATAGTCTTCGATAAATCAGACATGAAAGAATGGAATGTACATCGTGAATTTTTTATTATTACGTTTGTTTGTTGTTAAATAAATCACAAACTTGTGCGAAGCATGTTTTGGTCATTTAAGTAAACGACACTCTTAAGAGCCAAAATTACGTTAAAACAAACAATTATGCATCTTGCAAGTACCGAATTCGAAGGCTATATAAATAGTGAAGAACTGAAAAAGATACCAGTACTTGGTTTCTTAAAGCGTATTTAATTAAGCTGAAACAAAGTTTTGAGTTATATTCTATATTATACCGTGTATGCGGTAACCTTTCGTCAACTTACGATTACTCTTTTGATTGTAACTGAAGAGGAAATTTTTGTGCACTAAAACAAGAATGTGTAACAAAAACAATAATATACCTAGTTTAACGAAAAATCTGACCATTTGCCAAATTCATAAAACATATTTAATGCAATTTATATTTAACAAAATATCTTAACTTATCATCACCAACTATACTGTGAACCAGTAGGAAAGTAGGATAACCTGATAAAAAAAAATCTCCTGTCTGTTTGACGATGTTTGGCCGGTTTGAAGTGAACCAATTCCAATAAATTGGTCCAGTATCTGGAGTAAATCTGCGATAGCAGAATTGAGATATCCTATTATGAAACTCTCATGTTATTGATGCGTAGTTCGCTGTTAGTTACACAACACGCATGATTTCTGACAGGTAATCTAGTAATGAGTAATCACCTAACATGCAATCCATTTACGGGGGGTGGGAGGTGGGCTGGCAGAGGCGACTAGATCATCACGTATGTGTTAAATCATGCTTTGATCCTCGTATATCGTTATATGAACGATAAAGCCCGAACTAACTAGTAACTACTGATTTGTGGCTTATTTCAACTATTCATTTGTTATCGCAAAGCGCGAACGAATACAAAGTGAGAACGATTTGTTTTTTGAAGTTTTGGTGGTCGAAAGAAACATACCCAGGATCAGAATCACATTACTTTAATCGGTAATTTTCTTTTAGGGATATTTTTAGTAAAAATAAGTGACAATTAAACATTTCAAGTTAGATAAAAAATACAATGTTAAAATTTTTATTTCGTTGTTTACTTTTTACCTTCCGCTTACCTGTAAAGGAAGGTATTGGAATCATGCAGAAAATCGGGTAGTGAGTTTTTAGTGGATGAGCACGAATTAGGGTCCTTACAACTCATTTTTGATAGTTTTCCGATGATGTCTGTATGTATGTGTGTGTGTGTGTGTGCGTGTGTGTGTGTGTATGTGTGTGGTCCGGGTCGATGCCGTCTGTCGGATAACTCAAATACGAATTACCCAAAAATTTTGATATTTGGTATTTTACAATTGTATACGAATAGGAAGAGCTCATTAGATTTTGGTACAAATATCTTCACCGGAAGTGATATTTTTTTAAGATTGAAAAGATTAAGTGTAAAATTTCTATAAATTTGGATAAAAATAGAATTTATTTGTAATAAGAATAAGACAAAAAGTTATTTGCAATTTACGTTATAAAAAAATTGTCTTTATCTGTTAGCATTAAAGAACTGCAGTAAAATTTAAGAAATAAATTTATCAAATAAAACGTTGAAATCTTGTAATCCATGTTCGGTTGATTTTTGTTTCTGCATAAAAAATATTGACAGGTGAGACGGGTGACAAGTTGGCATACTAGCGCTATATAAGTCGTAAGTAAGCTATTAAATGTAGTAACTGAACTACAGAAGAGTTTTCGTGTGAATGAATCTTTTGTTCAGGTGATACTAATTTCTGTGTTTGAATATTTTAGATTTTTATTTGAATATTTTAAATGGGCACCGGATTGTATGTATACATTTCTGCTTAAAGTCTAGATATGGCGGAAGGTTGTGTGATGGCCACGTCAGATTTTTGATATAAAACTGCATCCAATACCTAATCTTATAAAGTTGTACAAATCGATTTCTTTCACGAAATAGACATGAAATAAAAATTAACAGTTTAGGCTAGTCTCAGACTGCCATGTAAAATTAAACAAAAGAAAAATATTTATTGCGTCACTCTGACAGTGTTGACAGATTTGAAATTGTTGTTCCAATTGATTAATTGGGCCATATTAAGAATACAGTAATCAAAAAAGAAATTAAAAATTATATTCTTTTCCTTCTTTTTCTTCCTAAGGTACATTTTACCGCATTTAATTGAAATATTTATTTTTTGATCTGACTAATTCGTTTTATTTCTCATGGCACTCTGTAAACAGCTCAAATATGGAAAATTTAATTTACGTGTATATCGTGGAAGAACGGTTTCATATCAATAAATAAGGGCTCGTTAGATGCCGTTTTTTTATTCTGAACATCTTTTGTATTTACAGTCTGGCTTTAAAATCAATAAGTAAATACCTACTTACAGCGAAAATTTCAACATTAAAAGTCTTCATCCGGTATAATTATAATGTATGTAGCTATGTCCATATCCTTAGTACCCTTAAATATTGATTACACTTTTGTAGTTCTGTTTATTAATTTTACATTAAATACCTAATTAAATAAAATACCTAATTTACTAAAAAGATAACGGCAACTATTTTACTATTCTCTGGGATTTTACAATACTTACTTATTGGTATCAATAAAATGTGTGACACCGAAAAAAAAACCTCCTGGTTATCATGAAAAAGAAAATTAACTGTAGATTGAAAGAAATGAATGGGTGGAGAGTCGAATACCGGTTCGAATACATTTAAAATGTCAGGCATTCTAGTATAAAAAATAAAAGCACAAAAATCTGCCCTTTCGTATACTCTTCATACAAAAGTGAGTACCCGTAAGTTTAGGGCTGATAGCCGTACACATGTAAAAATATAATATATGTATGTATACAAATTACTTACAGTATGTGAGGCATAATAGATATTATTTACCTATGTAAATTGAAGCATTCAAAATACAGATTTTTGAGTAAATGGTTTATTTCTTTATTTAATTTTTCTTTTCTTATTTTAATAAAAACCAAAATAAATTTGTGACCCTGATGCTATCATTTATAGCATGTCACTTGGTATTCTAAAGTTACTATGAATTTTTCTGAAACCGTTAATATTATTAATTCATTTCCACAAGTTTAAGTCAGAATACCTACCTAATTGAGATTACGTAAACATTCACCATTCCGATAGATTATTAGAATAACGGTCGACTTGATTATTGCACATTCACAAATTCATCAGTAGTATCTATTGAAATAGAGCAAATTACTGCAGCACAATACAGCATGCAGAAATTATAGGTTGTAGTTTGTAGTACAACCATATAAATGCCTATAGATAATCATCAAAAAACAAAGCATACCTTTGATTACTCCTGCAATCAAATATATAATCACATATTACTGCAATTTTCCGAGCTTATTAATAGCAGCAGATTAATAAACTAATTATGTTTTATATTACAGGTATAGAAAGGGTTGTCATACGGGAAGGTTTGCATTGCAGTTTGTTCCTTTTTAAAATTTTAAAAAAACGAACCCGTAAAAACAAAGATTTTTACTCTAAATTCTTTATATATGAGACTCGATCGATATTTATTTAAATTTTTGTTTTTGAACCAGATCAGTGCAGTACATTTTGAGATAGCTAGCTGCCATTTATATACCTATGTTTCAAGACAGATTCTTAGTTATTACTGTAAAAAATTTGAACGCAATAGTTACATTACATTTTGAGATATCTATCCGCCATTTTGTTTCAAGATGGCGAACTGACATTTTAATATATCTATATCATAAGTTAGATCCTTGGCTATTACTGTACCAAATTTGACCGCAATCGGTGCAGTACATTTTGAGATAGCTAGCCGCCATTTCGTTTCAAGATGGCGGATAATCTGAAATTTTGCCAAAGTGCATTGTTAGGTGACAAAAGTCTATTTGCAAAATTTCAACTCGATAGGATCCCGGAAGGTGAGTCATTTTTGACTTTTGTTTTTTTGCCGTACGTAGACAGACAGACAGACAAGACTGTGAAGTTAATATAAAGGGTTTAAAAAATGAACGCTGGAAATTACCAAATAAGCAGCCTAATTTACTATACTGTAGTAATATTGACATTATTTTTTCAAATTCTATATTTTATTTTGATGTAAGTAATCAGTCAATAGGACTAACACCCACTGACAGAATGGTTATGTTATCCAACCATTCGAATCCAGTAGTATTATTGTCGGTTGCAGGCATCGAACTAAAAACACTAGCCTAAGTATGTCAGGCTGACACTCAAAGCGAGGGGTTAACTACTGACTGACCATATTAAAGTTTTGCACTTCCAACAGTAATACTCTTCTTTAGTCTCTATTTTTAGGGACAAAAGTTTTTAATTTGATCCCAAATTGATTATTTTTTTATATATTCAATACCGTTGTCAAGGAATTGAATTACTTAATCCCTGTTGTATAGTAAATACGTGCTACTTGTTAAAGAGTATCTATGGTGAATATATACAGCGAATTTATTTTTAAAATATAAAATTTAGACCATGTTTCCGAATTCACATGAAGGTCTCTTTTGACCAGTCAGATTTTAAGGTACGTTTCTTTAATCCGGGCAACGCCGGGTACCTACCTCAGCTAGTATAAAATATAACTGTTTTCATAAGGAGTTGCAATACAGTGCTTAATAAAAATGTACCCACTTGTAAATAGTTGCATATATTTTATCAATAATTATCTATATTAACAATAATATCAATTAAATCAATCTACGTTGTATCTATCACCAATTTTAGGATAGAGCAGGGTGATGATGGAAACAAGAAAATTTGCAAAAATTCTATGGTTTTTTTGTTGGGTAACATGCCAACACAAAAACGTTGCATAACTTTTATCAACTATCTATACATATAACAGAAAAATCTATTTAAACCAATCTAGATTGTACGTACCCTTCACCAATTTTCATATCACAGGATGATGATGGAACAAGAAAATTATCAAGATTTCTGCAATTTTTTGTGGCGTATTATTCCCTCTACATTCATGCCAGCCCTGTTGGTTTAATAGGTATTGATCGGAACAATCAACTTGTTTAGATTTAGAATTGTAACACGTTATTATTTGTAATGGCTCATATCAATATTTGATATTATTCTCATATAGACATAATCATAGGCTTCTATGCTATGTATTTGATAAACAGGGATTATGTTGTTACGAACAATTTGACCTCGTATAATATTTACGACGTACGTGATTGTTTTTAAGACAATCTCTAATCAGATTTGCAAAGTTCTTTTCATTCAGCAGGGTTGTAAAGCTATAAAAAGCTTTCTAAAGCTAAATTTATATCTCTTGTAATCTGTCAATAAAAAAGAATAAAAATTGAAGCAGGTTTTATGAACGCGCAGCACGTTACATAGTTTTCTTTTTTATAAGCTTGAATCATTCATTTTATCATTTTTGTACATTTTATACTGAAAGTGCACTTAAATTTTTGGGAAACATTTTACGTAGTAAGTGGAATCAAAAAGCAATTAGAGTATACACATTTAATTTCTGTATAAATAAAATATGAATACACTCGAGTAATAATAATTATGGTTGTTTTTGCTACTAATCAATAATCGTTGTTGTTTCGTTATATTTATAAAATATTTTACATATATCTGTGATTATAAAAACAGCTTATAGAATTACAGAACAACGTAAGAAATCTAAATTTAATTGTATACATTAATAAAGTAAGAATCTTGAAAATTAAAATTAAAAAATTAACTCTTATTTTCTCTACTCTCATCTAAAGTAATATTTGAACTATGTGACATTGGTTTAATATTATTTTTTTGGATTAATCTGATGTGCCCATCAGCCACTTTACGAGTGTCAATATTCACATAAATTTCTCACAATACTTCATGTTGTATATTTCAGAAACTGCATTACTTAATTCCTAGTTTTGAGAGACGATATAATTACCTTAAAAACATTTTGAGGTAAGTATTGCAATCTTGTTTTTCATTTAGCTATGAAAATGTTTTTTAAATCTAAAAATATCTTTGGGATTGAGATGAGCACTGGAAGTGACTTAACGTGAACGTTAATAAAATTTTGAAATTGGGACGTAATTGGACGTGAACGTGAATGCTATTATTTTTATTGGGTGTGATCGAGCGTGAGCAAAAAAAAATAGTTGCTAACGGAAAATACAAAATGTAATACAAAACCTTAAAAAAATTATGATCAATAAGTAGGTAAAAAAATATTCCGTAATCTATCGTGACCCGTTGGGCGTGAAGGAAATATTTATCATTCACGTGCGTGAACATGAATGATCGTGAGTAGTATTTTTATTTTCGTGAGTGGGCGTTACCGTGAGCCTAAAGTCTCTCACGCGTCTTTCTCTATTTCGAAAAACATGAAGCTGAGTAAAAAAAATTCTAATTAGAAATTTTACTTTATTGTTACAGACCAGAAGTAAACATAACCGCAAGGGAAATTGAAGTATAGATAAATATTATAATATTAATATTAATTTTGAATCCCCCTCTGTCAGTACAGGTTTTTAATTATTTTATTTTGACAAAACTCCCCCCAACAAAAACAACGAAAACAAATATGACTTGGGCCACCGCCCGTAGTGATTTGCATTTGCGGGTGGGGGGTCAGGGGTCGTGGACGACAGAATGCAATATCGCTTGTTGTTCATCAACTCAAAGTGCTTTACTTAATGCACGCCGATAGTTCGATGGTTAACCTAACATTTGCTAACGCTATCGGCGACTTTATAGCCCCTACCATTCACGAAAGCCACTGGGTTTGCTCGCTCGCCATAGATAAATACCACCACCGCCGCTTGTGTCGAATATACATTCCGAGAGAAGAATGTATAATGTCGTTCCAAAACTAAGCCGTTAAAAATTAACGAAACTTGATAGTTTATACATCCAGGGATGGACATTTGCGCGGAAAAAAGTTTTTTATGTTTACTGTAAAAAATGCGTAAAATATGAAAAGTATGTAATAACGTAAAGAACGTATATAATGTACAATATTATTTTCAGCTGTCAAACAAAATTTTCGTATGGTTGCTTCGTTGCAAATGGCAAATATTAAAAGTCGATGGTTAAAACTTTATTTTTGACTTCACCGAAACAGCACAAAAATCTAATGTAATTGTCTTTCTTAGAAAATTTACATGTTTCACATTAATTAAGTATGTTAAAAAGTCGTAAATATGATCAATGAAAAAAATGTGTTTTACGCCTAAAAATAACGTACCTACCTACTTACGTGTCCCCAACATTTACAATTATGTTTTTATGAAGAGAACCCACCGTGTGTACATATTTACCATACCAAATATATTTTTTAGATAATTCGTAATTTGAGTTATCCAACCTCCGGAGATCTATACATGGCCATATCCATACAAACACATACATACAGACATCATCGTGAAACTAGTATAAAAAATAATTTGTAAAGACTCTTATTCGTGCTCATCAACTTCAGGCGCTCACTTGTGCCAAAAATATAGTGAAAAAGTGACTTCGCTATATTACAAACTGAGCTTTTGTTATTACACCTACACTGTTCATATTATATAATAGATAGATAAAAGATTACTCTAGAGTGCTAAGAAATTATATTTTTGTAATACTTAATAGTGTTGTAGTAATAAGTTAGTAAATCTAATCTATTTATTAGACCCGTTTAGTATGACATCACTCCCGGGTTTCAAACAAGAAAATGGCCACTCGTTACTAAGGCTGTTTAACAGTTTGGTTTGACACTAAAAAATCATTTATAAAATAATTTACTACAGAATTAAACTTTATTACGTGTTTTTAAGCCACTTTAAAACAATTAAATCTCAAAATAAATTTAAAGTCGCAATTATTGTCAAACGGCAAACATCAAACCAACCTGTTTTACTGACTTGCATACCAACGACTAAAATTTTATACCGTGAGTTTATTTTAACGTGAAACGTGGGATTTTTCATATCCATGGTTGCGAATTTGACAGCAATTTATTAGAGCGTTCTTTTTAAAATAGAACATAGGGAATCAATTTAACTATATTATTCTTGACCAATATAACATATTTGGGCAGCTGTAATAGTTCCAAGAGACGCTTTCAACATAAACTTTTAATTGTTTAAACTATACCTACATCGTATTTCCAGGAAGCAACATTTGAATTTGTTAATTGGAGTCAAACTGACACGACATGAATTCTCCATAATACTCTATGTTAAATTTTTAACAGTTTTTTCATCAAATTTAATTGAATAGTTAAGAAGTATTAAAAAATATACTCGTGGACATCACTGTTATTATTTTTAGTTCCTCTTTAAAGTGCATTTATATGTAAACTGAATATTTATGTAGCACTAACTCGTTTCATTCGACTGTATGTATGTAGATGTTAATGAGGCTTGTATTGAATATTTTAATATTTTATGAAGTTTTCATAATGACTGTGTACGTACATAATCAAACTACAGACTTTCATTTGAATATGCGTAAATTACTATTTTCCAATTTTGTTTATCATAGATAATCATAATCAGTCAAGTTAGCAATTAGATCAACACGTTCATCAAACAGCCATTGTTAACCAATAATAACAATCATGATGTTATAGTTTATCTACAATCAAATCATCTCTTAAGTATGACAACAATAATGAACCTTTAAATGAAAGTTTAAATACAATACTCAATTGTGCAATTAATTTCTAATATTTTACGTTTATTTACCATCAAATATTAACTTCGATAGTAAAATATACAGCTGACGAGCTGACATGTTTTTCAATTTCTAGAGATTACGACTTTACTACTGTGTTACTATACTTTTATTTTTTTAAACTGCTGCAATTCATTGTGAGTCGAATTAACGAAATGGTTTTTGCATCCAGAGAAAGTTACGAATAAGTATACTAAACGTTGGTTGATATTACAGAATATATGTTTTTCCTTCAATATACATAGTATAAACTCGTAAAAATTCAATGAGTAACCTCATTTTCAATGAAATTCATGAATTAGACCAATTCAATACAACTAATCTATTAAAGTTGAAAATTAACACAATCTGTTAATTATAGGTTATGATGGTATAGAAGTAGATAGATATGTAATCCTTAATTATTTAAGTTCCTAATGAACACGGGACAGCTTACTATTTTGTAAAAAGTACTAATAGTTTATTTATGTACTAATAGTTTATTTATGTACTACTCGTGTTTAAAATTTCGTTGTTAATTGTGAAACTCAACTTTAAGATAAACTATTCCTCAATAATTATTATAATTATTGTGCGGATTTGATTGTTAGCAATATTAATCAGTTTCAGTGTACAACAATATTTGTTAATCATTATTCAGTCAGTTTTAAGCATGTTGTTAGCTGATATGATGTATGCAAGTGCAAACATGTTTCATAAAATCGTATCCTAGTAAGTATAATATACAGGCTAATTAATCACTTCAGGTACAAATTTTAACGTACTGATCACGGAACAAAAATAATTTTTCCGAAATTCGCAAAGTGAAGGGTATAGTGTTGTTTAAAGAACATATTTTAGTAGAAAACACGTAATTAGAGATGAAAATAACTTGTAAGTGGGTTTATATTTTCAAATAATGAGCACAAAACTGTTTAAAAATTGCTCTAATCATTGTAAACCAAATATATATTATTTAGTTTTTTCTCTCATTTTAATAACTTAATTTACTGCCAATTTTAGAACATATGTATGTATTTGAAAATGGATATTAAAATCTCGATAAATTAAAGAGATGTGTTCATTTATTTACTTTGGTCCTTCAAAACAAGCTTTCAATTTGATTGGACACGAAACATATTTTTAGGTTCATTTATAATACGATCATATTCCTAACTACACAGAACTCACGTTCTCCAAAGCTTAGCATCCAACTTTTTTCTGCTGAACATTTATTAGGTTCTTTTCTACTTAAAACTCCGTACGTCTAGTCAGTTATTCTATTTATCGTGATCTCTTGATTTTGACTGTCAGTTTTGACTGTCATGATTTTTATCAGCAACAAAAGACTTATTTGATGCAAACAATAAAAAGTAATGCTGGTTTTGCTGCTATGTATTAGACTTTTGCTGGAAATTTTCATAAATACCGCTATGTGAGATGATATGATTCAAGAATTGATTATATGCAAAAGTCTTAAAAGTACATAGCATCAAAAATATAATTCAAAATTATCAATTTTATTGATACAGTGCACAAAGTACACATTTTTTAATAGATTTCCTCCATTTGAAACTTTTGCAACTTTCAACTTCGTAGTTCTCTATTCTCTATTTCAGCAAGTTGAGTGAATGAAAAATACAAGAATGGTTATTCTCTTGGTATAGAATAATAGAATAGAAGCTCGACAGTTTATACCTTCCGTATTCTCGATTACGAATAGAGTTTATTAAACTCAACAGTAAAAAACATCCGGGACGGGTAACAAATGAACGAATAAAGCTCGCTTATGGTTTATAAACAACAGAATCGCAATAACATCGCCATAACTCAGGCAGCCTGGCCGTGAACCCTTGCAAGGCATCTGTTTATTGTAAGATGAACCGGAGGGAATTTAGTTCATAGGAGAATATGATAGAGTAAATTAATTTATGGTAGGCCCTGACACACATAGAGTATTGATTTTAATAAAGTTCGCATTTTATTATCAAAGGAATTTTAATTAACTGAAGTTCTACGAAATTTCTAAAGTGTAGTAGATGCATTACCTATATCCTTTTAGATTTATTTTATGCTCTCGTTCATCAATTTTTTACGGGGCTGGATTTTTCAATGTTACAAATAATAATTTAGAATTTAATAATATCAAATTATCTCGTCATTATTTCTAGAAAATGTAGTTTTTTTGTTATGAATTAATAATGTCTAAGCTTGAACTCATCAATTCTATTAAACATTATATAACATGCAATCTATTATTTGAAAGATAAAGTAGAAAAGTATAAAAGCAGTGTAACTTTGTTTTTACAATTAATAGGATAATTTACAAATTATTACATTGTTAACCCTTAAATCACGAAGCGGGGTTTCTTAGTATATTTAGGAGATTATGAAATGTTCGACTTTGACGTTTTAGGTAACTCCATTTATTTAACTAGAGACTAGTACAAAAAAATCAAGCTGTTGAGACAAACCAAAAGAAAATATGAAATTGCCACCTATACTATAACCTTGATCCAATGATAAATTTATTTAAAAATGTAAAGAATGCAATCAAGTTTTACGTTCAGTTCAAATTTAATTCAATTATAATGAAAAAATTGAAATTAATAACGGACATTTTTTGTTCAAATTGATTGTTGTTTCTTATCGCTCGTAGCAAAATTTTTAAAAATATACGACAGTAGCTCAATAGTTACGTTTTATCTTTCATTTAAAATAAAAACTGGATAAATAACTTTAAGTATACGTAAAACAAAAGGAATTTGGTAAAATATATTAAGATTTTCCACATGAAATAGCTAATTAATAATCTAATGTGCATTCAAAAGATAAAATTTATATGAAATTTCAGTTCTTGTCAAGATTATTCAACAATGTAATTCGAGCGCATTTAACCACGGATTTCCCTCTTAATTCATAAACACCAATCGTATTTGGCATGTGATACTCTTTGAATTTTCTTAGGAATCCTCTTATTTGAATCTTTGACAAAATACAACCTATTTAGCTACGCCATTTTTAAATTTTGCATATCACACTACTTTAATTCTAGGTCACTACATAATACATCCGATCTTGATTTTTAATTTAAAATTATTGTTGATACATCGAAAAATAATGCCCCAGGTGTAATATTAAATAATTAAATAAATCAATTAAATCCCTTAATCCACTGCTGTAAAAATATATTTTAATTACCTCATCTAATTTCGAGTAAACAATATGTATACATGATTTTTCTTCTTTCAGATGTCAGCGACTACCAGAGGCACCATATTTCAAATAAAAAGTACGTAAGTCGCCATTTTTAATACTCTTTTAGATTCTTCTTTATTCTAAGTTTTCCCAATACGTTCTCCACTTCAATATCTCCAACAAAGTGTGAAAATAACAAAACGAGTCTACTTGAAAGCAAGATTAGAGTATTAGACAAAAATAGGCGAATCAATACAACGCCTTGTTCTTGTATGAAAGATAAAATGTTTCTTTCTAATAAAACATTTCAAGTGTAACGCTCGGATGGGAATAAAATGAAATAAAAAGAGTTCTTGACTCACCTTTCTCTTGGAGTTTATTATCTGTTCGACAGCGTCCTGAGAACGGTGTCAGAGATGCGACAACCTGAAAGAAACGAAAAAATCTTATAGAAAAAATTGCAACAAGAGAAATGTGTCAATATCCAATCACGCTGCAATTTAAATTGCGCAAGAACAGCGAGCTTCGCGACGAGAAAGAAATAGATTCAGAAATTTATTCACCTTTACACATGCACACGTACATTTTATAAGGAATTTGCCTGATTATTTTTACTTGCTAAAAAGAGCCCATCTTCTGCAATGCTTATATTCTTACAATTACAATACAGATGCACCTAATCTTATTTAAAACAAAAAACGTTTAAATGTACTCGAGACTGTCAGTTTCGTATTTTTTTCATATTTCAAGTTATCAGTTAGATAACAATTTCATACTCAAATATTACTTACTTTTAATAGATTTTTATTGGTAGATATTTGACAAATTAATGGTGGCCATTTTCACAGAGTTTAAGAAACACTATATTGTGAATGTTATGCTTTATCGATTTTTTACCTCCCGGTTACCTGTAAGGGAGGAATCATGCAAAAAATCGGGTAGTGAGTTTTTAATATATGAGCACGAATTAGGGTCCTTACAGCTCATTTTTGATAGTTTCACGATGATGTCTGTATGTAGATGTGTGTGTATGACTGTGGTCAAGGCCGGGGTGTAGGTCTGATAACTCAAATACGAATTAGGAATTTTGATATTTGGTATTTTACATTTGTATATAAATTGGAAGAGCTGATTAGATTTTAGTACAAATATCGGCACCGGAAGTGATACGTTTTGAAAATTGAAAAGATTAATTGTCAAAAATTTCTATAAATTTAGATAAATATAGTACCTACTTATTTGTTATAAGACTAAGAGGAAAAGTTATTTACAACTTACGTTATTAAGAAATTGTCTTTTTGCGTAAAATATATTGACAGATGAGACGGGTGATACGTTGGCATACTAACGCCATATAAATCATAATACGTAAGATATTAAACGTAGTAATTGAACGGAAGGATAGCTTCAACACAGAAGAGTTTTCCTGTGAATGAATCTTTTGATTCGGGTGATTCTTATTTCTGTATTTGAATATTTTAGAATTTTATTTGTATAGGTACTATATTTTAAATGGGCACCGGATTATACGTATACATTTATGTTTATAAGTCTAGATATGGCGGGAGGTTGTGTGCTGGCCACATCAAACTTTTTTATACAAAATTTCTATCCTAGAATTCCATTATAATTCATAAATCTGTTACGCAGCATAACCAACTTGGGTGTGACAAACTCATACAGGTTCGTTGTTAGTAGAGAGTAAATCACAGAAGATATTTTGTGCAGTTAAATTAAAATTTGTTCATGATAAGATTCGTAGGTACCTGAATTATTTTTGAATCACAGTCCGGTTAACCAGAATTGTCAATAAAAATTACAATAATCATCTTATAATCTCCTCGATTTCATTTTCAACCAAAATAAAATATTTTGAATGCAAGGTATTTAACGTTCATCCTGTATACTGATCAGATATATTATCAGTAAGTATTAAATCAAATTGTAATCTCCCCCACGAGTACAGAATTTTCACCGGTTGAAATTAATTATCTTCTAATTAGGTCTAACCGGAATTCTTTTGATATTTGGTAAAAAGGGCAGAAATATGCGATTGGTTCTGATTCATTCATTCAACTATCTGTCTTGATGTCTCGTATCGCGGGTGCATGGGACAGGACCAACAATTGAACAAAAGACAAGCGGACATACATACAAAAGCTCGCGTCACTGAACTGTAGATACAGAATTCGCGACTTAAATTGTATTTCGCATATACGTGAACAATGAGCAAAATTTATAGATGTCACAGAATACACAACGAGGAGTATATGCGTTTGTACGTATGTACAGAGCAGAGAACATTCCAAGTGTAAACTACAAAAATAAACCCCATCCGCGAAGGCGGGTGATTCTTCTTTAATTTAACGACAGAAGAACAAAGGGTTCGGCTAAATGTACTGACCAGAATGGATAGCTTTTTGCCTTTTTGTCTTTTCTTTAGCCATCCTTTTTATATAATGAATTTTCTTTTCCTTTTATCTTAATCACATTCGATTCTTTCTACCGCGGTTTTTAAGATGAAACCGAAACCAAAGACAGATTTAAAATGACACGAAAAAAGATATTACGATACACTGACAAAAATTCCATTAGAGCCATCATTATATTTCTCGTTTTTTAATTTAAAAGCGAACAGAATGTACAATTCATTTTATTAGAGAGCAATGTAAGAACAGTTATTGTCAAAATCAGTTAACTAATTATAAGTAATATTTTAATACGTTTAGAAATGGTATAGGTACCTACTTGCTTGAACACAAAAGTTTTTAAAATAATGCAGCTACAGAAATATTCTAATTTCTAATGATCAAAAATCAGAAACCAGTATCTATTTCTTATAATTTTAAAAATGAGAATGACTATTTTTTTTATTTCTCAGATACCGGTATTATTTTAAGTTAAAAGTCTCAGACTCAACAAATTTACAAAACTTATTTGAATTTTTATCGATATTTTAAATATGTGTATAATTTTTATATTTTCTAATATAGTTTATAAAAATTCCAATTAATTAATAAGGAGGGATGGAGGCGGCAAAATTATTCTCGCACACGGGCGCCATATTTATACCCTAGGATCTATCCTGAGCAAGACAAATATGTACTTAAGTTTTAGATTATAGTAGGTAATTATTATTTAATTGTTGGCTTTATTTCTTTCTCTATACTACTACTAATTGGTACATAAATATACGAGTATAAATAATGAATGTTTGTTTGTCTATCTGTCCTCTATGCGTTCCTATACCATTCATCTGATTGTGATGAAATTTTGATGAGTTGTTGTGTGCACGCCCGCGAAGTTTTCTGACTTAATACTTAGGCAGTTCGTCATATTGAAACAAAATGGCAGCTAGCTATCTCAAAATGTACTCCACCAATTGGATTCAAATTTGGTACGGTAATAGTTTAAGATCTAACTTATATTATATAACAGAAGCATATTAAAATGTCAATCTGTCATCTTGGAACAAAATAGCGGTTAACTAACTCAAAATTTACTGCACCTATTGAGTTCTAAATTGGTATGGTAATAGCTTAGGATCTAACATATAACATGGGAACAATAAAATGGCGGTTCGCCATCTTGAAACAAAATGGCAACTAGCTAACTCAAAATGTACTGTACCGATCTAACTTATGACATGAGCATACTAAAATGTTAGTCCGCCATCTTGAAACAAAATTTCGGCAAGCTAACTCAAAATGTACTGCACAGATTGAGTTCAAATTTGGTATAGTATCATGGGCGTAGTTAGAATATTTTCCCAGGGGGGAAGATAAGTAAAATTATGCTGTAGGCCACTGTAGGTGTAGTTATAAATTTAAAATAAATGCGCCGTAGACGAAAAAAGGTTTGGGTTCAAGGTTAAATGTCTTTAAATTTCCCAGGGGAGGGCAAGCGCCCTCTACCCTCCTACCTACGTCCATGTATGGTATGGTAATATCTTAGGATTCCTATAACGAGTTACCGCTAGTTTACTATAAAATGAAATGAGCAATAATCTGTTTTGTGAAATCTGCGGAAGAAGAACAGAGTACAGATATTCCTGAATGTATTTTGTGGTATTCTGAATTCTATTATTACGATATTATAGCAAAATTCACTCAGAGTATATCAGTAATGATATTCTCTTCCAGAAATCCGGAGTCTATATTCTGGCAAAGGGGGAAACTCTCTTCCCGTTAGTAAGAAGTACTATCGTAAAGTCTTACTTGATATTCTACAACATGACGACATGACCTATATTAGAGTAAGTTTTATATAGATTCCGGTTCCACTCATCCCTTTCCGTTCTTGTTACATATACGTTCAATGTTCAAATAGAATCCTTGATCAACAGCTCTGTTAGATATTGTACAATTATCCTGGAAACGTTTCGCTTTCAAGTAGAAAATAAATGAGATTGCAGGACGAGACACAGTAAATAACTGAACATTGAGCGAGGGAACGAGCAGTCTAAATGAAACTGTTGTGGATTTATTTTAAAACACTTTCCGAGCGACCACTAACAACTAATTTGGCAGACTCCTAACCGCTAGACACGAGATATTTTTTATCGAGGGTTGAACGTGTTGAACTATTAGTTCGGATAGAGATGTTATTTCAATGACGTATAGGGTGTAATTAATATAGCTTTTTTTTAAATACAATTCCTCTTTTCTTTCACAAAATGTTGCAGCAGAATAATAAAATAAAACATCTATTTTTCTTTGGTTTGATATATTTTTAATGAAATTCTACAATAATGAGTTACTTTAACTCCGCAAAATCGCAGTAAAAACTTTAGCTCTGCATTTTTCAACGAATCAGTGCGCTAGTACCACCTGTCCAGTATTGCCAAATTTCTGGCTACTGTTACAGCAACCAGTAGGCAAAAGGTAATCACCATTTGTTTTGTGTTGACATTTTGCAAATTATGTGGTAAATTTAAGATAATCTCATGGTTTCATAAAAAATATATCTAATATACGAGTAAATCTCGGCTGTAAAGGTTTTTTTTATTAGGTACTCACGTAGTTATTTTTCTCGCTAAAACTCCACATTCATAATAAACAATAATTCTTCTTTACAGCCTGCCTAGCGGCAAAATTATTGACGAAAAATAAAGGCCACATATTATTTGATGTACTGATTACAACGCAAAATGAATTTTTTCGAAATTCACAAAAATATTTGCAAATTCCTTGGACCATTTTTCGTGGCACTAATTTGAAAGGTTAAAGTAATTAATAAAATTAGTAAACATTAAAGTTTATTTTATTTTATTAAAGTTGTGTAACTCTTCATGAAATTGCTTACTCTAAAATGTTATTTCTATTGTAGTTGTCTTGAGGAAAGTGAATTTTGTGGACGTGACCCGCGTAAACGTGAGCAATTTTGTGATTGTGAATCGTGATTGGGCGTGAGTGTGAGTGACATAAAATGTGTCATGAGTGATCGAGCGTGAGTGAATTTTTTTCGAGCGTGCTAAAATTGATCGAAAAAATTTACGTGATCCGTAGTACGTGATCGGACGTGACTATGCTAATAAATTCATTCAGCGTGAGTGATCGTGAGTCAACGTCAAAAGTCGTGCGTGATTGGACGTGATTTCATTTTTAGTTTCATGAGTGTGCGTGGCCGTGAACAAAAATTTACTCTTTCGCCTAGCTCTATATCTAACTACTTTTAACCTCAAAGATAGAATTAGATGTCCAAAAGCAGATAAATTGACACCACGACACGTGAAAATGTATGCGAAACGTCCATTAGCATAACATAGACTGTCCTTCTTCATCACCTACGTTATTATTCAAGGCTTGGAAATGCAGGCCGGTTGCTAACAAAACATTGGGGAATATTTGATGCAAATTTTTGCCGCAAATGGCGCTTTTAAGGGACCCGGTTCCGGTTATTAATTAATCAATTTTAATAAAAATATATGTATCAAAAATATACTCTTATTATTAGTATTATTTTCATCATTTTAAAAACTAATTAATTTTTTTACCTCTCGCCTCATATTCTATAAGAGAGGTATTGTAATGGGTAAAAATTTTCGAGTATGAGTTTTTAGTAGATAAGCTCGTTTCAGGGTCTCTACAATACGAATTTAATATTTTCCCGATGATGTCTGTGTGTGTGTGTGTGTGTGCGTATGGATGTATGTATGTATGGATGTATGGACGTATGGACGTATGAATTATGTGACGATTTTTCGTCCACGATAACTTAAAAAGTATCAAGCCCTTAATAACCAAATTTCATATTTAAGGTTTAAATAAGGGTCTTAATACCGGACAAGATTTTGGTAGAAATCCGCAAACCGGAAATAGTACTTTTTGGAACGTGATATAATTTTTCTTAAATAAATTAAGATAATATAATTATCTATGGGTACAGTTAATTTTAAATACAATTTGCTGAATCTGGTAGTATTTAGCAATAAAATAAAGTGCAACTAAGTACCAGTATCTTGTTGTCCATGATATGAAATTTGTTTCTACTAAAAATTTGAATTATTATGACAGTGACAGTACAGTTGACATATTTTGCTTGCATCTTGGTTTACATTATCGTTTACATATTACATGAACATGAAACTATTAAAATGTAAGTAAAATTAATTATTAGAGAGTAGAATAAACAGAATTAGGCGACAGGTCGTGTGCTGGCCACAGCAGATTTTTTTATTCTGACATTTTACTGCATGATGTAACAGATTATTTTCTGTTAACTTCCTGTCTTCAACCGGGTCCTTTAAAAGCGCACTCAATCGACCAAATTTTGCATTCAATTGTCCCTAGCATCGAAATTGCATTTCTAGGCCTTGAATAATAACGTAGGCGATGCCTTCTCACACGATATCTAGAGTAGTATGTAATAAATACAGTATAGCAAAAAGCTAATTTAATTATCCTTGATAATGATAAGTTATTCAAATACAGCCGTCAATATTCTTTCATAATTCTGTGAATTTTGCATTGTTATCACAGGGTATTTAGTGACAATTCCCGGGAAAGAATTTAAACAATCTGTTAGTAATCTCTCAACATGTAGAATGTCGTGACAACAAGCAATGTGATTAGCTACAAAAAAAACTAAAATACAACACCGCCAACGAGGCTCCTGGTGTGACTCCCATTTCAAACAAATTTAATTACAGAACATTTGCATAAGGGAACGAACACAAATCTACTCAATCTATCAAATTAAATCCTACAAAAGTTGCCGTTATAGACACAAAAATAAATATACTGTTTATTTTATATTTTTGATTTATTAATTAAAATAGCACACATGAAATAATATATGAGTTAATTAAAATAACGCTTTGTTTGTTATTTTAATAAATTATTATTCAAACAAAAATTTTGTATTTAAAAATTATATGTGTTCAGTATTATTAACATTCCCAAGCTGTATGAAACGAAATAGATAATTATTTATAATTTACAATATTATTACCTACCTTCATAATTTCACATTTTTCATACATTATGTTAACATGCATAGTAAATAAAGTACATATTTTTTACAACATAGATAGCACATATTGCTGGAAAAAAATAACTATAACTAAAACAAACTTAAATAATTGCATAATAATAATAATAATAATAATAATAATGGTAATGATAAAAATAATAATAATAATAAAAACGTACTAAAACAAACCTATTAGTCTGTTTTTAAACTATATGAATATAAAACCAAATTTCATTTGTATGTTATGTATAGCTACTTATTGTGTCCCGAAATTTTCAATTTTAATTTTTTATCTACAATTATTAATCAATTACTATACTGTAATTTACAAGTTATTTGATTATATTGAATCACAAACATAGAAATCAGCCTAGAAATTTGTTTTTACTAAAACCTACAAAGAAAACACGGTTAATTAAAAATTATAATAATTCTGGAATTAGTAAGCGACTGCGAGATGATGAAGAAAATAAGCAGGATAGCAGTCAACATAATTTTTTATTAAATCAAGGACAACGTTTCGCCATCTAGTATGGCTTTTTCAGGGTTTAGATGTATACAGTTAGATAATGGTCATAAATGTTTTAAGAATAATTACATCCAAAAATGTCGTCAAAATATTAATAACACATGCACCGGAAACTGTTTCCGGTTGCTTTAATTGCCATGTGGTATTATACCTTGATGTGTGTTATTTATATAAATTCATTTTATTTTATTACATAAAAAATAATAAAATATTTATGTTAATTATAATAACACAAAAGATAGAAATAGATAACAAAAATACTTACACATATATTTAAATTAAACAGCTTCACATTATTTTCGAAGCTAACTAAATTGGAATTTTCGTTTAATTTTTATAATTTTCATAAAAGAAAACACCGGTACAGCGAATACGGTCCAGCGCGCACTTACATGTGCAAAAAAGAATCGCAAAAAATTAAATTAAATTACGTTCAATCAAAAATAAACATGAAATATGCTCCCTTATAAACATAAAAAATAATATAAATTTATAAATACAAATTATAATTTTCTGTTATTAATATAGAATTTTTTTCATTTTATATTTTAAAACTTAAATAAAGCATGTTTTTTCAATTTCTTGAAGGGCCACCTAAATTTCGTAAAACGGTCTCTTACTGAGCTAAACCATAAGCCTTAAGAGTGTCGTTTACCTAAATGACCAAAACATGCTTCGCACAAGTTTGTGATTTATTTAACAACAAACCACGTAATAATAAAAAATTCGCTTTTACCAGACCATTTTTTCATGTCTTCTTTATCGAAGACTATGTTTTATGAAACAAAATGTGTTTATTTAAACAAGATACTTGGTTTGCCAATAATAATAATCTTGTTTAAATAAACACATTTTTTGAAAAAATGGTCTGGTAAAAGCGAATTTTTTATTATTACGTGGTTTGTTGTTAAATAAATCACAAACTTGTGCGAAGCATGTTTTGGTCATTTAGGTAAACGACACTCTTAAGCCTGTGCGCCGGGGCCTATGTGTGGTACAAAGTTTAAAAAATCAATTCACACAATAAGGGTGCAGCATTCGGGCCAATGATAAATACAAAACAAGCATTAAAAATATTTAAATTTGGCTTCTCTATTATTGCTGTAGTTCACGTGAAAATTAATCGTCCGAGTAAAGCGATATTCTTTAATAAACGAGCTGGTATAATGTTCTGTTGTACAAAGTTCTGTGCAATAAACAATACAGATACCAATGTGTAAATGCGCACAACTTTAGTAATAGGATTGTAGTTGATCCGGATTCAATGCTATGATATGACTTCTGATAGTTTTCATTAATTCTAGACCTCATTTGTGAACTAGTAAATAATAAATACGACCCGTAAATGTCGTTTTTATCAAATGAAATATGACACAAGGCCTGAAACGGACATTTATAGTTTTAAATTTATACTCGTGTTTTTGACAATTTGTACCCGCATACGATAAGCTACAAGCAAAATGAAATATTTACATAAAAATCGCATATTTTTCCAATTTTACAAACTGCATTTTGAATTAAAAGATAAAATTACAAAGGGGATACTCGTATATCAGATGACGTAAAGTAGCAAATTTCTTTTACTTCGCTCTTCAAATTTCCTGTTGTAAATGCGATATCTCCAAAGGAAAAGTGTCGATTTTTTGGTGAAAGCCAAAAGGTTTTTCTTGACAGCCAATAACCGTAGTTTAAGCCGCATTGACATGGACACAGACGAAGAGATGTATAAAGTATACGCAGCTACAACAAAAGCGATTTGAACTTCACGCCAGGAATATTGCACTAGAAATATCATTTCGCAAGGATTACCACAAATTTCTTTACTAAAATGCATACAAAGCAAACTACACATTTTACACAAAGAACAAGATAATATTATTTTACAATTTTACGTAAGTAATATGCAGTAACACTTATATTTTTAATATAGAAGTGATTTCATAATTGTCCAATGCTTAAGGTGCTGTTAAAGAATATTTTCGTTGTTTCGGATTTAATTTAAAGCTTTGTGACAATTAATTTTTAAAAGTAGTTAAATTACTTAATTTAATATAATATTTTTAGTATTTTGTGTGCTCATTCTTTTTCTGGCATCATTTAAAAAGGACATTTGTCTAATGCCTTAATGTCTAGAACCAAAAGTTTCAGCGAAACGTCGATTTTTGATTGAACAATCTATTGTCCAACTAGACACGAAAACGCTTCTTTTTCCCACTCGAGCTCTAAGTTTGTGTCACGAGCGAAGCGAGTGAGGCAATCGAGCAAGAGTGGTAAAAGAGCTTTCCTCTCGTGTTAGACACAACATTATTTTCACGACATATTTAAGAACATTGTAAAGTAGAACATATAACTAGAAGTTAGGTTATAACTGCCATCTGTCAGAATGACGTTTGAAAACAACGAAATGCAGCCAATATGCCAAATTAAATTTAAGTTGTAAAATCGTGAAATATTAGAAAAAGTAAGTACCTACCTATAAAACATAATAGTTTACAGTATATCACTATAAAATCAGAATTTTCAATAAAATAATAAATTTACTTAAAATTTTTAAAATATTTCATCGTAAAATAACACTGGTGGTAACACTGCTTACTTTCCTCTCTAGAGAGGGAAAACCTTTCCTCACTATTTCGCGAGAAGAAAATTGTGTTTTTTCCGCATGTCGTGAAAAAAGCATATTTGATATACCAATCCTAAATAGTTTCTACCAATCATACATCTGAACCAGTAAATTAATCATCCATTTAAAAAAAATGTTATTGTTTTTCCGACTGTGCTTATCAATATCTGGTGTTAGAGTGACGGCGCGAGATAACCGAATACTGCGCGAATAACTCACATGAAACTATTAATTGCTTATAATCCAGCTATGAGTTAGGAGGGGCTGGTATCCGGGAACATTCTGCGGATTATGTACTTCGGACTTTCGCAAGTTTAACGTCTATACGCGGCGATTTATCTCTGTAGAGTGGAGACTAACACTAGGATGTACAACAATCCTATATAGCTTGTTGTACAACACGTTGTTTATATGTCGAGACTGTAACCTTTAGTTACTGGAGATCTCACCTAGTGTACTGTTGTACGAGGCCACTTTATATGCGATACTAGTTGTAATTACTATTGGATTTCACGAGTACAACACCAGGGAGATTTCTAGGAGTTCGGACGTAACCAAATGATTTCAATCTGGAGTGCTGACCGACGCTTATTAAAATGTCATAATAAGGTGTACTATATACAGTAATATTCGCTTGTTCAGAACCTATTTATCGCCAATTTTTGCACATAATAAATAAAATAATAATCTTTACCATGAACACGAACTTAAATTTCATAAATATCGGATTATAGATTACATAATGTTTCTATACTTCTGCACGAAACTTTAATAGGTTATTATAGAAAAACAATTTTTTTTTAAATCGCAACAATAAGAGCATTGAAAATTATAGTGCCACTGGTAATTTATTAGGAAATTAATAAAATTAGATTATAAATAAACAGTTAAATGGACTTGTTAACCAGTGGCACTGTAATTTCCACTACCCTTATTTTTGCGAATTTTGAAAAACAAATTCTATAATCTATTAAAGTTTCGTGCAGAGATATAGAAACACCCTGTATATTCTGTAGAATGTATTACTAACAATTTCAAAAATGCGCCATTAAAGAGATTTACAACTGCCAACTGGACAAAAATCTAGATTCGGCCCTGTTTTTACTTTGTAGGCACTAAAAAAATTATAAACACATTAATAATTTTAAAACCATAACTTATCTTATAACCAACCAAATGGAGATTCGTTATTACAAGACAATATAACTATAAGAGTTATTCAAATAAAGGATTCGAAAGAACCACATAAAATATCAGTTTTACTTAACTCGCAGATTAATGTTTACTTTGTTATAAGATTGTTTTTTTCTTTTTCTATATTTTTTGATCAAATGATCCGGTCACTGGTTCAATCCAAGTTCCAATTTCCGTAATGATTTATTGAATACTGGAATAGTGCAGTTTTTAGAAAACTTACACTTGTTTGAACACAGAAGTCGTGAGTTCGTATCCAGGTCAGGTTGAAAATTATCTTGGTCTATAATTAATACCTACAATAAAGCTTGTGGTGTGGCTAACAAAACGGCAATCAACACAAATTATAGTAAAATAATCATCGGTGTATAAAACTTGGAAAATGAATTTGTGTGGCGTCACCTAGGGTAATAATTAATTGGCAAAATCTAGAAATGCATACACTGAATATGTACCATTTATTTACAAATATTTGTTTTACTCTTATATTCAATTTAGTGTAGGTATAAAATAAAAATTATTATTATTCAAACAATGTAAAATTTCCGTATCCTGTTTCAAACTAGTTCATAACAATCGGTTCGACTCCAATTATATGATGTATCTACAATTTTATTACATTCCGGTTCCAGGTTAACCAAAAGTTAGTAGTAGTTAAAACAGTTAATTGGTAAATTTACCCCCAGTATCAATCATATTTTTTTATGAGAGAACGTTTCTGTGTCTAAATACAGCAACATCTCAGCGGTCCATCACTTATGTCACGCAACTGAGAATAGCTGTGACGACACGAGGGCAACCCCACAGTAGTACATCACTACCAATTATTATATTTTTTATCTTTATCGTTTAACATTTAAATAAATTATTACATTCACTCTCTTTTTGCTGGCCATCACACCATCTCGATTATTTATGACAACACAATGTTCTGCCTCTTCACTGCGCTCCCCTATTATACAAAAGGACCTAGAGGTCGTCGCCGTAGTCGAATGGCCACCCGCCAACGTATATCATATCCACCCGCTCCCGCTAGCCCAGAATTCGAGCCGCTTTGGTTTTTACTTCATGCAGTGTTCTCTTTTTATTATTCCTACGTCTTTCTCTTGACATGTGCGTATTTATTGCCTCGATTGTCTCTAACTCTTTTGTTTTTTTAACCACTGGAATTCTGTTATAAAAGAGGCACAAATAAAGTGGTGACGCTTACCATTAAATATTGATTTATTGTCGAGAATATAAACTGGAAAACATGAATGTTTAGCCAGAACTAATCTAATATAACCACAAAATTAATATGTTGATGTTTTTAGGTCATTCTGCTTTTTTTGTCGCTTCCTGCTGAACTCTTTTATGACGTATTTCTCGAGAATTCAGAAGGATATTTAAATTCCACGTACGGTATTGAATTCTAGATAAATACTTGTGTAAAATAATTTTTATTTTTTTTCCACTTAAGTATGGCAGATTGTTAAATTCCTGCTGAACATTTTCAAATACTGATTGCTTGTGTCAAATTTTCGGCATTTAATTAAAAATCTTCTTGTTTTATATTGTTTATCTTTACATAAGCAGAGTTGTTCATCTATGCTTAAAGAATTATTTTCTACGTCTACACGTAAAGTTTGTGTAAATTATATAAAATGTAGACAATGTAGACTTTGCGTAAAGTATTTAAATAATTCAATTGTCAGAAAATCTAACCAATAATTTTATTCGTTTTCGGTGAAATTTGTTCTTTGTCTACATTGTCTAGACTATTTTATTGTTTACACAGATACTGAATGCGTAGATTACGTGTTTGTCTACGCGTAAAATTACACGTAATCTACGTCGCGTAGACTATACGTGAACAATCCTGTACATAAGTTGCTATAAGCAATGCAATTAATTTAATTTAAGGAAATAGGAACACTCTACAATAGTACTATATTTCTTTTTTTAATTTGATTTTCAAACTGGATTTTTGTTATTAAGACTAACGTAGCTTCATCTTTTTATACAATGGAATGAAACCTATATAGTTCTGGTAACATTTTGATCATTTATCTGACCTTATTAGATAAGAATTGGTAAGCAAGTACCACGAACATAAATTCATGAAGTGAATTCAATAAATAAAATTTTCTGTTTTTAGGGGGTAAGTTTTGTGCAGTTAAACTGAAATTCGAACCTGAATTGTCAGAAAAATCACTAATAATGTACAATAATATAGTTTACTGCACAATAGCCATAGCAGCTCAGTGCCTTTGCCTTAAATTTAAATAAAATATAGTTTACATTTGAACTTTTAAATCTGAATACTAATTTATTCCTGTTTTCTCCTCGTCGAGAAAAATAGTCTAATTTTAAAAGGCCCGAAAGTTAAGGTTTAAATTTTTCATGGCTGAATCTGCAGTTAATTTAAAAGACAGTAACACTTGCGTAATTTATTCTACGCACAGAACTGAGTGCATTAGTATTCTACTGTTTTCGTTATCTTTTAGAGACTCACTCCTTGTCGTATTTGAAAAGGTTTTCGAAATGAAATTTAGCGTACTTAAATAACTGGGAAGTAGCAAGTTTCCAAAGCCCTCAAAGAACACAAATACCACCGTGCCAAGCACTTCATTCAAATAATAAATATTAATTAAATAGAAAGAAACAAAGATGGTTCTAAAGAAGTAAAATTTCAATCTTGAGAAATTTCTACTACTTGTCATAAAATATATATTTGACCAATATGGTAGTCTTATACATCCGAGTACAATAGTTTTACGTTACACTTTAACAACGTTTCTGCAGTAAAATTATCGTAAAATATAATAAGTTACAGCAACAAGCGTTTGACCTACTCAAATTTTACGTTTAACAATAACTTAAGATATAATAAAACTATATACAGTTGTTGAACTACTTTTAGTCGATGTCACAATAAGCACGAACAAAGCTAATTTTCCTTAAATATTTCAAATAATTATTTATTTATTTAACATGAATGGTTAAAACTCAAGTTAGACATAACTATTTGTAAACAAAATAACTTACTCGTTGTTTATCAAAATAATACATATAATAACTAACCAGTAAAATCTATTTTCACGTAAATGTGGTTTGTTTTTTACTTCCGGCCGCCTAGTTTTCCACTTCCGGTATTACTTCAGTTATTACCAGACATAAAAATGAGAACATTGTACGTGACAATTTATTTCTTTGAGTTATATGTAGGATTTAAGTCGAATGTTAACAAATGTCAAATCGTGATTCATCGTTTTATAATCCTCTTATCGATTTGACTTTTTTACGGGACGTTTTTACGGTAAAATGGATCTATCATTTGATATTCATAATATTATATGTATTCATATCGCAATAGAAACCTAGTTTGCATTTCAAATACTCTTTTGCTACATACTTGCTTGAAGATAAAAGATATACGTATTACTTTAATATCTTCTGATCTTTTATAGGTACTTCCTTGCAATTATAAAAATAAAAAGTTAGTCTGAAAACTTTTAATATTTGATAGAAGATTTTCCTATTATGAAGTTATTCAAAAAAGAATAGAAATAGATTTTGATTTATTTTGTTATTTAATTAACTACCCAAAGATGAAGTTGCTCGCCTTCCTTTAAAGAAATATCGGCTTATCATCTGAACAAAATATAACTTTCAAAGATACAGGAATACTTTTATTTTGCTAATTAGGTATCGTTGTAAGTAGACGGATTCAGACATTAAAAGTTTTCATGAAGGAAATTTTTTTATTTTGTAATATACGAGAAAATTGCCATTTATTTACTTTGAAAAGCATTCAGTAACGCACTACCTTGCACCGCCCGTTAGCGTTAAATATAATGGAAAAGGATGTATTATTTCTTTATTTCATTTTGTATGCAAGTGTTTGTCTTTATGTCCTCAAAGTATAATTGTATTAAAACTAAAAGTATTTTATTAATTAGTAACAACGATTTACGGTATTTAAAATTTCATTTTATTTATGTTGTATGTTGTCAAGCACACCTTTCAGAAAACAAACCTGAGCACGATCGCATTCGAAAATATCTAAATTTAGAAGAATATTATGGCTCAATTCCCAGCAGTCGGCATCCTATAAATACTTCGCTACTCAAAATGGTATAAAATATTACAGATTATGAAAGAAATCAAGAAATAATATCTAACATTCAGGCAATCTTAGGATGAATCTTTTACCATAAAATCTATATATTTCATGCCTGTTTTTTGCTTCAATGATCTCATTTTGCACATAAAGATTATACTATATGATTGTTTCGGATTAAAATTGTGTGACATGGAAACTCATACAAAATCAACAGTGTCATCTCCTGTCTTATTATCTATATACTAATAAGCAACTAGGTTTGTAATTTGCTTTCATCGATATACTACAGATTCGTGATAAAATAAATTTATATTTCAGTTCGTTGAAATTATACAGGGTGTATCATAACTTCGAGTACATATGTGAAAGGTATACGTTGTTTGATATTCTGATTACGAATCAAAAAGAATTTTTTTCAAATTCGAAACTAAAGGGTAGTTTTTGTAGTACTGCACTGGTTTCGTTTTCCTATTAAACACAAACAAGATAAATAGGTAATCAAACATCTTAAATTACATAATACTAATAAAATAAACATACAAAATTTAATTATTTTTAATGAAACAATAATTACTTCACCCAGTGGCAGTGGCAATGAAAATTTTTTGACTGGGAAACATGAAAAATTATTTTGCGATTTAAAAAAAAATCTTTTGATTCGTAATCAGCATATCAAGCTACATATACCTTAACGTATGTACCTTAAGTTATGAAACACCCTGTATAGCTACGGAAAACACAAAATTGTTGTGCCTTTAAAGAGATATAATCTACATTAGTACAGTTAATATAAGCATTTAAAAAAATATGTTATGTAATCAGATTTATTCATTTTTAACCAGCAACGTTCATACGTATTTCACTGAATTTTAGTAGGTAAGGTAAACTCAAGACAAACCAATGTCCTCTAACTTTATACTGCTGTACAAAGCGTGCACAATTATGTATCACGCCTTATGTCTTATTTTAAAAGATATTATCTTAAGAAAACTCCTATTTTCATTGCAGTCTATCTAAAAATTTCCTACACTTATTACAAAAATGACAATTTCTAAGCTATGTAATGTAAAGGTTTTAAATTCTGAATATAATACATAGCCATAGCCACCCGAATCGCTCTTGCTATCAGCAAGATCAGGATCTTCGTCCTTCTGAAGGGAAATTCAAACATCTCTCCGGATTATAACTGAGTGACGCTTGGCGGTTCTAGTCAACGTGTTTGCGGAATTCCTGATGTGGATTAGCGGAATGCGTTGTTGAAGTTATTGATTTCGGTTTAGGAAGACGACACTGGGAACTGAAGCGATCTACGTTGCGTCTTAGCTTAATGATGATGACAGGGATGCGACAATCTGTACCACAAACCCTTCACCTTTAAGGGAGAGGTGATCTTGGACATCGTGTGGCACCAATATTAGTCACTGATAAGACAGGCGTCATTAATTTTCTCATTAACGCACAGATTACTGAATTCATTGTAATAATATAACGTTTCCTACTATCGTCAGTCAAGTACAGAGAAATCTTTAAAAATAGAGATGTCAAGAAATAATTACTTAGATAATTCAATTTATTACAATTTTGAAATCATGTTTTAAAAAGATTTTCATATAAGTTGTACCTACTGGTTTTGAAAATACCTAAAAAATATACTATTTAGAAAATTGAAAGAATTTAAATCAAGTTATAATTTTGTTTTATCAACTCTCGTTAATTAACCGGTAAAATATAAATTTCTAATCGGATCATCAATATCAACTTCCTCTTTTTAATATGTATATTAAATATAATTCTTGGAAGAATTTTCTTTAAGTATTCGAGGAAATTGTTAATTTTGTTATTACGAAACACTTGAAATAAGTAATCATTCAAAAGAGCCATGCTTTCCTTAATAAGTATTTCCAAGTAGAAACATTAATAATGATTGAAGTACCTAATTGTACCAATTTTGCTATTATTTTAATAGATTTTTATTAAAGGATTTAAATCAAACGTGAAATTTCTTTTAAATGTATACTTTAATAAAGGTATAGGTATATTTTTAAATTTTTAAACCCTTCATATTAACTTCACCTTCACCTTCTTGTCGTCACCGTCAAAAAACAAAAGTCAAAAATGATCCACTTCTCGGGATCCTATCGAGCTGAAATTTTGCAAATAGACTTTTGTCACCTAACAACGCACTTTGGCAAAATTTCAGATTCTCCGCCATCTTGAAACGAAATGGCGGAAAATAGTGTGAATTACTCTTTTTTGTAATATGAATACATTATTATATTAAATACTACAGCTTTAAGTATTTGAATTCTAGTAATCCAGTAAATACATATTTACAAAAACCTTCTCTTAAAAAGTAGTTGGTTTAGCATTTAGCAATTAAACTCAAATCCACATTGTAAAAACAAACATCTTTTTTGTATTATATGCTTCATTGCCTGGACAGTTATTTTTATAAGATTCATAAACTAATGATGTCTGGTTTTTATTTTAATTTTGTAATCCTGAATTGGCCTACATAAAATAACAAAATAAAATAAAACTCTGTTTCAATTTAATCAAAAGAAATCCATTTAAAATATTGTCCTGCTACTTTCATTGCTCATTTTACATTGAATAAAATAATCTGTATATTCTTTATGTTTTAATGCTTATGTTGTGTCAGTAACAAAGGCTAGAGCTTATTGTCTGCAGTGGAATCGCTAATAAAGAATTGATTTTACAGTGGCTTATCAGCTGCAGTATACGAGTATAACGTAACGTTGCATTCTCTCGTTCGTTTAGTTATTGGATTTGAGACACTGCATTGTCACTGCGCCAGGATCAGCTGTTTATAATTGAGAACAATTGGAGCTGCTCCAGAAAAATTATCATTAATGTGAATGGTATTCACACTTATATTGCCAGGATTTATCATCTCATAGTATTAGTTGCGCTACTGACTCATCTTTCTATATTAAAAACCTTTGTTAAGGTGATCCTCTAACCATGGCAGTAAACAGTCAAAAACATTAATTCCGCACACTATTCTATAGCGTTTATTGTTTTGTAAACATAAAAACAACAAATAATTTATGATTGAGGGGGAAAAACAATTTAGGAACCCATATTTGTAAAAAAAACTACAATATTTGCAAAAAATAGAGTTTTCGCGCATCACTGTACAGCTATTATTTATAAGGGAATTAACTTTAAATTTTAATATGTTGTCAACAAAACTTGGATCTGCGAAATAACCGATCTAATTTTAAAAATTCGTTTTAAAATAGAAGATATTTGTGTAATAACAAAAATTGTCAAAATTCAAATTATCATATTTCGATTTTAAATTATAATTTTAAAATTCTGTGTCGACCATTTTGTAGATTGTACTTTTATCTTCAACAATATCTTTAAATTATTATATTTAACAAAACAATAAACGCTGTGGAGTGGCGCGCGAATTCCATGTTTTGGTTGTGTTCTGACGCGGTAGAGGATCGTCGTCAAATGAATTTACTAAATTTACAGTACCTAATTTAGAGAATTCAACTCATATCCTATTAAATTATAGAATTTGCTGGTTTCCGCCAATCACAGTCTGATTACAGGAAAAATCACCAATACATTATTATATTATTTATTACTTACTTCTGAGCTTTTACTCTACCAACACCATGCGGCTGCTACAGCTAAAAAATAAATTGGAAGATTTATTTCTGATAGTTTTCAAAAGTAATGCCATCAGATATTTGAAAAATTTAGGATTCTAATCTAAATCCTGAATATCATAAGCCTGATGCAGTATCTGCACAGGTAGGTATAAACACTGCACACAGTTTTCTGCATGTGATGACGTACAAACCCGGAGTTCCGTGATTCAAGTCTCTCGACCGGTAGTGTGTGATTGCTGTTAATTTGTAAAGCATGTTGTAATTCTCGGATGATTAATAGCTTGCTTTGCAAAAACGTGAATTTAGTGGACTTTTTTGATTTATTAATAGAATTAGCAAATAAACCTTAAAATGTCAGCAAAATTAAAACGTGTTATAATTTTGTTTTCGTGATACGTCATTAAAAGTAAGAATTAGTAATATAAAAAAAATAAGAAATATTAATTTCAAGGCACGAACCTATTTTGTATTTTATTTCGTAATAAACTACCTCATATAGGTACTGAATGATCAAAAGTATTGTATATATACTGCCTAGTCAAATTTACGTTTGCTGGTACTTTGGGCTCTGCCGGTGGCTGATGATATGTCAATTTACTCATCATGCGCGATATACATTTGTTTGCTTGCTGCATATATTTGTCAGTTTGGCGCATTTTAGAAATTAGTTTGTATAAACATATGTAGCTATTCATTCGTCGAATACTCATTCATAATATCTCGATTCACGAAACTTGTAAACGGTAACATTTTGTCTCTAGCTTACTTTAAATTACTTTTGATGTAATAAGTCACAAAAGCAAATTTAATTCAACATGCTAACGTTAACTCAATTGTTATTACCTCATAATAGAGAGAAAATTACAATCTTATTATAGTCTTGGGCAGAGGCGAATTCAGGGGATAAATAAAGGAGGGTAATTATTTTGTACTTTTACTTTTCCTTGCGTTTTAATTAGCATCACATGTCATTGGTTATTAAAAATTTTGTGCTCTCAGCAAGCCTCATATTGTTAAACTGTCTCGAGTGACTATAACATCTTTCATAACAAAGTAACATAATAACCCATACAACACATTGATCGTATTAACGTCTGTAAGACGTACATCTTGCTACTGTCTTATAGACGTCATAAGGAGACTAGTATTGGTTGAATTTTAGACGTCTTATGCGGTAGTCTTTAAGTCGTCATTATGTTGTCCAGTTTTAAATCTCCCGCTTACAATATAATTATAGGAGTCCTATATTTGTCTGAAAATTCATCTTGGTTAAGACATACAGGAAACCTACGCATATATTAATCAAAATTAAGTCGTATATTAAAAAGGACATCATTTGACTGTCGAAAAGATATTAAATAGACGTCATTTGCATGGAAAAAATAACATCTTTTAAACATCCAGAATGGAGGACATAAGACACGTATGTGCCGTCTTTGTGACTACATTTGGATCAGACGTTTTAGAGACATGAACATTATAAAGACGTCTTAACGACGTATTTGTGTTGTATGGGAACTATTAAAATTATAGGCATCGAATATCGAAAAAAAGAAATGTAAATTTTCACATAAACTATGATTTAGTTTTGATATTGTGCGATTAATTTGCAGTATACAAGGTTTTCCATTTAAAATTTCGCAGTTCGCAGTAGCTGGAATTGCATCGTGAATAGAACGTCCGTAAAGAATAGATTTCATTGCAGTGAAAAGTCCCGAGCTGCGATAATTTCATTGTATTAAATTAAAAATACTCGAACGTTTCTAGCGCGGATGCAATTTGAAATTTCACAGCAGTAAAACGAAATAAATTTAGCTGAATGTAAACGATCCATCGGCATCGAATGAAGCCTTTGATCATTCATGTTTCATTCGCGAAACCAATCGAAAATTCTAACCGTAAAATAGAAGCCATTACTTCCGCTATGTTTGTTTAGAAAAATACTCCCTGTCTGTTTTTAGTGCGAGACTTTTTATACTTTTACAAACGGAGAACAGACCGGCGTTGATGTTGAGTAAAGGCTGCGGTGGCGGGTTACAGCTCTCTTGCTAGAGCGTCCAAGAGCAGAACTCTACACTACTGTAAACCAGACATGACCATTGCAAACTTTAAATGGATTCATTACAGTGCTCTAGATTTTACATAATCGAAGATATCAGAACTTCAACCTTACTCCCACCTGCTTCCCACATCGCTGATTTCATAAGTTTTTCAAAACTCTTGAAATTAAATCCTGTAGGGCTTTAGCTAACCTTTGCTTTTTCGTCGTATTATTTGTTTTTCGATAATAATTGACAAACCAAAGAAAGAACTACAGTTTTTTTTAAATTTTTAATTAAAACATACTTCAATAGGTACTTCAATAAAATCTGTTTGCTTAATATAGCTTTTATGAAATTTAATTTATATTATATAGAGTTGTAAATAACAATTTTGTCTCTAATGTAACAATTTTAATATATAATTCATATTGTGTTGCAATACAATATCATAAGAACGTTATTAATTTTTTATCAGCGAAAATCAATTTTATTGTCTAGTTTCAATGTTTAAAATGTAAATAACAATTACGTAATTATTTCCAAATTACCTGCTAATTGAGAAAAACCCATTTAATAAACTATTGTTATAGTATATTCCTGCAAAAATTAATTTCTTTATAAATTACAGTGCAGAGAAAAATATAAACTGTTATGAGCAACTATTATCTTTTTATTTATGAATAATGGTTTGTTACATCAACATTATCAAAATTGACAACTAGACAAAAAGTAAACCTAACATAAAAATATAATTTTAGGTTATGCAACTAATCAATTCAATTAACTGTAAATGCTATATTTGTAATTAATTCACAAAAAATATTAGTCCAGTCAGGAGAGTCAAAAATTAACTGAAACCCAAGACTAATACATAACCAAATGAAATTTGGCATGTGAGTAGTTAAGAACATACAGAAACAAAAAAAAAATTCGCTCCACCTCGGTATGCTCCGCTTCCCACAAAAATTTTCAGTTGAAACTCAAAATTTTCTTGTAACGCATTTTCCTCGAAAACTATCAAAGATTTTGGAAAACTGTTTTGACAGGATGAAAGCTGAGGAAATTTGCTATCAAAATGGTCTTTGAAAATTTTTCATAAGTAGCAGCGTGTAGGCTTCAGCCGTTTAATATTCGAATGACTTGAGAATTTTCTGTATAGTAGGCGCTACATTGAGAATGACGTAAAACATTCGCCGCTACAGAATGAATATGGTATAACTTCGTTAAAGAACATAATTTTGTACAGATAAAAATTGCATTTTATTCGTCGAGGCTTCCACTTTCAATTGCACTAATAACATTTGAATTTCCGACCCCGTTTATACCGAGAAACTTGCTTTTTAAAGAATCATAACTCAGTATTAGCAGACGTTCAAAGAATTCTCAATATTTTCAATATCTATGAATGAAATTGTAAACTCGTAGAGGATTATATTCACCAAATCATCCCCAATCACATGCAACTATTTGGAGCGTTGTGTGTTGTACGTCCGAAAAAAAAACTGGTTTTCGCTACCTTCTTTATTTATAGGTTATGATCTTTTTTTAGGAAAACATCTGTTACATGTACGTAGTAGTACAATTGATGAAACAAATTACAGAATCTTGTTGATTAGGATTTGTACTTAACGATAAGCTCATTAAAAATCAATTTACGGGGCCAAAAAGTGGCCTATTTTCAAAAATGCTCGTGCCCGCAATAAATAAAGAAATCTATGAGATAGCGAAAACCAGTTTTTTTTTCGGACGTACAACACACAACCCTCCAAATAGTTGCATGTGATTGGGGATGGTTTGATGAAGATAATCCTCTACCAGTTTACAATTTCATTCATAGATATTGAAAATATTGAGAATTCTTTGAACGTCTTCTAATACTGAGTTATGATTCTTTAAAAAGCAAGTTTCTCGGTATAAACGGGGTCGTAAATTCAAATGTTATTAGTGCAATTGAAAGTGGAAGCCTCGACGAATAAAATGCAATTTTTATCTTTACAAAATGATGTTCTTTAACGAAGTTATACCACATTTATTCTGTAGCAGCGAATTTATTACGTCATTCGCAATGTAGCGCCTACTATACAGAAAATTCTCAAGTCATTCGAATATTAAACGGCTGAAGCCTACACGGTGCTACTTATGAAAAATTTTCAAAGACCATTTTGGTAGCAAATTTCCTCAGCTTTCATCCTGTCAAAACAGTTTTCCAAAATCTTTGATAGTTTTCGAGGAAAATGCGTTACAAGAAAATGTTGAGTTTCAACTGAAAATTTTTGTGGGAAGCGGAGCATACCGAGGTGGAGCGAATTTTTTTTTTGTTTCTGTATGTTCTTAACTACTCACATGCCAAATTTCATTTGGTTATGTATTAGTCTTCAGTCAAAACCTCTCCTGACTGGACTATATATGTTCTATAAGTACACGTCTAATTTTAATTCAATATTAAATATAATTATTTTTACGATTTCTTGCAATTACAAAAGTAATCACTTCAAAATATAAGCAATATAACCTACGTACGTGCCTCTAGGTACACTATAATATTAGATACAATAATACATTTGTAAGTTTTTATACAGGATGTTTCTATACCTCTGCACGAAACTTTAATAGATTATATAATTTGATATACTGATTATAGATAAAAAAAGATTTTTTTCAAAATTCGCAAAAATAAGGGTAGTGAAAATATTAGTTCCATTTGTTTGAACGTCCGTTTAACTGTTTATTTATTATGTTTTTTATAAAATAAAATTATAAATACTATAATACTATCTAAAAATAGCCACTTGTTATGTAATCTATACTAATATAATAAAGAGGAAAGATTTCATTGTTTGTTTGCATTGAATAGGCTCCGAAACTACTGGACCGATTTCAAAAATTCTTTAATCGTTGAGAAGCTACACTATCCCCGGGTGACAAATATAGGCTATATTATATTTTCAAAAAAAAAATTCAAAATTGTTTTTTATGACGTAAATGTACAATGATTTGTCACTTAATTGAACAAAATAACAAACAGATTAGATAACCAGACATTTAATTGAACTACTATGTATTAGTTGTTGAATAGGAATTCAGTTGGTCTAGGTGTTTTGAAACAGACAGTTGTGGATTGTTAATTTTTTTTTTATTTATTTGATGTTTATAACGATGTCAAATTGCATTGTTGCCGGCGGCAAATTTGGTATGGTAATAGCTTAAGATGTAACATATGACATGAGCACAATAAAATGGCGGTAACCGATTGGGTTTAAATTTCATTTCTCAGGGTGTGGGAGGGCAAGCGCGTTCAAATTTGGTACAGTAATAGCTAAGAATCTGTCTTGAAACATAGGTATATTAAAATGTTAACCAAAATGGCGGTAACCGATTGGGTTCAAATTTGGTATGGTATCATGGGCGTAGTTAGAATTGCCACCATGTATGTAATAACTTAGCGGGGTTAGCTAGTAATTAATAAATACACATTTAAATGGACTTTCAAACAAGAGACACTAAAGTTTTCACTACCCTTATTTTTGCGATTTTTGAAAAAAATCTTTTTTATCTATAATCAGTAGGTACCTATATCAAATTATATAATCTATTAAAGTTTCGTGCAGAGGTATAGAAACACCCTGTATAGGTAAGTAGGTAGTACTACTTCGTATATCATGTATTTGCAACTGCGTGGTAAAAACCAAATTGAAAATTAGCTCCTCATCCTCTTGGAATTTTAAGGGTCATCCCTGAATAATCGGCGATCAGAAGGGTCTCCATGTCTTTCTTATCTGGGTTCCCCGCTCTGCACAGCTGGACGGTCCTATTTAATGGATATTTAAAACACTGACTGCCCATTCAAAGTCGTGTGTATGTGTGGTTGTATGTGTGTGTCCCTTGAGTTAGTTTCCTGTTCTTTGCCCCTTGCCTCTCATCCCCCGCACCTGAACCAATCTTGTTTTTTATGAGACCCGTGGCTCTAAGATAAGTCCTGCTGTTAGGTCAGGTTCTTTGGTGGCGTCAGTGCTGTTCGTGAAGAGGGGGGCTTTTTATTAGCTTTTATTTTGAATAAATAATGCCAATTTGTCTGCTACGTATCTAAATTTCAAATTATATCCAGTTTAAACATAAATAAATATTGAAGTGGGAGATATAACTGAGACACTACTCTCGTAATTTCAATAACATCAGAACGATTCTTTCAGATTATAAAAGTATTGAAAATTTCGAACTAAAAATTATGCGAAAAATAATAATGGTTTGATATTAATCGATAGATCTATAGAATTTAGATGATTTATTGTTGTGACACAAATAAATATAAAAAATCTGTTGTGGCCAACATATGACTTATCGTCAACAAACTATACCATTCTAAAAGGAAATTTCAGTTTTTTGCAATATGTTATTAAACTTTATGATACCATATAAATAATAATAGTTATTTATTATAGATAGAACTAACAGGTGTTGTATCTATCTCCTGTTATATTGTTTTCTATAATTACTGAAATAGTTGAAAAATTAAATTAAATGAGCAAAGTCTGACGTACTTTTCAAATAAATTTCAGAATAGTAAGTCGTTACTTGTTCTAATGCTATAGCATTTTGTCAAGCGTTTATTGGCGACAAAGGTTAGAAAAGAATAACTGTAAATTAGAACTCAAGGGATAAAATTATTTATATCGCTGGAGCTAACAACCTTCATTTTAATATTTTAGAATTTGTTAACGTTACACAGAATATAGGAGACTAATTTGAGTAGTAGGTACTTTAAAGATAACTTGAGTACTATGAGGTATTACCTACTTATAACTTATAAGGTATTTATGAAAGACTGCATTTTTAGTAATGCTCTTAGTTTTCTATTCACTATCTTATAAAAGAATAAAATATAATTATTTTAAAAGCTAATTACAAATTAATTCTTTGCATTAACCCATTTCTTGAATCTTAGGGTTGGTGTTTATGCACTTTACCGGGATTATTAAACAATAAAGCTTATTTTATGTAAAAAAATTTGTCTCTAACAAAGTAAAATTTAAAATATGGTAGAGTACTATACCTACTACATGGGGGAAATAAACAAATGTAATGTGTGTACAAATTGAACAAAAAAAATGTTTTCGCGATCGTGCAGTGAGATTAAATTCGAGTAAATTTCCCGTTTGGAGTTTTTTCTCTGCTGTTATAGTTTTTCAAGAGCTGTGGAGCACGCATTGCGCCTCTAAATCCCAGCTATGTTTTAGTTTTATATCGATATCATCATATGAAACATGTATTTCGTTTTTTGTATAATTTTGTTGTATATTGACTATTGTTCAAAATGTAATAGCACAATTTAAATTGACTATTAGTGTTTGCATCAAACAAAATACCAGAGGCATTAATAATTCTATTTCGCAACATTTTCATAACGATATTGCACGATTATACGCAGTACAAATAGCAAATTAGCTAATTAATGTTCCGTTATTAATTTCGTAAATATCGGAAGTAGTAATTAAAATGCAACTGATGTGTAACAAATTCAAAACATAATAATGTATATTTTATGTTATTTCAAACGGAAAGCTAACAGACATAATTACTATTTTTATATGAAAATATCAACAAATTTATATTACATTATATTAAACGAAATAATCACTGTTCACTGTTTTTGTACCTTCCCATATTATTTAGAAACTTTTATAAATTATTTTACGAGAATGACAATGTCGGAAATGTAGTTATTAGTTAATTAAAATTCGCTGAATTCAATCTCGCAAACAGATTTTAATTATCTAGTTTAGTTTTGATTGAAGTTACATCATAATAAAAACAAACATTTTATCATTTTAATTTATTTAAAACAAAATAAAACAAAATGACGGCAATATATCTCAACTCCAAGGAACATAGGCATATCAAAATGACAGTCTTCCATCTTGAAACAAAATTTCAGGTTGCTATCTCAAAATGTACTGCATCGATTGGGTTCAAATTTGGTACAGTAGTTGTTAAGGATCTAACCTAAAATTTAGTCATTTTAAAATGGTAGTCCGCCATCTTGAAACAAAACGGTGGCTAGCTATCTCAAAATGTACTGCATCGATTGGGTTCAAATTTAATACAGTAACAGCTATAAGGATCTAACTTAAGACAGGTATATAACAATGTCAGTCCGCCATCTTGAAACAAAATGGCGGCCAGATCAAGCCGGGTACTGCAGCTAGTAGTTTATACAATTTTGAATCTACACGTATTCATTAAATAAAGCTAATAAACTAAATTTAAAACTATAACTGTAGGTTCCAGTTCCAGTTTTATATTATTCTATTAAACATTAAACCAAGTTTAAATCATAAATAGATAATTATGATATGAATCAATGATGCTACAACTTTATCTACTTATTACTGCAAAATATAATGAAAACACTAAATATTCACATATATATTAGCAGAATATATTAATAATCTATGCTCCTGTATACGATGCACTCAACTAGGTTAAATTATAGATTCATAAACTAATTATTAATTACCAATTAATTACTTTATAACAACGTAATAATGCCGTAAGTACAAACATAATATATATTGTAACTACTTGTCAAGTCATTTTAATTAATTTAAATTTGAAAACTCAACACAGCAATCCGTCCCAATGGAGATATTTTAAGAGAATCAAACAGCTGGACACCAACACATAAATTTAGTGTTTATGATGGAGTGACTAGGGTGCGGCCCTTGTAATAATTAAGCGTAGGGCGGTAAAAAATTGCTTTTTACGTAATATACTACCGCTATTCTTTTTAGATATGTCTATATTTAGATACTCCCCTTTTAAGGATAGTAGATAGTGTTTTATCTTAATTTTGCTCTGTTGTACCGGTGTAGTCTCTGTTCTCACTTCAACCATTCCTAACTCACCCAGTACCTAATAAAAGTGGAATCGTTGGGGTCGTATAACTTGTACTTGATTAACTCTAAAGATCATTGAACGTCCAACGAAATCAAGATGCTATATTCGAATTCAATGAAAATTATTGTCATTAAAGTGATTCTCTACCCATGGCAGAAAACAGTCAAAAACATTGATTCCGCACGATATTCTATAGCGTTTATTGTTTTGTTAAACATAAAAATAACAAATAATTTATGTTTGAGGGAAGAAAATAATTTTGGCACTCATATTTGTAAAAAAATGCAATATTTGTAAAAAAGAGGGTTTTCGCGCGCCACTGTACAGCTTTTATTTATAAGTTTAATTAACTTCAAATTTTAATATGTTGTGACCAAAGCTTGGATCTGCGAAATAACCGATTGAATTTTTTAAAGTCGTTTTAGAATAGAAAATGTGTTCAAAAAATAAAATTGTCAAAATTCAAATTAACAAATTTCGATTTTAAAGAAAAAAAATTATAATTCTGCATCGATCATTTTGTAGATTGTACTTGTATCTTCAACAATATTTTTAGATTATTATATTTAACAATTTAGCTATGGAGTGGTGCGCGAAATCCATGTTTTTGGCTGTTTTCTGGCGCGGTAGAGAATCGTCTTATAGACTCGCTTCGCTTGAATGAGCTAAATTTCTGAAACTTATACCAAACAAACTAAAATTATTATACTTGGTTATAATATTTTTACTTCCACTAGTAGGTATTATAAAACAGTCATTACAACAACCATCATTCATTTTTTCAAAGTATCGACACATTTACCGATCTCGGATAGAATTTTAATGAATTTATTGTCGTTAGCAATCATAGTATAGTTTTTTATTTGATTACCTATTGCTGAATAGTCTGGTCTGAATAGCTAATGGTCTCACTGGCCGAAGTTACATAAGAAGAATATTGCTCAATTTTATTTTATTTATTGCGCATTTAAATTATATATCTTACCGTATTATTTCCCAAAAAATATTAATATTAAATTAGTTTACTTATTCATGTTTCCATTTTTGAAATGTTAGACTACGAAGTAATATTCCACCCACGATTTTTTCAATCCGTATTGTGCTATAAACTCTCTTCTCCATCTCCTTGATATGTCTATATTTAGCCTCTCCCGTTTCGGTTAAAAGTTTTATCATAATCCAGTTCTCATTTTGCATATTTAAAAACCCAAACCAGTTTAAAATTCAAACCAGTTATCGGAAAAAAGTCAAATAAAACTAAATAATCTCGCGAGCTACCGACTACTGTGCGGTGCTTTTGTAACAGAATGTACACAACCCCTGCCTTCGAGCCTTCGTAATTGGACTAATAGGAAATAATTGTTTTTAACGGGCACTTAAACCACGGACGTAAAGATTACTCAGCGTTTTAATGCCTGAAGAAGAATTATACATTCTATTTAAATAAGAACCAGGAGAGGAACCTTGTTTCCTTTGTAACTGCATTATTTGCTCTTGTACAACTTTCACCCTAATTTTTATTTATTATCAAACGAGACAAAAATTGTGTCAAACGTACAGTAAATTATTATATAAAAAAACAATTATACATACACACAAACAATTTCTAACACTGAAAACAGTAACAGTGCTTACTTACACTCAGGGCCGTAGCCAGGGGGGTAGGTAGGACAAAGCCCTTCCTGTAAAAACTCTTGCCCTTCCTGGAGCTGAAAAGTTTATTTTTACCTACTTTCGTCATTTTACAAATACAAATTTTCAAAATTAATATTATAATATTTATTTACAAAATAATATCAACGAAATCAGAATTAAATCAGGAACTGTGGTTCAATAACTGGCATTAAGGAGGTTGGGGACATATGCAGTGGCGTCCCCAGACATTAGCCTTGGGGGCGGATATGAAAATAAAAATATATTTGATATTGTAAAACAGAAGTCGTTCAGTTGCTGTGATATATTTTTTTACAATAATTACTAATTCAAATGCAAATGGTTTAGAAAAAGTATACACAAAATCTTCACGAACTTATTCTTAAAGGTCACCAATCTCCTTAAGTATCGCCGTCATAATTTTTACCGTCGAGACATGCTTCGCGCGTCGGCGTTTGATTTTGGTAAAAAGAAAGCCAAAATTTGGAAAAATAAATTTTGTTTTCTAAAATTTTCTGTTATCCGACAATTATTCATTTTTGCCCCATGAAGTAGGTGAAAACATGCAGTTTCTCATCCATTGAAAAATGTAACTTTCAATTATACGGCATTTGAACTTGAATGGAACAAATTTCGCCTGCGGCGCATTTCCTTTTCTCAACAACCGAACTCCCTTTAAATACATATCTACAAGATCAATATGTCCTTTCTACTAAATATTTGGTCCTTCCTAGAAACTTTACCTGGCTACGATCCTGCTTACACTATTTTTTTTGTTTAATGTAGATACTATTAAAAATATTAGTTAGTGTCCTTCTAGGTCTATACTTTTATTTAGTATCACAAAAATTTTGTGTGTGCGATGTGCTAGCAAAATTATTGATTGAGCACCGAATTGTAGTCAGTAAATTAATCAAAACGGTCATATAAGGTTAATCTAATTTTTGTTGGATCTCAGCAATACATAATTTATTATTAAACAATCCTTTAACTCAGAACATTATAACCACTACACTCATTTTAATCTAAATCGTCTTTTGGTATATTTCATTATATCAAATATTAATTAATGTATAATCTGCTATAATATTGTTTTAACCCAATTTTTGTTTCTGTGTTTACAATATTCCTATTCCATGTACATACTTATGAACAAATTTAAGATAATATTTCATTTTCCAAAGTTATTTATACTAATTTGATGTTTGTGTTTACCAAAAACAAGTTTTTTGAGATCATAAATTCTGTAGGTGATGACTATACGCGTTTTAGTAATAAAATATTACCGTGTACGCTATACGCCCGCTTTTGAAGAAATTGTTTTAATGTGCACTTTTCTGATAATCATATATTTGAACTATTCGAACAGTAGACTGTAAGTCAACTTTAATCTTCGTCGGATTTCGTTTGGACATGATTGGAGATTGTCGGAATGTAACACTATGTTTTTTTATGTACGTATTTCACAAAGCGTGAGCGACAAAGCTTTATAACTTGCTTTGTAATACGTATTTCGTTATTGCGTCAAGTGATAGGGAGAATCATCTAATATAAGCCGAAGCACGGAGCAGTAAGTTTAAGTTTTAATGAGTGCATTAAATATGCCTGACATTGAAAATTTTCCAAAAATTGTCTGCGGCGATTTTTTGACCCATCGATGTATGTACGATTTTGAGAAAATTCAGAGTTGACAGAAGACAAGACGAACGCAAAGATAACTCAAAACACAATTGTATATTTTTAAATCTTTTATGTTAACTTCATCGTCTTGTCTACGTACGGCAAAAAAACAAAAGTAAAAAAGACCCACTTCCCGGGATCCTATCGAGCTGAAATTTTGCAAATAGACTTTTGTCACTTAACCTTGACAAAATTTCAGATTATCCGCCATCTTGAAACCAAATGGCGGCTAGCTATCTCAAAATGTACTGCACCGATTGCGGTCAAATTTGGTACAGTAATATATAGCCAAGGATCTAACTTATGATATAGATATATTAAAATGTCAGTCTGCCATCTTGAAACAAAATGGCGGACAGATATCTCAAAATGTACTGTACTATTGCGTTCAAATTTGGTACAGTACTGCCCTGCTAAGACAAATGGTCGTATCTGTAAAATTGTAGTTTTGAGATATATAACAATTAGTAAAATATGGTATGCCATCTTTATGTGACGTGTTTTGGAAACCATGTTTTTGGAATATTTATCTATTAAATAATTAAAACTTAGCTTATACTTCAAAATTTTGTTACTCTTTCTGTTTATTTATTTGTTAATTAAAATTTTGTTAGTTACAACTTTGGGATTTAGTATTTGAATAATATCTGTTATCTGGCATACATTTACGACAATTTAGTTTAGTACTCATCAGATACGACATTTGAAATTAGGAAAAATACTATTTTTAAAGAGGCATACTAGGCATAATTGTAGTAACTGTACAGATACGACATTTCAACTTAGGTTTTATCAGATACGTCATATAAATTTAGGAAACTGACATATTTTGCAAATAGGACAACAGATTTAAGCAAATAAATCATATATGCACTGCAGATAGGTCTACATGTAAAGATAGAAGACATGCATATACGACATTTCCCACTAAAAACGCAAAAAACGAATTTTTGCAGGTACGACCATTTAACTTAGCAGGGCAGAGTAATAGCTAAGAATCTGTCTTGAAACATAAGTATATTAAAATGTTAGTCCGCCATCTTGAAACAAAATGGCAGCTAGCTATCTCAAAATGTACTGCGCTGATCTGGTTCAAAAACAAAAATAGGTATAGTTATCACTTATCGCCTAAACTAGAAATTAACAATATACATGATTTTTACTTCCCCGATCTATGTAATAGAGGGAAGTATTGTAATCGTGATTTTTTGACAGTTCGAGATTTTGGTGAATCTTCACGTTTCAGACCCTACTGAACCCAAAAAACATATTTTTAAAAAAAGTCGGTCTGTCGGTCTGTCGGTCTGTCGGTCTGTCGGTCTGTTAGTCTGTTAGTCTGTCTGGATGTTGGATAACTTAAAAACGCGTTGGAATTTTGGACTGAAATTTTATATTTAAGATCTTGAGCCAAAATCTGACTTCAAGTTCGTTAATGAGCTTTATTCAACCAGTGGTACCAACTTTATAAACAAAACTTTTTTATTTTTATCAAAATACTATCGTGTGTGGTATCAAATTAAAGGTCTTGGGAAAATAATTCTAGTAGAAAAACAAAAATAACATTTAAATGATCGTCAATTGTTTTTTTTTTATAAATTATTCAAATTATACCGAGTTTGGTGTCAATTTGAATCGCTCAGGGAGATAAGTTTTTTAAAAATGTAAAAAATGACATTAATACGATTTTCAATTGTTTCTCAAAAAATTACTCAAATTTTTTTATTCAACCAGTGGTACCAACTTTATAAACATTTATCTTATTTTATTTTTATTAAAATACTATCGTGTGTGGTATCAAATTAAAGCTTTAACTGATCGTCAATTTTTTTATCATACATTATTCAAATTATACCGATTTTGGTGTCAATTTAAAGCTCTCGGGGAGATAAGTTTAGTAAAAATGTAAAAAATGACATTTATGCGATAATCAATTATTGTTTCTCAAAAAATTATTCAAATTTGTTCAAGTGTATTATCAAATTAAAGTTTTCTGGAAAAAAATATTAGTCGAAGAATCAATAACAACATTTAAACAATGGTCAGTTGTTTTTACTTTCCGCATTATATTCTATAAGGCTATAAGGTATTGTGACGGGTTAAAATTTTCGAGTGTGAGTTTTTAGGGAATAAGTATCAGATTTGTATGGTATTTAAATTATGCCGAAGTTGGTATCAACTTAAATAGTTTGGGGAAAAATGATAAATTTATTTAAATTTTGCAGAATAAAGCATAAAATTAACGGCGTTACGAAAGTAAGTTATTAAAACTTATAATCGGGGAAGTACTGTGGTGGACACAGCAGATTTTTTAATAAGTAATACATAAATTATACCACAGAAGTATCATTTTTTTATAGATTTTGTTTTTTACCTGAATCATTTATAAAAAAAATAATCTCCAAACTTTTCACTTTACTTTTTACTAAGTATAAATAAATTGTAATTATCTTTGAGTACAAATTATTTTAAAAAAATATATTGCGGTTAAAGCTACTTATAGACACGTCTTTCTATTCTGTATTCTATTCATCTATTAAATGCGGGCTAGAAGTTAACAAGCTATTATGATAATCAACGTCAACATAACGCCAAGGTCCCCGATAATCAGATTTCTTTGTCAGTCGTGACTCGTGAGCCGAAATCGAATCAATAATAAAATAATCGAGTTGTTGGTAACACAATTTCATATGTAATAAGGCGCAATGGACACAATGAAAAGCGCGCGCTTTGCTTTCCTCGGTTAATAAACACGTTATAGTAATTCCATTAACGAGGAGCAATCGATCATTGTGTCACCCGCTGCGACTGCGATACATCGACAGCTGTTGTATAAATATGCCGTTCTTGAAGCCCAAGCAGCCAAATGTCGAATACAATAGAGGGTGACGCTACACTATGGGAGTTTATAGTTTATTTCCCACAAGAACTGCCCAACAATATTGCTAATTCCGCTAATATCGTTTAAAAAATCTGATGTGGCCAGCACACAACCTTCCGCCATATCTAGACTTATAAACAGAAATGTATACGTACAATCCGATGCCCATTTAAAATACACAATTAAAAATCTAAAATATTCAAACACAGAAATTTGCATTACCTGAATAAAAAGATTCATTCACAGGAAAACTCTTCTGTGTTGAAGCCATCCTCCGTTCAATTACTACATTTAATATCTTACTTACGACTTACATAGCGCTAATATGCCAACTTGTCACCCGTCTCACATGGATTACAAGATTTCAACGTTTTATTTGATAAATCTATTTATTAAATTTTACTGCAGTTCTTTAATGCTACCAGATAAAGACATTTTTTTTTAACGTAAGTTGCAAATAACTTTTCCTCTTATTCTTATTACAAATAAATACTATATTTATCCAAATTCAAAAAATATCACTTCCAATTAAGATATTTGTACCAAAATCTAATGAGCTCTTCCAATTTATATACAAATGTTAAATACCAAATATCAAAATTTTTGGGTAATTCGTATTTGAGTTATACGACTAACACCCCGGCCTTGACCACAACACACACACATACACACAGACATCATCGTGAAACTATCAAAAATGAGTTGTAAGGATCCTAATTTGTGCTCATCCACTAAAAACTCACTACCCGATTTTTTGCATGATTCCAATACCTTCCTTTACAGGTAAGCGGAAGGTAAAAATTGTGCAGGAATTTTGTTTACAAAATTTGATCACTAATAATTTCTTATTACTGACGAATTGAACAAGATGCATAATCGATTCGGTATTTTTAGCGATACAGATTTCATTGTAAGAAGTTATTCAAAGAAGATAAAGATACCTAACTGTTTTGTTGAATTGTCAATTTCCAGCTACACCATATTTTTTATGAAGACTTTGAACCTGTCAAAAGTGTTTTTTAGATTACATTGTATATAACCATTTACGCCAATTGATATTTCTTAACTTTGTAAAAAAGCACTTAAGCTTTCACTAACTCAAAAATTCTCTTTATCAGTTTCAGCATTTTATTGGGAAGTATATTTTGTACTTTAGTGATGAGCAGCGAAATATTTTTTCGTAAATTAAATTCATTAAAATTGCTCATTATTATTTGATCTTTGAACCAGGTCTGTAAACCAATCCGAAACTTGAACCAAATCCAAATCATCACATTTTTTTTAATTAACTAAATCCTTTTGATCAATGTTATTGAACCGTATATTTTAACTAGTTGAACCAACAATGAAAAATAAAAATGAGATATTATTATCATTACACGAATATTCTTTTCACAACATACAAGTTTTTTCGACTTATATAATAGCTATTATTGTTTTGTAAATATATACCTACCTATACAGGTGATTCACAACATCACAACTTTGTGCATATACACTTTCCGCAATAAAGAAAACGCGCCACTTGAAAATTCTCCAAAAATGCCGAGTGTTTAGACCGCCGTAATTCGGTTAAATTTGGTCGAAAATGGATGAACCTTCAAGATCTGACAAGTTTTAAGATTCCTGTCACCCTTTGAGAAAAAAAATGTTCTTGATGTCAAAAAATATCAAACTTTGACAACTTGTACCAACTTTTACCGGGTGCAAAAAAATCGTGAATTCAATCCACCACCAAGGCGATAAAGTCTTTTCGGTCATAACATCATATCCAATTCACCCCCTGGAATTAGTGGCTTTGATCAAAAATATACTATGATTGTTGAAAATCACCATAGTAACAATGTTTTAGGTTGGAACTTAATATTTTTGAAATATTTAAACAGTTATTAAGAGATGTTTAATAAAACGTTATACTTCACACGTGAGCAAAAAGGAATGACCCACTCTAGAAAATTATCTCACTCAGCCTTTGGCCTCGTGGGTAATTCCTTACTTTGCCCACTTGTAAAATAAATAAACCAAACTGAACAGATTTAATTAATCGGTTAACGAACTAATTAATAATTAACTACACTACCAGCACTTGCACTGAAGTATACGATATATCCTACATTGAAATAAGCAATGGTTCGTCTTAAAGCAAATTATTCAATTATTGAATTTTAGTATCAAATTTAAATAAAATCTTCCACCATAAACATAGCAACATAGGTACTTATAAAATAATTAATTATATTTGGTAAAACGAACTTACGCTCAACATTATCATTAAAGCTATTATACTAGTTCTAGTGCAATTATAACTTGTTAAAATAGTCACTTTACTGCACATTTAATTTATTTATATTTTTTTAAATTTTAGTGAACCGGCTAGATATTGCATTGGTAAGATCCGAGTACGATCTCCAGCCTCCGGATACAAAAGTCATGGGTTCGAATCCGGGTCAGAATCCAGAATGGAAATTTTCACACTCCGGTTTGGATCGGTAGCTACTGTCATCACCAGTTTACTTGGCAACCACAGCGCTGCTCGGGCATCGGACACCGGCTAGTTACTGCAGCAATGAGCTTGCACCGAATGACAACACGCCTGCAAGTAAAGTAATCAGCGTAGCATTTGAAATCGAAAATATATAAGGTAAGTCACGCTAGCGACAGTACTTATTTCAAATCTCGAAATCTAAAAAATTAATAGGTATTTTAGTAAATAAGTCAATTTTCTGTTGGTGAATAAAATAAATTATCTACCTATCTCTACCTCATACTGTGACATAAAGTGACATTTTCGGACTATTTATAGGCCGCAAGTTAGAATTTTAAAGTCTTAAGTCTCCCACACAACCGTTGACACCGTAAAAACGTTTGCCGTAGACGCCGTTCTATGATTTGATTCGTTGACAATCAACGACGCAGTTGTCATTTAGTTGGTTGTCAACGAATCAAATCATAGAACGGCGTCAACGGCCGCGACGTTTGCCGGTGAAACGGTACATGTAAACTTAGCTTAAGGCCGCAAAATTTTACTTTAAAGGCCTAGACCACAAAATGCAATTCCAGTTAAAATGTATTGTTTATTTAGTACCTGGTTTTGGACTAGAAATGATAACTTGTCACTGTCAGTAGGTACTCTAAGTATAGGGTAGGTACTTAAGTCCAACCAAATAATGTCATCTTCCAAAAAAGTTTACCCCACCGTGGATCGCTGTCTCATCTTCCGTGAATTCCCTAATCGGGAAATAAAGACATGCATAGAACACACGTGTGTCCCTTGTTCACATTGTTTCAATTCCGTTTACTTTGAGGAAGTAAATTTGGCTTTTTATCGATCCAGTTCCTACTTTATTCCTTCACCGGCTCGAGTGATTCCTGCTGCCGTGTTTCTCTGAATTAGAGAACAATACACAAGACAACAGCAGCCTTTGTTCTTGCAATCAACTTTTAATTATTGTAAGAATGAGATACGCTTCACACTTTTGAGTTGACTGTATTTAATTACAAACAGAATGCTTCGGAAATATAATCACAATATACACATGGTACGAGAATTTTACTGGTACTTAATTGTGCAAATATTTAATTAATAAGATAAAATGAACATTATTTCTATTATACTTACTAACAGATTGATAATATTATTAAGAGGCTCGTCTACCATTTTTTCGAATTCCTAGAATACTCTCGATATTACTTTTTTTTCTATTTCACTCTCTTCCCCACTACTACGGCTGCCCGAAACCAGCCCGAAACTCGTACTTTCCCGCATCCTAGCTATGCAATGTCATTTTGAAGATGAAAATTACTATAAACATGGCTCCATATTCCCATAATAACTTGTGTATTTTTTAAAGAAATTAAGTAAAACAAAAATTATTCGAAAAAGGAAGCTTAGCTTCTTGCCATTTATAGTGACCGAGGAAAATATTATCAAATAATGACTAAAAACCGCAAAAAACGTCATTTAAAATTTTTTTACTTCAAATTCCTAGGCTAAAGAAAAAAAAATATAGAAGCATTAAGACATCCTTTGTTAATAGGTACACTCATATGTAAAAGCATCATATATTTCAATTATAATTAAAGTAAACGTGGGAGGCGTATACCTCTGTAACGCTGTCAAATTTTAGGGTAGACAAACACCTTAAATATCCACGCAAAATGAAAATAATTTAATGCTTTTTAATAATTGAAATAAAAACTTACAACAAACTTCATTATTAGTAGCTAATTATTGTATTTAATTTTGATGTGTGAAAGCTAAGTTAGACGAAAGTTCAGTAGACTAATGATTTGTTTATTAGAAAAACCTTTAAAAAGAGTTTTAATGATCATTTTACTTAGTTCACTGTTCCCTGCTCATAGTTTGGAATTAAAAACTCAATCAGTTTAATTTTGCTTGCAGTAGGTATGTATTTTAATTTTCTGCTCAAATACATTAGACACATTATACTTTTAAATTTCTCTAATTTTAATGTAGTAGGTTAAAAAAAATTGTTTACTTTTATCTATTCTAATATTAATCTATTCAAAATTGATTCCTTGTATTTCTAAGGGAAAAGAATAAAATTATTGGAAAGAATATTATTTGAAGTAAGTATCTACAAACAGAATAGGTAATTTGTTTTAAATGTATGTATTTTAATTTTGTACTCAAATACAATATTTTGCTGCTCGCTTACACACATTATCCTTTTAAATTTCTCAAATTTCAATGTAGTAGTAGGTTAAAATGTTTGGTTTTGTCTATTCTATTGTTAATCTATTCGAAATTGGTTCTTTATTTCTAAGGCAAAAGAATAAAATTATTGGTAAGAATTTCATTTGAAGTAAGTAGGTATCTACAAACAGAATAGGTAATTTGTTTTAAATAAAGTTATCAAATACACTTAACAGTAATGGCAGTGCATATGTATTTATGTCCTCTGAATAATTTTTAATGCATTATCGACTGTCTGTTCTATTTGATACATTTAGTTTATTAGATTTTAATGTGCATTACGACATTTACGATATGGTAGACTAAACATTTTCATTGCATCTATTCACGAGGGACAAAGGGACAAGGGTGCCAGTTGGCGTTTGAAATTTCCGAATGTATTAAAGAATATTAAAGATTCCTCTTTTCAATAAGTTTCTTTCAAGAGTTGTCTTATAATTTGTGAAAGCGGGCCATAAAAGCGTAAAATAAACTTTTGAAATAAAACTTTGAAATGAATAACATAAGAGCATTATGAGAGGGAGGTATAAAACAGTGAGGAATGATTAGCTGAAGCAAGAGTGAAAGGAGTGTAGTTAACTTTAAGATATTTCTTCTTAATGTTCTCTGGAATAAAACGGCGCTACTACTACGGGAGTTAAACATGCAAATGAAGCCCTTAACTCGCTTTAATAACAATCATTTTACTATACGTGCTTGTTTTTAAAATTAACCAATCCGATTATTTACTTCTTTGTTCTTTCCTTGATTGCGCTATTAAAACCAGCATTACAACTTTCTCGATTATTGCAGAAATAATACTATACTTTCTTGTTTAGTTATTTTTGTCATTATACTGAACCGGAGATTGCTAATTTTCTAGTTGAGAAAAGTGTGCAAAAATTGGGTTCGGCTGTAATTTGGAATGACGTGTTTTCAGGGGTAATACCATAAGAGATGATAATTTTTTGAGAATTGTTTTGTCGTTTCTACGGCAACTTATTTCTAACAATTTCACGACACAAAACATCATCTGACAATGAGTGACACAATGAGTGAAATTGCAATAAGTTGCCGTGGAATAGACAACAATTCTCTCAAAAAATTATTATCTCGAATGGTATTTAAGAAGAATATTTTTCTTGTTAAAAATACTACCAAAACGACTCATTTTTCTAAACATTTTTGACGTTTCATGTGACAAATTTATTTATTTTTTGTAACTAACATAACAAAATAAAACCTAATCTACATAATTATGTTGTCAGACACATCATTTTACTTTTTCAATTCTATTGGTTGCATTACGTCATTTGACGTCATCATTACGCAATATGATTGGTTAAACCATCTGTCAAAAAATATTCTCTATCACACGGCTATAAATAATTTTAGGGTGTTTCAAATAAAAACTTTAGTTCTAGACAGGTATTATTTGAATAGTTTTCCTCCTCGATTTATTTTAAAAGGTAAACATTATTGTAATGTTCTATAGATATAGTTGTGATTTTCATCGACTTAGAGAATCCCTTGTAATTTTGAAATAAAATTTATATTACCTAACAAAAAAATAAAGTTAATGTTATGACAAATCCATTTCACCCCCTAAGAAAAAAAATATTCCTGATGTCAAAAAATGTCCAACAGCTCGTACGGTGTGGCAAAATTAGATTTTTTTGGGAACTTAAAAATGAATGAACTTTCTCACTCTGTTGGTCAATTGTGTCTACGATTTTTTTGAATTGTCAAAGTTGGACATCAGGAACTTTTTTTCTTAGGGGGGTGGAACGGATTTGACATCACATTAAAAGGAAAACTCCAAACTTTTTAGAACTCAAAGATTTTTCAAATTTCGACAAAATTCAATCGAGTTATGGCACTCTGATATTTGCCATTTTTGGTGCATTTTCAAGTGGTGCGTTCTTTCTTTCCTCGGGTATATATTGTAATGATCATAAATATCAACTGTCTTCTGTATTATTTTTAAAATATAAATAATATAAATCGCACTATTGTTGTATTGAACTTTGAATGGGACTAAGATTTAATCTATTTGGTTAAACCCTAGGGTGACTTGCTACACGATTTATTAGAGTAACTTAATTTATTTAGGTAAGGTACTGCACGATTTATCATTCATTTGCATGCTTTATTACATTACTATCATGTTTGTTGTCAATCCAGTGTAGGTAGGTCTTTAGCCAATAGCCAATAACTTTGTGGTGGGCAAGTTTTATTCTAAGCCAAACCGTAAAGATTTCCGATCAAGCCCGGATACAAATTCATGATCAATGTAGTTGTAAAGATGTAAAGATGTACAGTTGGTTTAAATTGAATAAACAAATATGTACTCCATATTTTTAATTAACAGAACGAAAATGGTCTTATATGGACCTAGATGGTTCTAAAATTATGATTAATCTAACTGTCAATGTATTAAATTTGTACAGTACAATAATTTATTATTATTTGATGATTATGAAGAAAACTATAAAGAAAACGTAATTATTATTGATATATTTTTCATTATACTGGCAACTATTAACGAATGTGACAAAATTGACAATTGACATTGAAAACTTGAAGCACTCTAATGGGCATTGGCGAGTTCAGGTGATGTTTCCATTTGTCAATTTTAGAGATTGTAGGTAATGGTAAAATAGCTCCGCAGGCGAAAAGTTATTTTAGTTCAAGGTCAAATGCCTTGAAATGCTTTCGGATATAAATAACATTCTTTTTTATGTGTAAAAATATATTAAAATGTAATTTTTACTAATAGTTAAGAGAATATTATTCCTAACATGAATCCCGAGTTTTCATTCTGACGAATTCAATTTACCCCTCTCCCCTCCGCCCAAAACGGTCAGAAATTTACGTTAGAGATAAACACAAGTTGAAACCCCGCCCTTTTGTGACACTATCATGAGTTACGCCGTAAAATAGGCAAGATTTGTTCAAAAAGTGATCATTTTCTGGAACAAAATACAGCCGCAAAAACAAACTTACAAGCTTGACATTTTGTATACTTCTAAATATAGGTTGTGTACAATCCGCTATCTCAGTAATATATCAATATTTAGGTTTTTTATACACTTAATTTATTGTCAAAAATGGGTGTATTTTTTAAACATTTTGCCAGCATTGAAAAATGAAAGCGGACTATTTTCATCTCTTACGTACATAATAGTAAAAAAAATAATACCTACTATATGTTGTACCATGCAGTCAGGATTTGTTCCAGAAAAATAGTCTATTTTTCGAGTGGAATTATGTCCTATTAAAATATTTTTATAAATTGTAACTAAGAAATATTTTGAAGCAAGAGGTCTGGATTTAAACAGTCAAAGTAGCGAATTTGAATACATACTAGCGTAAGCAGCACGATGGTTGATTAATGCTATTGGCTACTTAATTTCTAACTAGATGTCCTCGGAATGATTAAAGCGTCGCATATGTCGTCGTGTGGGCGCTAAACATCCTGCCCGCTTTCTGGAGCTTTAGCGTGACCAGTTTACAAGTCAGATCCGAAGCCACGCCATGTCGCTAATCCTGAAAACTTCTCTGCTACACAACTTTCACATCATTCCAAATTCCTGCTCACACAATTGTCTGCGCTGTGTTGTGTTGTCATCTTGTATTTATACAACACGACTTCACTTTAAATCCTACGTTTCATACTTCAAACAAAGTTCAAAAACAATTCCAGAAATGTAAGAGAAAATCGGAAAATATATAATATTATGTAGTTTAATAAAACAGACTAGCGTTCACTTCATATTATTATTTTCTTTTGTTTTCAACCTAACTTAAAAATTAAGGCGATGGTAATAAAGGTAAACGATTAATTATTTAATAGTATCATTAACTATTATTACCTTTTAATACGCAACATTTATTGATAATTATAAACAACATAATACGTTAATTACTTATAATACGATAGTTACGGACTTAATACGTTAGTTACAACCATAATAACATCAAATTGTCAACTAATTGACAGATAAAATTGTTGATTTGTTTTAACATAGCTGTCGTTGATGATACGATTAAGCTTTGAATATAATAACGCGAATATATGCGATTTAAGCTCCCTTGGATGTTCAAAGAGACTCGGTTTCACCTCGTCGCTTTGCAACATCCTCGGTATTATAAATCGCATAATATTCTTGTTATATTAATAGCTATAAAATAGAATTTCTTCTTTCTTTGACAAAACATACATAAGAAAACCAATATATATTTTTTAGTTGTTGTTCCGTTACAATTACATAATCGATGCAATTTTATATACAGAATGTCCCATTTATAGTATCAATGTTGGAACTGAAATTGTCCATGTTTGTTTCTACCAACTTTAATTGAATATAAAGTTAGAGTCATTTAAAAAGATTGCGAATGTTGTATCCTGTTTTGTGAATCTAAACAGTAATTAGACAGAATGACATTTGTGTGTCAGCCCTCGTTACAATTTAGGCAACAAGTTAGCAAGTCAACGTGTACGTAAGGGTAAGAATTACCCCTGAAGATAGGTTCATTCCCAGTAGAATAATAATGAGAGCACTAAAAGCTGCCTTAAAATTTAAAATGGTACTAACCGCGCAGTTATTAATAAATTATGTTAGGAAATTTGCCTCTAAACAATTACAAAGAATATCATGCCCTACTATCGGATTCATAATTATATTGGGTTTAAAGATGTTAACTTGTTAAAAAATAATCCAAAAAATTTGTAAAAACTTATATTGAAGTACTGATGCACATTTCTACGTTATTATATGAAGTTTCAAATTTTTGAATGTATTCGTGTAGAATTAACAAATTTACAGCAAAAATGAGCTATGATTTTGACAAATTTTCAGAAACTCAATACACAGAAGTGCGGACAAAATGAAATTATTACATTGGTGGTAAGATAAGAAAAATATAATTAAATACTTACCACCCCTTGAGCATAAATGGAATGTTTACAGATGATATACAATTTAAAGTTAGGACAATACCCAACATATAAAATCTCAAAAACCAAAAGCCCGAAAATCAAAATCACGACTAATCCGAATTCCGCGACAATTAATATTGTATGTACTTACCTATATTGTAAAAATACTACCAATTAACGAGTAAAAGGTTTTTTTTTGAAGCTGCGAAAGTTATATAAGTACTATAAATAAATAAGTATATCGAGATTTTGACCCATTTAAAAGAGACACAATTATATTTAAGAGTACATACCAGGTCAATATAATTACTAATTAAGTATAAACTTATTGAGCTCCAAAAAACGAAGTCCACGAAATCTGGGCAATAATAGGCATTGCTTTGCGTGACCTGTTGACGGGTTTAACTTAAAACGGGTATAGCAGCAGATTGCGGATTGATCGGTTTTACTTGGTTTGTTTATTACGTATGTTGTTTATTGTTCAATTACGTACCTATGTTTTTGTTAAATTATTTTTCAAATTCAAATCCATAATTAATAACTTACTAAAATAAAAACAAATATTTAACGTGAACCTCGTATTTGGAACAACAAAAAATGTCATTAACCTACCGTTCTAGCTTTGGATACATAAATGGCTACTTATTTTGTGTTGATCTGAAGCCTGAACTTTTAATTGCTCGTGTGTGCATTATCCCTGGAACCTTTTTTAAGTTAAAATCTCGAAATTAGGGCTTGTATAATTCGGACCCTTTTACATTTCGGTTATCTGCAGATCTTCATTCAAAATTTATCGTAAAGTAGGAGTTTTATTTCGGGTATCCGTATTCCCCACTGAGGTAAAATCTGATAAAGCAGAATTGTATTTCGTGATAAAGGAAAATTTTTGCAGCTATCATTAGCAATGTGTCGGTTTGGCATAATGGTTCCGGTTTATAAGTAAATACGAGCATTTTATCTGGTTTGGGTGTGAAGAGCATGTTAATAATTTATAATTATCCCAGTGGCGTGCCTAGCCTTTTCCACGATTAATAAAGAAACATCTTTTGTAAGAAATACTATTAGCCCTGCATTAACCTGGGAAGTAATTTATTATAATTAATACAATACACCAGTAATCAAAGCTGTCATGTTTACCTTTATAACAAGAACCTTGTAAAATTTATGTCTCTTTTGATAACCTATTACTTATAATTTCTAATTTTAGATAAGCCGTAGATTATATTCATGTTGTACCTTTTTGTAACTCAGATTAATTAATAATTAACATTGTTAAACATACATTAGTAAGATCTAATCATGATACTTCATTAAATATTCATATATTGCATTCCTATTGCTGGTAGTTTCGTTCTAAGGGCAAAGACAAAGCGAACCTCGCAAGTCGCAAGTGACCAATCAATTCAAACGTTAAACTCTCACGTCTGCTGATAAGCATCGCAGGTTATCACCCTGCATTAGACACGAGAGGATTATCCCGGAGCCGGGAAAACTCTGCAAGTTTTTGTTATACTGAAATTTTAAAATCATCTAATGTTTCAGTTGCATGCAACAAAGAACTGTGTTTGTGTTCCAAAGGCATTGTGGAGAAATAATTAATCTTCAGATCATTACTGTCATTCTAATTCAGAGCTTTCAAAGTAGGATACTATAATACTAGGTTGACACTTCTTATAAACAGATGCAAATTTGCATATTCAAACAGAACATGATGACAGCTTTCAGTTTAACCTCTTTTATTTAATGTATAGGAAATGATTCCAGAACAGTACGTGTATATTATTTGGCAATGATGAAATTTTTTATAGATTACAGTAATTATAACTATTTCTCAAAAATGGTTCAATATATCGACTTAATTTATTTACCAATGAATTCCTCGCGCCGAATTACATATGTGTACCTATTTTCAGCTCAAAATTCCGACGGGTACAAGATTTATCCAAGATTGTCGATTTTAGAAAAAATCGTAAGGGCCCTTAAGAAATCTTCAAAAATGGGGAAACCGTGATAAATCTTGTATCCGTCGAAATTTTGAGCTGAAAATTGGTAAACATATGTAATTCGGCGCTAGGAATTCATTGGTGTATAAATTAAGTCGATATATTGAACCATTTTTGAGAAATCGAGGGTAGTTGGTTTTTGGGTTGTCAAAAAATTTCAAAATTTTCAAAATTTGGTTATAAGTTAATTTAGGTGTTAGAAATACAATCTGCAGACTAGAGTTTGATTTCTCGCTTAGTTTTTGAGATATCGGCCTTTAAAGTTGGAAAAAGGGGAAAACGGAACATCCATTTTTTTCCAACTTGTACGAAGAGATTCATCTACACTTTTTTAAATATATTTAAGTAATAGATATAATACTACTATTAAACTGCAATTAATAGAGTAGGGTATCTTGTGTAGAGAATTTTTTTTAGTTGTCATTGATGGTTTTTTTTATTTTTCAAAATTAATTATTTTTTACCTTTGGGGGGAGGGGGCTGCAACAACTTGCATGTACCAACAAGCTATACAATACAAGATATAAATAATTGTATTTTTTCAAATTGAAAAACAAATATTTACAAAATCAATCAATAGAGCATGTATGTATATCAACAATAATAATGTTCCAGAATTTGGCATTTTCAATTAAACACAAAATCAAATAGGTATGCAGCTTTGTTGACTGAATAATAAAATTGACTATGTAATTTTTAAAATTTAATTGCTAAATACAAATTGTATGTCATATTTTATCTGCTTGTAAATGTTTGTAACTATATACATCGAAGATCTCTTTTTCGTAGCTTATCTGTAAGAACTATTTTAAATTAATTTTTGTGCAGTGATTTTTATATATATTTATTAAATTTTAAAAGGATTCCAATTACAGAATAGTAGATTTTTATTATAGTGGAATTCAACCACCGATTCACCGTGATACAGTCAGAATCTCAATCCGTACGACGACCTTCGAAATCGGCAACGGAGAGATTCTTTTTGCTACCAGGGCTACATTTAAGTGGTCAGCTTGAAACGCCCGAGTAAGATTTTAATTGCAAAATATTTTTATAATTTTAACAGCAATCACACACTGCCGGCCGGGAGACTTGAACCACGGAACTCCAGGTTCATACGTCATCACATGCAGAGAGTTTTGCCGTGCAGCTTCTGTTTCGACATATCATCTAATATCGACCAAATACACTTATTTTTCGTTAAATACCTATTTAATTTCACACGATCTGACATCAGATGTTGAGTTGCACTGACGAGGCCTTCTGCAACTGTGCTCTATCTGATGGTTTACTGAGGTGAACTGTGAAATACTAAGGTGGATTTATGCAGCCCAAATTAAAATTAAGATTAAAACTAACATTAAAACTAAGAAGTTAAATATACACAAGTGTACGAACTGATTTACGCATTTAACTAACATTAAAACTAAACTAGAAAGATGACCAACTTCCAACTTTCTTAATTTAATGTTAGTTGGTTTCACTAATGCGCAAGCACTACAAACGTCACTTGTAGAATTCTTATTTTCGCGCATCTGTTTGTTTGGTTAGTTTGCTTGCTTGTTAGCGATTGTTATTGTTTAGTATAAACCAGTATCAACAGTTCTTAAAATTATGAATCGACAGCAACTCTTACGAATGAAAACAAATAGGTTAACCTACTGATCACATGTGTCAAACTAAGAATGCTTCAATTGCGCAGGCGTAATGTAAGCCTGCATAAATGCCTCCTCTTAATTTTAATATTAATGTTGGTGCAAGTGCTAATGTTAATTTTAATGTTAGTTTTAGTTTGGCTGCATAAATCCACCTTACTAATTACCTATTTAATACTTTAAATAAAAAAGTTTCTATTGATTATTCAAATTCACAGTGGGATAACCCTACTCTATATCACTATCTCCATTCTTCGCTCTATTTACAATAATAATAAGGCAGTGGGTCAGACTGTCATGCTATTTTCCTGGTGACGAAGTGACATGGATGTCCCATGACAAAGCAAAGCTTCTCCATTATGTGTGAAGAGAGAACCCTTCTCACTGCGTATAATTATGTGATACGGTGACAGTGCACACGTCAGGAGATTTTTGACACCTGATAAGATAACAATTTGGTGGATTACGGCGATCAGTCACTCGGTATCGAAAGGACTTCTAAAAGGTTTAATAGAATAAAGAATTTAGGGAGATAATCTCTGCTATTGTAGTGAAGAAATTATGGAAAGAGATTTTAATAATAAACTAGATTCCAGAAGGGGATTTCCGTTTTAAATATACATTTTCTTCTATACCTATCTCTTATTTATATAAACAAATTTTATTCCATTATTAAAACAAGAATAAATAAATTAAAAGATGTATCGTAAAATTGAATTTCTCTCAATTTATTAATCAAATTTTATTTGATTTATTAACATTGAAAATTAGTTTCGAACCAAATAATCACTACACCAAGGTTGTGATTATGAGGTGCTTGTACTGGTATCAAATGATGTTTGTAAAATAATTACCATTTAGTTAATTAATTTTGAAATCCATCCAATTTGCTGAAATAAGCCGTAACATAATATTTTTAGTTAGTACCTACATAAGTGATTAACTGTTTTAAATATCTATCTTTAATAATCAATAAAATGAGAAATCTTTTTTATATAAATAAATGAATAATATCAATTTTTTCTAATTTATTTTTATTTTTTAACGTAGTAAAAATCGTAGTAAATTTCTTCTGATAACATGTTACATTTACATGAATCTGAATTTTCGTTTTACTTTTAAAAAGAATAACAAAACATTTAAAAGTTTACAAGGCATTTGGCTTAAAGTAACAGAGAGATACATTATAGAAAAATTAAACTAAAACCTTAATACCCTGTTTTTCTTAGATCTAGTAAATTTGAAATATTTTTTCGTTACTTTTAAAAATGAATAACAAAACACGTTGAAGTTTACAAGGCATTTGGGTTAAATCAGCAAAGGAGACCATGTTTTATGTTTTTATTTCATTATGCTGTACCTTCAAGCCAGGTTCCTGTCTTATATAACGACCCCTACATCCCAACAAGGGCTGAGAAACACAAAACCGAAGGGCCATCGTGTTCTTGTTATCCGTGGGCCTCTCTATACAAAATACGCAAATCGAAAATAATGTTCTACCTCTAACATAAAAACTAATCATTTACGGAATGGAATAGCAGCTTAATAAAATTTCTGCTTATATGTAATAAAGAAAAAAGTAACATCTGTGAAACAAAAGAAAAACCGCGTCGTGTCGTCCCGTCATGCGGGTAATCTAATACACGAGAAATGACGTCACAAATGACGCTACACAAAACACAAACGTGGATGACATGAACTCATACAGCACAAAGAGGAAGCGAGGAACACAATTGCGAAGATTATTTAGCAAAAATCCAACTAAAACAAATAAACATTGCTATGAAGAAATCTTGTACTTTTACAAAAAAACAAACAAAAAACACCTGGAAATTCGTGATTGTCCTGAACCAGAATTTACATGAACTGCCACTGCTGTCAAATTGCTGACCAATTGCGCCGTTCCGTGATTTGATTGGCTGATAGTCATCGGTCTTTATATTGACGTCGACTGCGTGAGTGAATTTTTCTTTATTTTTCACGAACTTTTATTTACGGATACCTTTTACAAGCTGTAATAGGTATGAATAACTATGGATGGATGTTTTCGGATAGCAGTTCATAATTTAGTTACTACCTACGTTTCGGTTATTAAAACTATAGCAAATGTTTGCTAGCTATTTACCATGTTGCTTTTTCATCTGACTTACAATTTCATATTGTGAAAGATTGTAATATTTTGAATAATCATCATTCTTAGCAGAGCTTTTAATTCGCTGATATGATACAATTCATGCCTTGGGGAAGGCTAAAGTATTACCAGAAATGCAGGAATTAGTTCAATAATAAAGAACTGCTGCACAAAAATATACATTGCCATTACTAATTACTAATAGTCAATCATACCAGTATATTATACCTAGTTTGAATAAGGCATGTGCAGCTTACGTCACAACCTCAAACAACAATAGAACAATGTTTTGATAGGCAAGTATGACAGGAAGGTGCAATTTAATTTTTGAGTTTGTTTTCAAATTTTTGGACTTAATTCTATGACAATATTAAATAAAACGGTATTATAACACAATTAATTTTGCATTTTTCTATCATGCTCGGCTATCAAACAGCTGATGTTGTGACGTAGGTGCACATGCCTTATAGGTATGCAAATAAACTGACCAGCAATATAGTACTGGCTGCTACTAAAAATTAGTAAGTATAAGTATTTGCAAAAAGTGTTGACAACCGATTGTTTGGACTAAATTTGATGCTGTAAATAAATTTGCTGGCTTTATTTTAATGTCTTGTTCAAATCCAATAATTATCTGCTCGCTTGTTAAATGCAAGCCAAAGTAATATATAATTTTTCTAGAAGTTTACAAAATTAGACATTTTAACACCTTCTTTACATGTCATGTTTGAAAATTGCCCTGACACCATGAAAGCCACTACATCAGTAAAACGAACGTTGTAAACGTTCATACGAAACCAACTTACCTTTGCAAACTAGCTATACATAACTTTTATTTTACACTAGGTCGGTTTACCTACAGACCACATAAATGGAAACGGCCATATTGTGGCGGTAAATTCCCTTACCTCTACCGGTTTAAAAATTCATTTTATTCTTAATAAAACAAAAATGTTGTATTGTCTAACCGCTCAAAATACGAGTAACTATAAAATACAATACTCAAACTTATAATACAGTCAAATTAGCTTTCTTAGTGGAAAAATTTAGTAGTAAGCTGGATTTTGGTATACTGCACCTTCCCAGTACCTTTATGAACAACATACTAAAAGTTCCAATCGATTGGACTGGAGCTTCATCCGCCATTTTGAAAAAATGGGTGCCGTCTATTGTTTTTCCTTTTTTTCTCGTAAATGATTAATATTACGAAAAAACTGGTTAAAATTGTAGAGCAAGAGCACAAAACTTGCTATAAAATGGTATAAATATTTTTTATGAAAGTGGTACAGTTTTCGAGAAAATCGGGAAAATGTATTTTGAAAAAGCGATAAATTTTGATCAAGTAGTAGTTTACGTTCCATCATACGAATAATGAATACAAATATTGATTTCCGGTTTGCAGAATCCAATTTCCTGAATACTTTTCTATGAGTAAAATTATTTTCAAATTTTTTGACGCACGGGTTTAGACACAATTTAAGGATATTCTTACAAAAGTTTTTTATCATTTTATAGCAAATTTTGTGCTCTTCAATTTGTTATTAACTGTTTTTTCGTAATATTAATCATTTAAGAGATTAAAATGAAAAACAATAGACGGCGGACGAAGCTCCAGTCCAATCGATTGAGACTTTTAGTATGTTGTTGGTCAAGGTACTGGGAAGGTGTACCAAAATCCAGCTTATCGTACTACTATTTTTTTTTTTTCACTAAACTACAAAATATGATCTAATTTGACTAGACTACTTAAGAATATAAGTCCGTAACATTGTTTAAATTTTACTGTACCTATAATTACCTACCGATAATAAAAAATAAATTTTTTGCACTTCCGGGACTAAAACTCTTCTTTAGTCCTTATTTTTAGGGACTTAGGTTCTTAATTTGATCCCAAGGGATTATTTTTCATATTTAATCCCGTTGTCACGGAATTGAATTAATTATTCCCGTTGTCAAGTAAATACGTGCTATTTGTTACAGAGTATCTATTGTAACAATATAAATATTTGTCATAAAATTTACTGTCAAAATTGCAAAATGTGTCTTGTTTTAAACTATTGTGCATTCGTTTGAGGATGAAGTGCAAAAAATAGCGTATATACCACAGGACTAAAGGACTAAAGTATCTTTAATCCCTCAGGTGATTATTTCCCTCACCTTCGGCTCGTGAAATAAACTTTCACCCTCAGGATTAAATCATGCACTTTAGTCCCCCAATATATAATATACTATTCAAAACTTATTAAATATTGCGGATTAAAAAAGTACTTTTAAGTATTTCAAAAGAACTGCATACATTTTTGTTTCAATTCGATTTCCCCCAAACGTGAATCTTAACTTTACAAACATGGTCAATTTGCGACTAATCTTTTTACAATAGATAATCACATTTGAGTCGAGTAAAAAGCTCAAAGTATCTTTTAAATAGGTGCGCACAGCTTTGTACATTGTTAATATTTATCTACTGTCGAATTTCCCGTATCTGTTTCCTGCTGCTGTAGTATCCTTCCTGCGAAAAAGTTTCGTGTCCTGCGGCCCTTGGAAATTTCTACATCGCAAGTTCTTGGGCAGGAGGCATTAATTTGACAGGACACAAACACACGCGGTTAGAATTAAGAGCGGTGAAACGGCCGACGTAATTATCCTGTGTTTTTTCCAATGTGGAGAGGTAGGCGAATCCGTAAACGCACAACATCTCCCAACATCTGTTTCGCTGTCTCTGTCCCTCTAATTGTTTATCCACTCAGCACTCAGAGTTGTTTGGGAGATTTGTCCATTGTTGGTTTTAAATCGCGAAAAGAGGGATTCTAAACATTGATAAGTTTTTTTTTGCGGGATTTTTTACCGCCTATTTAAAACCATACCATAAACTAAATACTAATTAAATCTAGACCATTAAATTTATATTTTGCGGTCTATACAGGGTGTTTCATAACTTCAGATACATACGTTAAGAGTATATGTAGTTTGATATGCTGATTACGAATCAAAAAGAATTTTTTTTAAATCGCAAAATTAATTTTCATGTTTCCCAGTCAAAAAGTTTTCTTTGCCGCTGCCACTGGATGAAGTAATAATTGTTTCATTAAAAATAATTAAATTTTGTATGTTTATTTTACTAGTATTATGTAATTTAAGATGTTTGATTACCTATTTCTCTTGTTTGTGTTTAATAGGCAAACGAATCCAGTGCACCAGTGCAGTACTACAAAAAATGCTGCTGGTAAACTACCCTTAATTTTTCGAATTTTAAAAAAATTCGTTTTGATTCGTAATTAGAATATCAAACAACATATACCTTTAACGTATGTACTCGAAGTTATGATACATCCTGTATATAGTCCGAAAAATGTCACTTTATATCACAGAAAGAAACAAAAATTATTTTACTGTTTCATTTCACATAATAATAATATACTTCTTAACGAGTATCGAAAATAAGAAATATCGTGCGAGTTTAAAGTTTGACGTACGAGGTGCAACCGAGTGAGGCAACGCACGAGCAATACGATATTACTTTTAAACGAGTCATGAACGCTATTTTTAGACGACCACAAAAAATTAACACATAATTTTTAACTTTTTAATACAATTGATATTTCTACTGTCATTTGCTCAGAGTAAAAAGTTACCAGAGGGAATAAGTACATATCGTTGCGAAAATAGCATCCTTGTTCGAATTACAACATTAAGGAAAAACATATGCTTATAAAAATGATTATTTTCATTTATTTATACTCAAAATACAGCCAAAAATTAGAAAAAACTATAAAAGTAAACAATTAACCTCTCTTTTCTTTAAAAATATCTGCGTCAATGGCCCTTCATGTTAAAATTTGAACAATCAAAAATTTGTTCTTTGATGTTATCATGGAGATTATCTCTCTCGATTCTACGTTCTTAAATTTGCCTTTCCTCTCCCTAGTAAGTTCTTTATTGAGATCATAATTAAAAATCAGAATTACACTTTACACATAGCATTACTGTAAACTGCTTAGTGTTTATTTGATGTTCTTGTAATGTTTTGTAAAAATTCTTTTAACATCACATGTTGTTTCACGTGAACAAGGCTGTAACATATTGTGGATGCAGTTGCACTTATGTCGTGTTAGGATATTTTTACTCTGCGGTGATGTCGGCACTATTGGGTAATTTGCATGCGGAAATTGGCTATTGTGCTCGAATTTACGCTCAGATCGACGCTACGCTGCAACGTTGGGCGCCGCGACGTCTCTGACGCTCTACATCTCGCTTTTTGCTAATCTCGCGCGTTAGTCGAACGTTTAACTGCCACTGCTTACTGCCGACTGCTGATTGCTGCTGAAAAACTCTTTGTGCGATACACTTTCCACCAGACTTAACCTATTTATACCAAAACATAAAAAACGCGAACCATTAAAACGTAATTTTAATAAATTTGAGCAGGATTCTGTGCGTAAATGCGATACTCATACTCTTCAAAGCAAAAAGGAAATTTAATAATCGCCTGAAATTAAACACCCACCTACTTCTTTTGTTCTTTTTTGTGATAAAATAAGCCTACTATAGGTACTCTTCCTTCTTATAATGACAATAATAATAAATATACACGTGCATCAAAAGAACTTTTGATTTGCGTTTTTCGGTAGATTTGCTATTAAAGTCTGTCGTCACCAGGTCGACTCTGCAAACAAGATGGCGGCTTTGATGCTCTCTAGTGCTCTGTGAATATTAAGTAAAGTACCTGATTTAATTTCATTCGATATAGAAAAGTTGTGTTTGTTTATTTAGGAAAGTTCATGTTTGCAGCTTCAAGTTGTCGAGATCAATTCCCAAGTTTCTAGAGTTTTGGCGGCAACGGTGAATTTATTTAAGTAAATACGTAAATACAGCGCACATAAATAATTAACGGAAATGGGAAAATATACAGTGCCAGAGAGAAAGGCGTACTCGAATTTTAATTTCGCGTTTACCTCACTATTTAATTACCTACGCTAAATACCATTAAAAGAACTCACAAAATAAACATTTAAATTAAAAAGTATACGTTTAGTATTAGTTGAAGAATAAATAAAGTTTGTACTAAATCTTTTGTAAATACCTTACAAATAAGCCTCGCTCTTGGCAATTCAAGAAATATCTGCGTTGACATTTCTTTCCTTTATAATTTTTTGTTCTTTTTAATTCAAGTTAAGTTAGTGATCAAAGGGCTTGTCCAGTGATCTGTCGCGAGCAGTAGTTCCCGAAGGAGTCTTACACTATCCCGAGGGCATCCCAATGTTTCTAGTTACACCGACACGATTGCGATTTACAAAAAATGATAAAAGACTGGGGAGTGCTTTTCAGCGGTTTACATTCCTTTATAAATCGCTACAATTTATTTAAACAAAGACAGAGAGAAACTTGTACGAAATGGTAATGCAACACAAGTAGTGCACTTACCGGACTGCTTGCTTTTGGCCAGCGCTAATAGCACTTGATAGTTCAAACTACATTATTACACGATACATGGAGGGAGACTTCGGTGGTTTATCAACAATACAACAAATTTGGTTAATGAACTCATTTCCTATAGCACTTCTAAACTTAATGGTGTTGTAGTTTCCATTGTATATTGTATGGTATATTTCCAGAAAATAAGATGTTTCGAAAAGATACGATGAAAAAGTCAAATCTGGCTTTTCAAAATGAGTAGGTACCGTAAATAGTCCTTGAAGGACGTACGACGTACGACTTACTTTGTTTTGAAATTGAATCGCATATTTGCACTTTCTAACGAAGGTTTGCTTTTTACCTCTCGCGTCATATTCTATTAGAGAGGTAGATACCTATGGGTTAAAATTTTCGAGTATGAATTTTTATGGATAAGCACGTTTCAGGGTCTCTGGAATACGAATTTACTATTTTCGAGATGATGTCTGTGTGTGCGTGTTTTTGTGCGTATGTTAGGTTTTTTTGCCTATGTTATCTCAAAAAATATCAAGCAATAAATTACCAAATTTTATATTTAAGTTTTTAATAAGAACCTTAAGAGCCCAGTGAATTTTGGAAGCAATGAATTAACAGGAGGAAGTATTTTACTTGAAGAGCAGTAGGTTTTTATTAAATAACTCGATAAATAAAGTACTTGACAATTTTTTATTATAAACATTAAAGAAAATGTTATTATCTGCTCGTACAATCTGTAATATAATTTTTTGTATCTAATATCAGTGACATATAGTTTACATTTTGTTCCGAAATTTTGATACAATGACTATTATATAAGTAGGTATAGTAATATTTATATTACGTATTTCTAGAGATACGAAAGAAAAGAGTTGTGGCGAGAGATCGTGTACTGGCCACCTCAGATTTTTTTTTTCTTTGCTTGAAAATTATAATACATAATTATCTTAATAAAAATAAGAAAAATAATATCCAACAACGGGGTAGTAAATAGCGATGCATTACCGTAATAAACATAAATGTATGTAATATTGTAATGACTCATTCACCGGACTGAAACCACTCAAATAAGTATACATAGAAATGTAATACATTATACAAAATAAAACAGATAAAAATATAGAACACTAGGTATTAAATTTTTTACATTATACAAAATAAAAGAGATTAAAATGTAGAACAGTAGGTATTAAATTTTAATAGTATTGTATCGACTAGACGCAGACAACACTTTTAAATAAGAAATATTTAATTAGAAAATATAACAGTTTTTTGCCATGTACTGGCAAATTATGATGCAGGCTAAACTAACAATCATGCAAGAGTGGCAAGCACGCTTTCTGTTCGATATACACACTTCCATGATCATTTTAAAATTTTCAAACACATTATATTACATAACAAGAATTGAACGTGAACGCAGCATATTACTACGCACAATTGAAAAAGTTAAACAAACGCCGTAGACAAGTATGTAATTTTAAATTAAAAATGTAATTTAATTTTAAATTAAAAATTTTGTGTACTATATTAAACTTTTCATATGACCGTGCTTTATTTATCACCAATTACAGATCATTTTAGCATTTTATCAAATAAATTTGGCACGTTGCTGAAGCATCGGACGATTTTACCACTTTACGAACAACTCTTACACAAATTGTAATTTACGAGTATTTTAGTGGCCGAAGAAAATAGTTTTTAACTACCAGAATCGTAACCCACATGACATTAATCGTCCATGGGATGTTTAAAAATATCTTATTCTTGTAAGTGATATTACGTAAGTCTATCCTAGCCACATCCTGAGTATGATAAAAATTTACCTACTCAATATAAACATTATTATATGGGATGCATAATTGGGATGTTAATGTTACTAAGAGCGGACATTAGCAATCGCTAGGATGTTAATAGGCAAATATAGCAAGTAATAAGCCGGGATGTTCACATTTTTGAAATGTTCTGGGGATTTTATTTTGTCAAGTGGAAACATAAACAAAAAATAAGTAGGTACCATAACTTGAGGGACATATTTTAATGGCATTTTCACGTACTGATTCTGGAACAAAAAGATTATTTTCGAAATTTCTAAAAAAAGGGTATGAGATTTATGTAGTATGTTTATCATAATAATAACGCAGTTTTAAATCTTATTCAAGATCAAATGTAGATTCAGTGCGGCACATTTCAGTTGATCTATAACACCGTCGACAGGCTAACGACCAGCTCGCAAAGACCAAACGTATGTGCATTCCATTACCGGGAATGATAAATGCAGCTTGAGAAAATAATACCCCGTATTCCGCGTTTAAAGTTTTCCAAAAGTTATTAACGATTGCACAAAAACCGAACCGCAGCGTCGCCGATGAAAAACGCTTAAATAAAATTCCGGAAACCAGTATTCTTCCCAAGGAAATCGAAAATTTGTTAGAGTAAGACTGGTGTTTGATTAGGGTGCAATGTTGGTTTCCAAGTCCCCTGTTTCTGGTCGGCTGCTCGCATTCATAAAACTAAATCGAGGATAGCTTATGGCGCACTAAACTAAGCGAGATTAAATAGTTTTTATAGTAGGATACAATGGCCATGTTTGTGTATACTCAGTCGAGTGGAAGTGCTACTAGTTTTATCCCTAGGGTTACGACTCCAGCTGGGGTCCCCAGAACAGAAGCCCTGTGGTGGCCAATTAAAAAATGCTAACACCCCTTGTACCCTCGATGTTATTTACATCCCTTGATTGTTGTAAATCTCGTGAGAGAGCAACCCTTAATATCCGGCGAAGAGAAATTAAAGATGAAGGTTTTTTGTAATTGAAATGGGAGCACCCAGGTTTTTTATACAAAGTGATTGATAAAATTGTAATTGGTTTTATTTTTTATTGGTAATAAACTTTTAATTTGAATTACAAAATTAAGTGCTACTTTTAAGAATTTAATCTCCGTCATATTAGTACCTATATCAATAGATTTATATTGAAATTTAATAATATGTGCGCATAATCTCCAAAGCCAATAAAAAGCGAGATATTTATTAATAATGATATTTAACTCTACTGGCAACTAGAAGTACCGAAGTACCCTATAGAGTTGAGTGCTAATAACCGCACACACGGTATAAAATTCATAGTGACCAAAAATTTTAAAATGACGGACAGATCATGAAACAAAAAGAATTTTTGAAAAATTCGCAAAATCAAGGTATGCTCTTTACAGATAGTCTTTTTTATGCACTTTATTTTCAAAAATTTCTGCAAATAGGAACAAGCAACCGCATAAAAAATATATCAATAGAATCATTAGAATTTTTTACGCAGAAACAAATATCAGCCGATAATGGAATATAAGATTTTAACGTTTTGTCTGATTAGTTTAATATTGAAATTTTACTATACAACTCTTCAATGCTACCAGATAAAGACATTATTTATAAAGTAGGTAGCAAATAATTTTTCCTGTTATTTTCATTACAAAGAAATTCAATATTTACCTAAATTTACCGAAATTTTTGAAGAAAAAAATCTTTTCACTCTTCAAGAAATACCACTTCCGATATTTGTAACAAAATTTCATCAACTCTTTCTATTGGTATACAAAAGTAATATACCAAATATCAACATTTTTTGATAATTCGAATTTGAGTTATCTGACCTCCAGAAATCCGCACTTGACCATATCTATACATGCACACACATACAGACATCATCGTACAACTATTAAAAATGAGTTGTACGGACTCTAATTCGTGATCATCCACTAAAAACTCACTACCCGATATTAAGCATGATTCCAATTTCCAATATTTACCTTCCTTTCAAGTATGTGGCGGAAGGTAAAAAATAGACGCTAGACCAGACCAAAATCTGCCTGGTTTGTAAAACTATTCTTCCCACTCAAAATCATTATTGAAGCTCATCAAAAATTAAAACGAAAATATTCGATAAAAAGTAAAAACCTTTCCTCTGCGGTGTAATCAATGGCGAGATTTTTGCGGATTCCTCTTCGTGTGGCGCTTATGCATATTCATGATTTAATAGCACGCGCTAAATATTCATGCACTTGCATTTGATAAATACATTTGCGCGATCCGCAATCGACTAGTTATGAACTACTGAAATCCCTTGGAGTTTATGGCTGTGTGGGATCATATTTCTTACAGCGGGATTGGTTTCACTTTGATAATGAAAATAAGCTTCGCATTTTCATATAAATTAAAACAAACCAACGAAACATCAGTAAGAAATTATTTTTTAATATAAATGAAACCAACAAAATTTTGAAAGAACAATAACAAAGATTCGTTCAAGTTTCCATTTTCTATTAATATTACTGACATGTTCTGAAATTTCTTTATTTATTTGTTGAATTAAACAGATGTTTATTAGATCAAATAACCAGTTTACTTATATGTTAATTCAATCGACACAGTACCTACATCATTTGTGTATTACTGTTGCAGTTGCAGTGTCCATAACATATTGATACTGAACTTACCAGTTTACCTACTTTAAATGCGAAATTTATATACATTATAACAACATACCTACATCAGTAAAATCAAGAATATTAGCCTTTTTTAAGAGAAAACATATTTTTATCGAATCATCAATATTTTCAAAGTCAACCCTTGTCAAACTTGATATTTTTATCGAGAAATCAAAAATTTATTCATCATCATCAGTTATGAATAGAAACGGTTCAAATTCAATAACATGCAAATTAATAATATATTAATATTAAAATTAAATTTTTATTACCATTTATGTAGGATAATGAATATTAAATTTGTGTAGTAATTACTCATTTTTAATTTTGGACCAGTCTCCCTTCTCCCTTACAATATTGTCAACGCTACCATACAAATTATTGCTTCTACCATCTATGGCTCTAAAAATTATTAATTGTTCTTTTGCAAAAGAGCTACTTTTAATTATTTATCTATTACACTTTCACACTATATACCTACCCTAATTCACGTCCAAGTCAAAATAACGTATGCCATATCACTGAGTTTAATAAAAAAAAAAAACTGACACAAGATAAATGGAAGTAGTAAATAAAATTGACACCTTTTAGAATAAGCAAATTAAGAATAAGAACAGTATGAATAAAGACTAAAATATGTCAATATTTTTACTCCTTCATCTTTCATTTATTCGCTTTCTCTGTGTTTGTGTGCGCGCGCGTGCGTGTGTGCGTGCGTTCGTGCGTGCGTGCGTGCGTGCGTGCGTGCGTGCGTGCGTGCGTGCGTGCGTGCGTGTGTGTGTGTATGTGAGTGTTTAACGCAAGATAAATATTTAAAAGTGTTAAGGTGGGTTTATGCTCAAAAATTTAAGAATTAGTAATAAAAATAAGAATAATTTTCAACTTACTGAAATGAAACGTGATTTTATTTGTTAATCTGATGTTGCTGAGACCTTGATAATTGACGTTTTTATGTTATTTATATGAAGAAATGTATCCCTATCCGCAAAAATCGATAAGATTTCAGGCTACTTTAGGTTGTCAGATTTAAAAATAAGGCGTAAAATTTTGAGCATAAACCCACTTTTAGTCGAGTCAGGATTAGATCTTAAAAGGAATGGGAAATTATATTGTTTATAAGTTAAACAAATTATCAAACGTTTTTAAAGCCAATTTCCCTTGCTTTATACCATTCTATAATCTATCATTTTCGATTCTAAAATCTCGATTTGCGCCGTCTATCGTATAGGATTTAGTTTAAGAGGATTCATTTGCGTTGTCACAGCAACCTTCCCCCTCCCCGTCGCTTTGTAAAGAGCAGGATCTACACAATGAACTTTGTCCGCGCACCCTGCCCTGCCCTGCCTTATTATATTAATTAAATTTTAGAATTTAGTCGAATGTTTACAGTTAAATTTAATTTGAAGGTGTACGACTAACAATATTATCATTGTCGAAATTTCATTAATCATACACGAGTTTACTCAGTAGATTAAGATTACGTATTCGATACGAGGTTGTCAACAAACCCGCTCTGATGCCATGTGAACCAACATTCAATATTTCAATATTCATATTATTGATTATATTGGCATTCAGAATTTTGTAAAAACAACTTACTCTTCGCTGATCAAAACATAATTAATTTTTAAATTAAGGGACCACAAAATAAATAAAAATGCTGTAAAATAAATATGTTTGTAGCAAATTTAAAATTGGCTGACTGTTTGCTTGGTGAAAATAATTTTTCATGCTACCTAATACGGAACAGATTATAATTTTAACACTAATAAATTTGCAAAGCTCAAAGCATAATTTGGTTCTGGTTTGTGTGAATAAATAGATAACAAAAACATAATAATATCTTTTTCTATTTGACATTCACAAAGACGTTTTTGTGGAACGCAACTGAATGTCGCCAGAGCCTATTTTGTGAAACGCAACCTTTTGTTTTAGGGGATTGCGGTATTGGTAGTATATATATATATATATATATATATATATATATATATATATATATATATATATATATATATATATATATATATATAAAGTTCAAACTTGACTACGTATAAATTTCAGTATATCCTCTAAATTTATAATTTGCTTAATAAATTAGTTTTTATTCAATAAAAATGAATATAATAATGGAAAATAGTAAAAAAAATTGTAGTACTGTTTTTATAAATGACTATAGCGAACCCGACTCGCGTTGCTACGCCTCCAACTCGAATTTAATGGAATCTCGTTATAAGAATTCTAAGTTATTACCATACCATACATGGTGGCAATTCTAACTACGCCCATGATACCATACCAAATTTGAACCCAACCAGTTACCGCCATTTTGAATAAAGATGGCGGACTGATATTTTAGTATGCTCATGTCATAAGTTAGATCATAAGTTATAACCATTACAAATTTGATCCCAATCGGTGCAGTACATTTTGAGTTAGCTAGCCACCAATTTGTTTCAACAACTAATACATAATAGTTTAATTAAATGTCTGGTTATCTAATCTGTTTGTTATTTTGTTAAATTGACAAATTTTGTTCAAGTGACAAATCACTGTACATTTTCGTCATAAGAAGAAACATTTTTTTGAAAATATAATATAGCCAATGTCACCCGGGGATAGTATCGCTTCCCAACGGCGTAAGAATTTTTCAAATCGGTCCAGTAGTTTCGGAGCCTATTCAATGCAAACAAACAAACAAACAATCAAATCTTTCCTCTTTATTATATTAGTATAGATTAATTATAAATTTTCCTAAGCGACTGTTAGCAAAATAGTGTTATTAAAATTTAAATTTAATTAAAATAATTAGGTGAAACACATGATAATGTATTCAGATCTTTGTTTAGTGTAAATAAAATTAGCATTCAAAAAGCATTCACTGTATTTAGTTAAAACAATGAATTTATTTATCTGCATTATTTTACCTTACCAAGATATGAAACACCTACATCAACATGACTAGTTTATTCAACTACCCTTATTTTCATAATTTCTTTAATTATTATGCTCCATTTAATACCATGAAAATATATATTTTAAACATAATGGAATTGTGAACAAATATTAAACAATGAAATGTAAATTTCACCGAAAATTTTGTTGAAAATACCAAACTAAATTATACTTTATGAACAAATAAAACCTTTTAACAAAAAGCAGCACACACAAATTCCAATCACGAAAAATATGAACTGTATTATAACAATATAGGTGTAATAAACATTTTAACTACATGAAAGAACAAAATGTAATTCGATAAACAGCAAAATTACTGATAATTTGAATAATATCCAGTGAATGTAGAACACATTACTGTGATATCAATCTTTATAACTAAGTAAAAATAAAACTATCCCTATCTTGCATCAATTAATATTAACCTATTTATAAATCCGTTAGATTCCAATTAGTCATTTCAATGTGTATGTGTATTTAGATTTACATTTCGAATAGAAACCTACGGCTTTAACAATTTTATTGAATTAAAACTAAACAAGGTCGATAATTGGCAGAGAGTAGTCCTTGCAATTCAAACTTCATTTGTTATTACTCATTGAACCATCAAAAGCCCGATGCTCCGTTCTAAAATAATGATAACTGACGTTTCCATGGTTTTTTTATCAATAAATTATTTACACAAGCTGAAACAATTTTCCAACGAGGCCTGTGAGCATCAGGACACATTTTGAACATTAAAATTTTCAAAAATGTTGTTCTTCTATAATTGTATATAAAAAAAGTACTTTAGCGATTATCGTTTTCATGATTATCTATTAATTTATTAAAATAAAAATTTAATTTTCAACATTAGCAACACTGACAATATTAAATTTCAGTTTCAGTAATTGTCTACTCTAATTTTTGTAAAATGAATTTCAAAAATGGAACCGTACACTTTATACCTACATGTTGTAATCAATGCATAAAACATGCCCTGAATTAAATATGAAGTTCAAATTATTTTCTAATTACTCACATTTAATTAACAGGCAAAAAATATCAATGATAACAAGCACATTTTTTACATGTTATTGGTTTCGTGTAATAATAGTTATGATTTAACGTGGGGTTTAAAACAGGTTAAAAATCAACATCAAATGCATTTTGTTCTTTAGTACAATAAGTACTATAATCTGTTTTCGAACTAGGAGAAGTAAAAACAAATTTCTAGGATGATTTGTATACTTGTAAATCAATATTATCAAGTAACTTTTTAATTACAGTATGTGTTTTGTTGAAAATAAATTTAATTTATTTTTACCTCTCGCCACTCAGTTCTGTAAGAATAATGCTAAAATTTCGGTAGTGAGTTTTCAATTGATAAACACGTTCCTAGAACAAGATTTTGATAGTTTCGTGGTGAAGTCTGCCAGTGTTTGTATATGTGTGTGTGTGTGTGTGTGTGTGTGTGTGTGTGTGTGTGTGTGTGTGTGTGTGTGTGTGTGTGTGTGTGTGCGCGCGTTTGTGCATGTGTGTGCGTGTGTATGCGTGCATGTGCGTGTGTGTATGTTTCTGTGGATGGTGGATGGATAGATGGATGAATTTTGGAGGCACGACAACTCAAATACTACTGAATAAAAAAAATTGAAATTTTGTATACAACATTATGGCAACATAGATTAGATTTGATTAGATTTTGGTATTAACCGTGCAACCGGAAGTGGTAGTTTCTTCAAGATTTAAGATGTTTTTCTAAAATATCTTAAAAATTAATTTGAATTTTTGTAATAACAATTAAAAATTAGTAGAGTATGGCTAGAGGTTGTATGTTGGCCACATTAGATTTTTTAATGATTTTGTCTTGCATCCTAATTTTGTGTTTTGACATAGAATTATTTTGTTGAATGTTGTTCACGTTATAGTTTATATTTTAGGGGTAATCTCCAAATCTCCTAATAAAATATCTGATATTCAACAAAATACCCAAAAGATAATAGAATAGGTATATGCAGTCAATTTTTAAGGTGATATTAACTAATCTCATAAAATACTATGTTACTGAAGACGTGAAGACTTCTTTATCTAGTGGACCGCGTCTTGGTAAATATTTGAATGATTGTTCTACTTACGGTAGTTCGTCAGCAAATCCTGTTAATCCTGCAACAAACAGAAATCTCAAAACCAACATACTTCAACAGTAATTAATACAAATCAACATCAACAGTATGAAATTGTTCACTCAAACTTCTAGCAAAGTAGAGCCTGCAGGTAAATCTTCACCACTCAGCTGCGCAAGTAGTACAACTGCAACTGCAACTTGCTAAATAAGACCCAACCACGAAGACGTTGTCAGAAACTAATCATTCTCAGGGATAAAATTAAAGCCAGGAACATCGAGAACATCATCAGAGCCATTTCTTTGTTTTGCTGAGAACGCTGCAGACATTTTGCAACTTTATTTTAAGTATTAAGTGGGAAATTAAACCGCTAACTTCGTTTTAATGTTTAACACACAATTTAACGGGAATTTCTGCGAAGGAAGAGAGAATAATCGTAAAATAAATAAATAAAACTTGCACAATTCGCGGTTTTTTCTACTGTTAATTCTGAATTATATATAGCGGTGATCCGTGTTTATTGCCGGAATATTTGTACTGTACGTGAATTAGGCCAAACCAATCATCATTTCATATGCATAAACATCACGCCGTTTCCCATAAATAGGGCAATCAATTTCTATTCCGACACACTATTTTCGTCTCGTTTATTCTTACAATACAACACAGTACGTACGTACAATCGCGGTTTCCCGGAATGATGGAGAATTTGACTTGTTCGAACTAAGAATAATAATTTTTTGTTAATTATTAGTATCCCATATTTAAATTTTATGCAAGTTCTACCCCTCAAAAATTTAAGAATAAGGAATAATTTTAAGAATAATAAACATACCGAAGTTTGTTTATCTGATGTTGCTGCGATTTTGATAATTGACATTATTTATGTTTTGTATGTGCAGAAATGTATTCATACCCGCAAAAATCGATAACATTTCAGGCTACTTTCGGTTCTATCATCCAAAAAAATTTTACGTCTCTGTCAAAAATTAGAATAGGGCGTAAAATTCTTGAGCAGAAACCCACCTTAATTATGATATTTTTTATATTTATTTAGTCATACAAATGCATATTAGCCCAGTCAAATTAGATATTAAAATCGCAAAGCGTGATATAGTTCTGATTTTTTTTAAAAAGGTAATAACAATTGATGATACGATTAAATATATTACTTAGTTTTTCTCAAAATTTAAAGCAGACAAAGGATATGAATTCAGCTATATTAATTCCTTATATTATTTTTAACATTTTATATTTGTAACATTTTATGTTTTAAGAAAAGTTCCTCTTCCGATTTTCGAAATGTGACCAAAATCTTTTCAGCTCTGCGTATTATACTAAACTTTATAAATACCAAGTTTCATAATTTAATCTTTTCTCATTCATGAGTTTTTGAACATACGGACATACACACACATCCATCCATCCACACACAAAGACATCATTGAGAAAATGGTCAAAACGGATTCAGTGAACCTCATAAGATGTATTTCCGCGAAAATCCCGACATCGATTTTTTTCATGATACCTAGACTTAGGTACTTATAATATGTAGGTATAAGAAAGTAAAAATTGATATAAACTTTAAGACGAACTTAGAACTATCTTTCCTCTTATCAGTACTTTGAGAAATTTTTAAGTAGGTATTTCAAAAAGTAAAAAGATGATAAAAGCTGTGATGTAGGTATGTATGAGTTGTCGAAAATCTGTTGATATTGCAGATTTCAATTCTCAAATGGTATGTAGCAGTGAATAAATACAAAACTATCTTAAAGAATAGAATAGAATTATTAGAATTATTATTACTGGAGTGTCCATATTACCACATATCCGGATTACAGCACTTGCATACTGTACTTACTATTCGAATTATTGACCAACCACTATGAATCATGCAATGAAATTAATACATAAATATTTTAATGTAAATATAAACTTCACTTAAATTTTAATTTGTTTATATCAGATAATTTAATTGAAATATAAAACTAGTAATTGAAATCATGTTATTTACATTACGTTAATTCAATTATACAAATTATCAAACGATATACACATACCTATACGATTCGTTGAATGTTTTTATGGGTTTAATAAGTTAATAAGTTTAGTAATTAAATTGCTAAACAAATAAATCAAAACGTAAAATTAATATTATTGCGGATATGATTCGCATAGATAGAAGTAGCTTTCAAACATTTTTCAGTAAAATTTTTATTGCTGGAGATATTTTATAATATAAAAATTACACCGAATCGATAATTTAAATAAAAATAATGCATTTTCAAAATTATTCCTGTAGGATATAGTTATTTACATTACAAGTGCAGTATGTTTTATTTTATATTTTATTTCTGTATCGTACGCATTATGTACTATATTTTTTGGCCAACGTTTAATAAAAATATCTATTTTATATAAGGTTAAGTGAGATGCATTTGACATTTGCACTACAATTTCCTTCGAACAACTGCTAAGAGATGGCACCAGCAAATGTCAAATTTCAAATCAATCTGTTTTAATAATTTCAGACTCTATTGAAAATTGAAGTAGTTATTTATAATATTATAAGCAGGGAGTCGAACCCAAATTAACCTAAAAAAGTTAAGAACCTGAATCCGAACCCGAACTTTGATTTTTAATTCTAAAAAGCTGAAACCGAATTTGAATCACAATTTCTTAACCCGTTACCCAAATACATTGGTTTTTCATTATGATTTACACTTAGAAACTCAAAATAGGTGCTTAAATATTTTCGGAATTTTTTACCTTCCGCCATACCTGTAAAGGAAGGTATTGGAATCATGCTAAAAATCGGGTAGGTAACTAGTGAATTTTTAGTGGATGAGCACGAATTAGGGTCCTTACAACTTATTTTTGATAGTTTCACGATGATGTCTGTATGTATGTGTGTATGTGTATGAATTTGGTCAAGGCCGGGGTGTTAGTCGGATAACTCAAATACGACTTACCCAAAAATTTTGATATTTGGTATTAACTCATTAGATTTTGGTACAATTATCTTCACCGGAAGTGATTTTTTTTGTAGAAAAAGATAATTGTCAAAAATTTATATAAATTTAGATAAATATAGTATTTATTTGTAATAAGGATAAGAGAAAAAGTTATTTGCAACTTACGTTACCTATAAAAAATTGTTGCATTGAAGAACTGTAGTAAAATTTGAAAAATAAATTTATCAGATAGAACATTGTTTTATTTATTTTATACTCGATTGAAGTAACGTTTTTGTCGGCTTTCTTTTTTACTACAAAGCAAAAACAGAATTAATGGCCTATTAAAGCCTTATAATTCGATGCTCTTTACCGAATAATATGCGGGTAGGTAGGTCATGGCATGTATAAAATCGCAACTACCGTAGACGTCGCCGATGTGTTCTATACGAACATTTCTCTATAAAATACATTATTGTAAAATGTTTTTAGGGTGTTCATTGCGCCAAAATATCAAATGTTTTATAATAAATACTAAAAATTTGAATACTTCTCTCGAAAAAAAATTGATATTTTGGCTTAATGAACGTCAAAAAAAAAATAACGTATTTTATAGAGAATTGTTCGTAAAATTTAATGAAAGAAACCGGAAGACAATATTTTTATTCATTCAGAAGTTACAGTTAATTAAACACAAAAATAACGAAAAAAGATAAAATTTCTCAACTTTCATTTTTTTCAAAAAATTACTAATTTTAGAAGTGCCATACCTACAGAGCTGCGGTTAGGCTTAAATTGTTGCAAATTTAATGTATTTTAAAAATAATACGATCGACTAGATATCGAAAACGCAGGTTTTTACGTATTACGCAGGAAGCACAGGTTTCTCGAAGCTGCAAACTTGTATTCACACTACCCTAACTGATACTAACAACATAAAAAAATCAGAACTACATCACGCTTTGCGATTTCAATGTCTAATTTGACTGGGCTACACCCCTGTAGATATTTTGAATTGAATACATTATAATTCTGTTGCAGATTTATCTATAAATGCATGAAGAATTATTATTCTTGTCAATCGTGTTTCGCTGTAAGTAAGCATTTTTCTGTACAATTTTCCGCAATCGATTGGCGGCGCTGTGAGAGTGTTAGTTCTGTGGTTATAATATGTAGCCGTGCGGTATATTACGAGCTGTGCGAGGCCCACATACAAATCGGTATGAAACAAACAGCCTGAGAAGAAATGGCGCACCTGGTCGTCGCCTACCAAGATAAAGCGAAAATCGAACATCGCGCTGCCTTTTGTTAGACCTTTTATTTTTCTACGGGGACCAAATTAATTATTATTGAAGACAGCTGAGAAATTTCTAAGCCAGAGGAAAAATTACCACGCTAATCATAAATAAAGCTCGAGAAAACATACTGTGAATAATGTTACCACCAGAAGCTAAAAAATAGTTTGTAAGTTATCTTTAGTGGTACATGCACCACTTTATTCAGAAAAAAAAACATGTTGTGTGAGGTAATCAATACATGTTTCATCAGCATTATTATAGTCATTACTCATTAAGTATAGTATAAAATCTAAATCCGCCATTGAGTCAAATATACGCTGAATTCAGTCCCGCTATTTTTTGGCATCTTGCTTTTAATTGAAAATTATAATATTCTTCTATCAAATACCTTACACATGAATATTATAGTAGATATTTATACATCAAGTGAGATACATGAATGTTTATTCAAGAGAAGAAAGTTTAGCCCCCGAGCCCGAAGGGCGAGTCGTATAATTTCTTCGAGTGAATAAACATTCGTATCTCACGTGGTTTATACAATATTTTATTCAATTTTGACGAAATTATTTCAAATGTATGAATTTATTTTGACATAACAAAAAAACTAATCAAAGTAGTCTTCAGTGGCAAGTTATCATTGTTTTTATACATTTTTGACGAAATAATGTCAGTTTAAAACTTCAGAGTGATTTAAAAATATGTTGAGTGATTTAAAAAAAAATTAATCCACTTGTGAATAAACAATTGTTAAAGTTGTTGCTATGGAGTTAATATTAGCAGTTTAAAACGTCAAAATTGAATAAAAATTATTATAATAAATTAAAGTGAACATTTGTGAAACTGAAACAGCATTATCATAATTAATATAATCCCAGCACCCGGCAAAATACCAATTTGGGCAAGTTGTTGAATTCCACAATAATAAAATAATAACCATAAACAAACCAAAAAATATAATATTTAACATAAAGCCGCGAAATGTGTACATTTGCATAACTTTTAATAAAACTTTTATCAATATTTCATTGTACTAGGATTCGTTAAATTATACACTCATAATTCACCTCGTTCATAAATTTTAATTAGGTATCTATTATTTTAAATAACAAAAATTTATATAGACAATGTAAGTGCACAATTAGATTTTAGTTTTTTGTCATTTTGCTTGTGATATAAAATAAACTACCTTTTTATAATACAATAATAACAAATTATACTATCCAGAAAAAGAGACATATTTTCCATATATAGTTAAATAAACTGCTGTCACTTATTTTATGATAAAATTATCTATTTATTTTATTGTGCAAAATTATCAAATTATATAAATATATCTAAAGTTACAAATTATAACCTCTAATTAAAATTATTAGTAAATGAACTATGTGACCGCTAAAGAAGCTAGGACTTCTATATAATTAGTCCAGGTACCTAATACGGATTTTTAACTGAAAAGTTTTAAGGGATTTTTGATTTCTGTATTTTTATGTTTTTTGCGGTGCTGAACACGAATCTGAAGTTTGCCACCTCAAATTTTTGCCGGAAATACCCTTTTTCACTAAAATAGTTTAAAAATCCTATTCTTCACAGTTTTTTTATATAACTTTTTACCTCCCGCCTAAAATTTAAGTATGTATCATGTAAATTATCGATATTGAGATTTTTATCAATAAGCAAGTTTTAGTACCTTTGAAGTTTCTAACAAGGATTAAAAACGAAACGATAACGAAATTAATCGAAATGTAGTACACTATAACACTCCCAAGAACAGCGTGGCGTTACTTTTTAAAGAAAAAATCTGACGTGGACACCACATGACTTCCTTGTACGCCTATTAAACTGTTCATACTTTTCTTAATAACTAAAATGTAGAATTATATTTTACAAATATATTAATATATAAGTACTACTACTACTACTACTACTACTACTACTACTACTACTACTACTACTATACTCACAAATATATTTTAGTCATTTTATTTAAACTGCAGAAGAAGATATAAACGATATTTTACCATTGTCACTGCCACTGTCACTGTCATGTCATAATCATTTAAATTTTACGTAGTAAAACAAATGTTAATCGATCATGGACTACAAGATACCGAAATACTAAATTATAAATATATAATTTAATTATTCTTAAATGATACTAGATACAAAAATATTTATAAAATACCGATTGTAGGTAATAATCACATAATCTTTCATTTAAAATAAAAAAATTTGTCTTAAATTAAATATTTATCGAAATATTTGAAAAAAGTACTACTTCCGGTTTGTAGATTGAAACCAAAAATAGGAGGTGCACAACTAGATGCTATAACAGTCCTAAATACAAAATTTCAACTTTCTACGTCTAACCGTATTTGAGTTATGCAACATACATACGTACGTACAGACGTCACGACGAAACTAGTCATAATGGATTCAGAAAAGGTCAAAACGGATATTTCCATCAAAATCTGAAAACCGAAATTTTTCGCGATTACAATACTTCCTTTACTTCGTACAAGGAAGTAAAAAGCGGCATTTTAAAAACATATTTCATGCCAGATTTCTTTCACCCATTACCCTGATTGACCCTAAGTTAATTTTATTTTAAATTCTAAAATGAAAAACACTGAAAATAGAGGATTATTATTCCATATACTGCATGCTTACATTACATTACATCCGGGATAAAAATTCTTTCCGTAATAAAACATTTTTTTAATATATCTTCTATTCACTGGCAAATACAAGCATCTTAAATTCTCGTGCTATTATCTCACAGTCAGTTGTTTAAGACATCTTCAATTGTTTAAACACAGTCTGAAGATTTATTTTCTTAATTTACGACGGTATAGTTCAGTTTACAACACATGTGAATCATACAACGTCAACTAGGAGAATATATGCAGAGCAGTATTTTATTACACACATGTAATGTTTGTTGTATGCAGGTGTATTGTATGCTATATGAGTTGCATCGTTCGTATTATTCGCATTGTGAAATGATAAAACACTTATACACAACCCAGAGAATGTGTGGTTGTACACACATATGTAAATAATAGACTCATGGATGTTGTACAGTTCTGATTTCGTTCGAACTGATTCAAATAGAAACTGATGTATGATGTTTTGTAATTCTTTCTCCATGATGTGCATGTTTATTGCTACGAGAAGAGTGTTTCTAAAACTGTTACGATTGTTTTAAAAGCGCATTGTATCTATAAGAAATGTAATATTATTGCTTTTAAAAACTAAAGTTAAAATGAATCTTTATGCGACTACATTTGTCACGTAATTTGAAATTTTTATATTTTAAATGAAAGATTATGTGATTATTTCCTACAATCGGTATTTTATAAATTTCTTTGTATCTGCTATCATTTAAGAATAATTAAAGTATACTTATAATTACTTATATTTCGGTATCTTGTAGTCCATGATCGTTTAACATTTTTTGTTACTACTTAAAATTTAAATGATTATGACATGACAGTGACAATAGTAAAATATTGTTTATATCTCCTCCTGCAGTTTAAATAAAATGACTAAAATAATAACGTATGGCGAGAGATCTTGTACTGGCCACATCGGATTTTTTTGTTTCTGTTTAATTTTTATTGTACTCACAAATTATAATGAATATATAAACAATATTTTACTATTGTCACTGTCATGTCATAATCATTTAACTTTTACGTAGTAACAAATGTTAATCGATCATGGACTGCAAGATACCGAAATACTAAATTATAAGTATATACTTTAATTATTCTTAAATGACACCAGATGCAAAGAAACCACACCAGATTTTTTAATATTATAAATTTGAAAGTAACAATAAATAAATACACAATTATAATTATTGTTTATAAAGTTTAAAAGTATTTTTTAAATTATATTTTATCATTACGTAACGCACACATTAACCCTCTACCTCCCGTACCATCCTTGAAGAGTTACATAATTTAAGAACAGCCCCAAGTACGTAAAGAGGGATATAAGAATATGTACCTACTTCTCGTAGAATGTGAAGAGTAAATTTTTCTTGAAAATATACTGCGCATTTACGTTTGTGTAAGATACTTATTCAAAACAAAGCTACAGTTATGAATACTTCAAGTTTTCTTAAATAAATTCCCGAGTATTATAGTATTCTACATTCTTTCTCAAAAGCTTCGACTTTTCCTCCATAATGAAGACCCTTCTTCACATCTACTCTTCGCAATCGCAACTGCAAAACATTTTCGATTCGTACTACAGATTCCATTATACTCGCGACAAAGATTTATGTAGCAATATTCGGAGAAAAAATATTTGACAAGCGAAATTCGTTGTTTATCTGAAAAAATGAGAATATTTTGTTTTTGTTTGCATATGGAGCATGTATAAAATATGACAGAGTTTTGTTTCTCTTTCCGAAACTTTTCCTACAAATATATTTGCAAATCGATTGAATTTAAAACTAACAGAAAAGTATTTTAATCACCGAACATTTCAAGCAAACAGGGGTGTGATGCCTTACACTAATTTAGTATATTTTGCTGCTCGTTATTAGCAAAACTGTAACAGTAATGTTGCAAATAGAAACAAGAAAAAAGCTGTAAACATAGAGCAACGTGTAAAAAACAAACACAAGATAAACAAATAACGAACAAAAACACATTGAACTGCTACGTACAAAACAACTGAAAAATAGCGCGCGTATACTGTTTTCTAATCTAGGTAGAGGTACTCGTACTCACAGCGGTACAACTATTCAACCCTCTACTAGCTTCAGACGTAATTAATCTATGAATAGCTAGTACATGTCCTGCTGTAATAATTGACCGTGTTTTGTTTCTCTGAAGTGTGGAACAGTCCGTTCGTATCTGAATAACTAAGTATGGAACGATATAATGACAGAGTTTATACATACAAAACAAACACACACAGAAAATATTCATTAATCGAACTGTGCTAATTAATTTCGGTACGAATGCGATAAATTATGTGCATATATGATTTTAAAAAAAATATGCAAGAATAACACATATTACGCAGGAAACGTAGCTGCAAATATAACACAAATTGCATTTTAAATATTAAAGTAATAAATTTAAATTATGAATGCTCCTCCGCCAAAAATAGTTATTTGTTTAACTAGGCAAAAAATATTAGATTTGCTGCTGCTGCTAGAGTTTCATAGACGAGGCGCAGTCAAGACTATGAATCTAGCTTAGGCAGCAAATCTGTATTTTTTGCCATGTTAAACACATTATTTTTTCGGCGATTGTTATTAAGTAATATTAATTTAGTGATTATTTTAAATATATTGATAGGTATCGCAATCAAATTATGTTGCTATGCGTATGTTGACAGTTGCTATGAAAAAACAAAATAGGTTAGGTATGTTGATGAATTTATTAATTGTCAAATTTGTTTGTTTTGCTGCCTAGGTTTTTACCTTCCGCTTACCTGTAAAGGAAGGTATTGGAATCATGCTAAAAATCGGGTTGTGAGTTTTAAGTGGATGAGCACGAATTAGGGTCCTTACAACTCATTTTTGATAGTTTCTCGATGATGTCTGTATGTATGTGTGTGTGTGTGTGCGTGTGTGTGTATGTGTGTGGTTCGGGCCGATGCCGGATGTCGCATAACTCAAATACGAAACACCCAAAAATTTTGATATTTGGTATTTTGCAATTGTATACGAATAGGAAGAGCTCATTAGATTTTGGTACAAATATCTTCACCGGAAGTGATATTTTTTGAAGATTGAAAAAGAAAATTGTCAAAAATTTATATAAATTTTGATAAATATAGTATTTATTTGTAATAATAATAAGAAGCAAAGTTATTTGCAACTCACGTTATAAAAAAATTGTCTTTATCTGGTAGCATTAAAGAACTGCAGTAAAATTTAAAAAATAAATTTATCAGATAAAACGTTGAAATCTTGTAATCCATGTTCGGTTGACTTTTGTTTCTACGTAAAAAATATTGACAGGTGAGACGGGTGACAAGTTGACATACTAGCGCCATATAAGTCATAAGTGAGATATTAAATGTAGTAATTGAACGGAGGATGGCTTCAACACAGAAGAGTTTTCGTGTGAATGAATCTTTTGATTCAGGTGATACTAATTTCTGTGTTTGAATATTTTAGAATTTTATTTGTATATTTTAAATGGGCACCGGTTTGTACGTATACATTTCTGTTTAAAGTGTAGATATGGCGGAAGGTTGTGTGATGGCCACGTCAGATTTTTACCTCTCGCCTAGAGAGGTATAGGGATCGTGAAAAAATTCAATGTCGAGATTTTTGTCAATAAGCACGTTTTAGCACCTTTAGAACCTATTTTGACTATTTTCACGATGATGTCTGTGTGTCTGTGTGTGTGTGTGTGTGTGTGTGTGTGTGTGTGTGTGTGTGTGTGTGTCTGTGTGTGTGTATGTATGGAAGTCTGTATGTGCGCCTACTATAGTCTTTCGTTCTGATTCATTATCTCAAATTCTACTGAACATAAAATTCTAATATTTTGCAATATACATTTATATATGTTAATGAAGAGCTGATAAGATTTTGGTAAAAATCTGCCAACCGGAAATGGTATTTTCTTGAAGCATTTTAACATTTTTTGCAAAAAATATAGGAAATACTGCGATAGTTACAATTTGTCATTCGACATTTGAAAGAACAAATTATCTTTTACAATATTTATTTAACATCGTTTCTATATCTCTTACCAATAAAGGAAAATTAATTTTCAAAAATTTGTAATTTTACCTACCACGATTTGTAAATCATAATATAGGAACAAAATTTAAAAACAAAAATGAAATGTCAATGTAATAGATGAACAGACGTATACACAGTTTCTGAAATTTATGTGACTCCATTTTTAAATATAAATATATTATTAACTGTGTTGAAACTTAGAACCTATAGGAGCCGAAATATAATAAATTAAAAACTGACTGAATTCCATTAAGTTTTCATCCTTCCATTAAACGCATTCAGTCAAGAAGTATCATCGATTCATTATTATTATTATAACTGGATATAAGGTAATAATAAAATAAAAAATTTATCTACAAAGAGCTAATTTGATTTCAATGCCAATAGAAATCGGTACTTTGCTTGAAGAACTATAACAAAAATTACAAAAAGTAGCCTAACCAAATCCAAATTCACATATTACAGTGTCAAGGCGGGAGGTCTAGTGATGGCCACGTCAGATTTTTTTATTAGTTTTGCTGCCTAGGCAGCAAAAGTGACATTTTGCTGACTATCAGCTGTCAAAAATCGCCGAAAAAATATTTTTTGAGGCTCCTGTTCATGGTTGTAGCACGACTGGAAAGATGTTAGTAAATTTATGTAATAATTTCTGTCGAAATATTTTACCGGATGTCCCTGCGTCTTTGTGAAAAAGTATGATAAAATGATGAACTTTTCGAATTCCACCCGTGTCCGAATCAACATCGGCTCTAACCCAAAGAATAAAGTATTCGTTTGCGTTTTATGATGAGCGGACCAAATCAGAAGAAGCTAATTAGAAAAACCAATTTCGCCGGCGTTTGTTTTTATTTGGGTAGCAACGAACAGCAACCAACACAGCGTCGGCGTCGCTAACGCCAGCGTCGCGATTGTTTCGTTCTCCGGCTGCCGAGAATTGAGGGAAATTCCTTATTCCTTTGGGGCAGCCACTAAATCAATTGGGGCGATGTAATAACGTGTAAATTATCTAATAAATTCAAGAATTCTTTTTGATTGTACGGAGACTGGGCCATTTCGACGCGTATTAGCAGAGAACGCTGTAACGCCGCTCGTTCCTCCGTTATCGGATAGACTCTCATAATTTAAACGAATATGGTAACTGGTTTTCCAACTTAACCACAGATAAAATTTAAATTAGAATTTCTTATTAATGGAACGGTTAAATAAACTGCCGTCATTAAAAATACGATCCACTTTTTCCTCAACACTTGAGATACCTATACCATAAATAGTACACATCGATTTGTAAAAACAAATAAATATACAGTGTCAATTTTTGACTCCTAAAACATATTAATTTATTTAGGAACAAAACCTTGCCTTAAAAATATTATTTTTAAATTAAAACCCTACAAGAATCTTTAAAAAAATACAATATTTTTCTACAACGTAGCGCTAGCATAAATATACTACCTATATTACGTGTGTTGAATGTATTACAAAAATGGTTTAATAATGAAAATCATGCATTTAGGGGTCATTAATGTATTATTTTTTACATTATTGATGGTATTCTTTAATAAACGATCAACGGAAAATAATATTATTATTATTATTTAAAAAAATAAACAATAAAAATGTTACATATAGTGACATAGATATTTTAATATTAAATACAAATTTGAAAACCGAAGTGCAATAGTTTCCAAGATTTGAATATTGTGCATTATGTCCCAACAAAATAAATTTGTTGTACATTTCTTTAAATTTATATCAAAATTGCAATTTTCCAAGCAATAAACAATCATCTATCTACTATTTTAATCGGCAAAATTTCTTAATTTGTGGTCTATTTAAGCCCAATACTCGTTTTAATAATATATTATAGCATTATAGGTACTTTATAATAATAAAACATTGATTTATGTTTAATTTTTTAAAATTTTTGTCAATAAATGCAAATACTAGAAAACCAGAATTTTGACTATTGTTAAAAAGTTATTAAGATTATGAATTTTCGTTTTATGGCACTAATAATTTAAACTGAGTTGAACTGAGAGTAAGACAAGCCTGTTATGTAATAATTTTGAAAGCTTACAAAAGTAAAACGCGCGTATGTCCTTTTGAACAAACACGAGCAATTCATTCTTCCTCGTTATAAGCAAGTAATTAAATTAGCCCGAGCCCTAAGGGCAGCTCCCCATTGTTGACAAAGCGAAAGTGAAACTATCACATTGCGTCTGTCAGGTCTAGTCTCTGCAGACCTGAGAACTTAGCAGCTCTAAGCGCAGAGCAATCACTGTCCGCTGACCACCAGCCCGGCAGTCTTCAGCCTTAATCTACTTGATGCGGCCCTGAAGGGTTGCTACTAATTCGCAATCGAAGCACTTAATCTTCCTCTTGCCTCGCTAACCCCCGACACTCCGTGAATTAGCCTACTGATTTCTAGACATTCGCTAACACAACAAATCGGGTGGGTCCAGGGTTCACTTTAGGGCATGGACAAATACGTAAATAAATAAGTAATGTTTGAGTTTGTAAAGCCGTAGTGGAAGTTTACTGCTCTTTTTTATCAGGACCGGACTGGCAAACTAATAATTTTATTAGAGACAGAATTTATAGAAAATGTATGTCGTTACTTAAAATTGATGGCATAGGTAGATACTAACAAATATTTTCAAAATCTGGTTGAATCAGATAAAAAAAGTCAAATAAGATCGTTCTTATGCCTTTTTTGCTTTTTTAAAAATTGTATGCCTATTTTTATTTTTAAGCTTATTTAGAGCTTTTTTTTACTTTTGACGCGATTATTTTAATGGAATGAAATGTGGCAAGTTATTATAATTTAACTTTATTCAATGTTTTTTTAACGTCTGAATAAGTATTTTGTTGTGAATTAGTTGTGAGGTTAAGGCGGGAATGTAGCTGTATGAGAAAGAGGTAAAACAGTGCTCTACGGTTTGTATAATATTGAATCTAATATTAACGTAAGATCATTGAAATTTTTTACGACAATATTTAATATTCATTCTACAGTGCGACGCATCGATTTTTCCAAATTTTTTCATAGTATTGTTTTAAAAAAATGCCGAATAAAGAGAAAAATACTACTTTTACATGTTTAATTTAGGGCATTTTAATTACAAAATCTGTTAAAATTCATGCGTCGCACTGTAGGTAACATGTTATACAGTATATAAATAACGCGTTTGATTATTTCTTTTATCTTATAAATACAATATCATACAAATACGATGCCACTTTTAGAGCGTGTTCGCTATTGCTGCCTTTGTTCGACACACTAAATCTGTATATATCTCTCCTTTTTCTCGACGAAATCGTGGACAGCTACATTCCAGCCTTAAGGTTTAAATTTGTTGTATATTTTAAAAAATGAAAAAGATAATTTAGATACTCTAGAGTTAATTGTATATGGGATACCACGACAAATAAATAATACAGCTAATAATAATAATAATAATTTCCTAATTCTTGTTAGCTGTCAGTGTCACTATCCAATAACTTCTTATTATTATTCACACAAAGCAAATAAACGCACCCTTACTTAAGTTTAAGCTGTGCAACAAGGTGGAAATTTTAAACTAGGCTTTATTTAAACTCGGTTTACGTAAGCCAAATTTTAAGTGCAGACTGTGCAACTGGTCATTACAGATTTAAACCTTAATAAAGTTACAAAGTAAGTAATATAGAATATATAATAGTGTTTCTTGTTCTGAAGTGTTATTTATATTTTTTAAGTCATTTAACTATGAAACACCTCGGAAATAAACACTGCTAAATGAATTGACAAATGTTCGAAAAGTTCAGTCTGTACAATTGCAGACCAATCAATGGCCAGAATGTCTAAATCGGCGCGACGTAATGATAAGTATTTACAATGTCTGGTTCGTTTTTGTTTGTATGTTGAACATAAATCAAAAGCTATAAAAGCTTGTATCCATTTATCATGTACATTGCGTCGTTATTGTAACATGACTACGTGACATCTGATGGTTAAATAGTTCAAAAACATAATTTGCTACTTTATATTGACTTACTCTTGCTCTTGTCAGTTCGATTTGTCATTGCAGTAAATGCAATGCAGTACATTACTGCAATTGCTTTCAAAACAGCTTGTAATGATGTTAGAGTATTATTAAATTTATATATACTTGGTATTATACTTCAAACTTAAAGCATTACTCTATTATTTATTTAAATAATTCTCCTTATTTGCGATGAAAAATATATTTTACGACACGAGTGAGCTGTAAACTTTAACTTACTTTAGTTTGTAAAGTTTTGTTGTTGTAAAGTCGCAGAGAAATAACTAATTAACACTAGAAAATCTCTATGCTGTAGATTCATTCCTTAAAAATTTAACACAGAATATCTGAAACAGTGTAAGAATTTAATTTTTGAGCTTGTTTTAGGACTAATTCGTTACAAACTTTTTAGAAAGGTACATGCCTCTATATAATAAAAACACAATAGGTATGTATTAAAATATAAATTACGCAGTAATCAGTAGGTAAATAATGAGAATACAACATGTAAAAAATTTTATTTTGATTATTTTTAAAAGATATTGACAATTTAATATTTTGTAACATAGACAGGCATAATTTTGTATTTTAGCTTCATGTTAACAAACAATAATGATCTAATGATACATATACAATTCATCGCAATTTATTTTTTTTAAATGAAGACAACCACCTAACAGTAATAATTATTAAATATGCTATAGTGTTTCTTTAATCAAAATTAACATTTTTTTTCTGGTATCACTATATGGTTTAGATAAATATATCATAACAACTGGATTATTTACCTACTCTCTTTCTGAAAGTTTTTTATCAGCCATCATAGGTTATGATATAGGTGCTTTTTATATTCTTATAATATTAAATAGGTATATTTAGATTCATGCAGTAAAACCTTCAAGGTGTTTGTTTCTGTAAATCACATCACACAGCAATAACTATTTTTAAATTTTACCTTTTTATACTTGATGATGATGGACGCAGTTTGTGTCCGAAACGTTCCGAATTAGATAAATGTTTGTATAAAAAGAGATACTTATTCATATAATGGGATCATTATGGCCTTTAATAACATCCTTCCTCAACAGCATTTGGAACCTTCAAATTATTTCTATATTATTAAAACTGTTGTATAATAGTTATTTACTTAACAAGTGGGCAAAGTAAGGAATTACCCACGAGGGAAATCTTAACTCACGAGGCCGAAGGCTGAGTGAGATAATTTTCTCGAGTGGGTCATTCCTTTTTGCCCACGTGTGAAGCATAACGTTTTATCTAACACCTCTTAATAACTGCTTAAATATTTTAAAAATATTAAGTTTCAACCTAAAACATCGTTTCTATGGTGACTTCCAACAAGCAAAGTAACAATTTGCCCACAAGTGGGTATAATTTTGATCAAAGCCACTTGTGGGTAATTTTTTACTTTGTTTGTTTAAAATCACAATAGTTATGATGCTTTTATTAAGAGGTGTTGTATAAACCAATGAAAAGAAAGATATTTTCCGTTCGCTTAACTCCTAACGACGACCCTGGTTGATTTTCGCAATAAAGCGAGTATATTTTTCTTTGCTGTATACATATTTCATGGTGTGTTTTCCCCATCGATTGAATGCAAAGCCGGCAAACCACGTAGCGTTACAAAATTTCATTTTTGCATCTCGTGAAATTTGATCCTCCGAAGTATTGTAATATTACACTATATAAAGTGCACCATGTTTACTTTAAAGAAACTTCAATGTATCTGAGATGGAATCTCTAGGTTGATATCTATATAGACATCTCTTTATCATCTGACAGATATGGATGATGTATGTATGTCTGCAATTAACAATAAATAGACAATCCGCTTAACGGTCTAATTAGAGATATTCAAAGGACAAATATCTGATAATTCGGGGCACACAGAGCACACAAGTCACTGTATTCAGGACTATATTATTGTTCTATAATATCCTTTCAACTGTTAGAGACTATATAATCGTTCCTAATTCTAATTAAATGTCGACTACAAATCCTAATTATAAAGATATCGAAACAGAATAAATTGCGCAACAAATTATTACTGAATAAAAACTGTAGATGTGTTAGAACCTTTGCCCACAGATGGATTAATTTCCGAAACTCCCAAAATTTTAAATTAAATCGTTTTCTTAATTTAGTATTAGGGGACTTTTGATTTGACAACTAATGGCTTATACTCATAGTTATTACTCGAATATTTACCATAATAGTACATTAGGATTTACTTATTTACCATTTTTTTGCATTAGGGGACTTTTGATTTGACAACTAATGGCTTATGCTCATAGTTATTACTCGAATATTAGTACATTAGGATTTACTTATTTACCATACTTTTGCATTAGGGGACTTTTGATTTGACAACTAATGGCTTATGCTCATAGTTATTACTCGAATATTTACCATAATAGTACATTAAGATTTACCATACACATTGGGAAATTGGGATTGGGATGAATAGCTCAGTGCCTATTACCCAATGCTAGGTGACCGTTAGTAATTCTAAAAATCAGCTTAACTGCACAAAAATATGCCCTATGATATACTTTTCTTCCATGGACTGGCAGCAACCCTTAAATACATGACGCCAAAATCGTGGGGAACTCTATCTCTTCCTACAGTGGCTCTCAAACGATTTTGTTTGTTTCATAAATTATCATTCGGATGTCCACGTCAAATGTTAAGAATGACATTTCAAGATATAGTTGACAAATTATAAACCTATTCCAAAATCCGCGTCAATAAGACAAATATATTAATAAGAAACAGAAAGGAATAGTAAGATAAGTACAACTTACACGAAATACATTTTACAAAGATATGATTAATAAAATAAGACATGCACACGTGTTTGCACTACTAACTTTATTGTTTTGTGAACGTCTACACAAATTAACAATCTGCCATCAACTGAAATCCAATCATTTCTCATTAACGCTTCTTTAATATAATTTGTTTACCTATACAATCTAATACATTACAGCATTATCCAATACACTACAATATTTAATAGCATTTGTTGCGTTTCCAGATTATTAGTATTTTGAAACAATTCATGTCGCAACCATAATGGTTTTATTTGAAACTATATTTCCAGTTATAGCTATTTCATTATTTCAAATATTGTACTGCAGTATTAAAATATTGTTGTCTTTTTGACAATGTAAATTTTGACTGATTTCAATTCCCAATTATTAATAAGCATTCACAAGGCAACATTTCAAAAATCATTATCAAAACTGACAACACCGGCAGTTCCCAAATTAAAGAAAGACAACGCTAGAAAAATAAAAAGGATAAGGTGCCCACGCTGAAGTTTCTCGGGTGACAACCCCAACAATGTTGTTATTTGTTAATTAATAAATACATATTCATAGAATTATTCGTTAAGCTTTAACGGCTATTTATTATCATCACTTCTGATTATGTTTATTGGATTGGATTCAAACTTAACGATTGTGTTTATGGACACAAGCGTACCAGTTAATCCGTTAGCTAATGATGTAGTATTTGAGGCAAAAACAGAGTGTCATCACCAACGTAAATAGAATTTAAAGATACGACTGTAGGTTGTAGAACTACATTAGTGCGCCACCAATGAGCCATTTATCTTATTTTGGCCAAACTGGGAAAAAATAAAAAGAATAGCCCTCGCGGGAAAACACGCACACATTTTACTACTAAATAAAAACGGAGCGGAAGAAATAATTTAGGACTATTTAATTTAGAAATGACTTTTCCCTAAGCTGAACAGACTATGAAGTTTTGATATCCTTTGGGAGCCATCCATTTACACTAACCTATAATCACGTTACAGTTAATCGAAATTGTATGTTATTAATTAAGGCATCATCGGAAAAACAATGTCGCAAACTTTCTTTTCATGATAAAATATTTCGAAGGAGTCCATTAGCTGTTTGACAATAGTTCTCGCTCTGAATGCGTAATTCAGTCGAGAAGTATTGTTGCATTTAGATTTATCTATTTGTTTTACAGCACAAAAGTAAAGTTCTGATGCATTTACTAACAAATTCTGTAAAGTGGAGAAGGGTGAGTGCACAGCATTAAAAATTGTCAACGTTTTAGCCTTTTAATGACATTTCCATTACGGGTAAAATATTATTCATTGATGCAGCATACAGCGGATGTTTGACTACGAGCATGTAATGTTTATAATGCAATTTATACGGACATGTATTACAGATTAACCTCGCTGTGCTTTCAGAACGATGACATGGATGGTAAACATTGCCCTCGCTACTGCACTTTTTACCCTTTTCAAATTAACCCCCTAGATTGCCCAACCAATTAGCGTTAACACTATTTCTACAAAATTCTTAAATTACACTTAAATTGTTATTTATAATTGATATATCTACCTAGGCTATAGAGAATAGTTATTTATATTATTATATTTGCTCATTTAGTGCCTCAAGGAACTCCCCCTATTTTAATACCATTTATAGTATGTATATTGAATCTATTAGAACTTTATTAGGAAATACAGGACCTATATTTATTTATTACGAATGTGGAAAGTTATCTTATATTATAAATGGTTATAAAATAACCACGTGAGTAACAAAATAGTACCTATATATTGTAATACAAGTGAAGAAAGGGCTTCATTGAAAACCTAGTATGAAAGTTGGAATACGAGCGATAGCAAGTTCATTTTTTCTACGAAAGTGTAAAATATTGAAAATAATTAATTTTAAAAAAATAGGTTTTGTGCTGGCCACATCAGATTTTTTTAGTATGTTTAATTGTTGCTTCCATATTTTATATCAAATAATAATTATTTAAAAATTCATGTTTTCAATGTGAAAATTAATGGGAGAGAGGGGCGGCAAATAAAGATTCGCACCAGGGCGGCAATATACCATAGCACGGCCCTGAATATAAATATGATTTCCACGGTAAATATTATCTTATCTATACATACCTACATGATACGTACCAGCGCCTGAAAAGTGTATAATATAATACGAAGAAGAGAGACACAATATATCAAGAAATGATTAAGATTCAGTAATAGAATTTAAATTCAGACAAGAATTGGTCGTCAAGACGAAATATTTTTTTCACAACGTGCGGAGAAAACACAATTTTCTTCTCGCGAAATAGTGAGGAAAGTGCGTTTTCCCTCTCTAGAGAGGAAAGTATGCAGTATTACCACAAGTGTTATTTTACGCTGAAACATTTCAAAAATTGTAAGTAAATGTATTATTTTATTGAAAATTTTGATTTTATAGTGATATAGTGTAAACTATTATTTAATAATTATTTCATTTTATACTTTCTTTTTCTACAATTTCACGATTTTACAACTTAAATTTAATTTGGCATATTGGCTGCAGTGAAACATTTCGTTGTTTTTAAACGTCATTCTGACAGATAGCAGTTAAAACCTAACTTCTATAGTTATGTGTTTCTTCTACATTTACAATGTTTTTAAATATGTCGTGAAAAAAATGTTGTGTCTAACACGAGAGGAAAGCTCTTTTCCACTTTCGCTCGTGACACAAACTTCGACCTCGACTGAAAAAAAAAGAGCTTTCCTCTCTAGTTGGACAAATAACTATTGTCTTGATAAAACACTAGCAAAAATATTTTAATTTAAAAACCAAATACTTAATGTTTGTTTATAAAAAAGAACAGTAAAACATTGGTAAAACTCAAATCCAGGAGGTGTAGAAAAAACTACCCAACATTACTAATTCAATCCCATGTTTTGCATTCTCCGTAGAACCTTTATTAATACTTAATACCGCGCACACCAACTTTTCATTCGTAATTTTTTACCCTCTAAACGCATGAGGGACTTACGGCTAGCCTGGCACTGATTTCACGAATTTTGCATCAGTTTGTAAAACTGAAAACCTCCTCTACACTACCATCAAGCCGAGGTTGCTTTGAAGCCATCAATATGGTGATTATCAGAGTTCAGATCTCTTTGGACGAACCTTGCCTAACTACTTCTCCTAACTAGACGAATAGGTAGAGCTCGATTGTTACGCCCACGATGTGATATGTTACACTTTAAATTAGGTTCCTTTGATGCCAAAAGAAAGTAGATTTATTATCTGTTAATTTTAAAAGAAAACAATAAACATTATTTCGAGATGTAATGAAAACTTCTTGACTGGATGAGAGATAAGGAAGGAAAAAATTACTGGAAGTCAGTCACAAACAGGAGTTGAAATAAATCCTTCAAATTTTGTGACCGACTTCCAGCAATTTTTTTCCTTCATTATTTCGAGATTTAAATATAGGCGCCAATAGACTTTTTACCCATACAGGTTTTGATGATTATTAGTTCAATGATCAATGCAACGTGCATTTATTTGCATTTATATTATACCCAGGTAAAATCCAAAATTAAGATAGTATCGACTTCCGGTTTCCAGCGTTTTAACTTTGCCAATGATCTGTTTACTTTAGTAACCTAGGCAAATTAGATTTTTCAAGGGAAAAATACAACATAATTAAAGTCTTCGAGGATAGGGGAGCCCTTTTATAAGTGTTTATTTCTGGTTTTTTGCGAAAATCTCCCAAACTATCGATTCTAGCGAAAGATTTAAGAATTTAAAACAGTATTATAGAAAAATGTCTATGCAATCAAATGCTTGAAACCGGAAGTCAACATTTGTATGCGTTGAAAAGTTACAGCCATTTTTGTAAAATTACCCCCTAACGAGTAAAATGCAAAAAACTGCTGATGGCGGCCATTTTTCAATATGGCGGCTAGCGTACCACTCGGATCATAGGGTACTTTTAGACTTTAGTATGTTAAGAGGTAATATGAAGCCATACCTACACCAAATTTCATCATTATCGGAATTAGATCCTATTTAAAATCTAATATTACTGGACTAAATAATTGTGCGGTGAAGAACTATAATAGTTATTTCTTGTCTGTCTCGAATCTTTGGAAGTATTTATAAAATATAAAATAAACACCTTTAAAGACGCCCTTCATCCCCCGCTCAGCCCACACCCTTGGGGATTTTTAGTATGTTGTACAGTAATGTTCAGAAATAATGCCCAGACTCCCTACTCCAGTGCTGACGATTTATGAAAAATTCGAAATACGTCTGCAGTCGTTGATGAACAGAGGCAGAAGATATACAAAGCAAAAGATAGCTATATTCCCAATTTTCTCGGAAAAACAACATTAGCTACGGTAAACAGAGGCTTCAGATTTTGAAATATTTTGTAAATTAGGATTCACTACTTTTGATGATACGTCGAATAGATACTTTCTTATTGAATCACTTGTATTGTCAAAATTCTGCATTAAAATTAGAACTCATTAATTCATATCTATTTATTTATAAAACATATTGTAGTGAAGTAACTCAAATAAAATTAGTAGATCATGCAATTATGCGTTAAGAATTATCATAAAAAAATAATTAAATGATGCTTTTTATATTTAAATATATCTATTTCTAAACTTTTTAACACAAAGACAATAATAGGTAAATTAATAATAAAACATATTTCAGAATAATGTAATTTAATTACATTATAACGAAATATTTTTATAGATCTTATATTTTTTCTCTCTAGAGAGGAAAAGATAAAGTGAATTTCCGCATAAGGCGAGAGAAAAAGTACTTTTCCTTCATTAGGAGAAAAAATAAAGTGGATACCCGCATAAAGCGGGAGGAAAACTACTTTTACTGCCCAGGGAGCGAATATTACTGACCGGTCAGAAATACCTCACTTTCGTCTCTAATAATAGGGACGAAAGGTGGCGTTTTCGGTGCAGGTATTGAAAAAATAATTTATTGAATTAGATTTGTTAATTAAATCAGATTAAAACTGAAACAAAAATCTAAACATTTTTATTTCTTACATTGTAGGTTACAGTTTAACTTTCTGGTTCAAAATTCATTTGGATTTCATACACTTGACGAAATTCTAAATCAAGGTATTTTCTTGCCTCTCAGGTAAAGAGGATACTTCTAAATTTGGTTCTATTTTCTTGGAATAGAAGCAATATACCTTTCCTTTGCTACTTATCTCTCATCGCCCTCACTCAATCGAACGTATATCGAATTTTTCATAAATCGTCAGCACTGGAGTAGGGAGTCTGGGCATTATTTCTGAACATTACTAGTAGTAGATAGATACTGTAGTAGATAGATACTGTGCTAAATTTCAAAACTTTATTTATTTCCTTTTCGATCACCTTCTTTTAGTATAATTTACCTGGGCTAAAGTAGAAAAACATTGTTACAAAATGAAAATGTACATATATTTTCACAAAAACTAAGTAGGTACATCTCCAAAACCATTCGTTTTGTGAAAAAGTATTTTTATATTAAGGACATTATGTGGTTGTTAACTGCCAGAGTTCTAAAGTACGTAACACAAAACGCAGTTTAGATGGTTTGCAACCACAATCATAACAATAGAGGAATCGCATTTTACATGGTAGATGCAAGTTGCACAATCACTTTAATTTTCTAATGTATTAAATTAAATTGTAATTTTGACTTTTAAAAATCTTTATTTTAAAGATACCTTAACACCCTAAAACACATCATGTGTGTGCTTTAATCATTGAATACATATACATAACAAGATCGGTTAAGTACCACTTTACACACTGGTGTGTATAACAAGAGTTATTTTAATTTTATAAGAAATAATAATTTTTTTGAAAACTCCTGTCCTTGTTAACATCTGCGCCCTTTGCGGGTGCCCATGAAGATAAATAATTAGACTTAAAATTAGAAGGCAACGTGACTGAGAGTAAGAATACCTACAATATTATTTTGATGACATGAAAATCTGAGTGAAATACTTAATGATTTATTTATTTGTGTTAATAATGGAGGATGAAATCTCCTTCATACATCAACCTCTGAAAGAGCGCAATGTTTCAAGTTTAAGAGTCTACGTGATAGAAATAGGAATGCATTTTAGCTCTAGTCTAGAATGTAGAACTCTACAGTAAAGTTAGTACTTCTGTGGTTGAATGGAACCATGAATTCCATTGGTTTTTTGTTGTTCAGACTCACTATATATCGCGCTATCTGTCAACTGCACACGCCCAGTGTACAAGACTGAATTGTAGGTACCCCACGTCCCTCCGTTCATTATGTAAATGGAATTACATATATTTATTAACATTTTATGAAGATACTTGTAGTACAGTACCTAGTGTCATCATCAGAGCAAACGCTGACGTTTAAATGTGAATTCAACAGGATGATTTACATTACATGCTGGGATGTTTGCCTCTATTTTTAGACATTAAACTTGCATTAGGAAATGAAGTTTAAAAATGCAAATCACATGGGTGATAGATTGATATGTTGCAAGCAAGAATAGGTGACATACATTGGGTTGAAAGTCCTATACAATTGTATAACCTATATTACTAATTACTATTACTAACTGAATAATTACTATTAGCGGTGAAAGTATAGATCAATATGGTCCGGTACGCCGTACCGGTAAAAAAAAATATGCCGGTACGGTGTACCGCCAAATAATTTTCACAAATAAGTTTAATTTAATTATTATATAGTTATAATCTTTTGTCAATAATGGAAATTAAACAACCCCTTAAAAAAAATTGATCGGAAAATTATAAATTCATTACGGGGGGGCGGGGCCAAATTTTTTTGCCTAGGGCGCTCAAATTTGTTAATTCGGCCCTGTTTTGTGTATTAATGTAATGACAATGTACTAAGCTGGTAAGTTTCTTTTAAATTTGACAGAGATGTTTTGATTTACTTCCTTTCTTATTCATCTTGAAGAGTAAAGTGGTATTCTTCCATGCTGAACTTTTACGTACTCTATAACTATTACACTTTAAAAATACAATAATCTCTCAATGATTAAAGTTAGCAATAATGATTATGGTGTGTTTGACGTGGAAATATAGTAGATTGAACAGATAAGCTGAATGTTTATCTGTCATGAACTATCAATGCATTGTTTCACGTTGTGTTGACCAACAAGACCACGACCACATATTGATAAATAACACAGAATCCGCGTAAACTGTTCACCGCGATGTTTGTATCTTCATACCAATCAAACATCAATCGATCATTCTATAATACCTGCTTTTGGCCGGCTGCAACAACAAAATTTAAATTATTAGCTTAGTTTCAATAAACAAATTGATTCAAATATTACAAATCTGTTAAAAGTAATTGGATCCATAGCTCAAACTGAAAACACATATTTTGAAATATTATAGGTACTACACTTTAAATTTTATTACAATTAACAAAAAAATGAAATCAAGATAAAACTGAGTAAAATTTAGGTTTTTTTTGTATATTAAGTCCTTAAAAATTTGTTTTTAATAACATAAACATAAATTTAAGTTTGTGACTTTTTATAATTTAATTTATGTTTACAGGTGTACCTACTTACTATTTTGTACTATTCGTACTGTAATAAGTACTTTTAATATAAAAATGCATGTCTTCAATATAAGGAATGGAAAAATTGACTGGGAGGCAGTCAAATATTTTTTATTTTACTAGTTTCAGCACGCCATGTGACTTCTTCAGGAGTTGAAATTAAACTAACACTGATTCATACATATTATACGTATGTGCGGTTACCAGCCTTCAATTCACGGTTGCTCATAGTAATTAATAAAGGTGGAGAGTACACCATGTTGATTTTTGTGCAATTACACTGAAATATGTACTGACTGAATACGAACGAATTTAGTCTCTAAAAATGGGAAATAGTGAAGTTAAATGCTTTTGTTACAGATATAAATTTTAAAAAATGTTAGTTTTGTTGGCGCAATCACATAAACTTCTATAAATTATAAGTTACATATTTCCACTGCGTGCTTTTTATTTTATCTTGATAGTTATTTGCGTGCGAGCAAAATGAATATTTCAATCAGTTATTACACATTGTGTAGGTAAATAAGTCTTGTTTTATTTGTACATAAACATGGTGCTATTTTTAACAATAAAACATGAACGTCAATTTATAGATCCGGAGTATTTCTTGGCTGTAATTAAAATATATGACTTGGAGTGCGTCCAAAACGCACAAGTACTGATTATGTATCGATTTAGTTGTACACTTTGTAGCTTATTAAAATCCGTTCAGCGCAGAACAGGATCCAATTCTTGGTGTTGGTGGTCAAGTGTAAGTTATGTCGGGGTACGACACAACGGAGCAATCAACCCGAGGTTGCGAGCTTCCTCGATGTCTTTTTGTGTTCAACAACATGGGCCACAGACTTTGTGGAACTTGTCTTTTTGTCCTAGGACCAGTTACCGATAGGTATGCACTGTACAGTGCAACGTGTGGTCAGAACGAAATATATCTGATATGAAACTGAACTCTGCTTGCACATATGGTGCGAGGATGCACTAATTATCAAAGAATTCGGTGTTTGCACATTTGTTTTTTTTAAATACTATACAGGTTATTAAATTAAAAATAATAGGTCTGAAATTTCATCTAATTTTCGTAATCATCAGTCAACATAACCATAAATTTCTTATTATTATGTGTTAATAATTATTGTAGGTGGAAAATATCTTGTTCGGATATAATTCTACTCCTTAACACTGTGCACTTATTTATGGTGGGATTCTGTGCAAATCTGTAAGTTTTATAAATTTGTAAATCTTTAAATATTGAACAAAACCACATCAAAGTTTGTTGACAAATATAAAAAGGTTCATATGATTATAAATTTCATTGCGATTTTGTTTAATATTTACAATTTTATAGATCTGTAGCAACTACAGATTTTCACAGAATCCCACTATTAGACTTCTTTTGACCTATAGGAAATTCAATGTTAAAATTTTTATTTCGCTCTAAGATTTTACCTATTGATTTTAAATCAAAAGTGTAAATACAAAAGATGTTCAGAATGAAAAGCAGCATCGAATAAACTGTTGTTCAAATCAATTTCTTTCACGAAATAAACATGAAATAAAAATTGACAATTTATAGTAGGATTCTGTGAAAATCTGTAGTTGCTACAGATCTATAAAACTGTAAATATTAAACAAAATCGCAATGATATTTATAAGCATATGAACACTTATATATTTGTTAACAAACATTGATGTGATTTTGTTCAATATTTAAAGATTTGAAAATTTGTAAAACTTACAGATTTGCACAGAATCCCACCATTAGGCTAGTTCGCTAGTTTCAGACTACCATGTAAAATTAAACAAAACAAAAATATTTATTCCGTCACTTTGATAGTTGACAGATTTGAAATTGTTGTTCTAATTGATTTATTGGACCATAAGGATTCACTAATCAAAAAAGAAACTACCTACCTAATAATTATTTTCTTTTCCTTCCTTAGGTAAATTTTATGGTAATTATTGAAATATTTATTTATTTATATCTGATTAATTCGTTTTATTTCTCATGGTACTCTGTAAACAGCTCAAATATGACAAATTTAATTTACTTTTATATCGTGACAAGAACGTTTTATATTAATAAATAAGGGCTCGCCGGATGCCGTTTCTTCTGAACATCTTTTGTATTTACAGTTTGGCTCTAAATTCAATAGATAAAAACGAAGCATATACGGATTATAAAGACTTCTTACATTATAATGTTTTTAATAAATAACACTAAAGATATCTTTGAGCTAAATTAATAATTAATATAATCTGGATATCTGGGTATATCACGTTATTGCTTTCAAATCCGGAAAAAATCAGCTACGTATTTAAATACAAAGCATTAAATTATTTTCGCATTATTATTATTAACCACACAAATCGTTTGTGAGCATAAGAGATTATCTCTAATAAGAATTTTTTTCTTATGTTCAGAACTTAAATTAATATTGTTTGGTTGGGAGAGAGGAAGAAAATGTATCTTATAAATACAAAAATTTGTTGCAAAAACCGTTAGGTATTCTGAAATTAGGTACTGATAAAAATTATTTCATGACAAAGATGATTCCATAATATGGTAGACAAGCTAGTCAGCAGCAATTTGAATAACAAAGACGTAAAACATGTAAAAGAAAAAAGAAAGATGTGATAAATTTGGCGGCAAGTGGCCGGAATGGAAATATCAGCGGCGTTTGGCTAATTTAAAACATCGCATTCGTGTTCCATTCTGTGCTGTTGTTTCTCCATCACGCGAACACTATTTGCAATCATTTGTAGCTGAGAAACTATAGAAAAAATTGCTGCCTTATCAGAGAAATCCCACGATGATTTACATATTCACAACAGTACTCGCTAAACTTTAAAAAATGCAACCAACGCGCATTCTTTCTTGGAGATTATTTAAAAATTTGATGAATGACGATTAAAATTTTCTTTGAACTGTATGCGTTATATTTTTATACTCGTAAGGCGCTTTCAAGAAACAAAAGTACATTAAGAATTTGAATAATTTAAAACATGCTTATTTATGTGCAAGTAGGTAATAAAAAAATAAATAATTCATATTCATTGGGCGTTGGTGTATAACAGGAAGGCAAGTCAAAAACACTGAAAAAATCATTGAGGAAAATCTACATAATTCAAGCACGGCACATTTAACCCGGCATTCACGCCTTTCAGACAATTTTTTATGTACTTACAAATGTTGTCACATCATGCTAACGAAAAATAAATTTCACACGTTATCTCGGAAATGGGAAAGCAAAAACCCCGGAAAAATATATACGCACTTCTGACCTGTTTACTTTCGCGTTAGCCCTAATTTATTTCTGAATCATTCGCGCTCATTTATTAGCTTTCACTGACAAATTTTGCATTTTACACTGCAATCACAAATGTGGTTAAATGTGTTAAAAATTGAAGAGAACAGTTAAGATGTCAAATGGATTCATTGACTTCTTGCGACTGGCAGTTAGAATCAAAATTTTAAAACAGAAATGCCTGCCATTATTTCATTACCCCTAACTTACAAACTAAAAAATCTGCTGTGGCCAGTACACGACCCTCGCCTAATTCTGCTTATTCTACTAATCTAATAAATAGTTTTACTTACATTTCAATAGTTTCATGTTTATTTAATATGTAAACGATAATGTAAACCAAGATGCAAGCAAAAGATCATAGCCTACAAGATTTTAAAGATACAAACACTACATGTTAAATTGTCCTATAGTTTATAAATGGTATAAAAAATTCATTTAAATTTTTTTTTGTTATATTTAATGAAACAAATATTATCATAAATGCTTTATTTATCGAGATAATTTCAGAAAAATCATACTGCTCTATATGAAAAGTCTTACTTCCGGTTTATGAATTGGTACAAAAATACAATTGGTCTATTGAAAATCATATTTAAACCTTAGATAAAAAAATTTGTATCGTTTCCGAAAAAATTGTAACATACAAACGAACGAACGAATTCACGAACGCACACAGACATCATCTCAAGAATATGTAATTCGTATTCTAGAGACCCTAAAACGTGCTTAACTGCCAAAAACTCACACTCGAAAATTTTGACCCGTCACAATACAACTTATAGAATATGAGGCGATAGGTAAAAAGATATACAATATGTTTAACCACTAGAAAATTATACTTAATCTATTGAAATTTGACTAAAACCGTGTATTAGAGCGTATTTTTGGAAATTGATTTTAATTTGACGTTGTACAACCATACTTTTCGAACGATGGTAAACTATCAATTTGACACTGTTGTATTTAAGTAGATAACAAGGATACAAAACTTGTATCAAATACGATTATTATTTAGTAATGCATTTTTTACAATGTTGATAAATTCGTAGCTGTAAAATAAAATGTAATAAATATGATCTTACATTTAAATTTAAAATTTAGTCATCAAAAAAATAACAACAAAAATTTCAAGTACGTACCCATTTTCTTTATTAATGTATTAACTTTTGAACTAGTTTGATTTACATAATAAATGAGGATCAAATAAAATGCTTCGTCATAACAGAAAAATAAAAATTTCAGTATCAACACTTCTGCTTTGTAGGTACCAATTGTAATTTTTAAAAAAAATACTACACTAAATATAAATAATTCGAATGCATTTTAAAGCTTAAATAATTAAAATTTAATATATTATCTAATAAGCGAAATGTTTTACACTTAAGTTCACATGTTTTATATAATGCATACAAGAGAATATTATAGACCACAAGAATCAAAATTAATACCTACCTATTATCGTATTTATTTTCTCATAGTTACGCCTCGGCAGTTTTCTTTAAAATTTTAAAGTTTAAAAAATCAAAGAAATGAGTCGGGAGGCTAATTTATTTCTGAGTACCTAATTCGTGCTCATTTAATTTCTTTCACTATAGTATTCTGCATTTTACAGTGCAAAGGGAAATGTAGTTAAATATTTTACAAACTTATAAGCGAAAAATGACTAGGTATGTCTTTTCTCATCAATTTATAATTTAGTTAGTAAAATTTTCCGATGAAATTACTATAAGTAGTCTGTAAAATGTAGTTTGCACCCCGTCAACTTCTCTAGTTGTTGTGCGTTGAATTTTCCGCGAGCTAATTAATTTCCCCGATGAAAATTAGCGTAAAGAGTGAAACTGATGAGAAAATTCAAATTTTCTAGTAAATTATGTAGGAATTCATGAAAATGTTGTACTGGGAACTAATATACAAGTTTGTAAATCGCATGTCTAGAAGTAGCGGAGAACACTACAACAAACTTTGTTCCTTTTGCCAATAAAACACAAACGTGTCACGAAGCACAAGCCATGTAGGCGGTGGCCACTCAAACTTAGATAGTACTCACAGACTCTCTCTAATATCACTAATATTGTAATATAACACGGGGCTCATCTACTTTCTATGCACGTTTCTTTAAAAAAATTAAATTGCAGTTTAATATTCCTTGATGTCATGTGTCTGAAATCGTTTTATTAAATAATGGTTCATAAATTATTTTGTCTATATAGGTACACCTGTAAAATTGTGTACCTCTTAGCCTAAGAAATAAAGACATTGCTGACGTAAAAATTGGTGGAATAGATATGACTACGGTAATGGACGTATTTTGATGTACTTTTTAAAATGAACAAACATCTCGAGCTCCAAACCCTGTGCTTCGCCCTCTGCACCCCCTTTAATGTCAAAATTCACAGATAGGATCTTATACTCCTAAAATATTTTGTTTGATGTACACTATTTTTCCAAATTCAAATGTACATCAGATGCTAGTCTTAAACTAACCTCAACACTATGTAAGTCTGAGATTACACTATAAATTTTGTAAACAAAACTTTTATATTATAATATCAAAATTGTTACAGTGTCCTGATGAATATTTAAAAATAAATTCGAAATTTGTTGATCCATGAGTAGTTTTTCAGTAATGAACTAGAAATCCATAAAGAATTTGCTTATGAAAAAGGCGCCAAAATGTAAATTGAAAAAAGTAATTTGTTTTACTATACCTTACAATAAATTCCTAGTTTCAAAATTAACATTAAGTTAAAAAGTAATACATTGTTACACCTACGTTCCAATAATTCATTATGTTTTCTTAAAATTATAGCACGTAGTACTGTTGTAAGAATATCAGGTATAACAACTGTTTTCCACGAATTAAATGTATAGTTAACAGAATTTACCAGTATCTAAATAAACTGTGTTCTGGGAAGTTGTTTGTAGTTACACGAGTAAAAGAATAAAATATATCACGGTTTATAAATCAGTAAGTGTTTCTGTGACTGTTACTACGACTACAGTGAATAATTTTTGTATGTGTGTAATACCTACATATAAGCATATTTATTTTAAAAGTGTAAGTACCTACGATAAATAGAAAATTTAGTTTTTTTGTAATAATATCTTTGAGAATGAATGAATGATATAATGTTTAATAGAGCGAGAGAAGTGCCACTATTATCTGGTTACATTACATTTATAATTACCAAAACAAGAGTAAAACATGTGTAGTTTTTCATAACCGAAAGTTCAAATTTGAGATAACAATTTTACTTTGAATGGGCTGAAGAAAAAATTTTGCGCATGAAATTGCCTGCGGCGCATTTTCTTACTCTATATTCATTAAAATTTCTTCAAATTTGACCTCCTCCCCCAAAACGAAATTCTAGATCCGCGCCTGAGAGGGGAGGTGTAAGGCGCCAAAAAATATTTTTGCTCCAGGCGCCAAAATACCACGCAACGGCCCTGTGTCACACCCACTCTTGCTTCCTTAACTAATTGCAGTCGCGATTACATATATACATATACATAACCATACTATTAAGTTTTTTATTCTTTCTGTACAGGCCAATATCTGCTACTGTCCCCGTATAAGTAGTGCCACTAACGGTATTACGACGTTATTATAATGCCACCATAAAATTTAAATATTTCTGCTTATATGTCGAGGGTGCGGTCCAGAAATTACCTTTGTAATTTCGCGGAAGGAATCAAAATGGTAATGAATTTCCGTAGGAGGTTCTCTGTAGACGACAGTTATTATTACTTGTGATTTTTTTCGTTTAAACGACGCAGACTGTCGCAGAACTAAATTAATATTGCAACTTTCTCAAAGATGTTTTTACTCCTACAAACATCAATTACTTTGCCGTTTAATGTGACTTTTAAATAGGAAGAAAACTTATTAGAATTGGAATAGTTTTACGGGGAAATATTTTACTATTAATCTTAGATTTAATTAAATATTATATTTAATTGTTCTTTGTAATTACATTAATTAAATTGTTCTCATCTGCAATCAAATAAGGATATTATAACTAATTAAATTGTTAGACCTACTCGTACATTCCGTTTTTAATTATTTAATATCGAGTCAGAATATTATACAAACTGAACAATTAAACTATTTCAATGCAAATTCAGTTCTTCTTCAGGTAAGCAATTTGTAAAAATATTTACCCACTTTGGGTGTGACAACTTTACACAGATTTTTGTAAATATCAGGGTTTGCAGTATTTAAATCAAGTGGTTTTTTAATAAATACCTATCATTAATTAAAATCAAAAAAGTTATAAATTACTAACTCTTAAAGAATAGTTAATATACAAGGTGTAACCCAACCTGTGTAACAAAATTTAAGGGTGTGTAGTATTGGACGCACTGATCTTGAATCAAAACGAATTTTGTTGAAATTCGTAAAACTAACAGTTGTTTGCAAAACAATATCATTTTGGTTACACTAGTTGTCACATTTAAATACAAAAACAGTTATGCAGTATTTATTAGCGTAATTAATCATAATTACATTAATGTAATAAAACAGGAAAAAATTAAATTTGTAGGTACTTACTGAATGTCTCATTTGCTTAGACCCAGTTTTTAATTTGCGAATTTCAACAAAATTCTTTTTGATTCATGATCAGTGCGTCCAATACTATACACCTTTAAATTTTGCTACACAGGTTGGGTTACACCCGGTATAATATGCTAGAATTTCTTTTATTATGAATGTGGTATATACGTACCTATTGTAAGTTATACAAAAACTATTACTTGTTCATTAAAATTAAAATACATACCTAACATAGATATTTATAATTAAAATAGTGACATTGTATCAAATTTTTCACAAAAATCAAAATATTTTTGACTTTTTTGATTTATTAAAAAAAATCTACGATTTTTGATTATTTTTAAAAATCATTGTTTTTCCAACCCTGGTAAATATTACTAGGTATGTGCATTTTCTTGTCAGTTCTAACTCTCGTATACGTATGGTTGTACATTAAAGTCACTTATTTTAAGGTAAGTATATTTTACCTTTAGTATTATTTAATATTGATTGTGCAACAAAATGCCTTATTTAAAGTTAAACAGTAAATTCATATTATAAATAATTAATTAACATTGTCCAATAACTTAGACAAAACGTTCCGTAACTGTCAGTTATCCGTAAGTGTTATAAACTAGTTAAACGAAACAACTTTACAAGTAGTAGGCTTCACGCTTGGCATATTTGCATCTTAAGTTGCATCTTCTTTGTCTTGCATCTCTCGAAATTCCAATCTCCGGCCAGTGCATAATAACCAAGCACCAGGAGGTGATAACCCCGCGTAGAAGTCTCCCACAAAAGGGTCGTTATCTCGCCAGTGTTTCACAAACTGTTTCTGCATTGTAATGAGAAGCAAGCAACCAACTCGAGCGATGTGAGCGAATCACGCAATTTTCCCGCGATTTTGCTCACTCTGCTATTTTACTTTTTACACATTTTTGACTCAGGACTCAGGTAGAATAACTTAAGAACAAGAATCGGATACAGATGATGAGAAGGGTAGAAAATAAAATGCCGCTAAACTTTGGAATAAAAATATCGGGCACCGGCAAAAATTGTCATAAATAAATAATATACCAATATATTTAATGAAAACTTTTTCAAACTTCAAAAAGTACTGCTTCCGGTTTGCGGATTTCTACCAAAATCTTATCCGGTGTTAAGGTACTATTAAAACCTTAAATATGAAATTTGGTTATAAACAGTTTGATACTTTTTAACTTATCGTGGACGAAAAATCGTCAGTCCATACTAACACACACACAGACATCATCGTGAAAATAGTAAATTCGTATTTTAGAGACCCTGAAACGTGCTTACACACCAAAAATTTTGACCCATTACAATACCTCTCTTATAGAATATGAGGCGAGAGGAAAAAATTAATACTGTGTATGCCATCAAGTCACCCTAGGGATATATAACCCAAATGAGGTTCAAATCCCGAAATCCTAATACATACAAATACAAAACTTGTTCAAAATTAAATCTACACATTATGGGACGCAAAAAAGATAGCCATATACCTAGCATAATTTTAGTGTGCCATGGAATATCCCTAGATCTTTTCTATTTTTTCATGAACTTATAAAAAAAATAATACCTAATAATCGACTTTGGTCTAATGTTGTGTTGTTTTTAATTTTAAACAAGTTTTGTTACAACTTTCGTATAAAATTAATACCTAAGTAATTACAGCTAAATAAAAAAATAACATTGTTTTTCCTATATAAAAGAATTCAAGTATACACCCGGTATAATTATGATTTTTGTGCATGTGCTTAATTTCTATTTTCAAAATTTTCTAAGATTCACGAAATGGATTGGCATTTATCACTAACACCAATAATGTTTATTTTCTTTTCTGCTACGGAAATAGTAGATATACTTTTATAAATTGAACATAGCGTTTTAAAGAAATAGTTATTGTATACTAGAGGTTAGAAATATTTATTTGCTAGTTGTTGCTGATTGCAACTAGGTACCTACCAGTAATATTTCATGTTTGTTCAAATACTTTTAAACAGAAATATTTTTGCAAATAATTATCATTATCATTATTATCAATAGTCAATACGGGAAGTTAGGTAAGGTTCGGTTAGGTTAATTTTACAGCCTTAATTTTTTCGAGTTTCGAGTTAAAACTAGTTTACTGTACTATATATACTATATTCATTTATTAACAAAAATTATACAGGTAATAATACGTAACTTATAGGTTATGTATGTTAATATGTTAAGCAAATTAAATTTACTTCAGTTTATAAATATCTTATTTAATAATAAAAGGCGTGTTATCAATTTGTCTGAATACAGAATATAGGAATAAGATAATAATAAATCTATCACCTTTCATTAAAGATTTAGTTGTTTGGGAATTGGGAAATACTTTCTTGTTACAATCAAGTACAACTTCTTAATATTGCATTATCAAATTTAATACGAAAGCTCATTTTACTCACCCACAAAAATGTCGCGCTAATCAAACTGAACTTACTATACAAGATAATATTCTCATTGTCCAATTTACATACAATGTTCTCTACGACTTGTGTACCTCGCCCACAACTAAAGGAATCTTATTTCTTTCGCGATATGTTAGAACGTTACAACATTACTCCACCCACTTGGGGCATGACACTAAATTAAATTTCAGGATTAACAGCTCAGAGCTTAATCTCGGCTATCGCGTACGTTTTTAAACAATCGGATTCATTTTACGTTTTTTTTACAACAGATTTTCTACACTGTTTGTAGATTACTTGTTTTAAATATTTCTACCAAGCTAGAAAATCATATTACTATTTTTATTGTAGGTATGTATGTGTATCTTTAAAAAATATTTTATTACGCAGGTAATTATTTCTTCAAAATTTCATGTTTAGTTATTCATTTAACTCTACCCTACAAATTAAATAACTAATTTTAAAAAATATTAATTTTATGTTGATTGTTCTTTTCTCTGTTCTTTTATTTCTCAAACAATTTAAAAAGCTCTATATTTGGCATTCAATATATTATAATTAGTAAAAATGCGCTCTTTACTCTAACATTTAATTTAAATTTGTTCTTTGTAAAAAGAACGAAAAGGATGAGCATAAATTAAATTAATAAAATTGGAACAAGTAAACAAACAAAAATAGAAAAATAAAAACTTTATTATTGCGATTATTTACAAAATGTTTTTTAAATATTGCAAAAAAAATCCTTACCTTTTATAGAAAATAATCTTCCAATGAAATTAGAATTAAATCACAACACGATGATTTTTTTTACTAAACTTCAAAAATTCAAACACTCGTGTTATCGAGATGTACACTAGAGAATGTCGCGACGGATCCGCTGCTTTTCTATCAAACGCGGGCGCAACACTGCGGCTCGCGCTCCAGTTTGGCGCCGGCCGCGAAGCCCGCCTTTTCATTCGGGTATTTCCGTCCACTTCCGGCTATTATCGCCTGGAAGAGGAATCTGGAGCACTCTCTAACTGCAGGAAGTAGAATTTGCAAACACTGTAAAGGAATAAAGTAAAAATAAATTTTGTAATACTTATTTATTGACGACCAATTGCATACATGAAAAAATATGTAATAGATATTTAAAACACTAAAATACAAACTTCACGTATCTTTAGATAACATTTCCTTAATTTCCTGGACTATATTGCGCCTGTTTATTCTGTTGGAGCTAGTAAATTTTAAATAATATTTGCAATCTGTTAAATTTTTCATATTTTCCAACATTTTTCCGAATTTTTCTCTGTTTATACCTGGTTCAATTTTTGGTAATTGATTTAAAGCTATTGACTTTTGTTGTTCTTGCATGAAACAATCTGAAGAAATAAAATCGAATCTTAAATCGTGAATAAATTTTTCTAAGGTTTTGCGAAGATTCCATTGACACTTCTCTAGATAACTAAAAAGATTTATTAATAAATATTTTTTTAAAACAACTAAACTAAACTCACTCTTTCGCGGGTTCCACATGCAGTCTAGTAATTTCAATAAAAATTGCTAATGTTCCATCTTGTTGATCTTTCTTTACCGCCAGAGGCAGAGGCAATCTGTCGCTTATATCCTCCGTAATTTCGTTAAAATAAAACCTTTTTGTAAATGGATTCATTTGCGAAACTATTTTGCGCTGATCATTTGACACAAACAATAAGTCATTAATAATTTTAAACTCGCCATATTCACCAGCAATTAACATAAAATTTCTCGTGAAAAAATAACATAAATTGCCGTTGACAGGTGTTTCCCGAAATGCTCCGTTGATTATAAACATTGCACTCTCATTCTGTAAAAAAAGTTGATAAAAATACGAGAACTACGAAGAAATAAATGAAGGGTACCTCTGTATAATGAAGAATATCAACACTAAATCTGTACGGATCATGTTCTGTTGAAGGCAAATAACAAAGTTTTCTAATTATTTCCGATGGACCAATTACATAATCTGTTCTTGATTTTAAATCCAATAAATTATGGGCATGATGCTTATATCTTTGTGAGCTAACAATAAAATAAATTAAAATATAACTTTGTTTCTACCTCCCGCCTTATATTATAATGCCCTGTTTAAACGAGGAAAGTTGTTTTTACTAATAAGTTTCTTGAATGTAAAATAAGTGCTAGGAGCTGACATAAAAAAAACTGTCAATACCGGTCATACAGGGAAACCGTGAAGAAAACTAATTATTTCTTTAAAATAAAAGCTAGTGATTTTAAATATATTTAATAAAAATTATTATTACATGATGAATACCGCATGAACGGTATTGACAGTCTCTTTTATGACAGCTCCTAACACTTGTTTTACTTTCAAGAAACTTTTTAGTGAAAACTTTCCTCGTATGAACAGGTCATTAGGAGAGGTATTGTGACGGGTCAAATTTTCGAGTGTGAGTTTTTAGTGAATAAGTACGTTTTAGGATTCATAGAATACGAATATAGTATAAACGTAATGAGCACGAAAAGTGAATGGTGTTGTGTGAGTGAGAATGTTGACACACGAGGCTTGCCTAGTTCGGCAATCTCACGAGCATTCGATAGACACTTTTCGAAGAGTCATGTACACTATTTTTCCCACGACCATAAATATTAAACATTTTATTCATGAATATAGTTTAATGTCAACTGTCACTGGCATAATTTAAATTTTACGAAGAAACAAATATACCACGATCATAGAATACATGATACAATATTTTGTAATAACAAGAACATAGAAATAAATACTTCACCTGGGTTGATTTACACCCGATTAATATTCACTCTCAAACAAGAATACACATACTATTTAAATTTTTAAATTATACCAGATACAGAAAAAATCATCAAATGTCCGAAAGACAACACACACCTACTAAAAGATAAAACAAAAATTAAAATTGTGGCGATATGACCTGTTCGATAACATATCGACCGGATTGAACGAATATTTGATATTGTTTATTTTCGTATATGGTCGTGGGAAAAAGTATTTTCGAGATGATGTTTATGCGTGTGTGTGTGTCCATGCGTTGACGATAACTAAAAAAATATCAAACATTTAACAACCAAATTTTTTATTTAGCTCATTAAATTTTGTTACCAATCCACAAACCAAAAGGAATACTTTACTTAAATATTTCGATAAATAATTGATCACAATATTTTTTATTTTAAATAAAATATTATAATTGTGTCGTCTGCAATTAGTATTTTTCTGTACATGCTACTATTAAGGAATTAAATTATTGTTTATAATTTAAAGTATGAAACTTCACTATTCATTGTAGTCCATGATCGTTAAACATTTGTTACTAGGTAAAATTTGATTGATTATGGCAGTGACGGTGACAATAGTGACACATAGTTTATATCTTCTTCTGCAGTTTACATATATTTATATTTGTGAGTACCTATAGTATAGTAAAAAGTTTAAGTAGAATATAGCGGGAGGTCTTGTGCTGGCCACATTTGATTTTTACTTCCTTGTACAGAGTAATAAGGAAGTATTGTAATCGCTAAAAATTTCGGTTTTCAGATTTTGATGGAAGTATCCGTTTTGACCTTTTCTGAATCCATTATGACTAGTTTCGTCGTGACGTCTGTACGTACGTACGTACGGACGGATGTACGGTCGTATGTATGTCGCAGAACTCAAATACGGTTAGACGTAGAAAGTTGAAATTTTGTATTTAGGACTGTTATAGCATCTAGTTGTGCACCTCCTATTTTTGGTTTCAATCTATAAACCGGAAGTAGTACTTTTTTCAAATATTTCGATAAATATTTAATTTAAGACAAATTTTTTATTTTAAATGAAAGATTATGTGATTATTACCTACAATCGGTATTTTATAAATATTTTTGTATCTGGTATCATTTAAGAATAATTATAGCTAGAATATTATGCGATTTATAATACCGAGGATGTTGCTAAGCGACGAGGTGAAACCGAGTCTCTTTGAACATCCAAGGGGGCTTAAATCGCATATATTCGCGTTATATTCAAAGCTTAATCGTATCATCAAAGACAGCGATGTTAAAACAAACCAACAATTTATAGAATGTTTTGATGTTATTATGGATGTATCTAACGTATTAAGTCCGTAACTAATGAATTATAAGTATCTAACGTATTATAAGTAACTAACGTATTATGTTGTTTATAATTATCAATAAATGTTGCATGGAAAAAGGTAATAACAGTTGATGATACGATTAAAGTATATATTTATAATTTAGTATTTCGGTATCTTGTAGTCCATGATCGATTAACATTTGTTACTACGTAAAATTTAAATGATTATGACATGACAGTGACAATAATAAAATATGCTTTATATCTTCTTCTGCAGTTTAAATAAAATGACTAAAATATATGTGTGAGTATAGTAGCAGTAGTAGTAGTACTTCTATATTAGATCAGATTTTTAATATTATTCTACACTTATTAAGTTATTAAGAAAAGTATGAACAGTTTAATAGGCGTACAAGGAAGTCATGTGGTGTCCACGTCAGATTTTTTATTTCTTACCCTGGGCAAATTGTATTTGTAGATTCATCAACAATTGTAGAAGTTAAAGTAAATATTGCATCAGAATGGTACATGTCTTGTAAATATCTCCTTCTTCTAGGATTGTCGTAAAAATTAAAATAATGTTCCATGAATTGATCAATTAAATATGATGCAGATTCTGATGTAACAAATGATTGAATATTATTGGGATTTTTGAATTCTTTTTCGTTTGGTTTTAGTTTTGATTCCTGAAATAAGTAAGTAATAATTATTCTTAAAAAATGTCGTTAAACTAACATACAAAAATTTCTGCATTCGGAAATAATTCCTTAATTTTATTTTTAAATTCCTCATTCGATGAGAATTGGTCTTGTATTGGATTATGAGATAAATTAATTTTTTTTAAATCCATTTTTAATACAATACCTAAATCTTCAAAGGACTTTATCTGAAAAAAAGAAAAGAAATTAAAATTTATTTATAAACTAAAGTGAATTTATTATTACCTGATTATGACTTAAATCAATAGTTTCTACAGAAAAATTTATGTTCAATCCTTCTAAACTTTCTATATTATTGTCAGATAAATTAAGAATTTTCGGTTGCACCTGCACCTTATAAAGTGTATTTAAAACGTAACTGAGATATGGTGGTTTTCTCAATTCTAAATAGAGCAATCTCTGCATCCCTACATTTAAATTATGATGTTACAATCACTACAAATGATGTCGCAAATAATGATTACCTGGTATTTTATCAAATTTTTCTAAATTCATGGTTATTGGTTCCACTGAACTTATTTTTTTTTTTAGCATAGTCTTTAAAACATTTGCTGTAGCTAAATTTTTATCTTCAAGCCAATGTACACATGTATGTAAAGTCATTGGCAATTTAATGAATTTATTTTTAAACTTGAAACGTAATAGCAATTCATCATCACATAATTTAACCAACGCAGGTCCACAATGTACACAAAAAAATTCTATATTATTATTTATACAATTTATTTCCAATGGAATTAGTAAATGGGGCTCGACCTGTTTGATAATCGCTTGTAATATCTGTATTTTTCCAGAAGGTGGCTTAGTGTTTTTAATCTGCAACAAAAATTTTAGTACAGAACTAATTTTATTAAAATAAATAATAGAATACGTACTATTATTTTATGATTGAAATTAGGATGTGTTATAGTTTTTTTAATTAATGGATTCTTACTGCAGTAGTTTTTAACATTGGAAGGATCAAGAACAAACAATAAAGGTTTAAATGAATTTTTGTGTTTTCGTCCCGATCTGTGGGTTTTGGGTTTTGTTAAAAGAGTAGGTACTGGATTAACGTCAGTCATATTTAAAACATTAAGCAACACAAATGTATTTTAGATATGATTTAACAAAACATCACATTATTTGTTATTTTATTATTTATTTTGACAGTTTGAAAAGTGACACAAAACATAACCTTAATCTAATTTTGAAGTATAGGCGAAAAAAATTGGAATTGGCTGACCTCTGGCGGTAGCAAAATAAGCTGCAAGTGAAGGGTTTTTTCAAGATTTATTTTTATTGCCATCAACAATTATTTTGATATTAAGCCCTGTTCGCACAATGCATCTAGCACGCATCTAGCATGCATCAAACAAGAGTCTTTCCATGCGTCAAAATATGTTTACAGGCGCCGCTATTTTGGTGCATCAAAAGACTCTTGGGAAAGAAGAAGTACTGAATCGTTCAGTCGTTGCTAAATTCAGATTGATTGCGTTGACATTTGAGTATTTGAGTGCTGTCATACTGCCATTAGAACAATCACAACCTATAATTTATCTATTCATTTCCTTTCTTTGTTAATTTATTTAGTATTATTATACTAATTTAATAAAAACCAGTCTTTTTAAAGACTATTGCCTTCAGTCCTTTTTTCCTTTTATGTTCTTTCCTATTTATTTTTACCCACCTGTTTTCTTTTCCATGGTATTTCGTCAGTTCGATATACGTATTGTAATTTTCTAAATATTAAATTATATTGCTTCAAATTATATTACTTTCGCGGTAAATGACAAAGTGAAATTCGCTACACAGTAATGCCAACCTAACAATGAGACTTAATTTGAAACTTGGAAGAAGAAGTCTATTTTGATGCTACAAACACGCATCAAACGTGCATCAAACACATCTCATGTGTGAACGGCCATGCATCAACTACAGGTTTGATGCATGGAAAGACTCTTCTTTGGCGCATGCTAGATGCATTGTGCGAACAGGGCTTTACATCCCCATTTAAACAAAACGTCAAGAACAAGGATCATAACAAGGATGTTATATAATAACGCTGGATTGCAAACTTCTGTGTTGAGTGAAACAAGAGGTGGGGGTGGGGGAACAGGGAACACCGCCATTTGCAGTATAAACAAGAGTGACCTTTCCAGAAGTTGACATGTTTATGTTTGTGATGTTTATTTTCGCTTGTAAAACGTAGAGTTTCACGTCTCTTTTATTTAAATTAAAAAACTAAAAGATATAAGTTTATTGTATAAACCAGGAAATATGACAGAATAGGTTAAATAATATTTGCTTTTTTCAGCAGCAGTTTAGTTGGTGACTTTTTGCAAAGGTGACCTTCGTTTGCGCCACGGTTTAGACTGCTTGGCCTTAAAATATATAAATTAAATAAATATATTATAACAAAACAATATTCATACTTGTAAATATGACGGAAATGCGTCAAAGACAGATGGAACAACATCTTCACGCAATCGTATGACAGCCAGCGATGTTTTGTCAAAACTATTTTAATGCCAGATATAACGCTAGTTTTTTACGGATTCCAAGTTTTGCTCCGTACTACTTCTTTCTTCGTTTTGGGGTAATCTATAAATAATATAATATTTTGAAGTAATGAAATCAGCTGATTATTTTAATATTCTTATCTATGGAAAGTAACTTTTATACCAAATATTTCTTGGGCTTTTTACATTTCATGGGTTGCTGAATAATAAAAGTATTTATTTAAACTACTTTATTATTATGTTTGAACACTGACAAATTATCATGGCGCCTATTATATGGTTTGTGATCAAAATCACTGACATCATGCGGGCCTTGATGCGGGCGGAAGTAAGAAAGTTATACGCAGGCGCACAGTATGTGACCACTGGCGGGAATACATTCAAATTTAAATAACATACATAACAGCTGGTTGAAGTTTGACATTTCTTATTTTAAATGTTTGGGGAAAAGTTTAATTCAATTTAATGACATTGCGCAATTTGAACAATTTAGTACGCAATAGGCATGAAATAAATTAATAAAATCATAAAAAAAATATGATGTGGCCAGCACAAAACCTTCCGCCATATCTAGAAAATGTGCATCACCTGAATCAAAAGATTCATTCACAGGAATACTCTTCTGTGTTGAAGCCATCTTATGACTTAGGCATATGGCGCTAGTATAAAATATTATAAAGATAAAGATCAATGTAGTATCGCGATATTTGACACTTTAAAATGCCGTAAATACTTCTTAAATCAGTAGGCAGGTCAATTAATTTTCATTGTTTAACAAAATAAATATTGTTTTCTCAATGTGAGAAATCGTATAAAAATAAGAAAATGATTAAAAATTTATTAAGAAATGTATTTCGCTGTAGTAATGCATTAAATATCATACGACAAAAACACGAAAAAGGTACCGGAACCACCCCTCCAACGAAAGTTTGCACTGAGGTACGTTTGATTAATGTTTGAACAATTTATATGATAATAATTAGTATTTATTTAGCATAAACTAATTGGTACATAAATCATAATATTATATATATATACAGTGTGTCTGTCGTAAAGGTGTACAAAGGAGATTAACATGGGAAATCAGTTTTTTGCCTGATGCCCTTGCCCTCAAATTATTTTAGCGAAAAAAATTCAACTGCATGTTTTGGAGAATACAATGCTGCATCCAAGTCATGAAACAAATTATTATTTTTTACTTCCTTGTTTAAATTCATAGTCGTGAAAATCCACTTTAAAATTTAATAAAATCGCTCTTTTAATAGTGGTTAGCCGTGAATTTTAGAACAAAATTGTGACAAATACATAATATAAAAATTGTCAAAGTGACAGGCAGTTTGTTTAAATTTGATTTTAGGTCAGATTTGTATAACAAATACATTAAATAAATAAAAAAGTTTAAAAACCAGTTTGTTTTATCATAACTTTATTAGCAATTTTTTTTTTACATTTATGTAATTCCTAAAAAACAAATCTAAAATGTAATAATTAATCCTAATTTGAACTTATAAGTAAAGTTGAACTATTTACAATAAATATTCAAAAGTAGAACCGTTTTGGGCAAGACAATAGCCTAATCTATTGTAAAATGATGTTCTTACATTAGCTAAATGCCTAAATTCCCACATATTAATTTTTTGCGGATATTGTGTTCTAGTTGCAACTCTAAGGTGGATTTATAACACGCACAGCGCATAGAAAATAACTTAGCACAACATAGCATATGAATTGGTCATATGGAAATTAGTGCATCTATTATATATATATATATATATATATATATATATATATATATATATATATATACCGGGAGTTTTTTTTATTAGTAAACATAGGGCATGTCATTTACCATAGTTACAGTGTTACAGAATGACAGCAATGTATTGGAGCGTCTTTTTTATCAGTAAACATAGGGATAATTATACATACTAAAATAAATATGAAATATAAATTAAAGAAATGATAAATTATTTATTTGAATTTTCTACACTTAAGAACTATAATAGGTAGATACCTACATTAAACTATTGAGAATTTTTTTAAACGAATTAAATGCTCAAAATTGGAACCATTAACTTCTAAACAATATCCTAAACGATTATAAAAATAATTTATAGCATTTGCTGGAGAGTAATATTTTTGGAAACAGCACTAATTCGATTTTTTAATTGTTCAACATTCATTCTGTCACCATTGTACACATTATTTTTTAAGTGTCTACCTAGTTCTTAAATTCTCATTAGTTTAATGTATCTACCTAGTTCTTAAGTGTAGAAAACATAAATAAATTATTTATCATTTCTTTAATTTATATTTCATATTTATTTTCGTATGTTAATTATCCCTATGTTTAATGATAAAAAAAAACGCTCTAATGCATTGCTGTCATTCTGTAACACTGTAACTATGGTAATGACATGCCCTATGTTTACTTATAAAAAAAACTCTCTGTATATATATATATATATATATATAATTATTATTATTATATTATTATATACTTCTAACAACAATTATTTCAGGCGCGCTCATATCCTACTATAGACCACACCGTTGACGTAGTGATTGTTGGAGCAGGAGGTGCAGGTTTATCAGCATCAGCCAATTTAGTTAGTGCAGGATTTAAAGTAGCTGTAGTTACAAAAATTTTTCCTACAAGATCACATACAGTTTCTGCGCAAGGCGGAGTAAACGCAGCTCTCGGTGAATTTAGGTATGAAACATTTTTTACAAATTAAATTAATTTTTCTTTTGTAAATAGGAAACATGGAAGAAGATAGTTGGACGTGGCATTTTTATGATACAGTAAAAGGATCTGACTGGTTAGGAGATCAGGATGCCATTCATTATATGGCTAAGTTTGCGCCATCTGCAATTTATGAATTAGAGAATATGGGTGTCCCGTTTAGTAGATTAAAAAATGGTCGCATTTACCAACGCGCTTTTGGTGGACAATCACTTGATTTTGGAAAAGGCGGACAAGCACATCGGTACCTACTATAACATAATATTTAATTCAGAATTTAACTCAATATTTAGCTGTTGCGCAGCGGCTGACCGAATGGGCCACGCAATGATACACGCGTTATACAGTAATGCTCTTAAACACGACGTGCATTTCTTTGATGAATATTTTTGTTTGGATCTTATTATGGATAACGATAATAGATGTTTAGGAGTGATTTCTTTATGTTTGGAAGACGGTACCGTGCACAGATTCCGCGCTAAAAATACGATACTATGTACTGGCGGCGCAGAGAGATGTTATTTTTCTTCTACAACCGCTCATACCACAACTGGTGATGGAATGGCAATGGTTTCACGAGCTTGTCTTCCATTGCAGGTAAAACGGTAAGTAGCAGCAGAGTTTTAAAATATTATTTTGCCAAACTTTAGGATATGGAGTTTGTACAATTTCATCCTACTGGAATGTACGGCAAAGGTATATTGGTAACTGAAGGTGCACGCGGTGAAGGTGGATATATTGTTAATGCTAAGGGCGAACGAATAATGGAGAAATATGCGCCAGCTGCTAAAGATCTTGCGTCTAGAGATGTAGTTTCTCGTTCAATTACTATTGAAATTTTAGAAGGACGTGGATGTGGCGAGAAGAAAGATCATATTCATCTTCAGTTACATCATTTACCATTGCAACTTATAAGAACGCGTCTTCCAGGTATTCGTTATTTGACGCAAAAATTTCTTGGAGTAGATATTACAAAAGACCCAATTCCTGTTCTCCCTACGGTACATTACAACATGGGTGGAATCCCCACAAATTGGCAGTGCCAAGTTTTAACTAACAATGATGGTGATGATGTACTAATAAAAGGATTATGGAGTTTAGGTGAAACCGCTTCTGCTTCTCTACACGGGGCAAACCGTCTCGGAGCGAATTCTCTTTTAGAAATTGTAGTAATGGCAAGAGGAGTTACTGACGCTATTACTTGTCAATATAAACCCGGCGAGCCAATATCTCCTTTCCCAAGTAGAGCTGGAGAATGCAGTATTGCTTGGCTTGATAAAGTTCGCTTTATGAATGGGAGTCTTAATGTACCAGAATTAAGACTTGAAATGCAACAAATTATGCAACAACATGCGGGAATATTTAGAACTGAAAAAATACTAGGAGATGGATGTAAAAAGTTGTTTGAGTTATATCCTAAATTAAATGACTTCAAGGTAAGCGATTCATTAGATAAACGACATATAATCAGTTTAATATTTTGCACTAGATTACTGATCGAACTTTAATTTGGAACACGGAATTGATGGAAGCTCTGGAACTACAGAACGCTTTTATATGCGCTCTACAAATTATCGTTAGTGCTGAACAAAGGAGAGAAAGTAGAGGCGCACACTCGAGAGAGGATTATAAAGTAATATTATATTAACTATTTTATACTTTTTAATTTACATTCAAAATTGTTTACAGGAACGAGTTGATGAATACGATTACTCGAAACCAATAAAAGGACAAATTGAAAAACCAATCCATAGGCATTTTAGAAAACATACACTATCATGGGTTGATACTAAAACCGGAAAAGTAAATTCTAGTAATTATATAATCAAATAATGACTTATTTATATTTATTCACAGGTTTGTATAAAGTATCGTCCAGTAATTGATCAAACATTAGATGAAAACGAAGTTAAAACAATTCCACCAGCATCCCGAAAATATTAATTTAATAAGTATTATAATGTAAGTGATTAAATAATCAAACAACTAAGTACAAAAAAATATATAAATAATTTATTTTGATCTGCAATGAAAACACAAATATACATTTTAACTTTTACATGTAAATAATTCAATAACATGTTTTGTTTTAAAACCAGATAAAATAAATCGGTTTACATGATTTTAGAGTCCGCATAGAATTATACTAATTTTTACACAAGCTGTTCATTACTACTTGCAGAGATATCCAACAATCTCCAAGCTGCTTTAGGGTTAGGTTCTGTTGTATCTCTACATAATACCCAAACATAAGTGACTCTCATTACTTTTTCGGGATCTCCTTCAATCACATTGTTATCTTTATCTCTAACGCACATAATTTGCTGTGACTGGAAAGTTATAATTAAAACTGGACCTTGGTCCATTACTTTTCCCATCACGAGATCAACTGAATCGATATCTAAAACTTTAGAGTCAATTCTATACCCTTTTTTCTTAGCTTCTTGGATAGGAATTGCAAATAAATTGTACGGAGCATCATGACACCAGTCTCGAAGAATATCTAAGTCTCCTCTAGTCATAGCTTCTAAAATATTGGGAATAATGTCTGTTTCACAGTCTCGTAAGAATTTTTTCTGATCGAAACTCTGGTCAATTTTGCAGATTTCGGTTAATGTTTCGGAAAGTTCAGTTTTTTGAAATAATCCGCCAACAATATCGGAAACTTTGTCAGTCACAGCCCTTGACGCACGAATCAAAGGGTTTTGACTTTCTTCATATCGTAATTTCCAGTCCAATATCTTATGTACATAAGCGTTGTTGTCTTTAAAATTTTGCCACGATTCATAAAATTTCGAGTCTTTATGAAGTTCAACACCCATAGCTTCAGTGTTGGGCTCAAACGCTTTATTGTCAACTACTGATGAAATTTCTTTTCGTTTTCGTAATTTTACTGGGCTCTGATAAACACGGCCTTGGATTCCCTGACTCTCTTGAATATCTTGTTTGACTGCTGAAGCAGCTTGAGAAATACTTTGAAATGCTCCGCTTTTTCCAATTGTTTGACTAGTTTCTGATATTGAAGATGACACTGTTTTCCCAATATCTTCAGTAATTTTACCGGCCTTTTTTGCAATGTCTGTTTTACTTGCTTCTTCTAAAACATCTTGAACTTTTTCTTTAATTGTACTTAATTTTTCTTTTAGAACGTCACTTCCTTTGCTAGCCTCGTGTTCAACAGTTTCAAATTTTTGCCGAGCTGCTTTTAAAGCATCACTTTGTTCTAATTTTTGTGCTTCTTCTCTAAATTTCTTTAAAGATTCCTTCATCTCTTTATTTTTAGCCATCTCCTCCTTGAAATTTTCGTATATTCTAGATATAAATGTTTGTCTTCTGGGTTGTCGTGTTGAATATAGTCGCTATAAAATTCAACATTAGATATTATGTAATACTTGATAATATGGGTATGAATTTTAAGAAAGATGAGATTACCTCATATTGTATTCGTGCTAAATTGTACTGTAATAATGAACATCTTGTGCGATATACTGATACTACTGGGTAAAGTAAAATACGTGTGTGATTCTGAAAAGTTAAAAAGAAATCATTTTAAGTCACATTGGCATGATCTGGATAACCTTAATGTGTATCATATAATTTTAACAATGAATGACAAGTTACATACAATAAGTATTAACAAGTATAATAAACATTATTATAATTGAGTAATATAATTTATATTTACCATTATTTACTTAATTCAATACAATAAATTTAGGATCGCAAAAATGGTAGGGACATTTCATATGTATTCGCCACAGACCAAAAGATAGCTTGGCTGTAGAAAGTGTAGAAACCTATGTTGTTAGGGACAGTATATTGTTTTTAATTACCATTTCAATCACAGAGAGGCGCTAATGGCAATTTTGGAATAATTTTAAAGCTTTCTACCTTATCAACTTTTTTAAAATGTCATTTGTCAAACAGACTAGCGGCGTTTACAGATGAAATTCGGTGTAATTTGTATCTCTGAAATTTGAAGAAATTAATTTGACTGTTCACAGTTCTAATTTGGAGAAATTTGTGACTTGTAGCACTATATAGCCAAAACTTATTCAAACGCTCGAGAATAAATCAGCTGTTTGCTGTTTGTTTTAAATCAGAAAATCAGTCAAAGTCAAAACCCAAACATCAACAAAATGAAATTAGTTCATTCAAGCTAAATATAATTTTTCTTAATTAATAGCACGAACCCTAAATTTGGTGATGCATTTTCCACCACCAAAAAAAGAACTAAGTGGTTAACCTTTGTTTTTTTTCGATTTTGGATATAAACTTTGAGAGCTCATATCTTGAAAACTAAAAGACTTACCAAAGCGCGGTTTGCGGCATATATTAATTATTTATTTGTGTGTTCAGGTTTTCGACCCGTGGAGCCGGTTATCTTCTTAGGAGGAGACGGAGGAGACCCTACTTACCATTCTTCAATTGACCACTGGCCTCCAATGAAGAAATGTCTGCTATTTATTGATAGAACTATGTTTTTATATCATAAAAATTAAATAATCGAGATGAAATAGCTGTATATATTATTAATAAAAACAAATAAGCAATACTTACATCATTGCACTAATTTTATTTCTTAAACAACCCTTTGTACACTCCCTAAACCCTTACAGAACTTCTACGGTGAGAGTACAAGGCCTTAAACCTGAAAATGTACTACGATACGAAATAATAAACAGTAAGTATAAATTTTATAATTTATTTAATGAAATACTTCGATACAATACACAATCTTATAAATAAATTAACTTAAACATTTTAACATAAACACCCTTATTTATGCTTATATAAGTTCCAAACGAGATAGGTGCTGCCATCTGTTGGTGGCAGTTATTTAAATGTACAATATATCTTAAACTAAGGGTTGAATGACTAAATAGGGTACATATTTGGATTCAGCGGGTTCGAATTAGGAGGTAGAGTATAAATTACCCCCTTGAAATGTTTATTTAGCATTAAAACATATTAGGGGTAAAATCAGTCCAAAATCGGTGCAAAATCGGTCCAAACTTTACAAAAGTTTTTGAAGCAAAGTTGCAACTACGCTAGGAAAATATTAAACTGCAAATAACTCGAAAACTAAGGGTTGCACGGTAAAATGCGACGCATATTTGGATTCAGCGGGTCCTAATTGAGGGGTTAGACTACCCCTCTTTATCCTGCTACCTTTAGTTTATGAGATATAAGCATTTTAAAATTTTCCTAGCGTAGTTGTAATTTTGCTTCAAAAATCGATGTATATCGTCAAAAAAATTGACACTACGCTAGGAAAATTTTAAATTGGTTATAACTCGGAAATTAAGGGTTGCACGGCCAAATGGGGTGCATATTTGGATTCAGCGGGTCCTAATTAGGTGTATATGATACAAACCACCCTTGAAATAAACGTAATTTTGGTAGTTTTTGGTGAAATTTTGCTGACATTAAATAATTATTATCTCGTAAACTAAAGAGCTAAGGGCCAAAAGTTAAATACAAAGGTTGCGTAACTTTTCATTCTCTATCTGCCTGTCTATAGATAAGGTCGTTTTGGCCGATTTTTATTTAGTTTTTCGATCTCCCACCATTCATGTTCTCCTAATACAAACTTGGTGATTTTTGTTCGATTCAAAACTAAAGTCAAGTGAGGGTGAAAATTTAAAAACGCGATTACGTAAAAACTAAGGGGTGGGGAGTGATTTACGGGTCATATTCGTACTCTACGCGTTGAAATACACCAGTATGCATATTGCCACCCCTAAAAGTTAATTAGCACCGGAGATATTCAACCCTTATTTGTATCTTCGGTACTAAGGGTCGTATCGAAAAAATCTACATTGCATTCGATAGGGGATGAAAAACTCAGCACCTTTTTCATTTAACTTTTTCTTCTACGACCCTTAGTTTAAGGGTTATGAGCAATCAAAGTGGTGAAAAGGTCGTCTAAACATAGTCATTAACCCTTAAACTAAGGGTCGTAGAGGAAAAAGTTAAATGTAAAAGGTGCTGAGTTTTTCATCCCCTATCGAATGCAATGTAGATTTTTTCGATACGACCCTTAGAACCGGAGATACAAATAAGGGTTGAATATCTCCGGTGCTAATTAACTTTTGGGGGTGGCAATATGCATACTGGTGTATTTCAACGCGTAGAGTACGAATATAACCCCTAAATCACTCCCTAACCCTTAGTTTTTACGTAATCGCGTTTTGAAATTTTCACCCTCACTCGAGTTGAATTTTGAAACGAACAAAAATCACCAAGTTTGTATCAGGATAACATGAAAGGTGGGAGATCAAAAAAATATTTAAAAATCGGCCAAAACGGCCTTATCTATAGACAGGCAGATAGAGAATGAAAAGTTACGCAACCTTTGTATTTAACTTTTTGCCCTTAGCCCTTTAGTTTACGAGATAATAATTATTTAATGTCAGCAAAATTTTACCAAAATCGACTAAAAATACGTTAATTTCATGGATTGTTTATATCGAATACCCCTAATTAGGAATCGCTGATTCTAAATCTACCCTCAGAATTACATTATTACTTACCCTTTTGATATATTTATATATAAATACAAAATTGCAACTACGCTAGGAAAATTTTAAAACGCATATAACTTGAAAAATAAGGGTTGAACGACAAAACTGAGGGCATATTTGGATTCATCAGGTCCTAATTAAGGTGGTAAACTATCCCTCTTTATCATACTACCCTTAGTTTACGAGAAATAAGCACTTTAAAATTTTCCTAGCAAATAATTAGAAGAATATTGTGATAGTAAATTTTTAATTAACAGCTTCATTTTCTAGGCCACTGCTCAAAAATATTCTGTGACGTCACACCAAGAGATGGCAGCACTAATCTCGTTTTGGGCAATTTCACCACTAAAAAATTAAATTAAACGCTATAAATTATTAGTTAGGACAACGATAAGTTGTTTAATAAATATAATAAAGCAAATTTTTTATTCTGACTAAATTATTTATTTATTTTAAAAGATTTACATTTCATTTAAATAATTCATGCAACAATACTGCATATTTACTCATTTTGAAAGGAAACATGAGGAAAATAAATAAAAACTGTTAATTTTTCTTTCTTTTTATATACAACACAAATACATAAGAGAAATATATACTTTCATACATAATACATGCAATAATATCACGCCATTTACCAAGTTTGGGTGGCACGAACCTTGTCACACATTTAAACTCAACAAGCAGTCAAACATTCCCATCCTGACACACTTCTTTCGCGTCATCCACATTTATTATCCTTTTCATTCAAGCTCTTTTATTCTTTCCACTCAAATCATTTACATTTCTAATACATGATCAGTCATTCCAATCAACATATTCACCAGACGTCCAAACAAAAGCTCATCTCAACCGCACACATTCTCTTTAAAACACACATAAATGTGTCATTTCCCAAGTTGGGTAGGCACACTTCATTTGCTTCATTCACTTGAAATCATTTGCACTCGCAATTAACCATCAATCATTTTAATCCACTAATTCGCAGAACGTTCACGCAAACGCACACTAACTATTTCACAAACTCATTCGCTCACAGAATCATTTATCTCAAACATCAACACATTTACAAATAAAATATTCAAATACAATACAAGTTTTTGTAATTTTATTACAATATAAAATAATGAAATGACTTGCCCTGTAAGAAATACAATAAATTATTAGTTATATTTTACATTACAATTGAATTTTATTTCCAAGTCTTATAACAACATGAGTTGACGTCTTATAACTGCACCCATATAAGATACTTAACTCATGTTTTGAATATTTTGTATCAAAGATAAAAGTTATACATGAATAATCAGTTTTATTAATGGTACTGACTGATTTTTCTGCTCATAAAAACCTTTGCCGAGGAAGTATCTTTCATATTTTATATTATTATAAGTTCGAAATATATGATAGGTGAAATACTAGTGACATTGCCCTAATCCATCTCCACCCAATATTTAACATTTACCGCGCGCGCTTTTTGATTCTAACCCCAAGAACAATCGATGGTTGTTGTTCTTGTGCAAATGTCGTGGGACTTCTTGCCGATCCCCGAATGAGTGCTTAGTACACGGTAGACAGCCAGGGAAAGACTTTCCACGGTCCATCACCACCTTCATGCTCAGGATTGCCGGGATGGATTCAGTTTTGCATTCTAGTGACTCAATTCATCCAAGCTATCGAAGGCTGACTGACCCAAACCCTACGAGCTGCTACATTCCGACTCCCCGTGGAGTGCACCGAATCCCTCGTCGATCCTTACACGTGCAAGGACGTACGGTTCGAAGTCATCTGCGACCAAGTACTATACTGCCCGCCAATGACTCACCGACCACAACATAGACTTATTGGTTCCATCTTGCCCCCTGGCGTCTAAGCCATCCGAGGCACGATGACGAAGGCGCCAGGAGGTTGGGGTGCCAAAAGCGGTCTATGCAGGGTGCACCGTGCCCTCGTCGGCCCTTCAACGGAAGGACATGCAAACAAATACAAATACTAAAATGCGGTTTAACGGTTCCTATTGGCTCTAAGCCATTCCCAGCCTCAACCCACTCTAGTTGAATTTACTGTGTGGCATTGTCCTAAGTACATCATTGTACATAATTTTGAGTTACCCGGTCGCTGATTGATTCTAACCCTGAAGAACAAGCCGGCCTAGTGTTGTTCTTATGCTCAAAAGTTTACGTGGGACGTCTTATCCGATTCCCCGTTGTTTTCCGCCTAGTTAACCGCTATTCCAGTGTTTACCATTACGCCTGGCCCACAACGACGTACGCACTATGTCCTGGTCAGATTTAGCATATTCGCTAGGCGGACTACAACTGCCTTTGACATACCTAGCGAATGAACCTTCCGACAGCGCGCACCGACTCGATAGCCGCAGGTAAACATCGACTGGCTTCCCGTCACCACATCCGCTAATACCGTACATACACTAAGGAGTCGTCCATCACTGAAGCAAGGGCGAGGCGTCCGCTTGCAGCTGCGCTTGGATTCGCTTAGATATGCATAGAGTATGGTAGGGTACCGTATCCAACGTTGCCCCCATACACGAGTATGGGAGGGTATACAAAACTAGACCTGCATGCTGCCGTACACATGTCTAGCAAAGCCAAAAAAGTTATAACGTCGTCAAGTTAAAAGCAAGCTATATAAGATAACAAGCCCCTAACTATACTATTCCCAATTTTAATTCTAATTCAATTCATTTAAATTCAAATCAATGCCACACCTAATTGCAAAAGAATAATTCGCGAACCGAAATGTCACTGTAAGTTATTTCACCTACCAAAATTTCCTAATTCTAAATGGTCCTGTACATAATTCATTAAAGAAAGAGATGCATGCTCTCTGCTGTTTCGAAGCTACCAGTTACTTCAAATTAATTCATTTTTTATTATTCAAAAGTCTACAACATTCAACTTATAAAAAATTAATTCTGCTCAAATTGTCATCATTATGTTCGCAACTTAATGTTAAGTATCTGGCAACAACGAATTTATTCATCACTTCTTGTTCTTTGTTTATTGTATTGTCACATTACATCTTCAATTTTATTTGCAGTTTCAAATGCATCTCTTTATTTATTTTGTTCGTTGAAAAAGGACCATTGAACAAGGAGTAAACCACATTTATTTTCACTAGTGACATTTCCTATTTAAGTTTAATATTGACCGCAATTGATTTTAACTTGAAACCCAAGAACATGACAAACAAAACAACCAAAGACAAAGCTATCACCCAAATTAAAATTATTTAAAAATCAATAATAACGTCACTAGTTTCATCAAAATTCCGTTGATCCCTTAATCTGTACTACCAAAGTACTAGTAAAGTAAAGACGATGTGGTTTACTCCTTGCAAACAACTATTACCTAAGTTAAAATTAATTGTTGAGATCATATTCACATGGTCATTGGGAATTGAACCCAAGACTGTGCCGGTATTCATTTAATTTCAATCTCAACATTATTATCAAAGATAGAAGATTCAGTCTTTATTATTTATGCAAAGTTAAAGAATGATTCACGCAAAAGGAAAAGACTGGCAAAACTATCTTTGATAATTCATTTATTACTAAGTCTCGGAAGGCTGCTGGAGTTGATGTCGCCTGCAGAAAGTCCCACGATGGAAGTTGAAGTTGTCCAGTGTAATCCCTCGACGACTCTCGTGGTTGATGTCATGCGCAGAAAATTCTTCCATGTCCTTCGAAGACTGCGTGGCTTGTTCACATCGAATACCTAGGAACCACAAATCATTTATTTACATTTGATAAACACTGTTTGCTTATTCTGAAAATATTAAATATTTATAATAAATGAATTATTTTATACAGGAAGTATCCAACAGTTGACGGCTGGTAAACGCACACACGATAAAAATATATATCTATACCGATAACTCACAATATGTGAGGCTGCCGTACCCTAATTGGGTGAAAAGCGTGATAGATTATGTATGTAATTTATTAATATTATTATATTTGTTTGACTTTGTTTCCTTGATTTTATCTCGATTTATTTAGAACTGTATTTGTATTCAATTTTTGTTTTTATTATGTTCACTATATTTAGTCAATGTACATTTGCAATGTTGTAATATTATTCTGTAATTGGGTTCTAAACCTGTTGAAATAATAATAATAAATGTAATGGTTTAAGATTCAATACTGAAATTGAAATAAAATAGTTTAAATTAGATGCATAGCTGAATATGCTAATGACCGACAATGGTTCTGACTGTTCAGTTTCAGATCCAATTTCAATTTACTGCACAAAAATTTGGCCTGTAGTGTACTCTCCACAAACAGTCATGAGTGCGTTAACTGCTGGTAACTGCACACACGGAAAAACATAATATCCATACCAATGACTCGCATATGTGAGGCTGCCGTACCCAACTTGGGTAAAAGGCATGACAGATATTTTATGTACGTATTGTAAAAACGAGTTATGCTGTCACACCCATATTAAATAAGAAAAATAAGCTAAACATCTATTTATTAACCAAGTAAATGCCAATAATTCTCTTATTTAAGTGACTTGTAAAATAGATTAATAATTCGATATATTGTACATACGAACACAGTCTCATTGAAGTTGGCCCAAACGTAAAAAAGTCGTTTTTTGTTTTACAAAAATTTAAATAAAATCAAAATACAAGTGTAATGTAATGTATATTTATACGGTTCCATAAAGTTTCGACTATTGATTTGATTTGAGATTGTGTAAAATATATTGCAGTTTTCAATAAATTATACTTGTATTTTGATTTTATTTAAATTTTTGTAAAACAAAAAATCCAGGCAGGTACACATTTCAGTTAACTGCACAAAAATCTCCCCTGTACTGTACTCTTAACAGTCATGAGTGCGTGAGACTGGCAACCGCACACACGGTTAAACATATGCCTAAACCGATGACTCACATATGTGAGGCTGCCACACTTAAATTGAGTGAAAGAATTGAGTCACTTTTTGATTTGTAGTATTTATTATTTATACTGATGTTCACAGTGATCTGTGAGGCTGCCACACTCAAGCTGAGTAAAAGCATAGTTTCAAATGGAATACGCAAAGTAAGAATAAGAAACTTACGTGTTACGTAGTAGTACCAGATGATGTTCCCCCTCCTAGAGACTCCAACTGTAGAATTTCAAACCAAAGAATCTTCAAACTTTGTACATGAAGTCCAAATTAATCTGTAACAATAACAAACATTTAGATTCATATAAACTGCACTAAATAACGAAAAATCTCCACTGTGGTGTGCTCTCCAGTAACAATTATGAGTGAGTTATTGGCTGATAACCGCACAAACACAATATAATGTATACGGAGTGATTCATCCGTCGTCATTCTTTTATTTTATTTTTTTATAGTGCTATTGAAGTCATAGAGTAAAACTCTTCGGTTAAAATGTATTTGATATATTATCTATCTATGAACCATATTCATTTGTATACAGGGTCTCCCATTTGAGCACAATTGTAGCAGGGCTAATTTATTGTATTATATCAATAATTATTGTTTTTGTAAGTTGAAATATTTTTGTAAAAGCTCTACGGTTTTTCCCACGTGTTTTTCCGACTTCTAAGAAGACCATCTGTTTTTGGTGTTAAAATATATCAGTTCTAAAATGTACCTACGAGTTTTGGCATTTCGGCAGATGTCAAAATGTAAGATACGGAAACCGTTTAGTTCAATGAAAAGTATTTCAACTTCATTTGGAAATGTTTGAGATTCACTGTAGCAACGGTCAGTAACTATTTTTAGAATTAAGGGATGGCTTTGACCATAGAGTTTGTAACATTTTTCGTTTTGTAAAGTATATAGTTTTAAGATCTCGAAAGAGAAAGACGCTTTTAAATATTGAGAATAATTTGTCTTGTTGTAATCGTTGTTTATTTGTGCTCAAGTGAATCTCAATACTCTCCGTTTTTATTTGTTTATTTGTGAATGTGAAATTACGTATTTTGAGTAAGTTAATATTTTATGTTTTATATGTGTTTTGTTATCTGTGTTTTCCGTAATTTATAGCAATATATTAGTTGCTAGTTAATCTTATTCCAAAATTCATCACGATCTTTTGTTTAGTGTTTTATCCATCTAATTAATTAGTTAACAAATGAATTAGTGGTTTTCCTAAACGTTTAAGACAAATGTCGAAAGTATCGTTTTATTAAATTCAAGTATTTTATTTAAATATTAGTTTACATTTTTATTAATATAGTTAATCGTTAATTACCGCTGTGTGTGTTTTATTATTATATATTCCTTTCATTCTCATTTATAAAGCATCACCCAAGTGTTATAATACCGTTTGGCTTACGATATCGTGGAGGTTGTTCGATAATAAGTAATCCTGATTTAGCGTTACGATTTATCGACCAAAGATCTAAATATTAAAAACGTTAGATCCCCCCTCCCACAACACTCCAGCAATAATCCTGATTTAGCGTTACGATTTATCGAGCAAAGATCTAAATATTAAAAACGTTAGATCCCCCTCCCACACAATAATATGCAACTTTATATTTCTTAATGGAACATCCTATAAATATTTATTGATTTTGATAGCAAAGTAGATATTCCCTTAAAAGAAGTAATGTAATGAAGTGTATAACTTTATAAATTAAGAAGTTATTAACGTTTTTTCGTTCAATGATGAGTAATTGAGTATGTATCATGTTACTATTATGAAAGTAATCGATGGATTAATTTATTAATTGTTTCGAATTCAATTAACGCTGACAAGCTGTCAGATTATTTATACTTTATCTTTGTTAAGTGCCAAATTTCTATGACATTCGTCAAGTATGAATATGATATTAACCATTTCATCTCTACTACAATTTGTATTCATTTTCACTTTAACAAAGATAGTGTCAATAATTTGACAGCTTGATTATTAAGAAAATTATCCATCGCATTCTTCGTTAATTGTAATGTGACACAAACTTATCATTAAGCGTATAATCGTTAATAACCTTTTCATTTATAATTTTAGACAGTTTACTACATTACTTTTTTGAAGGAAATCTATTTTGCTATCAGAATCAATTAATATGTATAGCGAGTTCCATTAGAAAATATAAAATTTCATAATATTGCACTCAAATGGAACATAATGTATACAAATGAATATGGATGACCGATGAATCACTCTGTATATCTATACCGATGACTCACATTATGTGAGACTGCCACACCCAAGTTGAGTAAAAAGCTATCAGTTTCAAATCCAGGCAGATACACATTCCAGTTAACTGCACAAACATTTTTCCTGTAGTGTACTTAGAGTGAGTTGGCAGACAGTAAGAGCATTGAGTCACTTTTTGATCTGTAGTATCTATACTGATGTTCACAGTGACCTGTGAGGCTGCCACACTCAAGGTGAGTAAAAGCATCATGTTCCAAATGGAATACACAAAGTAAAAATAATAAACATACGTGTTGAACTGGTCAACGAGATGTTCCTTGTCCTAGAGAGAGTAGACTCCAACAGCAGAATTTCAAACCAAAGAATCTTTAAACTTTGTACATGAAGTCCAAATTAATCTGTAACAATAACAAACATTTAGATTCATATAAACTGCACTAAATATCTAAAAATGTCCACTGTGGTGTGCTCTCCGCACATAACATAATGACTATTGTGTGCAATTATTGAGAAAACACATTAACAGTAGAGATGGATAATTTTCAAGGCGGGATAATTTCCTCAGACAATTTTACACCAAGAACCACATTTTCGCAAATTTTCTACGACAATTACGTGTCTATTTCGTGCTATTATTGCAATACGGGTGCACCAGTAAAGACAGCATAATATTTTAAAGGATTTTTAACCTAGTAACAAAATTTTCACGAATTTTCTACGATAAATAACAAAATAAATAATATAACAACGAATGCCTCATATGTGCCACCTCTACAGCAGCGTACTATGGGGCCTAACAGTGGAGGAGGATAATGTGTGAGCTCAGAATCGGCTTCCCCACGAAATTTTACCCCTGACTACAAATTTTCACGGTTATTCTAAGATTATTAACAGATAAATCATAAAATATTTAAAAATAACGGCGGCTAAAAAGATGTCGCAGCCATTTTAATTATTAATGTCAAAATATCTACTCTATAATCCCAAATATAAAGCAAGAGTACCCGTGACTTGGGAATCACTCATTGAGCTACGACATTGAAATTGTGGTTCTTAATGTAGAAATGTCAGAGGAATGATGATGAAAAATGCTTACATGATTGCTTGAAGATTTGAAGATGTTGATTCCAAGTTGACTGTTGAAGTTGTTGTCCAGTGAAATCTCTCGTCGTTGATGTCAGGTGCAGAATATTCTTCTACCTCCTTCGAAGACTTCTAAAGTCATTGTCAAGTTGTTCACATTCACATATGATAATATGCTCGAATACCTAGGAACCACAAATCATTTATTTACATTTGATAATTACTAAATAAATATTTTATACAGGAATATCTGCACGAATATTACACCTGTGGATAATTTTTCACCAACAACTATGAGTTAATCTAAAATAACAATTATATTTTATATATTGATTCAACCTTGTAAAGTTTAACAGTAAACAGAATAATTAAGTTCCAAATTGGTTTGTAGAATTACATAATTATTCAATAACATGAAATAAATCATGTTCAATATGAAATTTTGAGTTAAAAATGTAAATAGTAATATCTGAAGCATTTTACCTCCCATGTTCGGGGGCAGAGCACCTCGTGCTGGATTTTCAGGATGATGAAATGGTAATGGGCTGCTAATCTGTAACAAAATAAATATTTTCGTTATTACACAACTGCAAACATTTAAAACGCATCGCAAATCATTATTTACGTTTGCCAGAAATTATTACATCACGAACGAATGTTAATGTGCAATTAGCGTAAATAAATAATAAAAGAAAGACTGCTTACCTTAGCTGTAGAAATAAATATTCTCATTATGTAATCTCATGTTTAAGATCATCATTTTCTTCAAAGATGATGTTAGAGACCCTGAATTTGTAGGTAGTTTCGAGTATTTTCTTTGAAATTGTCCCTTTTCTACATATAACAGCGTTTACCTGTAAATAAATCACTTATTTTAATACTTGAAACGATGACTTCGGCTGGCATGAACTGATCATGGCGAGTCCATGAACAACTAACAGCAAATTAATAAGTTTACAACAACTTGTTGATCATTTTGTCGCAAAACAACATTTTTTTAATATTTAGGATACTCACAATTTCTTATTTATCACTTGAAATTAAGCCACTTGTTATTTAAATACAAAGAACAAACTACGAACATGCAATGGCGTCAGTTTCATTACATTGCATGCATTGCATTAAAAATTACACAACCTCAATATGGCGTTGAAAAAAATCAATAATTTGTTCATAAATCGTGAAATCAAACCGTGATTTCTGCCCTCTTTTGAATAAAGTAAGAATTACTCTTACTCTGGCTACGTTCCCAAGTTTTTATCAAGTTTTAAACGGTGTAGAGTTTAGATAGTTGTGTACTGGAAATTTCACGTTTGCAACGTATTTCACAATGCTTTCACATGATAGAAGACGGATTTCTCAACAGCCGCTTAGTTTTGAAGTGTAGAGTATAACCTAATATTAGAGAATGTAATTTAGGAACGCAGTTTTGATTTTTGACAAGCGCATACGCAAATTTTAAATACGAGACGAAGTTATGTGGGAGGGAAATTTAAATTATTATAAAGAAAGGTGAAACTACAAGAATACATACAAAAAATTGTCATCTGGTTAAAATAGCAGCTTGAAATGTTTGAAAATGTGATTACTAATAGTATTACGACTGAGGAATCCAATTATATTAAATAAAAATCGATATTTTTAATAAAGTGCATTCAATTAAAAATTTAGAAAAACATTATTTCTAAAACAGAAACATGCAAGGAATCTAATTGTGTTAAATATAAAAAATATATATATAGTAACAAATTATGTATTTACCAAGTACCAAGATCTTTCAGGAACTGTTGAATATATTTCTATAGCTATATAAGAAATTAATAATGCACATAATTTAAAATTTAAACTAAAAGTATACCTATTTTGTTTATAAAGATAAAATAGGTGTGAAACGGATAAATACTGTTTATAATTCAACGAATTTTTGTATATAGATATCACACGTATTAATAATTTATTCAATTATTATTATATTTTATATAAATGTAATTAATCCTAACTAATATTATTCTATAACACAAATCATAACATTGCATGTGATAATTCAATATTTCTATACACAAAAATGAGTTTATATATAATTTAATACTCATTTTGATTAGTTTATTATGAAAATTCTGTTTTCACAAGCATTATTCAACAAAAGATGATAACCATGATATTTGACAATGTATATTGTAAATATGTGACATTACTTTAGTAATTCAGGCTAATTGGGATTGGTACTGTTTCTAGTAAGATTCAGTACTAGAAAATAGATTGTAAGGTTGTTTCACACATAAAATGCATCATGACTACTTCTTTACAAGATTTCTACCAGTTTTAATCACATATTAATGGTCAACTTTTGATTATGCATAGAATATGATATGATTTTAACGATATAAGCTTAATATTGTATTTTCACTCTAGTCTATGGTTGTATATTAGAAGAACACGGTGTAAAAATTATACCCTTATGCTATATTGTCTCAAAATGCAGTGGGGAACCATTTAAATTTTTGTAACGCACGCTATTTCCCCATTTACAAAAATATTACAAATAACCAAAAATATATTTTGTATATTTATTCTATAAACTAAAAGGAGTCTATGTTTTTGTTATGGTACTAATTGGTATCATTTTGAACCTATAAAATTGATAAACCATTTTACTTCTGGAGAATATTAATAACTTATACTGATTTAAGAAATAGTTTATTAACTTTACAGGATCTGGGAATAATATTCGGGTGCAATTTATTGGTATATAATAAATTATTTGTTCTAAATCTGTTGGTCTATTTTGAACTTCGCAACGAATAAATCATTAAATTAAAACAAAGTTCTGTTCCTACATGGATTCTTTCATAATCCTGGTTAGAATTGCTTGTCAAATAGCAACGGCGCTAAATTAAACCTTCAATAAGTCTTGGAAAAAAGAATTTCTAATTTATTCATAGCAAACGGTAAATTCAGAATCATGAAAGAATCCTTGTGTGAACAAGACTTAAAGAGTCGTTGCGCTACTTCATATAAATAACCTTTTACGAAAGATTATCTGAATAACAACCATAAAAAACAAGAAACTGCCAAATATCAAAGTAAAATAAATAAAAATTGAATTATCAAAATAGTATATTATGATGCAAGTGTGTAAATAAACTTTTAAAGTACATTCGACAGATTTTTACGACGCTAGTGCTTTAAAAGCACTTATACACTTATACGCTATTTTTATTATACCTGCATCCTATTTGTAAAATAGAGCTGGTAAACAGCATTTTGAATCATTTTACAAAGTAGTCTGGGTGTTTTAACCAGATATTATGATGCGTGTAATAAAAATGTAATTTTGTGATAAAAATAAAAAAACGAAAATAAATACCTTGTTATTTAGATAATCTAAAATAGACCTGGAGGTCGGTAATCCACAGAGTCATCTCCAGCAGGCGCACAAAGATGCGGTGAACATGTTACTCGTGCACCGGCTCCACAAATGCACTCCAGACAGTTCCCAGTCGCATGCGGAAGCATTTCTCCAATCTTGTAAGATGTACCTACAAAAAATATAATCAATACTCAAATTCATCAAAAAATTCAGATAACTAGAGAGTTGCAATATAATATCGTGCCCGATTTTACCCCTTGCCAGAAATGACTTTTTATATTAATTCAAGTCTTGCCGCCAAGAAAATGTTACATCCGGGGTATTTCAAACAGGACGTCATTATAAACAAGTGTTTTAATTATGTACTAAGGACTTATTTTACTACTTCTGGTACTTGATGTACATAATAAGAAGCATTCAAAGACATTATTTGCACTTACGGGAGTAAAACTACCTTTTAGTCTTTATTTTTAAGGACTAGGGTTCTTAATTTGATCCTAGGGGATTAATTTTCATAGTTTTAATCCCGTTGTCAAGGAATTGAATTAATTAATACCGTTATCAAGTAAATACGTACTATTTGTTACAGAGTATCTATGGTAAAATATAAATATTTGGCATAAAGTTTACTGTCAAAATTACAAAATGTGTATTCTTTTAAACTAGTATTATGCATTCCTATGAGAGTGATGTGCAAAAAATAGCGTATATACCACAGGACTAAAGTAGGTACCTTTAATCCCTCAAGTGCTTATTTCACTCACCATAGGCTCGTGAAATAAACTACACCATCAGGATTAAATCATGCACTTTACTCCTCTAATATAAACTATTTGTTGAAGCCAAGACTTGAATTAATATAAAAAGCCATTTCTGGCATGGGGTAAAATCAGGCACGATTTTATATACGGCTCTCTAGCTAATATACTAGGTGGCACAAAAGTAATCTTTCCATCGGATGATGCTTTCATTTTTGCAGCTGGCGTCTCATGTCATTGCGACTTTGACATTAATGAAGTAAACAGATATTCACATTTTCCACTTTCAATCACTGAACGATCAAATTTAGTTAGAGGTATTCAAACTTTTTAAACGTAAACATAAATCTAAACCTTAAAACTGAAAGCTTATGTGAATGAGGTTTTGTTCAGTTACTGCCTGGAAATCGGGTGATTACTTTTGGGCCACCTTGTATTACTTTACGTACCCATGACAACACAAACGCTGGGTTCTGTGGTGCCCGTAGTTCTGTCAGTTCCTAAACTATTCTGAGTAGTTTATTCAACGAAAGTCGTGTCCGTAGGGTCTTCAGATGTGGAAGAATTGTCATAAGTGCTCCAGGTGTCTTCTAGGTCACTTGATGTTAACGTTGAAGACGTTTCTGTGACTGAACGGTGTGTCTGGGTGCTTGAAGACGTCGGGTGAACCGTGGGTAGCTTCATCGGAAGGTTTAGATGCTCTAAAGCCTAGTTTCCATGTATGCGTTTCATCCGTTCCGTTCTATCCGTCGCAAGTTGTGATTGGCTAGTTCAAATTATGAAAAATTGGCGCGTTGGTAAATGCAGCGACGGACAGAGTTCGTCTACTCTCTACTCGTTGCAGCGCGACCTTGAAAACGGATGCTTTGATGTCAGTTTGACAGTTAGCAAGTGGTTTCATACGGTTATTTGTATTTGTTTGGTTTACCTAAGCAACATGATTAGCTTCGTAAGTTTATAAAATCGTAATTAATATTATGTCATAACAGCAGTGAATAGAAGTACCAATCAAAACATCAAAACGGATGGAACGCAACGGACACATGTGAACAGTCTAAATTTCATACGACGTCAAGTTTGCAGCGACGTATAAAACGGAACGGATGAAACGTATGCATGGAAACTTAGCTTTAGTGGTTGTCCAGGCCATTTGCTGCAAGAAAACATATTATAAACTGTTTAAATCATGTGTGAAGATTGAAAATAACTCATAAAATAATAGTGTTTATACACAAGGTATTTAGGGAAAGATATATTACATTAGTTCTTATATAATTTGGTTTTATTTCTGCTTAAAGATTACAAAAAATACCCTAATTTGTACAAATAATTTGACGATCTCTAAGTAAAGCCGCATTCACAGTCCGAAATTAAAGTAATAAAGTAAAATAAACAGCTGATTTGTTCTACGACTCAAATTTCGATGAACATTTAAATGAATTTCTTTAAGTTGCTGTGATATGAATTACACCAAATTTCGGACTGTGAATGCGGCTTAAAGCCATGAATACTACTAAATACTAGTGTTAAAGCCATACACTTTATAAAACGTAATGTACACAGTGGAACATGTTTAGCACATTGTTGACAGTCTTATGCCCTCCTCACTCAAGGATTCTTTCACATCCTTCTAAATTTTGAAGAAAATAATCTTGATGAGAATCAAATACCGGCGCCGCTAAAATCTTCAATGAGTCTCGGAAAAGAAGAATTTCTAATTCATTGAAGCCTCATTCATATATTTAAGCATTTAGTTTTAAGATTTACATTTATGTTAACGTTTAAGAAAGTTTAAATACATATAACTAAATATGAGCATTCACAGTGCTTGAAAACACTGTGAATGTTCGTATTTAGTTACATGAATTTAAAGATTCAGTCCCACAAGCATTTAGTTTTAAGGTTTACATTTATGTTTACGTTAAGTTGCAAGTGGGAACTGTGAATGTTCGTATTTATTTATATGAATTTAAACTTTCTTAAATGTAAACCACAAAATTAAATGCGTATGTGAATGAGGCCCAAAATGTCTTAACGTTAAATAAGGCTTAATCATATAATTAAATACAAGCATTCACACGTGTCACTTTTAAGCACTGTGAACATTCGTAAGTATTCAAACTAAACGTAAACATATATGAACAGTGAAAGAATTTACATAGAATCCGTGTGTGAACAGGGCTTTACACTACAAATAATGATATGTATAGTTCTTCTAAACTAGAGCATACAGAACTACAGACTTGGAACAATGTACTAAATATTTTTAAACACAAACTAACCCAAACTACGAAAAACAAACCGGATTTCCTATCAAATTTGCAAGAAATGAATCAGAATATTATCTAATGACTTTTATTAGGTGTCATTGATGTTATCCAATCTGCAAATTTGTTGAAATCCCCCAAGGGTGAGAATAAAACGCTGGACAGCCCTGATAGCAGAAACGCGCTGATCTGCGAAGAAATGCACAGGTGGAAGTAAGATTTCCCATCTTGAGTCCCACATACTCTAATTGAACTGAACTAAGAAATATAAAAGAGAGTGAAGATAACTAAGACGGATCATTCCCTTATTTATTCCTTCCTGGACACTTTTATAAATAATCTTCACTGGATTTCCAACTTTATCATAAATAAAGAAACTATACTCTTTTCATCATCAGTGCATTTGTTTGCAGATCAGAGCGTTTCAGCGGTCAAAGTTGCTGAGAGTTTCATCCTCAAACTAAGTGTCATCTACTCCACAACCAAAACTCTCTGTGTTAGAAGAAGGAAGGATGATAAGACATTAAATAAAAGGTAAAAATGTTTCACCGCATGGGCTGAAGGGCCTCCGGTCCTTGCAGGGGCCGTCGGACTCCGGGAGGCACTCTTGCCACCAGCAGAACATCTCCCCATCGAGGCAGAGGCAGAACTCGCACTGGTCAGCCTGGTAGATCTATAACAACAACAAGAACTTAACACTGCGCTAAACTGACGAGGGCCTGACAGAGGATCCACAAAGCACCAAAGTTTACTTGGACTACAGAATAGTTTGATCATAGTTTAGATTTCGTACCTTTGAATTGTAACATAATGAATTTCCGTGTGTTCCACATGTATTTCATGTTATATTTATCTACGATCATTGAATACATGCATTATGTAAGGTAAATACACTATTGTATTATGAATAGATTATTCAACACAATTGTCATTTGTCAGCACTGCAAAATGTGAGGTTGGTCAACATTTTAATGAATAAAAATTTGTAAAGAAATGTTTATTTAAAAAGTCGTATTTGACTCGCAAATAATGGCAATAATTAACTCGGATGATTATACACTCGCCTTGGCTCGTATCGTAAATTTATACTCGCGTATTAATAGCTATCATTATAAACTCATTGCATAATATACCTACAAAATTATGAGATTCACAGCTTATTATTTTTACAAACGAAAGTTTAACTTGGACTGCCGAATAGTTTGCTGGTAATTTGAATGCGTACCTTTTTTTCCAAGACATATCAATTCCACTTGTGTTATCATCTTATATTTATAAAATTCACAGCTTATTATTGTTATTGTTACCAACGATAGTTTAACTTTGGGCTGCTAAATAGTTTGCTTGTAGGTTAGACTGCGTACCTTTATAATGTAACATAATAAATTTCCATCTGTTCCACGTATATTTCACATAATATTCACTGATCACTGTTTATTATTGTTTACAAACCAGCCATTTTATCACCTGTTGTTCTGTTCAACAACTTCAACAAGCTAAATGACGCCATTTTCAAACGGAACATGTAATTCTGCAGAATTTTATACAAAAAATAAAATAAGCTTTTGGCAAAAATAAATATATCGTTAATTGCGTAAAATTACGCTGATTAAGAATCCGCAAACGGATTTTAATTTGCATTAACTGTTTACGAAAAATAAATTTTTCTATATTATTTTCTGCAGTATGACTTGTTGTTCCATCTCGTTCTATTCTCTTTCTAACACTCACCCATTTTGATTGGTCGAGTGACATCACTGGATCGTGAAATGATTGGTTCAGTGACATCGCTGGATCATGAAATGATTGGCTGATTAATTAAAGAAGCGTGGCAAATTTGAACGGTTTTAACTACAATGTAAAACAAATACGACGATACTAAATTTTTGATTTTGGTAGTTGAAGCTAAATAATCGATTAAAAACTAATGGAATTTACATAAACTAACTAAATTTAGATGACACATAAGTTTTTTCTCGTGGAAATTGCTTCAGACAGTCAAAAAATGTATTTAAAGTTGGTGAGCTCGATAGGTGGTTATAAAGTGGAACTTTAATAATCGTAATCGTAATATTGGTTACACCAGGGGCCCTACATTAATTAAAATTGATATCTGGGGAGTGTATTCATAGATTTACAACATATTAACATTAACAGGGTACTCTGTGTACTTTAAAGGGTAAGTACTCTAGCAGTTTTATAAGAAAATATTAATTTCTGACTTAATTATAGGGCCCGCCGTTTTGAAAATGTGGCTTCTGTTACAAAAACATACGAGGAATCGAATGGTGTCCAGTTCAGATTGCTGTCTTTAACCGTTTTTGAAATGCAGCATAATCAAGTCAAGAATTTAACCTAAAAAATTAACCTGTTTTACAAAATAATTAATTCTGATTAAAATATGGAGCCCAGCATTTTGAAAATATGGTTTCTTAATTTATTTAGTATTATTATACTAATTAAATAAAAACCAGTCTTTTAAAGACTATTTCCCTCAGTCCTTTTTTCCCTTTATGTTCTTTCCTATTTATTTATTACATTGTGTTTTTAATCAAAATTCTTTATTTGTGGTAAATACAAAAGAATTTTGAAGTGGACGTAGCCACAGTAATGCCAACCTAACAATGAGACTTAATTTGAAACTTGGAAGAAGAAGTCTATTTTGATGCTACAAACACGCATCAAACGTGCATCAAACACATCTCATGTGTGAACGGCCATGCAACAATTACATGTTTGATGCATGGAAAAACTCTTCTTTGGTGCATGCTAGATGAATTGTGCGAACAGGGTTTAATATGTTTCTCCTACCTTTAACTTTGAACGTCAACGGCGAACTGCAACGTCAACGTCAAGTTTATAAATCAAGCTTAAATTTAACCTATCAGCGGGCAAACTCGGTATTGTCACTGACAACAGCTGAGGAGGCAAGATGGAGAACATTCGTTTGTTTACATTACAAAATTTGTGTGGTGTAAAACTGGTGTTACATCAGTCAATCAAAAACGATCAGTTTTAGCGGTTTTAGCATTCCAACTTCAGATTGCTCCGTTTAGTTTAGAAATCAAGTGTAGTACTATTATTTAGTCTATTTAGGTACTCAATAGACTAGGAAAGTGTGACGTCACACCGCCATTGTGTTGCCATAGCAACACTTTCCAAACAAACATTTAGAACTATTTGGTTAGCATAGACGATTGGAAGAATGTATTGTTATTTTATCTATATAGTTAGCATTTAACTTTAAATCCTCGGGAAGTTATACCTTATGTATTAATGAACCTATTTCATCAATTTATTTAATTTAAATACAACTAGTATGATTACTATACTGATTTAAAACAAATCATATATTGAGGTTATGGTTTCATATTTGTATTAATATCGTATAATCAGATCAACATTTAACACATTTTTTAACACTTTTTCCCTTGTAAATTGTACTTATATTTATTTAATTATTTATTGAGAAAGATGTGTTTGACAAGCTGGTGGAAGTAGAAGGTCTTGATTCACCATGTTATATATCATTTAGTAATATTTATTTAATTATTTATTGAGAAATATGTGTCTGATAAGCTGGTGGCAGTAGAAGATCTTCATTCACCATGTTCTATATAATTTATTGAAGAAGTAGAACGGCTAGATTCATCGTATTTTAAATCAGGCGTTAAAGATGTAGTTGGTCTGTATTCATTCATTACAGTCAGGTGCGAAACACATAACCATGGTCTAAAATACAAATTTTTATCATAAAAATTTAATTATTAATAACAAACAATACCACAAAATAAAATAATACACTTTAAATAGTTGAAAACATTATAACCTCAAAATATGATCTGTTTTAAATCAGTATAGTAATCATACTAGTTGTATTTAAATTAAATAAATTGGTATAATAGGTTCATTAATACATAAGGTATAACTTACCGTAGATTTAAAGTTAAATGCTAACTGTATAGATAAAATAACAATATATTCTTCCAATCGTCTATGCTAACCAAATGGTTCTAAATGTTTGTTTGGAAAGTATTGCTATGGCAACGGCAACATAATGGCGGCGTGACGTCAGCACTTTCCTAGTCTATTTGAAATTAAATTAAGATGTCATCTTGCGGTAGGTGCGACAACTAAAATTTTAGTCACGAGATGGTTACAGTGGTATTCGCAATCGCATGACAAAAAGATTACCAACTTTCCAATTTGACATAACTAAATAACCTTAAATTTTTATATCTACTGTCAACAATCTATCTTGAATATTTGTACATTATATTTAAAATAAATCAGAAGAGAATGGCGGACTTAGAGAAAGAACAGATAGAACAAGACCAAGAAACTGAACAAGAGGAATCTTCAGAAAATGAAAGAGAACCAGTTCAACAAATAGAAAAACCATTAAATGTAATACAATCTTTATTAATTCAATCATAAATACAATGTTATCATTTTTGCATTGTTAGATGTCTGCTGGAGCTGTAAAATTGCGAAATTGGCTAAACAAAACCCTTCGTATTGAAATGTCAGATGGGAGAATTTTAATCGGTGTTTTTGTGTGTACAGATCGAGATTCAAACGTTATTTTAGGCACTTGTTCTGAGTATTTATCCGCTGAAGAACTGACAACTAGTGAACCAAGAGTTTTAGGTTTAGTTATGATTCCAGGCAAGCATATCATTTCAATTCACATAGATCAATTAGAGCAAACTTATCCCTTGGATTATACAAGTGGGGATGTCATGTAAATATAATTATTTATACACATAAATCTGAGCAATTTTCTTTCTGTTGTGTCCTAAAAATATTTTAAATTTAGAGAACAGTAACAATGAAATCTATGGGTTAGCAATAAGCAAAGCAAGAGTCTTTGTAAATTGTACAGAATGGCTAAAGTGCAGGGCAAAGATCACACAAGTTTTTGTTGTAGTTATTCAATATAATATTAACAAAAACAAAATATACATTATCTAGTACATGTTATAATTAATTTTCTAATGGTTCATACCCCTGTTTTTCTATTCGTTCTTTAAATTGTAAATAGTCTCTTTTCCTATCGAAATGTTTGACCCATTGTGAAGGGCAACCTTGTTCATATAATTTTCTAAATTCTTCACACTGGTTAGGCATTTTAGATTTATCTGATGAATTTTCATACTTATTTAAACAATCCCAATAATGATCTCGGGCAGCCCAACATGCGGCGCGTTTTTCTTTATTCGGGAAAGACATTTTCAACTGGAAATAAAATCATTTTTTAATCTGAACAGTAATATTTATAATTTATGTATCATAATCAACCAATCGGATCTCGAAATTCTAAAATAAACTGTTGCACATTGCGTTTCCTTGAAAAATATCCAAAAATAGTTGGTAATAAATCTAGAAATCTGCAGTTACGTTTGAAAAATATAGCAAAAATATTTGCAAGAATTCAAAGTTCCTTCACATACAATTTGGCCAACTTCAATCTTATATAACACTTATGTAACATCCCTGAATTATGAAATAATAACATAATAGACTAATAACACTACCTACTTAATTACCTATACTTTTATGAACAATATGAAATATAAATTTTATTTAATCTTCTTTCTGTATGATAAAATCTTCGTGATTCGTGTGTGCTTAGGTAATATAATAGGTAAAATGTAGGGGAAAATAATACTATTCTGTGTTTTAGTAAAAAAAAAAGATTATTGTTTTAGGCAAACAATTCAAAATATTTATATAAATTGTAGATTAAAGACAAAATAAAAATGCAATGTATATTTGCCGGTTTAACATTTTGTGATAACAATTTCTTTTTGTGTTCCACGTGATTGATTTTCTGTCTGCAAACAACTGCAATCAAAATCAACGTGAGGTAACTAAAACAAGAAACAACTAATAACTGAAATTCCCTGTTTCGGTTTATGCGAATCAGAAAGATGTCTGATTTAGATTTTTAGTTTTACAAGAACTAGTAAAAATATGCTATAACAAGCAACTGTTCGTTTATTATTTATTTACAATGTTTCATTTTAATGTTTAATTCAATAACAGGGTGTTTAATAAAATTGTGCTGTATAATATGGAAAAAATCAAAGTAAAAAGTGTTTCGAATCAAGGACCTACAAAGAATTGTTCTCTTTCGAAAGAAACTGAAGAAATCTTGGCAGCAGAAATAGATAAATTAACGCTAAAAAATTCAAATGGTCTTTTAAACGGGTTAAGTAAAGAGGAAATAAAAAATTGTAATCATGAAACTTATAACAATCAAATTGAAGCTAATGACAACAAGAAAACCAATAAATGTTTGTGTGAAAAAGAGAAACAAGAAAAGCCTTTAGTTACAACTGAAATACCAGAAAAGATCGAAGATATTATTGAAACTGCTGCATCCAAAGTACACGAACCTACAATTCAGTTACCACCTATAGAATACGTACAATATGAATCCGAATTACAAATGCCTATGATCATGAAAATTATACAAAAAGATCTTTCGGAACCTTACTCCATTTACACGTATCGTTACTTTATCCACAATTGGCCGAAGTTATGTTTTCTGGTGAGCAAAACAAAATAAATTTGTATTCAAAATCACAACTTTTAGATTTATTTTAGGCAATGTGCGAAGGTGAATGTGTAGGAGCAATAGTTTGTAAATTAGATCTCCACAGGAAAGTAATTCGAAGGGGTTATATCGCAATGTTAGCAGTGGACAAAAAGTACAGAAAACGAAGTATCGGATCGACTTTAGTTCGTCGGGCAATTGAAGAAATGATCGCTGGCGATGCCGACGAAGTTGTTCTAGAAACGGAAGTTACTAATAAACCAGCGCTTAGGTTATACGAAGCGTTAGGTTTTGTTAGGGATAAAAGACTCTTTCGATATTATCTGAATGGTGTGGACGCATTGAGACTAAAATTGTGGCTCAGATGAAGTTTAGTTTCGAATTTCAACTTAGGTACATTAACTTTTATTACACATGTTGCTGTTGCTCAGGGGTGTTGTGTTTTCTTTTATTTTATTAGCGATCTTTCACTATTTATTCAAATTATTGTTGAGTGATTTTTATTTTTAATGAGAAACTGTAGTGTTTGTATATTGATACTTCTTTAAATTAAATTGTATTTATATAAAAAAGATTAATACGTGTAATCAACTCTGGTCTGGATATATGCGACAATGAGCAAATCGGCTTCTTTATGTGTATACGTCGATTGTCGACTGTTCCACTGTTTTGTTACGCGAGATTGTTTTGTTTTGATGTGTGGGCGTGTGTAGTTTTATATTCATAGAATGTATATAAGGCGGATCATTGTCTATATATTGTACAAAAATTTTATGTAAATAATGTACAATTTATATTATAAATAATTGTAAACGCTTAATAAAATATGTTAGATTTAATTCCATATAATACCGATAACATTATGTTTTACAATTTAAAGATTGAGTTTTACGTTTAATTGATTTGACTAATACACTTAGTTCTGCGTCTTTCTTGGGTCTTTTGTTTATTACTTTATTATCTTTATCGTCATTTGCCCTTCTCTTTAATTTCTCTTCTATGATTGCTTCCATGCCTTTCGTCTTTTTGTATCTTGGATCTGTCGGATCTATATTGTAATGATGACTTGAAAATAAAGCAGAAAATCTATCATCTTTAACATTTACTTCAAAATCATCTTCATCTTGTATTTCTTCTCCTTTCTTTTGTGTTTTTTTCTTTTTCTTTGATTTAGTGTCTTGTTCTTGTATTTTCTTCATGTTGAAATGTTTCCTAGAGTCTTCATTTGTATTTAGAAGTAAAAGCTCTAATTCAGCCTTTTCTTTTTCACTTTCAGAATCCTTTGATTCATCTTGTTTTTTATTCTTTATTTTTTTGTTTTTAAACTCTGGTTTATTAAATTCTTCAGCAAAGTATGGATCACTCATGTCTATGTCAGATGGTATGTCATCACTATTTTCTTCATCAGAGTTTTTAATTTGTTTCTTTTTACGTTCTACACGTTTTGCTTTTTTCTTTTCTTTCCGTTTGTCTAGGTATTGTTGGAAGGGTGTTTTTTCTTCATTATCTGCCATTTTCTTTTTAACTAGTTCCTCAGTCTTCTCTTTTACATTTAATCCCCAACTTATTTCCATTTCCACTCCCTTGCTATCTTTCTCCCTTTCATTACTTTCGATATCTTGTAATAGTGCGCGATATTTATCAATTGGATTTTTAACATGATCTTCTAAAGCATCTTCAACATCCTGTTTTTCTTCTGTTTCAGATTCCTCTTCGCTGCTAGAGGCCAAGTACGCTTGAAGATCAGCTTCAGTAACATCATCAATCTTTCCTGACGCTAATTTTTTAGTAATTTCTAATCGTTCTGGATTGGTTTCGTCCCACGTTAATTCAACTTTAGCTTGCTGCAGAGCTGTTGTCGTGAAGAATCTAGGTTCGTATTTTTCAGGAATTTTTTCACAAATTTCTTTAGGTTCATTTTCAAATTCCATGTCATCTGGTATAAACCGAAGATCAATTTTAGTAGCGCTTGATTCATATTCCATTCCGTCGCATTCTGTATATATTTTATTAGCTGTTTCCGCGGAATCGCAAATTACTACGGCATAAAAATATTTCAAACGGTTTAATTGATATTGTCTTAATTTTTCCATGTGATATTTTGACCCTTCCTCTGTTTCTTCATCTGAGTCACCATCTGAATTCTTTACTAACTCAATTGGTCCTTTAACTTCCTCTTCTTTCATCCTTTCAAGACCGAAATCTGAAGGATAAATTATAACCGAATGAATAACACCTCCAGAAGGTACAAAAGAATTAAATAAAACGATAATATCAACAGCACGTATACGATCCCAGTCTTGATTACACACAGCTAACCGTTTTGTAGCTTCATCTATTTTCTCGGCATCTCGATCCATTTCACCCCATCCGTGATCAATTTGTTCAGAATCTGATAATTCATCTTCAGATTCTTCATCATCTGAAGAACTGTCAGTTGCAACTGCAGCTTCACCTCTGGCATAATCAACGCTCAGATCTTTTAACTTCTTTTTTATGTCTTGTGATATGGTTTCATCGGCTTTTTTCTTCTCTATTAATTCTTGTTTTTCTGCAGATGGACGAACGAATTTACCTTCTTCATTTTCTTCACTGGAATTATCAGATTCTTCGTCTGAATTTAATTCATAATAACGTTTTAAATCTTCCGTCGATGTGTGGTTGACAGGACGACCGCGTTTATCTACTGTGTATTTTAATTTAAATTTGTCATCACTGAACATAGACTGAAAACGTTTGTCTATTTTAACTTTGCGTTCTGATTTCGGAATTCGTCTAAACTTTGGGTCTGTTGCAATGTGTTTAAAACGTTCATCCTTATCCATGTTGACGTTTAGGTTAAATCTATTTAAAAAAATAATTAAAGAACAATTCATGAGAATTTTAATAAATTGTGTACCTGAATATTTTTATTTAATAAATGAGTATTGTAAATGCAAAATAATCGAATTAATAATATGATAAATTAAACAAACCACGTGTTTGTAATGTCAATGTCTGCTGTCAACTATCATAGAATATAGAATTCTGGGTAACAGTCATGATACGGGTAGGTAAGGTATGGTAAAAATGACATTTTCATAACCTATACTCTGTTTGAAATAAGGAAAGAATTTTTACATAATAGATTCTTCTTGTGATTCTATTGGTTGCTACGTGCTGTTGCCAAGAGCGGTTTACACAAACACAATTCTAATTTCTGTTAAAAATTATTGTCAATTCTGATTTCATTCTTTGTAAGTGCTGTGAGTTATTTGTAGTTGATTTTAAAATTTAACCTGGTTATTTTTATATATTATTCCGCCGATTGGTGATTTTTTTTAAACATCGATAATGTTTTGGTGTAAGCCAAATTTACGCCCTAATTAACTGTCAAAATTCTTTCGTTATTTCAAACAGGGTATAGCTACCAATAGCATTAGTGATAACAAAAATGTAATGTAAATATTAATTTGAAGTGATTTTCAACTAGAACATATTTATTCAAAATATAAACTATTGTTACACTCAGGTGTGTAAAAATTATATATTTTGTCATACCAAACTTAACTTATAATTCTGTAGAAAAAATTATTTAGGTAATTATAGAAAATGTCACGAATGCAAGACTTGATTGGTCTCTTCAAAGGTATACAATCTGTAGCCCAAGCAAGTCTTCAAATACAAGAATCAAACCTGCGACAAATGTGGGTCAATTCAAGTGCTCGCAATGCATTCAGCAATTCTTTGAACATAACAGATTCCAGCTCAAAATCTTCACTGAATCCTAGTGAGGTATATAAAAATGCAACAGACAGTATCGAGCGCATCGCAACAGTTGTGCAAAGTGTTAAAGAATACACAACATATTCTGTAATCAATCAGAGAGTCCTTTCGAAAGAACAGGGTAAATAATAATACCATTACTGCTTGGTGTTGAGTAAAAATTTTTCATTAACATGACCATATATGTGCCTACTCCATTCATGACACATTTCACAAGAATTCTTGAACTTACTTATACAGAAAAATGTGGGTGTTGAAAATCACAAATGTATTTATAAACTCATTCATTCCGTCAATAAAAAAGTATTTGTTACAAGTCGTTGTTTTATTTCTTTGTATTTAGATGTCAAAATCCAGAGAAGATTAGAAGTAGAGAAATTAGACGATGATTTTGAAGATTATGAAATAACATTATCACCAAAAGATAGAGCATTGTTGAAGAAGTTAGACATGGAACACGAAGAAAGGGAAAGAATTAAAAAAGAAGCAGATGACAAAAAGAAAGTTGAACCGACGGAGAAAAAGAAAATTGAAGCGAAGACGAATGAACCAAAAGCGGGGTCATTAGCGGAGATGAAGAAGGAAAAAATAGATAAACCAGTTGAACCTGAAGTCAAGCCACATTCGAGACATACGCAAAACGTAAGGAAACTATTATCTATTATTTGATTCTAACTTCTTAAGTAATGTTTATGTAGCTCAATCCAAATGCAAAACAACGTACAGTGCCTTCATCTCGAATCGGGCGTATGGTATCTTTTGGAGGTTTAGCTGCGGGTTTAGGTATTGGTACTGTCGCCGAATTCGCCCGCCGTACTTTTGGTGTTTCAAATAAAACAGAATTAAATAGTTTATTCCTTACACCAGCAAACACTGATAGAATAGTTGATACTCTATGTAAAGTTCGTGGAGCTGCATTAAAAATAGGACAAATTTTAAGTATTCAGGATGAATCAATCGTTGCTCCGCATATTTCACAAGCCTTTGAACGTGTTAGAAAATCCGCGGACTTTATGCCAAACTGGCAAGTTGAAAAGGTTTTAAAGTCAGAACTTGGAAACGATTGGAAAAATCACTTTGAGGAATTTCATATGAAACCATTTGCTGCTGCTTCTATAGGACAAGTTCATTGGGGTAGAATGAAACAAGGAAAGGAAATAGCGATGAAAATTCAATATCCAGGAGTCGCAAAAGGAATCGCAAGCGATATTGATAATTTAGTTGGTATCATGAAAGTATGGAATATTTTTCCGGAAGGAATGTTTATAGATAATTTAGTAATAGTTGCCAAGAGAGAACTTGCTTGGGAAGTTGATTACATTAGGGAAGCTGAATGTACTAGAAAATTTAAACAATTATTAGCACCATATTCGTCCGAATATTACGTACCTGATGTTATTGGTAGAATTTACGTATTTTAAGATTATAATAAGAGTTTATTAATTGATATTTAATTTTTAGATGAATTAAGTAAGAAAGAAATATTCACTACCGAATTAATTGATGCCGGGCCTGTTGACCAATATTTCGATGCAGATTATGAAACTCGAAAAGACATTGCGAGAAAAGCTATGAAGTTATGTGTACTAGAAATTGTAGAATTTCAATATATGCAAACTGACCCCAACTGGGCTAATTTTTTTTATGATACAAAAACGAAAAGAGTAAGTTTTATACACAAATTTCGTACAATGAAATATAGAAATTCATTTTTAGTTAGTGCTTCTTGATTTTGGAGCAAGTCGGGACTACTCAAAACAGTTTATGGATATCTACGTAAAAATTATAAAAGCAGCTTCTGATGGGGACCGAGATACAGTATTGAAATATTCTCGTGATCTTGGATTTTTAACTGGATATGAAAGCAAGGTAAATGAATTGTCGATAAATTATTTATAAAAAAATATATTCAAATATATATATATATATATATATATATATATATATATATATATATATATATATATATATATATATATATATATATATATTTATAGATAATGGAAGAGGCTCACGTGGACGCTACAATGATCCTTGCACAAATATTCCACGATGAAGGAGAATTTGATTTTTCTAAACAAGACACAACGAAGCAAATACAACAACTTGTACCTACAATGTTAGCACATCGCCTGGCTCCACCACCAGAGGAAATATATTCTTTACATCGAAAACTTTCTGGAGTTTTTTTACTATGTTCGAAACTAAAAGTTGCTCTGAATTGTAGAGAAATATTTTTAGAAAAATATAACAATTATAAGTTTGATTAATAAATAGATTCATATTATGTCACAATGATGTATCAGTAAAAATGTATTTTATACTGAACGTATTTTGTTGTTGTCCCGTAACAATAAAAATAAGTATATCGCTAATACTCTATTGTTAATGCATTAACTCGTAAACATTAGATGTGTCTACAAAATTCACGCCGAAAATGAGAATTTCTATATTAAAATAGTGAAAAATCTATAATAGGGTTATGCACCATACCCGAAAAATGAGAAATTCGTATTAAAAATCAATACTTATTGATAAATCGTAAATATATGTAAAAAAATCATGTTATTTATAAAAACTATATTTTTAATAAATACATTTCAATAATAGAGTTATGCACCAACATTTATTTATTTATTTATTTTTCTAAAAAATACAAGATAAACTATATTGTCCTGTGAAAACATGAGTGAAAAATTCCTATTAACAAAAGATATTTATTTTTACCTCTCGCCACTCAGTACTGGGTACCTATTCTAATTCATAGCGACAGTCGCTAGCGAAGTTCAGTTGATAACTTCGTGACGTCATTCCGTTTGTAACTATATCAAGGGTTAGGGATATTTGGCCTCCAGTTGATAACGACTGATAGAGATTTTACATTTACTGTGAAATTTGACAAGAAAAACTGCTAAACCACCATTTTACCTATCACTTATCATAAACGTATTATTTGTTTTAAAATAAGCCATTTTTTTGAATTTCAAAGTTAATTATTTTTTCAAGAAAAATGTCAATTTCTTATTTCTAAAATTTGTAAGTTGTATTATTTAATAAACTAATCAAAAATATTAAATACATATAATGAACCCATAATTTATTGGTATTTTATATTTATAAAATAAATATTTTAACCTCCTAACGAACAAAAATCAACACAACGCGCAAGTCTACCGTAGCGAGGGTTGATAAGTCGGAGCGACAGTCGCTTGGCTACTACGTCACACATAGTGGGGGGTTATCAAGACAACCCAACTTATCAACGTTGATAAGTGAAATAGAATAGGACCCCTGTAATGCCCAGTGCACATAGAGAAACATTTTGAAAAGTTTCTTGAAAAAGTTTCCAGAAAATGGAGATTTTTTTTGAAAAACAATAAATATGTTTATGATCACATGTCACATTTGACGATTTGACAAATAATAAGTTAGTTGCACTTCACAACGTTTCCTGAAAACGCCTCATTTTTATAGGCGCCGTTAAAACTTTGAAGTTTCCGGAAACTTTTTTCAGGAAACATGTCAAAATGTTTCTCCGTGTGCACTAGGCATAAGAGAGCTATTTGTAATCATGCTAAAATTTCAATAGTGAGTTTTCAATGGATAAGTACGTTTTGAAGTCCCTAGAACACGATTTTGATACCATTCATTTTTAATTTTGTTTCAATTCCATGGGTATAACTACAAATGAGCAATATTCATAAAATTTTAAACAAATATTTCAGTTAATAAACGTGTAAAATAAAATGGCCACTTTTGAGAAGAAAAACTGATTTCCCATTTTAAACGCCCGCTTTTTGATTTACACCCTGTATATATATATATATATATATATATATATATATATATATATATATATATATATATATATATATATATATATATATATATTATTTATTTATTTCGACTTTTTCTTGGGATATTTTGTATTTTTGTAAATAATATATATTTTGATGTCTTCTTATGGCTACTTTACCTATATAAAATTTTATTGAGATTGCTCCATAAACAAAAAAGTTATTTCGACTATACAATTTTCGTGGGACACGCGGTATACAAGGTGGTTGATTTTTCATTGTCCAGCTTATATCTTCTCAAATGTTAAAGATACAAGAAAAAGTTAAATACAAAAGTTGTTTAATACAACTTGATCTATAATTTAGCATAAACAATTTTTTTCCAAGACTTACTAATTTGCCAGAAAAATATTTAACTTTGATTTTTACCTCTCGCCTAGAGAGGTATAGGGATCGTGAAAAAATTCGATGTCGAGATTTTTGTCAATTAGCACGTTTTAGCACCTTTAGAATCTATTTTGACTATTTTCACGATGATGTCTGTGTGTGTGTGTGTGTGTGTGTGTGTGTGTGTGTGTGTGTGTGTGTGTGTGTATGAAAGTCTGTATGTACGCCTACTATAGCCTTTCGTCCCGGTTCATTATCTCAAATTCTACTGAACATAAAATTCTAATATTTTGCATTATACATTTATATATGTTAATGAAGAGCTGAAAAGATTTTGGTAAAAATCCACCCACCGGAAATGGTACTTTTCTTGTAGCACTATAACATTTTTTGCAAAAATTGTATAAAATAATGCGATTGTTACAATTTGACATACCACACATGAAAGAAGAAATTACATTGTACAATATTTAATCTTACTTGTTTCTATATCTTTAACCAATAAAGAAATATAATTTTTTTAAATATATAATTTTACCTACCACGATTTGTGAATCCCGAAATAGAAATAAAATTTAAAACAAAAATAAAATTGTCAATGTGACAGATAAACAGATGTCTGTGGCAAGGAGGTTTCTCTGTGGTGTAGGGCATGTGTAGAGTGTGGTGTAGAATTTTGAAATGTTGGATATAGTATAGATATTAATTGGACATAATATTATGTAAATATGGTGTTTATAAAATAAAATTATATATTAAACTAAGAGCTGATTAGATTTGTGAAATATATAATTTATTACCTAATTAAAGCTTAATATTTGGTTAAATACGAGGTTAAATAATAATACTTCAATGTCAAGGCGAGAGGTATTGTAACGGCCACGTCAGATTTTTTAAATGGAACATCTTATATATTTTTACAAAATAAAATTCTAAATTTTCTCTTTACAAGTAAGGATTTACCTTTAAATTATGTCTAATAATTTAACAAAACTTACTAGATAGTGGCTTATAACTACTGTTCAAATTGTCTACCATTGAACAATAGAATATCATTGCCTAATTTTATCGTATTCCTATTTGCTTATCGTTGTGTTCTGTGATTAAAAGTGACTTTCCCACCAGCGCCTGTATAGGGAGCAAAAGTGCGCTAAGGGTCCCATTCGGTCCTTTGTGTTTTAAGCCTTAAGCAGGGTGCCTTACATCAGCACGTATAGCACCGTTTTGTAGTATTTTTAAATTTTATTATATGTTTAAGAACTTGTTATTGCAGTATGCAGTATATTTCATAGAAATATAAAATTTCGGTTGCGCGTTTAAAACAGGATAGTCGCGTTTTTGTGCAAATTGAGTTATGTACATTGTTTTTCTGCAAATATAGTTATGTACATTTATAATATTCGATCAGATCTCCACGTCTGCAAAAGGAGATGTCACATTTTTTTCTAAAACAAGGATGTGCGTTTTAAGATATATTCAAGAATTTTTATTTCGGTTGTGCAAAGGATAGAAAATGAACATATCCCCTTTTGAACGCGTAACAAATTATGTATTACGTATTCGCCGTAACAAACTATTTCATTTTAAATCGTGATAATAGGAACTTTTATTGTATATAAATTATCATTTTGATCTAAATTTAGAATAATAATTTCAGATCACATCTACAACTTTTAAACTGTACAATTTTATTTTGAACCATTTACGGTATTTACTAGTAGTATGTTTTATTTCATTTGAAGTGCCTTTATTTCGTGTTTTAAAATTATGTTAAAAGCGTACGTCATTTTTATTAAAATAAATAATTTTATAATGATGAAAATAATAAAGGGTTAATAAACACGAATCTCATGCTTTCATCACATATCCACACTTTTAATCCAAAGGAACCTGGCGATTTTTGGTATGCAACTACAAATTTATGTAACAAGATATTTATTTTCACATACAAGTAATCGATAGTATATTACATGCCATTTTATTTGGAAAATAATTTTGCTTAAATGATGTCCATCACCGCGTACACACTGTTCCAACGTTCCAAGCGGTTTTGCAAATTGATCATTACTCGCTCTAGTATATTCCTAGAAATTGCACTAATTTCATTGCGAATGTTTTCTTTTAATTCCTGAATTGTTTGCGGTCTATTGAAATACACCTTGCTCTTCAGATAACCCCATAGCCAATAATCACAAGCGGTCAGGTCGGAAGACCGTGCCGACCAAGGAACATTCCCATTTCGCGAAATTACTGTTGCTTGGCTTGGAACAGTGTGTACGCGGTGATGGACATCATTTAAGCAAAATTATTTTCCATAAATAAAATGGCATGTAATATACTATCGATTACTTGTATGTGAAAATAAATATCTTGTTACATAAATTTGTAGTTGAATACCAAAAATCGTCAGGTTCCTTTGGCGGACCCTGTACCAATAACTTTTAAAAGTGACAGCAGCATACGACTACGTGTTACTTTTTAACAACAATACAATAAGTTTAGATACATGTTGCGAAACTTTTTCGTAAATCTTAATTTCAAAACAAAAATCGAATTAGTATAGGAACTAAAGCTATATACCGCTTTATTTTTAAGATATGTGCCCTCAAAGTTTATATCGAAATGAAGAAAAATCAATTGATTTATTTTGAAAGTAAGAAAATTTAAAATACTCGACATGCAGTCAAGCTTGTCGGTTAGTGAATTTGAACAATTAAGCTTGATTACATTTTGAGTATTTTTGTTTTTCTAAATAATTATTAAAAATCGAAATTATTAAAAAAAACAAATTACGATTGGAAATTTTATTTTTTAACCCAATACATCTCTTGCAAATCTAAATACATTCCAACAGTTTTCGTAACTCTGTCATTCGTGACATCAGTAGTTTACACTTAGCTTCAACTGGATGTTGTAGTATAAATTAAACAACTAAATCGATTAAATAATTTGTCGCACAATGCAGCAAAATAATACACTAAATTAACTGAATGCAACTTAAGGATTATGATAAAGTAGAAAATCGCGTTTTTGCTTTTAGTGTTGAGCTGGTTTGGGTTTTTGTCCACCTTGTGTCGAAGGGCGACTGCCGGCATTACGAGGGCCCTGCGATTGTCCACCACCGCCTCGACCCGTCCGTGGTCGGTTGTTTGAGTATCCGTTGTTGTTATTGTAGTACGACTGATGATAACCACCTCCTTGTTGATGTTGAGGTCCGTTCCTCCTCTGATTGTTTCTCTGTGGTCGAGGTCCATTCTTAGGCGAAGCGTTAGGCTCATCAACTGGTGCAGTTGATGTCTTGGTGAGGTGTTCGTCCCCATTGCGTGCCGTCATCGGAGGCTCTACAGAGTGTGCCATCAATGGAGGTTGTGACGCACTCTGCGGTTGTTGAGGTTGTACAGGCGTTCCGTGAATATCGTCTTGTTGATAACCATAGTTAAGTGGACTGCCTTGCATTGGTGCTACGCCCGGAAATTCCATTCCTTAGATACAAAATCATGAATTTAGTTCATTTGAGAATTAACAAGAATAGTATTCTTACCTGGCAAGTGTGAGGGCGGCATGGGAATCGGCGGCGGAGGGTTAGGCGGTGCAAATCCCCCTAAATTCTGTCTAGGAATTCCATCCGCCATATTGACAAAGTTCTGATTAGTGAATGTCTGTGAAGGAATGGCTGCATTTGTTGTCATCACAGGATTTTGCGGTGTCGTCTCCGGTGAGTCCAGCTCCGAGTCCTGTAGGAAGAAGAATGTACCAGTTCCGAGGACTTCACTGATTGGTCGTGGCTGTTGGTAGAATTGTTGTGGTTGCGATTGAGGCGCAGGCTGCTCGAGAACTACTGGAGGTGGTTGAACTACGGGAACATCTTCTTGAACCACTGGAGCCTCTATCTGATACACTGGAAGTGGTACTTCCAAAGGAATTTCAGTTAAAGGTTCGATTTTAGCATCCGTCTCCGTGATGGGGTCTTGGGATTCTTCAACAAACTACAATAAGCAACACAACATTAATACCTGGAGAGTTACAATTTTAAATGTATTGTATAAAATTTCTTACCTCATGTACATTGTTTTCTTCCGCTTGATCGAGATATCCACTTTCGTGTATTTTTCCGATAATTTCCTTAATATGTGAATATGTAGAACCTAAAGCTTCTTTAGGTTTTCCATCCACGATAGACACCAGATGCTCAGCCGCGGTTTGTACATGATTTGTGAAGTTTGCAGGAGATCCAGGTTCATGTTTAGGTGAAACTTCGGGGTAAATATCGTCTAATAATCTTTAAAAAAACACAATATTGTGCCGGTAAATTAACGTTAAATAAAATGACTCACTTGAGATCAGATTCCGTAAGAGTCACAGCGCCATTTCTTCCTAATAAAAAGTCTTCCCTAACAGTATCTTGCCCTAATTGTTGTAATGCGTCTTGAACTAAAAGAACTTCCCGCACTTTCGCTATTTCAGATTGACTTCGCGCCGCAGCTTCTTTCCGTGCAACCTTCTTCGCTTCTTTGTCAGATACCACAGCAATACCTTGGAATTGTTTGCATAAATCTCGTGCAAACTCTAATGTCTGCACAACTTCGTCATATTTAGCAACAGCTACTCGTTGATCCTGGTTTAAGTCTTTTCCGGAATTTTGTAATTCTCTATAAGACTCTAACTTGGACTAAAAAGGAATAATACTTTCTATTACCAACAATGTACTTGTACATATCATTAAACTAAAATACTAGGGAATACAAAAAATTACTATAATGAAAATTAAAACAAATAAGTTTTTCGTATTTTCTTTGAAAAAGATACGTGTAAACTAAAGATAATACACAAAACATGACCGGCATATTCAGATAGCATGCAGACAAAAAAAATATCAGGTGTGTAATTAGTTTAGCAATTTAGCATGTAAAATAAACTTGTACTTACTTTTCTCTTTTCTAAATTTCTAATTTTATGTTCTATGATTACAATGGCTTGTCTGATTGGAGTATTTTGTTGATTAGAGGCCGAATCCACCGAAGCAGTTTCTGAAGCTATTTGTTTGTCCACTTTAATATTTGCTGCAGACGGCATTGTAGCATAAAAACCAGCTGCAGCACTACACTAAAATATACACTTATCACTAAGTAATAATAGAGACTTTATATGATCTCTTCTCAGAATTTACAGATAAAAATGGCTTTCATGAAGCTGGATGTTGACAGCCTCACTTTGCAAACGCCTCTAAACGTGTTGTAAACCGGATGCCATTTTTCTTCTAGTGCGCAGACATCGTGCTTCTACTTCCGTCGTGCAAAATGCGCTAACATTTCGTATTTAAAATGTTGCAAGTTCTTCGCTGGGAGAAATAAAACTAATGAACATATCAGTAATAAAATAAAAAATTATATATTACAGTATAGTTTAAATACAAAAGAATATGTCACTGGCGTCTGGACAATGTGCGCAATATGACATCAAATTTACAATAATGCGAGTACGGAATGCGTATGGCAACCAAATTTATACAAACAACTTGTGTAAACAAATTTATACATTTTATTATCATAATATATCACTTTTATACAAAATAATGCAAATGAACATAGTGCCCAGACTTACATATTTCGTTTTGTTTAAAAAGAATGGCAATCAATACGGATATATTTTATAAACGTAACTAAAAAATTGCAGTTTAAATTTATAAAGAAAACGATTTATTTAAAATGTTTATATTTATTTATTTCTAATTGTTTTATATACTATATTTTATACGCTACCCTAAATTACGACTTTTAAATTTTATAAACTCTGCATTAAAATGTACACAATTTCGAATATAACTTACAAATTTCAGCATTCATCACTGAACTCAACAACACACAACAAAATAAGTAACAAACGTATCAGAGTACTAAATCTAGTTGATCATCGTTATATGCAAAATGAACATGATTATGTATATTTTTCTTTCTTCTGCTTCATTCTGAAGCAGCTTTCACAGATTTTAAAAACACGCGTAACCCAAATTGAGTGTTCAGCGCGCTTTATGCGGCGGCCTGGCATGGTGTTCAAGACTGTCTATTTCCGCCCACGAACACCGCACCTCGTGGAATAACTAAAAAAAAATTATATATATTACCTCGTTGTGCCCCAAATTAAAATAAAATATTTTCAAAATATATACCTGAGTGAGCCAAGCTTCGTCAGCCAACAGCTCGTTGAGTATAATTGTAGTGTCTTTATGTGGATCAGCTGACCGTTTATCAGCTACGCGTTTCGCACATTCTATATACATTAAATACTTTTGATGTGCTACTTTGTTAAATAGTTCTACTCGTGTAGAACATATTCGGCACATTAAAAAATCCTAAAATAACCATAATAAATAGTAATAGTGCAATACGTATCGTTTAATTATGAAATATTGTTTCTTTTTTTTACCTTCTCTAGCGTGGCTTGCGGGTCAGGCGGACACCCTTCGAGAGTTGTTGAATTATAGGGCTGTCCATACATAATGACTCGTAGGGATACATTAGGCTGCTGACACGCTACACAAGGCCGTCCTTCAATATCACTGGCAGATAACTCAGTTATAACATTAAAACAGGGCCATGTACTAACGGAGGCCTGTAACCGTTCAGGCCAACGCGTCACACTGAGAAGTTTGCGTTTTCGGTCTTCCGTTATATCATCGACAGTTTTCACATTTGACAAAAAATAATCATCTGAAAGAGCAACACATCTTATTATTTATAATAAAAAACGAATGTATACTTTATTACCTTGTTCTTGAAATATTTCCGTTAAAAAATTACTGTCTAAAGCCTGAGAAATAAGCGTTTGAATATAAACTTCGAAGTTATCTTGATAAACTTCAGCCTCTTTCATAGCCTTTTCCATGAATTCTGTGTCTATGACCGTCATGTCTGCACGAAGAAACTCGACTATCGTTTCCATTTGATTTTGGGCTTTAAAACGAACCGGAACTGGTACATATAACTTTTTGTTTTCCGCTGTCCATGACGTATACTAGAAGATATTTAAATAAGAAATGTAAATATAGTATTTAACACTAACTATATACCGTTGAGATGTTGCGGTAAAGGGTTTTCCCGTTTTGGTCAAACGGCTCATACTTCTGGAGTAAAGTTTTGCCGTCCACACGCCAAATTGCAGGCCATTCTTCTGTGAGTTCAGTCTTTATCACAACGAATTCACCAGCCTAGAAAAAACATCACATTACATAACATTGAAACAAAAAATAACTTTTATTCATATTTAAATATATTATACTTCTACATAAACTAACCTGCTGATGTTTTTCCTTTAGTCTATTTGACTGCATGTAGAATAATTTTGATAATTTTAATTAAATAAAACAAAACTACTATAGTAAATCCTACCTTAAATGGCATTTCTTCAACAGGAACAACAACATCTGTCTGTTTGGCAAGAGCAGCTGCAATATTATCTTCTAGCGTCGGCGGAGCCCCAGTTTTATTTATTGTCTTCGAACCTATAACATTTGATATCCAGAAATTTTTCCAACAAATTATGTATTTATCAAATTCTTACCACTAGCAGCTTTATGCTTCTTCGTATGTACAACTGGAGTAACTTCCCCACTTGAATATCCATCCATCTCATGGATTCCAGCGCCTTGTGCTGCTGCCGTTATTAGATTTCTTCCAGTAGTCCGTTTCCTCGTGCCACTTGGTTTCAATTTCTTCGGCTTCTTTTTTCCAGGAAGTACAATGTTCTCTTCTGTAGGTTCTTCTTTGAGTTGCGGTGTCCATGCAGGATCTGAGTCGCTATCAACGAACTCAACTGGCTCTTCAGGTTCGTCATCAGCCTGTCTCGCCAACAATAATTGTTGCATGTTGCTCTTTTCCTTGGCAGCGCGTTTGGAAGTTTCACGACGAGGAGGTGGAATTATATTTGTGTCTGAAGATGAGAATTTTCACTGCATATTTTTAAAATTTAAAAGCCAGAAACGCTAATTAACAAGCACTTAAATTTTGCAAACACCATCACCAAATTTTAACTTATGCATTTTAATTTAAATTATAATGTGTATTCTCTTCATAATATTTTCAGAAGGTGCTACCAAATAATTCGTTGAAAATTTGATTAATATAGCTCTTTATTTGTCTTTCCAACTATATACAATTATATACACAGCCTTAATAAAAAACAATGTGTAAATCGAAAAAAATATCATCCAAATAAATAAAATAATCACAGTTAATGAGTATTAACAGATACAGTTTTATTTATTACATGGCATGAAAACTATAAGGCATAAATTATTATGGTAGCACCCCTAATAAATACACTTAAAAATAGAGATAAAAAATTAAAGGATGTACCATAAAAATTGAGTACGAAAAGCACGACAATGACTTTTTAAACTTTGCTAATTTGTGTTAAACGTTCACGACCTCTATTAAATTTATTACTTAATTGAAATATTTGTACAAAAGTCACTGTCGATTATCAACTTCTAAAGGTTAGTAAGTGTCATATTAGTCGTGCATGCTGTTCAGTTCACCACCCATTTTGGTATGGATAAAATAAAAATGAACACGCACCTTCTTCATGGGGCTGATTCTGCTGTGCCTGCGCCGCCTGTTTCGCCCGCTTACGTTCAGTTGGACCTCCAGGTTTAGGTGGCCTGCCTTTTCTCACAGCTCGCTCTTTCGGAGGATCTGAAGACGTCGATGTCGGAGTCTTCCTTGGAAGAAGATCATCATCTGAACTGAACCCGTCATCAGAGCTATCTAAACTACCGCGTTTCCTTTCTTTCGGTAAAGGAAAATACCGAGGGTCGTCTTGGGGGTCCCCCTGACTTAATCGGGGAGTCTCTTTTATTGTAGGCGGTGGTATTACTGGAGGAGGTGCAGGAGGAGGTGCTACTACACCATTTGTTGAATTTGTAGTTGTAGTATTTAACTCAGATGATTTATTTTCAACTGATGAAGGCGTGTACGTTTTCCCACGGTTCCAAGTAGTTTTCCTAGCTCCTCGACTAGCTGGCGGAGGTGAACTGTCTCTTTCACCTTGTAAAAACTTCAAGTAACTGTTCATAAATCCAGTACCTGGGGTTTTTTTATCAGCTATTTTATTTAAAGGATTATTTACAGCAGGAGGTAAAGCAGATGGCTGCTGTTGGTGTTGTGTATGATTCATTTGATTTGTAGAACTTGTACCAGCAGCCGCAGTAGTAGAAGCTCTTCTTGCTGTTGAACCTCCTTCCGATAAAAAGTTTAATTCTTCCTCAATGTTAGGAACAACAACTTTAGGTTGATCATCAGGAGGATTGGCTGAATACTGTTGGTTATTTGACGTGGATTGAGCTGACTGCTCATTGTAATTTGGTAAGGGAGTTAGTTCAACAGATGCAGGAAATTCTGTAGGATGTGGTGTTAAATGAAACGCAGGAAAATATGGTAAAGGAGGTGGAGGATGATGTGAATGTGGATGAGGCACCATCAGACTCTGATGTTGACCACCATGATGAATTCCTTGAGTTCCAAACGCAGGTGTACCTGAAAACATCTTCGGAGGAGGTGGCGGAAGATTCCATCTTTCAAAATCAAAGTATGCACCATTCTGTTGTTGTTGATTCGCTGTTGAACTGTGGGCTGGAGGAGGAATACGACTTGTGAAATATTCTGCCATTGTAGCACTTGCTAGTTCGTTCAGCGATGAATGTCCTTTATCATTACTTTTCCGTCTCTTTGCAGCGCTAGTAGAATTTACTTTAATTTCTTTCTGTTCTTGCTGCTGTACTTGACAACTTTGTTGTTGCTGCTGCTGCTGTTGTTGTTGCTGCTGCTGCTGCTGCTGTTGTTGCTGCTGTTGTTGTTGCTGCTGCTGTTGTTGCTGCTGCTGCTGTTGTTGCTGTTGTTGTTGCTGCTGCTGCTGCTGCTGTTGTTGTTGTAGGGTTTGTAAATTTTTAACTATACTCATTGGATCGCCTCGACAACTCGATAAATCTTGAAGAGTGACTTGGTGTCCAGGAGCTGAGTCAAAATAATTTTGTTGTCTTTCAGAAATTCCGAGAACAGCAGCTCTCTGTTGAGGATTTTGTACATCAACTCTGTTTGGAAGTTCTATTTGTCTGGTTGGAATTTCTATGCTATTCCCTGCAAAACTTGAAGAAGGCGACTGAGCGGGGAATTTTCTCGGATGATGTTGTCTGTCTTCCCAACAATTTGATTGTTGTGTTGCTTGTGATTGTTGTTGTTGGGCTTGATTTTGCTGAGGCTGCTGCTGTGTTCTTTCAAATCTTCCTTCGTAATTTTTTTCATTAGTCAACGCTCGGGTAATGACTGAAGGATAAGCTACAGAACTTGCTTGGGAACTCGGTCTAGGGACTGAAACATCTAAGGGTGAAGGAGGAGCTACTTGATTAGTTGAATTCTGTTGAGGCGAAGACATGGAATTCATAGGACTATTATACATTGGATACGCAGGACTGGGTACATGTCCCAAGGGTGATGCCTGAGAATGCGCCTGCAGAGGACTTGGTCTTCGAGGTACAACCACCCCGCAGTCGGGGCCATTATTATTTGAGTATTCTGCATTGTTTTTATTTCTGTGATATTCACCATCTGAATTATTTCCAGCTTGGTAATGTCGATAATTTGAGCCCTGCTGTGCTAAATTATGTTGAAATTGACGAGAATTCTTACTTGAACTGTTACTTCCTGAGTAATGCAACCGACCAGGTGCATCCATTATTGAAAAACTAATTGGAGATGACTGGCTTTGATTTTCTTCAGAGTTTCTTTGTCGTTCACTGTTAGATAACTCCGGATATATTTTAGTTTGTGCCTTAGTTTGAATTTGTTGTTGCTGTTGTTGTTGTTGTGAGGTTTGTTGTTGTTTAGCTGGAGGAGGAACAAAGTTAGCAGCAGTAGATGAACGCGCTGCAGACTTATCGACGGCACGATTTGGCGCAGGAGGCACAGGAGAATTGAGAAATATGGAGCGCACGGGCGCCTGTGGAATGCGATACTCCTTGGAAGCGACGGGAGTGTTTGATGGAGACGACACGATACACGACTGTTGATGTACCGAATTATTACCCGACGTTTGAAAAGATTTACTACTCGGAGTACTCGATGTCGAACTGTATTCTTGTTGCTGCTGCTGTTGCTGTGATTGCTGTTGTTGTTGTTGCTGACTTTGTTGTTGTGATTTACTGGGCAAAGATTCAGAAACAACGAATGTAGTTGGCACTTGAAAAAATGGCGCAGATGGCTGTGTAACAACAGGTTTCGAAGGCTGTGCGGAAACTTGTGGACTTTGCGCACGGCTTGTCTTAGCACTCGCGGCGGCCAACTGAGAGTTCAAGTGATTTAAAGACTGCGCTGCCGCAAAATGGGCATTGAAGTTCTCATACACCGTCGAGGCCTTTGTCGTAGCAGCACCCGGTGAATTTGGAACAACACTCTCGTGTGGTAAAATACCAAACGGACTGTTCTGTTGCCAGGGTGCAGGTCCTGAGCCTTGTTCAAAAAAGTTTTGTGGTTGATGGTGTGTGTCGGTAGAAGCAGCGGCCGTGGTGCTGGTAGTAGAGGTAGACGCGGAGGCAGCAGCAGCAGCAGCGGCTTGAGCTTGGGCCTGTGCTTGGGCCAAAGCCTGGCGATGCTGTGTCACGTAGTGTGCCTGTTTGGTATTGGCGGCAGCATGGTGAAACAGTGGGCTGAACACGGCGTCGTATCCAACAGGAGGTGGTGACAGAAAACCGCCGGGATTAAAGGATGGTGAAGCGGTGGAATGAGCCTGTAGCAGCAACTGTGAAGTGGTGGACGGTACGCCTGCGGCTGCTGCGTGGCCTGCACCGCCCGAACTTAGGTGATGGTGAAAGTCGCTGCTGGAAGCACCCGCCTGCACCCCCGCTGCTGCTAACCGGTTATACGACGCGTACGCTGACCATGGCCCCACGGGATCCATCACCTAGCCGTACACCACGCACTAACACATAGATGCAGCTGATGCACAAATCAACCAGCCTCAAACACTCAGTAGCCATGTAGCCATGCTCTGGGTGTACACAAGTCTGTTCATCAAATTCTTCTGCACCCAACACGCACACTTCACTAAAATGATACACGTTGATGGTTCAATTCGATGTTAAGTATAATGTTTGGTCCAAATGACGATCCGCATCTAAACAGAAGAAATAAAACCAGTTCATTTATTTATCAATTTATAAAATTATACAAGAATAATTAACGTAATCAAAATTGTTGTGAATCTAATCTATTTGTTTACAACTTACTAATAAAAACTGCGGAGTATTATTTATCGTAGATATTTTTCTTCAATAGTAAATACCAGAATGTAATTTCAATTTACCTACATGTTAACATAATTATGACTTACTATATAGTTGAAAGTAGGTATATTGTGGGAAAAATAAACTTAAATATTGTAAATTTATGTACATTGAAATCGTTTACAGGTTAAAATAACTAATGAAAGTATAAATACGTGATAAATACAAACAGTCCATCAAAATCATTTTGAATAAACATCTTACAATAGTTCAAGGTCAAATTTTCATCAAAACTGTAGTGAATAAAATAATTTTTAAAAATTCATATAATAGGTTTAAAATCTTTTGTCTCGTGTTAAAAATAAAATAAGAAATATAAATTAAGTCATAATAAAAAACACAAATATTTTTAAGCATTGCATATCAGCCATATTAAAATCTGATCCTCAAATCATACTTTAGGCCCCTTTGGCCCAGTAGCCTAATCAGGTGGCGGGCCGAAACACTGACCATAGTGACCACACCGCAAAAACTACTCCCGCTACTACTGTACATCTGGACTTAGGAAGATGCAATGGCCAGATGTAAAGCTAAGCTACACAAATTTTCAGAATTATATATAGTAGAAGACACTTACATTTCTTTACAATTCACAAACGTCTTGAATTTAACGTCTCAATCTAAAGTTGTTAGATTACATCTTTCATAAATATGGCTTCGTCGCACTGCTGCGTCCTTTCATTCAAGTAAAACTCAGTCTAAAATTCACACTACAAGCATCTTACTGGCACAATCTACTCACTTATTAACAGTTTATACATATAACTTGCACTTTAAATTACAGTTTGTCGCAAGAATTGATTAAAATATAGTTTTTATAGCACTTTTTTGGACAAAGTTAATCACACCAAACTTACGGCTGCCATTTTACATTGTCAGACAACAATAAAGAAGCGCCATCTATCGATTCAAGCAAGGTTTCTCCATTCAAAAAATTTGCATTCTTATAAAATTTAGCAAACTGAATATTTGAAATTACGACTTACTACAAACGATTTAAATTTAACTGTCTAATTATAATACATTAAACACCATTCTGTTATGTAATGATCTATTTTATTACAATCATACACAGAAATTACGTCCCTTATTTAAAAAAAATACATTTCTGAACATAGGAATACGTATTGTCTACGAAAAATGATAAAAAAATAAATGAAACTCTATTTCTGATTAACAATTAAAATATTAACAATATATTTTACTATAATGTGAACACTCCAACTACGTTTTACAATAAAATAGTTAATCAATTATTGTACCTGGTAAAATAAAAGTACAAACTCAAAAGTAGTATAAAATCTTTGGCAAGCTAGTAGTAACCTTGAATTTTCAAATATCACAGTAACAATAAAATATTTAAAAATATGTGTACTTCATTAGTGAAATGGAGTGTTCACAAACTAGATGTATAGGTATACCAAAAAAATATAATAGGTAATTTACTTACTCTATTGTATTCTTCAAATTTTAAAATATATTTTTGTTCTATTCTACGTATTTATCGCACAATTTATGATGACAAACTTCTGAATGTATAAAATACGTTATTTACGCGAACAAGTTTCGCAGCAAAATATACTATTAATTTAAAGGAACAAAAATGAACTTTATATAAATAATTATGGTTTGAAATCGAACCATTTGAAACATTTCATTATCTTGATTAATATTACTGTAGCACAAAAACGAATAATATTACGACATAAAATTTTGGATGATCTTAAATTTAAAATTTGAACACGCAAGTTTTTAAAATATGTAATCCTAAAAATATAAACATCTTCTATATATTTTTAACACTTCAAAATTTTAAACGATCATCCATTTAAAAAATGAGATTCAACTACTAAAGAAATGCACATCACAGAACATTAATATGATAATTAATTAAAATCTTAGGTACCTACTATAAGTAAATACTTAAATTAAAATATCGGACTAGACTAGATTATTACTTGTTGAGTATTCTCAGACACAGGAAGGTGATGACAGACCCTGCGTTACGGAATTTTCTAAAACTACTTCTAAATCATCTAAAGGCAAGAGTATTTGTCGAAGAAAAGTTAAGAGACCTCTATTTCTTAAAAATGAAGCCTCTTCGTACATATCAATTGTCGGACGAGATGTAGACATCGGTACTAGCATTCGATGCAACAGGTGTTCTCTAAAATATTTTAAAATTAAAAATTATTCATATAGTTACAATCAATAAATCACCTACTTCACGCTTAAACATATAAATAGCTGAAATTTCCCATCTTTACCCAAAGAATGACTTCCACTATGAATTTCATCAACCAGATGACAATAGCATCTCCAAACTGCTGCAGTTTCTAAATGAGCACGATCTAATGTTGATCGCTGTACTTCCGAATTATTTTCAGAGAGACAAGATTCTTTTACAAGCTGTAGCTCAAAATAATCTTTTACTCTAACTGTAAAAAAAAAATTAATAACAACAATAAAAAAAAATTCAAAAACGTACTGAAAAAATCCCACAGATATAAATTTCTTCCAAACAATCTCGACGATCTAAATCCAAACAAGAAAACTTGTTCTAGACATTGCACTAAGCCTCCTTCGCCACATAAAAGCACTGTTAATGTAGTATTATTTTCATTTCGACGTCTGTGATGCCACTTAATAATATTATTAACACAATCGCCTAAAAAATAACGATAAACATTTTTTTTTTAAACCATTGTCAATAATAATTACCTAACATGTGTTGAATATCCGACGAGCGCAATTCTTGTCTTGGTACTCCTGGAGAACGACATCTTGGAGGTGTTTGGCACATTTGACCGAGCTCTTCACCGTCAACTTGTCGAGGAAGTAATATGGCAACTAGGAGACGCTCAGTGGAACCGTCGTCTACACCGCGGCCGAGCCAGCGACCACAGGGAAATCTACCAGGGGCAACATTGTTATAGTAATCTTAAATGTTTAAAATAAGAAGATAATTACTTGTATGTGTGTCCAGTTATTTCGTTTCTTGCTATAACATGTTCAATCATCCATTTTGCATATAATCCTGTATTATCATGACCAATTCTCATTGTTGTAAGAATTCCCAAATTTTTGTGCTGTAAAAATAAATAAATAATCTTTCATATAGCAAGAGGATAATTAAATTTACATACACGAAATTCAAAAGCCAGTGATCCTTTAGGAATCGGAACATGTTGTGTTTCTCCTAAAGTTCCAGAAAGAACAACCCAGGCATTTGCAGAAGTCGTCGTGCCTTTTCTACTTGGATATATAACAACTTTGTACGGCATCGCTAAAAAAAATCATAATGGAATATTTATCAGTTATATTTAATATTTGTAACTTACTTGTAGAAGAGTAAGTGCTAGTAAAACAAAAATAATCAACAACATTAAGAGAAAACAAATGATAGAGAAATTGTTCACGTTCTTCTTCACATCTGAGAAAAGCTGAACGTTTGTACAGAACTCTTAGAATTGCGTGGTCAGATAGAAGGACTTTTAAATGTCGAGACAGATGTTTTCTTTCAAGAGCAAGTCGAATCCATGCCCGAGCACGGCCTATATGAGTTATAACATCAGACATGGCTTGAATATTACTAAAAATTACATTCGGATTTATAAATTGCGCAATTTCTATTAATTTATTCTTTTACTTACGCTAGATCAAAAAGCAAGTTCTCCGGCAACGGTTGTAGTTCATTTTTCACTACTCTATTATCAATTCTACAACTTTGCTTCCAAGTTTCTTTTCTCAGTGCCAAACTAGACATTTCAACAGGGCTTAAATATTGTAAATCTTGTTTATTAGTCGGAAAAACTTGCTGCTGTTCCTGATACAACATTAAATGTGACCACAGAGCAGATTTTCCACTCTTTCGTTGAAGCCCATGTGACCAAACTCGTTCCAGAAAATCGCAAAGAGAAACTACAAGCGTTGATTCTTCTACGGCACCAGGAGTATCAGGGCCCCCGTTACCTAGTGCTACACCCTCTGCACCCAACTTTGCTAAGAGCATGCGTTTTGTTTTACTTTTACAATCTTTTAGAAGCATCTCTACGAATGTCCAATTTGTCTGTGCAATTAAAGCTGGGCTCATATCAGTATTAGAACTTTTTTTAGTTACTTTTTCTACTGAAAAATGTTTGAGTTGGCCTCCGGCAGTAGCGCTAGCTCGAGGAATTGATCCTTTGTTCACAATCGGTGTCTTATTTAATATCTCTTTATCTAAAAGCGGAAACTGTCGCGTAAAAGTTGTCTTTTTATTTAAAATTTCCTGTGGAGTTGGTGCTTCGAAATCAGGATTTCCCAATCTTCTATCAAGTAATTTTTGAGAATCAGGGGCAGAAATACACGGTTCGTAGCTTAACGAGCGCATAACATTTTCCCCACCATATCTTTGACGTAAAAATTTGATACGGGTGTCTAGAATTTGTAAATTAATATCAGCTTCGTTCCAGATAGCCATGATTTTATTATCGACTAAAGTTGCAAACATTTGCGTTTCTAAAAATCGAGACAGAAAAGGTCGATGTTGTTCTGGTTGGTCCGAAAGGAAGGAAGATTTATCAAAATTTTGCATTGAGTCCCTGTTATTTAACCAATCTTCCTTTCCCTGGTTAGGGAAAATAACAAAGTTTTCGTACGACTGAAAAATATGAACGAATCTATTTAGAAAAATCTCCCTAATGGAATTATTAAATCGCAGATCATCTGCGTATTGGTCGGCGGGTTGAAATGACTCATTTTTATCTAACGCAACTCCTGTGCGCCTGACAATATCAGCAATTCGTTGCAGAGCCTCAGTTCTAGCAGACCCTGGAGGCGATGGCGGTCTATCACAGTCCAAAGTGTCGTGGAGTGAAGATTTTCTTCGATTTAAACTGTGGGGTCTACCGGGAAGGGTACAACTATTCGACATTACATCATGTCGACTGCGCGTCATCTCGGTATTATCTACGTTTATGCCGTGTTTGTCTAAAGCTGAACACAATTCTGCAATGAAAGCTTCTTCATGTGGAAAAGCCACCATTTCTTCAGGTAACTGCACTTTTGGTTTATCAATATCAACGTAGCATAAACTGGCTTCAGAAGCTACTTTAAAATTTTCTGAACATGCGTGAAGTCCTAAAAAATAAAAATAAAATAATTTTGTCAAATTAATTAATATAATAATTCACTCACCCATTACGAATGGAACAGGAGCATCCAAAAAATGGTGCAAAGAAGCAGGCAAGATTGGTACGTAAACATGAGGCCATACAAAAGGAAACAACATAGTTGTCACACATTCTGCGGTTACCATTAATCTTTGACAATCTAAATACACACAAAATATGTTAACCTGCTCTTCATATGATTTTTTTATTCTTCCTTACCGTTGGATCTAAGAAGAACCTGATTTTCAAGAAGTAGGCAAGTAAATAATTGTACTACAACATCGACACCAAGCCAAGTAAACATTAATCGAACAGAAAAATCAAACTGTGGCAATTCTAACGGCGGTGCCGGATTCTGAAGAACCATTGACACTGGTGGCAAGGAAGGATCACATGGAGGTAAATAAATCACAATAGATTGGCCCAAACTTGGAACCTGGACTTCGTATAGTAAATTATATACGTAACTTTCTAAACTAAGTATACCGTTTGGGGACTGTCTTTTATTTGCACATTTGAAACACCTAATAAAAGAATATAATTATTAGTTTGCCTATTAATAAGAGCCATATCTTGAAATGTGATCAATATTTGATCAAATAGTAAATAAAACTTACTTGTAAATATTTTCTAAAAATAATTTCGAAGCATGTACGAAAGAATTCTGGCAAATTATAGCGATACTCTTAGCTACGTATAATCTATCTTTTGAAATATCATAATATCCTGGTGCACCTCCAGGATTATGAACTGTTAATTTAAAATGTCTAGGTAAAGATCTAGATTGACCGTTGGACTGTTGAATTTGTTTGTTACGTGAAACAATTTGACCGCTGGAAAGTTCTGTAATGTACATAGCCTAAAACAAACAAAACTTAACAGTGCGCACCAAGTTTAACTTTAATATTATACTTGTAGTGTCTGCATTGCAGCACAAATATCTCTATTACGAACTTCTTCATAAAAAACTAAACTAAAGCCATAATATCGCCTACCATCTTCTCTAGTTACTACAAAAGAATGGAAAACTGGTGCCTGGGTAACAGAATGCTTTTGTGTTCGAAATCTAAGCCCATTTGGAAGACAAAGCTGTAAAAATGAAATCTTTAACACAAAAATATTTCATAAAGAATGAAAATACTTACTAGGCACACTGCAGAAGAATCAAACGGATTCCAGGGAACATTTTCAGGATAATGTGCTAAAATTTTACTTTTATATGCGCGTTCTAATGGGGAACAATGTAAATTGTCACCTAATGAAAAAATTATTTTAATACAATTTTTATTAATAAATCAATATTTATTTACCTGCTAATTTATCAGGCTCCAAACCGGAATTTAAATCTAATCCACATATCACAAAATAATCAGCAAATCTAGTTATTTTACCACTTAGATTTTTATCCATATTGTTTCAATTTCCGTGATCACTTTCTACCTGAGTAACAGTACATGTCTACTTTACTATTTCTTTAATTCGAGATTACTTTTTTTCATAAATATTTAAAAATAATATTGCAATATTACTATCCATAGTTGTAGACAAAAGATAATGAATGATGCATTTCAAGTTTACGGCACATAGCATGTGTTATCGCTGTTATAATTTTTAATCCCCACACTCTTACTTTCGATAAACATCACAAATATACGTCCTTTCTTATTTTGATGTCATTGCATTCATTGAACCGAGAAAGACATCTGTGTATGCTCCAGAAATATATATTTACTGCTATTTTCAGGAGATTATGTTTGTACGCATGAAGACATAGTCGGCGCAAAGAGATTTTTCACCCGTTGATCCTTCATTATATTTACAAAACATATTGAAAAAGTTTAACAAAATCGAAATATTTAAGATATTAGTTACACTTACTACAAAGAGATGATATGACAAGAAGATTATTTTTCTAAAAATTGCATATTATTTGATGTTGCCCACCAATAATCTTTCGGCGCCCTTGTGTAATATTTTAAAGTTATAAATAGGGCTTTCTTGAAAAATACTTTATCTAAACAATAATATTATTCATAATATTTAGTTTTTTAAATACATATTTCGAAAATGACTCAGTTTGAAATAAATAATTTTGTCCATACGGTATTTTTTTCAGTGACCCCCTCTAATCACTAAACGCTCTAAACTTTCGAAAGAATTTCATATTTTAACGTTGTTAATGCACTTAAAAAGAGCCTGGGTGGACGGGTGGACTTTTAAATTGTTCTGATTATTTCGTTCAATTCTGTAATTGGCCTTATTTACATTCCATTTAATAAATCTCCAATTTATTAACAGTTATAACACGTTAATTGTTTTTAACAATGGTCTAGTGATGCGATATGTGCTGGTGTATACTTTAGTACAAAAAGTTTTGAATTTCTAAGAGCTACCTAGAAGAAGACAAGATGAGTAAGTTGCAATTTTATTAATCCAATTGATAAGATAACAAGTGATACAGGTAGGGATATCTTTTACGTTATCTAGACCACCTGTTAATATTAGTCACGAATGAATAAAAATTACCTTGGTATATAATTAGTTTTTTGCTATATTCTTTTAACTGTTTTGTTTACTTATGACACTTAAATGTAAAAATGACGCGTGTACAACAAAACGGATTATTAGAAACATCTTTTGCTCAAGACAACAATGAATATGATAGTGATTCAGATAGAGTATCTGAATTTGTTATCGAAGATCCAAAGAAACAAACCAATGGTGCACCTTTTGTTTAGTTATAGAATACTTCAATATACGTGATTTTTTAGGTTGCGATGCATGTATGTCACGAATGCCCCATGCAACACTCATTGCAACAATTATGTGTTTGCTTGGAGTTGGAATTTTTTGTGGGACGATGCACAGAGGAGCTACGCTTGCTGTGTTAATGTTTGAACATGTCTTTCACATGAGACTATTTTGGTGAGCTACAAAACATTAATTTAGTAAAACATATACAAAATATAATAGAAAAGAGTAAACATAAAAATAACAATTCCAGGATTGAAGCAATCCAAATGGTTTTTGTAGTAGTTGGAGCATCCATGGCTGCTCTAGGATTCATGATACTTTTTGTTGGTTGTTTAGCAACTGGAGCAACTAGAAGAACTGTATACAGAGCTTGGAGCTCTAGAGTTGGAGGCAGAATATCTTGTGCAGTAGTAAGTTCAATCAATCAATTTAAATAAAGCCATATTTAACATAATCTGTTTCAGTTTATGGGAATCACGTATATCTTGCAAATCGCATGGATTCTTATGTTTGCTTTTCTCGTAATCGTAACATTTGTATTCACAATGTTTTGGAATATGTGTTCACGGCCACAATTAGAACAGACTTGCATTGATTTCCAACAATTCGGTACAAAATATTTACCATTTTGTAATACTATAAATTAATAAATCATTTTCCAGATTTTATGTTCCCAAATGGAACTAGAGTGGATGATATGAAAGTCTGCGGCGATGAATCGAAATATTTTTGCAAAGATTATGTTGAAAAAGCGGAGTGGATGTTTATTCTGGCCACATTTTCAAGTGTTTTGGTGATTTTGAGTTTGATACATTATTTAATGTGTTTAGCAGCTAATTATGCACATATTCGAGATCACACAAAATTTCAAGAGCTACAGGATTTGCATTATTTAACTGATCCCGATATGGCAGCCAGCAAGGATCGATTCTAGGATACGGCCCAGGAGATTTTCACTGAGCACTAGCTTAAGACAATATCAGTATTTCCAGTTACATTTACTTAAAATGTTGATATCAAAGCAGTGTTTACTGTTTATCTCCTGGGAATCTCGTAGTTATAAGAGTATTCTTCCAGTATAGATAGATTTTTTGATAAGTTCATCATGACAATTAGTTTTTTTATTACTTAAAAAATCAAATTATACTATATTTAAAGCATGTACTGTCTTAAAAGTTTTTTTTTTAAATGCACATATCAACAAATGGAACAAGTGTAACTGAAAACAGTATTTTTTACTCAACAGTTTTGTATTGCACTAACACAAGTTATTACTTAGTTCGAATAATATAAAATTGTAGTACGTATAGAAATGTAATATTATACATCGAACTAGGCAGCAATTTAGTTATATTTATTATATCGTTAGTAATTAAGGGAATTAAGAAGCTAAAGGAATCCGTCCAAATGTGTAATAAGTGCCAAAGTTTCAATTAATTATGCACTTATTTTTGTATTTGGATAAAAAATGAGTATTAATTTATTTGATTTACAGTTTATAAATTTCATAATATAGTTGCTTGATTTCAAATATAGATCAAGAAACGTTATGAAATTTACAATAAATAACATTCCAATATAAAAATAATATATATTACTTATTTTATATACATTTAAAACAATATTAAATAGCGTAATACTTTAAGTGTATCTACCTGAAGGCTTAAATTTATACAGAGAGAAAAAATATAGAGTTATATTTATAATTGCACTTTTACCTTATTTAATTCCTATCATCTTACCGGCCTAGACCTTAGTCTAATTTCTGGACTTGGTCGAGCCAAATACTTAATTATTTTGGGCATTTCCGTCAATTTGTCTCTTACTTCCAGTGGGATTAAATCCGAGGGGCCGTAAGAGCACTGGTGTCCATTCTGCCATTCAAATTTTACGTTGCCTTTTCCTTCTACGGATAATTGCGACCCATCTGGGTATCGAACTCGGACTTCTCCACAGGAAAGCTGAATGGCAGTTCCTACACCTGGTACTACTACCCTTCTTGGAGAGATACCTCTAGAGGAGCGGTTTGTACGCTGAGATGCTTTGGAAGCGGCTGCGGAAGCATTACTTGATGCGGATATATTAAAAGATGGCTGTAAAAAATTAAACGTAAAATACTAATTTATGTTAGTTGCATTTATTTACCATTGATGGGGATTGATGAATGTTTTCCTTGCCCTTTATAATCGAAGCCGGTCTACGGCCGATAATAACTGGAAAAGTGGTACCAGGTAAAGTGGATAAAGTTCTTTCAATAAGTGAACAATGTTCTAAATATTGCTGTGTTTGCCTCCAAAGTAATTGATATGTAGCACCTAAAGTATTAGTTAGTTCTTCAGATGGTATTGTAAATGAATGTCCATCCGGGTCTATTAATTTTATTCCTTCCATACTGGATTTTGTCACTTTACTTCCTAAAAAACTCAATAAAATGAGAGCGAATAAAATTATTCACGCGTAACAACAATACCTACATATTTCAAAATGGCTTTGTTTTAACGTGAATATAATTTATATGAATAAGTAGTTATATAATAGTGTAAAGAGAACACAAATATAGAAAAAAATTGTTGAAGTAATCTATTAAAATATATAATCATCTTACCATCATAGAAACAGGCTTCAAAGTCCTTCAAACTCTCCATAAGTACACACTTAGCTTTGTCGCTATAAAAAGTAACTTTCGCTGTTTTAGCTCTAACTAAATCTACAAATTTGGCTGCATGAGAATACTTTTTCCAATGTTTTTCAGGCAGATTTTCGTAGCTAAATATTGCATCTGCTCCTTGTTTCGGTAAACTCGGTGGTTTATCGTTAGGAACAGATCCCTTTCCTCCTTCAGGTTCATAAAGAACAATTCTCAATCCATCCGCAGAAATTAAACAGACTTCAACAACTATGTCTTGTTTTTGTCGGCCGCGTTTTTTTATAAACTCCATACAGACTTCTCCAGTATCAAGAATACTTAAAATTGCGGTTTTTGTTTGATGTCTTGTAGGAAGAAGACGAAATGTGCAAATTTGTGGAACGTTCATTGTTTTATTTTGAGGATTTTCAACTGGTTCGTAATTTCTATGATAATTATCAGGAGTGTATCTTTGTTTTTCCAATTTTAAATCACTTAAAACATTAGAATTATGGCTAGGTTTTAACCCTCCACCTGGGTCTGCAGGATGGCAGCAGTTTTGGCTGCATCGACTGTGACATCGACTCCCATTTCGGCTATTGGGATAATTTAGTTGTTCGTGAGTAGAACGCGGGTGTGAAAATATTGATATTTCTTCTGGTTTGTACACAGAAGTTTCGTTATAATTTTGTCGCGGAGTATACATAACTGGATTTTCATTTAACTTTCCTACATAATCATTAACATTTTCAACGCTATTATACCGTTTTGGTTCAAAATTATAATTTTCACGTTCTTTATACGGTAAAATATTATCTATACACCTTTCTGCCGATCTGGAACGGCCATATTCATAATTACACTTAACATTTGTATCACTGTTAGCTTTACTAGTTCGATAATCATTTACAGGTGGCCTTATAGTACCACAATCACTATTAACGCGTCTACCACCAATATCTCTTTGATTTTTTACGCAATCACTATTTACACTTGCCCGTAAACTGTCTCGTTTAGAGGACATAGTATGCACGCCACTATCTTGTGATGAATATTTGGAATGTACTGGAATTACATTATTATTTGAAGGATTGTGTAATTTAATGAATGGATGATCTAGAATTTGTTCGATTGAAATACGTTCTTTCGGATTTTTCTTTAATAAAGACTCTATTAGGTCTTTTGCTTCCGGAGATAAATAAGATGGGAGTTCATATTTAGCCATAACTACTCTAGTTAGTGTACTTTTTACTTCGTTTGTGTCGAAAGGCGGACGGCCGACTAAAAGTGTATACAACATACATCCGAGACCCCATACGTCAACTTCCAATCCATGCGAACTTCGAGAAGCGACTTCTGGGGAAATATAGTTCGGAGTACCACACATTGTTAAATGTTTTTCGTCTGGACGTGAAAGCTGAGTCGCCAAACCAAAATCAGCAATTTTCTACAATTAAATATAAATTATTTTGCCTGTCGCTTTTCAATAGTAAAGCAGTACTTACAATTTGCATATTTTTGCTCAATAAAAGATTGGATAATGAAATATCTCTATGAAGGATGTTGTGAGAATGTAAATAACGTAATCCTTCGACAACTTGCCGCATTATATGACTGGCTTCTACCTCGGATAGTACCTAAACATTGACAAGCTACAATAAACAACTTAAACATTATGTAGGTATGCCTTTAAAATTAATACGTACCATATACCTAATCCAGACTATTTAAAGCATACAACAATGGAATATTAATAAATATCGTTGATTAATTCAAAATAATTTACCTTGTTACTACTCTTAAAGTATCGCTGTAATTCTCCATTATGGCACAACTCCAACACCAAGTAAACATAATTTACATCTTCAAAAAAAGTATATAACTCCAAAACTGCCGGATGTTTCAACCTAGAATGAATGGCAACTTCTTGTCTTACTCTTTCAACCATCCGAGCTGCCTGCATCATCTTTTTGTCGATCTACAATAAGAAAATTTAGCTACAATAACAACTACTTAAACATCATTGAAATATGAAATATTACCATTTTTATAGCAACTTCCATTCCCGTTTTGCGACATCGTGCTCTATATACACTAGCAAATCCACCTTTTCCTAATAAATCATGTACTTCATAATCCTAAAATAGTTTAATTGAAAATTTAAAGGAAACTTAAAATTATTTTTGGACTAACCTCAATGCGTTCGCCAAAAGAGTAAGATGGAGGTGCCATATCTTCAATTTACCACTTTCACATTTCCACAAATGTAAAGTATAAGCAATAAAATAGTTTATAATATAATGCAAAATGTCAAATAAAATAATAAACAAACAAAGTTTTGTATCACCGCCCACCAAAGCACGCCGATTGTTCAACTGCCAAAAATTAAAACTTGCTGAGTCGGTAATGTAGGTACCGAATTTAACTGATTGTGATGTTTTTTTAATACTTTTCCAGAGAAAATTAATGATTAAAATTGAATGATTAATAATACTAAACTCATTTAAACCGCATGTATTATTATATTTCCTAATTATCTGTTATCTAATGTTGTCATTTGGTTTTATATGTTAAATATTGTCATAATATATTTTCTTGTAGTAGTAAGTAGAACGTAATAAGAATCCATCCTAACAGCTGATTGTTCCATCGTCTCCTGACAGTTCTTCTGTCATCCTTTGTTAAAAGTGGAATGAATTTGATACCTTAGTACGACTTAATTATCTTACAAAGTGATACGTTGGGATAAAGCATATTTTGATATTAATCTTTTATACACTAAGAAATGTTTAAAACAGTTATTTATCTTTAGGAACTAAGTAAATTTATTGTAAAGACGACGTTAAAGTGTTATATTATTTTTCATATATTTTATAACAATGTCTCGTGATTTAATAAATAGCAGTAGTCGTCCAAATTATGGTGCAACAGATGGACCTCCAGATGTTACATTTGCGGGTTTCAGTCCAACTGAATTTTACAATTTATGTGAAAATATTACGACGAATATTTATACAGTTACTTCCAGTTGGAAAAATTTAGAAACAGCGTTAAAAACTTTAGGAACAAGTAGAGACAACCATGGTTTTCGTGAGAATATGTAATGTTGAATAACTTATTACTTAATAATCATTAAATTAAATTTTCTTTGTAGACACGTTTCCCAGCTAAGTACAAACCAAATAATTGGTGTCACAACCAAAGACGTTTTAAGACTTAATATGATTGTGCGAAAAGGTGATAAACAGCAAAAACTGCAGGTCGATAAGCTCTCAAATGATTTTAAAGAAGCTGTGGCAAGATATTCATCATTTCAAGTTGTATGTACTTTGTATTACTCCATATGATTCTATAAAACTAATGACTATTTTACTATAATTTTTAGCAAGTTGCAAATAAAATGAAATCGAATATGTTAGCAACAATAACGTTTCAAGATGAACATGCCGATAATCTTGAATCCGACGATCAAACAGAAATTTTAAAGCAGCAACAATTAGCACGGGAAATAAAATTTGAACAAGAAATGCTAATTGAACAAGAAACGAGGATAAAGCAAATAGAAGCTAATGTTTTGGATATAAACGAAATAATGAAAGAATTAGGATCTTTCGTTCATCAACAAGGCGAAGTAATAGGTAAGGAAATAAATATTTTAAAAGTTAAATTAATGAATTTAGGAAAGATAATTTGATGTTATATATTTAAATCTATCTTAAGTTCAAATCTCAACTAATAAAAGAAAGATTAATTATAATTTACCATAATAAAATTTTGATTCATATTTGTAGATACTATTGAGAATTGTATCGAAACGGCAACGGGTAATATTGGGCAAGGAACGTCCGAACTTCAAAAAGCAGCTCAATATCAGAATAAATTTAGAAGAAAATTATGTATTTTAGTTATAATAGCGGTTATAATCGCGGCGATTTTAATTGGAGTTTTAGTTCACTCTTTAAAGAGGTAGTTTCTTCCATCTTAATCATCAAGATAATAATCTCATTTTAATTTAATGTAATTCAGCGTGACTTTAATGCCTTTTATATATAAAATAATTTTAAAAATCAGCGCAGTTTAAATGTTATAAATATTGAAAAATTTTGTTCTTGTAAAGATTTAAATTTTTATACTGTTTTCTTGTATAGTAATTAGTCTAGGATTTATTAAATTTCAAAATATTTTATCAATTTGTTTGTAACTGTGAATGTTTTTAAATCTGGGCAGTAAATAAGTAACTGATTACACTAGTATCATATACAATGTATTTGATTTATATTTTCATAGCATTATCTATTGATATTTACAATAACTAATCAAAATATATACATATATAAACATATATGTATAAAAGTACATGTATGTTAATCTGTATGTCATGTAACTGAGCTATCGAAATAAATGTTACATTTCGAATTTCTTTTGTATTATTTCAATTATTTTGTTCTCAAGAAAAATGAGTTATTGCCACAAAAAGTAAGTACGTATTTTTACTTTTAAAATGTGTACAACTAATTATATTCAATAAAAATATATAATCTATAAATAATAAAACAGCTAACAAAAATAGAAGTCTGCTAATGCAATTCTCACAATATGAAATGCAAAATTAACAGCATAGTATACTACTAAGCATACTATAAAATAAATATTGTTTATGAATAAATAGTTTAATTTTATCAACAAGTCAAGTGAGTCATTATCTCAGTAATATTCAACACAGTACAAAAATAATTTATCTTATTCGATGGGAAACAAATTACGATGTATTTGAAATTCAGTCTTTATCGAGGAAATTTAAATGAATGATCTGATTACTTTATCTTATTTTGTTGAGATATTTTGCTACTTATCTGACTTCTTCGGGCCTTAATTCTATTTTGTAAAGTTAACAACAAACCGGCAAGAACATCGTGATTCGGTAATTTTTTCGCGAATAAGAGTCTTTTCACTGAATCGTCATAGGTTAATAGGGCAACCATATTTTGTAACAAGAATCCTTGGCAATATTCGAGTAGTTGTTGCGCATTATATACCTAGAAAAATATCTTTTATCTTATCGAATTCAAAAGAAATAATAATTAGTTACCTTAGCATGTATGTACATAGAAACTACATTGTCCAATGTAAGCATAGCGGCACATCTTCCTTCACAGTATCTTAATAAACCATCTAGTTGGAAGAAATTTGCCGCAGCCATTAGTTCCAAAATATCTTCGTTCGCTGATTCCAAAGTCTGACAACCTCCTTGATATAAAAATTGCATAACAATCTAAAACATTATGTTAACTTATAAAAGAAATATGGGGAAATTAATATGATTCACACCTGAAATATATGATACCGAATATCGTTTATTTGTACTGTAGGAAGACCACCTTCACATAATTTTGAACTCAGCATCGCGCGAAGTCTGGGAGAAGCAGTAACAAGTACAATTTTATGTCCATAAAATAATCGACCTTCAACCTTGAAAGTTACATCGCTAAGTTCAGGATTATTTACATATTTTGGATCAATTCTGGAACCAGTCATCCCGGTTAATACACAATCTCGAATAGGTTTGATTGCTTCCCAACCAAAACATGTCGAAAAAATATCAGCAAGTAATAATGAAGTGCCTTCCTTCTAAAAAAATGTTACAATCAAGAAATAATCATAATAATTTATCAAAAAAAAACATACTTTACTATATCTGAAAATATTGAATAACAATGGTAAACATTCTTGGACAAATTGAGAACTGTAGTCATCTGGACAAACTTGTAAAAAGTCTTGTAGTAATTGATCTATAACACAATCTAGCCTGGCCTCATGCGCAGCACTTAAAGTGTGCATCCAACAGTGCAAAGTCCATGGGACACCCATTGATCTAATTTCTACTGTAATTTCTATAGAACATACTAAATTATTATGAAGATCTTAAGAAAATAATACAAAAATATACCTAGGTGATTATTTTCGGCGCTATGGTACATTGCTTCTTGTAGAGCTTTAACTTGAGCTTTACTAAATTGAGGCGCAGTATTTGCTGTATTATTTACGTGATCATTTTTATGGGAGACAGTGGTTCCAGCACCTTCAGCTAACATTTCCTCTAAACTAAGGACTTCTTTATTAACTGGCGTCATAGGTTGAGATAAAAGTTTTTGCAGGACACTTCTTTGACCATGAGCAGCCGCCACTGATATTGGACTGTAGCACCCCCTCTGTGCAGACCCGGAATAACATAACGTATCCTTCAACTGTGTACTGATAAACGGGTGAGCTCCATGCGCTAACAATAATGCAACCATATCTAGATTTCCATTTCCACTTGCTACTTGAAGTGGAGTCAATGTACACTTATCTTCACTTAAGGCAGCGCCTCCTTCAACGTTTGCACCCCTTTCAAGCAGTAATCTTGCACATATCGTGTGCCCTAGAGCTGCCGCATAAGTTAAAGCCGTCCAGTGTTGACATTCTACATTGACCGCTGGGTGGGCGAGCGAAGAACTCGATGGGGTCTCAATATCTACGGATGCTCCAGCGTCCAGGAGAGCCATTACTGAAACCTCATCATTTTGAATTGTAGCTAACATTAAGGCTGTATGTCCTTGATGGTTAAGAGTATCAAGTCGTGTACTAGGTGGTAAAAGAGGAACCGCTTGTTGAATTAGTTCTGAACGTCCAGATGCGAGCAGACGATACGCAAGTTCCATTTGTATCTGCCGCGTTGCTTCCAGAGCATCTTCATCATTTCCAGTAAACTTCCGCACTCTCACTGCCTCTTCTCCTAGTCCTCTAACCGGACAATCAACCCCAGGTAGTAACAATCTTGCCGCTTGCATAATATCATCCTTATCTGACACTGCAGCATGTCTATGCTCCCCATGAGCAACGGCTACTCTTAACCATTCTACCAAAGGAGGTAGAACTACATATGCTCTTTCGTAGCAAAGTTCCTGGACCGCTCCGCCGACCTGGTCACCGTGTTCGAGTTGAGAGCATCGCATAAAGTAGAAAAGTGTACGAACTGCACGAGTGCATAGAGGAATGCGTGATTGCATGCGTGTTACTAGTTCTTGAAGTTCGGAAAGGCTGCCTACGCAAGTTGTGAGGAGGGATGGTTCAGGGGGTCCTGAACCGCGACCGGAATCGCGAGATGCAAGAGATGAGACCGAAGCCCACCGGGGAAGAGCTAAAGCTCCTAAAAGGACGAACAAAATATTTTTATGCTCGGAAATTCCGGAATTATATATTTACCATTATTATCCGGCTGCATAAACAATTTAATTTAAAAATGTTAAATAAATAATCTATTAATTTGCATAATATTAACTTAAATAAGTAACAGTATAAAAAAAACTTACCGGATGCAATTCTGCCCGCATTCAAATGAGCATAAGGTTGTAATAAACCCCAAAGATCTCCATTATTAGCTATAGCGTGTTCCAGAAGTGTAGCAGTTAATGTCACATCTGAATCACTTGGCAAACATTGCAATAGCACTTCTTCTAACAAATTTTCTAATCCTGCACATAGGTAAACAGCCGCGTACCTAGCAAATTAAACAAAATAAATATAAACAGAATCTTGTTAATAAACAATCTCTTACTCATGAATAAACTTTCCGAGCTTTACGTCTGTCATCCACCGATGAAACCTTCCGACATGGAGCTGTAGTCCAGCTCTCGATGACTTACTCTGTCTAAGAGTACAGTCTCCAGACACCGCAAACATCGCCGCTGCCCTCAAACATGCTTTAATGCAAGAATCAGCCAAAGGAGGACATAAAACAATCCTAAAGGACACGGTCACCTCATGTTTGGAGCACAGGCCCAGAGTGGATGATAACCGTTGAGTTTCGCGGCCTAGACGGACGAGAGCTCGTTGGAGAAGGTACGACAATCTGGGGATGGTTTCCACGCTCACACGCGACATGTGATCGCGACACCGGCCGGTTTGAAGAACGCGAAAAATACAGTGGTGTGTCCAGGGAAGATGCTGAAGTTCTACAAGTCTATTATGTGAATCAACCCAAACGAATTCATCCGCACTTGTAACATTGGTATTTATTGTTTCTAAGGATGAATGCCTCATTAGTCTTCTTACAGTCGGCTCAGAGCTTTCTGACCCAGCACTAACACTTGAATAAGTACTGGTAGATGTATGACTTCTCATTGTCAACTGTTGTATCGCCATTTTAATATCCTCTAAGCCACCGCCCCCCGTCCAAGGTACCTGCAGCTAAAACATTTCATCAAAATATGCGTAAAATACTGGGTGTTTCAGGTCGAGTGTAACAAACTTTAACAGCTTGTTCCTAAGGTTATTTTAAGCAAAAAATGTCATTGAACATAAGTCCAATAATTCCTTTTGGCATCATAGTGCATTTTATTGCAAAACCTATATTTCGTTATTTGATCGTAGAAAAAATAGACTGCACAACTCGAGTGGATTGCCTATATCGCACGCGAACGGCATCACATCCACTCTTGTTGTACAATATACTATCCTCTTTTTTGAAATAATTTAAAAATAAAAATTACGGGGTACAAATTTTTTAGTTTTCTTTCGATTTTAGTAAAGAAAAAAAAACCGAGCAAGACCTCATTCTGTTAAGCATTTGTATTACTTATGTATTATTACTATAACTTATAATAAATGCATTTTTAATCTGAAATTGTAAATGTCAATAAATGACAGCTGTCAAACTAATTAATTTTGTCTACAATCGTTGTACAATATGAACAGTTATTTAATTTTTAGTTAGGGTATGTTTAAAATTGTTGCACTAGTGCGACAAAGTACTGTTTTGTCGCACTATTGCGACAAAAACAAAACTATTAAATTTATTGCATCAAATTGGCCTCAAACTACGATTGTGAACATTTTGTTTGAAAAATGTTTGTTTTGTTTATAAACGTTGTCATGATGATGATCGATAACCACGATTTAATTGAATTGTTATAAGCAGGGCAAATAATAATAAGTTTTGAATTAGCTACATTGACGTTACTATTGTAGACAAAATATTGTGTGCACCTCGTTGGATAGAGCTTGTTTGTTGCCCTTGGCGAGTCGTCAATCTCGGCTTCGCATCGACTGATCAAATTTCTCGCCCCGTGCAACAAACAATGCTCTATCCGTACTTGATACACAAATAACTATTGTCTATTAACCAATTTGCTTTTTAAAAGCGTCACAATTTTTTTTTAATTCGTGTTATTTATACAACCTCTTGTATTTTGTTTACTAGGAGGATTTGAACCTATGTTCAATGACATTTTTTGCTTAAAATAACCTAAAGCCCTGTTCGCACGGCGATCTTTGGAGATTCTACGGAGAGTCAAACTCCCGGCAAAGTTCCGGCAAAAAAGAAGTTTTTTTCTTTCTAGTGAGAATTATTTGTTAAATTATCAATGAGTCTTGGAAAAGAAGAATTTATAATTTATTGATTGCTTCAAAACCACGTAATTATCACTAGAAAGAAAAAAACTTCTTTTTTGCCGTGACTTTGTCGGGAATTTGACTCTTCGTAGAATCTCCAAAGATCGCCGTGTGAACAGGGCTTTAGGAATAAGCTGTTAAAGTTTGTTACACTCGACTTGAAGCTCCATGTATATAAAAAAGACTCACTTTTGCTGGAGTCGCCCGATGTCGAAACTTAGTATGTTGGGAAGAAACGCGATTTCGGATTGATTTTTGGACTTCGGAAGTTAGGCGGTCGGTTCCGCCGTCGTTTATGTCGCGAGGGGAACTGTTTCCGGTGTCTGACATACTTGCATGGCCGGAAGAACGGTTGTCATCTGAAGAACTGTTGCACTGTTGACCGCGCTGTGAAATAAGTTTTTAAACTTAAGTATTTTTACAATTAAATTGTTTGCAAACAAAAACCATAATCAAACAAATAAAGATATGTTAATATGGTAATTATAGAAATCATCCTTGAAACATCTACTCAATTAATTTCTAACTTAAAAATTTATTACATCCTGAATGTTGTAATTAGTTACCTGCATTCTTAATTCATGTACGCTAACATGATGATGCGGTCTAGAAGTAGTAGACATCTTATTTTCATCTGACGTTCCTTGGAGCTTTTCTTGTCCAGAACTCTGAGAAACTGGAAACCTTAAACTTCCAACAGCATTTACAGGCCCATGTGAAATACTATTTGGTCCTGTATCTCTTTCAGGAACCATATTTTGATTTGTATTTCCCCCAGAAAATCTCATAAAATCATTATTGGTATTATTTTGATTTTTAAGGTTTTGATTGTTTCTTTCATCATTAAATGATGAAGTTTTAATATTATTAGCTACGTTATATAGTTGCGGAAAGTACTCATTTTTACGTTTTGGAGAAACCATACGTTCGTTTATGTTGGAAGATTGAGATAATTCTGGAACTGTTTGAGAGTATAATACTGGTTTAGATTGTATGAGATTCGCGGGAGTGTTAACACGAGGTGAAGAAGATGGTTTAGAATCTCGGTCCCGATTTTCTGGATGAGAATCACCAGATTGATAAGAATGGTCCGAGCGTGAATTGCTCGACAACCTATGAATAAAAAGAAACAATAGCATATTATTCCCAATAAAAAATTATATAGTTTGTTGACAGACATGATATTTAGAGCGGAAAATTATACAATATTTTGAAAATAAGTATACCGTTGTCTAGCCAATTTATTTTGCAGTCTGTTGAGAAGATCTGCTTCCATTCCAAGTGGAAAATCATCTTCAAAGCTGGCGAAATCACAACAGGCATTTTCACAACTAACATCATTGATTATTTGTTGCGCATTATTAAAACTGTTTTTAAAAATAACATTTATAACATTCTGATCATCCTTTGACTCAAAAGATGTGAGTGTAGTAGATTCATCTATAGTTTCTATATTATTTGCGATTGATCGCGATTCATTATTAAGAGATCCTGATATGTAAATAACTGATTTGTGTACACTTTCAAGATTTTCACAATTTTCAATAGTATCTATGCGTTTATTTTTAAAATCATCTTTATTATTATTGAAATCACCGTTAGTGTTATTTAGATAATCACTAAGAACAAATATTTTATCACAAGTGTCGTCAATATTAACCACTGATGTTTTAGGAGCTGCTAGTATAAAATTATCATTCACTGATGAAATGTATTTGCCACCAACAAAATTACTGTCACATCCAGGAAGCTCTCGACATAATATGCAATTACAATTTTCAACACAAATCATTTTTAACTTAACAAAGTCACGGTTATTGCAAAATATTTTGAACTTTTCTGGTCGACAGATTTTCAAGAAATGAAAGAAACAAATCTGATATGAATAAAGTTTGGGAGTGGGGCTTAGAATAAACGAAGAGTGAACTACTTCCCATCATTGTTTAAATTTCCTTTTCAAACTCGTGCACCCATCAACTGTGCAAAAACATTGGAGTCAGGGGCATCGCGTACTCTCACAAATTTCATTGTTTTAAAATTAATCATTAAGAAAATAATACTGGACTTAATTGAAAATATTATTTTTAGATCATACAACATTGATTTTACTTTGAATAAAAAATTTCTTGGTACATTTTCATCTTAATAAATTGATTAAATAAAAATTATGCTAAGTAGGTAGTTGTTTGTTTTAATTCTTCTACATTCATAATTCTTTTTGTATTTTGTTTCACACACTTTCTATGCTAAAAAGATGAAAGTGTATAACTTTCTTCAGTCTGGGATATATGTATGATTGCTTGTACTATTAAATTGTGACTATTCTTTGTTGTGAATTAGGTCTAGTGTTTAGAAAATTGAAAATATGTATTTAATTTCTACAAGAGCATTATTTAAAAAAAACTGTACGCCTACTGATGTGCTATTTTTCGTGTTACTTTGGATTGTAGAGTGTAAATGTATAAGATACCTTCTTGGTTTTGGTCTGAGGATTTCATGACTGGCGTCTGTGATGCACAGAGGATTTAGGGGTCCTGACAAGTGGTCCACTCCTGTCCAGTGGCCCTCAGATGATTCAGGTGAACCCGTATTCACCTGGGATAACTCCCATCCAGCTGGAGTCGCGCTGTTATTTGGATGGTTCATGCCAATGACAAATACACAAAGCCACAAAATATTTTACACATGGTGCAAAATACTCTAGCACGCACGATCTGCTTCTAATGAACGACTTCAATGGAATGTATAGAAAAAATTGGTTCACTAAAATTATGATACGGCAGTAAACTAATCATTATTGTCTTCACATTTTTGTTATTTATTTATTCTTTTTTTAATTTGACAAACAGGTTTCAGTCCGAGAAGAAGCGAAGATCGACGAAGAATTGACCGCAACTTCGGAAAAATTTACATAAACACATGTGAATGTGTTTTCAAAACTAACACAACTCTGTAAAAACTTCATATTATTTTGTTAAGAATTTACAATTAATTAATTAGGTAGCTATTTTTCAAGAAAGCTGTACTTCTGTCATTTTGATTTTTATGCATGAAATTATTTATAATCTTTATAATTGAAATTTTATAAACATTACAATAATTATTTATAAAACAAAGTTTGTGATTATATTGTAATAACCATAGAAATAATTAAAAGTTAACAATAAGTAAAAGTCATTTATTATAATAACAAAAAATAATGTTGACAATTGACAATCGTGTTGTGGGGGTTGCAAACTTCAGAGCGTAAAACGGTACACGTCAATTTATGCGTAATGTGTGAATAAATATGGATTTTTGTACAACATTCCGATAAAATTAATGAAAATATATACAAAAAGATTAAGTTACTTTCAATACAACGTAAAACGTTAACTACCTTTGTGAAAATTTGTACTATTCATAATGGGTAGGTTACAATCATCTGTCATATCATTATCTAGTTGTCATTAATTATTTTTGTATTTCAGGAGGCTTATTAAGTTATTTTCGTAGCCTATTAGGGGCTCGAGAAATGAGAATATTAATTTTGGGCTTAGATGGAGCCGGAAAAACCACTATTTTGTATAGATTACAAGTTGGTGAGGTTGTTACAACCATACCTACAATTGGCTTTAATGTGGAACAAGTACAGTATAAGAATTTAAAATTCCAAGTTTGGGATCTTGGTGGACAAACTAGTATTCGGTTAGTATGATTTTTAATTTTTAATTGTTGTATAAATAACAGATAATGTTTTGTTTTTACAGACCATATTGGCGGTGCTATTATAGTAATACAGATGCAATTATTTATGTAGTAGATTCAGCCGATAGAGAGAGAATAGGTATTTCCAAAGAAGAGTTATTCCAAATGCTACGAGTAAGTTTAAATATATAACCGTAAAGTATAATAACTAATTTATCCATTAAATGTAGGAGGAAGAATTAGGTGAAGCAATCTTAGTCGTTTTGGCAAATAAGCAAGATATGGCTGGTTGTATGAGTGTCGCCGAAGTTCACCAAGCCTTAGGCCTGGAAGCTCTGAAGAACAGAACGTTTCAAATATTCAAAACTTCTGCCACGAAAGGCGAAGGCCTCGATCAGGCAATGGACTGGCTGGCGAACGCCCTGCAAACGAAGAAATAACATTTTGTATTTTAATTCCTTGTACACTAGTCGTAAACACATAATTTGTATGTAATTGCTATTCGATTCAAACGCAGACCAAGAGCTGTAAGGATTATTTAAGGAGTAAAATAAAGTATTTTCAGTTTTATAGTTTATACATTTTATTAGTAATTTTATTTCATTAAAACTTTTTTAAGAAAATAAAGAACTACTTACACGTAATTGGTACTGGTTTATTGTTCGTCATTATAGCCGAATTTTTTGATTTTATTTTTACTTGATTCTAAATCCATTCTAACTTTAGTACGAATGTAAAAAATAGGGCAATCACGACTTGTACAGAGAATTTCTTCATGTAGAGAGCCCATACATCTTTGACACTGAGTGAATAATTCTGCAAATTTGTCTTCTAGCTGACTGTGTTGAGCTAATTCTTGTTGATATAACACAGATTCTTTCGGTTTACAGAAAGAACAAAGTGCTTGGTTTTCTTCACCAGATCGTAACACAGTCTTGCAACCTAAACATGACTCTCGTTTAGTCGTAAAAGCAGCTAAAGCTCCTACTTTGGACGTAATTTTAGTTTTTGTCCTTGTGTGTTCGCCACCTGAAAAAGCGTAGTGTATAATTAATTAGGATTGTATTAATTAATCATTAGTAGTACATACGTAACAAAATACTTTCGGCGTTATCGCCTAAGATTGGCTGAAATATTCTTATTAAAGGTTTTGACAGTTGATTTTCAAGATAATAATTCGTATCAATAGGAATATTATTTTCTAACACGTAGATTGGGTCTTCTGCCTTTTGATATGCCGGTGTATTTTTTGTACCCGCTATGATAACATAGGGAATTCGATCTCCTAATTTTGGAGCATTACCAGGATCACGTTTGGCAATTTTTTGAGCTAATTCCACATGGGCCTGTTTAGCTGCATAATCTACTTTCGATAGTTCTTTGGTAATAACAAGTTGAGAAATATCGATGCAATTACATAGTAAATCAGATATGACTTGTTTTGCAAACTTTGAAGCACCTTCTGGGTCTCTAAAGAAAAATTAAAATTAAAACAAAAATTTTAAAAGAGTTTGTGAGAAAGTATACCTATCGATTAATAGTTTTTGAAGGCACGTATTAATGACATTAACAACTAAAGTACAATTATCTCTACGAACAGTTTCAATCCCTTTACAGTCCATTTTATCATAAGTATCTGTTTTTGTAAAATATAAACCAGCATAACGTTTTTTATTGATCAATAGATACGGATAATAAACCTAAAAAAAATTCAAGTATCAATACATATGTACACAAATAATTATTAAATTTACCTTTTCAAATTCAAGTTTAATTGGTTTAACAAATTTAGTACTTATATATTCGGCTGCTTCACGACCCAATTCCATGCTTCTTTCCAAAGTTTTAACTTTAAAATTAATCATGACTGAATCTGTATCACCATAAATAACTTTAGCATCAGTATCGTAACCGTTTGCTATATTGTAATGCTGTTCGACTTCTTGTTTGGTTTGTTCAATCATAGTTCTTCCATATGCAGTTACACTCTAAAAAAATATTAAAATCAAACATTATTTAACAAAATATCTTAAATATGTTTACTTACTCCAGAAATTTCTAAGCACGGTAATTTTCCAACTGTTGCGCCAGTAAAACCATAAACAGAGTTAGCAGAAATTTTTAAAGCAAGTTGACGACCGTCTAACACCGCTCTTTTGACTGGATCTGTTTCATTTTTAAGTTCATTTTTAGCGCGTTTTCTAGCATCTAAAAGAGACTTCAAAATTTGCGGTAATAGACCTAGACGAACTGTAGATTTTACAAACAAATTTCCCGCTGGTGTTAGTGTAACTTGATCGTCTGTTAGGCTGTAATAATATTAGATGAGTAAAATAAGCAATGCGTTTATAGAATATATACCTTAATTTTTCTTTCATGTTAGCATTTCGTATTAAAGTAGTGTAACACAGATTGTGGGCCATCATAATACTGGGATATAGAGAACTAAAATCTAACGTAACAATAGGATCTGTATAATATCCTCGAACTGGATCTATAACAGTTGCTCCTTCATATCCTACTTCTTCATTATTACCGGTTACTTTGTATGTAGGCATCAAATAATTAGCTTTTCGACACTATAATAATTTTATATAAAAAAAACCAATAAATAAAATTATGGTAGAATATGTTACATACATGTCGCAAAAGCTGCGCAACAACTTTTACTTGCTCGCCTTTGGTAAGCAAGCTTGTAATAGGTACCCCTGTTACACGAGCCATTTCAATATCATTTGTAAAACTTTTAACATGATTCATAAGACGTAAAGGTAAAATAGCATCTTTTACACAATACACAGCCAATCTGCAAATTATTAAGTTTCATGATTAGGCATGCCCAAATATCATAACATAATATCATTAACAATAGTGGGACAGAAATTGTGTTACACGTTTTTGTATGGTGTTAGCGTTAACCCATTTCGTACATTATTAGATAATTGAATAATTATTTGCATACCTCCGCCGAGTTTGCTCGTCACCATTCTGCAAATCTGTAATAATACTATAATGGACGTCCTCTTTTTGCTCGCCCAAAATTTCTTGCGAAACGTTGTTTAAAGTGTACGAACGTAACTTAAATCTAGCTTTCATAACGACCAACATATCATACAAAATTCGCCCATCAAAATTTGTAGTAACGAAAGTACGTTTGCCGAATTTTGTTTGATTAACTGTTTCTTTTACAGCAGATCTAAAATATATTAAAATAAAAATTGAATTGTTACTAATAAAATAAATTTACTTACTTGACATTTTTCAATCGTCCTAAATAGGGAAAATTTTCAACTTTTAAGTGTTGTGCTCTTTTAATCAAATAGGGAAAATCGAAATCATTAATATTGTAACCAGTAAACAAATCAGGATCTAAATCTCTTACAAATTCACCCCAAGCGCGTAATAATTCTGTCTCCGTTTTAAAACTGCGAACCTAATTTATTTTATTAAAAATTTTACCTAAAACCAAATTAGCTAAACTTACTTCTGCATGTCCAATAGGTGCACAAGTATCCAATGTAAAAACATTACAAGTCACATAATCAGAAGAACCATGCAACTGAACAACATTCGCAATTTGAATAACTGGATCGATTTTTGGTTCAGGAAATATACCTAGAATAAATCACAACAAATAAAAATAAATCCGTCATGCTAGATAATGATACTTCACAGCAGTCAACTTATTATTTCACCATCAATCCCGAAAAACATAAATCTACCACTTACTTTTTCCATTTACTGCATGCAATAAGAAGTTTTTAAGGTATTGGGACTATTAAAAAAGTACAAACTTTCTTACCTCGACGTCCAGCGCATTCAATATCAAAACTATGTATTCTGAATGGAGCTACCTTAGCCCATTCTCCTTCTGGTGCATGTGCAATGAATGCATCATAAGCTACATCAATCTCTATTTGGCATAAAGTAGTTACCGGCAAATTTATTTCTGGACGAGTAGACCATTTTCCCGGAGGAATTTCGATCCAACTGCAGCCCAGAACATGTGTATCTACCATAAATCTATAAAAGAAAATTGATAATTATATTTTCTAATGCTTGATTACAAATATTTACCTCATTTCAATATCAACGTTTGACTCGAATGCGCTAAACTCAAAATGACCGATTTGAGGATAAACTTGCGTAGTTTCTAATAAACGCTTAGATGGAGCGATTAAACGAGGAAGCGCAACTGTTATTTTAGCGAATTTACGATTATCTTCTCCACTGTATTCCATAACAGATTTTCCTTGAAAAATTTCGACCATAAGTACCGCCTCCGTCATATTATCTTTGTTAGAACGCATGTCAGCAATAACTGCTGCATTCAACTTGGCCTAAAGATTAATATAATAAATAAAATAGTAATAAAATTTTTATAAAAAAAAAATATTTACTTTAAATGGTTGACAGTCAGCTTCGGTAAAAGTGTTCGGTACAGACACAAAAAAATATGGACTGAATCCATGGACATGACAACAAACGCTATTTCCTTCTGATGTTACCCCAAACATTCTCATGACAGGGACAGGCCCTGATTGGGCTCCAGGCATTCCAGGTATCGGGCACCCCTGATAATGTTCTAGTTCTATTTGTTGAAAAATAAACGTATCTGTCTTCGGAATCATTCTTGGCGGAGGTGGTCTTCGAATTGGATCATTTCTAAAAATTATAATTATGGTTATGGAAATAATGTAATTACAAAATAATGTGAAATTACTTACTTGAATTTCTTGAATGGACTTGTGCAAGAGTCATTCTTACGTTTTTCACTCATTCTGATAAATGGTATTTAACACTAATGTTGCACTAATGAAACTGGTAATCTGATAATAAAAAGTTGACAGAATCACTCGTTCTGTATTATTCTGGCGCCAAAACAGTCCCAGCTGATTACACTCCGCTTCTTCTTCTAAACCTTATCGATCATACAACAGAGGCGACTCGTGCCATTAAAATTTGCGGCTTAACCCCTGTTCTTGAATGTGTAACGAGTTACTGTAGTTAACCTGTAAGATGACATTTTTACGGTTGAAAGCTTAATATCCTACCTTTAAATGTTAATAATCAAAAGTGCAAGATGTACAATAGTGCATGTGGTGCAGCCGCTACAACTGGCGGCTGTATTGAAACTGATCGTGACTGCCAAAGTTTAATATCAAAAGAACCTCCCGCACCTGCAGTAGATCATGATTACAGTGGTTTTGATATTGTCAAAGCTACACAGGTAACTTACACCTTCTAATAAATATAATGTGCTAATTGTAAGTGTATTTGTAGTATGGCGCATTTGGGAGAGTTCGAGAATTAGTTGAGGCGGGCTACAATGTCAATCAAAGGGATAGTGAAACTGTCACTTTACTTCACTGGGCAGCAATAAACAACCGAAAAGATATAATCAAGTTCTTCATAGAAAAAGGTGCAGAAGTTGACGCTATCGGTGGCGAATTAGATGCAACTCCGTTGCACTGGGCAACGAGACAAGGCCATCTCGATGCAGCAGTTTTATTATTGGGAGCTGGTGCAGATCCTACTCTTCGAGATGCTGAGGGATGTTCTTGTATTCACCTCGCAGCACAATTCGGCCACACCGCTCTTGTGGCGTACTTTGTTGCAAGAGGCGTTAGCGCTGACTTGGCTGACAGAGGAGGGATGACACCTCTCATGTGGTCTTGTTGGAGGGTGAGTGCCCTAGATCCAACCAGACTACTTCTTACTCTGGGTGCGAGTACCGGACTAACGGACAATACTCAGGGAAATACAGCGTTGCATTGGGCAATACTTGCAAGGAATTCTACAGCAATAACTACGTTAATTTTACAGGTTAGTTAAAGTAAAACTTGGAAGTGTAAAAAGAATAATTTATTTCCAATTTAGGCACAAGCCAGTTTGGATATTCCAAACCACAGAGGTGATACACCAATGTCAATGTTACAAAATTATTTAGGTGAACGATGGATCGGGCCTAAAGTTGTCGAAAAAGTTAGGGAAAATATGTCTTCGAATAGATCTCACAATTTTTTACACAGAATGGCAAAAGATAAAGTATAATTTACCTGATTAAAAAATATTTGAGCAAAAATTTAATGAAATATTGTTTTTAGAGGGTGCGTTGGTGGTGCATGGTCGGAACACCATTTTTAACTTTTTACGTAGCTGGCCTCATCTTAGGAGCAAATTTATTGGTGCTTATAAAAATGTTTCTTTTAACTTGCATATACATAGTGCTACATTTCGCTGGGCAACTTGTGTACGACGATCGTTTAATGGCTTTACTACCACTCAGTATTTATTTGGCAACCAAATTATGGATGTACGTTACATGGATTGTATATATCATGCCAAGAATATCATTTTTCACAACTGTTATGTTCTTATCGAGTTCTGGCGCGTTATGGTTCTTCTTCCTCAAATCGTGGTTAGGCGATCCTGGTGTTATTGCTACCACACAAGAACAAAGATTTCGAGTAAGGAAAAATGTTAATACAAATAAATTGTTTACTGAATAAAATATTTTTTATTGTTAGACAATTATTGAGCTGGCAGAACGAGGTGGAAACGGTTTCGAACCATCTACTTTTTGTTCTGCATGTTTAGTCCGAAGGCCTCTTCGGTCTAAACATTGTTCAGTTTGTAATAGATGTGTAGCGAGATTTGATCATCACTGCCCTTGGGTAGCAAACTGTATAGGTATGAAATATTTATATAATTATTTCACAATAATTAACATATTTCTATTTTTAGGATCGAAAAATCACAAATATTTCATGGGATTCTTGGCTTTTCTCATAATAATGTGCTCGCAAATGATCTACGGAAGTACTCAATATTGGCAAGCGCAATGTGAAATTTTTCCCTTAAACGAAACAAGTTTTTGGCAAGTGATTGTGTCTATAGGACAGTGTGATGCTTGGGTGTCCTGGGTTTGCGCGAATGCTATGTTGCATTTCGCTTGGGTGCTCATGCTATTTGCTTGTCAAGTTTATCAGGTTAGCATAAAATACTGTAGTATAAATAATGAGATGTTACGATATTATAAATATTTTTTAGATCGCATGCCTAGGAATGACAACAAACGAGCGAATGAACAGAGGCAGATATACACATTTCATAAACAATTCTGGTAAAAGTCCATTTTCGAGAAGCGCCTTTCAAAATATCACCGATTTCTTAGAATGCAATTGTTGTGGCCTTGCAAAACCTCGAAAAACTGACTGGTTAACAAGTTACGAATTGGAAAAGAACGTAGAACATCAACCATTATTACCACCCAAAGATAACTTTCAATATGTTTAATCCAAAGATTTGTCTGACTGATTTGAGATTAAGAAGCGCCGTAACTAACAAATATATCTAGCACAAATTGTGATTCTTAAGTTATTATAGCTCTCTAGTGAGTAAACATTCCATGTGTGTTGTTTTAACGAATTTTTATGGTAGAAAGGCGTAATTTTTAAATATAAAGATCATTTTTCATGTCGGCTTTTCATTTTACAATATGTATTTATCTAGTCTATTAGTGCGTACTCGATCACATATCAGTACTCGCTCACACATTTGTATATTAATGACGTATTATGATGCTGCATTCAACCACTTCTTGTATTTTATTCGCCTTTTAGCATATTTCAATGTACAATCAATGTTTCCTTGTATTTACGAATACAGATTACGACAAATGAATGTTTGCATTTTTATTTCATTTACTTTTGTGTCAAGCTGTATTTTTGACATTTTATTATATATTATACTTTATTGAGCCAACTTTTACGTAAAGGTAAGTTTTAATTTATTACAATTATGACGAATGACAAGAAACACAATAAGAAAAATATCGATAATAAAGGAGTGTGTTGTACAAGTGAAGCAACTGAAAGTTTGCCTTCTAAAATTTCAGAAGGTAAAGTAATGTATTTCTTTAATTATTCTACTTAAATATGATTTTTACAAATTTTAACAGATACTGAACCGCATTCGCCAAAATGTATTTCCGTTAGTAACGTACGAGAAGAACTTAAATATGTTATTGAAACAATGGGACCAGACACAAATTCAATGATTCTAGATACCATATCTGAAGAAACAAGCCCTACAACATATTCTACAGTTGGACATAGTTCTATTAATGTAATAAATAATAGTATATTATACAACGACGCTATAATGGATGTTATTATTCCCGAAGATGAAGTTTACAATACGAGTGAGAAAAGCGAGCGATGGTTTTAATCATCATAAGGAATAATAGCCATTATAGCGAGTTGTATACTGTACTTTATCTACGACTAATTTATTACGTACGTACAAGATTTTAATAAAATAAATACCAATACGCAAAAATTTTGACATTTCCAAATGTCAATTCTCTATCACCATAGTTACATCATTAAACATTGCAAGGTTTTCTAAAAATAATTTGCACAGATAAATTGATTCATGGAAAGGAAATCTCTATATGGTGCAGTGGAGGTAATACGGACTATTATTCTCTACGGGATTAATGTATGGCATTATGTATACATGACACATAGGGAATAAATTTGAATTTGTTAATTAGAGTCATACTGCTGCTACCTGGAAATTCTATTTACACTTTTAACCATTAAAAGTTTATGTTTAAAGCATCCCTTGCAGCTGCCCAAATATCTTATTGTTCAAGAATAATACAGTAAAATTGATTCCCTATGTTTCATTTTAAAAAGAGCGCTGTAATACATTGCTGCCAAAGTAGTAACTATGGATAGGAAAAATCCCATGTTTCACGTTAAAATAAACTCACTGTATATAATTATAACATTAAACAATTGTTAAATAATAGTTTAACTTCTAGATTGAAGAACTGAATACAGAAGATACATCCCGCCGCAACATTTGTTTAACCGATGATGAATCTTTAATGACAAATTATAATGTTTCCGAATTGGCCGAATATCCCCCAAAAACTATGGACACCTCCATCCAAACTTCAAAACAAGAATTTATATGTCCTAATGTTAGTTTTAACAACGTTCCGGTTCCGGCGCATACTTTCTGTTCTCATTACAATATGATGCAAAACGAATTTCTCTCTCATGCATATCCCCCAACGACTAGTGGTAAAATAATCAAAATAAGTATTCATTGTTGTAAAATTAAATATTTTAGTTGTGCCTCAACCTGGTTCAAAACACATTACTTTTGGACACATATCTCGAATTGCGAGTTGGTTGGGATTAGGAAACAAGCCAGAATGTAAACATTGTTCAAAAAATTGTGATCTATATAAGATAAACATTGACCAAAACGAGGACCACAGTCCACCACGAGTTAGTATTCAAATCTTATTTATCATCGGGAGCAAAAATACATGTATTATTGTATTAAAGATATATAAAGATTATTTAAACCTCGAAATATCTAATGTCATTAACTTTGACGAGAATGGCAAATATCGTTTTAAATTTAAAGACGAACGTAGAAATATGTTAATGAATTTCTTTTTAAAATTGTTTACTTTCCAGTTTTCGTAATTACAAATCTTATGATTGAATGATAAATTTTAAAATTTAAACAAAATATAATATAGTTATGTAACATAAAAAGATAACTTGTATTTATATAGTGACGTGTACTTTAAGCAACTTGCCCGGTCATGCCATCTACACTTAGCTTTGCGCTAAGGGTCCTATTAATCGAGTCAAATTATGTAGAAATGCAAAAATTTTGATAGGTACATTTTTTATCAAAAAAGGAATCCCAATTTTTTTATACAAATAAGTAGCATACCTTTGTTGTTTGATGCAAGGAATTTGATAAAAATTATTTTTAAATAGAGATTGGTGTTTGATTTGATGGATGAAATTCCAAAAGCCGAGACTAAAAATATTGGAACAAATACGAAAAAAGACGCATTTAATATGTATAAACCGCAAAGCAATATTAATGTGAAAATAAATAAATGTCCTGTAAAAAGTAAAGAACGAGTAACAGAAAGAGATGATATTTATTATTTCGACCATGGAAATGCGGAGTAAATTTCTTAGCTTACTATTTAGCACAATAAAAAATTAATAAACTTTTAGATATTATCGTACTACTGACTCATCCCCTATGATAAAAACTGAATATTTAGCCGAAAGGACAGATTATTATACGAAAAAATTCTGGGCAGAACTTTTTGGAACCGTGCATATTGGAATATCTTTTGTAGTAAGCTTCATCCTTCAATTTCTAAGGCAAGTTCTCTTCAAATTTGTAAAAATATCAATTATTTGTTTTATTTTTTCAGATTCATTCTTCAAGCAATTATTCGTCCATTAACGATTGGAATAATCCAACTAATTTCTGATTATTTCTTCAAACCTGGTCTTGCTGTAATATTTAATGGAATTGTGCAACCTCCTATGATATTTTTATTCAACTTTATGACGTCTGTGAGAGATGTTTGTGCACCAATAGCAGATTCTATCGGATATTTCATTCGAGAGATTTCTGTAATGTTTAAAGCTATTAGATTAGTACAAGTGGATCAAGGAAAGTGTGGTGTAAAGACTAACGTTGGGAATAATTGTGGTACTTAATGAGATGTGTGTAAATAACATCGGAGTGATTTTATTGTTTATACTCTTTGTAACATTTCCCACTCTGTTATCCACTTGTGGACTAATTGATAACAAATTGGTTTACAATATAGGTATATTATATAGTATATATACAACTTCAATAGTAATCACGCAAGGAACAATTTGTTAACACTGTACATCTGAAAATATTTTTAATGCCTCTCACAGTCCATCACAAAAAGAAACAATATCATTTTATATTAAATACACTATTTATACAAATAATAAATAGCTGAGTGCCTGATTTGCTTACTCTTGTTGAAGATAACTTTTTTTGTGATAAGCTTCCAAGAAATATCTATGTCTAATTCAGTAATTTTTCACTGATAGTGTGTGACTACAACGGAACATTCTACTTATTGTAACCTCACTTGAAATAATTTGCTATACGATTTCACCGACACGACGACGGCGACACGCTACTGCGCAGTCTATTGCGTACTGAAGCAAGAACGGAAGTTATAAGACAGGAGACTCGCCCAGAAAAATTCACACTAACAACTAATAACCACCCGGAAATAACATATTATGCGAAGACCTGATGAAATTAGAGCTGAACTATCTACCAAAACTGCAGCCACGGAAGATAAGTAGAAGAAAAAACCATTAAGTACTCAATTTTGAACAAGTTTTCCTCTAAAAACTAAATAACAACATCTAGCTCAGCGCTAACTCTGGCATTCTTCCAGTTATGTTATTCTTGAGCAGTTAATAACCATTGTAGCAAACTTCTCTCTCGTGCTTCTCCTATCTCCTATGCACTATGCGTTTCCGTGCACGATCCCTCCGTCGGCGCATTGCTACTACTCGAGGCTGTTCCTCCACTATCTGCTGCTTCTGCAGAGTCTGCGTGGTCTGTGTCTTGCTCAAGATTCGTGCTGTCTTCGGTAAGGCGCAGCGCCACCTCCAAGTCGCGCAATACCTCCGTCTCTTTGGAGTCTATGAGCGCGAAGCGATGGTGCAAAGCGGTTAAGTGTGCGAACGTCAGGTTTAGATGTGCATGGAGACCCAACAGCACAACCTCCCTGAAGTGCGCGGCGTATAAGTGCGCTATCACATGGAATAGCAATCGGACGATCTTGCGTACGATTGATTCGAACGACGAAGGAAATTCATTTGCTGTAAGAATATTAAGACCTCAGTTATCATTCTTATCAAATGCGGATATAACGAAATCATGATAGGAAAAATAACTCTTATCTTTGTAACAATTAATGATTATAGTTATTTACTATTACAATTGTAATTAAGGTACGTACCATATTTGGTAGGGAATATACTTTCATCACTGATAGTTTTCTGTGTAAAAGTCATTACATAATCTATGTATTGTGGCGCTGCCACCCTAGTTTTCTTTCCTTTTTCATCAAACCACAGATAAGTTCTAAAATTAAAAGCCACGATAAAATATAGTAAATAAAACAAATTATATTTTAATTTACCTCTGACCAGGGCCTGTCATATCAGGACAGCCAGACATTGTACAGAATTCACTAACCGTTCCATAAACTAAGTTTACGTGGTCAAACAGGGCCATCGCTAAAAGAAATAATTAAAACTTATTTTTAATAATTATTATTCGCACATTATGAGTCATGTTTAAACTTTCGATACTAAATAAAAATATGTTTAAATTCCTTACTATGTGATGCAAGCCATTCGTTGTAGTCCAGGCCAGCGGGTAATTCGACTAGAACTCTCAGATCCATTTCAGGAAGCTTTCTTTCAAGAACAGCCGCCTCTAGGTATAATTTAGGATCTCCTGTTGATCCTGAATCACCACCTTCCCGTTCTTTACGTCTGGCCTTCCTATTTAAACAATGAAACATTTCATATTTAGTCTGCGCTGAATATAATCGTTAATTACCCGAATAATAATTCTAACTGAAGCACACCACACAAACACAGCATGTCACCTGATAATACACTAACACGTTACTCATGCAATAATTATTACGAGTAATTTTATTTATTCATCTTATCTAGTTTGATATCGAGTGATAACAAATAAAATACATAAGAAATTTATTAGCTTTGATGGACATTTTAGTGTACGTCATTTTGGGTAATAATTTCAATTGGTAAGCTGTTTTACTCGTACCTACAAAAGCAAGTAATCTTTTCTTCAACTTCTGATGGTAAAGCCATTGCTCTGGTTAACAAACTATCATTTTCACCAAATGTAAAGTAATCTGCACTATAAAATTTATTAATATGCCGACAATTTCGACTTGAACCGAAGTGACTAAACATATTTAGCTGAATAAAGAGCAACTGCTAGTGTGACTTAATTTTATGACTGTTTTTATGTTTTCAAGGTAAAGACATGATAATATAATTAGTTAATGCACAAGGTAGTCAATGTTACAACCTTATAAGTTCATTACTTACTTTGGAATATAAATATTTACATGCAAACATGCACCAAGTACTTTAAAGATTCGTGCTTTCTGTTAATAAAAACCAGTTGTATATTTTAAAACAAGATCGATATCTGAGTGTAATAATAAAAAATGTTATTTTAATCTTATTGTACATGATTACATTAATATTACATTATATTACATTAATATTAAAATGATCTTGTTGTTATTGCAAAATATTCTCAAATTATAACTTTTTAATAAAACTTAATGGTAACAATTAGTTATGGTTGTTTAAAGACTAAAAATACAACGTATTTTCTGTCCAAAATTATGAAATTTCCTAGATTTCTTACAGAAATATTTCCTGTTTATTATAAAAAGAAACAGAGTATAAATCACTAAATATAATGTAAGTATTGAACTGTCATTAACGTTACTGCAGTACAACAAAATCAGGACAAAAGAAGCACCACAAACATCATAAAATATTCGCAAAAATTAGTAATGTTTTGTTCAGCAAATGACCAAAACACCAAAACATAGCAAAAAATAAGTAAGATTCTTACCCCATAAACCAGTCCACGGTATCGCGGAGATATTCCGGTAATCGCTCCAGTTTGACGATTTATTATTACAATACTATATCAATAAAAATATCCGTTTCTTAATGAAGTAAATTAAAGTTAAGTATCGACCACAGATGAGACTTTGCCCCTGACGTTCAGCTTTGACACTTTAGTATTTTACGTTACAATTTCTGACATGATTAATAAAGATAAGGTGGAAATTTTTTAGCTCCAGCACTGTCAATTAATGATACAAATTAAAAAGTTCACTTGAAATTTTATATTATGTATTTACTTTAACACTACAAATACAATAAAGTCATTCTCCAACTGAATACGTGCGCCATATTTACAATTTCACTGCTCCGAAAATCACCTGAGACGAGACGAAAATGTGAATCATACACACAACACACACATATAAACATAGTATTATACTTGAAACTAGATACAGATTGTACAAGTTGGACTTTATAAATATTTTACGAAATTATTGAATTTCTTTCTTAAAATATAAATTGTTATACTTAAAATGTTGCTTAAAATATATACTAATAATTATATTTGACGAACTAAATATACTTTTACGATTATAATTGATTAAAAATTCGGATTTGTCATTCTGACAGTTATAATTTGAACAATGTAAACGTCGTTTATGGACTAGATAAAGAACTGTCAAAACTGTCAATACTGATAAAAAGTTGTTTATTTATTTAAATAATTGTAGGAAAATATAAATGGGTAAGTGTATAATAAATCGCCTTCATTTTGCACAAACTATATCGCATAAAAATGAATTGTACAATTTAGTTCCGTGTTTACATTTTGTATACCGCTTTGTGTTCCTAAATAAAATGATTTTTTTGAGTTAAAATTAGACTATAATCAATCGCAATGTCTAACATTGTAGAAAATAATTTAGATACACTAGATCTATCAGGAACTAAGCTCAAAAAATTAAACAAACCAGTTTCTTATGAGGCTCACGTTTCTGTATTAATTTTGGACGACAATGAGCTTCAAAGATTGGATAATATTGACTCATTTACAAAAGTTCAAAAGGTATTGTACATTTCTAATTATTTTCGTAAAATATCCATTCATTATATGTATTTTTAATTAGTTATCAGTAGTAAGAAATCAATTGTTACGTATGTATGGAGTATGTCGATTACATGCTTTACATACCTTGAATATCGCGCATAATGGAATTCTTACAATAGAAGGCTTGAAGGAATTGGTACATTTGAGGTATTTGTGCTTGGCAGGCAATAATATTAAGGTATCATTCACCTATTTTATCATCATCATCATCATCATTTTCTAGTTGTGTCTTTTGCAGACTATAGAGCATTTACATACAAATATAAACTTGGAGCATTTGGATCTCTCTGAAAATAGCATAAGTCATATTTCTGATCTTTCTTTTCTTAAAAACCTAAAGGTAACTATTTTTTCTTATTTCACGTTCGCTGCTATAATCTTTCATTTCATAGGAGCTTCTTTTAAATGGTAACCGTATTGGGCATTTGAGGCAATGTGAACGCTATTTACCGCCAAGTTTGGTCACATTTACACTTGCGTCTAACAATATTACAGATCTGAATGAAATCTCACAACTTGTGCATTTAGTAAATCTTACTAACTTTTCTATTGCTCACAATCCGTGTGTTAATATGACTGGGAGCAATGTGTATCCTTCCTTGAAAAATACAACACTCATATGTTTCTGCTTTTTCGTTTAACAAAGTAATGCTTTCTTAACTCTCATTTCACAGCGGGTTTGATTACCGTCCATTTGTTATTAACTGGTGTATGAATATTAAAGTTATTGATGGCTATGTAGTAGATGCTATAGAAAGGTAACAAACCTTGTAAAGCTGTGAATCTTCTAAAATTAATTGATAAAAATGTTAATAGTCTTCGCGCTGAGTGGCTCTATTCTCAAGGCAGAGGCCGACACTTCCGAATTGGTGATCACCAGGAGTTAACCCAGTATCTGGCCAGCGTTTGTCCTTTATCTGGTGAGACTTTAGAAACTGAAGAAGATAGAAAACTGCGTTTAATTTTGAGCAAAGCTCAACATCACCAACAGCAACTGCGAGAACAATTAACCACTAATGGTAACTAGATCTAGATGCACGGTTGATAATTAGTTGCACATAATCACGTTGCTTTCGCACAGGTATTGTTGAGTCCTCTTCACCATCACCAGCGAGCAAAAGGAGATTTAACAGCAATAAAAATTCACCAAGACTAAATAGTATTCATTTTTTGACTAAATAATGACAATACATTAAAATATTAATTTTCCAGGTTCTCGTCTGAGTGCAAATCGTATTAAATCCCCTGACCGTATGGCTACAAGTTGCTATACATCCTCAGGAAATTTAGATAATTCTGCAATTATGTCCCAAAGCTTAGACCCAAAACTTCTAAGCCAAACAGTTGTCTCAAAGTTAAATAATGAAGAACCAATATCTGCTATTAGCGAGCACTGTTTAAATGGTAAATTGCGAATAATTAATACTTATAATAAAATTAGATCTAAAAAAGTATTATTAGATGTTGTAGACATCCACAGCCCACTAAAAGCAGCAACAAAATTAGTTCCAGTTCCTGAATCTCTGATGAGTCCAGACTACCGTCCACCAAACAGTTTAGTTTCTCGTTTAGCAGCTCCAGTTACAAATAACAATACACCTCACAACAATCGACATCAAATACCTAAGAAAGAACACACAGGTTCCCCAAAGCTAGCACGAGGAATCCGACCCAAACCGGAGATTAAAAATTCCGCCTCGCCGTTGCGCTTAAGAAAAATTCCTCCAGTATCTGTTCTAAAAAATGACTCAAACCATACAAAGAACACACCAAGCAGCGAAGATGAAGTTGAAATGTGCGCGGCGAAATTGCAGACTATAAAAAATATTGCTTTGGAACGAAGTACAAAGAAAATTGCTGATGATGGTGTAAATGAAAGAGTTAAAATCGAAAATACTGCTGCTGTTTTAATACAAAAAATGTGGAGAGGGTATTATACGAGAAATTGTAACAAAAAAACACTTGAGTTATTAAAAACTATTCAGACTCATCGAACTGAAGAACATATACAGTAAATTAAAAATTATTTATATAAACTGGATATTTATTTTAAATGTTGTAGGAAATTAGCAATGGATATGGAGTCAACAAAAGCAGCTTTAGAAAGTGAACGAAAAATACAAATGCTGCAAATGCAAGCAATAAACGCATTATGGAAAAAAGTTTCTACTATTCAGCCTACAGCTAAAATGGAAGTTGTAAATAATAACGGAGGTGCCGGTGAGAACTCTGAAGTTGTAAAAGATTTAGCTCAAACTTGCAGCATGCTTAACGCTCAGGTATTCATGATTTATTAGTTTTGTAACCAAAGTGAGTAATATATTTATCTCCAGGTGCAACAACTACAAAATTCCATGCAAGATGTAATGCGCTGCATGTCAATGTTTTGCCAGATGCCAAACGTGAATCAACCAACAAAAGAAAACGGCACTGCAACGCAAACTGAAATCGTTGCAGTTCATACCCCTCAAGGCGAAGCAGGAAAAGCTTTTCCCTTTCAGAAAACTCCGAGACCTTCCTCTTTACCACTTCCGGTATCTCAACGCAAACAGAACAACGCAACTCAAGAAGTTAAACAATTCGCAGGAAGTTTAGTTGACGGTGTTATTAAAACAGTTGCCGAAACTAATATGGAAACTCAAACAACGGAAATTACTGTTACTGATACTGATAGACAAAATACTAACGAAGAAACAATTGATAGCTACGATAGTTCTGATGTTACAGTCACAAACGATACCACAATTTGAACGAATTTTGTTAATATTCTAGCGAAGTGCAATGTATTTTTTATTCACGTTGATGTTTTCACTTTTGCTGATTATGCTCTAAAGCTTTAATTGGATTTTAATGTAGTTAATATTTAATTATATCTAGTCATTGTAAGTTTGTATGATTTCCGTTGATATTAAAAAATATATTTAAAAATATTATTTTATTTACACCTTATATACAAAATAAATATTATATACTTACTTAAACATATTCGAAAAAAATATTTTCTCTCGTGAGAGATACTTATCTATTGTACCTTGAAGTGATTTTAATTCTGTAAGAATAATTTTGTCATTTGGATCAATGTTATTTGCATTTTTTAAGTCTTTCATTGCCTCAGTGTATTCATTAATTCCTTTGAGAGCTAAAGCTCGTCTATAAAGAGCCTTTGTATTTTTAGGATCAATATCCAGAACCTAAATCTAAATATAATTATTTTACTATACAAAAACTTTTTGATATTTTAACTTACGTAGTTACAAGCGCTTAGTACTTCTCGATAGGATTTCTTTTTTAATTTAACAGCTGCTAAATTTAACAGAGCTTGTACTTCCATTTCAAGTAAATTTTTATTATTTTTGTTTGATATCTTATGAGAATGTAAGTATGAAATGTATCGCAAAACTTTTTTATATTTTCTGTCGGACTCCAAATAGTTGTTTTGTTTAAAATAATGATTACCAGACTCTTTAATATTTGCAATTATGGCTTCAATATCTGCTGGCTAAAATAATCAATCAATTATTGTTAAAATGTTAAGAATATGAGTAATTAAAAGTTTACCTTAAAATCTTGGAAGTTTACATCCCAATCATCAGGGTAAGGAGGATAAATATCAACTGTACCATCATTTTCAGATATATTCCAGTTTTCCCCTGGTTTAAATTCACCACAATCTTCAATCATACACTTCTAGAATTTTATTTCATTGGATTATAGAATTTTAATTTAGAAATAAATAAATTTATTACCGTAATTGGTTTGTCATTTGTTGAAAGAGTTCCCGCAATTTCCCTAACCACCCCAAAACCTTTTCGCACTTTACCAAAAGCAACATTTATCCCGTCCAAATGAATACAAGGTACAGTTGTAATAAAAAATTGAGAATTATTAGAATTAGGTCCAGCATTAGCCATAGATACTATGCCCTCTTCGGCATGCTATAATTTTATATAAACTATGTAAAAATCATAATACGATAAAACATGTATGTATCTTACAGTTAAAGTAAAGTTCTCATCATCGAAAGTTGAACCGTAGATACTTTCACCCCCTGAACCATCAAAATTTGTAATGTCGCCACCTTGAATCATAAACTGTGGCATTGCTAGAAATAATTTGACCACAAATTATTGACCAATATTAATAATAAAGATACATAATTTAAACAATAATTAACCGTTCATAATGCCCTGTTGACACGAAGTTTCTTGAAAGTAAAACAAGTGCTAGGAACTGTCATATAAAAATCTGTCAATACCCCGGTCAAACAGAGAAACCGTAGAGGAAACTAATTATTTCTTTAAGCCCGTTTGTCACGATCTATAATTGTAGATATAATTCTGTACATAATTTTTATGAACAGAATTATAGACAAAAAATTTATGAATAGATTTAAGTGTACAAAAATGTTCTGTATGTCACGGCGCATAATTTGAGACAATTCTGGTTTGGATATGTTAGCATTTCAATAGTATTGTCACAGTATTGTCACCTGATCTCGGGTCCACGACTTTATATTTCACCACAAACAATAAACACACAAACTAAACTACATTTAAAAAAAATACAAATCATGTTTTAATTTTATTGATAGAAAAGTAACCATGACAAAAATTTGTGTATGCCACGGTCCATAATTATAAATCGTGACAAACAGGCTTAAATAGTATATTATTTAATAAGGAGCTAAAGTGGAACTTTTTGTGGCGAATCTGTAGGCAACTACAGATGAGCCATAAAAAGTCACTTAGCTCCGCATAAAATATGCTATTTTTTCTTCAGACGTCGAAACCTTACAATAAAATTTATATTCGTGTAAGAAAATTTATTAAAATAATTCGGATTGAAATAATATAGTCGTCTTTGATTTATTTTGTTTAATAAAAATTTGAATTAAATTTTATTGACAGCTGCAATTTGATTGGTTCACCAGCGGCAGATAATATTATCTGACGCTCACAGCGGCAGGTAATATTATTGTCTGCCGCTCTCAGAAAAGTAAAACTTTAGCTGTTTCTATGGAGATATGAAATATTATGTTTTTCTGACGTTTGAAGAAAAAATATATTATAGCTAGTGATCTTAAAGTATATAGTCATGAAAATATTTCATTGCAGACGAAAAGGCTTGTTTGAAGAATGCGAGGATGCGCAGCGTCCGACCGTTTCTTCAAAGCCTCCGAGTCTAGCAAAGACATTTTTATGACGCGTGATGTATTTTATTTTTTTAAATCGGCAATTATAGAAGCTTAAAATTATAGAAACAAATTAGGTTTGCATAAATCATCAGATCTGTGACAAATTTTAGAAAACGTTGTCATGACAAGTGTTTGTACCTACAGACAGTGGAAAGTAAAAATGACTAGTCATTTTTATATATTTATTTTCATGCCTAGTCATGGAAATCTTACTTTCAAGACTCAAATTAGTCAGGAAATGAAGATTTTCATGCCGATTTTGAAAAATATACTATTAATGAAAATAATTACTTTGCTCGTATGAACGGTATTGACAGTTTTTATTTATGACAGATCCTAACCCTTATTTTACTTTTAAGAAACTTTTTAGTGAAAACTTTCTTCGTGTGAACAGGGCATAAGGAAAACAAAGAAAATGACAAACAAACAATAATGATAATTGATGAATAAATATTAAAATTAAACCTACTTCTATGGAAAATTGTATTTTTATAATGTAAAGGCTTCCCTGAAGCTCCTATCCCATATTCTCCAGTGCAAAGGGCACGAAAGTTCTCTACAGTCTTTGGAACAATATTTGTATACAGTTCAATGACAATCCTTCCAACTAAAAAAAAGACATTAGTACAACAAAATGAAGAACTATAGATTTATATTACTTTTCTCTTCATCTATTTTTATATCTAAATACACAAACACGTTTTCTTTCCCCATTTTTTGGGTAAACAAACAAAAAGTGTAAATCAGTGTAAATGTCAACGATTGCTGGATTGCTGTCAAAAACAGACAGAGTAATTTTTGTTTATAACGTTGGTAAGACAATATTCGTGCCTTGGACCAATCAAATGATATGATTCAGATGACGCCAAGTTTTTGAATTTTATAATTTGCGACAACTGTAACCAAGGCTGTAACGGCGTAAAGTGTTTTGTGTTGTGTGTTTGTGGTTAAATAAATTTGTCTCAAAATGTGTGATATTGAATTTAATATTCCCATAAATAAAGAAGCTTTACTTGAATCTAGCTCAGAGAATTATTATGTAAAAGATATTTATATTATTTCTTCTTTGAAAGATCATCTCAAAAGTAAGTAAATACGTTTTTCATCATAAACATGCAATTCATTTTAGATAACTTTCAGATGCCAAGAACGCTTTCCACTATGATGGTCTGGAAGCTATCCTCAATAATTTTGATACTTACTTCTCCGTGTTGTATCATGGTGAAAAACTTAACATTGATCAAATATCTAACGTTCTTAATGATTTAACAAAACCTTGCAATCAATTGTCTAATTATTTGAGTAATATACTTTCTGATGCAGAAATTCCACAAGAGAATCAAATAAAAACTTTGAATATCTTAAAAATGTTAATATATTTATTAACACAATTTACACTATTGCTTGAGAACAAGATTGACACAAAAGAAAAGACAGATTTGAGTAATGTTAAAAAGGTAAATAATAGTAATACACACATATAATTATTTTAAATCAAATTATTATTTAGGGACGCAAAGGAAAACCTAAAAAATCTGATGATATAGATTTTGAAGTCGATATAAACAAAAAGAAACTACTAGTTATTTTACTAACATTACTTGATCAACCCATTTACAAGTTGTGGAATCCTCCAGTATGTGAAGAACAATTTATAAAGTAAATAATATTTCATAATATGATAAATGAATTATTATTAATTATAACATTATTTGTTTATAGCTTAATTGCAGATGTGTGTTTCGCTCACTTAACCAATGCGTCCATTAAACACGAAAAAGATCTATGGAGCACAATATTTTGCATTTTTGGTGTTTTAATTAAAAATTACAATTACTCCATGACTTTAACTGTACGTTTAACCCAAGCAATTATAGATTATGAGCATTTGGAAGCAATTGTTCCTAATGGCATAAAATTATTAGTTGAAGAATACAACTGTTCTGGATTAGTTCGCGAACTGGTTCGAGAATTAACAGAATGGCAATCAGATGAAACTAGAAATGACGTTCCAGGTTCGAAACATTGTTCGTTTATTCTTACAGAAATGACTGCCCAAATGCCTGAACTTATGCTACCAGAAGTCGTGTATCTTCTTCAATATTTGAATAGCAATGTAAGTTATTTTTATTTATTTCTTATTATATATTATTAAGTAAAGCTTTTTTTAGTCGTATACTTTGCGGAATTGCATTTTGGCAATCATATCTGAAGTAATTTTAAATGTTCTTGGTAAAGAAAATCTGTCCGAAGAACAAACTCACATTCGCAATAAATTATTAGAAAAATTACGTAATTATATTTGCGATACAAATGCTCATGTGCGTTCAAAAGTTTTACAACATTGGGCAAAATTACATTCTGAACAAGCAATACCAAAACATATGCAATTAGAAGTTTTTAAAAAAGCTATCGGACGTCTTCAAGATAAAGGTACACTTGTTAGAAAAAGCGCTATCAATTTAGTTACAATATTCGTAAAATGCAATCCATATGCTGCTACTTTGGATATTGACTACTTTCAATACGAATTACAACAAGAAATGAAGACATATGATAGCTTAAACTTGGGATTATCTTCGGATGCTATGGAAAAAATACGAAAGAAAGAAGAAAATTGGAATAAGATCAAAGATGATATTATAAAAGTAATTGAAAAATGTTTAGAAACTGACGAAGAAGAAATGGAAACGGATTCCTCAATATCTGAAAAACTTCTACGTGCTTTTCTAACTTCCGGAAAATACAAAGAAGCCTTTTATCTATGTCAACAATTGGTCCTTCAAGATGATAAAAATCGCGATGAAATTGAAGAAATGGAATTTGAAAAACGTGTAGATTTTTATATAACTTTTATGCACTCGGTCTACACTGAAATTAATAAAGAAGCCACGGAATTAATCAATCAAAATATGAAAAAATTAGCGCAGATGCCTCCGGAAAAAATAGAAGAGTTAAAGAAATGTGAAGAGAACATAAAATATTTAACGGATGTGGTAGAATTTTTAGAAATGGTTGAGAGTATTTTTCCGAATATTTATATGTTATTGAAATCTACATCAATGACTGATGTACATGAAGCTATTGAATTTTGCATAACAGCACATCAATTTAAAATTAAAAGTGCTCCCAAAGGGTTGGCTGGTAAATCACAATCATTTTAAGTAAGTATTTTTGTATTTTAATAATTTTTCTTACAGCTATGTTAACACAAATGAATACAACCGAACAGGAACGAAAAAATGCTGTCATTGATGCCTACAGAAATGTTTTCCTATCTTACGAAGGACCTGCAAAGTAAGGACTCTGTTAATTGATCATATTTTTGCATATTATTGTTCATTAAATATTTCAGGGACAGGCCCGTGGTTTTAGTTTCTCGTCTAATTAATCTTATAAAATCAATTAATGCCAATGATGTTCAGTATCTTTCAGATGTTATTCGTCAGTGGACTGAAAAAGGTGACATCGACAACTCTGTCATTCAACAACTCTGGCATATTTTTATTGGGAAAGAAAATGTTTCAAACGATGATAGAATTGTTGCCCTGGATATTCTTTCAATGATAGCTACTGGAAAAAAAACCATAATTGAAAGAAATATGAATCTGGTGGCTGAAATTGTATTTAGTGAACAGGGTATAGAAGATCCGCGGTTTTTAATCTTTGGGTGTAATATGCTAGGGCTAATGGAAAGTGAAATTAATGTTACGAGCGAACTACCTGCATTTAGAGTTTCTATTGAAGATAAAATTTGGGATCAGTTGAATCAAAGTTTACTTAAAATATTCCTAAAAAAGGATTCATTTTCTCATGCTGTAATTACTGCTGCTATTCAGCTTATTTTTAAAGTAATAATTAATTATTTATTTAAAAATTCACATTTTTAATTATTATTTTGTATGTAGATTTGCCAGCGTCCTGAAATTCTTGCAGAAAAAATAATAAAAAATGTGGAATCAGTAATGAGAGATCCTAACGCAAATATTATTGAAAATGATAAAGTTGACCCGACGCATTTAGCACTTTTCTGTCACTTACTAGGAGAAGTAGCTATTAGAGAATTCACATTTCTGGATGAAACTGTTTATAAAGAACTCAAAAGGCGCAATTTTATAAAAGATGAGCGCAAAAAAACTCAGAAACAGAAAAAGAATGAATCTATGAACATTTCAAAAGCATCTGCCACTGTTAGAGACAAAACAACTACAGAAGATGTAAGAATAAAATAATTTCATCGAAATCTATCTTATTTTATATACATATACATAAAATCTTATTTTAATTATGTTATTTACAGCCCGATGAATCGTATTTAGAAGGAGCAACTGCCGAAGACGTAGACGCAGAATTTATTCTAAACATTTGCGAATGTGAAGTCGTAAATAAAAATCTTTTAGGCGAATATGTACCAATGCTGGTCAATATTTTAAAACATCCTCACAAAATTGAAGATGAAATCTTACAAGCGTCCGCATCTCAAGCATTAATGCGTTTTATGACAGTTTCTAATACTTTATGCAACAATTTATTACTTTTACTTATGACAACTTTAGAAAAGAGCAAATATACTTCTGTTAAAAATAATATTTTTGTTAGTATTGCCGATTTGCTGCATAGGTTTCCGAATTTAATTGAACCTTGGTCACAATTTATCTTTGGCATGTGAGTACAAATAATCAATACTGTTATAATAAATATTGAGTATATATAATATTATATTATATATTTTTAGTGTTAAAGATGAAAATGAAACTGTAAGAATGACAGCAGTTTCTATTTTGTCTAAATTAATTATGGAAGACATGATTCGCGTAAAAGGAACTATAGCAGATTTAGCTTTATGTATTGTTGATACAAGCGAAGAAATTGTTCAGATGACTGAAGATTTCTTTGCGCAATTGGCACAAAAAGGCAACGCGATCTATAATGTTCTTCCTGATATAATTTCACGACTAAGCAATGATAACAAACAAATTGATGAAGATATTTACCGAAAAGTTATGAGGTTCGTTCTTAACACCTAAACAATCACTTATTACACAAATTAAAATGTTATTAATTTTTAGCTTTTTGATTAATTTAATTAGTAAAGATAGACAAATTGAATCTTTAGTTGAAAAATTATGTCTCCGGTGTAAACTAACACAAAATAAGCGAGTCTGGAAAGACATTGCTTTTTGTTTATCAATTCTAAACTACAATGACAAAAGTTTGATTCGATTATATGAAAATTTTCTCAATTATAAACACTGTCTTGAAGAAGACGATGTTTATGATTTATTTATGGTTGTTGTGCATAAAAATAAAAATTGTTCTAAAGATGATATCAAGGTAAATGTTTTTAACTTAATTATATTTTTGGAAATATTTTAATACTTATTGGTATTCAGGATATTGTTAAGAAGTTAGAGACCGTTATAAAAACGGGAGAAGCAACAACCGATGAACAGTCTTTAAATGAAACCAAGAGAAAAACTAAAACCAAGCGAGGAAAGAAAGCTCGAGTTAGTTTCGACTAATTTTTTATATTATTAACTAATAATTATACTTTGTAGATTTTTCATGTACCTTTTTATATTTGTATATTATAACTGATTTTAAAATATATTTATGCTTACTTTTATATGAACATACATACAGGATACAACTATCCTGTAATAACTAGTGAAACAAATATTTTCTTTCAAACAAAATAAAAAAGTCATAATCAATCATATAATGAAATAAAGTCATAATGAATAGAAAATACAAAATAAAGTTGTTTTATTAATATTTATTTGAAAAACGAAGAACATTACAAATTAAACAATCTTCAGTACATTAAAAGATAAATTTAACATTTTCCAAAAATATTAAGAAGCTGAATTCTTCCCTGGGACCCTGAAATTACCACACCGTTGTAAAAACAGGTGGTATTACAATGAGATTTAAGGGATAAATATAAATATTTTAGATTTTCTGTGATTCCATCTTAAAACAGTCAATATTCTTTGATATTACGAATTTTCGGCACATTTAAAATTGTTTAAAAGGTAATTTTATGAACATTATGCAGATACAATAGTTAAGTGTTTTACATTGTCGTGTTATTGTTATTATAAACATGACTTCAAAATGTATACGTATTTATATATTCAACATTTTTTTTTACAAAACAAAATATTTTTATTACATATTTTACAACAGCAAATGATGTTTCTATTCCGAGAACCAGTGCTTCGTATAGCAGGCAGGTAAGTTAATTATTGAATAACAGATATAGTAAATAGTGTATTATACTGGACAATTCCAAAAAACGAGTCTACAGTACAACTTGAACTGCTCTTGCTTACGAACGTTGAACGTTATTGATGCTTAAAATACAGTAAATTGTATAATAAATGGTTCTCGAGATAGCTGTGTATAGTTATGTTCCATATTTCACTTAAGATTATATCGTAGCTTTCAAACCACAGAAAGACGCTCAGTGCGCGACACAGACGATGGAAGTATAAATGGCTTCACAAGTACAACATACGTCTACATTAACTACAGAATAATTAGAACTAGATTGATCATTTGATAAAAAAGCAAAGTGGCTTAAATGTCTACCATTTTCAAATCCATATCGTCGTGTCGCTCGGCTGTCGCCCTTAACACAAGAACATTCTGCAGTCAAGCATAACATTTAGTAAAATACATTTCCTACGTGATCTAGGAGCAGTTATTATCAATCAGGCATGTAGCAATCTTAAAATACTAAAAATTCTTTGGAAAGAGATAACATACGTAACATTACTTTAAAAATGTATACTTTTTGTTTTTAATTCGTTTAATATGACATGGACTAAGACACAGTGAATTTATTCGTTTTATAATATATGTAAATATTTTTTTATTTGACACAAAAATATTTTGGTGTCGACATAATAACCCACGTTTCATTGAACCACAATCACACACGTACACACATTAGACTTTTGCCGCGGTGGTCGAACAAGACAAAGTACGATACGGCGATATAGGAGACTGGGAAGCTACAACTTCTAACAACAACAACAACATGACGAGAAAAAGACTGATCGATAGACTACATGAGTTATTGTTTGTAATGTATGTATGTGTGTAATAACACGGCAGGGGATATGGGAAACTCGTGGACCGGGTACTAGGAAAAATAAAAATAATAATTAATAATAAAATGAAAGAACTCGTGTGATTAAACGGTTGGGGGAAGAATGCATGTTTGTTGCAAGGGTTTCTGTGAATGTGTGTATATTTGTATGTAAATGATATGTAGACACACGGACCACAGACAAAGCGAAACCAACGCAACTGTAACAGTAATAAACCAAGATCCCCACACCGTCGTGTGATGAGACTATTATTTGTACTTTAAACTGACTAAAAAGGAGACGAAATTCATAAGACAAGTTCTCAACGTTAACGCGCCCCTATTTGCTGATTACCATCAATTAGATTTAGTTATTATACCGCTAAACACACTACTATATAACATATAGACTTATACAACTGACTGTGTTGAGTTTGGAATGCATATGCAATGATTGCAGCGATATTAATACGAATACGAATACGGCTGATGTATTGCACTCTACGCTCTCATCTCACGAACGTTACGTTTCAAGGAATCAATGTATAATAATGTATAATATTATAAAGAGCTCACAACCATGTTATCAATTATGGTCAAGCATTGATTGTCGCCCACAACAACCAACACTTTGCGATGGTTGGGGGCTTGGGTACGGCATCGGGTGAGGGTTTTAACTTTTAACTTTGAATTCATATTCGGGCACATTTATCATCAAACACCTAGAGGTATATACTTATAAACTATTATTACAACTCAATTGAACGCTAAATAAAATGACTTGACTAACTTAAATGATAAGGTTGATTTGATTGTAATTGTAATATGAGGAAGACATCCGCACCCCGGCACGAGCCTGTGGCCGCCCCAACGAACGACATATTCATATATTATATTATAATAATAATATGTAACTTCATGTATTGTAATCGTAGATTCTATTAATTAAGAGAGAAGAGAGAGTGGATGGAATGATGCAACAGTACACTAAACTTCTTCACTCCAATACTGACTGAAAATACTTCGAAACTTATTGCTAGTGAATTTTGATGGGAAATAATCCACAAACCACGATTCTTTTAACAATACAACATGAATTTGTCTTGTGTTAATTCACTTTTAAAAATTTGTATATTACATATTATGGCAAAAAGTACTGGTATAGGAGTATCTAAAACGATTTGTACACATACTAAGACTGTGATTGTAAAAATCATCAAAAAATCTATCACATTGTAATATATAAATTTCAGGGTAAATGTTAAATCATTGGGATCGCATAACATCGAACTCCTTTCCATTTATTTTTATCATTTTCAATTCATTGTGTGCTAAGTATATTATTCCATTTTTTTGTTGAAAAGAGAACGATGCTAACTTCAAATTTTATTCAAACATTACATGTTAAAAATGACTACTGCTAATTTTTTTGTTTTGTTTTATGTGAGCAGATACTATAGATTGATGTGTATCATATCACTCTAGCATTAAAAAAAAATTATAACAAAAAGGATATATAATTAAAAAAATGTTGATAAAATATAATAGGTACATATATTAATTAGTGTAAATAATATTATTTGGTAAAATAAATACGACTACAAATTTTTCACTTTGTTAAAAAAATCAGTTAATTTTCCGAGATTAAAAACATCACATATAATTTTAAAGAACACGTTTCTTTATCGATAAAAGTATATAAGATACAATTAATACAAACAATCTGGTATATAGTACTTATTTAAGATGAGAATTATTTATTTATTTTTTTTTTGTTTCATTTTTCTCTCTATAATATACATATAATTTTTTTAAAAACATTTGTGTACATGTGACAGGGACCGCCGTAAAACATGGCGCGTCTCGCCACACACAAAATAACAACGAGAGACTAAGGTCACAACTTATCCTGAAGATACTATTATCACAGGCATGGTTTTAACCAATGGACTCAACATCCACTGATAATTTTAAAAGAAGAGATTCAAACAGCCAGTCAACATACAGTCACGCATTCATTCACACACGACACAGCAGAGCCTTTCAAAGTTGGGCAAACATGAATAATTATGTATTATGTAAGCCCAGGATTGTTACAGGAATCACAGCTGATCCACCCACCACGCATGTCTAAATATTTAGGCTGATCGAAGTGTTATTTAATCTACATTAGAACCCTAACTAATTAACTAACTATCTAAGATAGAATGGCACTGTACAGATGATTGCGTAAATGTCATCTGTCCAACAATATAAACACAACCGCGACCAAGTGGAGTGACATCGGCGTGGCGTGACTAACATGAACGCGAAGTGTTTTCCTTGCCTTAAACTTATTCAAAATCAATTCAATCAAATCAAATCAAACCTGAGAAACCGGACCGGATGTGATACCTCGGACACTTGATCATCAAAACGTAGCAACAACAAATACCTCAAAAATTAAGTTTTACTTAGACTTAGTTATTTTGATGATAAGTTCTTCAAGTCCTCCGGTGCTAAATTAAAAAATATATTTACCACATTCACGCATAACATTCACACTCAGACTTCAATCAGGCCAGACTTATGTAACGAAATCAACAATATTTAAAAATTCCAAATAAAATACCACGAAAATTTTATCATTTGTGCTCGAATTAAAAAAATAAATAAGAAAAAAATTTAAAAATAATCCGCATATGAACATTTTCGCACGCACTCTGTTAATTTACTAATTGACACACATAAAACAGAATCCAAAACTTTTATAGGAACCATATTACTTCTGTTGCTGCTTCTAACAAGAATTTAGAAAAAAACTTAACGATTATAAATAAAACGAGATAAAAAATTATAATAATAATCAACATTGTAAATACCTATATAAATATAGACTTTGGATTTCGTAGCTAAAACTAAATGCACTGTTAAATATGATAAATTAAAATGACAGAAGTCGAAACCGTACTGCAGAGAATCAACTTTTAAATATGAGCAATGCGATGAACGAACGAACGATTTAATTATCTAACTAACGAACGAGAACGACTAACAAAAAAATATGAAGTGCGAGATCAACACAACAGCTTTTCATTACTTAGCTGTTGACTGTGTAACGCTGCAGAGTTGGCAGCATATCTCCGAGTGCTGCTGGTGTCTACAGAATGTACAGCGTGTTTAACACGAGTACATGGTGGTTGTTCTTGGCCAGCGTCACCACGTATCCTTCCGATGTGATTTTTAGGCCGCAACAACGAGATACCTAAATATTTCAATACATTTTATTATACAAAGTTGCTTAAATTTCCTTTCTCTTTCAATTTTCAAGCTTGATAAACATGTACTGTATTAACTGAAAAATAAATATATGTTTGACATACCTTGACGTAGGGACACTCAAACTCAGTGACGAGGGATCCATCACGTGCGAACACAGCGACATGGAATCGGTTTCCATGTGAATCTCCAATGAGAATGTCTCCAGCATCCGAGATGTCGATGCCGTTGGGGAAATTGGTAATGTTCTCGCAGCCAATACGCCGCATAAACTCGCCTTGCTCACTGAACACGACTACGTTGTGGCCCTTGAAATCACATACGTAATACTCTTTACCTGAAAACAACACAATATGTTAAAATAGTACAACGGTACAACTTAGTATTTTATAATTATATCTTTACCGTGTATGGCGATGTCAGAAGGTTCGCGCATAAAATCGCTGCAATCAAACCAGCGCAACAATTCCCCGTTCTCAGAGATAACGAAAACGGTAGGTGAAACACTATCAACTGCCACGATTTCCCCGTGGGCAGTAACGGCTAATCCAGCTACAATGTCAATGTACCGAATGGCAATTTTCTTGATAAAGTGTCCGTTCTTCGTGAAGATTTGCATGCGTGAACGCTCATTGCCACGATCACAGACCACATATTTACCGTTCATACGCATTACGGCCACTTTGCGCGGGTACCATAACTGACCCTCGTCCTTGCCCGGTATTCCGAACTGGAATTTGTAGTTGCCGGTCTTCTCGAACACCTAAATATTTACAATAATGTATTACATTTTCGCCAATATAATATAGTAATTGAATTCTTACCTGAATTCGGTGGTTATTGGTGTCAGCAACAATGATATCCTCCTCAGTTCCGAGGCAGAAACCATGTGGTGAGTTGAATTGCCCCTTGCTGGGACCCAACTGTCCAAACTTGCAACGGATTTGCATGGGGCTTACCTTGCTGGTGCGCACTACTGTGCTGCTTACCGTCGAGTTTGACGTGTTGGACACGCCGTGTAACGACTCCGGGAGGATATCCTCAGGTGTTGATAAAATTGGCGACGTAGAATTTGACATTGAATTAAATCCATTTAGAATGGGGTTAGAAAGTGTAAGAGTACCAGTATCTAACCCCGGAGAAGTGCCACGACCAGTGGAGTTTAATCCCAGTTTAGCAAGCGCTTGGAGGTTGTGGTACGCCGTGTTAACAGTGCTGGGATCACCAGTGAGCAAATCGGCGAGCGTGAAGGAAGGCGTAGGACTTGGTGCAGTGCTCGGGTTCGCCGGCCCATGATTGTGCCCAATAGTCATCACCGGATCAGTTAAATCTACTTTCTCCGCTAGACTCGCTAATTGTTGCAAGTTGTATTCCGCAATGCTAGTGAAACCTGGAATCGCATTAGCCACCGCAGCGCCCGGAGGACTTTCAGGGCTCAGCACGCTCTGAGACAGAGCAAATCCAGGAAGATTGTTTTGTAATTCTCCATCGAAAGAGGACTGCATCGAAGTCGGCAAGGATATCGGGCTGCTATTGTTCAAAGAGCTCGGACACCCGTTCGTTAGACTTATGCCTGTGCCGTTCATGTTCAGCTGAACAGGTAATACAGATAACGGACTAGTGCCCTTCGGGTTTGAACTTTCAGTCTTAAAATGCCCGAAAATATTCTTTAAAGTATGTTCAAAGTTGTCAAAGTCAGACACAAATTCAATAGAGTATGTCTTCTCGGGCTTGGGAGTGTTGTTGATCAAATTGAGCAGTTGAGTGCTGACGAACTTCTTGAGGTACATGATCTCCATGATGTTGCCGTTCTCGAGCAGACGAGCAGTGAACTTACAGGCATCATCAACCAAACCCGTGTCCTTTCCCACGCGGTGCGTCATTTCCATGAGCTTGAGCTCACGTTCACGGTACAAATCCTTTAAGTCTTTGAGTGCATCGTCACGGCAGCGCTCTAACACTGCCTTATAGCTCTGGTAGGATTCGTTGATCAAGTCTTTGGCGGTGGAATGCTGGTTGGCCAGCTCGCCCAGGCTGCTTTCGAGGTCGGTGGAGGCGTTTTGTAGCGCCTCCACCTTGGCGCGGCTCTCGCCTAGTAGCGCCTCCAGCTCCTGTTTGACGCGCAACTCGGCGTCGGAGATAGAATCACAGTGATGCAAAGGAGAGCGGTGTTCTGTCTTAGAGCACTCGCTGCACACCAGTTGTTGACAAGTCACGCAATAGCATGAGCATGCCTCGGTCGGGTGTGTATCGCACATTAGAGTCTTGTGGATCTGGATCTTCTTGCCGGCCACTTTCAGTTCTTCCAGCATGATCACTTTGTGGTTCTCGAAACAGCGCATGTACTGATGAGCAGAGTTACAGTTGCTGCAGAGAAGATTATGGCAAGTACAGCATCGAGACACAGCCATTTCTTTAGTCGTACAGCAAGTACAAGTCAGGTTAGCCATGTTGGACACATCGATTACGTTAGTAGATATGATATCGACGGGAAGTGAAGCCAATTTCTTAGCTCCAACCTAACGTTACACAAATTAATACAATTACAATAAATCATAAAAGCAAGCAACAAGTATGACTAGAAATAAAAATGTTACCTTGGTTTCCTGTTTGCAAGTGCAGCAGCTGATTACCATGTCAGGTTTCCCAGCATCTCCGGCTTCGCCGATCATTTTATTGTCCAAGCATTGTTCACAAAAAACATGCAGACAAGAGAGTACTCTTGGCTGTGTTAGTTTTTTCCTATAATTAATTTCAATAATAAAACCCTTTCGTTACAGATTGAAATAAAATGTGTAAAAAATAACTTACATGCAAATGCCACATGTATCGGGATCAGTCATCAAGCCACCCTCAAGAGGACTTGTACTGCAGCTTTTAAGGCCATCGCCAAACATATTGCTTAAATCGCCCAGTTCTTCTTGAATATCGTTCGCCATAGTTACGTCTTTTGATAGTCTTGCAAATAAATTAACAGCTCTTGGGTTCAACTGCAGATTTGTGTGCTAGGCCTTAGAATCAAGTCAAAACGACTTAATCTAAAATAGTGAATAATTTATTGTATTTTTAAATATCAATTTCCACTTCATCGACATAAAAAAACATACACTAATCTTAGTGGTTAACACAACAAAAACAATGATTATAAATAAACAATTGTTCATGTTCTTAAATGATGAAGTAAAATAATGCGGTTACGTTTCACAAATGTTTCGCGGCAAAATACATACTGCTTCTACAAGTAAAATATAAAATACACTTTGAAATTATATAGTTTTCGTATTTTGTGAATAAATATAAATGATTTGCAGGTAAACTTACCATTTCCATTGCGAATAAGTGTTTAGCAAATGGCGCGTCTCTTCTGCTGTAAATGGTCGAACTCAAGTCACGATAAAGGGCGGTGAGGAGCGCCGAGAGAGCGTAAACGACGCGGCAAACGGCGCGTCTGTTTATCTTCTGCGCACCGCACAACTCAAATAGCTAATAATCTAGATTTTATATAATTCAAATACAGCACTATTTAAGATTAATATTATTCTAAAAATTACAAAAATATTATATTTATATTGTCCTTTATAACGATTTAAATAGTATGGTATAAATTAAATGTATACACGTACCGTTTAACAGTGTAGAATTAATGATTTTTCGTATTCATATACCTGTTCCTAGTTGATGGCATAAAAGTATCCATTCATTTTTTTATATTGTTAATTTAGTAGTCATAGCAACAATTTACAAGCAAGAAACTTTTGAGCATCTTGATGAACAACGCAACTGATAAAATAAATTTATAAATAATTTAAAGGTGATGGATAAACATGTATTTCGAAACGTTTGCATTGAGAAATTGATTATTTAATTCATGTTTATCCAACGTCCAGCGTTCCTCACCTTTAAATACAATTCTTCTGGATACGGAGTAACACTCAAATTTATAAATAATATAAAATCTTGAATCATGGCACCTATTATTTGCTACACTACTTACCATTCTCAAATGCACTTTTAATTACCAAATCGCAATGAATAAAAAATCAGTTTATTGGTTTATACATTTTAATAGATGATTGTTATAATAACAATGAAAATGAAAGTATAAAATATAAATGAACGTTTAATATTATTACAACTTATTGTACAATAAATACAAATATAGGCTTTTCTGAAAAGTTTATTTATCCCTATGAGATACAAAACAAACATTGCTTTTCTATTTAATTTCCCTAAATTAACACAGAGCAATCTGTCATGAAAATTCAAATGTGTCCATTACATGGAACACTGTATTTAGCTTTTAACATTACCACAAAAGTTAAAATTTATGCAGTACTGCAAATGAGTAATAAAATATTCTAATTTTTTTTATTTTACAATTGAAAATTTCGGTTTGTTACCCCTTTTCTGTGAATTTAGAAAGAGATGACGAAGTATGCAACTGATTTTATTTTATTGATGTTTCCTCGATGATTTTCAGCATTCAGTCTGTTTTTGCGTCGAGGAATCTGTTTGTGATTACAGACACTAAACACGATAATGCGGCGGATTGTACATCTCGGAAAGCCACACTGTAGATAGCTGTTAACTGTGACGAACGATGTGGCTTTCAAAGTGTTAAAGCCACAAACAGGTAGTTATATTGTCCATTGTATTTCACTGTTGAGCTTGGAAGTCTCAGTCAGTCGGCGCACACAACATAGTGTTATGCACATGGTTAACAGAACAGCTTACGATAGCTCTCATTCATTATTCAATATATATTTTATACATAATAGCCTATTGTAACAATTTAAATGATAATAAAAATACTCTCTGCTCTGTATATTCTATAGGGCTATTAGGGCTTAAACGAACCACACATTAAAAAACAATGTTTCAATAACTTGTTGAATCGAAACGAACAGAATCAGTTAAAATAATTATTAATGTATGTAATTATTTAGAACAAAGAAACAAATTTAAATTGTACAAATTGCAAATAATTGATAAAAAACAGCAAAGGGCTGGAGGGTTGGTCCCGGAGGCGAAACATGACCTCTGGCTGAAACCAACGACGTTCATAAGAATTTGGAACCCGTTGAACCCTGCCGATAGAGCTCGGAACTCTATATTATTATTTACTTTTTATTATTTTTAATTAATGTAAAAAAGAACTTTTGTGTATTTCTATTCACTCTCACATATTAGAATAAGATAATTTTTGTCTCCTTTTGCTTGTTTTGTTTAAAATTTGTAGATTTACATACACACGTCTCTGAGTAATAATAATTAATAACAGACTGACTGAAAAATAATAAAACATTTCGTTCATGAATATGACGGTAAGGTCACACATCACTAAACGTTACCATTCACACAGTCAGTTTGTAAGTACGCACGTAATCAACGAACGATCGAAGAAAGAAACTATGAAAAACACAAACACTGCAAAGTCAATATCATATGTACACTTGGGAAGGAGGAATGAATGATGAACGAACGAACGAGCGAGCGACGAGTGAACGCGACGGATCGCCGGTCCAGCAAGACACGCAGAGAGGACTTTTCTTATTAATGTTATGTATGTAATATGTATATACGACGATGTTATGTATATGTTTATGTGGTGGATGCATCATGTAGTTACTTGTACGCTGCTGTACTTTTTGACTTTATATATTATATCAAGTATATATAGAATTATGATTGGATTGGATTGGATGGTTATGTACTAATGTGTGTATGTGGTTGTGTCGAAGGAACGGCGATGAAACGCTGCTTTACTTAATCGTCCTCGTCGTCGTCACCTTCTTCTTCTTCCTCCTCTTCTTCAGCTTCTTCAGGTACAGGTGCCGGTACACCAGCGTTAGTTTTAGTTCTCTTCTTATACGCTGTCATTTCCTATTTTAACATACAAACATTGGTGATTAGTAAAGCCACAACATATCCAAAATTAACATCAACTTACCCTATCATATCTGGCTTTGTCTTTTTCAGCCATGGCTTCATACTTTGACTTAAGATCAGGCTCAACGTCAGACCACCTTCTGCCTAGCTCTTTGGCAATGTCGCCCACTCCGTATTCGGGATTCTTTTCTTTAACTTTTCCGCGCTCATCATTACAGAACCAGAAGAAAGCAGACCTATAACAAAAATAAAAACAATTTTCTCATTTATTTTCAAACACACATTACTTCAGAAACAAACCGAAATAATAATAATTAGTTTCAAATAAAATGCTTGTTTAATTTAGCAAAAATTATGATCGATCAAGATATGCAATACTTTTAAAGTTTATACACTTACAATGATCTCTTGGGGGCGTTGGGATCTTTAACTTGTTTTCGCTTCTTTCCCTTTTGCTTCTCGCCCTTTGGAGGAGTGTAGTTCTGCATTTCTGCGTCATATCGCATCTTATCCTTTTCTGCCATCTCGTGAAATCTTTTCTTTTCTTTGTCTAACATCGTCTGAAAAAAACCCAAACATTCGATTGCAAAAACAAAGTCTATCATATTTTTGCAGAGATACAAGTAAATTAAGCTTTATCCCTTCCACTATTGCCCATCTTGATGTATAAAATATTGATCTTTGAAAATCATAAACTAAGATTCATTAAAATATACCGTGTTGAATAATGAGAGAGAGGAAGAGAGAGAGAGAGAGAGAAAGGGAGTAAAAGATAGAGTTAAATATAATAAGGGTAGATAAAGCTGGCAGTAATGCCATATATTTTAAGTTATGCATAGAGTAGCAGCATGAAATTGGTAATTTATTTTCACGATTTGGACAGGCAGAAATGAGAGTAAAGGGGAAGGGTAGGGACCTGAAATTCTCCCCTATTCCTTTACGGGCCAAGCGGCGCCATTGATTTTTGAAAGGAAATGAACGAAGCTTTATAGCGTAGGGGTAGCAGAGCGCTTGCGTATTATAAAATAACTCGATTTGCAAAGTAAATATTCAAATCGAACTTAGATGAATCTCGCTTACAGTTTCTACAAGAATTATCTATTAAAAATCAATGATATTTAATAAAAAATTATAAAATTTTAATTCATAAATATTATTTTTAATCAATCCACTCTATAGATAGTAAACTCGTTTAATAGAAAATAAGTGTGTAAAAGTTCATGGCCGTAACGAACAATCTTACAACAGAATTTATCCTCATCCATTCACATATTATTTTCTTGAATAATACTGCTTTTCCTTTCCATTATTATCTAAATAACAAATACTATGCAAAATTCAATTACAAACCAAACAATAAAATCAATTTTTCTTTCATGATTGATTTGTTCCATAAAAATGTATTTAAAAATAGAACTAATTTCGTTAATGGATCTATTATTCACAAATGTGTTGATTTGCAAAAGAATAATTTCATTCTAGCTGATAAATTGTTGGAAATTAATCATTTAATCCGCTAACCGATTAACAATGCAATCAAATTTCTCTCTATTGTTTGGCGTGGTAAAAGACCATCGAATGAGAGGTAACTCTTGCTGGCTGCTTTGAATTCTGGCAACGATGGTTCTTTAGCATTACAGATAGGGGGGGTGGTGCGGAAAGGCGAGGATACCACCGCGGCTGTGGCCGACCAGCCGGACCCGAAAACCAGTTTGCCTTCGGGTTTAAAACAAGATAATATAATAATGTTCTACTTGCCCTCTCTGAACACCGGCACTGATCATGCAAAACACAACAGAAAGAATACTCTAAATTTAAACTTATTTTCATTTAAAAGACATCAGCAATCAGAAATAATTAATTGTACCAATTACTAGTCCAGTTTTCGATGAATAAAACCAAGAGTATTAGCAAATCACGAGAACGGTAATCTACAATAGATACTTCTCGAATATGTTTATATTTTTGTTGGTGTCTTTGAACTTGAAATACTGCACGCTTATGAGTTATAAATAATCAATATTTGTACACTGGAATCTTCAAACATTAACGGACTTCTTATAACTATTTTTCTGTTTACATAAAAATTTGTTTTGATTCTTACAACAAAGGAATCTTGTTCTTGTATGCAATAAATTATAATAAAAATGCAAACATTTGAATATATCGTGAATTATTATTGTTTCTTGAATTCAGTTTTAAATTTTGATAATAGCATACATGTATTAAATATAAAATATTGAAGGGTTACTACAATTTTGGTAATGAATGTAAAACGAATTATCTGAGGTTAAACATGCTTTAGAGATGTGTAATATTTTTCTTACCTTCCATCGCTCGGCGCATTTCTTGGAGAACTCGGCGAATATAACATTCTCTTCCGGATGTTTCTTCTTGTGTTCTTCCCGGCAAGTCTGCACGAAGAACGCATAGGCTGTCATGCGGCCCCTGGGCCTGGCGTCCGCCTTAGCACGTGGCATCCTACCCTTGGTGATCTGCTGCTGCTGCTGTTGGATCTGTTGCTGAATCTGCTGTTGCTGCTGGTTCACCACTTGCTGCACAGAAGGCGGCTGTTGTGGCTGCTGTTGCTGGTTTTGTTGATGCGACTGCTGAACCTGCTGGTGAGATTGCTGTTGCTGAACTTGGGCCTGCTGTTGGGCCTGTGTATTTTGTTGTTGCTGATTTTGTTGAGATTGTTGTTGCTAGGAATGGAAACAAGAAATGCTACACTCGCGAAAAATATATTTTACTTAAAGTAATTAATAAATAATTATTTGAAGCATATTTACAACAAATTGTAAACAAATATGCAATAAATGAAATATTTATGATCTAGATTCAGTAAAAAATAAACCGTATTAATTTTTCAAAAAAATATTGATTCATACTATTATTATCATATCAAATTGCATGATTAGATAATTAGTCAAAACAAAAACATTCAGCAGCTCTTATAACGAATTATTATACGTAAAAGTAATGTTTGTTTTTTATATTTTATAATTATGAGTCGAGAATATTTGCGATATGCGAATCCGAAATCATCCATTCGCTCATGGCGCAGATGCACAACGAAACACGGAAGCCGATAACTAAACGGAGTCTTTAAGAGTTTTCAACCCTTAAAATATAGAAACTGTAAAATTGGTGGTTAAAAATGGAAAATAATGAAAGGTTAGCATATGTAATTCGTAAAATCTACAAACATAATGTAGTATTGAATGGAATGTTGTGCACTTGTCCACCATTTTCTTTGCATTGACACCTCACCCCCGCAAGGCCGAGAAGAGAGACGAGTGTTGAGAGAAGCGACGCAAGTTCAATGTTCAATGCCGGGAATAGGGCACCTGCTACAATACATACCGCTGAAGCATTTTGCATGCTCTGCATAGCGTTGTCCATGGCACTAGGATACCACCACTGTGCTCCTGGAGCTGTGGAATTGACCATTCCGCCAAGTCGGTAGTCATATCTCGGTGATGAGGAAGACACACTGGCGACCGTGGTCGCCGGATTCTGGAAGCTGCTGGCCATTTTGTAACTGAAGAGCTGATGCGGCGTGCAAGATGCAGCCGTGGAACGTGCGATCGCTTCATGTTGTTGCTGCTGCTGCTGTTGCTGTTGTTGTTGTTGTTGCTGCTGCTGCTGCTGTTGTTGCTGCTGCTGTTGTTGTTGCTGCTGTTGTGCGGCAGCAGCGGCGGCGGCTGCTGCCAGCTGCTGTTGATGATGCTGATTGAGCAAGTGCTGGTGGTGAGATTGTAGAGACTGCTGCTCCGACGTCGTGATCGGACCCGGCCACCATACCGCGTCCTCCCGCGCTCCCCAGGCACCCCGGTGGTGCTCTGACATGGCTTCTCACACACAACACCACTCGCGTGAGCTATACAGTACGGCGTAGCAAGCAAAGGCCAGTTACACCACAGTTGTCGAGGGGGGTTCGACTATGCGAAGCGCTTTCTCTCTCTCTCTGTCTCTACCCGCTGCGCCTGTCTCTGTTCTCGCCCTGTCCCTCGCTCTCTCGTCCCTCACGATTGTGGGGTCGAACGCAACGTTGCCAGTTACGCCGCTCACAAAGAAACTCACTCGACAACTGCTGCTGCTGGCTCTGTACCCTTGAATGTCGAGGTCAGCCTTCGATGATCGGCGTTCAGCCGGACCTACACAGTACTTGCCGGTTGTTCTTACTTTTGCTATGGCTGCTGCTTTTGCCACTACTATCCAAATTTGCGATTGCGTCGCAGATACTCGACGAACTCTTCAGCCCGCACTGGATGATCATGTCACACAGTACCTTATGCCGACAACAACAATAACATCACAAAACCACCACTAAACACTAATTAAATACGAACGTACATATGCACAAAGGTCAATTATTAAAGAAGATACCACATAGTCACACACAAGAACAAGAAAACGCGGACGCGAACTACATGAACACTTAAACAGGGATGCTGTGAAACCGAATGCCGAGATTAACTTCTACGAGAATCAGCGTGCTATGTGCGTGCTGCTGCCGCGGTTTAGTTTGGCCGTTTCAATGTGGCAACATCGGAGTACGAAGGGACGCCAATAGTTGCTTGTAGCGCCCTCGACACGCAGCGGCTCGGCTCAGAACGATGGGAGCCCCTTGCCTCATCCCCGCACCCTGCGCCCAACCTCTCCGTGCCGAGCCGTACGCCGCGCGGTCAATAAGACGTTGGTTCAACATTCCCAGGGCTGTGGCTATGTTGAATATTGCCTGGGGGGACCTGGCGACCGGGCCGTGCCGAGCACAATAACACACTACACCACCACCACCAGCCGGGGGAGGGTGAGAGTTTTAAATTAACTGATTCCTCACTCCACGCACCGAACTCATAAACTAACTTAGCCGCGTACTATTACATACCGCGCAAACGGCAAAAACCACCAACCATCCAGAAATACCCAAGGAAAACCTTTAAGAAATTTACAAAAACCCAACCTATTTTTCTACCTGTAACAACAATGAAATGCTCAAATATACAAAATTCTTTGAAAATATTCTTTGACCATATTTCGGTAAAGAAAAGGAGAAAATTTTTGGCGTCGGATTAGTTGAAAATGGTAGAATAAAATAAAATTTAGTCATAAAGGTCTCGCGCCAAATGGCATCTGGCAACAGTGATCAGTGATGTCTATGATGCGATCTTTTCCCGCCAAGAAACAAGAAACGCGTTAAGCACGTGGCTATCACACGCGATCTTCGTTTGTCGGTTGAAACTAAGAAAACCATTCAAACAAAAACGATTTATAAACATTGTTGCAAAAGGATTGTAACAATAAATCTTTAAAATTTATAAATTACAATTGGTACGTAGTTGTATCAAACAACGAAATAATATGAGATAAACAATGAATATTTATTTACAAACATTACTTTAACGCCTTCGTTGACGAAACGTCAGGGCATTGCCCTTGAGCTCGATATTTATGTCATCCTTATCCAAACAAATAAAATTCGTCACTTTTAAAATAAATTATTTCACTTTCATATACGCTTGATAATCATTGTTGATTATGTAACATCATATTTATCATTGCGATACCTATATCTATATATTTGAACTATTTAAATTTATAGCTTGTATAAATTTAAATTAAAAATAATTATCTGACAATATTATTTACGATTAAATTTTTAATACACACTATATTTTATAAAATAACCGTCTATTCAAGTAATCAATGAGCTATCAATTTAAATTGCTTGTCATTTGTTTATAGATATTGTTTCAAAAATAAATTAAAATAATTACTTCGTTAAAAATCTGCAAACAAATGAATATACGTTAAAAAATTTAAATAATATTATTAGGTAATTAGTAATTAAATTACTAATTAAAAACCGAATCGATATAATTTGTAAAATATTAAAATTTAATATAAATAATAATTATGCAAAATACATTACAATCATAGATATGCAGATATTAATGAGGTTGTAATTAGAACAAATAATTATGACGTATTTAAAATAAAATTTGGCATAGTATTTAATAAAGACCTTCAATTGACCTTAAAAATATAAATAATTTTGATTTAAATATTGTAAATATTTAAAAAAACTATTTGGCGCCAGAATTAACTAAATATCTGACAGCGTATCTAGAACACGTATAAAAATATCAAATTTAGAACAAAGAATCCATTGAACCCGTCTTTATAAATTAAACTGATATTATTTTTTGTATATAAAGAGCTAGACAATATAATTTTTCGTTGTATCGTAATTAAAAAGCGAAAAATTCAACATCCCTCAATCCCATATAACGTATATATACGATACGTTAGCTATATGGCAACGCACAGCACACCCAAATACATTGGGTTAATGGAGGCGATATACATTATACACAGACGTCCATTTGAACAAAGCCGATATCTATTTTTATTAAAACGCGCCTTTTTCAACTACAAAAAGTTGTGAAAAAATTATACATAAAAATTAAATAATTAAGCTTTACACAAAAAAATTGTCAAACACTCCCGTCAAATCATTTTAAAGAAAAAAAAATATTTAGTACATTCTTATGAGTTTTCCAATGCTAAGCTTACGGCAGCCATTTGTCCGAGTGCTGTACGAATAGAACGTAACATTTTATACAAATTAGTTTGAATAGTTACAAATACTGTATGAGCATGCAGCTTACCCTACGATTGCAAAATATATAGATCTATCAATATATTAATTACTATCATCTGACAATAACTAGCAATAAAAATATAAAAATTTCTTACCTGATCTAGCTCGGTACAACTAAGGGATCTCAGTCGGCTTCGTATAACGTGACCCCACGCCACTTGTGCAGTATACACAAGCTACATTGGAACTATTGCGTGCCTCCTATTGGTTCAATTTGGAAATGCCGCAAAAAATACACCAATAGCGACACTGCTAATGTGTTTCTCGCGTTTCTTTTGACAACCAATAACAGTTCCAGTTGCGCAATACTCACAATTTTCTTTTATCCTTAAAATATTAAACAAATTTTATAAATCACCAATTAATACACCTAATTAAATGCTTTTAGTTATTTTTAAAAGTTTAAACTAGCACATAAAACCACGTTGCGTAATTTAAATTAAATAAAACTTAATAACTACAAACAATTGCGCACGTTAAAAATCGGAAATTGTTTTGATACAGGAAACATATGATCCATTTTATTTTGGGCGGAGTTTAAGTAGACCAATGGCCGGTATTTTAAGAAATGATAACAAAACAAATAATAGTTTAACTGCATTTAATGCTGAATAAATGGTTTTGTGATTAGTGTAAAGTGCACAATACAATGCATCTTGCATTGCATGTTTAGTTTTTGGCTACTAAGGTTTGAACAAAGAAATCAGAGTTCTGTAATAAACTGCTTCATTTCAATGATGTGACACTTACCAGTTTATGCATGTGTGCTTATGATTTTAATTCATATTGTGCCAAATAAAGTGTGAACAATTCTTTATTAATTATCAACAATATTGAAGACAATAAACTGGTTGTTCTTGTATAAGAACTATATGAATTTGAACAAACTTCAAAATGAACGGCTTCAGTACTGGAGAGGAAGATTCCCGAGGGCCCACAGACCAAATCTGCTGCCTCGTCGATGGGGGCGAAAGATGTGCAAGACCTGCAGGAAATGCTTCTTACAGCAAAAGAATCCAAAAAACTGTTACTCAAAGAAGATTGCAACTTAGTCTTGATAGTATGGTATGAATTTATAACATACGTTGCTTTTAAAGTCTAAAATAGAATAAAACATTATAGGCACGTCATATTTACATTTGTGATTATCACAAAGCGATAATCCAATGTGCAAGAACAAAACGAAGAAGAAAGGATTCTGAGGAGGATAGCAATGAAACAGATACAGATTTACCAGAAGTAGATCTCTATCAACTCCAAGTAAACACTTTAAGACGCTACAAAAGGCATTTTAAAGTCTCAACACGGCCTGGATTAAATAAAGCTCAACTTGCTGATGTAAGTTACAAGACTGATGCGCATTTTTATAGTTTAATAAATTTCTTTTCTTTCAGACGTTGATGAAACATTTCAAATCCATCCCAGTCAAAGAAAAGGATATTGTTACATTTTTCATCTACACAGTCAAGTCAAATAGTAATAAATTGGATCAAAAAAATGGAATAAATGTAGATGCAACATAGTACTATTTATATAATAATGAATATTGTGCAATTATTATTTTTTTCTGAGATGAATATTCTTGGAATGATAGTAATTCAATTTTAATGTAAAATAATGAAAATAAAGTAAGTTTTAATTACGTAAATTGTAATCTGAAGAAGTTAGGTATATATTATTTCTTAATGAAAAATATTTATTCTTCTTGTATAAAATAAGCCCATTTTTATAACGAGTGTTTTTTAAAATATATATTTTATTATAGCTTTATTTTTTCTTCTTCCTAGTCTTTTCTGGATTTAAAATCACTACTTCCTCTTCTTCACTATTATCATCAATGTCAATTGTTTCTGCAATAAAACAATCATCAACGCATATAATTGATTCGTTTATAAACAAAATCCTACCAATTTTGGGCGGTTCAGTAGGAATAAAATCAACATCACTGTCTTGATCGTCTTCCTTCATTTCTTCAGTTCTTTCGGGAATTTCTATAGTTATTTCTTCCTCTTTTTTAATTTCTTTGGTTTCCATTTTCTCTTCTTTTTTGTTCTCTTTTCTTCGCTTTGACTCTTTTATGTTCCATTTATTCAAACATGCGCTCAATTCTTCAGTAGAAATATCTGTATTATTCTTTGCAATTATGAAATCTTCGAAAATACTTAAATTATTATCTTTTCTTAGTTCTGCATCTTTTTCTAAAGATTGTTTAATTTCTTGCACGACATTAAATGCTCTGCTGGCAGCTTTTGAACAGCATTCAATTATCAAGCTAACATTTGCCATGACAGTTCCATCTAAATGTACACTACAAATTTCTTTAAAAGAATTTAATGCGTAAACTAATTGTCCATCTGCGACACCTTCTTCCAAAAGAGTTGGATCTGCTATGGAAACAGTTCTAAAATATAAAGCATGTTATAGTAAATTTTAACTTATATTTGTTTTTTTACCCTTTATTGAAAATTCCATAAGATATACAAACAGGATAATGATGTATTGTAGTCGGAATAGGATCTCTCTGTTCGTAAGTATGTACTACGATATTTTCGCCATCACTCGTAACATCAGGACGCTTAAAATGTGCCAGAGCTGTTAAAGCAGCAACTGATGCACAGTCTACTAAATTCCCTTCATGATTTAATACATTTAAATCTACCCGTAAGGTCCAAACCTATATGAATGTAACAAAAAATAATTCTGCCATAAATTAGTTCGTTTTATACTTTTTCATTCTGCTTAATGCATAAAGATTCCAGATCAACAGCCTTGGAGTCTTTAATACATTTCTCCAACATCCGATTTAGGTGAACAGATAATTCTGATTGTCTTCCTGCCTCGAAATTTGGGGCACCCATCGGACTAAGTTCGACATTTATGTGAAGAATACCTTCTTGGGGTCGAGATGATTTTGGTTGTTGGATTTCACATGATACTTGTGCTAAAACTCTAAATAAAAGTATTTAATATATTATGATTTAGATAAATGGTATTGGTCATTAGTTTACTTTGTGCCACCTAAAGATACATGACAACAGCCCCAGTCTCTACCAAACTCGATTTTTAATTCTCGAAACTCATGGAAAGCCCTGCCATCGACTCTCTATAAACAAATTATATTAACTTTATAGTTATTAAAAATGACACACAATTACCGTATAGTTTTCAATACACTTTGTCACATAATTTTTTTCACAATTTGATATTATCAGGTCTTTCATATTTTATTATTCTGTTTTAAAAGCAAAATAATTCACAGGTTAATTCTTGTTTCTTTCAAAATATTTGAAAATGCGCAGAGGTATTTGAGCAGACGGAAGAGCATCCAAATTGGTAAGACCGACTCGGCCATATTACTTCCTTTTCTACTGCAGCCACGAGAAAACATAAAGGTGCGTGTATTTTACTTGAGATTTTTGAGTTTTTAATGTTATTTAAGCCTATACTTTTAACTAAACATGATAGCAATCTTATTTCATAAGTTACTTCAAAATACTACTAAACATTTGTTTTTAGTTTTGTATAATTTTCTACACGTGTAGCTAATGACAGATCATTCTAACCATACATTTCTTTTCAGGCTGAAACATGACCAATTCCAAGGGTTATCGCCGCGGTACAAGAGATTTATTCTCTCGTAAATTCCGCAGACATGGAGTCATCCCTCTGTCTACTTATATGAAAGTGTACAAAGTCGGAGACATTGTTGATATCAAAGGCAATGGAGCAGTACAGAAAGGCATGCCCTACAAAGTGTACCACGGTAAGACCGGCCGTGTTTTCAACGTCACACAACGCGCTTTGGGTGTGATTGTAAACAAACGTGTTCGTGGAAAAATCATCCCCAAGCGCATCAATCTCCGTATTGAGCATGTAACCCACTCCAAGTGCCGCCAGGACTTCTTGACTCGAGTTAAGCAAAACGAGAAGCTCCGTCGTGAAGCTAAGGAGAAGAAAACGAAGATCTGTCTCAAGAGACAGCCAGCGCAACCCCGACCTGCACATATTGTCAGTGGAAGCCAAGAGCCCGAATGGTTAGCGCCCATCCCCTATGAATTTATTGCTTAATTTGTATTAAGAAATTTAAAAAAATAAAATCAGTGGAGACTGCATTTTTATATTTCATTGTCTACATTCTGTTGTTTTTCATTATTTTACAAGTTTTAGTGAATAAGTATTCTATGATTAGGTCTTTTTACCTCTTGCCTCATATTCTATAAGAGAGGTATATTAATGGGTCAAAAATTTTGAGTTACGGGTTTTTAGTGTATAAGTACGTTTCAGGGTCTGTAGAATACGAATTTACTATTTTCGAGATGATGTCTGGGTGCGTAAATATCAAACATTAAATTCCAAATTTTATATTTTGGGTTTTAATAAGAACTTTAAGAGCTAATTCAATTTTAGTAGTAATCCATTAACAGGAAGTAGTACAATTTTTCTTCAAAATCTCAATGAATAAAGTACTTATGACAATGTTTTATAAAAAAAATTATTATTTACTTGTAAAATCGGTTTAATATAAACTTTTCTGTATTTGGCACCATTTACAAAATTATAATTTTGTGTTTGAAACTTCGACATCTTGTAATCCATGATCGAAACATTATTTGTTATAGTGAAGATAATTCTTGACTGAATTTGAATTTGAAGAAGCAATGCTGTCAGTTTTCTCCGTTGAATTGTTTTATAACAATTTTAAATTAAAAAGTCTCTAGTTTTGACATGTGGTACCGAATATTTAGTTTTACAAGATCGAATGTAAATTATTATTATTATATTGACAATATTATGTGAAATTCATTTGTCCTGAGGAAGGTTTCAATTTAAGACCGAAACGTCGACATTATGAATAAATAAGCATAATAGTTATCACAGTGACTGGTGCACCCATTACTTTTCCTTCTTCAAATTATTTGTTATTACGAAAAAATTAAAATATTTATGACAGTGACAATAGATATTACATCGGTGACATAATACTTTACATTTTTTTCAAAATTTTCATAAAATTACTATTTTTGTAAGTACCTACGTTCTGTTCGTGCAGCCAGAGTTGGTCGGAAGATAAGGGAGAGAAAGTATTGCTGAGTTAAAATTCGCCAACTTATTACTCGCATGAAAGCAACTGAACTAAGAGAAAAACCGAGCTGGACGGCTACTATTTACATTATTTCAAGATAACGAAGCAGTTTGTGCCAAAAAATTTCATGATAATTTATGTCCGCTCGATTAATATTGTATACCAACTTGAAATATAAATATAACAAGAGGGAGAAAATGGGGAGGACAGTTGTGGCGAGTGGTCATGTGCTGGTAACATCAGAATTTTAATTTCACATTTACGTTCATTATATTATATGATTTATTTCTCTAACAATATGTACAATATGTCAGACATATCCAATTAACTTTTCGAATTAGATATATTTTAATAATAAATAAAGTAATAAATGCTTTATACCTTAACTGCTACAATCCCTCGATTGATAAAACAAAATATATCCAGTTTCGGATGACTTTTGAATATCAGAAGTTAAGCCGTAAAAATCTTCAATAGTTGATGCATCAATTTTCTAAAAAAGATATGTGATAAATATATCATTGCGAATAAATGATTTGCCACTTACGTCTACCATGTCATCATCAAATAATAGCCAAAATCCATGACTTTTTACAATGCTAATATAGTGTCCTCTATTTGGACCGCTTCCGCAATGAATAACAACAGCAACAAGATCATATAATCGATCTGGGTTTACAGCATCATCTGACTAAATTGCATAATAAATATAAATCCTATACATTTTTAAAATAAATGATAACTTACGGTGTTAAATAAGCGTAGTTCGAGAGGAAAAACAACTCTATGAGAAACTTTAATGTGTCTATTGTACTGTTCCATATATTTAAATCTTTTTAAGTGCAGTGCTAAGATCATGGGTAATTTTTTAACTCTCATTCTTTTCTGAGCTTCTTGGTAGCTACTACAGTTATCACATTTAAATTTATTATCACTACAAAGTGTCTCCGTGTTGCTCCAACACTTTAAACAATGTGTAATACTTGTATTTTGATCTACATCAACTTGAAGATCAAAAAAATCTTCATCTTTACTGCTAACTGTTTCACAGTTTAGACATCGCGTTTCACTTGTTAATATGCCCTAAAAATACGCATATTTAAATAATTATAGTAATTATTAGCTAAAATATATTTAGTTTAACTTGCTTGAAATATTTCGTGAACCCATGTTGGCTCTGAATTATTTAGTTGTCCATTTTCATTTGAGTTTATTTTTGTTTTTGAACTGTTGTTCTGTTGTCTTTCAGCTAATATAATTTCATTAATATGATTTATTAAAAAGTTTAAAAATTCATGAGCATCTTGTTGCATGTAATTATCAAACTCCTCTTTTTCTTTTCGCAATCGTGCTATAAATTTCTTTGGAGCTATGGAGCCTACTTTCTTTTTCTGAGTTGCAATACTATAAAATAAATCTGCTAAACATGTTAAAAGAGTCTCTTTAGTACGTTTGTTCTTTGCTTTGTATTCAAGAACTTTATCACGAAATGGTTTGCAGAAATATAGGGCTTGTAATACTGAGTTACTGTAACACGTATTTCCGAACTAAAACAAAATAATATGATTATGAAACAGAAAAAATCATGTTGCTAGTCTTACATTAACTAAACCAAAATAATGTTCATTCGGTGGGAATTGATCAGAGCCAATATCTCGTTCAAGTTGGGAAATATTTGCACCCTAGAAGGAATTAATCATTTTTAGATATAAACATTACATACAAAACAAAATGATGAAACAAAACAACTTTAACTTGAACCAATAATAAGAACTGTTCATTTTACAATTCGATCATTAATTACCATTGTTTATTTTAATAATTATTTTATTTTATATGTACAAATTAACATTTCTTGAACTTCCATATTTACGAAATAATTGACAGCCAGTATGTACAACTTTATAACCTCACATTTATTTGGTTTTGGATGTTTTAGAACTTCCCTAAAAGGATACAAAATACAAAATATTTGTCTTATTTATAAATGCATGAATACAATAATTATAAATGTAAAACATCATTGGCAAAAATAATATATATATTTTTTTAAACTACAGATGGTAGACAAGGAACTATTTCCAATGTAACTTTTCCCAATTTTATATTTCGAACTCCAAATGGAAATTTCTTCATTCCATGACAAGAAGCCCCATAATGTCCATTTTTGTTAACAGCAATAACAGCTCCGAAAAAATTCGGGTATTTGTTTAAAATACGTTTAATTGCAACTTGCGCTGCATGTGGTGGAGTTGAACCTTTTCTCATTTCTTCAACAGCCAGGAAACTATAAAATTAAATAAATTAGATAATAGTTATTTATGTTAAAATATTATCAGACGAGGCGAAGCCGAGTTTGATAACACGACATAATAATAATATTATCATAATATGATTGGTTACGATTCGTATTCCGTAATGCATATAAAATTTTATCTGTTGGCGTAAATATGTCGAAAAGTAAAATATATTATTTAGTATTAAAAAAAATTAAATCTAAAAAAACAGTATGCTATTTTTGAAACTTTCTACTCGATTTCTTAGTAACGAGTTGTTTGTTATTTTATTAAGATACTGATACTGTGTACCATACTGGATTCATTATGGTTCTTGGCCTATAATGAACGCTATTTTGGTCTTCACATTGAGACTTATTATAATGTTTAAGTAAATTTTAATAATTGCCTTGGTAATACTCTCATCATCACGTCACCATCTCCAGTAGCAACTGCAGCGCCAACTTCGTCGTCAGCGTACGCTCCTGCGCCAGGTATCGGTGAGTCTCCTACACGACTATAAAGTTTTTTTTTTACTTCAATTCTATTTATTATTAATAATTAAACCTTACCCTGGAATTTTATATTTTGCACCATTCGTACTTGTACCAGCTGCAATATGTTTATTACCATCTATTGCAATCACACCTATTGTGTCATGATTATTCCAATTGAAATAATTGATATCATTCTCAGAAAGAAAAGTTTTTGGAATAGGATGATACGGACCACAAGATGTAGTTGGATTAGGTTTTACATTCTAATAATAATTATTATGAAATTTAAATAGTTGATGTATAAGTAGTTAAAACTTACTGTCCAGTAGTTGGGCTGACAACCAACTTTAGTCCAATCTTCCCACATTTCATGAGATGTGCTTGTCTGAAGAGATTCTTCATGAAAACCCATTTTAACTGCAAACTGAGTGGCTAAATCTCCTACAAGTAAACTATGTTTGGTGTTTTCTAAAACATGGCGAGCTACAGAACTTGCTTCTTTAATTCGACGAAGCCCGGCCACCGCTCCCATATTTAAATTAGAACTAAAATATATATTATTTCAACAATATTGAAATAAAATAAAAGTAACTAATATAACCCATCCATAATCATAGCGTCTAAAGTGGTTTCGCCATTTTCATCGGGACTTCCACCGTACCCAACTGTGCCATCACATTGCATATATTCGCAAACACTACAACCAACTTCTACAGCATCAATTACAGTCCCGGAATTTAAAGCATCCCATGCTACAAATATAAATGATTATCATATTTTATAAACTAACAAAACAATTTTTATTTTTACCTTTTTCTGTGGCATTTAAAAATTTCCACGTATTCAATACAATAGGTAAATTGATGTCTTCTTCAATTTTACTCTCAGAAATTAAAAACAGATGAACTATCAAAAAATATTTTAAAATATTGTAAGCCATTTATCTGGAAAATAAATATTTTTTAATTTTATAAATTTTTAGCACCCCGCGTTTTTCGTCGTTTATTATCGGTTATTATCGTATTTATCCGATATTGAAAGCGTGAGGTTAAATCTTATTTAAAAAATAAATAAATATTACCTGTTAAATTTATATTTTTCTAAATATACATCAATTGTCACGAAAAATACAACTGTATTGAATGGATTATAAAATGTAAGTACGATATAAATTTGTCAAAATGAAAACCTTGTGGATTTGAGTGATATGAGTCAAGTCAAGTTCTGTCGAAATTTGACATTTGATTGCCCGCCTTGTTTAAAAGTTTACTCATTGATAGCATTGTTGTTAATATGATAATTTTTTTGGATAAGTACAATAATTTTAAATATTTTATTTACTAAAGATATTGAATAACATGAAATAAATTATTCTAGTGTCCAATTGTTTACTTTATTTTAGTTGATAAGGTAAAAAGGAAAATATGACAGAAAATTATTATGCGATATTAAATGTTGACGAGGATGCAACGTATGAAGAAATAAAAGACTCATATAAAACATTAGTTAAACAACATCATCCAGATAAACAAGAACATTCTGATAATAACGAGTCATCAACATCCGCTGTGCACTCAGCAACTGATGTCTTCCGCAAAATTGATGAAGCATGGAAAGTTTTAAGAGATGTTGTCTCTCGAAGAGAATATGATGCGAAACAAATGAATGCTACTACTGATAACATTTTGGTATACCGTTCATTAAATTTAAGTGACTTAAAATATGATAGTGATAACAATATGCACTACTATGAATGCAGATGTGGAGGGGATTATATTGTTCACCCTGCCTTTTTTGAAGAAAATGAATGTATTGTTAGTTGTGATCAATGTTCTTTAGTAATTAAAGTAAAAAAATAAAGTTCTATTGAATTTAATTCAGTTTTTCAACTTCCCGCCAAAAATTCTCTTGTTATTCTTACCGGGGTTTGTATGAGACAGATAGATATAGCAAAAATGAGAAGAAAACATCCGGCCAACATATGTAATTCTGCCAGTATATTGAACTGCTGTCATTCTCAAGCTGTCAGTTGAACCTTTGTTATAACGTTTAATTTAAAAGTAATTAAATTATGGATGCATTTGGTGACAATTTCGATCAACCCGAAGTAGATCCAGCGGCTGAATTTTTGGCAAGAGAACAAGATGATTTGGCAGGATTAGAAGATGAATTAAAACCCGCAATGTCGGTTCCACCCGCCCCCCTAGGTAAAACACAGGTCTATACAATGCGTTTTTTCTTTTTCGGTGGTTAATTTAAGTTTTCGTCACCTACCACGCATGATTTCTGGCTTTATTTTCCCTCAAGAATTGTCGGAGGATAAGCTTTTATTTAAAATATTTTCAAGAACATTTTCATTTTATCTTATGCACGAACATAATTAATTTTTACTGTTTTCTGCATAAATCCTGCTTTGCCTGTAGATGGACAAACCAACAATTCGTTGAAAGTTGACAGCTCAGGCAGTTTTGAAATGATCGATAGTTTGGGTCAACAAGATGGTTTTGAGCCATCTAAGGAATCAAATTCAGGTCAGTATAATATATTTTTTTGTTTGGCCGTTTCCCATTTTCATTTTGTTTGCACAAATTCCCTTTCTAAATGTTGAAGGTGAGAAAGTTAAATGTTTTGGGATTAATAATTTTTGTGTTAAAATTTAGCATCTCCTTCTCCCCCTCCCAGTAAAACTGTGATGAAAGAAGAACCAGAGAAGATTCGCAAATGGCGAGAAGAACAGAAACAAAGATTGGAAGAAAAAGGTAAAACTAGTTAATTAAGTCATCCACGTTTGCCATGGTCAAACAATATCTGTAAATTGAGCTAGGTTCGGGCTTGAAATAAATAAAATAGTCGTAAATAATGAATTTATATCTAAATTTTGGTAACGAATTTAATTTTGAATAATCATTTATCACAGCGCATTTTATAGCAAGCGTTATAATAATGATAATTATTAATATAATAATTTATTCTAGTATCAATATTAAAATTTTTAGAATAAAATAAATAAGCATTTCTTCGTATAACCTAGGTCGCCTAGATAAAGCACATTGCTTTCGTTGTATCGTTCATAGTAATGTGAGTCAGAATTTGTTTGTCTGTTTAGATGCTGAAGAAGAGACCAAGAAAGAGGAATGGCGTGAAATTGCTAAGAAAGAACTTGAAGAATGGTACAAACATCATGAAGAACAAATCAGCAAAACAAAGGCAGCAAATAGGTAAGTTTAGTCTCTAATTTAAAAGTATTTTGTTATTAAATTTGTTCTTTCGTTTATTACTTACAAAGAGAAGCAGCAAAGTAAGTTTTATTCATATTAATATGGTATATGTTTTAATGTAAAAATTGTGTTAGGAACGCCGAAAAACAATTTGTCGCAGAGGTGGATGAAATAGAACCAGGAACTGAATGGGAAAGAATCGCAAAATTGTGCGATTTCAATCCAAAGGCCAGCAAAACAAGTAAAGATGTTTCTCGCATGCGTTCCATTATTTTACAGCTGAAGCAGACACCAATTTCTGCCAAGAAAGTCTAATACAATTAGTTGAAAAGGTGTAAAGTTGTTTAAAGAGTATAAAGTATGTAAAACATAGAGTATGATGTTTTAATTTAATTTAAAGTACAGTACTGTATAAATATTATAAACTTATGTAATCAAATAATCGTGAAAATAAAATTAATTTTGTTATTTACCAGTAGACCGTCCATGTAAGTTGTTTTAATTTACTGAAGTTATCGTTTTCGAAGTTTACTTGAGTTTGATCTGAAAATAAAGACATTAAAACAAGAATATCAACTGTTTTTTTTAATGTTACCGGTCGCATTTGCACAATTATTGAATATGAAAACTTCTAATGATTTACATGTTTCACAAATTAAATTAATTCCTATATGAGATACGGAATCACAATCTGCTAATCTTAATTCTTTAATAAATGGAGTACTTGGTCCATCAACCAGGCATTTGATACCGTTATTTGTGATCTAAAAATATTAGATTATGTATAGAATTTTCTTTTAAAATTAAATTTACTTACTTTCGTTCGAGATATGTTAAGAGCTTTAAGTTTTGTTAACTTTGATAATTCTGCAAGTGTCAAATCAGAAATGTTTCTACAACCAGCTATATCTATTTCTGATAAATCTGGACAATTTTGTACTAATGTTTTCACTACATTATCAGTTACTGCAAAACAATTCTGAGCTTGCAAAATAAGTAGTTTAATAAAATTTGGCAAAACATTTAAGAGTGCTGAAAAATATTAAATATTAGCTCTAGACATCAGTTTTCAAGTATTTTTGTTACCTTTTTCAGTTAAAATACTGTTTTTATTTCTTGTTAAAATTATTTCCCGAATATTTTGACAATCACACAAAGTATTTAACACCTTATCATCAAGTTCATACAAAGAAAAATCTATTCTTTTTAACTGGGGATGAACCAGCATCTTAAATATTTCGATAACATTTGGATAATGAACTTGTACTGATGTTATTCTTTTAAGAATTCTGTTTTTTATATGAACAGGCAAAAAAGGAAAATTGTGGCTGTATGAATCAATGTGTGACAGTAGATATTCGACGCATCTATACAAAATAACGAATTAATAAATTGTTCGGAGAAGAATAATATTGAAATACAAACATAGATAGTAGACTTTTCATACAATCTTGTCTAGGATGGAACTGAGACATATATCTTGAACACATGTTATCTACTCTTGTGCCCAATAATTATGTAAAACAAGAACTAAAACCCAAGGCTAAGAACTGCCTACATCACCTACATCATCTACACCAATAATAATAATTATTGAATAACAAAATATAACCACGAGAAACTTTGAATATTGTTATGGAAACCAATGACAGCTGACAGCTTTCATTAATGGAAGATGCAGGAACGGCGCCAGCGGTGGGCCAGAGTGGATACTTGCCCCCCACCCAAAAATAGGTTGTTCTGTACCGTGAGTTGTGTCCACCCGCTAAAAAGCAATGGCGGGATTCGGGTGTAACAAGTTTGGACATTTTTTCTTTGTTTATTTACGGTTATTGACCTGCGGCGTATTTTTCAGTATATTTTTTAACTAAAAGAGATAAACCAGTTTTCTTTTCAAAAGTTTCATTTTAAGAAACTTTTCATTGAACCGAAAAAACTTTTGCTCATGAAAGAGGGAAAAACATGAAGCTTCACCACAGAATCTTTTATTCTGACATCACATTCCTCAATAAAATGTAACTTTTAATTCTAAGTCATTTGACCTTGAACACTCCTTGAATGAAAAAATCAAATAAGCCTTAAGGTTAAATGTTACCCCTGCGCGCGCATTTCAAAATAGACGAAAGACGTATTTATGACTATTTATTTTTTTATTAAAATTGTGCAATGTTTACAAGTATTCTTTGTATGCATAATCAATAAGAAATCATTACTTAATGTAAATAAAAATATTTTATAACGATTTGTGTTAATTTACCCATCTAAAAAAGCATTTCATATCTTATTTTTTAAATAACTCCAATGCTAGGATGTAAGTAATTGTTCATATTTTTAGGGAACATTTCTAGTAATATTATGTACAATATGTATAAAAATGATTAAAAATAAATCTCAAGAACAATATTTAAAATACAAAAAACCTACTTTTTTCATACATTTATTTTTTTTCCTGCTATACCAGATGTAAGATATTGATCATATTTAAATATGTTGTGTAGCTTAGTACTGTACATAAGATAGTAAATCGTAATTCAAAAAGGAATATCAGGCTCCTATAGAAAAACCATAAAATATGTTATTTTATTTTTTTTCTCAATAGTGTTAGATTTATTTTCCAAGATTCGGTTTTTAAACTCTACTTTACACATTTATTCATTTTTGGTAAAATTTTGAAGAAGATTTGTTACCTCATACAGGAGATATTATTATTTACAACAATTTTGGTCAGTATTTTTACGGCAATTACTTGCTGCCAAGGAGGTGCTGTTCGATAGGTGTAGCGGGAGAAAGATTATAAAGATTCAGATTCAGATATTGCCACCTCAATAAAATTGCTGAAACCCCGCCACTGTATCTCAATCACAGTCTCAATCCTGGCGCCGTCTCTGGGAAGATGGAAGCCGCAGAAAAAAAATATTTTGGGTGCTTTGGATGTTTATCATTATTTTGATTAACCACAAAAATAATTATATATTTAAAAATCTTATCTTATTATATTTTTCTTATGTTTCAATCAAGAACGCTGAAATAAGATTTCAAATTTTCTTTTCTACGCGTTGTAGTTCGTAGTTCACATACAGTCCGCAGGCAAGAGTGCTTCTTGGCAGCCAACAACTCATGAAACCACGATTCTCAAATATTTAGGTTAAAATATAAAATTACAATCTTAAATTGAGGCAATATTAAATTAAACTTCTAGTTTAATACAAGAATGACTGACTTTGGAGATTTGCCAACCCCGAAAGCTGGAGATGCTGAACTACAAGAATTTCTGATGGTGGAGAAACAAAAAGCACAGTTCAATGCACAGGTTAAAAATGATTTTATTTTATTCAAATACCTTTTCATAACACAGTTTTCATTATAGATCCATGAATTCAACGACTTCTGTTGGGAAAAATGTATGGATAAGCCAGGAAGTAAGCTTGATAGCAAGACTGAAACATGCTTAAATAATTGTGTCGACAGATTCATAGATGTGTCACTTTTAATTACAAATAGATTTGCACAATTACTTCAGAAGAGTGGACAATAATTTTAAAATTTAGTGTTATGTAGTCTTATTATATTTTTTGTTAAAGCCAAATGTTATTACATGGTACTTTTCTTGTATATAAAAAGAAATAAATGTAAATTTATAATGAAATTATTTGTTTTATTTATATTTGGCTATATTAGCTAGAAATATAAATAGATAAACAAGTAATTGTTAATGGTATACTTTATTAAGTAATTTACAGTTATGAAATAATATAAATAATCTCACTTATTGTACTACATAAATTTATTATTAAAATCACAGAAATTTGAATAAAATAAATAACACAGTTATCGCAGATCATCAGTAAAAGTTATAAACAAACTTTCACTAATTATAAAACTTAAAACTAAAAACAAAACTAAAATAGGAATGTACACAAATCTTTGTCAGCATAAAAGTCCAAAATCAAATCAAATTGATTATCATTTAAGGTTTTCCACAGTACGTTTGTAGCTCTGATATGGAACAGGATTTTCTGCAGCACTCGTCTATGATTCCCCGGGAATATCTTCGGAAGGTTCCTGGAATGAGAGAGGCTGCATTTGACCTCGATCTGTAGGGGAAGGGAAGTCTGATGTCGTCCTGGTAAGAAGGTTGCTGGACGTAGCCATAGTCCTCGTCGCTTTCCCCATCTAAGAAATAGAAAAAAAGAGATATTAGGAATCAATACTGAAGGTCTTACGTTGATATTTGCGTTTACCATAAGTAGATTTCTTGTATAAAGCACTGTTGTATACGCCCTTGCATACGGACGCCAACATATCTGCAAGTATAGGGCCGCAATATCTGTTTGATGGCCTTTTATCAACAAGAGGATATAATTCTGAGTTTGCCTGGACAAAGAAACACCAACAGGTGATGGCAACGATCAACGATATGTATCTTTGCCACATCTGAAAAAGAGAACGATAAAATATGAATTTTAGAATGAATTCCAAGCAATATATTTGTACTATTTGCTCAGCAAAGGAAACAGAATATTCTGAATAGTATATTGCTATGATATCATATTTACAATAATATAATGTACTTACACAGGCTATATAGGATGAAATTTACCAAACACTTTGCGGTAATTTGTAAAATAATTTCTAACAATTACAGAAAATTGAATTTTACATAATTTATTAAAGTAAATTTGGTTAACGATTTTCAAAAGAATCTCAATAGCCGTCTTCCGATTAATGTACATCATTGATCTCATTACAAAAATTAATTCTTGGTGTATTAATAAACGTATAAATTGGATTAATAAATGATATAAATTATAGTTATAAATTTTGATAATTGTACAGTAATTAAAAATTTGTATTCATTGATCAACTAATGATTTTTTAAATGATTTTACATGTTTCATTTAAGTTTGAATTTTTAATAATAGGGTCGTTGAAATTATGAAGCTTCTTGATTCACAAGAAGTGTTGCGCGTTGCGCCTTAAATTAAAAAGAATATATTTATGCAATTTCTTAAGCTTGTGAAATAGTAGCCCATATTCTAAAAAAAAACTAATTTTACTAGGTATTATTCTAATATAATTTGGATAGTAATAATTGAAATTTTGGAATAAAATTAAAATTGCAAAAATGATTTTTATTTGTAACAATCTTAATTTTACATTGTTTATTATAAACAGTATTTAATAATATTATAAATATTAAAATTATTGCTGACCTATAATTCTTTTGAAATTAGTTCCAAGGAGACAAGTTCATTCAATCATGTTTAGATTTGTGCCATCAATTTATTGTACAATATTTTATTTAATTATCACGTGTGTGTGCTCACCTTTGCTTGCAGAAGTAATTACTATTTTCAACAACATTCGTCAATAAAATAAAATAACTAGAAAACATGCGAGAGATATTCGAATCTTTCGTTCGAAAATAAATAAACTGATTTTGAAATCGGTAGAGAAGAAATATAAACAACATCTTTGGTTCCCCCTCTTTAAAATCCTTGCATGATATAGTTACTATGCCGCACTACTATATTAGAATAATGTTATTCATGTTTACTAGTTTACTTCACCTTTTTTAACGAATTCTGATTAGCACTAGAATAATCGAGCTATTCATTCTACACAATTTGAAACTTTTTAATTATGATTTATTGCTGAACATTATGCAATAGATGTTTTTAATACGATTAATATTGTCATAAAAATGTACCTTCAGGTTCAGAGCGCAGCTTATTTATTTTTATTCTGTGTCAATTTAGAATATTTCGATTACTTTAAAATAAAAAAATACTTATTTATGTAATAAGTAAGGAAACGAAAGCAGTTACCTTACATATTATGTAAAATTTGTAGCACGAGGCGTAGTCGAGTTCTGTTACCACATAAGTAAAGGTAAGAAGGTATAAATACCGAGATTTCTTCCGTGTTGCATACAATATTTTTTCTACTTTCGTTCGAATAAGTGCATTTTTTCGAAAAAATGAAATTTTGACATTTTATGACACTTATAAATTTTGCCATAAAACAAAAACATCTAAAATTAGATTGTCTACAAATGACACTTTTATTCGAGTTTTAAAAAATTTAAACTGTAGGTAAAATATGCGATTGCAATAAATTAAAACCATTTTATATACATGTTTCTTTACAATGTGGTCTATAATTTTTTAATAAATTTAGTTTATATGTGTACTTTTTATTAAATGAAAACAGTGAAAAAAAACATCAAAGCGTGAAATAACAAAGTTCATTATTTAACGCAAATTAGTGACATAAAGGGTCTATTACCTAACGAAAAAAGAAAAAAAACTATTTATAGTACATTATAGACACAAATATCTATAAGTGGAAGGCTATACAGTTATTATAATTAGACATAATTCGCAAATTGAGATAAACCACAAATCTATATTGATATCTTTATACTATGACCGCCCTCAATGTTTTAATATATATATAGTTACCTTACATATTATGTAAAATTTGTAGCACGAGGCGTAGTCGAGTTCTGTTACCACATAAGTAAAGGTAAGAAGGTATAAATACCGAGATTTCTTCCGTGTTGCATACAATATTTTTTCTACTTTCGTTCGAATAAGTGCATTTTTTCGAAAAAATGAAATTTTGACATTTTATGACACTTATAAATTTTGCCATAAAACAAAAACATCTAAAATTAGATTGTCTACAAATGACACTTTTATTCGAGTTTTAAAAAATTTAAACTGTAGGTAAAATATGCGATTGCAATAAATTAAAACCATTTTATATACATGTTTCTTTACAATGTGGTCTATAATTTTTTAATAAATTTAGTTTATATGTGTACTTTTTATTAAATGAAAACAGTGAAAAAAAACATCAAAGCGTGAAATAACAAAGTTCATTATTTAACGCAAATTAGTGACATAAAGGGTCTATTACCTAACGAAAAAAGAAAAAAAACTATTTATAGTACATTATAGACACAAATATCTATAAGTGGAAGGCTATACAGTTATTATAATTAGACATAATTCGCAAATTGAGATAAACCACAAATCTATATTGATATCTTTATACTATGACCGCCCTCAATGTTTTAATATATATATAGTTACCTTACATATTATGTAAAATTTGTAGCACGAGGCGTAGTCGAGTTCTGTTACCACATAAGTAAAGGTAAGAAGGTATAAATACCGAGATTTCTTCCGTGTTGCATACAATATTTTTTCTACTTTCGTTCGAATAAGTGCATTTTTTCGAAAAAATGAAATTTTGACATTTTATGACACTTATAAATTTTGCCATAAAACAAAAACATCTAAAATTAGATTGTCTACAAATGACACTTTTATTCGAGTTTTTAAAAATTTAAACTGTAGGTAAAATATGCGATTGCAATAAATTAAAACCATTTTATATACATGTTTCTTTACAATGTGGTCTATAATTTTTTAATAAATTTAGTTTATATGTGTACTTTTTATTAAATGAAAACAGTGAAAAAAAACATCAAAGCGTGAAATAACAAAGTTCATTATTTAACGCAAATTAGTGACATAAAGGGTCTATTACCTAACGAAAAAAGAAAAAAAACTATTTATAGTACATTATAGACACAAATATCTATAAGTGGAAGGCTATACAGTTATTATAATTAGACATAATTCGCAAATTGAGATAAACCACAAATCTATATTGATATCTTTATACTATGACCGCCCTCAATGTTTTAATATATATATTAAAACATTGAGGGCGGTCATAGTATGTATATGATTAATTAGTGCGTTTTACATTGAATTAATCACAAACAATTTTTTTTATAAATAATACATTATTAATAATATATAAGTATTATATTTTTCTTCTAGTTAATTTTGTAAATCTGATATTATTATATACTTTTTTAATCCTTACTGTTTTTTTGTATTCTTGCATTATGATTGGTATTTGATTTGTCTTATCGTCAAATTAGATTCCGCCCGTAGGATATAAGTTATATTTAAAATAGTAATATAACTATGCGGAAAAATAATTAGAATGGAATTCAATCATAGGCATCGGCTATGTAAGTGTAAGGATACTGCCTCAGATAATTCAATTCGCACGGACAAAGAGCATACAATGATATGATAATAATTGTAAAATTTTTGATATTTGTCACAAATATATCAAACTAATAATTATTTGTATACCTGAAATGTATTAAGCGTCCCAGATAATTTTTGGCCGAGGCGAAGGCCGAGATTAAAAAATTCTTGATGACAATATTTCGCAGGCGAGTTATATGGACACAATATTATTTATGCAACTGCAATGCATAGTATACTTGCTAAAAAACACACATTTTTAATATTTGACATTGACGTAATTCAATTATGTTCGCGAAATTCAATTTCACAGCCGTTACTATAATAACGGCCGCGAAATCAATGTCAGCTTTTTTAAACTGTTGCAAAAAGGTCTTTTGTACAACTGTTAAAAAAAGTTAACTTTGACGTACCTACGTAATGTAGGCCGCGAAGTTCATTCTTGTACAATAGTTTATAGTTTTCGCGACCGTTTCTAAAAGTATAATGGCCGAGGAATTAGTTTTAAGTATTAAAAAAAACTTAAAGATAAAAGTAAATAACGCAGTAAATACTTATATATACGACGAATAACTATTTTTTTTATTTGTTAAAAATAGGTTATTGTTAAATAGAAAAAATAGCAGAGATTATTTGAAATGTATATACAGACGTACCTATAATTTGTATATAAATCAAAGAAAAGTTAATTTGGGATTTTAAAAATATAATATGCTTTCGCTTTCGCTTATTTTGCCATGCTGGACATAAAATTCCTGTTTCTATGAGTAAAATTGTCAACAAGTTAGTATTTTTAGTTCTAGGTCCCTAGGTGTACTATTGTACGGGATTTGCATTCCAATTTACTGAATGATGGTATTATTCATATCCAGTCGTATTTTTTTGATTATTGGAATAGAACTGGTACCCATTTGCATGATAGGCGCAAGCAGAACTCAACCATTGTTGCTATAGTGCCCGTAATTATTCATATTGTTGGTACAGATTTTTAATAGATCAAGATTAAAAAAATGATATTTCCACAAATAAAATCACACGCCTTTAACCCTTTAATAAAATATTGTAGGTATTTGACATGACACACGTTTGACATAATAGAATAACTGACGTAACTGACTAAGCTTGTTTGTTTTCAAGCACTATGATTATTGAAATGTATTTATTATAGCTCAACAAGAATATAATGAGATTTATAATACCGTCTCTTTGTACATCCAAGAGGGTTTAAATCGCATATATTCGCGTTATATTCAAAGCTTAATCGTATCATCGACGACATATATTTTGCATATTATGGAAGGTTTTAATGATAATTATGATTGTATCTACCATATTATGTTCGTAACTAATGAATTATAAATATCTAACGTATTTTTTGTACTTATATCCTAGGAAATGACATATTAAGCACGCAATTAACAATCGGAAATGTCAATTTCCCAGTGTAGTCAATAGGGAAAAATGCAAAGAACATTGCCTTTCTTGAGCATTCTACAATAAAATCATCTTCAAAATAATAAAATTTATTTTAATAAATGTTACTTCCCACGATTTTAATGAATTCAAACCCACAAACTCCATAGATATATAATAATTTTGAAATAAATTATATGCGCGTTGCGCGCCATCTGTCGGTAGTAGTGAGTAGTAAAAAACATTGTAACCTCAAAATTAATGATCAGACTACAACTACAATGAAAACGAAAATTACTATTTCGTACTAAACAATAATTGTACAAATCAACAAATTGCATAGCAAGTGGTGACTGGTGTGATACGTGTAGTACCAATTTTTTTAAACTTTATTGTATATTCGTAACTTGAATTTATTTGATTATAGTTTTATTCATTTCAAAAAACATTGTAAAACCTCTTGCGGGAAGACACCATCCATTCTTCCCGCATTTGGTTCGTAAATAACTATAATAACTATCGTATTATGTTAAAAGGTAATAACAGTTGATGATATGATTAAATCTAATTAAATTTTGTATCAAATTTAAAAGGAAATTCAGGAAATTAATTTAACGGTACCTATTTATTCCTTATATTATTGTTAAAATTTTATATTTGAAACATTTTTGTGGCTATTTCCATATTTGAAATAAATTGAATTTATTGTTATGTTTTAAGAAAACTTCCTCTTTCGGTTTTCGAAATGTGACCAAAATATTTTCAGTTCTGCACATTATCCTAAACTTTATAAATACCAATTTTCATTATTTTATCTTTTCTCGTTCATGAGTTATTAAACATACGGACGCACATCCATCCATTCCTCCATCCATCCATCCACACGCACAGACATCATTGAGAAAATGGTCAGAGGACCTCAAAACATATATTGCCGCGAAAATCCTGGTATCTTTTCATCATGATACTTAGACTTACTTCTTATACTGTAAGTATATAAGAAAGAAAAAATTAAATCTAAAATTTTGAACCCCTTATAAAAATTTACAAAAGTCGGCGCCTCTGTAAGTAATTATCAAACATTTCTCGACATAAATTATAATTTTAATAACTTCATACTATTAATAGCACGCACATCGGTACATCTTTCCCTGTCTATATAAATATTTCAAGATTCCAATAAGTATTTATGTTTTGAAAACAACATATCAATGTGTAACGCGTGCACAGGGTCGTTGTATGTCTCTTTGACCTCTTCAGTAGACTGTCTCGAGACGTTCTGCAATTGAAAAGCAACACTCAACACCGCTAGGACGGTAGGATGGTGGTTCGGCCCACAGTAATCAAACCCAAGACCACAAGGTTACAGATAATGACCTAGTCATTTTTATAAGCTAACAAGAGCACGTGCTGTCTTAACGAGCCGGCAAAACGGTCATTTTGAGCAATCAGGGTTACTACCGGGTAGACGTTGTCACAATGGATAGTTTCCTAGTATATTATTACTTAAGAGATTCTTGGTAGGTAATACACTTTGTCCCTTAAGTTTTCCCTAAGATGATATACAAGACGAAGGCGGGTGCAGGTAGTTTTTGGCAGGTAATTTTATTTAAACTATCAACTTGTACAAAGTCTGCAAGTCTTGGAAGACGATAGATAAACGGTTGAGTGCTTTTTGATCCGTGCTTATTCGTCCGAAGACGAAAATAATACAATAATATTATAAAACAAAATCGTTCCGTTTATGAACTCGACATGAGTAATGTATCCAGATTAGTGTATGGTGTGAGGTTTGATACAAAGATCGATATAATGTATGATTAAATGCAAAAAACAAAACACAACACTAACTGGGATTTAAGACAGGTAGTTTTTAGCAGGTAATTTTATTTATCAACTTGTCAAAATCTGCAAATCTTGGAAGATGATAGATAAACGGTTGAGTGCTTTTTGATCCGTGCTTATTCGTCCGAAGACGAAAATAATACAATAATATTATAAAACAAAATCGTTCCGTTTATGAACTCGACATGAGTAATGTATCGAGATTAGTGTATGGTGTGAGGTTTGATACAAAGATCGATATAATGTGTGATTCAATGCAAAAAACAAAACACAACACTAACTGGGATTTAAGGTGCTAGCATAGTTAGCGTGTAGTAGTTCCTTATTAAATTAATTACTCGTGCATTTCGAGTGCTTTATGAACCAAATTTTGGTTACAGTATACTAAATATATGTATTGTCTTTTCTGACTTTTCGCACTTGTTTTGAATAATGGAAAGTCTAGAAAAACATCAAAAATCGTACTTTACTAATAACTCATGCTACGATTGAAATATCTTTTTCAAAAAAATTACACATAATCTACATTAGTATCTTAACATAGGATTGTCAATATTTTTTCAAAAACTATTCCCAATTTCTAATTAAAAAAAAATATCAAATTTTGAAATTTGTTTTTTTGAGAATTTTGAAATTTTTTAATCAATCCGATGTTAAGCATAAAATTATAGACATTTTTTGTAAATAAATTTTTTCTCTAAAGTGCACCTGAATTAAGTTATTAGTAAAGTACGAACGACACTTTTATAGTAGCTATACCCGAGCCTTAAGACTCGGCACTAGATTGATCACGACACGTTTCTTTCGATCATCTTCAGGTTTTATAAATTTATTTTATAAATAAAAACTTATGTTTGTTTAAAAAATACTAAAACATATTAATCGGCAATTTAAATATTATGTTAATGTCATCAATTTTTTTACATGTTTAACTAAACTTTTTATTTATTATTTAAGGAAGAAGAAGAAGAAAGTCTTTGTTTCCGACGTATCACAACACAGCTTTCGTACAAACAAAAATCAGTACCTATACTTCACTTACTTTTTGTCGCAGTTTGTGTCTGTGCATTGAATGTTTGAAATAGTCTATTAGGAGGCTCGCCCGTAAAGATTAATTTAACTATAGGACTTACTCGTATATGCTCGTCAAGTAAATAAGTATTACAGTTAGTTATGTTTCTTAAATATTTAATAAATGTATAAGTAAGAATTTTCCAAACAAGGTTAATATTTTTTCTATTCTTAACAATAAAAAGTATTTACAGGTAATAAATTAACTATTAATTTTTTAAATATATCGTTATGAATAATTAGAAGTAAATTTGAAGTATACAAATAATTTTAACAAAGGATTCCATACCATAAATATAAATATAAATATATTGACACACTATACTAGTTTATAAGAATATTTTTCAGCAAAATCAAACTCACGATTACAGCGCCACCTGTTGGAAATATAAAAAAAGTATTCGAATAAACCCTACATATTATTTAACGCTCTTTCAGAATCTGCATGAAAAAATAGGGGCTTCCATTTAAAATTTTCAAGTTGACCCCCCTCCCGGCCATTTTGTCTAAATTCGATGTCCCCCTCAAAACAATGAAGATTTTATTCGGCATACTTTTCGTTAAAATGCTTTCTTTTTAAGATATTCAAGAATATAATGTTAAATGGGATACCCAGTATAACAATCAAATTCTACGAGCAGATGAGGCACGCAGTTTGTGTCCGAAACGATCTCAAATTACTTATAATAAAATAAAGACATACAGGATGTTTCTATACCTCTGTACGAGTATAAATGGAAAATTTAAGGTCTAACGTGTGGAACGAATAAATGTGTTTAGGGTTTCGTGCTTACCCTTTTCAGGGACATAGTGTGATTTTTATGTATTATGTATATGTAAGAAAAAATTAACTGACTCTACACAAATATAGTTTTATAGTTTAAGAGCATAGGAAATTATCTAATAGTTTCTGTAAGAAAAGTATATTTAAAAAGATTCAGCACGAAATGCTTTAAAGTTTTGGTTTTAGATTCAGAAACGAGTTCAGATTATTGTAACTAAATAAATTAGCTAAATTAAATTCGTGCATTTTTTTTATATATCCATGAACGAATTTTTTTATCGACATTTTAATTAGTTCTTTGAATAGTTATGATGACGGGAGTAACTGTCGTGTCGTGTCATGATAATCCGGAAACGATTTCATATTTTTAGAAAAATATATGAGTTTCCAGAAGGTTTCTAATAAAGATAATTATTGTTTTAATTTATTTATAATAATATGTATAAAATTATTTCGTTAACTAAAATAAATAATATGCGTGTAACTTAAAAATAATGATTTTTAACTCACATCGTCTGCGTTCGTCCTGAGTCTTAGCGAAGTCTTTTACGACGTGTCTAGGATGCTTTCGGTCAAAGAACACTTGATTTCTGAGCTATGGAACTTATGTTGGAGCTTTATATAGAAAGCTGAGCTTTTGGTGCATGTTAGCGAGACCGATGTGTTTACCAGGGTATCACTCTACGTCTATTTGATACTAACACATGAAGAAGATGTCATGAATAGTAAAATATGCAAATGTGATCATAAGCAGTGTGCATTGAATAGGATAATAACAGTTGAAGTATTTTCGAAAATATGTTTTGCTTAGGAGGGCTCAAAATTTGAAAACAATACTGCAAGAAAATAAAACAAATATTTTTTGTTCTTATCCTACGCTTGAGATATGCGAGAAAAACAAACCATTGTTTAGTCTCTTAACAGACAATAGTCTATGCACTTTCATTTTTATCTAATTAAATTTTGCGATTAGAATATTTAGAAGCGCATTATAATTATTTAAAATCTGTTCTGTGGAATTTAAATTAACATATTAAATGTTGGAGATATAACACAATTCACTCACATTACTTTAAGTGGCTGATGACTCGACATGTGTAATTATTTGATTGTTAGATTAGCATAATAGTTTAGAGATCAAAATAGTGAATCATTTCATAAGATTTTGCTCACTTTAAATGATATATTTTACACAATATTAACAATAAAATATTTTTATTGTACTTTTGTTTGCAGATTTTTGCAATTAGAAAGATAAGTAAGGAATTTAGGCTCGAATTAGATATACCTACCTGACCTGAAGCGGTAAACATAAACATATTGACTGACAATACAGCGATTTTATTTACTTTCACAGATGTTACATTTTTACATAACAAATATGAGAAGTTAAAAAAACCCACCTATAGAAAAATAGGTAATATTTTTATGAAAAAAAGTAAACTATTTTTTATTAGTCAAAATGTTTTTTGTATAGGTAGGTACCTAAAAACTAAAAAGCAACAAAGACAAACATATTGCATTGTATAAACAAATCCAGAAATTACGAAATACATTGCAAATTCGAATTACAAATACTTATGTAATATTATACAATCTATTTCAAGAACAATATTTTAAAGCTATTTTTAGTACTCTACTCATAGAAATCAACTACGCCTGTCTTACATTACACGTACCAATTGCAAAAACATAATAATTATTGTTAATAAAGACAGTGATTGTATTTTGTCTGAAAATTTTAAGATTGTTACGAAAATTGCTGCCTAGCAAGTCATTGTGAAAAAAGCGCGAGCCACTAGGCGAGTTATTTTTTTAACGATGTTATATACGAAATAAATAGATAACGAGCAATATCGTAAAAATAACTAAAAATCAAATTACCAAATATAAAATAAAAAAAAAATGCATGAGGGTATTTTGTAAAGAAATAATATTTGCTGCCTAAGCTAGATCCATAGCCTCGGCTGCGCCTCGTCTATGAAACTCTAGCCGCGGCAGCAAATCCAATATTTTTTTGCCTAGTTAAACAAATAACTATTTTCGCCAACCGGACGTAATTGATGCAATTGTGCCATTGTTTTTTGTAAAAAAGGAGGTTATTTGGGGATTGTTTATGATCACCATAGCAATTGTACAAAAAGTAAATCTATTCTTCCTAATACAAAAAAAACATTGTTGTTTTCATGGTTAGTATGTTTACATTTTAATTGTTGCGTAATATGAGGATATGTTAATTTAAATGTAATTATGAAATTTCATCTATTTAAGCGGCTAGCGAAAAAATATTATGTTTCATTCATACAAAAAATGCTATTTTGGGACTCGTAAGATCGCCGAACTCCGCTGCGCGTCGTCCGGCAACCGTCTTACTCGTCCCAAAATCATGCATTTTTTGTATTAATGAAACAAATAACTATTCTTCATCAAAGGTTCAAAGTAAAATAATAATATAATGTTTTTTTAAAATACTTAATAACAATTAATATCTATATTGATATACAATTTAGTAATCATGCTTGTATAATTGAAGCCAGAGTTAATGTAATAATAATAAGTAAACTAATTACCAATTTGCCAATAAAATAATAGTCACTCACCGTGTCTGGTCTGTTGGTGTTCGGATCTCCTTCGTCTATTGAACTCAAAGTGCGCTTGCACTTCCATCCAATATTAGGAGGTTAAAGACACATTAAACTATTCAAAGCAATGACTGGCTATCCGTTAGTTGACACTTTAGTAAGTAACTAGTGTCAAACGAATGAGCACAGTGATCGTGCCGACTGATTCTACTACTTTATATGGGCTGGGGCTGAGCCCCTCTTTACTGCGCCGCGGCCCGCCACTGGGATTTACGCTTAATTGGCACGTGTTGGATTCACGTTTGAGCGATGGATAATATTGTTGAGGCATGAGGGATAGAAATTAAAGTTTTCTTTAAAACAATGCGCTGCCACCATATTTTCTAAATATATGGATTTCACCAATTAATAAGTTATTATAATAAGACGAATATTTTTTTCACTTTAGCTTTTTTTGCTTTCGTATTTGTATAAATGTAAGTATAATTTTTTAACATCAAGCATACTTATGAGGGATCAATTTAAATTTTTATAAGAAATAAACCCCTTTGGGTATACGAGTATTATTGAATAATTGAACCTTTTCTATAAATTTTGATAGAGATCAGTATAGGATATTAATTTATAAATGAAAAACAATAGTTATTTGTATACTTACCTGGACTGTTTAGCGTTAGATAAAATAAATGTATAGCCGAGACGAAGCTGAGGCCAAAAAATCTAAAAGACGGTAAACACATTTTTTGCACGATCGGTCATTTTTCAGCATTTACTGGCTCTGCTTCCAAGGCAATAGGTTTTGTTTAGGAATTAAAACGATTTAGTACATGGTAAGCGGTAAGGTCCTTACAACACAGAAGACAAGTAACCGAAAACAGTGTTTAAATATGATGTAAAATAATGTCAAAATAAAATAAGTAAATTATATAATTTTCAGTCAAAGTAATACTGTGTAATACAGAAGAGAACTTATAGAAGAGTAAAAATATAATTTCGTCCAAATTATCTGCAATATTTTGAAATTCAATTAAAAATTAATGTAACGATAATTATGCAATTATTGGGAACACTGTTTACAAAACGAAATATGAATCTCTGTTCATAGTAAACCTAAACGGAGTCCGTTTAAATTTTTTATTTTAACGGCTCCGTAAAAATATGCCCTTCAGAATAGAAATTTTTGACAGATCCGGTAAAATTCTATTTTTAAACGGAGTCCGTTTGATAATTTCCTAGTAACGGAATGTGTTTAGAATACAACCCTGAGTATGTTTAACATGAGTACTGAGAGTTGAGGTTTGTTTATAAAAAGTGCTAGCAATGCGACTTTACCTAAACTGAATTCCACTTAAACCGAATATAACGGCTTGAGTTTGTTTAGCGTGAATTCAAAGGACTAGGAGCTAGGTTTTTTTTTATATATTTGAAGCACAAACAATTATTATTATTATTATTATAAAATGATATACTTTTTAACGTTTTGAGCTAAGATATAATATGTTCATTCATTTGGAATAAACTTGGACAATGATTACTTACTTATAAAGAATCAACTTATTACACTCGTTTTTTATGGAACTCGTCTTATGGTACGCTCGTTTTGTTTGTGCTTCAATAGTAGCCAGTAAATTTAACAATTTTCTGCACGACAAAATTATTTTAAACCGTTTTGGTCGTACTTATATTAAAATTAAATATTTCCGTTATATTTTTTCAGGGTAATCTATTAGTTTTTTTTTATAAAGAAGTGTTTAAATTTAAATGCTAAATTAATTATTTTGATATGTAAATTAAATATGCCAGTAATTCAAAAACCCCGCGTCACAAACATAAACAACGTAATTTATTGTTTCGTTTGAAAGTTGTTCCACGAGCGCTATTTGTTTTTACTCGTATTGTTTTGTTGTTGCCAGCTTTTGTTTTCAGTTCAAGTGGTATGTCTTTCTAAATTTCTTACAGTTCACTGACGTTTTAAAGACGTTATTTTGTGTATTTTCAACTGATTAAAGCTGATATTAATTAATTATTTACGTCAGTTTACCGCTCTTTATAAAGTTGTGATAAATTTGTTTAATATAATCTTACAATGTTACAATAATAGTGCAGTGAAGTGTAACTGAAAATTGAGAAAATAATGAAGATAGAGGAAATGAAAGAAGAGTTTCCAATTAGGTAATTTATAAATAAAACAACATTACTGAGCACTGACGTATACGTAATGTTGTTTTAATTTTTTTATAAAGGCAAATTAATAGGTACTTTAAAATTGGGATAATCGTGACTGCTGGTATGTAACTTGGGACAATTCGTACTTATATTATTTGAAAAATTGTAACTCGAAATTGCCTCGAATTTTATTGTCGAAAAAATTTTTTCGGAAAAATGTTATGTCGTTAAAGAAGACATCTCTAAATATAGCCTTTCAACGGGAATGAGATTGTTAAGTGTGTTGTGAAAAAAAGGAATTATAATAAAATATAGACAAATTTAACTTAAAAGGGAAGTGCTGTAACTTGGGTAGAAGGTATGTAAAATATCAGTAAATTGAAAATCCCGTTTCGTCTTGAACAACACAATGTGATAGTTGCATACAATTTAAATTTTTCTAAATCTTCTACAGGTAACTGCGTAAAGAAATACGATTTTTCAAAATTATCTAATTTTACCTACAACGATTTTGAAATCAGAATATAGCAAATGAATTTAAAAACAAAAGCAACTGAATTATAATAAATAATATTAGATCCAAAAAGCCTTTTATTTATTCATGAACAGTTTTTATAACTTTTATAATAACGGAGTCATACATAGTTGAAAAGTGAAAATCCAATATCGCGTTTATTTAAAATAAGAATATTAATATCTCGGAAGCCATCATCTTGAATTTTATTCTGCCATCAATTTTAAGTTGTCCACATCAAATCATGTAACTTTTATATGAACATTTTTTGTTTAACTTTTGGTAAGATCCATAATAGATATGTTTTGAATAAATAAAAGGCTTTCTGGATCTAATAGTATTTATTATATACTTAGGACGTTCCGGACGTACAATGTCGTCCATCTTCAGCAGGAGTCGCATTATTAAAATTATAAATAAAAAGATAGCCAACAGTTGTCAACAAGAAGATTGACAACTGTTGGCTATCTTTTTATTTATAATTTTAATAATGCGACTGCAGCTGAAGATGGACGACATAGTAGGTACGTCCGAAACGTCCTATACTTATAATAAATACTATTAGATCCAAAAAGCCTTTTATTTATTCATGCACAGTTTTTATAACTTTTATAATAACGGAGTCATACATAGTTGAAAAGTGAAAATCCAATATGGCGTTTATTTAAAATAAGAATATCAATATCTCGGAAGCCATCATCTTGAATTTTATTCTGTCATCAATTTTAAAAGTTGTCCACATCAAATCATGTAACTTTTATATGAACATTTTTATAACTTTTATAATAACGGAGTAATTTAACTTTTTTTAAATTGCGATTTTCAGTTTTTTTAATATTTTAAATGTTTCTCAACGGAATTTAAATAAGCACTAAAAACTGCACAACATTCCCCATTTAACCGACCTCGTAGCTCCTATAGTTTCCGAGATCTAAATGGTGACCGAATAAGATTGCGACAGCCTGTATTCGTATATAAATAATCTTAAATGTTTACATAAAGGTACATGGTGGAGGAGGAGGAGGAGGAGGAGGAGGATTTCACATAGAATTCGTAGAATCCAATCATGGTAGCCACAAGGAACCAGAAACTGCTTCCAGTATCCAGAAGTCTACTAAAACACCTTAAATCAAATACAATTTTAATTTTTAATTAAAATCTGTAAATCTACTATGAGTGAATAATATTAAAAAAATAAATTGTATGCAAAATATATATTTACTTACTCCTAAAGCCTCTCTACCTTTCGGTGTAAGGCTGAAAATATATATTTATGTATATTATAATATTTATCGTCTTCTCTTAATTAAATTCTTGATAGCTACCACGTATAGTCCGGTTGCTAAGACATTATAGAATACCTTGCATTTTATGATTAACGAATGCCACTTGGCATAAGTGTTCTTTAGACCCTCTTTTACCAATCCGAAGTTGGTGCCACCCCCGGGGGGCGTGCGGGGATTGCGTATTGTTTACATATTACATGAACATGAAACTATTAATTGTAGGTAAGTAGGTAATACTATTTATTAGATTAGTCGAATAAGCAGAGTTAAGCGAGATGCGAGGGATCGTGTGCTGGCTACATCAGATTTTATATTTTATAAAATGATATATCGTATGATTAAGAGACATAGGAATTAGAAAATGTAACTCGGTATAAAGCTAGTTCCATTCTTCTTTTGTATTTTTTTTACATTTTGCTTTATCTATAAAATTTCATGGGCAATTTAGAAATAATTGCTAGACTGATTTTACGTATTTTTAGCGAACGTTTTCATGCATTAATATTGTTCCCTCTGTTTTAAGTTTTATTCGCTTTTATTGTTTCATTTCAGTGACTTAATCATTTGATAATACCACAATGAAATTCAAATGCAGGAAAAGAATAATAATAGCAATAGCAAATTATAGGTGGGCGGCTCTATATTGTCTAGATACAGGCACATTTAATTGTAATTAATGATTCAAATTCAAGTCAAATGTTATACGGGTATATTAAATAAATACATTCACATACGTGACATGTGAGTGCTCACGTGAAGCCATAATGTGTGTTAGAATATAGAACTATTAAAGTTTATTTAAATAGAAACGAATTGCAAACAATTTTAAAATTTAAACAAATCTGTACTATTTTGTTAAAATTTAAATTGATATTTTGATGCACATACATTTATTTTCAATAATACCCATTATTTGACCTATACTCCTACAAAAAAAAACTTGTATTTGCTAGTTAAAGTATATTAACTACGGTTATATCTCGGATTATATTAACTAATTTTTTCCATCTCACCAACCGGAGACGTATTAACATCATGGCGTCTCAGAACTCATATGACTAAACCTGTGTATGACGAAAAATAGAAGCGCTGCTATTTCCGTCATACACGTCATACCGAATCAGGAAAAAGCGTTTGCTACTCCAAATAATTTATATAATTTTTCATATTATTTTTGTGTGACATCCAGTACGAGAGATTTTCGTCACACACGACAATTTGCACCATACATAGGTAATACAAGTATTACAAGTGTGACATGGGCATTAGCTAGTATGGTCAGTATAACATTTTTTGTCGTCCTTAGTTCAATGTTTAGTTCCTTGAATTATAAAATTTGTTCTAAATAATAATTATTTTAGTTTCCATCTTTATTCATATTCTAAGTTTTTACTGATGTTGCTATAATAATATTTTATCATTCTGACCTCACCTGAGTCTGACTATAATTATGAATTGTTTAAAAAATTTAAAACTGAAATATAACACGAAGAATGATACCTAAATTATTGAAAAATTGAAGTTTTTATTTTGATTAGCTGTCTTCATTCTAAACTATGATATCAAATATTACTATACTTATTGAAATGTCACATTAACTGTAGACAGTTAATATAATATTATACAACCAATTTTACATCGAACAAAATAGCTCAAAGATTAAAAATGTATTTGACGTTTTATTTAAAAAAATTATATTTGACAAAATATTTATGTCCCTATTAGTATCACTCATTAAAAAAAATATATAACTATAATAACATACCTATGTATTGCGCTAAAGAAAGTAGGTATGCCAGAAATGAAAAATTGGTGTTTTCGCTATCCGTTTTGTGAAGCTACGTGTCTAGCTAGTTTATTAAAAGTATAGGGCAGTACCAACAATGTCCTAGGCCTTATTATTTTACTACGACATGGAGTGTCTATCATTTTTATAAATATAAATGACTATTAAACTAACCTTATAATTCTAATGTCTGAGTCACTTAACAGAAATTAATTTCTCATTTCTTTTATATGCTTTTGTTCAAGTAGGTTATTAGAACATTATTTGAAATTTGGACAGTAGACAAATAAAATAATAAAGAAGTGTATTATTTTTAAATGATACTAATTGTGACAATTACTTTTAATTGTCGAATTATGCAAAATGAACTAAATGTTTTTCAATGATAGAGATTTTATAAATAAAACAAAATAATGCTAACAACAAGTAATTCATATAAACAAGTAAATAATTCTTAGAATTCTGCTGGGAACATCAAGGAAAAAAAAACAAAAAAAACAACTATTTGTGACTAATTTCTAAAATAGTATTTATTATAATGTATAATTTTTTGGTAAGGGTATCATGTTGTTTATTAACTTATTTGTCCATGTTATGCGAATTTTGATAACCCACATCACGCTGATGATTCGTGTCTCTTATTATAAAGTAAACCATAGGCGTAGTCAAGGAGGAGGGGCTGTGGGTTTAAACCTCCCTTCCTCAGCGGATATCTAAATGCTAAAATAATAGTAATTTACATTATATAGGTAGGTTCAATTTTACAACGCGAGGTTCTATATTAAAGTACGACGCGAAGCGGAGTGCTAATAAAACCGAGCGTTGTAAAATTACCTACCGCACGCATAATGTATTCTATTTTTTGGCCATCATACTCTATTTATTAAAAATACCTATGTAATTTATATAAAATTTCAAGTTGTGAACATTGAATCTTAAAATTAAGCCGCGTTGAAAAACAATCTTGAAAACAATGAAATGTCAATATAATTAAAACCGTGCATTTGAGTCAGCAAATGTCACATTTAAAATGAAACTTTTTCACTTATTTCAGACTCTATTAAATAATTTACTGGGTAAACGAGCGTTTTTTAAGGTTGTCTTTTTTATTGCAAAGCAATTTTTTATTTAATAAGCTGTAAATACTAAAAAAAACACGGTGCGTATTATCTAACCCCCGTGTAATTAACTGTAAAATCGCAACTACCATAGACGTCAACGATGTGTGATTGTTATGTTTACACGTCACGAGGCAAAAAAGCATTTATTTCATTAATTTTTTTAAATTTATTATTTATTTTATACGTGAAATTGGGAAAAACAGCTTTTGATCTTGAACCCAAAACATTTTTCGTCTGCGGCGTATTTTTCCTTTACCCCTACTATTTTAATAGGACTACTACCACTGATCCAAACCCCTCCCAAACAAAAATCTTTGCTACGCCTATGTAGTAAACTAAAACTTTAAAAAACATGTTTTTGAAGAGCATTGATCGATGCTGTTTAGTTGTTGTTGTTATTATTACGAAGATAACTAAATGTGAACTGATTTCCTGATGTGTGTAACCTTACTGCAGTTTAATGTTAAATTTTAAAGTAATTGGGACATTATATGTTATTTAGTACTTATTTTTATTAGACTGATATTATTTTAAGACGCCAATGTCTGTTATTTTGTCATTCTATCATTATGTCATGCATGTGGATCTCGTATCGGAAATCCCAAGATATTTATATATTTTTTTATCTTTGGAAAGCTCTAGAGCTAAATAAGATAAGTATTACAAAGGAGGTATGAACCAGTGTATTATAACCAGTGGTGTAGCTAGTGTTTGGTGGGCCCTGTATCCAAAATTACAATAGAGGCACCTTTCCCTGTGGTTTGAGGTTACCCGTTTCGCCCGCCCTTTATCCGGGCCAGTCTTCGAAAATAAAACACGTATTGGACGCAATGGGGTAGTTGCGAAAAAAAAGTTGTTGATTTTTTGATAAATTATGAAACTTTGGCCAATTCTGAACATCTTTACTTAAATATCATTTCTAAATTTACAATTTTTCATTCATAAATTCCATAATTAAAGTTCGCGGTACAAACATTGTGACATTTTAATACAATATAATTTTAAACTTATTTCAAATATTAAATTAACAGATATCTAAATACGAGTAATATTTAAAAGTAATTTCTTGTTAAGAAATATTACTTATTTACTCGATAAATCGCATAGTTCTTGAAACACTACAAATTTTATGTCAGACTGTACACTCCAAGGACTGTACAGAGAAATGTAATTGGATTTCACAATGCACGTCAGAGTAGAAAATTTGAAATTAGAAGATATTTAAAAAAAATTGTATCTTAAAAATAATACACTTTTCACTCGTGAAACATTTATTAAAATTAGTGACTTAATGCATTATTTCAGAAAAAAAAAATTAGTTGGAAAATGCGCAACTACCTCAATGGGGTCCTTTTTTGTTGAATAAGCACGTTCCAGGGCCCCTAGAATAAATATTTAGTATTTTGTGTGCAGAGTTGAAAGTTCCTCTTGTTCAGCCCTTCATATACGTGCCTAAATTTTTCACATTATATAGCATTACGCTTGGTTTTTACTAAGTAAAATAGTTACATTAGATTTATTTCTTAAGAACATAATTGATTTTGGTTGAACTCTATGAAACCAGAATTAGTAGTTTACTTGAAGAACGATAAGGATTTTCTTAAATATTTATTAATTTCTCATGAGCGTTTAGCCATACCCTATGGCCATACCCTAGTCCTACAGTGGCCGCAATATTGTGCCCTGTATTCATAATTATTAATTCCATAGAATTGTATTTCTAATTTTAAACTGCGTGTTAAAAAATATACTTACTTGTATTACAATATACTATACTTGCACTGCCTAGTCTAAAAATTGTATTTGCCTATCGTTGAAAAAAACAAAAATAGTAAAAATATACAAGGAAAAGCATTGTTAAAGTTAGTCAGTCATTTATTACAAATACACATTCTTTTATTATTGTTACAACAAATTGTATGGATAATATTACAATGTTCTTACAGTTATCATGTTGACATTGAATGGTGTGGCTAAAATCTTCTAAATATCTTTCGATCTCTATTTTAAAACTGAGTTGATGTTGACAGACATGAGAGATTATCGGGTCGATCGAGATTGGAGAAAGATACATCATAAAATTATTTTAAAATGAATGAAAACATTTAAAAACAAACATGATTAGAGCAGTAACTCCAATAAAGTTTATCAGAGGTTGGAGAGCTTTTTCTTCACACAATTTATGGGTGAATTATCTTTGTGGCTAATAAAATTTTAATCCATCCACTCTGGAAGTAGTTGGTAAGTTCCGTTGACAGTTTAGCCAACTTTCGGAAGAGGAAAGAACTAACTATTCGTCATGTAGAAGTCGTGAGTTTCCTAATAATTCTCCATGAGTTTATTATTCACGCGGCATGTAAAACTCGTGGCGTTTTGTCTTTCAACTTTTGTCTCACGGGAAATCTACCGTTCAACGAAACTCAAATATTCGCCATTTATTATTTAGTGGAGAAAATAAATAAGAGAGAACAATACGGCGACTAAGAAGTTTTCAATGATTATAGTTTATTTTTATCCTGTTCTTTCCAATGTCAAATAAAAAAATTCATTATTATAATCGTCTAGACTAGAGTAGTAATGACCCATATCATTGTACGTTTTTGTTGTTATTATTATAATAGTAAATTATTCAGTTGATTACCGTATTTAAATTACGACATTGTAAAAATTATTACAACATAAAAATAAAATATATACTTTTTTGCACGATAGGTTTTATCTAGTATATACTGGCCGCGATTTTTGTTTAATATTTTTATATCATCAGAATAATCCGGTAAAAAAGATTAAAAATTATAAATAGTAAAAAATTAGAAATGATTGTGTAAATTATGCGAAAAGTAATAAGCATCATAGATGTTAAGTGCATTACTGGTTGAGGATATTATTGAAAATTACGACTACCTCTTTTTTCAAACGTTATCCTCAACCGGAAAATTGCACTTACCGCCCTTGATACTATAAAAACTACTAACAAGTATCACGGGTATAGTTTGTTATTAAAATAGTATACGTTTGAAGGTAGATCTTAGTGCAGATAACATGAGTACATGAATATAATATTACGCTTTTTGTTTTTACCCAACTTGGGCGCCACACCCTGAGTGCGTGTGAGTTGGTTGGTTGCCACAACTGTTACACACTCAGGGTTGTTAATGGAGATAAATAAATGAAAACCTAATCGGAGTCATATACATTAAAAGAATCTTGAAATTCCCTTATAATTTTCACCCGTTCTGCTGCTCTTTCGTCGTTTCCGGGCGTTATTTCCGGGTTTGAATTCAACTCTCGCAATGAAGATTAATGATTTGGATTTTCGAACGGTCGTCGACTCGTGAGATTTTCACGTTCCGAGATAAAATGAAAATGTCGTCGAATGAGAAAACGCGAAGTAATGATCGCGATACGATAAATAGAAATGGAAATAAGAAGATTTATTTCAGTTTGAGTTCTGACTGTTTTAATTAAGACGAAGAAATAAAATAAATAATTTAATTAAAAGACTTTTAGATTTCTTCTTTGATCTTAAGAGCAGTTACGTTCTTCAACTTAAAGGTACTCTAAACTGTTAAAAATTATAACATCACGAAATGACCAAAATGCCAACTTTTGACGGTTTCTTTTAAATATAAACGATATTATAATAAATAAGTTATACAAATCAAATTTGTTTTAATTTGGCTATCTCTACCTTTATCAAATCAATATCTAAAAGGTATTAGTGTTCTCAGAGTTCTGTAAATCTAAGGTTTATATAGAACTCAGGCTGAATTAATTTTTTTATATGAAGTTCCTAATTGTTCAGTGATAAATTTTATAAATCTTATGGTAGAACTGTTTAAAAATTTACGAGATATTTTAAAGTTTACGTTAATTTTAAAGACGAAAGATTTGTTGTATCTTTAAAATTATATGGAAAATTTTACAACTGATCGATATCTCATTGTCCGTTTAAGCCAACCCTACAGTTATCAACAATTTATACATAAATCTCTCAGATTTTCATCAATTTGTATTAATATTACTTAGTATATGAACATTTGACAACATAGAAAAATATTTTGTTTATACTATATCTTACAAAACTCATTTTGCCTTAAATATTTTTGTCAAGGCACCAATATACTTCATTCATGCAAAGTCCATTCATTTAAAATACAGTACGGCTACGCAAACATGAACTTATCATGCTATTTACCGATAAAAAGGGAACTAAACAGTAAACGGTAATTATGAGAACATTAACAAAATCTTCCACTTTTATCCTCATCTATAAAAAACTTGCGATAACTAAATAAGGATTACTAACAATTAAATGACTAGCATTGTTGAAAATTTTATATGGATTAGAAAATTTACTATAACTTTCGCGGCAAATGTTCTTCTCTAAAAAATGCTAGTTTATTACTTGTCAATTATTCCTAATAAGTTGTCAATACAAATTTAAATAAATAAATAAATCTGTAATAATTTATTGTTGTGCAGTTCGTTTTATCTTAATTTAAGGAATAATTGCCAGAATACAATTTAAATGTCCCTTTACTACGTTCAAAAAATTGCTGTATGCCCGAATACAAAATTAGCAAAACCAGTGACAATTTTTCAATCTTTCATATAATATGAAAGATAGAATTGCAGGTTGTTTTAAATTTTAAACTAGGGGCAGTTACGATTATCCCTCAAGTTAAAATAAAATAAACAATAACATAGCTTGTCCTTTTGTTAATGAAGCTAATACAATGCAAGATTTAATAGAAATACACTTAAATTCCTATTACTGTGAGGATAAACATGGAGGATCAAAGTTAATGATCCGTCGTTCGGTTTGCTTTCAGTCGAACTACAGTCGACAGAATGGTTTAAATTTCTGATTCTGTGAGGTATAAATCTGTAGTTTGGCCTTCGCTTTATCTAACCTAACGCTAACTGTTAGAAAAGCCTTAAACATCAAAGACATTTATGTTATTATTTATAAATATAATAATTTTATGATATCTCGTAAAACTAATGTAAAAATATTACAGATATGCAATTATATAACGAAAATTACCATCACATTACAATTATAAGTCGAAGAGGCATCATTTTCCAACAGAAAAATCGTAAATGAAGGATAAAACACAAATTTTATTATAGAAATGTAATTAACTTACATGTTCTAATATTAAATATAAATAAATAGAGAAGTGGTTCATTTTTAATTTTCACCAGTATATTAAACAAAAATTAAGAAACATTTCAAAAAATGCTATTACCGTTGACCAGTTTCGCAAATTTAAGAGTTGTTTTGAAATTAAAATCCTATATTTTCACCTAGTATTTAAAAGCGCTACGTCAAATTGCTTAGTTCCATTTTAAAATATGAAAATCAATTCTTTGTATCAAAATAATTTAGAAGTGATAATAGGATAAGTAAAATTTAAAATAATATTTCCTGAATGTAGCGCTTTTTTGTACTAGATGAGAATATTTATTTTTGTAGTTTTGGGTTAAGATTTTTGAATACCTACTAATCTAGTAAATAAATAATAAAATAACAATTTTTCAATATAAAACATTTATTATCATAGAAAATAACACCTCTGGTCATCCAAGTTAACTATCTTGTTCCTCTCTCTCTCACTAATAATTTAAAAATATACTTTTCCTTTCTCACCGAGATCATTCACTATTAAATAAACTATAATTAGGTTCACAGTTAACTTGGTTAGACAATTTTATATAAAGCATCTGTACATACGAAACAAACACAGTATATTTGTATCGCTAAATACTCTGGGATCACATGCAACAATTTATTAGTCTATAAGTATTTCTCTTTCTAACAAACAAACATATGTCTGTTTGTATGTCAAGCCAGAGTACGTAACATAAGGGTTACATATAGGAAGTACCGCACACTTTGATCCCTATCAAAAAGGGGCAAAAAATAAATTAGATTGGGACACCCACAGTGTCATTTACAGAACTTAGTAAAAAGTTTTTCTTTGTAAACAGAATGGTTTAACCGCAAAACTAAATTTGAAAAATATTCTTAATATTTTAAATCTTAGGTAAAAAAGAAAAAAAAACTCTGTCGTGTAAAACTTTCATAAAGTCAATAGTTCATAATTTGATAAACACCCAATGTTTTATGCCTATGGCCCAGTTTCTATTTTATACGGTTGCATCTGGTATGTAACAACTGTCTCATATTGTTTCATAATTTAATATTTTCAAATTTATCTGTTTTTTTGTTGAGCATGTTTAATGCAAATTAACTGTGGGTGGTTGTTTTTGGGTTGTGTCTTTCTGGCAGCGACCAAAGTGTGTGGTAATGACCACAATACATATATAATAGAACATTATACACATTGAATGTATACAATATATAAAACAATTTACGTAAAAACCATTTTATATGAGAGAAATTTCCAAGTATCACAGAATGAATACTAGACCTAATGGCTCGTATAAAAAATGTCATCGTACGATGCAAAAATTATAATTATTTTCATTTGTTATATAAAATACAGAATCTAAATAGGTTCACAGGCTAAAAATTGGAATGCTGGTAGTTGTAACACTGCTAAGACATACCTGACGAAGGGTCGTCCATATCTGTCCCTAAGGTTGCGCCTGCCAACTGGTACCTCCCTTGGGGGTACTCATTATATCTAAAAGGTGGTTCTGATTCCTTCTTTGGCTGAGAGACTTCCTCTTCTTCTAAGAGTTCATCCTCAAAGTCATCACTATCCACAAACACAGGTTCAGTATTCACTACTCTGCTACTATATCTTTGCTCTTCCGCGTCACCTGAGATCACCGGTTGGCTCCTAGGCTCCACGACTTGCGCACTAAGATTTTGAACTATCTTTTTGTCCTGGTTATTGTCACTAAACTCACTGAGGTCCACCGTGTGGAAGGTGTCGTACTCCGGAGTGTCCGGCGAGACTTTTGACCTGGTGATTCGGTTTTGGACTATCTGGAGATGCCGGAGGACATAGTCTTCCTCTGGAGCTAGTTTGTACGCATGCTCCAGACAGGCTTGCGCCTGCATAAGCCGGCCACGCTCTACGTACACCACGCAGAGGTTGTGTAGACCTTGGATGTTGACCGGATCCAGCTGAAGAATTCTTCTGTAACACTACAAACAAGAAGATAAATATTTCGTCATATGTCATATTTAGATTACTTACATTCTCGGCCGCATCCAAGTCCTTAATATTATTAATATAAATATCTCCAAGAAGTATCAACCCCTTGGTATGGTCAGGATGGTATTTTACCAACTGATTTAAAAACGGCGCAGCCTCCAACGGCCGATGGTCATCCGCCAAGAGCAGCGCTAAGTTAAAAAGTGCACTCCTAAAGTCAACTTTCAAGTGTACAGCTCTCCTGAACCAATGCTCTGCGCTGACGATGTCCTGGTCGTCCATGGCGAGCATCCCCAGGTTAAAGTGAACGCGCTCGTTGGCTCCGTCCTTTGTTAAAAGTTTTAACAGACGCTCTCGAGCAACCTTGCGGAGTTCTGCCCGGCCGAGTTCTTGTAGCAAGATAGCGGAGTTGAGGAGGGCTTGTTCATGTTCGGGGTCGAACTCGAGAGCTTTATCTAGATAGGCCAGGGCTTGAGAAGCCTTGCCTTGTTCCAGGAACACCACGCCGAGCTAAGAGAAATGCAAATATTTATCAGATAGATCAAAGAAAACTACAAAAAAGTTAAATCTTAAAAATAATGTAATCCTAACCGATTCAAGTTTTTTATAATCCAAAAACTATCTAAATAAACTATGTGTTTTAGTTGGTTTCTTGATTAATAGCTCCTATAAAAACAGAAGTGTCAAACTATTAAATTGTAAATATTTTTGTCAAAGGAGACATAAATTCACTTTCCGTCATATAGGTATGTAATTTCACTTTTTCAATAACAGGAATATTATTCCTATTTTTGTTACAAATATTAATATTAATTGCATAAATTTAATTTTTAATGAAAAGGTTAAATTTTGATAAATGTTCATTAATTTATGTTTATAATTAAAAACTACGCTACTTGTTAATAACTGGCTTAGTCGTAAATAATATTTTAAATATATTCTGTTTATAAAATAATAAATTTTTTTAAAAAGTGTCAAGCAAGCATGTTCTAACATTCTAAATCAGTGTTTCTCAACTTACATTGTAGTAAATGTCGGGATTGTTGCTATCATATAACAACGCCCGCTCGTACACCTCTTGGGCTTCCTTCGTCCTGTTCAGCTTAATCAAAATATCCCCTCTATTGATATAAGCCTGCGTGTAATCAGCTCTCATGCTGATGGCTTGTCTATATAACATATCAGCTTCTTCCAATCGGGTCACATTTCTGCTGATCAAATTAGCTAAATTGAGAAAGACGTTCAGATGATTTGGAGCAATTCTAGCTTGGTAGGATTCTCCAGGTTTTGCCTTCGGTAGAAGAGACTTAGCTTTGAGATAAGCTTCTTCAGCTTCTTTAAACATCTTTAAATGATTATAAGTTCTTCCTACATTTATATGTGCTCCAACATCGTCCTCTTGAACACTTACTGCTGTGTGGAAGTACTGCAATGCCTCGTGATATTTTCCTTGGCTCTCCAATGCATGGCCAACATTGTTAAACAGTTTTGCGTTTCGTTGATTTACTTTTAAACCAGACATAAATATACTATACTCCGATTCCCAATCCCAGTTTCTGTTGTAAGTTTTTAATCCATGTGATATTAACAAATACGACAAAAGAATCCATGAAATCTTTTTATTTAGTTTATCACTTAATAAATTCCATCCGTAAGCCACCAGCATGCAGAAACCCATTGAAGGAATGTACAGAACCCTCTCGGCTATAACAAATCCCACTGGGAAAAATAGGTTGCTTGCTGGTAAAAACGGTAATGCCATGAATGCCAGGCTCTGAAAAGATTCGTAAATGTGTTAGAATTATAACTAATGAGACAAATTATAGTGATGTGTAGCATGGAACAGTGGGTTTATTATAGTTAAATGTCATGAAAAATGTCAGTAAAGGTCCCTAAATGTCTTTGTGGTTTTATTGTTGATATCACAATGGTGTTCTCATGTTATTATGAGTATTGATCTTAACATTAACGAATTTTTGTGTTCACTTATGAATAATGGAGACGTTAGCTCAAAAATATCATTGTTACACAACTTATCTTCGGTAATTACGGTGGGACTTGGCGTGTATTGTGAAGCGACCAGAAAATTCAAATATAGTTTCCCAAAAAATTACTCTTTTAATGGTTTGATAAATAATTTTGCTGCTTATTTTATTTATTTGCATATTCAAATTTTATTCATAAGATTGGCATAGTTTCTTCAATACTTTCATATTTTATTTTTTAAATATTCATATAATAATTTTTCTAATTATTTTTTTCCAAAATAATTCTACAAGTTAGATGTTAGAAGATGAGTGCGAAATTATGTAGGTACCTACTGGTATTTATATTGCAGTAGATAGTTATCTTAAAGAGATGTAGATTGTACAAATTTTGATGATATGCATTCGCATTTTGTAACCGGCGGTAACATCTAGTTAGTATAATTTCGTAATAATTAATCACTAATTTTGTAACTGAATTTTTTATAATGGTTTGGTTGGACTATGGCATATACAGCAGTATGAAAAAAATCCGATAGATGAAATAAATATCAAACAGGATTAACCTACCGCATTTTGAAATTAATATGCATAATTTAATTAATTTGCACAATGCCATGCTGCATATTCGATTTATATTTAATTAAACTCTTTTTAAATTGTTTCTTATAGGTATTTTCTAGCATTAATATTTTTTATAGTTTATTAAAAGCACGAAGGAGCTGTAATAATTATTAGTATTTATTATTGCTCTATAAAATTACTTTATGCTTCATTTCGTACAAAATTTTAAGAAAACAGAATAGGAAAATTAATTTGTATTTTTTGTTTTTTTTATAAAAGAAAAGTTTTTGTATTTTCCATAAAGCAAATCAATTATCAATATTCTCGTTTATTGAAACTTTTTTGTAAACAGTTTATTTTGCAACTTCATACTAATAAAAAACAATTAGACCTGCTACTTGTTTTCAGTTACAAAATTATATTTTTATTGAAAAACTCTTCTAAGCGAATTAAACTTTTTGGTTTCCGTGATGTTAAAGTGTAGGAAAACTATCTTTTTGCTTTGCAGTTGACCTTATTTTGTAGACCAACTTTATAATTATTTTACTTCGTAGAATATAAAAACCACTTTGAGGATTAGAAGCCAGGGCTTATAGTTTTATACGAGTAGTTTTGTTTAGCTAGGTAATCAATATTTTTATACAGTCACATTTAAAATCACTTTTTTATTTTTTATGCACAGACCCGTTTATTTTGCAACTGTACCCAGTTGTCGCTGTACCTAAGCAGAAATAAAATAACTTTGTTTTTAAAATTCCGGAATGATCAAAATTACAAATAGGTCTATATTTAATTTATATTTCATATTGCATAATAAAACGTACCTTTGATTATAATAATACCTCTCGCCATAAATTTTTTATTTTGATTGGTTGTGTGTATTTCGTTAAGCCCATTTTACATTGAGCAAGCTCAACGGGCAACTGCAATCTTCAAGTCAGAGTTGAACAAGAAATTTGCAGAAGACATTTTTTTCATTTTACATTGAGCAACATCAGCAACATGCAATTACTTATTTAATGTACAAATTTATTAATAAATTTACCAATATTTTGTTACTATCTGTATATTATGTGAACTTAACCTCTTGGATTTGCTGTATTTCTAACTTTCAAACACAAATTAATCTTTTTGACGTTTATGTTCAGTTTGGAAGCATCATAACGAACTAAAAATAACAGTGAATTGCCTGCAAGCCTTACAAAAATTAGAACAACATGTTCTATTCCATGCAACCGCTGCCTCAAGATTGCTTCTGCCTGTTGAACGTGCAATTTCTGTATTACACTAATGCAATATTGAAGCAACTTGTCAAAAGTTGCACTTGCATCTGCAATATTTCTCAATGTAAAATGGGCTTTAAATAATAGTATGTGCAATATTAGTGTCTAAATTGTAAATTCTAAAGTGTTTAAAATAAAGAAAACAAACATCGTTCTCACCATGATGATGATGGTGGCTTGCTGCTTATTCTCGGAATAAAACGCCGTCACCACGAACACCCCCAGGGTGGTGTAGGCCACCAAGGTGCCCACATTCCTCGGATCTATAAACGTCTCGACCAGGGGCACGGTCCCCATCGTCCAATCGCAACACAGGTCACATGGAAACATTAACAGCCACAGGTTGACACCAAGGAGGTAGTGGTACGTCAGTTGTCTTGCGGGGGTGGCGGCCACCGATGCGGGGTTGTCGAACCTGGTGAACACCGGCAGCTGAGAGCCCATGATCTGCAGACGAGCCAGCAGGAGCAGGATCGTGGTGACGGCTAACACGGACAGCCGCTTCGTGGCTTCGCCGGGCCACGAGAAGTGCAGGGTGCTCTTGCCGTTGATGAAGGCGCGGAGGATGTAGAAGAAATCTGGAAGCCGTAGCTGAAACAAAACGAAAGATTATAATATAATAACACTACTTATACACAAATAATAGTATAATATTCGCAGTGTTGTGACAGATCATTTTAAAATGGATCTAAATGAAGATCTTCTCGTTTAATATGATCTAGATCAGATCATAGATCAATTTTTATGATAGGATCTTTTTTTTTAGATCAGATCAGAAATTAGTGATCTTTTTTTCTTTAGATCGTAAAAAGATCAATACCAGACAAAATATTTAATTTAATCTACAGTTTAAAATTAAAACATATTAAAAATATTAAACTCTTACTCTTTTAAATTTTCAAAAAAATCTAAAAATATGATCGTATTTTAAGATCGTAGATCATATTTATTTGATCTAGATCAAACTCAAGATCCTTAAAAATAAGTTGATCTAGATCAGATCAAAGATCACGTAAATTGAGCTAGATCGGTGATCTAGATCAGTCACAACACTGATTATTCGATGAGAATCTAACGATGGCCATTACTCAAGAGAATGAGCCGAAGAATAATATACTTTTTGTCATACAAAAAGTTAACATTTTGAAACTGTCAATAGCACATAAAGCTATCGTTTCTTGTAAACCGTTCGTAATAGTTATTTACCTATACGTAGAGGACGGAAAGAAAAAGATTAAGCTTAAGGACGAAGTTTGAGACCCGACGCTTGCGAGGGCCTTTATTCGTCCAAGGGTACGTCAACGTATAACGTTTTACACACAACTCCGTATTTAAATATTTTTGTGAATTATTAGTAAATTAGTTTTTGAAACACGCAAAAATACTTAATACTAGAAAATTACAAACAATTTTGATACAGTTGTATGTAAATAGTTATTTTTGGCCACTAAAATGTTAGATTAAAAAATTTAAAATGCGCCGCAGTGGAAAAATTATCAGGTGATCAATAGAATATTGATTTTTCTAAAAAATTTCTTGTTTTCATGATATACATTTTTTTCTTAAAATTAAACTTATGAAGTTTACCCTGGTGACGGCGTTGCATGCCCGCTTCTGCCGGCCCTGCAGGAAAGTTTGCAGTCAGCAGTCAGCACAGCACTCGATTCAGTTGTAAGTGTATGAATAGAAGTATCTGACGTCCCATTTCGAATGAAGATGCAGTCGAAAGGTAGGAATATTTTATTTACTTGCATTAAGTTCATTTTTTATTTACGATACAAAATCGTCTAATATGTAGATTCGTTACCAATAAATACCTACTCATTAGGTACGTAATGTACATTAACATTGAATGACATTTGTAGGTTAGCGATATTATTTATGAACACAAAAGCATACAACCAAATCAAAATTTATGCAAAATCCGTTTAAATTGAAATATTATTAATTTGTTAATAGCATCAATTTGCATTAAAAATGTATTCAAATTTTATAATAAAAAAATTATGCCAAACCTAAAACTGAGTTAGGTACCATGTAAGCTTTGTTACTAATTGGTTATGTTTGTGTAAAATTAATTTTTACAGTTTTTTAACAGACACATTTACCTAACCTAACGAAAGATGTTCACATCCATTTACCGGTTAGTGCATAAACTAATAATGTCAATGTACATTTATGGAAATATATAGTAGTTACTAGTTAAGTTAATGAAATCACTGTTCCTTTGATCTTCAATGTAGGTATGTACTATATTTGATTACACTACTTTTGGGTCCTTATTTCTTTCGAATTCTTAGTAGAATGTGGTGAAAATATGAAATATTCTATAAAAATAATGTTCTAAATACACTCGACAAAATGAAAAACGCGAAAATGTACCAAAAATTCCAAAATTTAGATCGCCAGAACTCGGTTGAATTTGGTCGAAAATGTAAGAATCTTTGAGTTCTGACAAGGTTGAAGTTTACTGTTTAAGATGATGCAAGTTAATCTGAGGCCAAGTTCATTTCACTGAGAAAGAAAAATGTCAAACTTTGGCAACTTGTACTGGGTGCAAAAAAATTGTGTTCTCAATCCAATATCAAGGCGATTAAGTTCATTCATTTTCTTCTGGGGAAAAAAATTGAGTATCTGCGATGATTTGACACGATGTTATGAATTTTTGAAAATGTATATTTTGTCTTTTCGGTCATAACTCGGCTAATTTTGCACAGAAATCGACGAATCTTTGAATTGTGACAAGTTTGAAGTTTCTTCTTCAACGATATAGTTATGCAAATTAATATAATAGATCCCCTGGAACCTTCCGAAGAAAAAACAATATTTTGACTTAAAAATTTAAAAATTATTATTTCAATTTTAACAATTTTTTCCCCTGAAATTCATGGATCTTTGCTTTTTGATACACAAATAATAACTACATAACATAATCTTCATTCATGCGCGCTATAGAAATTCGACTGTATTTTCAGTTAGACTATACTAACAATAATTTAGAATTTTTTACTGAAAATGATCTTACCTTTTGGGCGACGAATATTTCGTAAACGGCGCATATCCCTGTGATGGTGATCCCTTGCTCTTTGCACAACATCGCCGTAGCTACGCTCACCATGGAAAAGGTCAAATGTTTCCAGCCTGTAACACAAGAGAAGCACAGGTCACTTACTGAAACTCTATAACTCTCAGTCACAACTTAGAATTCAAAAGTCAAACGAAAAGCTGCACTTTCACAAAGTACGATAAACGGTATCGATAATAAAACCAGCGAATATGCCAGAGAGGAAAAGAGGAGAATTTTAAAGAGGGAAGATTTCTGACCCTTCCAATATAACACTGTATGATTTCTTTTTACATAATTTTTTTTATTGAACCAAATCTAAGGTGGGATTCTGTTCAAATCTGTAGTTGCTACAGATCTATAAAACTGTAAATATTAAACAAAATCGCTATGAAATTTATAAGCATATGAACATTTTTATATTTGTCAACAAAAATATTGATGTGATTTTGTTCAATATTTAAAGATTTACAAATTTGTTTTTTATGATTGCTCTTGACTTGTAAATGAAATAATTTCGTGCTTAAAAATTCGATTTTTTGAGCAGTTTTATTAATCTGACAGTTTAATAGTGGAGGCGCCACTATAGGTAGGCTAGGTAGTAGCTATACCTACTACCTAAAACAAATTGATTCGCAGTTAATTCTGTTACTTTAAGTTGTATATAATAGTATTAAGAACAGAAAATAGTATAATTCTTAAAAAATGACTAAAATAGGAATTGAGTTTTCTTGGAAATACATATATTTTTTCGAGTAATTTTATTCTCTACTTACGAGTACCCGTATACCTACAGAGAAATAGGCTTTAATTTAATTTTAACTTTAATTACCGTCGGCTAATCACAGCGCTGCCGGTCCATCGATCCCTTATAAATAAAGCCAAATCGCTATAACCCTTTAACTAGGTATGTTAAATTGTATTCAATTCTGAAATGCTATTGCCTACACTGCCATGTCTTTGTTTATCTTTCAATTAGAGGTTTTAGTCGTTTTAGTATAGATACGTTATTGTTCCTGAAACCATTCCAAGAGCTGTATTGTTTTTTAAAAGTAGAATTAGAAAGCGAAAGCGGGGTGCTGTGAACGGTATAGATACGTAGTTACGATACGTTTTTGTACTGCAATTTTTTATTTAAATCATAATTTGGAATAATGTGTTCATGTTTTGCTTGATAGTAAAATATTATACGAACAAGAGCTGGAAAGCCTTAGAAAGTTATTTTTGGTATGCATCGAAAAAGATGGCAACATTTGTAAGATAATGAACTGTGGCAATACTCCAGTCAATTTACGGGTTAGGTTGTATAATTCTCCCCCTTCCCCCCCTCCATAAATTGACTGGAGTAAAATTCGACTTTATTTCACGCAAAAAAATTGATAAAGGTCAAATGAATCTATAAAGGATGTGCAGTTAATTTTTTATTAAACATATCACGAGCAGCAAATTATTTCTTATGGAGTGTTGTGAGCATCTCACCTACGTACTTACACGATTTTACCCGCATATCTTTTTAAAGGTTAAGTCGGTAAGTTCAAGTTTCACATCCACTAAATACGAATTTAACAGCTAAGGTGTAAAAGCATAAATGAGCTTTCAGTCATGAATTGGTAATAATAATTGGAGAAGCTTTTTTTAGGACAGTCGTGAAAAACAGGGTTGTTCATCTACGCGTATTATTTTCTACGTCTACACGTCAAGTTTGCGTAAACTATGTAAAATGTAGATAATGTCTAACCTAACCTAACCTATAATTTTATTCGTTTTCGGTGAGATTTGTTCTTTGTTTATATTGTCTACACTATTTTATAGTTTACACAGATACTGCATGCGTAGATAACGTGTTTGTCTACGCGTAAAATTACACGTAATCCACGTCGCGTAGACTACGTGAACAACCCCGGTGAAAAATAGTCATGCGGAGCTGGATCATCTGAAGCTGAAATACCAGTGCTAAGAGATATATTAATCTAATTGCAAGTTTAATTTGCAATGTCGCGTTGTTGACTGTGGCTGGAACGTTTTTGTGACAGTTCGTTTTGGGCGTGTCGAAATCGCCAGCAGCCGTAGCATCGTCGCTCGCGCTTCTTGTCGGTCGACTGGCCTCACAATGGGCTCAATTGGATCCAACGAAGTGCATTTGTAGAATAAAAATCGGCAAAGGCTGCCTTTCAGGGCAACTGGCGCGGAATTGCTGGACATGTGGACTCTCCGTTGTGCGTGCCTCGCGCTCATTCCAACTTTGAATAGCAACGGAAGAAAAAAACTCGATTTATTGTAGACAAAGCGACAGCAGCTGCGGTTTTTTGTTTTGTAAAATCGCCTTTGTCAGCGCGAAATTTACTCGCGGCGGTGCCGGGATTACTGCCAAATAACGAGAGAACTTGACAGAGAGAAATTCTCTAACCCTTACTGAAGAATTTGTCGCTACACTAATTATCAATTACATTTATATACTTTTAAAAGGGATTGAAATTTACTTGTTTCAATTAGCCCATCCGGAGCAATTGGGTCAAATAGATCATTCCATAAAAACAAAAACTTTGCATTTATCAAAGGGCTGCTGTCTGTCAATGTTTGTATTTACTTTATAAACTATCAATCAGTGTTGTGTCAGATCATATTAAAATACACTACCTATGCACCATAATACGCTATACCTACGAGCCCCGTCTTACTGAAGTTAGCCCAGACGTAAAAAGTAGTTTTTTGTTGTACAAAATTTAAAATAAAAATCAAAATAAGAGTATAATGTACTGTATATTATATTTATTGAAAACTGCAATACATTTTACACAATCTTAAATAAAATCAACAGCCGAAACTTTATGGAACCGAATAAAAAATAATTTGGAAAATCTATCTATGCAAGGTCAATCAAAGAATATTGTGACACAGACTGTAGGAAATGAAAATTTGGGATTTTTTCTCCAGAAAAGTATGTTTAGGACTTGTAGATACTGTGTCACAACGAATTGAAACAGTTTTAAAAATTAAGGTGGAGTTACACAGGGGTAAAGTTGTTTATATGTAACTTAAAATATAACTTAACTCCTGTCAAATAATTTTATTGTTTTATGTAATTATTATAAACGATTTTACCCCTGTGTAACTCCACCTTTATTTTTACAACTGTTTCAATTCATTGTGGCATTGTATCATTGACACTTTTCTAGAGAAAAAATACAAAATAGTCTACAGTCTGTGTCACAATAATTCTTTGATTGTCCTTGCATACGAAGAAAAAAAATCGGTTTCATAAAATTTAGACTGTTGATTTTATTTGAAATTGTGTAAAATGTATTGCATTATACTTGAATTTTTATTTTTATTTCAAATCAAGACTAGTTTATGTAGGTACTACTCTCCATACCGAAGACTCACAATATGTAAGGCTGCAACACACTAGTTTATTTAATACCAGATCAAGACTTATTATTTTTCCAGACTAATAAAAAGATAAAAGATCAGCAATTTTTAATTCGTTAAAAATATAATATAAACAATTTCGTGTTCCTTTACAAATAATATTCAACTTTTAAATTTAATAAAAAATTTAAAATGTTAAAAACAGTCTGAAAACATGCCGAATAAAGTGTGTAGACGGGCATTGAATACCTCAATAACAATACAAAATTTATTTGCAGTTTTGTATCATTATTTAAATAACATTTTACCATAAATTATTATTAAAATTTAATAAAATACCTACACATAACAAACTAAAATTTAGGTAGAGTGAACAGTATCTGGCTCCCTTGTAGTTAACGTCATTCTGGATTAGGTACTGTGTTAAGATTGAATTTTTAAACTTGCGAATCTCGAATACAAAATCTTTAGATAACCCCTTTTTAATTGAAAACTAAACATTATTTGCACAGTAATCGGTTTGGCCGCAAATTAATATTTGTAGTAGGATAGTGACGCCGTTGCGACGAAAACGACAGATATGTCTATTAGAGTGAAATACTATTGAGTTTTAAACGAACTATTTATCCAGAATTCGATGCTCTATAAATCAAAGAATCAAAATTCTACACATTTAGCAATAAAACCTTTTTATTGAAGTGTTATGAAATTAGATTTATATAAAAAAGAAAATACATTTAATCGAAAGATGCAAAAGTATAGTATAGTTATAAATTTAAACTTAGGCAAATCAAAAATAAAGTATAATTTTGTAGTTGTTGTTCTGTTGTCATACATTCTGTCATATAATTTTTATTTTTGTACATATCTAGAAATGAATAGGTAAATAAAAATAATAATAAAAATATAATTCGCCAAATTCGAGACATATACACAAATGTTGTTTTAGTGTATTTTTTAGCCTAGTTTATTTCACATTTTAATTGGATGCGCCGCAAGCGTAAAACATTTACACCTGTAATTCCAGGACGCTTTTATAACGTTCAGTCGCTGAAACGCATTCAAACATAATCACTAAAATAAAACAAACGTTTTCATTTTCACGAAATTTTCGTTAATTAAAATATCTGCGTTTCAACTTAGAGTTTATATGAAAATTAGAGCAGAAAAAATTCTTTATTTGATGATATTATTTGTCTTACCTGTAGATTTTCTATGTTTCGTTGCTTTGGTGTAAAAGATAAAAGCCGCCAGAAAGAACACTGAAGCCAGCGTTTCGGCCCTTCCAACTACGCCAGTAACCTGAAACAAACATCATTTCATCAATCAAATTGTTAAATTGAAAAGGGGACGATCAAGACGTCCTCACCGGATGGGAATCATTTTCCGGTTTTTAATTTAGTTAATAAGGATGAGAAATTTAATTCAAAGTACATAGTGATGATTTAGTGATTTTACAAATAATAACAGCTTTTTACTTGATAAATAGTACATACATTTATACATACGTAGATAAAAATCAGTTGGAATAATATGTTACCTACATATATATTTTCTTTTTGGTTCTTTTCCCTTTTCTAAGATGTGGGTAGTAAACCTTTCTTTAGTTAAGCCCATTTTACATTGAGCAATATTGCAGATGCAAGTGCAACTTTTGACAAGTTGCTTCAATATTGCATGAGTGTAATACAGAAATTACACATTCAACAGGCAGAAGCAATCTTGAAGCAATCTTGAGGCAACGATTGCATGGAATAGAACATATTCTAAATTTTGTAAGGCTTGCAGGCAATTCACAATTATTTCTAATTATTTTTAGTTCGTTATGATGCTACCAACTGAACATAAACGTCAAAAAGATTAATTTGTGTTTGAAGGTTAGTGCGTTAGTGGTTATAATTCCATTCTATCCTTATTTTCCAACAATATACAATACAACAAATCCAAGAGGTTAAGTTAGCATAATATAGTAACAAAATATTGGTAAATTTATTAATAAATTTATACATTAAATAAGTAATTGCATGTTGCTGATGTTGCTCAGTGTAAAATGAAAAAAATGTCTTCTGCAATTTTCTTGTTCAACTCTCACTTGAAGATTACAGTTGCCCGTTGCGCTTGTAAAATGGGCTTTACATAAAAATAAATAGGTGGCATATGCTGTGTTATGTTCAAAATTGTATACCTACTGTTACATCACACTAGTAGTGAAATAACGAAATAAGTAAACCGTAAAGCCGTGAAAAATGGCTACATCTTATATTAAATACTGCCTTTTTTGGCAAAATGTAATAACAGCACACAATGTTTCATTCAGGTGGGAAAACCCCATAATCAAGACAAATTCTCGCCATTAGTTCTTAATGAACAATTATATAAATGAAATGAAAATTCCCGTGAAAAATACTAAATCTTCTAGCGTTGTCTCCTGCTTCCTGCTATAATTCTGTCCGGATTAAGGACATTTTTGAAATTAACTGTCTTATTACCCACGGGAGCAGTTCATTGAATACTCTCGTAAATTTTCGAGCAAGATCTTATTAAAACGACGTCTCTAACTACATCGTCAGCAGTTTTCAGTTTTTCTCTTTGAAATAAGCGCAGGAAGGTTTATTCACGGAGAGGCTTCTTTGGTTTATGAACTCATCAACTAATTTAAAAAATCTGATGTGGCCAGTATACAACCTGCCGCCATATATAGACTTATAAACATAAATGTATACGTACAATCCGGTGCCCATTTAAAATATACAAATAAATAACTAAAATATTCAAACAATATTCAATATTCCGAAATATGAATCAAAAGATTCATTCACAGGAAAAATCTTCTGTGTTGAACCCATCCTCCGTTCAATTACTATATACCTACTACATATATGACCATTTGTACCGCTTCCACTTAAATTTTAAGTGTCACTTAAATGAAAAATATCGAGGGGTAAATCACTGGGGAAGTTTGGTGTACAGATCGAGGAAGTTTGGAGGAAGTCTGGGGGAAGTGCGGGGGAAGTCCGGGGAAGTTCGAGGAAGTCCGAGGAAGTTCGGGGAAGTGCGGAGGAAGTCCGAGGAAGTTCGGGGAAGTGCGGAGGAAGTCCGAGGAAGTGCGGAGGAAGTCTGAGGAAGTGCGGAGGAAGTCCGGGGAAGTGCGGAGGAAGTCCGAGGAAGTACGGAGGAAGTTCGGAAAACAAATTTTTTAGTATTTGAAAGAATATTAACAATAAATTATTAATATGACATAGGTACCTTTACTGTAATGATTATTGTTAAAACAGTCGGAAGAAGTATTAATGAGTGCAACTGTTTGATATTGTGAGTAACGGCATTGGTTCATTCGCTGTGTGGACTACAGCATGTTTTTCTTTTTCACCTAATGTATCTCATTTTTCTCTAAACTACTATTGGGGAAATAAGACTTACTTTACTTTAATGTGAAGATAAATTACTTAAAAATAATTTAAAAAATTTGAATGAAACTGTATAGTAAAGTATGCACATTTCTACGTTATTGTATTAAAAAGTTTCAAATTTTGAAATATATTTGTGTAGAATTAACAACAATTTATAGCAAAAATTAACTATATTTTGACTCATTTTTAGAAACTGTTAACTTTAATGACGCCTCAGTACTGCCAATAAACATCATCCAATAAATTTATACAGGGTGTTTCATAACTTCAGGTACATACGTTAAGGGTATATGTTGTTTGATGTGCTGATTACGAAATAAAAAATATTTTTTCTTAAAATCGCAAAATTAATGTCCATGTTTCCCAGTCAAAAATTTTTCGTAGCCACTTCCACTGGGTGGAGTAATTATTGTTGCAATAAAAATAATTAAATTTCGTTTGTTATTTCACTAATATTATGTAATTTAAGATGTTCATTACCTACTTCTAACGTTTGTATTTAATAGGAAAACGAATAAACATATACCAATAACGTATGTACCGGTATGTACCTACTCGAAGTTATGAAACAGCCTGTATTTTGGTAGTGTGTACCTATGCATGGCCGAAAGAATACAGATGGTCGAACACTCCGGCTTCATAAACACGTCCAAACCGCGCATGACGTCATTTAGAGCTCACAGTTCTGTATAATTCAAGTGCGCGCTCGGTGAGCCTAGCCACCGTGACGTCACGTGGTAACGCCCAAAGATGCGCAGTGTCCGACCTTACGTATTCTTTAGGCCATGTAGTGTATGTTTGAGATGGGCGCGTGTGTGAATTTTAATTCTCGCTCATTCACGAAATAAATATTTTTCACAACCATTCACGAACGTTATTTTTTTTAAAGTTTCATGTTCACGCTCGTTCACGATTTTCAATTTTTTTCCCAGACCCATTATGTCACGGTTTTCAGAAAATGGCGTCTGCGCTCCCTTTTCTTCTTTCGTGTGATCGTGTGGAACAGCATGTATATTTTCAGAAATTATTCTACAGTTTCTTACAACATATTAGATTTTAAATTTTATTTCTGTATTTTACAAATATTTTTGATGTTGTAATGATTATTGTCTTGAAATTAAAATTTTTAATTTCCGTGAGTAATTTTTTTACTCACGCACATTCACTCCCAGCACAAAAAACAACGTTCACGTTCACGTCCACTCACTTCCTAAATTAAAATTTTTGTTCACGTTCAGAGTCAGGCCGTGACCCACTGTGACCCATCTCTAGTGTATGTAGTCGCGTAGTCATAAGCTTTGTCAAGTTATTTGTTGACGTAAATTTTCGTAAGTTTTTTTAAATGTTTATAATATTAAAATAAGTGAACAAGTAAGATCTTGGTTTCTTGTAATCTAATAAGATTCAAATTCAAGTTAACGATGCCTTATTTTTTATAATTTTTATTCGATAATTATTACTTAAATTTTTATAATTTCTTTTCTGAAACAGTGATACCGCGCGAGAATCCATATATTTCAGAAAAATAATTAATTAAATTCAAGTAATAATTTTGAAATAAAATTATAAACAAATCTATTTTATAATTATTATATAAGGCATTCTTAACTTGAATTTGAATCTTATAAGATTACCAGTAACCAAGTTCACTTATTTGATTATTTTGTTATAAACAAAATATAAATATTTTAGACAATAATTTCTGTCAACAATTAATGTAACAAAGCTTATGACTACACTAATACCAAAATATGAATTTTCTTGGATGATGTATAATGACAGTTAGACGTCACTAAAGTTAACAGTTTCTAAAAATGAGTAAAAATCGGTCAAAATCATAGTTAATTTTTAGTATAAATTTTTGTTACTTCTCGATTATTTCTACATAAATAAATTTAAAAATTTGGAACTTTATAAAATAACGTAGAAATGTGCATATAAAGTTTTATTCAAATTTTTTGGATTGTTTTTCTATTCTATTCATCTTTACATCCGACTGACTTTGTCGAACTATATTTTTTATTTCTCCGATATTAGTTAGCCTGCGAAACGGATTGGTTGCTTTAAAAAATACATCCTGTAGTATAAGTTTTAGCTGAAAAAATTATATCAAAAACATTTTAGACTTTCTAGTAAACTACTATTTTCAGTTATAGAAAATAGAAAAATATGAATTATCAAAATGACAATCCTACCGTTATTTATTATTATTATTAAGTCAATATTAGTATAACCTATTTTAGGTTAGATCGCCGCTATTTTATTTTAATAAGATAGAGTACCTATAGTGAGATAAAGTTAAAATCATTACTCAAATATCATCGGGATCGGTCAAGCTGTTTCTGATAGAACGCCACCATTTTGTTCAAACCTCTTTTTTTAGTTGGGTAAAGATATAATTATCGTTAAAACAATTTCTGGAATAATATAGTCAAAATGCAGTAATATTTGGAGGAAGTCTGGGGGAAGTGCGGGGGAAGTCCGGGGAAGTCCGAGGAAGTTCGGGGGAAGTCCGAGGAAGTTCGGGGGAAGTCCGGGGAAGTCCGAGGAAGTTCGGAGGAAGTCCGAGGAAGTTCGGGGGAAGTCCGAGGAAGTTAGAGGAAGTCCGAGGAAGTCTGGGGGAAGTACGAGGAAGTATGGGGGAAGTTTTCTTGCGAGGAAGTTTGGTGTACAAAATTTTCCTCTGTGATTTACCCCTCGAAAAATATCGAATCGAACTTCTGACAGCAATGTTATTTCTACGTTTGACAATTTGATTTTGATTCGATATTGTTCATTTAAGTGACACTTAAAATTTAAGTGGAAGCGGTGTAAATATCCCGAGCGCCTCGATACTACAGGTACAGATAGTGGCGTATTTATGGTTGCCGAAGCTCTGTGCGTAATTATTTTTGGGGTTCCATTTCATTTAGTAAATTTTAAATCTGAGCATACCAAACTACATAGAACCTGATACAACTATTAAATCTGTCCTGTGACATACGTGCTCATTAGATCAACCTGGAAAAATAAATATTTAACCGTCCTCGTCTAGGTCATAGTCATACATTATATAGGTACTTTTGCATTTTATCCTCTTTTCGTACGTCGAATGAAACAGACCTGACTTAAAATTTTAATTTTCTTCATTGCTATCGTCATTGCTTTCTGTAAAATATTATTTATGTGCTTTTTCTGTAGCAGTACATCAGCAAGTAATCCTCATAAGGACGTCAATGGCCATATTAAGAGTAGTCTGAATTTTTATCAATAATATAAGTGTGCTCAAATTTCGGGGGACCGGTGAAAAATAAATTAATATTAATCTTTTATTGTTGATAAGTGGTGTCATTCAGTTATGTTACTTTTAGTTCTGTTAAATTGATCAGAGGTGTAGCTAGTGCTTGATCAAAAATTACAAAGGATGTCCCTCCATCTCAGGTTTGAGGTTTTACCGCTACATTTTTCATGTCATATTAAAAAAAAATCTGACGTGGCCATCACACAACCTTCCGCCATATCTAGACTTTAAACAGAAATGTATACGTGCAATCCGGTGCCCATTTAAAATATACAAATAAAAATCTCAAATATTCAAACACAGAAATTTGCATCACCTGAATAAAAAGATTCATTCACAGGAAAACTCTGCTGTGCTGAAGCCATCCTCCGTTCAATTACTACATTTATTATCTTACTTACGACTTATATAGCGCTAGTATGCCAACTTGTCACCCGTTTCACCTGTCAATATTTTTTACGCAGAAACAAAAATCAACCGATCATGGATTATTATAAGATATCAACGTTTTATTTGATAAATTTATTTTTTAAATTTTACTGTAGTTCTTTAATGCTACCAGATTTTTTTATAACGTAAGTTGCAAATAACTTTTCCTCTTATTCTCATTACAAATAAATACTATATTTTTCCAAATTTATATACAATTTTGACAATTAACCTTTTCAATCTTCAAAAAATATCACTTCCGATGAAGATATTTGTACCAAAATCTAGGGAGCTCTTCCAATTTATATACAAATGTTAAATACCAAATATCAAAATTTTCGGGTAATTCGTATTTGAGTTATGCGACTAACAACCCTTGACCACACACACACACACACACATACACACACACATACACACAGACATCATCGTGAAACTATCAAAAATGAGTTGTAAGGACCCTAATTCGTGCTCATCCACTAAAAATTCACCACCCGATTTTTTGCATGATTCCAATACCTTCCTTTACAGGTAAGCGGAAGGTAAAAATTATAGGATCTATTTTCGTGCACGAATATCATCCATTGGCATAGGAGTTAAAACAAAAGTCAGATTTAAAATCTTAAATAATCCAGAAAGTCACTATAAGATTTTCTTCTACGTTAAATATTGATTTTAGCGTTTTAAATAACCTGGGATTTACCATATATTTTATGATGAAGAACGAATTTCAAATAATATTTATCTTGTCGAATTAATTTTAAAATTACAGTTTTACAGTAAACAAAAACATGATCGTTCAATAATGTGACATTTCAACTATTTTGATGTAAAACTAACGATGCTCCAGCTAAACCGAGCCCGTCAAAAATTTAGAGTAGACAATAAAAATAGCAAAAAATTCATATAAAATTAAATAACAATAATAAATAAATATGTGGTTGGCTGGTTGGCCCCCTTATTTTGGGGGACCCCCTTATTTTGGGACGGCAGATATAGCGGTTCCTATCCTCTGAATTTCATAAAATCGTAATAATAATAATAATAATAATAAATTTTATAAATGATTAAACTTGCCCTATATTTAATAACTACATCTAAGAGTATATTCTATTATACTAAATTAAGAAAAAATAATGTATTGTATCTATATTGTATTATACAATACGAGAAAATACCTGTCTGGTACTATTTCCACTCTAAAATTTGGCTAAATTTCACCAATTGTGATTCATGATACACCTGACTAAATTAATAGCCTGTGAAACTCTGTCGTGTTCGAAGCTATTAGTTAGTATTTGTCAGGTTTGATTAAAATGAAAATTCGATTCTTTTCTACTCTGGAACATGTTAAATGAATAAGCTTGTTTTAGGTTTAACGAGATTTCATCCACATTTTGGCAGAACGCAATGGTACAATATAGCCCATTTATCTGGATTAATTTTTGGGAATAATTGATAACAAAATGCGAAATTTACATATTTTAGAAGTATCTAGTATAATGCACGATCGAATTTTCTAGTATTTGAATTTACCTCTGTAATGGTCGGTGAAATACCTTCCACTAAAATATTTAAAGTGAGTTCTTGTCAAATCGGAAGGTGATCTAGGATTTAAATAATAAGGTGATAATTTGTAGAAATATAAATATATTTAAAAAAAGTAAACGGATTGAATTTAATATAATGAAATTAATTAATTTAACAATAATATGTACAAATAATATAACCGAGAATATAACTAAGACAAATTTAATGTAACAAAGACTGATTGATGAAAATGATGTTATGCTTATGACTTCAAAAGTTGGTAGCCGACTGCCGAATCTATTCCTCTTCAACACCTCCTATTGGCTTTGTTTCAACTTCGATACAATAAGTTTAGTTTACTGTTTTCGTTCCATGGATGGTTAGTTTGTAAGTTACGCAAAAAATAATCAGAATCCATAGCAACAGCATCAGAATACAAACTGTGTTGATCACATAAAAACTGTACTTATAATAATTTACGGACGTTATGTTTCGAATAAAATAGGAACATTGTTATAACAATTGCCCTTGATATACTTTACTAATTTATATTTCTAACTTTATAAAAGGATTGTAGTAGATGGGTTGCAGTCAAAAAGATATATTTTTTATACCACTCTACCAGTTTCGGCCCTATATGAGCCCTCCTCAGGAGTTGGTATTACTTAAAAAAAAAAAAAAATATATATATATATATATATATATATATATATTATATATATATATATATATACACATATCTTTTTGACTGCAACCCATCTACTACAATCCTTTAATAAAACTTCCAGTCAAGTAAAATCCAACTTCATATATTTCTAACATTTTAAAGAAAAATAATATGTTTGAGTAGGAAAGTTATTAAAACTACTGCTGTCGGTCTGGCAACTGATGTTAAAATGCAATCTGATACATATTTCAGTTTAATTGCACAAAAATCTCCCCTTTGGTGTAGGTACACTCCTAGCTCTCCTCTTTTCTCCACTAACAACATTCAGCTTCCGTTAGTTGACGGCTGTTAACCACACAATCGGTAATTTTTTTTTATTCAAGGTCAACTCTTGTGTAAGATTAATTCTAAACTTACGCAGGTATGTGCATAACATATCTGAACACATACGGTCATTGGGTTGGCTAAATATGCAGGGACGGAGGCATTTGCACATGGCTTGTTCAATACACCGCACGATTCTCACAAAAACACCCCCATATCTTTTCAATAAAACTAATTTTCGAAATGATTTGCTGAATCGTTCTCTTAGAGATAAGGGTATGCTGCATATTCCCAAGCATAAGACCACACTCTTTCAAAGTGCTTTCAGTTTTCAGTGTCCGTTAATTTATAACAGCATCCCCAGTAATTTAAAACATCTAAACCTCAAAAGTTTTAACGCCAAATTAAAAAATCATTTATTCTGTAGTCCTAATAAATTGTAATAAAACTTACATTTTTTTTAAATAAAAAAATATCTTAAATATTAACATTCATAATATTTAAATTATATATTTTGTTCTTAGTTTGCTTTGTTCTATTATGTTAAATTGTATTTACAATTAATTATATTATTGTCTCATACTGTATGTATTAGTGTATTTTAGTATTTTAGTTGTATAGTACATTTTTTATCCGAAGTAAGGGTTAAGTGTAAGAACAGCTTTAAGCTGAACTTTTGCCAAATAAAATAGATTTATTATTATTATTATAATTATAAGTGCCTTATAATTAAATGTTTTTCACAATATAAGATTTTTCGATTGTAGAACGAGTACAATGGAATTAAAAAGTTGGAATTGTCGAAATGTATAATAATTTAATAATCATCTTTACATCAATTCCCCTTGGCAAAAACCAATGAACGGCCATGCTCGAAAATTATTATATACCTATTTATATAAATGCCAAAAATAAAACACGCGATAATATTTAAATAAAGTATGTAAGTCTATCATTAGTCTAAAAGCCATTCATAATTAATATGTGATTAATTAAACATATCATAATCATAAAATATAAATTCGATATGATATAAAATATAAACGACTAATAAAAACCGAATAATTATGTGCAGTAAAATATTTATTAATATTTTATTGACCGGCGACCTATAGATACTGCAGTTTCACACTTTGCTCTTTATGAACTTATAATGGAATCCACCCACATTTCGTTAAATTCTTTTTCATTTATATTTCCTGCTCTTCATAATTCTTTAACATCGGAACAAAACCTCTTTTATGATTTTCAACACAATGCGATGAAATATAAAAGATTAGGAAGTATTTTAATATCAGGCAAAGCATTTTCAATTACATTGCGTTTCGTTTCAAATTACACTCCTCATGCGATGTACGTTCCTGGCGTATTAAAAATGAATCTCATTTTTCAATAATCCCGAAAACGAAATAAAGAAACGCAGACATAGGAAAAAGACAGATAATATGCGAGAATCGAGATTTTTGCCCAGATTAGCCACGGACACTTTCTGCTTGGAGTTCACATTCTGAGACCTTTTCAAAAATACCTTACCAAAATGCACTATACACTGTGTTTCATAACTTCGAGTACATACGTTAATGGTATTTATGTTGTTTGATATGCTGATTACGAATCTAAAAGAATTTTTTTTTAATACGAAAAATTAAGGGTTTTACCTAAAACATTTTTTGTAGTACTGCACTGGATTCGTTTTTCTATTAAATATTAAACAATAGAAGTAGGTAATGAACATCTTAAATTACATAATACTAGTAAAATAACAAACGAAATTTAATTATTTTTACGTCACTCGGGGGAGGAAAGCAGTGTTTTCCTCTTGCTAATGGAGGGAGGGAAGCGAGTTTTCCCTCCCGCGCGGGAGGAAAGCAAGTGGGTTCTTCCCGAGCGGGAGGAAAACAGTGTTTTCCTCCCGCTATCAAGAAAGGTGATTTCGTGACCGTCGTGACGTAAAATATTGTGTGTCCCACGGGAGGGAAGGCTATTCCTCTCTTGGGCGAAGCCGGCGCCCTCGCTCGGGCCGCCGCTTTGCCCTCCCTAGGGAGGAAAACAGTGCTTTTCTCCCGCTATCAAGAAAGGTGATTTCGTGACCCTCGTGACGTAAAATATTGTGTGTCCCACGGGAGGGAAGGCTATTCCTCTCTTGGGCGAAGCTTTGCCCGCGGGAGTAATAGCCATTACTCCCTTGGGCCAAGCTGGCGCCCTCGCTCGGACTCGCCTGCGGCTCGCCTTCGCCTCGGGTCGCCGCTTCGCGCGCGGGAGTAACAGGTATTACACCCTTGGGCGAAGCCGGCGCCCTCGCTCGGACCGCCGCTTCGCCCGCGGGAGTAATAGCACGCTTTCCTCCCTAGGTGCACAAAATACTATTAATTACTCAACCCAGTAGCAGTGGCAACGAAAAATTTTGGACTGGGAAACATGAAAAATAATTTTGCGATTTAAAAAAAAATTATTTTTGATTCGTAATCAGCATATCAAACAACATATGCCATCCTGTATTATAAAAAGGCAAAATATTGCTAGTTTTATCCGCATTATTCTTTATCAAATACATTATGAGCAGAATATGTAGGTAAGTGAGGGTTGAAAAAAGAAGATTAACAATTAACCTTAGTTTGTACCCCAAAGTTGAAATAGCAAACATAATAACGGCTCACTTTATTAGTGTACCCACACTACATAACAGAGATATTTAGCTCGTCTCCCGCTATCCTATAAATATTGAATGAACAAATATTAATTTCAAGGGTTGTAATTAATTCAGCGTCACAGAAATTGGGGTAATATAATTACGAGTATAATTTTAGTTTATTCTTTTTGGTAAAAAATTTATATCGAATATTCATTTATATTTAGTAATTACTAATCAATACTGGGAAATAATATGATGGAATATTTTCATAAAAAATTGAACAGCTTTTGTGGATTCAAGTAAAACAAAAAAGAGAAATATGTCGGTTAACTATTAATAATAAATTATCTATAATATACGTAACCCAAAACTATTACTCTTAAAAAGACCACACTTTTTAAACTTTTGTTATCTTTTTATAAACAAATTTTCGTAAATGTCTTGAACTGCTGTCAGTTGTCGAGCATTTGAGTAAACTTATTGTTCAATATACAGGGTGTTTCTATACCTCTGCACACAACTTTAATAGGTTATATAATTTGATATACTGATTACAGAAAAGAAAGATTTTTTCAAAATTCGCAAAAATAAGGGTAGTGAAAATTTTTGTGCCACTGATTTGCAAGTCAATTTAACTGTTTATTTATTAATTATTATATAATATTTATATAATAAATATACAGTTAAATGGACGTTCAAACCAATAGACCTAATATTTTCACTACTTTACTTACATCACTTACTTTACTTAAATAAATTTATTTTCGATAGAATTGTTTTAAATAAGTAGCCTGTAACATTACTTTTTGTCAACCATTAGTACAGCTATACAAAATAATAGTCTGGGTTAAGTCTCAAATTATTATATTGTATTAAATGTTCAGATTGTGCAACAAACTTATAGGAACAACAAAATCTCTGTTTCTCTGGTAGTGGTACAACTGGTAAGTTTGCAAAACTAATTAAATAAATTCGCACTTTCTATTCTTTCTGTGCCTCTTAAACGGTTCTTGTTCTTGTCTCCACGGAGATGAGGTTGATGTTCAAGGCCAGAGTCTGGCGTATAGTTCGCGCTACACCTGTGAAAAGTGTGATAGGTCTACCTGTAGCCGTAGCTCAATAACTTTCAGATTTTTATAGCCAGGTTATAAGACGCGAGACGTTTAACCTTTTGTAGTTCATTGTACTGATATAATGAAACGATCAGTGGGTTTTGCCGTTTTGACAGACGCGAGACTACATTGGCAGCGAGAAAAGCACGAAGTAAATTTGAAGTATTATTTGTTTATGATTTTAATTATTAATAGGGATGGGTTTTATAACTTGCGGCTATAACATACAAAAAGAAATAGGAAAATATACAAGAATAATAAACGTTTTAATTAAAAAAATATGTAGGGACCTATATTGTTTTTTTGTGATTGATAATTTTATTCGACAATTATATATAATATTTATAATTTTGTAGTTCTGATGATCTGAATAAAGTTTTACGAGAACAATTGTACTCCTTATATAGTTGATTCCACGTAAGTTTGTGATTGCGCAACATTATATCGTTTACACAGGTATAATTTGTGACATATCCTCAATTTTATTTAAAAATATTTACCTCCCTACTTGTAGAAATAGGAATTGTGGGTCCATTATTTGCTTTTTAGAAAGCTATACATTTACGTTTGTCGTACAAAATCACAAACTTACGTGGAATCAACTATAAGTACGATATGCTACAAGTGCATAAGTAAGCTTTTAAAACGCGTGAGCACGACGCGAAGCGGAAGCATTTTACCGTATTTTAATAATACTTGCACTATTTGCACTTATACATGTGTATTATGCTATTTTTTTATTGCACCTGCATTCTAATTTGAAAATAGAGTTGAAAAACAGAATTTTTTTATTTTATAAAGTAGCCGATGTGTTGTGTCAACAGTCATATCGTTACCTAGGAAGATTGACTGATTGAGATTGGCAACCCTTTCCATTGTTGTTGCTTGGTAAACTTTAAAACTCGGCAAGTTTTAAACTTGTGATATTGCTCTACATATCGATTTTGATGCAGATGAGCAGTTATAATAAAATAATTTATCCCGCCCGTGATATAATGATCACATTATTTTCATCATTGAGTGAGGTACCAGTAATTTGAAGGCTACCAAACTTTAGTTGGATAAAAGATATTATTTTTATTTTGTTTGTAGCAATATTTTAACAATAAAGACATCAGCGTCGACATTTCAATCAAATTCAGTGAAAGAAACCTTCGCGCGTTTCACATTTTAAACCCTCATTTTTCTCCACAAAACGTAAAAAAATTCGCGTAATTTCACCGGACTCGAGTCCGCTTCGCTCCGGTCCGGTGCCAAGACAAATAACGCCCCCATCCTCCGACATATTTAACTCGCGCAATTACAATTTGTCCTGTCACTAACGTTGAATTAGCGACACACGGACAAATAATTTCACGGGAAAATTCCACGATTTATTAATATTGTCTTTTAAATGAAAGAGCGCTGCTGGAGTTGCCCTACTTTTTGCACAATTACTTGCAAATACAATTTATTTACTGATGAATAAATACTGCGGTATTTACATACTTTTGATGTTTCTTTTAGAGGAAATACATGCAAATTACGCGTGTTCCTGGTACACATATTTTCATCGGTATTGATCTTTCCAGTTTGACCCTAGAAAACTGTGAACTCACCGAGTTACTTAACATTATTTTGCTATTTTTCTTGTTTGTACTTGTTACTTTCCTAAACTAATTTTATTTTATTTCGTAGTTTATAAAAAATATTAGAGAAAACGAGGCATGAATTATTATGATCTGTAGTAGGCAAAGAGACATTCTCAACTTATGGTGTCATCAATATCTCGAAATACTTATTTGTTTAACTAGGCAAAAAAATATTTTTGGTAATAATAATTTTCTGAATTTAATGTAAAAAAAATGTTTGACAAACTCAATCTGTCTGATTCTTTTAAATTATAGCTGATTTTATACCTTTGAAGACAATTTTAGCGCACATTTTAAATAAACAAACTCTAAACTTATTGTAGAACAAGCTAAAGTTAAGTTATATCAGTGTTATATGGGTGATCCAACTTATATTTCCGAACTTGTTTAAAAATAGATATTGTAATACAAGTGTGGAAAGGGTTTCATTGAAAAACTAGTATGACAGTTGGAGCACGAGCGTCAGCGAGTTCTCCTATCATATGAGTTTTTCAATGACTTGCCGCAAGTGTGTTACATACTATTTTTCTACGAAAGTAGAAAAAAATCAAATCAGGTACGCTTGCTGTCAGAGTTGAAAACAATAACAATATCTAAAAACTGACAATTCAATTTTGTAATTTTGCATTTATTTTTAAATTTAACGTTTTGAGCGATGGTTAACCGATTAATTTTGTAAATGTGTTGTTAAAAACTGATATTTGACACTTTTATTTGAAAACACGAGTTTATTGACAGTTGTTTGATTCACAGCGCTGCAAACTGCAAACATAGGTACCTCAAATTAGATCACCCGTTACTTCTGTTTAGTGGAATTCGTCGTGACTGTAGTTAGCTTCACTTATTTCATATTTACACTTTTTTTTTAATTCTTAGATAAACGGAAGCTATGTTATTCTCGTATTTTAGGTTAGTAAAGATATTAGTTTAGTTCTCTTACAAATTTACCTACCTAATACCTACACTCGTTTTTAGAAGAATTCATCTTTAAGATCCGCAGGTAGAAGTATTTTTTAAATATTTTACTTTTCTTTTTCATGATTCGTAAACAGTAACTAACTCAAGATGGCAATCATTACAACAAAGAAACTTTAACTACAATTTTTTGTGATATCACCATGAAGGTTACTCCATAATTACAGATATGAAAACATGACTAATTTTACAGTAAAACACTAATAGACAAAGCTTCAATCATGGTAAAAAGTATGTTTTAAATCTAACCTGAACTACTAAACTAATATAAAATAAAAATGAAGTACAGCAAGATGTCATTGAAATGTGAAGCCAAAATCAATAAACAATGATTTATTTTCGCACGTAAAAAGAGGGCAAAAGGTTTATGTAATCATTTGTTACTTCATTTTTCTGTTCGTGACGGACAATTTTATAAATTATTCCGTGTTTCAATATTCCCACTTTCTCTTGAAAATTAAAATGCCATAAATGAATTACATTCATAAACGCTTGTCAAAGACATCAGCAAACATCAAAGCAAAAAATTCACTTTTTTCTTTATTTGTCAATCATAAATGGTGTTCAATTGACAAAATTATTGCACATTCATGACAGGTTCATAAAAAAATTTATGCCTTTGCAATAACAAAATACTTTTTGTCAATGATACAAGCAGAAAGAATTTAATGCCGCAGTACGTAATTTAAAAGTGATTAATATTTCCACATATTTTGATACTTCATATTAGGTACAGCTTATCTGCACTCTACACTGATATCTCTCCACAAGCAACAAGGGTAGTAAGTAAGCCAAGGTTGAGAATAAATTATATCTATATCCAAAACTGATACATAAAGTATGTACTAAATTATGTTTAATGGTCGTGATGATTATTTTTTTTTGCACAATAGACACAGTAAATTAATTTTAAGCATAATTTATTTAATATTCTATATATTATTAATTCTCACGTTTGAGAAGCTCAAGCTGAAGCTTTATACTTGTTTGTAGTTATACTAGGTACTGAAGTATTGAAGCAATGTACCTGGAGTCCAGGTAAAAATCTTTTGCCGGTTTGAACCATTTGCCTCCAATATTTACTTACTCAACTTAGGAAAAAGACATGATATTTTCTCACAATTGAAAACCGTAGACAAAAAACTCAGAGAAATAAACTGTTAAGTAAAGTAAGGAACAAAACACTAGAACAATCATTGGCATTGCATACTATTATTAGAGATTAAACCAGAAAATTATTTATTTATATAAAATGCGTTCTGAAAGTTCCTTTACTATATTAAAAATCTGCTGTGTCCATCACAGTACTTCTCCGGCTATAAGTTTTAATAACATGCTTTCATAAAGGCTTTAATTTTATGCTTCATTCAGCAAAATTTGAATAATTTTTGATCTAACGTAGGTGGTGTCAAAGTGACAACAGTCAATGTCAAAGTGACAGTTTTCAAAGCGACAGTTTTCAATGTCAAAGTGACAGCAGTTATTTAGAGTTTTAAATTGCATTTATTTAAGTTAGACAAAATACAAGCAATATGTAAATAATATAAAATAATAATAGTGAAAGCGCAAATGTTTACAATATTTTCATCAATTAAAGTAGGTAGGTACTGATTAAAAAAAAAATTCATAAAGTTGGTACTACTACTACTGATTGAATAAAGGAATTTAAAACTAACTTTTTTGTAAAAAGCAGATCGACCGACAGACGGACAGACAGACCGACCGACCGACTTTTTTATAAATTATGTAGGGGTCTAAAACGTGAATATTCATCAAAACCTCGAACTGTAAAAATATCACGATTACAATTAATTGTATTTGTCGGGGAAGTAAAAATTTATATCTCTTTTGCAAAATTTAATAAAAATACAAGATAGATAGATAGATAGATATTAATTTATTGTAGCAAAATGTACAAAAGGAATAGGGCTTAGCTACTGCTGATTTTCTGCCTATCCATATTTTACATAGATTAACAAGTAGTTATACATTAATATATTTTATGCAATTATAGTAATACCTAAAAGTAATTTAAAATTTTCCAAAACAATGCTGCCAGTCAAATAAGGCTAAATTTCTTGATATATATTTTGTATTTTCACATTTACAAAATTGCAATTGCACCTTTGTACCCCGTGGGTGGTCACTGGTATGGGTATTAATAAATAATCTCTTTTTCGTGTTACACACAAATTTAAACATCCAGGCTATTACCATCAAAAAAATCAATTATTCAAAATACTATATAGTTTCACGTTCCGTGCGTTATAATTCCCTTGGGAAGTATTTGATTCCCTCGGGATCCGAGGTTATTTCCCTCAATTACAGCGCGTGAACCCGTGGTTTGCATTCCGCATCCGCACAAAAACCCCAAAATTATCGATCGACCGCCAAGTGTGGTGCCAGCCTTCACGTTCATCCTTGCCCGCTGCCTAGCCGAGTTGAGTCTCATTCATGAATATTTCAACATGATGAATGGTGGCTGATAATTCCCTAACATGGAATCGTTTTTCTGTTACGAGTAGTTTTATCTCGGAATCGGGAATCAAGCGGTTAGTTAGAATTTGGAACAACGGTTAGTGGTGGACGTAAATCGGGCCTGTGGTGTGTTAACAAGCAACTGGGGTACAGACGAATTACCGTTAATACACTTTTTCTGCAGTTGTATAATATAATTTAGATTATTTATAGGGTTACGATTTTTGTGAATACCTTTCTGAATGGCAAATCCCCCGAAAATTGAATAATATCTAGCTTCTATCATGATATTTTTATAAGGCGAATCGGAATTTGATTTTTATTTTATACTGCATTATATTTCCATAGTATAAGAAATTCGATAGGAGATAGGTAGGTACCTACTGAAATATTTACTGTTCCGTTGTTTCTTAATTATTTTCAAGGCAACGAAAAAGCTTCGCTCATAATTTTATTGATTTGAAAAATGTAGATTCGACTTCTTCTTTTTTCTTTCGTGAACATTATATTCGTACCGTAAAAAACTTATTTTTCGGACTTAACATAAATTATACGATTAAAGTACAAAACTGATGCTTTTACGATAGAGCAAATTATTGAACTATTACAATAATTATAATCTTTGATTTGAAAACTTCCGTTTTGAAAATTCTTTTAAATAGTTCCTTCTAAAATTGATAAATAGTACAGGATCCAAGCGCTTCTATCGTGTCAAAAAATTGTCGAACGTTCTAATAAAAGATGAATGGATAAAACCTATATATCTCGATTCAGAATTTTCTGCTCTATCGATTTCCAGAGGGTTGGTTTCGATTTCGGTCTGGAGTAACCCCCAAATTGCAATTTTCACTCTTTTTGAGAAATTCAAATTTTTGTGAATTTTTATTCTTATCTTGTAATATCTCGTCAACTATTAGAGGTATAGAGTTCAAATTTTGACCAGGGGTAGGTTTAAGTATCTAGTTTGATAATATTTTATTGAAATCATTAAATTATTTATAACAATTGAGATAATAAATTATTTACGCCATAGCGCAAATTTTGTGTAGTGAAAAATGTGGTCTGCTGCAAAATCGCGTATGGTTGAGAATTGTGGTATACATTGAGCGAGCGAAAGTTTAAGGAAGGTTCAAAATTATTTTTAGTTAAGAAATTACGGCTTTATGTTTATCAGTACAAAAGTTCCGAATTTTAAATTTAACTCTTCCATCGCGCGTCGCATGCGGCATGGCTCCATGCGCTCTCCGAAACTGGACTTAAACTACGCAACAACGAATTAAGGTGCTAGTATAGTTAGCGTGTAGTAGTTCCTTATTAAATTAATTACTCGTGCATTTCGAGTGCTTTATGAACCAGATTTTGGTTACAGTATACTAAATATAATTATGTATTGTCTTTTCTGACTTTTCGCACTTGTTTTGAATAATGGAAAGTCTAGAAAAACATCAAAATCGTACTTTACTAATAACTCATGTTACGATTGAAATATCTTTTTCAGAAAAATTACACATAATCTACATTAGTATCTTAACATCGGATTGTCAATATTTTTTCAAAAACTATTCCCAATTTCTAATTAAAAAAAAAAATCAAATTTTGAAATTTGTTTTTTTGAGAATTTTGAAATTTTTGAATAAATCCGATGTTAAGCATAAAATTATAGACATTTTTTGTAAATAAATTTTTTCTCTAAAGTGCACCTGAATTAAGTTATTAGTAAAGTATGAACGGCACTTTCATAGTAGCTATACCCGAGCCTTAACACAAATTGCTGGGCCGATAATAATAAATATAGAAAATTGTTCATTAAAGCTTTGTTTACAAAGAATATTTTAAATACATCATTTGTATTTACTTAAACAGTTATCATACAATTTACACCACTTTTCAGCATAAACAGTTTTTTTAAATTGCTTATGATGACCTCATGTATGCACTTACAGGTCGAAACGTCCAAAATGTATTTAATAAATAGTTGCAAACGATTATGTTGATTATTACAACCTTACAACTCTAAACGTTCCTGGATTGGCTATTTATTCATTCTACATTTAAAAACACTGAAGATAATGGTGTGAACAAATATAAAATATTTTTCTCAACCCCCTGGCGGAAATGTGCGACCGCCCTTATAGTTTCTCCTTCCACTATGCTACTTCCTCCCCTAAATGAATAGTTTCCAAATCTTTAATTGTCCCTTACTCGTTCCCCAGATTCATGCTATTAATTCCTTTGTACTTCCTACCCCGGCAACAAGTACACTTCACCCTCTGAGTGATTTTTTCACATCAAGTCGCCCACTCACCCGTGTAGCCGGGTGGTGCGTGTCAAACGAACGAATTAGGGTTGGAATGAAGTTAGGTCCGCTGAGTCATAGGCTCAAATATGCGATAATAATTTTAGGGAGGATTTAGGACTTGTAAGAGGGATGTTTTGCAATAGTAGTAGTAATTGGAAATGGAATTTTTGGCTTAGGATAAATTGGGGGAAGTAATAACTAAATTTTGGACGTGATTGCGAGGGGCACAACGTTATGTTATGATTAAAATTCTCGTATATAACAGAAAGGATTACTACTACACCATTTTATTGTCTGGTGTTTGCTACGTTTACGTACTTTGCTTAAATAAATTTAATAAGCATGTGTTTATCTTATAAAGTTGATTAGTGTAATGAAATTTCAGGGACGGACTGAAACTTATTTTTTTTTGGGTTCAAAGCCGTACACCAACTATTTATACGGAGACTTATTAAATTTGAAGATGTAAAATTTATAGTGTGCAATACGAGCAAAAATATTTATAAAAATTGAATTTTTGTAAAAAAGCTATTATTTTTAATTTTTTTGAATATTCCCAGAGAACAGAGACTGTGCAAGAAGATAGTGGCGCGTAAGGCGGTAAAATTTCGCACTTTTTGTAGGAAACTTTTTGTTATGTATTTAGCTATAAGAATTGTACAATGTTGTACTAAAATATTTTCCGCAGATGTATCATTAGGTAATTCTGCACAAGTTTTACAAAACCTCTGAAATTTAATAATATATAATGACATTTACTCAAAAATGGTAACCATGGTAATCTATCCTACCGATTGTTCTAATTTTTACCACTTAAAGCGCAGCAATCGCAAATTCGACTGATGCACGGTTGAATATGTGTTTTTAACATATTCCTTGGGCGGAATTTAAATAGAAATTTACCTGATATCATAATTGGTTTTTTCTATAACCTAAATATCACGATATTTTCATACCCTGGTGGAATGCTTAGCATCCTACGGAAAAATTGCTTTGTGCAAATGAGAAAATTCCCCAGTTAACTTCAAAACAAGCACTGAACATTTCAAAAGCGTATTATCCAATCTAGCGTGCATTTGACAAACTTATCTACATGTACACCTAATTAAAAGAACTGCATATTCCATTTTCTTTCTCGCTCTTTCACACACACTCTCATATTTATCTCATATGTATGTACATCCAATTATACCATGTGTAGTACACTCTACGGTAGCTGCTGCTGACACAGTGGTAAGGGGGTGGGTGGGGGGTGCAGGGCGAAGCGTTAAAAAACGCGGACGCTCAGCGGCGGGAAACAAACACGAAGCAAACGGCGTTTGTTTTTTGTTTTACAGCGTGGCAGCCAAGGCTTACTGAGACTGAGAGAGGGCATAGGGGATAGACGGGCCAAGCTACCCGCAATGATAATTAATGAACATGGGTGGACAGGGAGAGCGGGGATTCTCAAAATGTTTTTCAGATATTCTTAGATACTTTTTTATAAAAAGAAATTACCACGACATGGCCCATTTTTATTAAATCCTTTATATTTAGTTTACCGTCCGTTATCGCTCATCTCTGTCTGTCTACGTCAAAAATGACCCACTTCCCGAGATCCTATCTAGCTGAAATTTTGCAAATAGAATTTTGCCACCTAACAGTGCACTTTGTCAAAATTTCAGATTAATCGCCATCTTGAAACAAAATGGCGGACAGATATCTCAAAATGTACTGTAACTATTGCGTTAAAATTTGGTACAGTAATAGCTAAGAATCTGTCTTGAAACATAGGTATATTGAAACAAAATGGCAGCTAGCTATCTCAAAATGTACTGCACCGATCTGGTTAAAAAAGAAATTTAAATAAATATCGATCGAGTCTCATATATATATATATATATATATATATATATATATATATATATATATATATATATATATATATATATATATATATATATATATATATATATATGGGCTTGCACTACAAACTAGGTTGGCAACACATTATTATGTTTTTGTATAGCAGGTACTCTAAGCATATAAGCACTATTTGTATTCCATTACACTGTTTCTCTTCAACACGATAAACATGATTGGATTCCACAAGTAATTTTCCTTATTTTGTTATTTTAAAGCTTCAGTTGTAAAGTTAATATCATATTTTACTTCTTCAAAGCCTATTTGTTTGACTTTATCCATTATTATATCAGTTAAGATGAGACAAGCAATTACTGAAAATCCAAGAAAATTTCGCAAGTCTACCGCTTGTCATCGCCACATTAGCTCGGAGCTAATTTCACAAGAACTGAGCGCCCACTGAAACTGGAACGATACCTTACAAAACAAAATTTATTTTTCTTTATTTTTCCCTAATTTTGTAATTTTTGAAGCGATTGTTTCAGCGGTTTCACTGGAAGTGTATAAAGTAGTAAACCATAAGCTTTCAAGTATTCCTATACTATTTTTTACTATTTAATTATTAAATAGTTATAATTGAATCAAAAGATCAAAACTATGAGTTCCCTTAAAGATGGGACGTATTTATAGGTAAATGAAATATATTGAAATCTAGTGGCGGATTCAGAAAATCTCTAAGGAGGGGGCGAAGTCCTATAAAAAATAGTCTTGGGGTGCTGTTTTCTGAAGGAAAAGTAAAAAATGATATTACAATATTTTACCCTCTTTCACGAGTAGAACTTGAAATAAATAAAAAAAAATGTAAATAATGAAATGAAAATTAGTAAAATTTATCTGTAATTAGTCAGGCAACGATTTCTTAAACTTTTAAAGAACAAACTCTCTCAACTCTCAAAGAAGGGGGGATTGCAAACTCCCAGGATCCTCCCCTTAAGTAAGCATGTACTCTTTGTTTGATGACCACTGGTCTCTTGAAATGAATATATATATATATATATATATATATATATATATATATATATATATATATATATATATATATATATATATGTACAGTCTGCAATAAAATCTAAAAGACTTTTTAATACCGCGAGACAATAAAGGCCATATTCGGCAGTTTTTTGTACTTTAAAAGACTGTACGAAATCCGTTTGAATTTTATTTCGCGGTTTGGCGAATGTACCCGGTAGAAAATGACAAATTAATTAAAAATTAAAAGGTTTTACTAGGCAAATTAATTTTATTTTTAGATAATTATTTTTTTAGGGGGAGAAGTTCTAAAGCGTGATTTGTTTTATGAAATATTCATAATTACACTCAGACAAAGAAAATCGATGTAAATGTAGGTAGTATTATTTACTAAAGATATTCTTTCTTCTTTCATAATGTCTAGATTTTCTGTTATTTTATACTTGTTTGAAAAATAGACATATCGCAACAGATGCAGCTGTCTAAAGAACACACCGTAAGGTAAAATGTAGAATAGGGGTGAGTCAGGAAGAAAATCAGGTCAAGAAAGTTATGTGCAAACAGTTTTCACAGACATGCTGATGTATTGTATCCCAGGTATTTATTTCAATATTATTTAAACAGACCGTGAATATTAATAACTTATTTATAAAGGCAAATTAAGTTTTTGAATTAATTATCGTCAAAAAAATTTGATTTCATGAGGTTTGCTTACTGATTTGCGACACTGTTGTGTTCTACATTACCTACCTATCTACATTTTTTCTTAACGTATTTAATATAATTAATTATTATTATTATATAGTTTCTTATCTTAATAAATTTAATAATATCGTCTAAAAAGTATACCTACCTATATACATTTCAAATTCAATTTATATATTTGTCGCAATCTTATTGATAGAAAAAATAATAACTTATAAGGAATGCAAGTGTGCTAATGAAGTTATGATTGCGTCTGTTTGTTTGATTACGTTAGTACACTTGGACGAAGTCTGGGATTACGTGCTAGGAGTGAATCTGTGATGGCCAGACTTGAAGATACTCTGATACGAGTGGTACCGTGGTACGTGCCCGGCAATTGCCATCTTTCCTTTTCGTCAAAGTTTATAAATCACGTTAAGGTGGTCCATGCCATAAGTGCTATTATTATCAATTATCAAATAACTGGTCATTTAAATTCTAAAACATTGAAGGTAGTAATTTAATTTATTTTTAAAATAAAATATACACATTCATACGAAAGCTGGCACAAAACACAGTATATTTTATTATTTATTTTGCACATTTTTGAATGCGTCTTGGAAATTTTAGTATGCAAGCGGTATAGTTTGATAGTAATTTAACACCAAACCCAGACTTTGTGCATTCTTATCACATTATTATTTTTATGAACGGTCGTAAACGGCACAACAAAAAATTTATCATCGTAAATTCGGTATTCATTGATATCTTACGTATGTCGTAAAATTTATGTTTATTCAGAAAATACTTCTTATATGGGGTGTTGACAAGATTGAGGAATAAAAGAGTTATTATATTAAAAGAGTTTTTGTGCCTTATTTTACGTTACCTATATTGAGAATTTATAAGTTCTTCATGGCCCAAAACTTTAGGAAAACGAGCAGAAGAATTTTAAAAGTGGCTTCTTTTTCAAATTTTGCAGTTCTTGTTGAATCACCCTATATTTTAAATTCACTAAACTGACCGTTTGTCTAAACTCTAAAGAGACGCAAATACAAAATTGAAGAATAAAAGAGTTTTCTCCCCTTTCTTCCTGTTAATTTGGAGAATTATTTAAGTTTGTTAATGGCCCAAAACTTTTGTGTTAATATTAATGGAGAATATTTAATTTGAAAATTAAATTTTCTTATTATGAAAACTTTGCCGTGCCTATCAATTAAGTAAATTCTAAATTCCCGTGTCTTATTCACTTTAATGTTATGCAGACAGGCTGACGGAAATATGGAAATGAAACAAAACATTTCCCTATTTTGCATATTTTGATTTCTTCTTGTCACTTCTTTATTACTTTACTCTAGTTAGAAACAGGTACAACAAAACAAAGATAAAGCAAAACAAAAATGATAATACATAAATAACAATAGAATTTTTGTGGATTTTTTGTGTACAAAACAATCATTTTTTGATTGAATCGCGTTTCCGGTTAGCGGGAAAATTGTTTAATCAAATGCAGAATTGTATAAAACGAACGTTTTATTGCATGCAACGATTTATATCACTGTTATTAGTATTTCTACAAGTTTTACTACAGAGTTAAATTGGTATTTTAACAGATTTTTAAACTAAAAATGATTTCAGTCAATCATCAAAATTTGCAAAATATTAACTAGATACAGTTATAATAGAAAGTGTTTTTAATACACAAAACACTAGTATGTTAATCGTTAGTTAGTTAATGACTATTACAATGTACAGTAAATACCAATTTTAATGTTATTTATTTTATTATTATAATATTTTAAATCGTAAGTACAATTGATTAACTGATAAAGGTACCTAACGACTAGTTAACTTAGGCTTGTATTTTGTTAGACAATCGTCAATCGTTCTTGAAGTATTATTTTTTTTTCAGCTGTTACCATTGAGTGCGCTGCATTGTCAATTTGAATCACTTCATGCTGTATAACCTATAAGTTTTGTTAATTTACCATCTAATCCATGCAGTTTAATACGCAATAGTGTTAACTACAATGTTTATAATTGTTTGTAATTCTGCTTTAATCATAAAATTTAATATGTTGTCAAGAAGACACTGACGGTATGTAAAAGTTTTGTTATTTAGTGTAGATCTGTACAAATGAGGATTGTAATAAGAGTTTTTTATTGTTTATTATAGCTTGATAATGGTTTTATAAAAACCGAAACGTCGCGTAATCTTCAAATAGTTTGTTTTATTCGCAACTAGTCCACAATCTGACTATTCCATCTCTAAACCATATTTTGGACACAAATTTCATCCTTACAAAATTTTTTTTATCCTGATACAGACGATTTTCTGAATTATACTTTTACTCTTATACTGAAAACCCACTAATTGGACATACTTTTGACGTTTCTATTTGGAAAATTTAAATTTACGTAGGTACGTGACGTGATATTAAAAATATGGACAGATTTATGAACAACTCAGAACTGTCAACCAAGTCTGACACAAGAATTGAATAAAAGATAAGCATAGTTCTATTGTATTTATTTCTCTTTAATAGTATATTAAACATAAGTTAGGGAAGGCGACTTTTTCTGGCAAGAGTTCGAAATTCGCACCGACCGAACGAGTGTAGTTTTTTTTTAAAAGAATTCTATGTGGAAAAGATGGTCATTTTATAACTAACCATATCATTATAAAATATGAACAGTGTATGTATTATAGCAGGGATACAACTTGTAATATAGCGAGGACACTTTTTCACTATATTTTTGTCACAAGTGTATACCGCTATAAGTTTACGTTGCAAAAAGTGCAAAATTATAACGAAATAAAAGTTCTCTCTTGAACTTTTACTCCTTCAGTTTCACTTTTCACGTATACACAACTTATTCCTTTCGACAACACATAAGTTAAGTTCAGGCAGTTTTCAGTTTTCAGTTGCCACACATTCTTCCCTGCTTCAAATCTCTTTACAAACATTTGAACACAACTTGTGTGTGTTACACAAGTAATCTTCTTATATACAGCGGGCCAAGTGACAAGGTCGCGTTCTTGTGTCATGTTAGACATAGGCGGGGTTTCAGGGGCTATTAGGGGCACTAGGACACTTACCGCTTCCGTGTGGATGGGGTGAACGGCGAATAGCATGGCGGCTGCGAAACTTGAAAGCTCTGGGAGGAACATTGAGCACATCCTAAAACAAACAATACTCATTAAATAAGTTTCAGAAAACATTATTATTCTATAAATTATTTATTTGAGCAATGTTCTACGTTTTTATTTATTGAATAACGACGTTTCAGTAGTAGTGTGCTATCTTTTTCAGGTTATTCGGCGGATATTTCTCCTGAACGACAGAAAAATTTCAGATGTTTAAATGTAAGTTTTAGATTCGGAAATATTTTTGTGAATTCATATCTTTTTTGCAAACATGTTTATATGTGAATCTAAAAGAAGGTATATTAATACTGAAAGATATTTTGTTTTGGTTAATGGATAAACACAAAATTATAAATTGTAATATAATTTGTAAATGGTGCCAGATACAGAAAAATTTATGTTAAACCGATTGTACAAGTAGATAATAACATTTTCTTTATTTAGTATTATAAAAAATTGTCATAAATACTTTATTCATCGAGATTTTTAAGAAAAATTGTGTGGTCTTTAAGTAAAGTACTACTTCCTGTTAATGGATTGCTACTAAAATTTAATGGGCTCTTAAGGTTCCTATTAAAATCCCGAATATACAATTTGGTAATTTAATGTATGGTATTTTTTTAGATACCGTCGGGAAAAAAATTGTAACATACGAACAAACATCATCTCGAAAATAGTAAATTCGTATTCTAGAGACTGAAACGTGCTTATACACGAAAATTTTGACCCATTACAATACCTCTTATAGAATATGAGGCGAAAGGTAATACAGAGCATATATATATATATTAAAGGCAGTAGGTATTGAATTTACTACTCAACAAAACTGAAACAATCTTTTCAAAATACGTAATTAATCAAACAATTTTGGAGTTGGGCCATTGTTTTCATAAAGAATTTCATAATTTACTTATTTTTTAAACCATACAATTCTTGCCGTTGTATAATTAATCTTATATTATTTCAGTTATAGTCCATTATGCAGTCTTAAATCCAGAATCCAGTGGTGTCAAAATTGTACTTCCTACGAAAAATGCGTTGAAGTATATTAAAAAAACTAGAATATTACATGCTACATGGTCATTAAAATATATGCACAAAATTGTGAATAATCCTATATGTGTAGGTATTAAATTACACAAGCAAATTTTTTTATTTATTAGTTCTTGCGATATGGACTCTAAATTATACAAAAATAGAACTGCTCCCAAAATATAAACTTTTTTCTTTCAGAAAAGTTTGAAGGTTCATGGTTCAACCAAAATAACTTTACTAGTGTGGGGTAGTTGGTACTTTCCTTATTTAAAAGTTTGTTTCTTTAAACGAATGGGTTGCTATAAATACACGAAGAAGAACCTTTTTTTTATTTTACATGATAACAAAACCGTTAATGAAAAAGTATGCTAAATTTACATTTTCCTTTCGAAATATTAGGAAAATTAAGTAGAGAAACATTATTTCAACAAACGCGTTTGTTTTTTCAAAAAATATAAACTTTGCATCGCGGAGTATTAACGAATAATGTTCTTTTTGTACTTCACATCATTTTATGCTCGTTCAAATACATAATAATTCATTCCGTTACCGTTAAGGTAGTAAATTATGAATTTTTTATGATGAGCAGTAGAAACGAGGAGTTAATTATTAATTTCGTCATTCGCAACTATTTAAAATGAGAGCAGAGGTATTATATGCCTCAGTTAAGTACCTACCTATTTAAACATGAATTTACATTTATGTTTTAACCGTTTTACTTTGGTCGCTTAATTATACTCGTACTAGTTTAATTTTATTTTTAGCATGACTTTACCTTTAAATTGAGTAAGGTGCATTTGAATAATGGAAAAATAAAAAAAAAGAATTCTTAACTGACAGACACTGATCAATGTTATATTTGATTTTATATAAATCAGCAGCTAATTACTTGTCCAGTAGATAGTAACTGATAATCCTCGGATAAAGGATAAAAAATATCCTATTGAATAACAATCTTGTTTACAAACAGTTTTTTAATGAAGTTGAACATTAGTTGACTGTGGGGATGAATCAGGGACGGACTGGCTATATCATTTCGGCCCGGGCTATTGTTTAACAGGCCCTCTTTAGTTTTTACGTAGAGAGAAAATGCGCTGCAGGCGAAAATTTTAAACATTTTAAAACATTATTAGCGTATAAAAATAATATTAACGTTACTCTTTAAGTTGTAAATAATGCACTTAGATTTGTAGGCAGGGACGTAACTAAGAGTGGGCCTAGGTGGGCCGTGACCCATCCTGCAAAGTTCTTCGCCCAAAATTTTTTCTATATTTTATCATAAGTTTACAGATGATGAGTTAATTTAAAATATTTAAAAATGCCTTACAAATACGGGAATAACTATTTTTTCGTTATTCTTTATATAGCTATTAACTATTTATTTATTTGTGTTTGTGTTATCCATACTTTTTTATAATTATTGTTTTTCTTAGTATTTAAGTTCAAACTATTCGTGACTTTGTGCAAAAAATTAAGAATTTTAAAAAAATAGCGGATATTTTTGAATAAAATCATAAGAGACTCGTGCTCGTGCAACTCTTTCCTGGGGTATGAATTTTGATATTATATTCTAAATTACTGAATTTTTTTAAACTTAAAAGTGTGGTCCACCTAATTTTTTTGTATGGCCAATCTTGGCTCACTTAGAAAAAAAATTCTAGTTACGTCCATGGTTATACGGCAGGTACCTATTTTATTCGGAATTTTGCACAAAACAAACCGTACTCTTTTTCAATTTTTTGTAATTTATTATTTAATTATAATATACTATGTACCTATTTGTTGTGCAGATTACTTAACTGTGACATTAATAATTAGCAAAACATTATTAATACTTTAAAATAATTTTTTTCTTATGAAATATATCTGAAGATGGCTACCTAACCTAAATACTTTTTTAGGCAAATACTTAATTGACTGTTAAAAATTTAATAATAGGTACTTAAAAAAAAATTACTTATAAACAAAATACCTAATCCAAGGTTTTGTCAATATCAGTCGAAAACCATACTATAAGAACTACCTTCGAGAACATATCTGTGTTAAATATGAGATCATAGATTATAAAAACAAAGCTGCAAAAATATTTATTGTAACATAATTTTTTACCAAGAGATGCGCAAGAGAAATCTGGACAACTAAGTCGAAAAAGCACTCTTAAGTTTAACACAAAAACCGCTGAGAAATAATAAATACGATATCCATATTTATATTAACTAATATTTATACATAGGAATGTACCGGTACCTACATTTTAGAAATATGTTTTCTTTCAATTATCAAGTAGTTATTATATTGTACCGCCACATTGACTTTTCCTGATAATAATATGATTATAAAAAAATTATTGATATTCGAATTTTTATGTAAATAACAACGAATAAATAAAAATAATAAATTTGTCTCATTGAAATTTTTATATTTAATTATTTAAATACATTAACAACTAAATCTACAGCTACACTTAGATTTACCAATTTTTAATTTAAAAGAAAATATTTTGTTTAAATTTAATCAACTACTTTCTGCTTGTTAGTCATGCTTAATTATTTGTTGTTCATTTGCAGTCAATATTGCGTGCATTTCCTTTCTATTTATAATCAATTATTTCTTGTTCAAGTTCAGGGTTTGGTTCAAGTCGGTTCAAGATCAAGTCGTTAAAATGACAACTAAATATTATAAAGCATCAAATTTCTACTAAATTATGCTCGAAAATATCCTTTTTATGATGTATAATGAAATTTTAACCTGTGGTTACGCTAGAGTATAAAAACAATGGTGATAGTATAATGAATACAAATGGAAGTGAAAATATGCAAAAGATGTAAATTACATTAATTATTATCTGGTGTGCGAAACGCGAAATTTTATTTCATTTTTACTAATTAGTCTTTTTCCTAAGGGAAAATGATCAAAGTTTAGTTTTATATATAATAGCTTATTGTTTGCAAGTTATTTGACAATTTTGATAGATTATAATACCGTCTTTTACAACACAACGAATGTGTTTATAATAGTGTCGGTGTCGATAAAAAGTTTTGCAAAAAAGTTCGCAAAAACAAACGTTATATGAAGATAAAACAACAAACAAAAGTTGTGTTGTTTTTCAGAATGAAATACATTAGCGGTACGGCACTATATTGATTTACTTGTAAAATAAACATTTTAAGGAAAACGATATCGTTTTTGAGAGGGTATTATTAGTTTTTAAAAACTATTGTTTTTTAACTACGCCGACCATTAACCCACATTATATTTTTTAACGTATAATCAGCTGTTAACTTTTAATATGAAACATTTATTGATAATTATAAACAACTTAATACGTTAGTTACTTATAATTCATAAGTTACGAACATAATACGTTTGACATAACCAAGGAATACAGCCATAATAACATCGAAACCTTCCATTTGCAAATTGTTCAATATTTGACAGATAAAATTGTTGATTTGTTTAATATCGCCGTCGTCGATGATACGATAAAGGTTTGTATATATCGCGAATATTTATGAGGTTTAACCCTCTCGGATGTTTAAAGAAACTCGGTTTCAGCTTATCGCTTAGCAACATACTCGATATTATAAATCGCATAATATTCTTATTATATTAATAGCTATAATTTTTAACGGGAGAAAAACTCGGTGTTATAATAAAAAAAATAAAACGTAGATACCTATATTGACATCCCAGATCCCTGAAATACTTTATAAACGGAATTTCAGATGTTACAGGTACCTAACCTACCTACTTTTTTGTACCTAATGTTTATATTCTAAGAAAATTTGACCAAACTGTGGAATGAAGAAAGCCTAGCATAAAATGTATTTCATTCGTAAAGGTCGGAAAAAGAGAAAAATAATTGATTTATGATTGTCATTCCCTTTTTCAATAACCTTTTTATAAATTATCGGACATCCTTGGCAGAGCTGGGCAAAGTTCCGAAAAAATGTACCTACTCGAGTAGGTATTGAGTACGAGTACTGATATTAAAAAGTAGGTACTCTTGTATATTTTTCTTGAATATTTGAAAAACTTTTTGTTCGTTTTCTGTGATGACTGATGAGTAGAGTGTACAAAAAATACTCTGAGTAGGTACTTATGACGTCATTACAGTAAATGTAAGTAATTATATGAAAATAATGTTTATAAATGCAATTATACTCGTATATACAATTTTTAATCATCTGTAGTGAAAAATTGAAAGGAAGCTTAATAAAAAGAATATATTTTTATATTTACTAATTAAACTCATTCACTTAGAACGTCCAATGAAAAAAGAAATAAAGTAACTACTAGACGCATAAGTCAATTTCAAGAAAAATTAATTAAAATATAAACTATTATAACTATAAACTAGTAGATCGTTGTACTCGTACGTTGGAAAAACCAATAGAATACAAGTATTTGATGTACCTACTCTGAGTAACTTAAAAATATTCTGAGTATACTTTAAAAAACACTGAGAACCTTCTTTAAATTTAGAGTATTAATTGCGTACGAGTATTATCTAGAGCAAAAATCTTCCGAGTACGAGGAAAAATATCGATATTTCAAATGAACCCGAGAACAAGTACCTACAGAGTATCTTTGTAATTTGAGTAGTACTTTTGAATGTACTCAAGTACTACCCAGCTCTGGATTTGACGGCTTATAACCGCACAAATAGTAGATTATCTATGTATACTTAAGAGCTTAAAAGTATAATAAATTTTATTTACTTATTCAACTAAGGCCAATTTATTTTTCTATAACGTGTCAAATTATAGTATATACTTGTGTTCTTTGTTTAATATTATATAACACAGATCTTATCTCTTTCCGTATAAGCTATGACGTATATCATCGCAATGTTTAGGAAAATAATTAACTTTACTACTACCACTGCTAAAGTCTACAGACTCAGAGTCGACCGCTGCCAAAACGTCATGCGGGGAACGAACACACGGACTCGCTAATTGCACGCCCCGCCTGACAGCTGATTGAAAAGCCTTCAGATGTTTAACTCACGAGAAACTACAAACTAGAAGTTGAAGACTTACAACCTGAAATTTTAATCTGGTGAGGGAAATAGGAAATTTGCACCGTTGGAGTAACAAACACTACAAATTATAAATGTACACCCAATTCTTCAGAGGATGCGAAAAGTTTTTGAGAATTATGAAAGTTGTATTTAATTTTAACTTTATATCTACGTAGGTAGATTATTTTAAACCAGGGACTCACCAGAAAAAAATTGAGTTTCGGTTAATGCAAAGCCATTCATAAAATACCGGCATATAATATCAAATCATTGAACTGAAATATATAAAGAACTCAAACTCTTTTCGAGTGTGATAAAATGATGTGATATTGTATTTCATTAAATGCGAAAGCTTTTCATAAAAACACACTTCTATTTATTTAAGGGTTCTTTGACTGAAATATTGACTTAATTTTTTTAAATTTATTCAGAAACTAATAGTAGAAATGAAAATGCGCCAGACATGCGGCGTTCGGCGAATCCAGAACCCAATGTTCGCCGAACTTCGCTCAGTTTGTATGGGGAGTTTATGATTTGGCGAAGCATTCGGCGAACTGTTCGCCTCATCCCGCCCAGAGTCGGTAAACTAGCACACGTCAAAGTAGGCGAACGTTTTTCTAGAAGGGGTTCGGGCAACTGATCACACATTCAGGATTCGGCGAACAGCGAACTGTCGAATCACTTACTTCTCTTCCTGCTCAGTAGCGAGGAATTAAGTTTTTAAACTTATTCGTAGTTAGCAATTTTTCTTATTATAAATACAAATTATTTCTATAAACAATTTTTAGTACTGGTCTAGACTCCCTCACGGCCTCAATAGATTATCTATTATTGTTATTGTTTGATTCGATATTACAAAAGGATTATAATCTCGTTAAATTCTTATAGTCTTCTATTTAGTATAAATAAATGAAAGAAATAAGGCCATTTTGTCCTGTGACAAGAATTCGGGAAAATGTAGAAATGTTGTTTTTACAACTGAATGTTCAACTAGGCGAACGTTCGGCCTTTTCCCATATGTTTGCTCGTTATTCGTCGAATGCCGCATTTGTGAACACAAAAGCGAATACCGTTCGGCAAATCAAGAATGTTCGGGATTCGCCGAATGTCGTATGTCTGGCCCCGGCTTAATTGTCTCTGGTAATGTCGATGCAAGCGGTTGCTAGTATTTATTATTTATTGAAATATTGTAGGGCTAAAAAAGTTCGTAGACCCTTGACACTAGCCTAGCATAAATATTTGCAATCCATTCCATGCTAGATATAACAATAATTATGTTTAGGAAATTGTAGATAATAAAGTAGTATTTGATTCATATGATACTTACGTTGTACTATGTATCTGCTACTATTGGTATTGTCTTTAATAAACGTAAGTTGTTATTTGTATAAGGGAAAGTTATTCAAGTGTATTATTTCCTTCTGTAGTTCACATTTTGTCCTAAACACAGAGAGCACACAAATGATAAAATTGCAACATTTCACTTGGACGGTATTAGTATTCTTATTTATTACCATTTAATTAATAAGCACCTGTTACACATATAAAATATTTGTGTGATGACGGTTGTAGTACTACTTAAAATAAATGATGATAACATAGTAAGGTATACGAGTACTTTTCTTCTTATGGATGCAGGTAGTGCGTGTGACAGTCAGTATAGTTTGGCCGAAAATTAAGTAGGCATCACTTCCACTACACTTTTTTATGGACGAATGCTACATTAGCTATATTTCTCAAGCTGCACGCTGCACACGAAAGAAGAAAATTTTTTACTCGGTGTATTTCTTAAAAATAACATTTAAACAAATAACGTAGAAAAAATCATATTTGTTATTACACTCTTCTTTACTCTAATATACATAAACATTTTAGTAATCATTAATAAATTGAAACCTTCGTTTATTTTTTTTCGAGTAGCTCAAAAAATGAAGATTTCGACGCAATATGTTAATTTGTGTTTTTAGTTATTAAAATATATAAACTCACTAATAAATTAATTTCAGACTCCCTCCATTTCCATTCCATTCATAATAAGTTAGGTACCAACGTAGCGAAGAAAAAAAGTGGTCTTGGCTCTGATCCATTTCGTGCGGTTTGCTCTTCTTACAACAATTTTTGTAAGTAACGCCAGCAGCGAGGCCAGAGCGGTTAATGCATTCTGTTTTGTCTCCCAAGTGATCTGAATTTTTAATCCAACAAAATTTGCATTGTATTTTAACCAAGATCACAAAAAATGCCGGCTAAGACTCGGCGACAGAATTAAGTAACGTATTATGCATGTCTTGAACACGAGCTCATTTTTATACTTGCAAAACCGTTGCCTCTCATTTAAAAATTAAAATGAAAAATTTGTGAAAATCTCAATTCTCTTCCCAACTATCCGAATCTGTCTGCGAGGATTTCCACATTTCCAGCTGCAGTTCGGTTTTTCTGAACTGCGGAGCCGACGTGAACGTTGCGCTTGAAATTTAGGTCAAACTTGATGCAAAACTGTCGGCTGTATTTCACAAAATCATTGATGCTTGTAGGACGACACGTTCTCTAAAGAAGAGCGAGATGTTTTATTTATATCGTGGCTCTTTTACGCGGAATTTTGTTCTTTATAAACGCCCACGCGGAATTATGCATCAGGAAGATGTTTTTATTCGAGATTATGAACACATGTTTTTCTTATACATTAGGTACATAACATGTGAAGATACAGAAATAAGAAAATAGCAGATGACAACTCGGGTCACAATGAAAAAAGTTAGATAGATGAGTAACATCACGCTTTATTAATTACTACCGAACCCGGTTCGCGTTGCTATACGCCTCCAACTCGAATTTAAAGGAATCTCGTTATAAGAATTCTAAGTTATTACCATACCATACATGGTGGAAATTATAACTACGCCCATGATACCATACTAAATTTGAACCCAATAAGATGGCGGACTGATATTTTAGTATGCTCATGTCATAAGTTAGATCATAAGTTATAACCATTACAAATTTGAACCAAATCGGTGCAGTACATTTTGAGTTAGCTAGCCACCATTTTGTTTCAAGATGGCGGAATATACCTGCTTCAAGACAGATTCTTAGCTATTACTGTTGTAGCAATACTGAGGTAAACTAGGGGGTAGGATAAAAAAGGAAGTAAGTTTACTTAAGGGAAAGGGATAACCAGTCGTGGTCGAATTAGGAAGGGATGAATTGGGGAGCGGCACTAATCATGACATTTAAAAAACTTTATATTACACTTTACTTAAAAATATATTTAATTAAACACAAAAACTTCGAATATAACACCAATATAAGTAATAAACTTATGACTTATCGTTTCAACTAAGAATTTAATACGGATTTATATTAAAAATATTACTTAAAATAACGCTCAAAAGCGTAATGTCCGTAGCAACGGGCTACATCTTGGACTTATCTCGAGCTCTGCTGTCGAAGAACTCCCCGCAGACGCCCAAAATCATGGGAACGTCTGGCCTAAAGGGTACAGGGGGATGCAGATGACCTCTGAACGTTTGTATCTAAAAATAACTTAAGATAACAAAAATACAGAGCGTAGCATATGCAAGTCATCTTGTTACACTGTACCAAATTTGAACGCGCTTGCACCTCCACCCCACTGAGAAATGAAATTTAAACCCAATCCGTTACCACCATTTTATTGTGCTCATGTAATATGTTACATTTTAAGCTATTACCATACCAAATTTGAACTCAATCGATGCAGTAAACTCTAAATTAGATAGCCGCCGACTACAATGCAATTTGACATCGATATAAACATCAAATAAATAAAAAAAAACTTAATACTAACCAATACTAACAATCCACAACTGTCTGTTTCAAAACACCTGGACCAACTGAATTAGAAATTCCTATTCAACAACTAATACATAGTAGTTTAATTAAATGTCTGGTTATTTAATCTGTTTGTTATTTTGTTCAATTAAGTGACAAATCATTGTACATTTTCGTCATAAGAAGAAACAATTTTGATTTTTTTGTTGAAAATATAATATAGCCTATGTCACTCGGGGATAGTGAAGCTTCCCAACGGTGAAAGAATTTTTCAAATCGGTCCAGTAGTTTCGGAGCCTATTCAATGCAAACAAACAAACAATCAAATCTTTCCTCTTTATTATGTATATTAGTATAGATAGTCGCGTACAATGGTATTTTGTAATCTGAAGAAATTTTCTAATTACAATAGTATAAATATTTAGAACCTATTGACTTATTAAAGCATTGTATTTGTAAACTAAATAATGACATTACGTTTCTAACGATACATTTCTCCGGCGATATGTAAGTTGTGCATTACATATCTCCTTTACACGTATATTAATTTTTGTAAGTTTTCTTTTATTACATATCGTTTAAAGAGTTATCTAGACTAACTTGTACTCAAGTCGTACCTACTTCCGATTCGGAGGATTCCAATTGAAGATATGTAATGTAATTTAAATTGAAATTGTGTGAGATATGTGAGTATTTTTTAAATTTCTATTATTTTACAATAAAATAACACATTTTACAATAAAATTTATTTACTCCTTGTTCTCGTAATTTTTTGCTAATTAAAATGTTTTTTTGATTGATCCGACATATTTACAAACTATTATAACGCAACTTGTACAAAGTAGACGTTTACTGTATAAGGTTTAAACAGTAAATGGCCAAAAATTAAGCGCAATTTGTGATTGACAAACAAATTTGTACCACTTATTACATATCCCCGGCGATATGTACCGCACAGAAATAATAATATATTAGTTGTGTGCGTTACATATTCTCGGGAGCATGTATACTCTCATTTAAATCTAACAACCTATGGGAAAGGACCCATTTATTGGTACAAATAGCGTAAAAATCGATTTATAAATAAAGATATTACACGCTTCGCACCTGAGGAAAGAAATGAAAAAATTCATACCGCAGTTAATGTGATAACATAATATATGAGGAACTAATTATTGATACAACATTGACTTAAATTTTAGCACATATTTTGAGGCTAAAAAGAAAGAATCCATTATCTTTTAGGAAACAATACTTAAAAAAATAAATTAGTAGATGTTGAACTATGAACTATAGTCATTTAAAGATGTCAGGAGTAAAATTAAAATGTAAAAGTTAGCGAAATTTTGTAGGTATGTTTCATTTTTTAATTTCGTACTATTATTGCCTGTACCAATTCGGTAACAACACTATTTTTGGTACTTACAGAATAACTTCCAAACGATTTCATTAAAAATGTCAATTGAAGAATCCGGTAAAATGGACCATGAACATGTATTTTGTTTTAGAATACTGAAACTGTAATATATTGTGATTCTCTGCTGACATTATTTGCAAATGTGGGAATTAAATAGTCGGGAATGCAGTCAATTTTCTTTATTTTCTACACTGCAGGCACTACAGACAGTGTAGAAAATAAAGAAAATTGACTGCATTCCCGACTATTTACTTCCCACATCAACTTTCCAGTCGAATATTCATCTTTTCATTATTTGCAAAAGTTAGTTGCAATTTATCTCTTCTTGAATGTAATCACACTTCAATAAAACCAAATTATATTGTAAAATTTCTACTAGTGTTTCAAACATTGTGCTTGTGCGAAAATAAAACATCGTAGATGTCTTAACACCTGAAAACCATAGTGTGAAAAACATATATTTTTTTTGGATAATAGCGAGGATAATAGTCAACTCCAAAACTCAAATTCCAAAATTCTATTCGCATTGTTTATTTAATAATTTAATGTTATAAGAAAACGGAATAGTACAGATTTTCTGTAGAAAACATGGTGCGTTTCTGTGCAAATCTATAAGTTTTACAAATATGTAAATCTTTAAATATTGATCAAAACAACATCAATGTTTGTTGACAAATATAAACATGTTCATATTTCTTTGTGATTTGTTTAATATTTACAGTTTATAGATCTGTAGAAACTACAGATTTTCACAGAATCCTACTATTAGTTAGGTACTTTTCTTATTGGGTTTAGTTATTAATTGTACATATTTTCAGTTATTTATGCGACGTTTTGGAAACAATGTATTTCGGTCATAAGGTTACAAATAATGATATTATTATTTTATGAGTGTTAAAATATCTTTCAACTTAGTAAGTTCTTGTCAAATATTTTATTATGTAAAATATAACTCACTGTAAAATTGAAATGCAACGCAAAACACAAATTTATAATTTTTAATATGAACAATAATTGAAACATAACAGGTAATGAAACAAAAGAGTAAATTATATTTAATTTTGACATTTTATTAAGCTGTTTTATAAAATGAGATGAAATTTTGATTGAAATCATATATTTTAATTAAAAAAATTATGTGATTTTAATCGTGATTAAAATGATTTAAATAATGTGATTTAAATCATGCACATGCACACCCTGCTGAAAACAGGTTCAAATTTCTGAAAAAGTTAATGTTCAAATAAATACGGTCATGTAAACATGTGATTAAAAAAATTGGGTACCTTAATCATAATATGATTCATATATTTTTTAATGATTCGAATGTAAGTGTGAAAAGTTTCACTGAAATGAAATTTTGTTGAAATCTTTCAGGCCTAGTTGAAACTTTTCATTATTTTATGAAAATTTTTAAAATTTAGGTATGTATTAAGTTGTAATTTGAATTAAATTTCAATAAGGTGATTATTACCGATTAGAAGAAAGTTCCAAAACTTATTATTATAATAAATGATTGATTTGGCCAGTAAACAGAATAAAGGTCTATATGCATAGAAAACAGAAAAGTATTTTAAAAACTGCTTGTATCCCTTTTAAAATCTGTTTTCTTATAAATACCCGTTCACGAGAAAATGCCGAAAATACATTTGGAATCAAGATATCAAATCAAGTGTTGATTTTTAAAATTGTTTTAGTATGGTTGAAAACATGTTTTTACATTTTGGAGGATCCATTATATTTTTACGGGATTTATCCATTTTTAAAGAATGATGTTTAAATAATACAATAATAAAAATCTGATGTGGCCAGCACACGACCTCTCGCCTTAACACTGTAATTTATGTGAATTTGATTTTAGTTAGGCTTTCTTAAATTATAATTTTGCAATAAATTTACAAACTTTTTGAAAATAATTTTATAGTTCTTAGTTCTTTAATTAGCTCTTTATAGATAAAAATTTAACTTTATTATTACCTTATTACATTATGTTCAGTTGTTAATAATATTTACATTTCTTTTAAAATGGTGCCACAAACATTTCAGAAATTGTGTATACGTCTGTTCATCTGTCACATTGACATATTCATTTTTGTTTTTAATTTTTTTCCTATATTATGATTTACAAATCGTGGTAGGTAAAATTACAAATTTTTGAAAATTAATTTTCCTTTATTGGTAAGAGATATAGAAACGATGTTAAATAAATATTGTAAAAGATAATTTGTTCTTTCAAATGTCGAATGACAAATTGTAACTATCGCAGTATTTCCTATATTTTTTGCAAAAAATGTTAAAATTCTTCAAGAAAATACCATTTCCGGTTGACAGATTTTTACCAAAATCTTATCAGCTCTTCATTAACATATATAAATGTATATTGCAAAATATTAGAATTTTATTTTCAGTAGAATTTGAGATAATGAATCAGAACGAAAGACTATAGTAGGCGCACATACAGACACACACACACACACACACACACACACACACACAGACATCATCGTGAAAATAGTCAAAATAGGTTCTAAAGGTGCTAAAACGTGCTTATTGACAAAAATCTCGACATCGAATTTTTTCACGATCCCTATACCTCTCTAGGCGAGAGGTAAAAATACGAGTATTTATTTATTGTAACACAACATTAATTACCACAAAAGAAATTTATAGTAAATTGAAAAATAACTGGCAATGATTTTTCTGTTAGTTAAACATGAACTCCGCATTAATTCCAATTAATATACCTACATCAACACAACATAGGTACTTTTGTAATAAAAAAATATTTTGCACAATTTGATATCGTAGCAAAGCATAGCTTGGCGTGATTGTATTTAATTTATTAAGTAATGATTAATTATAATGGTTTTGTGCGTTCGTAATTTTGTTAACATTATGACTACGTGATGATAAAAAAAGTTTTTTATTGAAACTTCATGTTATTTGAAAGTGATTGAGAGTACTGATAAGCCTGAATTGTTCTTAATAAAGCTGTAATTAATTTTTAAAGTTTGTGTGACGTAGATGTATAGCTCCAAATCTTCTCAAACCATGGGGCTGGAATTAAAATGTACTCATGTAAAATAAACCGTTTCTAAATGTTACAAAATATAAAATACAATTTGGTAGTTTCTTTATTACTGTAGGTAAGTAAGAATACACGTGAAATGCATTATTGTGACGTAGATGTATCGATACGTAAAATCTCAAATATTTAAAGAACTATTCACTTCTTGAAAATTTTTTTCATGGCAATAACTCATTTTTGAGGTCTCCTTTCAATATAATTGACTGGATTGCTAATTTGCTACTATGGTAAAGTACCCTATTATATTATACAATATTTTCAAGTTTTTCTCTGTTCGCTAAAGAGCTCTCATCTTTAAGCGATTATTAATAAAATATCGTTTTATATTTGACGTTAACTCGCCTGCACCTGCAGAATACTCCAGCAGGACAGTTTCAGTACAGCAGCTTGTGAATATTGCATTTTGCTTCACGTTCTGAATATTTAATCCTGCTTCTGTGTCCTGCCTCCTGTCCAAGTGATTTACACCTATCTGACTTATAACATCTCCGTTAGATTTGCATCTGAATGTTGACGAATTAAAAGTCCTAAATCACGACCACTGAGACGCCTTTCTCATGCAAATGTAGGCAAATTTCATGGAAATTATCGCTGACCTCGGGGGGAATTTTTTCCGGGGACAGGGAAACATCAAATATGAAAATATTGCCAATTTACAATGAATTACACAGTTATGTATCAACAAATGTTGCATTCTAGAATTGTTTTCATACATAGCATCATGAAATGGAATTAAAACTGTCCTTTAAAACATTAAAACTGCAGATGTATATTGTAGAATTGTTGTCCATGTTTGTGGAAAGTACCTATTTATTAAAATGTACAATCTGTGCAATTCTGTACATAATCTATAAATCGCAGAACTAATATAAAAGACTGATATGGTAGGTATATAATAAAAATATTTCCATTTAAAATTCAACTAATAATCGTGTTTTATTAATTTCAAATCATATTTCATTTAATAAATGTAACGAACATTTAATAACAATCATAAATGCGATGGATACAACAGTGAATTTAAAAATTCGCCTGGCCTAATCATTGTAACAAATATTTCTGTCATAACTTCGATATTTTTCATATGTACAAAATTTTCTTCTATGCTTGTGTTTACTTGCATTTTTTACCACTTTTTTAAGAGAGGTATTGTGAATGGTCAAAATTTTCGAATTTTTGATGGATAAGCACGTTTTAGAGTAAGAATTTAACATTTTCGAGATGTTGTCTGTGTGTTTTTCTGTGTATGTTACAACTTTTTCGGACGCGATAATTCAAACAATGTCAAACATTAAAATTCCAAATTTTATATTAAGGTTTTAATACGATTCTTAATAACCCAATATAATTTTGGTTTCAATCTACAATGAAAGATGTGATTATTATTTACAATCAGTATTTTATAAATTTTTCTGAATCTGGTATCATTTAAGAATAATTAAAGTATATACTTATAATTTAGTATTTCGGTATCTAATAGTTCATGATCGTTTAACATTTATTACTACGTAAAATGTAAATGACAGTGATAGTGACAATAGTAAAATATCGTTTATTTCTTCATCTGCAGTTTAAATAAAATGACTAAAATATATTTGTGAATAGTATTACCTATATTAATATATTTGAATAAATAAAAAGAATAGAGTAAGTATGGCGGGAGGTCTTATGCTGCCCACATCAGACTTTTTTTCTGTAACTTGTCAGTTTATATCTTTCAAAATCATGATATGTAGTGTAGTTACAAAAGATGAAGACTTTAGCTTGCTAATTGGCTACATTTGATAGCATGACCCATTTGTAAACATGACTTTCATCGGTATGAAGAATTAGGTGCTGTGAGTGTGAATGGAGTAGTTATTTGTTTATAGGGTTATAAGCACCCTTTGCAAATTGAGGCTGGTGGATGCTCAAAATCAGCAAATATATTTCAACCTAAGATACATATATTTTTCGACGATAGGAAATTAAAACAAATGCTTTGAAATGAAAATTTTGCAGTTTTCCACTTACATCTATGAAAGCTAAACTTTAGAATGTTATCGAAAACAATACAATAAAAAAATGAAAAATTTTTAGACTTTTTACAAATTTGTGTAGGTACAAAAATTCGATTTAACAAGGAACTCCTACAAAAGTGACGATTTGAAATGTAGGTATATTTTTAGAATTGAATGTGACGAAATTTCAATAGATTACAGATCTTTAGGTATACTACAAGAGATTGGCAAATCTGTAAGCTGTAAGCAATGGTTCGTAAAGACCTTTGATTACAATTTTTCAATTTCTGGAACCAAATTACGTTGGGATGGGAAAAAGCCTACTTCTTAAACCATAGCAGTTTTGTACCTACAAAAGAATAAAACCTGATGTATTACGCGTCTTCTCGATGGAATGGTTTTTAGTTTGCAGGAAGAGTTCTTGAGAAAAGCAAAAGGAAACCAAACAATAAAGGTGCGAAATATTTTGTGATTGTGGCGACTAGAACGAAATAAGCAACCCAACTATTTTCTCTTACTAACCTAAAGTACATGAGACAAACGACGGCGTGCAGCATCATGTTCACCAGGTGATAGCCCATGGGTTCCAACTGGTGGAGAAGGAAGTTCCATCTGAACGTGAGGACGCAAAGCGGCCGGTAGGATTTGTGACTCTGCTCCTAAGGGGAAATTTCCGTCAGACACTCGTTCCAAAGGATTCTGCTGCTGAAGTTGCCATCAAAAGATTCCAAAAGAAAAACGGGAACTATTGATTAAGGGATGGTGAAATGTAGGGCATTATGACTAGAGAAGTTAAACCTTCTGTCGGAGAGAATAACCAGTTGAAAATTTTGATAAAACAGTTCAGAAGGATTTGAAAGAAAAATTCATATACACCGCTGGAAGATAAACCCAGGATTTTTCAATTTAATATCACTTGCAAGAAAACCGGAAGGACTTGAATTTTCTACAAAATATTACTTAAAATAACATGAACATCTATTTCATTTAGATAAGGAAAAGCTTGAAATGTCATGTCATTTTTATGTCATAATTATAATGACTTAAAACTTAAAGGAATCGTGTTAGGAATAAAAAATAAAACCAACAAAAAATAAAGTACTATGAGTTAAAAACAGTTACACAAAGTTTTGAAACATAACTTCATCTGATCATCTGTTGGGCTTCTGAATTTATAAAGCGTGTAGGTAGACCCAAGAAACCTTTAGGAACTCAAATAAATATTGTCGAAAGATTGTTCGAACAAAATACCATGCAGTTTGATAAACTTTAGCAAGAAACGATTTCTGAATTAACCAGAAATTTTGACAAACAATATTATAAAAAGAAAACAAAAATAATTTCTGACAAATTGTTCTAACAAAATACCTTGTAGAAAGTTAAATTTTTACAAGAAAGAGTTCTACCAGAAATTTTGATTAAATCTAAAGAAAACAGAGTTAGGGATTGTGTCTCTTTCTCTAAGGCAAATCAAAATAAACAAAACAGCAGGTGGAAAGTGAGTAAGATTGTATGGCAACATCATCAGCTTGGTGGGCTTGTCGGCGGCTAGGTATGCACCTTGTGCATCGGCGTGCCCCAGAAGTCATTGTAGAAGATATTCTTGAGCGGAGTGTGCGGCCGGAGGTCTCGGTTGTCCTTGATGGCACTGATGTCATCGAACACGAAGCCACAGTAGCAACTGTTATGGTAGCACACAACGCACGTAAGCACCACCACAGCACTGAGGACATGTTTCACTGCCATCGCGAAGACGGTTCGTCGACAATCACCACGGCTTCACCGAGTTCACGACCTCACTTCACTGTTAATTCTCACTTCATGCCTAGTGCGAGGCGAGGTGTTTGTGACACGGTCGCAGAACCTGCCATACTGCGACTGTGCATCACGTGACCTGCAGTTTTGCTCGGCGGCGGTGGCTGCCCGCGCGTGCGCTCTGCGCGCTGACGGGGCCGAATCGACGCCGCCGCTCCCGCCGCTCAGCGGTGGCAGCTCTGCCCCCGCGGTGCCCCCGCTATCCAGCAACCAGACCTACATTCGTGTACGGCACGCGGACCGAGATGACGACGAAAACTTCACGACCAGGAGAAAGTATTTCGCAATATTCTATGTTATTCCTAATTGTTTATTGTTTCATATCCTAATATTATGTAATTGTAGATTTATAAAATTGATTAGCGTTAACACCGTCTTTTTACTTCCTTGTACGGAGTAATAAGGAAGTATTGTAATCGCGAAAAATTTCGGTTCTCAGATTTTTACGGAAATATCCGTTTTGACCTTTTCTGAATCCATTATGGCTAGTTTCGTCGTGACGTCTGTACGTACGTACGTATGTACGGGCGTACGTATGTGTGTCGCATAACTCAAATTCGGTTAGACGTAGAAAGTTGAAATTTTGTATTTAGGACTGTTATAGCATCTAGTTGTGCACCTCCTATTTTTGGTTTCAATCTACAAACCGGAAGTAGTAAATTTTAAAAAAATTTCGATAAATATTTAATTTAAGACAATTTTTTTTATTTTAAATGAAAGATTATGTGATTATTACCTACAATCGGTATTTTATAAATATTTTTGTATCTGGTATCATTTAAGAATAATTAAAGTATATATTTATAATTTAGTATTTCGGTATCTTGTAGTCCATGATCGATTAACATTTGTTACTATGTAAAATTTAAATGATTATGACATGACAGTGACAATAGTAAAATATGCTTTATATCTCCTTCTGCAGTTTAAATAAAATATATTTGTGAGTATACTAGTATAATAAGTTAAAAGAATTTTTTATATTATTCTACATTTTAGTTATTAAGAAAAGTATGAACAAACAAGGCGTACAAGGAAGTCATGTGGTGTCCACGTCAGATTTTTTCTTTTTACAATTCGCCAATCTTAGCGTAGGTAGGTATTTTTATCTCTTCTCACGCTTTTCACCCAAATTTTAAAATTTTGAAAAATTCTCCCTTAATAATAACCATGGGCGTCCGCAGGAATTTTTGCAGGGAGAGACAAACCTTTATATATGGGTCTTTCATTAAGAGTGATAGTATTTTAATTTTAAATAAAATGTCAACGGTTTGACATATCAATTTAGTTTTTGCTTTATTTGGAAGCTTGGACAATGCAGTTATGTTCGGAACAAGATATCGTTCAAATGTCCACCATGGCTTTGTTGACATTGATCACAAGATCGCTCCAATTTGGCTAATCCGCAACACTGGCCGCTACAGCTGTGATATTCTCCTCATTTCGAACATTTCGTTGTCTTCTTGGTGGCTTATTGTCTTAGTAATATTAACTCAAACTTTATCACAGTGCGTCTTATACCCTGCACAGAGTAACGGTGACGGCGACCCAATTCTGGGGTGAATAAACGTTGAGCACCCACAACTGAGCTCGAACTTTGGTAATATTTTATTATTTTCAACCGGTCTAGAGGCATCAAATGCTGCATAATGAAACTGCACATTATACTAAATAATTTGACATCTAGAAGTAAATAAAATATATATCAGAAACCGAGAAATATTTATTGAAAAAACTATCACTCCTATTGAAAGACCCTTTAGAAAGAAAGTTGTGAATTTACTATAAGTAGCCTGTTTTTAAAATAAGTGGAGTATATGTTTACTGTCAAATTTTAGAAATTAATTATTTATCGTGAGTGTTCTGAATTATAGTTTAGATGTTTATTTGAGACATTGAAAATTGAAATTAACGGAAAAAATCCTTCTGTTTATTTTTTATTTTTAAAAATGTAAATTTTACTTTTAAGAATTTGAAGAAAACAAGAAGCACAACAGACGATTTTTTAAAAATAATTTAATGGTTTTAAATTGAATTTTTAGGAATGATCAACTGTGCCTGAGTAAAATAACTATAATAATCTAGGGAAAAAAAAATTCTGAAATATTTGTAGAAAAAAGGAAACTTCGAGGATGGGACATGCTCCTCCCTGTGGACGCCTATGTTAATAACAATAATTTATTTTTAACATAAGCTGTACAATACAACGTATATGAAAAGGCAAAACTCATAATTTTAAATACAATAACAAATAACAAATTTTGATTAGGTGATACTACATGGTATTATCATACATTGCATTAAATTACAATAATTTAATTTACAAATGAACTTCATTAATATAAAAGGTATTATTTGCACAATCATTTAAATTATCATTAATATTATAATATTATTTTGGATAAATATTTACTTCATTAACGATATGAAAAATGCAAACACTTTTCTCATACAATATACAATTTTTCATAATATTATTACTTTTGCTGGAAACCAACCTTATAAAAATAGTCACTTTTTTCCTTTGCTTTTAGTTATACTTTTCAATTAAATTTAAGTTTATTTTTATAAACTTTAATTTCTAGGTAAAAAATTACGGTTACCTACTTTAATAGTAGTGTAGGTATCTAAAAGTTCGATATGTACGATAGCTCGTTCAATTCACAATTTCGTATCTCCATCGCGATCTACAAATAACTAGAACGTAGTCTTGAACAAATTGTATCTAGTTTAAGATAATGCTGAATATATTGCTTTAAACCTCTTTAAACCTAAAGGAAGTTTGCCAAATTGAATAGTGTAATAAAAGTTGTCTAGTTGAAGGATGTAGTTTGGAATAATATTAAAGTTTAGATTGCAGAAATTTGCGTGTATATTTTGAGGTTATTTAATTTTACTTAAGGATTGTTAAAGTTATTTTAGAAAATTGACACCGTATTAATCTGTCTATTTTGTGTATGATGCAAATAATTGCTATAAATTTTTTCGAAAAAACAAATACATCACTAAAATAGTCTCTTAATTTTACGGTTCTCGAGATGGTGGGGCTCGTAAAACGGACATTCTGAATAGGACCACAATCACACCGATCGCTAAATTCTGTTTTATAACCACTAAAAATTTAGTACGTAAAATTATTAGCAAAGCATGAATAGTAGAATAGTAGGTCGTTACTTGTCTAATGTTTTTACCTCCCTCCTAGAGACGTATACAGGTTGGTGGAGATGAAATGCGAACATAGGGAACATACATGACAATCGAACTTTCATGGCAGGTATCTTGATATATTTTGTAGTACCTATTGTCACAAAACGAAGTAATGTGAATTTGTGTGACAAAAAGAGTAATCAATAACAGAAATAATAATAAAACCTAAAAGTGCATGTAAACTTTCTCGTTCTGCTCGTACACATACATTATTATGCAAAGAAAATATTTTAATGAAAATAAAAATTTCAATAATATGACAGCTACTTTGACATTGACAGTACTTATTCCACGTATATCAAGATGCCTAGCATGATAACTCCATTGTCATATATTTCCCTATGTTCGCATTTCACCTCCACCAACCTGTATAGGGATCGTGAAAAAAATCGATGTCGAGATTTTTGATTCATTATCTCAAATTCTACTGAACATAAAATTCTAATATTTTGCATTATACATTTGTACACCTTAATGAAGAGCTGAAAAGAATCTGCCAACCAGAAATGGTATTTTCTTGAACATATTTGCAAAAAATATAGGAAATATTGTGATAGTTACAATTTGTCATGCGACATTTGAAAGAACAAATTACCACTTACAATACTTATTTAACATCTTTTCTATACCTATCTCGTACTACCTACAACGATTTGTAAATCATAATATAGGAAAAAAATTTAAAGTAAAAATTTTATCTACAAAGAGCTAATTTGATTTCAATGACTATCAGAATCGGTACTTTGCTTGAAGAACTATAATTTTTTTTACAAAAAGTAGCCTAACAAAAACCAAATTCACATATTAAGCGGGAGGTTATGTACCTACTGATCACATTAGATTTTTTTGTTAATCGTTTACTAGTAACAAAACAATAACTGTAAATTATTCAAGGCTCAAGGGATAGAAGTATAGAGTATAGTTATACATAATTTGTCTGTCTATCTTGAAGATATCATTCAGTTCAATGCATTATGCAAATGTATATCCTCTCAATCCAGGTAATCCAACTAAATAATGTCTTTAGATCCCGTCGTGTACACGGCTGCACTAGTCGTATTGTCTGTTGTTTGTAGTTTGTAGATGCAACAAATTATTCGTGATTGGTCTAGGTTGTTTGCGAGGCATTAGGCGTTCAGACCTTCCGGGCTTGTGTTAGGCGACTAGGCGTTAGGCGATCGACGTTATGGTTATCGACGCAAACTCGGTGGTAACGGCTCTGCTCCAACTCACGCGTAAGACAAATAGGGGCGCAATTAATGGAGAAGGAGAACGTAAAGTAATTTATAGTGAGTACAACAATTGCTCACCAACAACAATTTATGAGATAATAGAGCATACGTGGTTATACTTCTCTTATGTCTGAAAATTTGTATAAATACGAGGGATGTTCAACATATTTAGTGTTGTATCTTTTCTAGATAATATAGTTTTATCTATCATCTTATCTAGATATATTTTTTCTTATTTATCTATTATCTTATCTAGATAAAAATACAAATTATCTGAATCTATTTCTTAAATATTATCTAGATGATAATTTAGTAAAACAATATAATTTTAATCGAATTCAAATATTATCAATCTGTGCAGTTCGCCATAGTTATTGGGACTGCTTATTATTATTATATATTGTATAATGCATTATTTTTTGTATTATTTATAAATTATCCAATAGTTATCTAGATAATAAATATTTATCTTTTATCTAGATAATTTCTTCAATGGTTATCTATTACCTTATCTAGATAAATAAATTATTTGTTATCTTTATCTATATGAAAAATATTGTCTATTACAACATTGAATCTATTACTGGAATTTTTATTTATATTAAATTCTAGTTGCTAAAAAGTTGCCAAACTTTTCATTATGTGTTGTATTCTCTAAAAGAGAGGAAAGATGAAATAAATTTGACGTCAATATTTTTGTTAACTATAATACCTAGTTAATTTTTTTTAAAGAATTTTGTGTGGAGAAGATAGGGCCCATTTAACCCTCTGATGTATGAAGTGGGTCATTTTGACCCAATCTTACATTTAAATGTTGATAAAAGTTTATTTGTGAATTATATTTTATTATGCAATTATAACTTTGTTTATGGGTTGTGATTCAAGAGATATTTATATTTTATTATTTCTTTACGTATTTAGTTATGAAATTTAAGTTTTACTATAATCTAGAACTTATTAATGAAACGGGTCACTTTGACCCATGCTTATTTTAGGAGCATTAATATTGTACAGAGGGTAGGTGATGTATTAATTTTAGTTTTTACGGGATAGTATTATATTGATTGTTTAATTTGTTTACTTGTTGTTTTATCTCTAATTTATCATATTTTGTGTATTTATCCGTGACTTATTCGGACACACAGCCACAGTTTCCGTGACGTCGTCCATAAGGCTAGCTTTAGGCTCTTTGTTATAGAATAAATACCCAGGAAGCTAGTGGAAAGATGACAAAAGTGTATTGCGAAAGAAAGGAACTATATTGTATTTTATTTTTCTTAATAAAATAAAATTCTAGTCATGAGTGGAACATTAATAAAATTGTTCATGCGTTTTCACGTTATTTGAATGTGGTAAGTGGTAGTTCACAGAACAATGAAAATTTCAATTAGTCACAGCAGACCATCATATTTTATTTACCACTCTATAAAAATATTTTGTGTGTGGTCGATTTTAACAAATTAGTAAGATAAATTTTAAAATGCATTAAAAAATACGTGACATTTTTATAGGAAGTTACTTTATTGTGGAAGAACTTCAATTATTTATTTTATATGTATAAATTAATTATTATAATTTAGTTTAGAGTTTTAACTTGTATGTGTAAGAATAAAAAAATCTACACACTATAATATATTAATTTTTTTTGCACTTCCGGGACTAAAACTCTTCTTTAGTCTTTATTTTTAGAGACTAAGGTTCTAAATTTGATCCCAAGGGATTATTTTTCATATTTAATCCCGTTGTCAAGTAAATACGTGCTATTTGTTACAGAGTATATCTATGGTAACAATATAAATATTTGTCATAAAATTTACTGTCAAAATTACAAAATGTGTATTCTTTTAAACTATTTTGCATTCGTTTGAGGATGAAGTGCAAAAAATAGCGTATATACCACAGGACTAAAGTACCTTTAATCCCTCAGGTGATTATTTCCCTCACCTTCGGCTCGTGAAATAAACTTCACCCTCAGGATTAAATCATGCACTTTAGTCCCTCAATATATAATATACTATTTGACATTTTAAAATAAAATTGTTATTATTAATTGTTCAAATAAAATGTAAAATTACTATCAAATTTTATATGAAATGACAAACGAGCGTAGTAGGTAATGATGATATAATATGAGGCAGAATCTTTAAGATGACGAAACTTGTTCTAAAATTAATAATATAAACAATAACTCATATTCAATCCAGAACAAACTGTATAACGTGTCCATGGTTAGCTTAATTTTGTATCAACTAAACTGAGTGACATACGGAAATATTATCAATAACCGATAAGATAATTTTGATTGGCCTGTCTTTGCTAATTCTTTTTCAGTGTTGTCTGCTTGCTTCCTCTTCGTCTTTGTTGTCCTTGGCAGTGATAGCGCTTTGTTTCTCTTGGTCCCGTGCCTGTAACCAAGGAAACGGAATCGAATTTCTATTCTTCGTTTCGTAAAAGTGCAATTCGTTTTTGATGGAACGACGCGCCAACGTCTCTGACTTACGTTTCTCACGATTTGCGAACTCCTAGCGTTCAACTTGTCGACTTCGAGATTTTAATGCGCCCCTGTCAACTGTATATCGAATATTAACACGGGGGGAACGAGAAATATCAGTGCATATTGCAGAATTCGCATAAATCCAAGAAGTAAAAGACCGGAAATGTGGAAAATGTTTCATATAAGGAAAATGTTACATTGAAATGTCTTTTACATGGAGATTATTTTCCAATGCACTGCATAACAACTAGTTGTCAAGTTTTCAATAGTGAGCATTATTTTTATTTTATGAATATATAAATAAATACCATCTGAGGGCAGAAAAATACATGAACAAGAAATAATTAAAATTCTTAAAAGACAAAATCAATATAAAAATGTGTGTGTCATATCTCGACTACTGATAAAACTCCTAAAAAATTTTAGATACCCCGGCACTGAGAAAATAAGTAGATATATTACATTTACAGTAAGTAACTTTTTCATTTGAAACATTTTACCGATAATAATGATAGCGATAAAGCGATGACCGATTGATATGAAAATTATAAAGTTATGGAATTCAGTCTTTTATTTCCTTTGTCTCAAAGGGTAACGTTTTTATTATACAATAATTTTCATCCAGGTTCTACGATATAAGATAAAACATAAAACATAGAGGTATAAATAATTTAATAAGTAATTTTTACTCGCTTCTACTTACAGTAATACAGTATTGTATTGTAGTTTATGTTTGTACCTATTGAAAGCTTTTTATTTGTTAATTGTTTTATGTAGATAAGTTAAAAAAGTTATAACGAAATAACAAATAAATAACATTACTACCCATGTTACATTGTAAAACTCTGATGAAGATTTTTTTATCTATTGAAATGTTGGTCTTTAACAATAGTAAACTACCTACTGTACAAATTTTTTTGGGTTCAAGATCAAACCCTTTAAACGCCTTTAAAAATATTGTATCAAAATTTCAATGATATGTTCTAAAATCAATTATTTACGCATAAAATCATAAAAACAACAGAACTTATGAATGAGAACGCGATTATTCGATAATTAATGCTGTTAATATGAGAGTTGGGCTTCTTTCTGTTAAAATTTCAATTTTAATCGAAATCGTTAAATCGTAATTTTATATTAAGTACTTATTTTATTACATTGCATTGCAATAACAGAATAGAAAACATTCATCGCTGCCATTCAACAAGACGCGAGTCTAGCGTTCTTCGTTCTGCTACTTCTCGGCAACAACATTCAAGCGTGATGCGAACAAATATTATCTGCACTTGATTATTATGATTCTTATTTTGTCTCACAAAAAAGTAAATTTATTTCAAGAACTGCTATAGCTAGTAATAATTCAAATGAGTAATTGCCATAATAATTCGATATTTAATCTACAACAAACCATCTACACTACAGCATCAATATACTGGAAACAAATACACATACACATAATTATCTTTCAAATACAAAAATACATATTATATTAGCATAATTAATGAATTATTTAATAATTTAATAGTTGTAGAAGAAGAAAATAGAATATATTCCAAGATTCCAACAATTGTTTCAATAATATTAAAAATTATTCAAGATAAGAACAATCCGGGAAAATCAGTGTACCGCCAGTGGCGGATCTAGAAAATCTCCAAGAAGGGGGCGAATTCTTATCAAAAGTAATATTTCGATGCTGTTCTTTGAAAAAGAAAGGAAAAATTGCGCCACAGGCGAAAATTTTTGAGGGTTCAAGGTCAACGGCTGTTTCGTTAAAAGTAAAGTTTATCTATAAAGTGGAAATTACATATATTTTACCATTTTTCACGAGTAAAAATTAAAATAAATAACAAATTTAAAAAATAAATGAAATGAAAATTGGGAAATTTCTTTATCTTTAATTTGTCAACGGTTTCTTAAACTATGAAGGATGGCGATCGCCCTCCCCTTGGATCCGCCAGTGCTATAATTACAAAATAATATATTTTTCAATTGTTATTTTATTAAAATTATATTTAGTGTAGGTATAATTAAATAATAAAAATAAAATTTACCAACCGCCAAGGGAGGAGGCGCCTTCATCGCTCCCCCTGGATCCGCCAATGTGTATCGCCATGTTAGTCATTCATCACCTAGTTTTAAATAAGTTTATAAACATTTCTGAGATGACCACCGATTGGGGCCTGAATCTCTGTATAACTGAATTGAAAATTTTTCTTCACCTGTCTATCGATGGATCGAAATTGCCAAGTCCAGTTTGTTTCGTAAAGGAACGGCCTGTGATCGAATCTGTTATCATCTGGATTGTAACTTCCTGCATGGTATGCGGGAGTTAGTACAGTCATTTTGTGACGATTTATTGCGTAACACCTTGAAAAAATAATGAGTAAAACTTTATAAGCATCTTCCAACATGTAAGTACGGTTGAGTTTGCATGTCTTTATTTAATTAATAATTTATAAAAATTTTGATTTCAATTGTTAATGTAATTGTTTCTTTGTAACTGGGATATTAATCCTGTAGAGAAATAAATAAAATAAATACCTAAATATACAATAGATACTACGCTTTTTTTCCCACTGCACATAAATGCACAATAGTATATTGTGCAACTAGTGCAGAAAAGCACCTATTGCCCACGAGGTGTGAGAGTTCCAGCACGAGACGAAGTCGAGGGCTGGAATCACACATGTGGGCAATAGGTGTTTCTGCACGAATGGCACACTATACTTTTTTTACGACCACACATTTTGGTAAGATAAATAATTCATTTTTTTAAAAAGAACAATCTTGCCAACAGTTAAATTCTAAAATGTAAAAGCGAAAATTAGATTTCAATATTTTGAAATATTATTATATTTTATTTATAATATTCGTATGAAATATTGAGATTATATTATATTATATAAACAATAATATTTTGTAATTTATAAACCTAAAAATACATAATAAAAATTAACATTATATTATAGTTGGGAACTTGTGTGAGACATAATTTCTCACACTTTATCCCACGACTGTGAGAAATGAATAACTTTCGGGCTATGTACAGCATGGGAAAAGTGCAATTTTCCGTAGTGGTCGTAGAAAAACGAATAATCCGTTTTAATTATTTTTTAAAAGATTTTATTTAGCACAATCTTTTTTTTCAAATAGTGACGTATTATCATTATTGACAAACTAGTTATAAACATTACCATAAGAAAAGAAAAAAAAATTGGTCAAGATCAAATACCTATATCTTGAAATTGAATAAAAATGTGGACGAATTTGCACATTTTGTGTCCAGCTGCACGTTAGAATAATCCCTGTCCCAGACTACTGGCGTATATTTGTGTTTTGCGTTTACTGGTCATTGCTTGTGAATACAAAAACAAAATTAAAGTTTCGCCAGTAGTCTAAGCTTCGGCAAGTAAGAATTTTCCAGTGTAATTATTATCCTTTGACCTGTGGTAGATTTACCGACAACCATTGGGAAACGGCAAGTACCAGCACTAGCAATCGCCAGTGTAGGTACCAATAATTTCAGTTCCATTGTCGATACTTGTTAATACTTGGGTACTAGTGTGGGACCGGCTTTAGCTTCAAATAAAATATTTAGAGAAACTGTCCATTCGAGGTATTATTACTTTAAATAAGTTACCCTTATTGCGAATTTAAAAAAAAATTCATTCTGTTCAACGTTCAATACTACGTCATGTTATATTTCCTATCCTATTATTGGAAATGACAAATTATGATTCTTTTCAAATATGTATTGAACATATTTATAAATTTGTGCGATAGTACCTATATGAAAATACTGTTTTTTTATATTTTTTACAAGATCATGGACTGTGAGTGCTATGTAGGCTAAAGGCTCTGACGCACTGTGTCGCTTCGCATTTTCTAGTTACGCCACAAACGCCAATAAGACCCTATTATATATTTTCATATGTACAGTGGATAACGAATGACGTCGAGAAACTAGGAAATAAAAAGACAACTCGTACTCGTACCTAATGAATTATAAAAATACCTGAAGAAATGCTTGACTTTCTCAGCAACCTCTTGAGGAGTGCATGTATCGGACCACGTCTGCACCAACTTACAATACATCGTGAATGGCCCACAATTCAGTTGTTTCCTCAACTTCCCATAAACACTTAATTCCGCATAAGTCATTCCTAAATCTTCTTCATCTGTCTGTACAATCTGCCCATCTTTCAAAGGCTCCAACTCAGCTGTCGGCAGAGCCGAAACAACATCACCAATTACGGGCAAATTAAACTTCCCTTTGGCATACAACAAAAACAATTTTAAATCAGTTTTGGAAATTCCTCCAATAGGGTTGACATCAGCGCTTGAACAGTCATATTTGGTCAAGAATCCTGTAAGAGCTTCTTCGACGTTTGTTGAGCCTAAGACAAGAAGATCTCCAGGTCTACCACGAACCCAGAGCATGAGTTCAGCGAATAAGTATGCGATAACCAAACGGAGACGGGCCTGAATGTTTTGCAATGTAAAATTTTGACGTGGACAACCACCATGGGCGGCAAATTTCGGAAAAAATCCAGTTATTTGGCAGAATAGTTTCAGAACTGCGCTGATTGCTTGATCAATTGATATTGTCATGTGATAACTGCAAATAATAATGTGTTTAATGATTTTGTCACACAAAACATGTTTATTTTTAGCACCTTCCTATTTGTGTCGCTAGCGTGTTAGCTCTTTGTTTAGTTTCATTGGAAGAGTTTTCTGTGCCCATGTAACAAGTCACAAATATTCGATTACATAGTTCTTTGGCAGTATTTGGTATATATTCTGGTTCAGATAATATTTTTCGAATGTCTGATAGCACCTTATAATCTAAAGAGCAAATTAGTATGTCACAAATATGTAATGAAAGTGTTATTGTTTGAAATGATAGTTTTCACAAAAAATTTAATTGAAACACCTTCAACAACCTGTCATCCATAGAAAAATATTCATTTCAGTTATCTGAGTGGGACTAAGACGAATTTCTTTTACAACCGAGGCTAGACCATTTGAAGCATCAAACGTGTACGAATTACAACATTTTATTTGCATTACTATCATTTTACAGAAAAAAGCACTTGTATATAAACGGATAGAACTACAATTGCAACTAGCTTGTGCTTAAATTTATTAAAATACAACGCAAACATAAAGAATATAAGCAACATAAAATAATAACATAAAACTGCGTTTTTAGCTGAATACATTTTTAGGCTTACAGAAATATTTTAGTTTTTATATTTGAAGTTATAGTACTGTGTGTTTGTTTTTTGTTTTGTGTGCTGTAGAGAAAGTGTGTAATGGCGGTTTTGATACATAAGTATTGTATAATTATAATAAACCAAATAAAGTAGCCTCTATTTCCATCGCGAAGCTCTTCTATGAAACGAATGTGTGTCATTCTAGACGTATCTTGTATATGATATGATATAAGCAAATGTGGTATTTTTGCAAATTTTTGTTTAGTTTAATTGTCACCGATGAAATACATAATTGCCACAGACGGGTGTGTTTTGTCATTTCATTGCAGAGTTCTTCGATGTTGAAATGGTAGGTGGTTCTCGACCTGTGTGCCATAGAAATATACGTTTCTCCAAAGCAAACCTAAATTTCATTTTTATGCTGAACTCTTTTTATGCAAAATTTCCGCTCTATAAGAAATAAGTCTTTAACTTGTTTATAATAAGCTCATTTTATGTATGTATTTGTACGTATTTTCTTCAAAGATGTTCGGTGCTTTATTTGCTATAGCTTGGATTGCAGATATAAAAAAATATTTCTGAAAACAAGTAATTTAATTTGATTACCTCCCTGTCTGACGGCAGTAACAACCATCGAACACATAGAAAACACAATAACAGCTGTGCTGGTGGAATCAACTCCTCCACTGAGCGGTAATAAGAATCCTCCTTGTCCTGATCTGCGAAGATAATCCCATAGCCAACAAGCAGGACCTTGGGCGATTTCTTCTTCTGGGCACAAGTATACCCAATCAATTGGTATGGTAGTTGGTAAGGTTGGACCACATTTAGCAGATAAGGAGAAGTCGACGTCTATACGAGGATAACTTGCACTAGAAGCAGCGAGATGAGATCGGGAACGGATTTTGTTGCGATACGTACGGATGTCTTCTAGGTCTATCGTTGCCATGGTCACTTCCTATTCGCATTATGTTTATTAAAGCAATCATTTGGGCCTACTTTTAGTTTTATTTGGAATTAGAGGACCAAGTTTACGCTATTTTTGATTCGATTGTAATTATTGTAAGATAATAAATAAGGAAGTACAGACGAAATTCATTAAAATAAATGAAGAAAGCTACGAACAGGTGGATAAGTTTAAATATCTAGGAGTAATGCTGTCAAACAAAGGCGAGAGAGAGATGGAGAAAAAATATTAGCTACAAATAAAGCATTCTATGCAAACAAAAAGTTATTAGGAAGGAAATTAATAACAAAGACAACAAAAATATACAAGACCGAAATAAGACCAATAACGTTATATGCTGCTGAAACAATGACAATGACAAAGAAAGATGAAGAGAAACTGAGAATAGCTGAAAGAAAGATAATAAGGAAAATACTAGGACCAGTAAAGGTAACAGAGACGGAATACAGGATGAGGTCAAACCAAGAGATAGAAAAAGAACTACAAGGAGTAGATGTAGTAAAGAGAATAAAGCAGCAAAGAATAAAATGGCTAGGACACGTCTGGAGGGCTAGCGACCAGGACCCAATTAAAGAAATGGTTATGTGGTCCCCCAGCGGTAAAAGAAGAAGAGGGCGACCAAGATCAACGTGGTTAAAAGAGGTGGAAGATGATTTGAAGGAAGCGGGTATTGCAAACTGGAGAAGAAAGACAGAAGACAGGAAACAATGGGAAAACATAGCCAGGAATTCTTAATATAGAAATGGAGAATGATCCCCTCCAAAAAAAGGATTTAGAAAGCTTCGACTGAAGCGTTGCAACTCCACAAGGAGTGTTAAACCACATTATTATTTTTATAATCATTTGGGCCTACTTTTAGTTTTATTTGGAATTAGAGGACAAAGTTTACGCTATTTTTGATTCGATTGTAATTATTGTAAGATGAATTTTGCCACAGCACTTCCGCTTATTTTTTTCGGGAAGAGTATGTGAAATAATAATTATTAGTAAGAATATATTGTCCAGGGAAATATTGTCACTGAAAATGTGTCCGAGATATATTATCCGGAAATTATTGTTCAAGAATAAGTGGTACGAAGGATATACGGCTTGGGAAAATTTTAATCTTGAAATTGAAATTATTTAAAAACAAAAGTTATAATTACTGTTATTTTTCAATTCTGTAATGTGTTGATAAATATTTACTTACAACTTCTTGTAGAGAAAACTGTCTAGATCTCGCCAAAAACTCTCCATTCAACGCAATACATGAGCAGCCATTAAAATAGTATCTCTGTCCGTCACATCCTCTTAAGTTGCTAAACAAATAACAACCACCAGCTTTAAAAGTTGCTGATTTAACTAAATCAGCAGTAATATAAGACTTTCTAAGTTCAGTGTAGCTGCCTGAACCGTTTGATATTATTTCAACTCCATCTAGACTCATTGCGATGTGACTGCTCTGTGGATTCCATAACTCTTCACAAATTTCGTAACCAATGCAAGTGTCTTTAGTTGAGATGACTGCATCTCCAAATGGAGCGATTGTTTGGCCAGTTACTGCTGATATCATACTCGGTAAGCAGTATTCAACCGTTTTTCGAAGCTGTAATAATGTTATATATGAATCTATGAATGTAGTTTTGTTTTTCTGTGCAGTACATCTTTTGTGAATTTATAAGACTGCCCTGCGGTTTGTGTGAACAGATATTATTGGGCAATAAATAATCTGACATTTTTATCACTGATAGTTGTATAATACCTACTTTTGTCCATCCAGAGAACCATCTAAATTCTCTATAGTTTCCATCTGCGCACAATAAAATTTTTGGACGAATTAGAATAATTTTCTTGTTCAAGAATGCCACTCGACAATTGTATGCTGCATTTCGATGCATGACAGGCATTCCTACATCTATCAACATATCCTTGCATATTGGTGCTGTTAATAAATCAAGTAAAACTTCCCAACTATGTAAAAATGTATCACTTTCCAGAAAATGATCTTCGCAACTATAACCGCTAAAAGAAACAAATGTACATGAGCTTAATCAACAATCTGGCTGCCCTTAAAACCAAGGATGGTAAACATATAAATTATCGATTATTTCGATCATTGCGAAAAAAATAAATTACGGTTTTGATTTAGATTTCGGTTCAGAGACCGAAACAGAAGTACTACCGGTTTTAGAAAAGTAAAAAAACTCTATAGTTATTTGTAACTTAGATAAATATACATTTAGTAGCAAAAATATGATAAATAATTTATTTTATATATTCGGGATTTGTTTTTACCTCTCGCCTCATATTCTATAAGAGAGGTATTGTAATGGGTCAAAATTTTCGAGTATGAGTTTTTGGTGGATAAGCACGTTTCAGGGTCTCTACAATACGAATTTACTATTTTCACGATGATGTCTGTGTGTGTGTATGTGTGTGCGTGTGTGTGTGTGTGTGTGTGTGTGTTTGTATGAATGTATGGACTGACGATTTTTCGTCCACGATAACTGAAAAAGTATCAAACCTTTAATAACCAAATTTCATATTTAAGGTTTTAATAAGGATCTTAACACCGGATAACATTTTGGTAGAAATCCGCAAACCGGAAGTAGAACTTTTTGAAGCTTGATAAAGTTTTCGTTAAATATATTGGTACATTATTTATTTATGACAATTTTTGAAATTAAAAATAAAAGATAATATAATTATCTATGGGTACAGTTCATTTTAAATACAATTTGCTGAATCTGGTAGTATTTAGCAATAAAATAAAGTGCAACTAAGTACCAACATCTTGTTGTCCATGATATGAAATTTGTTTTTACTCAAAATTTGAATTATAATGACAGTGACAGTACAGTTGACATCTTTTGCTTGCATCTTGGTTTACATCACGGTTTACATATTACATGAACATGAAACTATTAAAATGTAAGTAAAACTATTTATTAGATTAGTATAGAATAAGAAGAATTAGGCGAGAGGTCGTGTACTGGCCACAGCAGATTTTTTAAGGAAGGTTTAACGTTTTTGGGTAGTAAGAATTTTGGGTGCCATGATTTTCAATGTTATGACTTTAGTTGAATTGTTACCAAACTTCTAGCTCTGGGCCTGTGCGATATGTAGCTCCTAATTCTTTAGCTTCTACAATCGATTCCAAAATTCTATCTCGATTGCCTTCAAAATCTAAAGCCCATTGATTTAATGTTGTTGTTGCAACGGTTATATACTTTCCCATTGTATGTACTATTTTGTCCTAGAAAGAATAAACCTAAATTATACCAATATTTATTAATATACAAAATTTCACAAATGTATTACCTACCTGTTTTGAATTCAGTAGATACAGTTGAAATTATTCAATAATACTGACCATCAAATGTTGCTGCAATCTGTGATTATTAAATATGGAATTTTATATTTAAATAAACATAACTTTTATCTGTCTAGCTGCTATTTATATAGTTCTTAGCCATTAAAAAAAACCTGAAACGTCGTATCTATTATTAATTTGATAAGTAACAATAGTTTTACTAGCTTCCGTCAAATTTTCAGTTTGTTTGCCTAAAGTAGGAACTGCCGATTGATTGAAAATTACTCTTTATGTTGCTGGTTTATGGCGAAAAAAGACACAACTGCGTTGAAGTGGATATATTATATTGTTACCTATGGTTAAGGGCGCGCTAAAAAATGAAAAAACCGTAAAACGAAGTCTGTAATGGTCATATTTTTGACCCGATAATAGTCAAAATCTTATTATACGTCAATTCGATTTTAAAAAAATGTTTTTTTTTTCTGTAACTATACCTTTTTCAGAATGATTTCACACTTTTGAAATACGATTTCACATTAACGAAAACAGATTTCTCACTTTTGAAATACGATTTCACATTAACGAAAACAGATTTCACACTTTTGAAATATGATTTTACATTAACGAAAACTGATTTCACACAAATGAATTTTGATTTCGCCATAATGAAAAGCGAATTCACAAATTTGAAAACCTATTTCACAAAATTGAGATTTCAACAATTTATTTCTTAAAAGTTTACATTATCGTAGTTTAAATTGTACTGATAAAGATAAGTATACCTAATTTTTTGAGCAACAACAAGTTTATTTTTATTTGAATTAATTTTCAATTAGGTCTTCCTCTCTCAATGACGCACCTAGGGCTGTCAATTAAATCCGTATATACGGATTTTTGTTTTGAAAATATCCGTTTTTTTCAATCCGGATAAACCGGAATTTTGGATATCCGGATTTTTTATCAGACTAAATCGGATTTCCGAATAACCGGATAATCCGGATTTTCGAATATCCTGATATCCATATAAATTCAGTCTAAATTCGGTCTAAATCGGTTTAATTCGGTCTAGATTAAAATATATATTTTTATACATTTTAGAAATCCCTTTGTAAAAGCTGTACCCGTTGATATTTTTTATTGAAACTATGGATTCCTACATAATTTGACCCGAGGAGAGAAAAAGTTATTTTATATTATTTTATAACTAAATTTTGAGCGAGTCGGAAATTCAGTCTAAATTCGGTCTAAATCGGTCTAATTCGGCATAAATTTTGAGCGAGACGGAAATTCAGTCTAAATTCGGTCTAAATTCAGCCTAGATTAAAATATATATTTTTATACATTTTAGAAATCCCTTTGTAAAAGCTGTACCCGCTGATATTTTTTATTGAAACTATGGATTCCTACATAATTTGACCCGAGGAGAGAAAAAGTTATTTTATATTATTTTATAACTAAATTTCGAGCGAGTCGGAAATTCAGTCTAAATTCTGTCTAAATCGGTCTAATTCGGCATAAATTTTGAGCGAGTCGGAAATTCAGTCTAAATTCGGTCTAAATTCAGTATAGATTAAAATATATATTTTTAAACATTTTAGAAATCTCGTTGTACAAGCTGTACCCGTTGATATTTTTTATTGAAACTATGGATTCCTACATAATTTGACCCGAGGAGAGAAAAAGTTATTTTATATTATTTTATAACTAAATTTTGAGCGAGTTGGAAATTCAGTCTAAATTCGGTCTAAATTCATTATAGATTAAAATATATATTTTTATACATTTTAGAAATCCCTTTGTAAAAGCTGTACCCGTTGATATTTTTTATTGAAACTATGGATTCCTACATAATTTGACCCGAGGAGAGAAAAAGTTATTTTATAACTAAATTTTGAGCGAGTCGGAAATTCAGTCTAAATTCGGTCTAAATCGGTTTAATTCAGTCTAGATTAAAATATATATTTTTATACATTTTAGAAATCCCTTTGTAAAAGCTGTACCCGTTGATATTTTTTATTGAAACTATGGATTCCTACATAATTTGACCCGAGGAGAGAAAACGTTATTTTATATTATTTTATAACTAAATTTTGAGCGAGTCGGAAATTCAGTCTAAATTCGGACTAAATTCAGTCTAAATTCGGTCTAAATTCAGTCTAGATTAAAATATATATTTTTATACATTTTAGAAATCCCTTTGTAAAAGCTGTACCCGTTGATATTTTTTATTGAAACTATGGATTCCTACATAATTTGACCCGAGGAGAGAAAAAGTTATTTTATATTATTTTATAACTAAATTTTGAGCGAGTCGGAAATTCAGTCTAAATTCGGTCTAAATCGGTCTAATTACTGTACTTCATATACGGCAAATTTGTACATACAAGATTTTAATAAAATAAATACAAATAGCATATACCTACTCAAAAATTTTGACATTTCCAATTCTCAATTCTCTATCATTATATTTATATCATTAAACATTGCAATGTTTTTGGAAATCCGGTGTATATGGATATCAGGATATTCGGAAATCCGGACTATCCGGTTATTCGGAAATCCGATTTAGTCGGATAAAAAATCCGGATATCCAAAATTCCGGTTTATTGAAAATTAATTCAAATAAAAATAAACTTGTTGTTGCTCAAAAAATTAGGTATACTTATCTTTATCAGTACAATTTAAACTACGATAATGTAAACTTTTAAGAAATAAATTGTTGAAATCTCAATTTTGTGAAATAGGTTTTCAAATTTGTGAATTCGCTTTTCATTATGGCGAAATCAAAATTCATTTGTGTGAAATCAGTTTTCGTTAATGTGAAATCATATTTCAAAAGTGTGAAATCTGTTTTCGTTAATGTGAAATCGTATTTCAAAAGTGTGAAATCTGTTTTCGTACTGCCACGTCGGCGACACATGAAAACTTTTACTTGGCTGATTTTGCACATGCTTTCTGCATAAATTTCGAATAAACGATGAAACCTACAATGAAAATTTTTAAATTTCTAATTCTAAATCCGTAATAATTGTTCATTTTGTAAAAAATCCATTGCAATTTGATGGATTTCGCTCTCTCTGTCTCTCTTCTTTCATTTCTACTGCAAATTATGTTTATTTTTAGGTATTTTTATTTAGCATAAGGCAATCTAGAAACACTAATGATTCTATTAATACATTATATATGCCTATTGTTTGTTCCTATTTGCACAAATTTGTGCATACAAAGTGCATAAAAATGACTGCCTGAAAACGGTTTCGAGCGCGACTTTAATGATCGACAAAAACTTAAATTAAAAATATATCTTAAATAATGAAGGTTGTGAAATTTCCCAAGAAAGTTTATTTTGCAAAAACTTTAGGTCATCCGATTCTATCCACTGTTAGTATTGCAGGTAAATCTTTGTTTACATCATATTAACATTTCATATGAACAACTTACAGATCTAAAAAATGATTTCTCTCGTTTTCAATCGGAAGTGAGTGGTCTTGGAGTGTGCGTTCTCCTTCTTATAGGGGTGCGTCGCTTCGTCTCTGGCGCCACGACGGCTAATACACAAACTAATTTCCGATACGGGAATTCGAACCCTTATCACGGACAGCAATCAAATAATACTGTCCCTTGGTATAATAGATCAGCACAGTGCGACCGAGATTCAACTAAAGCACACGTGAACAATTTATTATTAATTAAATTATCAATGTCTCAACGGGATTGTCTTTTCGCAGTTCTTTTACAGGGTAAATAAGGTTATTATCGATAGGGGTGTTATTCAAGATAAGGTAATCAGAGAACGATAAAATAATTCGTATTTTCTTTGCTCTTAGGTTCATGGCAATTTTTTTAAAACAGAATAGACTAAAGCTGGATTCAGAGATTGTGTAGTAAACACAGCATAGGAACACAACACAGGAAAACATAGAAACATGAACCAATTCAGAGATAGCATAGCGTTACTATAGTAATGACAATTTATTATTATGACAGTTGTCAAATATTGAGATTTGTGAACGAATTCATTTGTATTTACTCGTTATATTTAAATAAACAGTTCAATTTAATATCTATTGCGTTTCTACAGTTAATCACAACCACAGCACAGTCGCTGTAGCTGTGGTTTAACAAAGAGTACTCACAGCGTACATGTCCGAACATAGTAAAACGTAAGAAACACAGCTTCGAAATAAAATATGCCCAATTTCTATGTTGTGCTGGTGCTATGTCTGTATTCTATGAATCAATGCATGCATTCCTATGTTAATTTTTTATGTTTCGCTGTGCTATGCTATGGCTATGTTGTGTTCACTACGCAATCTCTGAATTCAGCTTAACAAAAAAAAATTTGTACCATTCATCTATGTTTAATGTTGCATTCGTTTAATTTAATTAAATGCTTCGTTGTATAATATACTATTATAATTCTTATGTATTTAATAATTTTGAAATCCTAAAGCTAGATTCAGACCGACCCACTTATAAGTATAAGTGCTAAATTAACCAATCAGGGCTTCCACAAAATTCCAATTTAAATTATAAGTGAGAACGTTGAGCGCTGATTGGTTAAATTAGCCACTTATACTTATAAGTGGGTAGCTCTGAATCTAGCTTTATAATGCCTAATTAAATTGATTTACCTGTGTGAACCCGCCAGAATCACTACGTCTAGCACGGTCTACTCCACAACTCACAATTCCACAAACAATATTTTTTCATTATTAAACACATTGAAATTTAAATAAATGTAGATAAATACATACTTAAAACAAAATTAAATTAAATACGTTGTTTTTCAAAAATAAATTACATTTTTATCAGTTAAAAGAAAATAAATACCTACTTAAATAAGTTTGATAAAACAAATTCATCGTATTTCAACTAATTGGGGGCAGTTAATATGAACGTATTTTAAACTGCGTTTGAAGTGGACCGTAATTGCAGTTTTTAATTTTTTTTATCCACGACTATTGAATAATGCATTCATTATACAATTGTTTGGAATTAATAATGTACCCCATTACTCACTAGTGAGTTTTTTAAAATATTGATTCAATTGGCTAAACGATCAATGAAACTTCTTGTAGTATTTGGGCATCGCCTACGAAGAGACTCGGTTCCGATTATTAATAAAAAAATCTGACGTGGCCATCACAAGACCTTCCGCTATACCTACTTTATTCTTTTTACTTATTATACAAATATATTAATATATAAGTACTACTACTGCTACTACGTACTACTCACAAATATATTTTAGTCATTTTATTTATACTGCAGAAGAAGATATAAACGATATTTTGCTATTGTCACTGCCACTGTCACTGTCATGTCATCATTTAAATTTTACGTAGTAACAAATGTTAAACGATCATGGACTACAACTACAAGATACCGAAATACTAAATTATAAGTATATACTTTAATTATTCTTAAATTATAGCAGATACAGAAAAATTTATAAAATACCGATTGTAGATAATAATCACATAATCTTTCATATAAAATAAAAAATTTGGTCTTAAATTAATTATTTATCGAAATATTTTTAAAAAGTACTACTTCCGGTTTATGAATAGGCGGTTTGCACATAAATAGTCAGCGCCGCCCTGGCGGGAAAAATGCATTAGCATTATGGTAAACCCTTTGATAGTACTGTTTCAATTCAACCAGTTCTGTTCTAAGGTTCTATAATAAGATGATATGAGGACGAGAGACGTAAAATTTGGATTCAAAGAGTAAAACGAACTTCGTAAGTAGGTACCTACATAACTGTAAAAATATTTTATCACGTTTTATAATCTATTTATTAATTGTATTTTGAGAATTATTGACGAAAAGCGCTAGGAACCAGTGCTCATTTCATTTGAAATGAAAAATCGGATAATCCACGAAATCAGCATATCATCCAACAATTTTTCCGAAAGTAATAGTGTATTAATACGTGAAAAAGTAAGAATTCAGTGTTTATTTTGTCATTTTTATGTTTTAGCAATATCGCATCTCAACTATGAATCATCTGCTACTTCCACGAATACAGGAATAAATACAGATTCTTGTCGCAAAATAAGAGTTTCATTTTTCAAACTTATTTCTTGATCCTTTAATCTAAAGACAAAATATCAATGTTTAAAATTACAAGATCCTTCATTTGGTTTTTAAACAGAACATGTCTTTAAATTTTTGTCCCTTTGAATATTTTCCTTTAACACATTGTGCTACTGAGGGTTGCTTTACAGGTTTGGTCTGTTTTAAATGAAGAATCTTCTTCATTTATAGCGAACACAATTGCAGAAATGTGCTTACAGTGTTATGTTGTATTATCTAACTTGTAACATAATAGGTTAGAACTAAATATAATATAATTTATAACATAAATCACATAATATGGTTTCTTTGCAAAATTGAAGTCTGTCGTAACACTATTGCTGAGATTTTTCAACTGAACACAGCATGTTCCGCACTAAATAATTTCTTACCATTATCAATGTTATCTGATGTGTAATGTTCATATTTAATTGGCAAAAAACCAAAATGAATTAAACATTCAAACGAATTCAAACGTGTTGTATACCTAATACTTTTGCCGAATAAAATTTGGTTGTTAAATATTTGTAACTTTTTGGGTTAGAAAACGAAAATATGTTACATAACCTAACATACATACACACATACACATACAGACATCATCTCGAAAATACTTTAGTCGTATTCTATGGATCTTAAAACGTGCTTATCTCTTAAAATCTCACACTTGAAAATTTTGACCCATCACAATACCTCCCTTATAGAATATGAGGCGGGAGGTAAAAAGTACTAAGTGGTTAACCTTTGTTTTTTTTCAATTCTGGATCTAAACTTTGAGAGCTCATATTTCGAAAACTAAAAGGCTTATCAAAGCGCGGTTTGCGGCATTGGATTCCTTGTAATTTACTTAGTATAATCTTAGTATTACTTAATATAATAATTTAGAAATATTTTAATTTTGACCCAAAATAGTAACCTTAGGTTTTTTCGATTTCGGCCCTAAACATTGAGAGCCCATAACTCAGGAACTAAAAGACTTATCAAAGCGGGGTTTGCGGCATATATTAATTATTTATTTGTGTGTTCAGGTTTTCGACCCGTGGAGGCGGTTATCTTCTTAGGAGGAGACCCTACTTACCATTCTTCAATTGACCACTGGCCTCCAATGAAGAAAAGTCTGCTATTTATTGATAGAACTATGTTTTTATATCATAAAAATTAAATAATCGAGATGAAATAGCAGTATATATTATTAATAAAAATAAATAAGTAATACTTACATCATTGTACAAATTTTATTTCTTAAACAACCCTTTGTACACTTCCTATACCCTTACAGGACTTCTACGGTGAGAGTACACGGCCTTAAATCTGAAAATGTACTACGATACGAAATAATAAACAGTAAGTATATATTTTATGATTTATTTAATGAAATACTTCAATACAATACACAATCTTATAAATAAATTAACTGTTGGTGGCAGTTATTTAAATGTACAATATATCTTAAACTAAGGGTTGAATGACTAAATTGTGTACATATTTGGGTTCAGCGGGTTCGAATTAGGGGGTAGAGTACAAATTACCCCCTTGAAATGTTTATTTAGCATTAAAACAATATTAGGGGTGAAATCGGTCCAAACGAGATTAGTAAGATCTTGGTATGACGTCACAAAAGTTTTTGTCGAGTGGTCCAGAAAATGAAGCAAAGTTGCTACTACGCTAGGAAAATATTAAACTGCAAATAACTCGAAAACTAAGGGTTGCACGGTAAAATGGGGCGTATATTTGGATTCAGCGGGTCCTAATTGAGGGGTTAGACTACTCCTCTTTATCCTGCTATCCTTAGTTTACGAGATATAGCATTTTAAAATTTTCCTAGCGTAGTTGTAATTTTACTTCAAAAATCGATGTATATCGTCAAAAAAATTGACACTACGCTAGGAAAATTTTAAATTGGTTATAACTCGGAAATTAAGGGTTGCACGACCAAATGGGGTGCATATTTGGATTCAGCGGGTCCTAATTAGGTGTATATGATACAAACCACCTTTGAAATAAACGTAATTTTGGTAGTTTTTGGTGAAATTTTACTCACATTAAATAATTATTATCTCGTAAACTAAAGGGCTAAGGGCCAAAAGTTAAATACAAAGGTTGCGTAACTTTTCATTCTCTATCTGCCTATCTATAGATAAGGCCGTTTTGGCCGATTTTTAATTCTCCCACCATTCATGTTCTCCTAATACAAATTTGGTGATTTTTGTTCGATTCAAAACTAAAGTCAAGTGAGGGTGAAAATTTAAAAACGCGGTTACGTAAAAACTAAGGGTTGGGGAGTGATTTACGGGTTATATTCGTACTCTACGCGTTGAAATACACCAGTATGCATATTGCCACCCCTAATAGTTAATTAGCACCGGAGTTATTCAACCCTTATTTGTATCTCCGGTACTAAGGGTCGTATCGAAAAAATCTACATTGCATTCGATAGGGGATGAAAAACTGAGCATCTTTTGCATTTAACTTTTTCCTCTACGACCCTTAGTTTAAAGGTTATGAGCAATCAAAGTGGCGAAAAAGTCGTCTAAACATAGTCATTAACCCTTAAACTAAGGGACGTAGAAGAAAAAGTTAAATGTAAAAGATGCTGAGTTTTTCATCCCCTATCGAATGCAATGTAGATTTTTTCGATACGACCCTTAGAACCGGAGATACAAATAAGGGTTGAATATCTCCGGTGCTAATGAACTTTTAGGGGTTGCAATATGCATACTGGTGTATTTCAACGCGTAGAGTACGAATATAACCCCTAAATCACTCCCCAACCCTTAGTTTTTACGTAACCGCGTTTTTAAATTTTCACCCTCACTCGACTTGAGTTTTGAATCTAACAAAAATCACCAAATTTGTATTAGGAGAACATGAATGGTGGGAGAATTAAAAATCGGCCAAAACGGCCTTATCTATAGATAGGCAGATAGAGAATGAAAAGTTACGCAACCTTTGTATTTAACTTTTGGCCCTTAGCCCTTTAGTTTACGAGATAATAATTATTTAATGTCAGCAAAATTTCACCAAAATCGACTAAAAATTCGTTGATTTCGTGGATTGTTTATATCGTATACCCCTAATTAGGACCCGCTGATTCTAAATCTACCCTCAGAATTACAAAATTACTTAGCGTTTTGATATTTATATATAAAAAATCTGCCGTGGCCATCACAAGACCTCCCGCTATACCTACTTTATTCTTTTTACTTATTATACAAATACAATTAATATATAGTACTCACCCCACATGGGTAGAAACCGGTTGGAGTTAAAATAAATCCTTCAAATTTTGTGACTGACTTCCAGTAATTTATTTTTCCTTCCTTATAATTATTATTGTTCATTTTCAAGTAACACAGTGAAGTCCAAGAAGTCTACAATTAATTCCAATCGTAAAACAAAATACTTATTGTCAATATTATTGAAACAAACCAATCCTAATTCGAGTCTCCTTGTAGCAAATAATTTTGCAATATTCCAGTACAAGTTTATGATGAGTTATATGCACGACATGGTAAAATATGTAATAAAACAGTGCTTCATATTGACTGTTAATAATAATTTACTATGTAATTCAAAACTAAAGTCAAGTGAGGGTGAAAATTTAAAAACGCGATTACGTAAAAACTAAGGGTTGGGGAGTGATTTACGGGTTATATTCGTACTCTACGCGTTGAAATACACCAGTATGCATATTGCCACCCCTAATAGTTAATTAGCACCGGAGTTATTCAACCCTTATTTGTATCTCCGGTACTAAGGGTCGTATCGAAAAAATCTACATTGCATTCGATAGGGGATGAAAAACTGAGCATCTTTTGCATTTAACTTTTTCCTCTACGACCCTTAGTTTAAAGGTTATGAGCAATCAAAGTGGTGAAAAAGTCGTCTAAACATAGTCATTAACCCTTAAACTAAGGGACGTAGAAGAAAAAGTTAAATGTAAAAGATGCTGAGTTTTTCATCCCCTATCGAATGCAATGTAGATTTTTTCGATACGACCCTTAGAACCGGAGATACAAATAAGGGTTGAATATATCCGGTGCTAATGAACTTTTAGGGGTTGCAATATGCATACTGGTGTATTTCAACGCGTAGAGTACGAATATAACCCCTAAATCACTCCCCAACCCTTAGTTTTTACGTAACCGCGTTTTTAAATTTTCACCCTCACTCGACTTGAGTTTTGAATCTAATAAAAATCACCAAATTTGTATTAGGAGAACATGAATGGTGGGAGAATTAAAAATCGGCCAAAACGGCCTTATCTATAGATAGGCAGATAGAGAATGAAAAGTTACGCAACCTTTGTATTTAACTTTTGGCCCTTAGCCCTTTAGTTTACGAGATAATAATTATTTAATGTCAGCAAAATTTCACCAAAATCGACTAAAAATTCGTTGATTTCGTGGATTGTTTATATCGTATACCCCTAATTAGGACCCGCTGATTCTAAATCTACCCTCAGAATTACAAAATTACTTAGCGTTTTGATATTTATATATAAAAAATCTGCCGTGGCCATCACAAGACCTCCCGCTATACCTACTTTATTCTTTTTACTTATTACACAAATACAATTAATATATAGTACTCACCCCACATGGGTAGAAACCGGTTGGAGTTGAAATAAATCCTTCAAATTTTGTGACTGACTTCCAGTAATTTATTTTGCCTTCCTTATAATTATTATTGTTCATTTTCAAGTAACACAGTGAAGTCCAAGAAGTCTACAATTAATTCCAATCGTAAAACAAAATACTTATTGTCAATATTATTGAAACAAACCAATCCTAATTCGAGTCTCCTTGTAGCAAATAATTTGCAATATTCCAGCACAAGTTTATGATGAGTTATATGCACGACATGGTAAAATATGTAATAAAACAGTGCTTCATATTGACTGTTAATAATAATTTACTATGTAATACTATGCTGTGGCATGAAACTATGCACAGCAGCTCATAAACTGCGGCTGGAATCTTAGAGGGTTAAATATGATGCATGCAAAATGAGCTCGTTTCTCGTTTGTAAGACGTAATTTTATATTGCTCTTTTTAAACCCGGGAAAAGGATTTCTAGAATGAAAATCTGATTGGATAAATAAAAAGAAGGGATCTATGTAGATTGCCAGACGTCCCGATTTGAGCGGGAACATCTCAATCTTTGAACGTTAATCCAGCGTTTCGCTTTAGTTTAAGCGGGACAGGGAAAATACCGCTTTTTCTGAAGACTTAACGGGTGCTATCACTTATCCTATTATTAATTATAGCGCAAGTTATATTTGGGGAGAATATATAATGAATGAGTTGAAATATTGGATTATGTTTCTTTAATAGTTGTCAAAAACGTTTTAAACTCTGTTTGCCTTTCTCAATTTTGCGATTTCTTCTTTATTATCTCTATCTTTATATATTTTAAGTCTTATTTTTGACAAACAGCAATTTATGATTGAGAAATTTACAGTACAAATAAACAAAAACAGTTGATGTATAACATGTGTTGATAGAAATATAATCGATTTGATAACCTCTTACTACCCTATTTCAGCCATTCAAATTAGTCCAATATGTACCACGTGATACATGAATTATATAGTCAATGTTATTGTGCACTTCCACCTGATGAGAACAGTATGTTCTCGAAACGTTCTATTAAATAAATAATGTTGTAATGTGCAATAAAACTTACTTACTTAAAAATTAACTGGGTTCTGATTTCTGTATACCTTTGGCCACCACAGTATTTCCCCGACTATATAAGTTTTAATAATTTGCTTTCGTAAAGGCTTTAATTTTATGTTTAAGCAATTTTATTTAAGTTGGGATATAATATGCGCTTATCGTTTTTAACTGTTAATATTAATTTTTTTTATTGTTAGTATTAATAAGGCTTCGGATGAAGTCACATCAGCTGTATCCTTATTTATATAAGACATAATTATTTAAGTACCATCTTCTTCTTGCGTTAATTAATCATTTTAGCTGTAACTCTTTTAATCAGTAGTTTTATATCTTTTAGTACTAACTTGATTTCATGATTTCATTGATTTCCTTATGTTTGGTTTGTCCTTTGACCTGTCCGATACTCAGGACTTGGAAGGGCTTAGTACTTAGTTGTTGGTTGTTTTATCCGAAAAGTCAACATACAGTTCAGGACTAGAGGCTGGTTAGAATATTATAAGGGACGGATGAAATATTTCCAAATAAATCGATTCCAAATAGTAGAAACACAAACAAAAGTAATAATGGTAGATAATACGAACGTGATTTATTTTCAGCCCTACTACAAATAATAAGTTTTTTTTTTAAATTTACTTAATGTTTTGGGTTATAATAAGGGCGCAAATTATGTAACACATCGATATCTATTACTTTAAGGTGTATTTTAATTTGTGCTCTTATAAAACGATACATTTTACTTACCATTATAACATTTATCAATTAGGAAGTCGAGATACTGTACAAACCGACTGAGTAGGTATTTAAAAAAAATTATTAAATTTTATGGGGTATGTATACAGGAATATAATTTTGTAAATAAGAATACATGAAAACAGAGAGCGATTTTATACAAAATAATTGATTGGTTTTAGTTATTAGTGGCACCCTAGGGACAGTCTTTCTAAACTTACATTTCAAATATGATTTCATATATTTCAAAACCAAAGTAACAATCTTGAATATTGTAGCACCCTATTTTGCTCTGAATTTCATAGTAGCCTTAATCATCAGAGATATTTACTTTTTTGCATTATATTTTTTAGAAATAAATCTTGAATGTCCTTTATTGAATATACCGGATCCAAAGATCGCGTCTAGGCAACCTTTACTCTCCCGGAATCAGGAATTTGGCTCCGGGTTCCGGGCAGTCCGCCATTTATCTTCGCTTTCAGTTCCAGGGCACCGCCGCACATTACTGAAGGAAACAATTGTACAACATTATGTTTCCACCCAGCGCCAATGATATTTTACTTCAGAAAAGCAACCACGAGGATCTATCTTTTCAAATCGGCAGAAAAGTCAAACTGAGAAAGTAATTGAGTTGTTTGTTGCACAAAACACAATGTGCTAAGAAATATTTCACTTGCCAAAATAATAGACTAGTAGAGAGTTGATGAAGCTAATAATTTTAAAAATAGGGATTCTATTTAAAATCAATGACCTATCTATTTAGATACAGATAACAAATTTTAATGCAACAAAATTATTTAAAAAATGAATCATTGCGGTGTAATTAGTATTTTACGTATTAAGGGCTGTTAAGAAAGCTATAACGAGCAAGGGTGCTCCCGCGGTCGTTACTTATAGTTATAGCTCTTAACAGAACGTGGTACGTATTACGTTTTTCGTCTTACTAGGTTACTAAAAGACATCTACCATCTACATCGTCTACATTAATTCTAGATTTCCTGCTAAAGTACTTGCTAGCTAGAGCTAGAAGAGCAGATGGAAAACACAAATACAACAATAAGTTTGATTTATTTCAACAATGATAGAAAGAAAATCGTTGTACACAAAGATGTCCATTGTAAAATCTTCGTTGTTGGCCAGGGAAAATATTGATACCTATAAGCAAATATCGAATGGTGGATTCCTATATAACGTTGCTTATTTTTATTATTTCTCTACATCTCCATAGCACCCATCTTATTCGGGACAGACTGTATGCAGTGAAGTTTTGTGTTGATTTTAATGTATGAAAAAATATAATTATGATGCATTGGTTGAAATGCGAGATAATACAGCTAATTTGCTAAAAATGAGGGAAAAAATATGTAAATTTTAATCATTTTCCTTTTAATGAACATTGATAAATTCATTTCATTAAAATTTTAACCACAAAAAAGTTATAATAAATTAATGTTTTAAAAACAAAATTTGATAAATCATTTTTCGAAACAGAATTAAACAACAAATAAAATTATGTGCAGAATATTTTATCTCTTGGGAATAAGGAAAAAACTCGCAAAATTATTAAAAGCTGGATATAAACAAAAACAAATGGATCTGAATAAAAAATTAAAATCAAATTCATAACAGAAAATATTAAAAAGGAAATACAATATAAAATCTTTAAACATTTCATGTTTATTTTGTATGTTAAAGAAAATACAGAAAAATACATTCTATATTAATTTTGTACTGCACAACCTTAAGTAAAAAATGTATCTTTGGAATTAAACTAACAATAGAATTAGTAATTGTTCACTTTTCATAAACTATAAAATCTAATTACATATTTATTATTAAATAACTTTTATAATGTAGGCAGGTAAGGTAAATAAATGTAAAACATTGTTAAAAACTCTAATCATAATAATAATTATATAAAATCATAAAATATATAAATTCACTTTACTAATATTGTTAAAATAATGAAGGCTTCAGAAATTTAATGTGAATCAAATTACTATATTATAGAACAAATTTTAATATGTTTAGTTGGCAAATAAGTCTAGTTGACGAGTTTCCCATATCCAGTGTTGTAATAGATAACAATATTTTTTATCTAGATAAGATAATAGATAACTATTGACAAAATTATCTAAATAATAAAGGATAATTAATTATTATCTAGATAATTATTAGTTAATTTATAGATAATTAAAAAATGACATAAGTATAAGCGGTAGCAGCTGGCAAGCCGGAAGCGTTGCAAGCTTGTGCATTGTTTGGATGGACAGTTTGATAACATTTGGATTCGATTGAAATTATAAATGAAAAATTGGTTATAATTTTACTAAAATTATTATCTAGATGATATTTAAAAAATAGATAAAGGTAAATTGTAATTTTATCTAGATAAGATAATAGATAAATAAGAAAAAATATATCCAGATAAGATAATAGATAAGAATATTATTAACTAGATAAGTTACAACACTGCCTATAACCTCGTTTTTAATCATTGACCAGAATGACGGCATAGCTAGAGGGCAGCCTATAGTTTTCCAAACTCACATTTTATATATTTATTTAAATTTTTAACAGTTTGCTGGAATGTAAAATTTAAATCATATCTTTATGACGAAAAATGTTTAGAAAACTATTGTACTTACAATTTTTTTAAATTAAAAGCGAAATATATAATAAGATGACATATTGGCAGCTACCGATATATAAATTTGTTGTATAATAATAATATATTCTTTCTGTGTACTCTGAGAATCAGTTTCAAATTGAATATGAGCAAATTTTGTTTGAATAGTCAAATACGAAAATTAAAATCTATTATTCTCGAAGCCTTTATTAATTTAACAACTTTACTAATATTGAAAATTAAAATTATTAAATGTCATTTAAAAAACTTAACGCTGGTAAGCAGGGACATACAAGTTTTCCTTCTTCAAAGCTTGCATCAGGATAAGGGACAGTACTGCATTGATAACCTGTAACAAAAAAAATGTTGTGAATTATTCTTATTTTTCATCTTTAGATACATTTTTCAGGCTGAAATATTCCGGCATAGTATTGATTAATTCTTCGACAATGTAATTAAAATATTGATGATCAGAATTTTTAATTCAGATATTTTAAGCCAGAATTTGCACAAATATAAAGTAGTTATAAATATTAATTAATATTTAGATAACTTTGTTGTTTTTGGTTGTTAATTATACATTTACATTTTGACATAAATAAATTGGAAGGAAAATAAGATAATAATAAATAATATCGGAAGAACTAGATGTCCATAACTCTTGCATAATTTATTTAATAGATTAGAAGAAAAAATTATTTTGTTCTACGGTATAGCCTACAATTTATTATTATTCTTTTTAGACAGGTTGAAAATGTAATTATTAGGTAGATACTTATGCTTATCGTACAATATCAAAAAACAGTTTGTAACTTGGTAACGGAACATTTGGTAGGTAGAATAATTAATAAATATGAATACACAACTATGTATGTTTTTGTTTAGAATAAAATATTTAGATATAGGTATCAATTTTATACTTATAGCGTTGAAAATAATATCTTTTCTTTGCTTGGTCCACAAATAGCAATTTTGATATGTTGTGTACAATTGAATCGGTGAGTCCAAGAACAGTACTAGTCCACAAAATGGCGTTTTGAGTTAAGATAGCCAAAGTGTATAAAATTCGCTTCTGCATCGATGAGCTTAAAAACAGTACGCTGAACATTGCCGCTATGGCTCCCATTTACAGCGATGAGTACAAGAACAGTATAAGTCCAGGACATATACTGTTCTTCTGCTCATAAACGTCAGTTTAAACATATTTTTACCTCTCGCCTCATATCCTATAAGAGAGGTATTGTAATGGGTCAAAATTTTCGAGTATGAGTTTTTGGTGGATAAGCACGTTTCAGGGTCTCTATAATACGAATTTACTATTTTCACGATGATGTCTGTGTGTGTGTATGTGTGTGTGTGTGTGTTTGTATGAATGTATGGACTGACGATTTTTCGTCCACGATAACTGAAAAAGTATCAAACCTTTAATAACCAAATTTCATATTTAAGGTTTTAATAAGGATCTTAACACCGGATAACATTTTGGTAGAATTCCAAAAACCGGAAGTAGTACTTTTTGAAGCTTGATAAACTTTTTCTTTAATATATTGTTACATTATTTATTTATGACAATTTTAGCAATTAAAAATAAAAGAAAATATAATTATCTATGGGTACAGTTAATTATAAATACAATTTGCTGAATCTGGTAGTATTTAACAATAAAATAAAGTACAATTAATATTCTATCTTGTTGTCCATGATATGAAATTTGTTTCTACATAAAATTTGAATGATTATGACAGTGACAGTACAGTTGACATCTTTTGCTTGCATCTTGGTTTACATTATCGTTTACATATTACATGAACATGCAACTATTAAAATGTAAGTAAAACTATTTATTAGATTAGTCTCGAGGTTAGTAGAATAAGCAGAATTAGGCGAGAGGTCGTGTACTGGCCACAGCAGATTTTTTTTACTGTTGTAATACCAAGTGAACGTAATTACCTAATAAAACCCTTTTTACCACGTTTTAAAGCGCTTATGGCAAATAGCACTTCTTGAAATAAAAGAAAATCTATCGGAACAAATATTGACTTCAAGAACAGTACATGTCCATGACACTTTTGCATCTGTAACTATTAAGTGGTTGCCTTTTTTTGAAATCCTTGTTCATAAAGGCATATTCATCTCAAAAGGAACCACAACTTTCCTGTACATGTCAAAGTTGTACAGTGAATGGTTGTGCAGCTATACAGTTAATTATCTCAAAATGCACTTTTTGGACTAGTACTGTTCTTGGACTCACCGATTCAACTATATTATAAGCGAATTAAGGGTAAACTTGTATAGTATATTTAATAACAAGAGCAACACGATATTATAGAGCGAGTTATGAACGCTATAAGGTAATGTATTTTAGACAACAACAACATAATTTCACTTTTAATTGACATGCAATTTTCAATTAACAATTCCAACTGTCATTTCAAAGAATCAACAAAAGTTGTCTTGGATAATTATGTTAGTTTGGTCTCACAATAATTGCGATATAAAGAAAGAAAAGGAATATCATAGAAAATTCAAAGATTGACAAAAAATTAACAATTTATCCTATAATATTCCTACAATAATATTCACTTATCCAATATAAATATATTGAACAATGGATATTATCTATGTGAACGAGGATGAAGGATCTATCTGTAACTGGCGAGCTAGGAGCTAGCTTTACGCTCTATTTTGAGTGCACACTGCACAGATCTTTATATAAAATGACAGATAGCTTGGTTTTATGGAAAATGACTCTTTAAAATGAGCTGCAATATTGAGTCACGTACAATGATTGAACAATTGGATTCATTGAAATTGACGCCATACGTCATGTGATCACACTAATTGCGCTTTCGCGCTGATGATATAGTTCACTTGCGACAGAATAGATACCCACATTACATAGGTGAACTACTAACGCGTACTAACTAGTAGTGCATTTCGTAATGACAGTTGCGTGGTTTGATACAAAGCAGATTTGGAAATAAATTATTGTTTCTTATGGATGATGAAATAGTTATTTACGATACAAGTAAGTAAAGCATATATTTAGTCACGAACGGGTTCGAATTGAAACACGAGCGCAGCGAGTGTTTTGAGACCCGTGAGTGACTAAATATGCTTTACGTATGTGTATCGTATAAGATTTTATCTACGATAGAATTTAAAAAACTCGAAAAATATAAAAAAATCCTTTTAAATTTGACTTAGGATCAAAACAAGTTTGCTTTGACAAGAAAATTTTCACGTTAGTTACCGATTGTTGTGCGGATGTTTTTGCGTGTTTTAAAACTTTAACCACTCGTTAATGCGCAACCCGTGACTAATGAAATCTTGCTATTAAACAATTGTTTTACAAACTAAAAACTGACAACTAATTGTCAATTTTACACACTATCGTAGATAAATATCTTTTTCGCTAACCGGACGTATTTGATGCAATTATGTCAGTTTTTGTAAAAAAAGGAGGCCATTTGGGGATTGTTTATGATCACCATAGCAATTGTACAAAAAGTAAATCTATTCTTCCTAACACAAAAAAACATTGTTGTTGTCATGGTTAGTATGTTTACATTTTAATTGTTGCGTAATATGAGGATATGTCAATTTAAATGAAATTACATCTATTTAAGCTGCTAGCGAAAAATATTATGTTTCATTCTCGTAAGACCGTGTTGTCTTACTCGTCCCAAAATCATGCATTTTTTGTATTAATAACTATTTTGGCCTCGTGACGTGTAAACATAACAATCACACATCGTTGACGTCTATGGTAGTTGCGATTTTACAGACATGTCATGAGATTATTACACGGGGGTTACATAATAATTTATTTAATAGAGTCTGAAATAAGTGAAAAAGTTTCATTTTAAATGTGACATTTGCTGACTCAAATGCACGTTTTTAATTATATTGACATTTCACTGTTTTCAAGATTATTTTTCAACGCGTCTTGATTTTAAAATTCAATGTTCACAACTTGAAATTTTATATATTTATATTTTATAATGCTATTTCAGACGAATTGAAGTCTCTGTCGTTAAATTCATTTAAAGTTCATATAAAATCTTAAACTTTTGAGTAATATACGTTATCTCTGTAATAATGTATTTGACATATATTATATTATAGTTTAAGTTTTTCATCATCGTTATTTCTAATTGTAAAATTTTTAAATTCTATATTATGTAATGGTTGGGTGGAAGAGCAGCCTTGGCTGAACCCCGCCTTTGACGTATGTCAATAAAGTTTATATTTATTTATATATATTACATATTTTTAATTAATAGTTAGTATGATGGCCAAAAAATTGAATACATTATGCGTGCGGTAGGTAATTTTACAACGTGAGGTTCTATATTAAAGTATGACGCGAAGCGGAGTGCTTTAATAAAAAAATTGAACCTACCGTACATATAATGTAAATTACTATTAAGGGCTGTTTGCTCATGTGTAATATTTTACTCCGGCCCTGTACAACCCCGGGGTGTGAGAAGCGTTCATGCGCATTGAAAATGTGTTTGTAATGCGTTTTTTATAGAGCCCGCTAAGCGCCTGGGAATACGTTAACGTTAACATTATGCTACGTGTTATGTTACGTGGCGTGTGAGTATAAGCATGTGTGTGTATGTGTGTGACAGGGATGTAAGGGCGACAGTGGCCTGTCCCTCAGGATGGAATTTTGTATTTTGTACAGGATAACAGGATACAAGGATTTTACTGTGGAAACACATTACGGGATATTGAGGCAGGCCAGGGAATATTCTCACATTAATTTTGAAGGATTTAAAAGGTTTTTTTTAACGAAGTGGAGGCTGAGCGACTGCTAAAGGTGGCTCGTATTTTTAGAAATGTTTAATTGTTCACAGTAAAGTTATTATTTATGATTTTTATTAATTATTTATCTGCAAAATCCGTTTTTGATGTGTATTGTTAATAAGATTAATTTAACTTGATCTGTGGAGTTCTTTTCACAAAAAAAAACTATAACTATGAATATTCATGAGTCGGTGACTATAGTCCGTTTTACACTCGTACATTTTATTAGTTCAAAATTTAGCACGAACTTAAATAAGGTATTTTTGTGAATATAGTTGTATAAGGTATAAGTAATGTTAACGGAAATGAAAATGTTTGCTGGTGTAAATTCACCTCTTATATCGACCAATCAGATTCAAGATTCTTAACTGAAATCTGAAATGAGGTATAGTAACAATATCTACGTTAAAATTATCTATTTATATACCGAGACCGAGACTCACAGTTATCTGAGAGAAAGTAAAAGTTTAACTTAAAATATAGATTTTTGATGTTCGATCAAATAAAAATTAATGGTTTTAAAAAAATAAAAATTAAACTGATACATTATCTGTATCAGATAATGTGAATTATATTTTAAGAAAAATATAAATACAAATACAATTGAAACAAACTATGCTAAACCATTGGATATAAAAGATATCTTTAAAAGTAGGCACTGAATAAATAACAGAACGTGTAATTTGAAATTAATAGTAGGATTCTGTGAAAATCTGTAGTTGCTACAGATCTATAAAACTGTAAATATTAAACAAAATCGCAATGCAATTTATAAGCATATGAACATTTTAATATTTGTCGACAAATATTGATGTGCTTTTGTTCAATATTTAAAGATTTACAAATTTGTAAAACAGATTTGCACAGAATCCCACCATAACTTATAGTTTTGCTGCAGTATTTACAAAACAAAACAAATTGTCATTGTCAAGAACAAGTTCGGGATGATTCCTTATCCACATTAATACTAGTGAATTTGCCTTCGGCATATTAATAACCAATATGCAAAATTCAGAAAGTATGCTCAAACAAAAATGTATATAAATATGCAAAAAGATTTGTTTTCACATAATTCGTATACATTCATACAAAATATGCATTTGCCATATAATATCAGCTTTAGTTATAAGTATGCACTTAATACAAGGTAATTAGTGATTCATCTAAATCGACTACCTAATTATACATAATTTTCGAAACTATTTTTATTTTATCATTCTCCTTCTGATTTTCCTGCTGGGTAAGTCCTCCTGCTAAGGTCCTGCTCCTTCCCAGCATTCACCGCGTATATCACGTTTATGTACGCATGACGTCACGAGCACGTGGTGCACAATAGATCGAGGTTATATATTCCGGAGTAACACATGTTTAATGTCATGTTTATTGCGAAGGCAGGGTGGGGTGCGGGGGATGAGGAAAGGAAATTTTGGGCGCCCGGAGTTCGAGGGTTGCAAAAGGTCCCACGTGACATGTGGCGCCTTAACGTGCCACCTCAGCTGGAAAAGGGGAAGTGTATTCACTTAGAATAATAAGACGAAAATGGCGATAATCTTAAGATTAGAGCACCATTTTTACTGATAGCTGTAAGTGTAGGTATAATTATATTTTTTCACGACATGCGGAGAAAGCATAATTTTCTTCTCGCGAAATAGTGAGGAAAGTAAGTTTTCCCTCTCTAGAGAGGAAAGTAAGCAGTGTTACCACCAGTGTTATTTTACGATGAAATATTTTAAAAATTGTAAGTAAATTTATTATTTAATTGAAAATTCTGATTTTATAACGATATACTGTAAACTATTATTTTACAATTATTATGTTTTATACTTTCTTTTTCTACTATTTCACGATTTTACAACTTAAATTTAATTTGGCATATTGGCTGCATTTCGTTGTTTTCAAACGTCATTCTGACTTTTAGTAATGTGTTTCTTCTACATTTACAATGTTTTTAAATATGTCGTGAAAAAAATGTTGTGTCTAACACGAGAGGAAAGCTCTTTTTCCACTCTTGCTCGATTGCCTCACTCGCTGCGCTCGTGACACAAACTTCGAGCTCGAGTGGGAAAAAGAAGCGCTTTCCTCTCTAGTTGGACAAATAACTATTGTTTAGAACGAACCTCAAAAATATTTTCTATACGACTGTTATCATTCTTACATCATTTTCAATTATGGAATGATTACATTCTGTCACTTGTTACGGAATGGATTCATTCCGTCACTAGTGATGGAATGAAATGTGGCGAATTATAATAATTTTACTTTATTCAATGTTCTTGGTTGGTGGGTAGCTTTAAAATACGTTTAGATTTACTAATTTATAAATTTTATGTAGAATATTATTTTATAAATACATTAATTTATATTTTACTACTTTTAGGTTATGTTTTTTAATGCAATTAAGTTTATAGTCGTAGAGAAAGTATAGTCTGCAACACGTTTGGAATGGCTATTCCGCTCTCGTGAAACCGTGAAACTCATCTTACAAACTTTCCAGTCGAGCTGAATATGCTTCATTTTCACACTTGTTGCAGAATATATTATTATGTAATAATTTTATTTGCTCATTACTTCCACACAGCCAGTAGTGGTTCAACTAATCATGTTAGCGGTTATGCGTTCGATTCAAGCTGATAATAAAAATATCATTGGGTCCAAGGGATTGCAGTTCACTACAATCTACAATAACATTTACTATTTTGTTATATATGGTTCACAATAATAATGCAATTTAATTGAACAAATTAAACAATAAAATAGGTAAATAGTAATGTAATAGTAATAGTACCTATTGTAACAAGTCCAAGCCATCACAATTAAGTATGTGCGACGTCAGTCATTAGTTTAATAAGCCAGAGTTACTAAATAAATATAAATAGATATGTTTGTATTGGTAATACTAGTTTTGCTGACTAAGGACTTGTACATGAGTATAAAAAGATACAGATAGGGTAATAGGGAGTTTCAATTCAGTTGCGTTCCGATTCCAGTATGCGACAGCATAGAGATAAGTGGTTAACGTAAGATGGGATTGTTATTATTACTATATTATTATAGTATTATTATTATTCATTAACTGTGTTACACTATATTACATAACACGGATTGTACAAGGCACATTACATTGTCTTGGCGCGTGCCAAGTAAGAAATAACATATTATATCTATAGGCTTGAACAAAATATATTTTAAAATACCTCTATATCTTTGGAAAATATTGATTTTAAAACTGGGGGAAATATGACAGTAAATAAATAATTTTGCTCCTAAAAGTTGTTTATTTCTAAAAGAAATATATTTCCTAAGAAAAATATACATATTTCCCATATTATTATGACCCGAACGGCACTTTAGAGAGGAGTTATACGAACTAAATTAGTTCCTCTCTTTGAGTGTACCTATATTAACTGACAATAAATAATAAACGTTTTAGAAAACATCGAATGATTACAAATACAACTGTTTCTATAAATATTCTGCGATGTGAATTATTTCTCTCTTGTTTTCTCAGTTGAATGCACAACATCCACACATTTCCCGAGTGTGTTCACATGCAACGCGACATGATGAGTGACACGTTTTCACATAAGATCAAGCATAGTTTCCATCGCACTTAGTCGCGCGTTTGTTGTCACATACATACACAACATCCACACATCCACAACACGAAGATGTCACGCAGGATAAGTGGATTCCAACTTTACACCCCGGTGGAGACGGAGAACGTTGGAGCGGAAAAATTAACGCCAGGATAATCATTGTTGGCAATGGATATCTATTTATAGAATTACCTATAGGTTATATCATTTTGTGTATTAATAGTGGGATTCTGTTCAAATCTGTAAGTTTTACAAATTTGTAAATCTTTAAATATTGAATCAATATTTGTTGACATATAATATAAAAATGTTCATATGCTTATAAATTTCATTGCGATTTTGTTTAATATTTAGAGTTTTATAGATATGTAGCAACTATAGATTTGAACAGAATCCCACCATTAATTACTATAACTTTGTGAAGCACAACGATTACTTAGAAAATGGTGAAATTTTATATTTTGCTGTTGGGTTGAAAACAGTTGTAGTATAAACACAGACATCATGTAATGTACGTCGCACATGTTATTTTCATTTATAAAGACTTGCCTTTAAGTTTTATAATTTGCACTGTTATCTAAAAAATCTGATGTGGCCAGCACAAGACCTCCCGCCATACTTAATTTATTCTTTTTACTTATTATATATACAAATATATTAATATATAAGTACTACTACTCACAAATATATTTTTGTCATTTTATTTAAACTGCAGAAGAAGATATAAACTATATTCTACTATTGTCACTATCATGTCATTATCATTTAAATTTCACGTAGTAACAAAAATGTTAAACGATCACGGACTACAAGGTACCGAAATACTAAATTAGAAGTATATATTTTAATTATTCTTAAATGATACCAGATACAAAAAAATAATAAAATACTGATTGTAGGTAATAATCACATAATCTTTAATTTAAAATTAAAAAAATAATTATTTTTATTGAAATATTTAAAGCCAATTATCCAGTCTATTATCGCTTCAAGAAATAATAGTTAATGTGCGTAGTTTGAATAATGAAGACTTGTTATTATTCATTGAAAAATACCCTTCTTTTTTTGTTCATTTCTGACAAATGAAAACTGAAAGTTGGAAATATTTACTTTCGGCATGGTCTTGAAAAATAATTTGAAATCAACCATAATTAAATAACACTGAAATTTCTAAGCTGCTTTTGTTAATTACCTACATATTTTCTCAAATTTTTATTTTAAATTATGTTAAATGGTTCTCCATAAAAAAATAAAATGTAAAGTTATAAATATAATACAAGCCATAATTTATGAAATTTTTAGAAAAAAATTAGTGTTTAGTTCAAACATCAATTTTTTAATTATTCGCTTTGCACATTCATATTTCACAAACATCAAAACATCCTAGAGTAGGAATATAAGTTGAATACTAAATAAGTATCTATAAAAAAAATTGTATTTTTATTTATACTACCTCTAACGTTAGTAAAACTGAGTTCCCATTGTTATTATTTTTATCCCTTTTCGTATAATAAATATAGACATGTAAGGATTGAATCTGGGGTTGCAGTGTACAGAGTATCCTTGAAGACAGTCACAAAGTTCCTTCGAAGCTAAATTAAAATGTAAATCAGTGCAGGACTAAGGCAGGCTAGAGCTCAGGACAGGTATTATCCTTAGACAAATAGCAAACAGTACAGACTAATCGAAGACGATTTGGTATTCTGACTTCTCTAATGAAGGAACAGTCGGGTGAAGAAGTTTCCGGAGGTAACATAAAAGGACGAATTAAATTATGGAAACAAAAAAGAATGATGTATAAATTGTTTATATTTATTTTTCTGCCGGCGGGCCAAACTACTTTGTTTTACTGTAAAGTAGTAAGTACATACTAACGATATTTTAAGGATATACTCATTGTTATATCTGTTTGCATACATACTATGTCTATCTCAGTGTATTAGTACCTAGTTGGTAAAATATGTACCATAAATATTCTCTTTGTTATGTACTACTTGATATACATTTAAGGTACACAATTGAGGGTACATACTTACTTCATATATGAGATATACCCTCTACTATATACTATGATGATATCTCAAATACATCTAATAAATGTACTAAATATATGTGCTATAGTTAATACGTAACTGGTATATTTCAATCACATTGTGTTTGCTGGGATAATGTTGTACTTGTATATTGTATTATGGAATGATGAATTTAACCCCATATTTTATTGTAATGTCTATATGTTTCTAATTTAATACCTCTCGAAACTTTTCAACTCTGCTGTACACAATATCCACGTGCAAGTCTCAAAACGGACGCGAATGAGACACGGTGGACCGTCACGACGACTGAGGGGGAGGAGACCAGACGTTTGCAAAAAAGCGAAAAGGAATCTAATGAGAAATCTGAATTCTATAAAGTCGGAAAGTAGAAGTGTAACGAGAATTCTACGAGATGTAAAACTGACTGAAGGTAAATAAAATAAAGGGACGTGATTTTCATCTCAGAAAGGACGAAGGAACAGTTACTGCGACTAATAAGAGATTTTATTCTTTAGAAGATTACCAAAATGGAACAAGAGTTTTTTTTGTAGCAAGTTATAGCTGTATCTGCAAATATTTTTTTCACTAATTTGCGTTAGGTAATGATTTTTTTTATATCACGCAATGGTCCTTATTTCACTGTTTTTACTTTATAAAAAGTACACAAAACCACATTGTTAAGAAACTGAAATATAAAATGATTTTGAATTGCAATCGCGTATACAATTTAAATTTAAAAAAACTCGAATAAAATCGTCGTTTGTAGATAACCTATAAGTTGCCAGAATTACAGTTGGTCACATAACACACTCGGCTATTCACCATATATTACTAATAATAAATACGATATTATTTACAAACAACTTGTCTTTATAAAAATCCTCCTATTTTAAAAGTTAGGTAGATACCTTGTTTTATGACACTGTTTACTGTCCATAAACGGGTACTTTATTGGACTAGTACAATAAAAATGCAAAATTGTACTGCTGTCAATATTATGTCAAAATAAATGTAACAATTTAATGAATTTTATCAAATAGGTTTTATTATACAGGTGGGTTGGTTTCCAGTGTCCAACTGATATTTCGTAACCTAATGAGGATTGGGAAAATTTTTTCATGTGAACTTATTCAGTATTATGTATTCTAGATTATAGAAAGAAAAAAAATTCTTAACGCACATTTGATGTGCATTTTTTTCTTTCGTTTTATTGAAAACGTATATTTATTTTTCAAGATTCGTAAAGATCATATTTTTCTGAATTAAAAAACCTGTAGGTAATTTTTTTATTTTTCGAATTAATTTATCACTAAAAATCAATTCAAAATGATTAAAATATCGAAATAAAAAACTACATATTTTTGAATTCAGAAAACTATGTTGTTTTCAAAATTGTAGAAATAAATATAATGTTCCCAAAAAAAAAAAAACTAAAAATAATTGCACATCAAAAGTGCAATTTTTTTCCTTAATAATAATTCTCAATTTTTATTAGTTCACGAAATATCGGCTGGACGCTGGAAACCAAAGCAAATTCATTGTGACGCTAAATTCTTTAAATTACGTGGCGAAAATTGTTTAAATTACGTGGTCTATATTTATAGTTAGGTTATGAATGTGTTCAATTTTGGTTGTTCTACAGTTGCGGCAAAAGCAAAATAATCAACGAGTATAAAATTTAATCAAGCTAAAATTTCAGTACCTACAGCAAGATATTCGAAATTATTAATTGTGGGGTGCAAAATTTAATTAGCCTCCACCGCCGAGCAATGGAGAAAACTCCAGTTACTGTATATTTTCCCTGCCACCAAGCTGGTAGTCAGGATAAGGATTTCAGGGATAAACAATAGATTAATTTAACTTTGATAATTTTCGTTTGATTGAAATGTACGGAGTGGTTGAGCTGTTCTCTTCGCAATCAACTTGTTTGTTTTCCGTATTGTCTGGAGCTAAAAGGAAGCCTTTTTATTCGAATATAAGCTTAAATTTCACCCTTAAATTTGATACATTTTATTTGACTGGAATTCAAAGCGTTGGTAGTAAAGAGATGTTTGTGTTCTGTACTCTGTAACTACAATAAGAAGGTTAGTTTATATAAAGATAGTTATTTGTTTTAACTGAGCACAAAAGTAACAGTGTTACTGTTGCGGCTGACATTTCATTGCTGAGCTCAAGCTCATAAATTCAGCCAAGACAGTGTAAAACTACTTTCTTACCGTTTTAAATCGTCTTGGCTTCATGAAAATAATTTTTCAATGTCTAACTAAATCTAGAATCTGTATTGATTCGTAGAAATGATCATTTCTACAAATATGTATGTATTTTAAATATCAAATTCTATTATAGGCTCATTTAGTTGACCTGAAGATGGTCATAATCATGACAGAAACGTTGTCATAACTTAATATCAATTAATAAAACTAGAACCATGTTATCCAAAAACGTGAATTAAAAATTCTTTAATTCTTTCCTTACCATCCATTTCGACTCAACAATAACCAATTGTAATACTTAAAATGTACTTAAGTACAAATATACTGCCCAGCTCTGAGTAAAACTTTGTAAAGCATTAATAAAGTATAGGTTGAAGTTATATAAGAGAACAAGAAGTTATTCAATATTAATTCGCTTTAACCAAAAACGGAATATTCTATAGAATTTTCACCTAAGCATGGAATTATTCCTGTATTTTATTTAGTTTCTCTTTTATTTCTCCAATCTCCAACAATAAAATTTGCAACATGTAACTATATTTTCTCGTCAAAATTCTTCTTTAAATTCCGTATAGAAAAGTAATCCGTTTTAAGTACCACATCCCCGAATTTTATGTCCACATTTGAAGAAGTGGAACTGAATTCTTTTCCACATAATTTGCTCTTTGCTTGAAACTTTTCACCGTCCAATTCGAATTTTGTGTGTACCCAATAAAAGAATTAACTTCAGTCTTTGTATTCATGAAGATAGGGTTAGTTTTAACGACCCGTTTTATGTTCGTAGTTAAAAGGAAGGAATTGCAGGATTGGTCACTTGTCTTTTTCGGCTATTTTTCAAGTTAAATTAGTTTTTTGACGTTCTAATTTGTCACTGTCATTGATCGTCAAACGATGTAGCCTTTCATTATCAATCTTTGTTGTGTGGAGGACAATTTTAAAATTGATGCTGGAATTAATCTATAGATTTTAAAGCTGTATTGTATTTGATAAATAAAGGTATTAAACGTAAGGTTGATTAGATGTTTTAAATAATTTAAATAATAAAATGTTGATTGATACAAGTTGTTATAATATCATTTAAACACATTATAACAAATCATATTTTGTGTAAAATTATTTCTTGTCACTTGTTGGAAGTTTGGAGTTGAAAAGCACGTCTAGAACACGATTTTAATTGTATCGTAATGGTAATGATGATTGTGTGTATGTGTAGATTGATTTATAATTTTATCTATTAAAACAACTAATTAGATTTTGGTGGTGAATAACCCTAACCAAATGGAGTAGGTAGTTTACTGAAGATTTACCTAAAATGTTTTAAAATATTTTAGTAAATAACAAGTATTGTAACTTTTATTACAAAATATTTTTCTACGATCAGTATTAAAAGAAGGCCTTTTGAATTTCACTTGGTTTCTTGAAAATGCTTTTTTGCAGACCGTTGCTAATAGTGACAGTATGAAAATTTTTTCAGATTTCTGTTTATAAAAATCTGTTCCATTATAAATAAGTAATTTAGTAATAGTTAGTTAGTTAGTTTAGTTTATGTTTCACCTAGTAGTACTATTTCGAAAAAAATAACTATTATTTTAATAAATGAATTATATTATTTGGGTAAAGTTTTGTAATTTTTATTTATCATACCTATTCCTGTTTACGAATTTGACAGCAATGTATTAGAGCGTTCTTTTTAAAATGAAACATAAGGAATAAATTTGAATTTGTTAATTGGTGTCATATTGCTGTTACCTGAAAATACGATTTACTTTGAACAATTAAAAATTTATGTTGATAGGGTCCCTTGGAACTATTGCAGCTGCCCAATCTTATATTGTTCAAGAATAATACAGTTAAATAATTGATTCCCTATGTTTCATTTTAAAAAAGATCGCTCTGATACATTGATGTCAAAGTCGGAACCATGTGTATGAAAAATCCCATGTTTCACGTTAAAATAAACTCACTGTATAAAACGTTTCCTTCATCAGGTTGACAAGTGCATGTGTTTACAAAAAACAATAAGCAATTATTTTATAATCTAAAATTCAAAAATTTAAGCCTCTGACATTTGTTTGACGTTTAAGGGAAAAACTCAAAGTTTCCGAAACGTCGTATATGTAAATAAAAATTTCAGAACTATAAGATGTTTTGTTATTTAACCACCCTGTATATTAAAACATACAGCACATTAATATCAATAACGCAACACTATCGCAATCTTGTGCTACTTTCATCCCTTTCTTAGGACACCGTGCGATTCCCAAGCTCCCTTTCTCTCCCTAGGGCTTGGCCTAGTCCGATGTCCTGCGCCCCATGTTTTCACCGGTGTATAGCGGCCTTTCACCCGGATTCTCCCGGAGTTTCACGGGGTCTCAAGGCAACTCGGGGCTTTCACAGAGCTCCGGACCGCCGATATCGCGATACCGGACGCCGACAAAACACCCCGCTGAATTTTTTATCGATACGCGTGAATGCTGTGAATTGCGAGGTTCAGGTGTGGAAATCTAGAGATTGTAAGATTGAGGAAAATATTTCAGAGAAAGGAGTGAATTTGAGGATGAAGATATTAGTAGATTGGTTTGCTTTCAAACTTTAGTTTATCAACAATATGTAAATCTCTTACAAATCAGAAATAAATTTAAAAAGAGATATTTTGATTTTTTTATGTTGGCGAATTCAAATGCCGAGAGAAAACAATTGAAAAAGCGATATACAGGATTATTATCTCTGACTATTAAATAATGATTTCCTACGACCATATACAAAAGTAACAGTTTCCATACAGTTACCTAGCTACGAAAATAAACAATGTCACACATCCGTTCAACCTGTTCGATATTTTTTTATACAGGTCTTATCGCCACAGTTTAAATTTTTGGAAAGGAAATACGAAATAATTCCTAGATTGTTGGGAGAGCTGACTTTATTGAAAATGGATGTGATATTTTATTGCGACGTTTCGACCAAAATCCTGGCCATTTTAAAAACTACAAGATTTAAAAATAAAATATAAAAACGCTAATATCATTTGTAGTCGAATTAGTGAAGCGGGAAAATCATCAAAATTTCTAAACCAACCAAAACATCCGATTTTGATGATTTTCTTTTAAATGTTTCTAATAATTATTCAAAATCAGAAACATTTACGGTTGGGTACTTAAATATTCACAAAAAAATTCTTATAGGTAGTATATTAAGTATCAAGGGCGGCACATATGTGCAGTTTGAGGATAATATTATTCAAAACCGGTACAAAATGCACATACGTCAGTGATGGTTATAAAATGTCTGATCGATACAATAATAATAAATTATGTTTAGTTTTGGTTATGTAAATTTAGTTTGCATTTTGATGCTGTTGCCTTGGTTTCTGTTGTTGTTTAGTGCTTACCGCCTTTTTCACAAGTTTCTACGCCTTCGAAGAATGCTTACCTCCTTCTAATTTGTAAACAAAACCTACTACCTTCTGTCCGTTCGTGCAAAATACAATTTTATCTCAACACACAAAAATAGCTGCAATTCATTAATGGATCACACTATCGACTTGCGGTTTGCAGCATTCGATTTCTAAAACATTAAATCAGCTATAATTCCTAAACGGATAAAAATATCAAATTTATTTTTATATATTTGTCAGTAAGAAATAAAATTTTGAATATTTTGGAAGCTCCTGGTTTATTCAAACTTTGAATATGTACTCTGAGAAAATATTAAAATTTTGTTTTTAATCAACTGTAACTTTTAACAGACTGAAATATCGAATTCCGGTTTAAAGCATTGGATTACCCGAATATTTTTCTATCAGAAATATATTTCGTTAATTAAAAAAGTCTTTGCTTACGTTAAAACGTATAAGTTTTCTTCGAGAAAAATGTAGAATGTTTTGACTGCCGCTTTCATTAGATAGAGAGAGCGCATAGAGAAATTTAAAAAAAGATTAGAGGAATGCTTGAAACAGGAATTACATATTTTAATGCGTTCAAAAGTTGCAAATGAATAAACACATTTTTTATTAATATCTTAACTACGGATCTAATAATTATCTAGGTTTTAGCTTCTAGTACAGTATAAGTATACATTGCGAACTCTAATGATAACGACAAAATAAAACTTTATTCACAACTTGTGCAAAACTAATTTCGATTTAAAATCAACTTCAAAGCAAAATTCCTATCGAACGAGTAAAACTATTTAAAATAATGGCTCGTGTTTGAAGTGAAGTAGGTATACTGTTGCTATTGGAACGACATCTCTTTATATTACAAATATTTACCCACACATGATTTCACAAATTGTCGTCAATAAGTTTATGTGGTATACATTTCTAAATCTATTTACTGTAGTTCGTAATGAATAAAAGCAGTTCATGAATTCCAACCAGATTAGTAACAAACAATTGCACACGGATAAAATCTGAAAATAAAGTTCAAAAGTTAAACCGCTTTAAACAGGACTAAATGAATTTCCGGTTTATCTTTACAAAAAGATCTAATTTTCTCCCTACACAAAATAAACTCGCAGACAAAGCGATGTTAAAAATGTAAATTCGTACTATTGATATTCGAGAGCACTGTATCGAAAACATGATAGAATAATCAAGTTTTGTTAAACATTCATGATATTCAATTTTTTGAGATGGAATTATAATCATATCCATATTAAGTTTGTTTGATACTATAGTCAATTTAGCATAAGTGGATCTAGGAAATTGTTAAGAAGGGGAACATTTAAATTTGAAAAATTTTATCATCGAAAATCTTATTAAAAATACGTAGAAATTTATTTTCTATACGACTGTTATAGAATGTTATCATTCTTACATCATTTTCAATTATGGTATGGTTACATTCTATCACTTGTTACGGAATAGATTCATTCCGTCCCTAGTGATGCAATAAAATGTGGCGAGTTATACTAATTTAACTTTATTCAATGTTTTTGGTTGGTGGCTGGTGGGTAGTTTTAAAATTCGTTTAGATTTATGAATTTATTAATTTCATGTCGAATATTATTTTATAAATACACATATTTTCATTTTAATAGTTTTAGGTTATGTTTTTTTAATGCAATAAATTTATATTCGTGGAGAAAGTATAGTCTGCACTGCAACACGTTTGGAATAGATATTCCGCTTTCGTGGAATCGTGAAAATCGCCTGCGGCTCGTCTCATAAACTTTCCACTCGAGCTGAATATATGCTTCATATCACAGTTGTTGCAGAATATACTATTTTATGAATAGGAATTTAATTTGGCAGCTATCTGAAATATGTATCGTATATTAATATTTAGATGCCTATGCAATTGGAATATGTCATAGTGCAGCAATCATATTAATTGATTATTAATCAATAAATTAAAGGATGGTTGTGTAACTATTGAATAAAAAATGAAATTTCTGAAATAATACATATTAAACGTAAATGTTATATTTTATAGTCATAAATAAATAATAATCGTGGTGATTGATGTACCAATAGTACATATTGATTTTGGTATTTTTTAGCTAGGTACAAAAATACAATTTGGGGACCATGGGACTTATGTTCCCTTTCCTTTAAATTCACCACTGCCATTCGGTAAGGGAAATCGTAGCCACCTTCCTCCTTGATATTTATTTTGCGGTGTGAATGTATCTTTTTTTCTCTTTTCTCTTAGCTCATATATCGCTGTCACATTACATAGTGAGCCAATCATTGATTTTACTATTTTACTTCCCTCTGCAAAGTCGAGGGTGGCTTTGAACACTTCAAGCTCGCTTGTTTTCTCTGCTCTAAGAGGCGAGGCTCAAAGCCAAGGACTTTAGACGCTTTGAATTTGATTAATATCGCAATATATTTAAAACTACCAAGCGCGAACTACCCTTAAACGAATAAGGAAGTTTCGCTGATTGAACCGGGCTGGAAAATGGGAAAATGTAATCATTTTAAAAGACTTATCTCTATATTCGTGATAAATAATTGAACTTGTACGCCTAGTTAAATAGGCATAAAAAAATTGTGCAACTGTCAAAAAAAGTTGACATTGACGTCTGCAATGGGCATTTCCAAGCCTACGGCTTTTAAAGAAATACTTATTGTATATCAATTTTTAGCTATAAGATATAGTACAGTGATAATAATTGTTAATTTTCATAGATTTATTATCTTTTTATCGAAATAAAAATGTAACTCTTTTAAAACCTGCATTAAAATGCGCCATGTGTGACGTAGACAACGTTTAAACCAAACCATGAGTAGATTTGTTCGTGGAAGATCGTTTTTTGTCATTTTTACGACGAAATGAACGACGGACCTGTGTTGAAATAAGTTAAGATCTACGTATCGTATTCGGCCCTTGCCCGCGCGCTGAACGTCTGTTCTCAGTGCCGGTGACGTCACACCGTCACAAACAGCATCATTTTTTGCTCCACCTATTTTTTATGATTTTTTTTTGGTTTATTAGCATCTTTTTGGCAAAAAGAAAAAATACGGGTCTAATATTTTAATGTATAGATTAACATATAAAAAAATCAAAAAATCGTGGAAATCTCCATTCAGACCGCGAAGTAAAACATGTATGTACTGCTGCGAAGTAAACTTATTGAGTTGTGCAATTGTGCATGTCAATGACAGATATTTTTGAGTTATAACAAAAAATGGAATGTGTGTTTTAATGATATGCATTGCAGTTGTACAAAACCTTGTGTATAACTCGTCTGCGAAATGTGTTTAGTGTCGTCGCAAATTTTTATGCCTCGGCCTTCGCCTTGGCCAAAGATTCTGTTGAACGTTAAACAGACTAGGTATAGGCTATAAAAATACGGAGCCGAGTGTGGCAAACATTTAAATGTGTAATAATTGCTAAACACTCGTGTAGAATACTAAATAATATTATAGTTTAGCTACAACTACACATAATAAAATATAAATTAGAAATAGTATTTTACATTTTACTTTTGAAATTTGTGTATGGTAGCATGTTAGTAATCTTTAACAGACTAATATGTTTGGATAAGTGATAAACTAATTTAATTTGACCCAAAAATTCAATTTTAATACAATGATTTTCGCTAAATGATCAACGATCCTAAAAAAACAATGTATGACTATGACATACAAAATACTCTTTTAAATTGTGTTTGAAATAACCAAATAAAATATTTCGAATAATTATCTATTCCCAATAAATATTTGTTTTATTAGTATACCTCATATAATTTGGTAAACAATATAATAGTAATTACCAGATACCACTTTATCAATATAATTTTCAAAGCGCTTAAATACCTTGGTAAACATACCCTACAGACATCTATGCATTCCATGGTGTAATAAAATTAATCTACAGAATACAGACGCTACACGTGTAAAGGGAAAATGCAGCTAATAATGATACTAATAGCATTGCGAGCCAATGTAGAATGCAACTATGCGTAGTAGTCGTTCATTTGGAGATTAAGGGGTTTATGGACTGGTCACGAGATTGACCGCACCCTAAATGGGGAAGGGCATCCGTTAAAGGATAAAGCAGACGGAAGTGCATATGTGACGGCGGGATTAAAAGATTTTCAAATAAATTTGTGGGGTGTTAATTTAGTACATTGATCGATTGGACAAATTAGGTGTTGTCTAGTTTTATTTATTACCATTCAACAGCATTTTTACAGTTCATGGCGAATATGTTTCATGATCCAGTTAATTTTTAATTAAAGTGATGAACAAACTAGGGAAAATTTAATTCGACTATCCTATTATTAATGTATCTATTTTTTATGATGAAGTGGATAACTGGGTGTACTATGTGACCAGCTATGGTACTGAAAACACATACACACACACACACACACACACACACACACACACACACACACACACACACACACACACACACACACACACACACACGCACACGTGTGCATGTGCATGCAACGTACGAGTAGATACTTTTATGTGTAAGTACCTAGTATGTTTTTAACTTTAAGTAAGTAAGATAATAGTATATTATTTAATAAGGAGCTAAAGTGGAACTTTTTGTGGAGAATCTGTGCGCTCATCCGGCAACTACAGATGAGCCATAAAAAGTCACTTAGCTCCGCATAAAATATGCTATTTTTTCTTCAGACGTCGAAACCTTACAATAAAATTGATATTCGTGTAAGAAAATTTATTAAAATAATTCGGATTGAAATAATATAGTCGTCTTTGATTTATTTTGTTTAATAAAAATTTGAATTAAATTTTATTGACAGCTGCAATTTGATTGGTTCACCAGCGGCAGATAATATTATCTGACGCTCACAGCGGCAGGTAATATTATTGTCTGCCGCTCTCAGAAAAGTAAAACTTTAGCTGTTTCTATGGAGATATGAAATATTATGTTTTTCTGACGTTTGAAGAAAAAGTAATTTATGAGTAGATACAGCTAATAGAATGTTGTTATATAAAAAATAGTTTGATAATTATTCGACGAATCAAATGGAGAATCAAATAAAGACGTAAATAAATTTGTTAAATAGATTCCAGCCAAATTTAGTAATTATTAGGCACCAAAATAAAGATATATCCAAAATTGCGTAGATGTGCATAATAAAATTGATAGATGATTCTTTGTGAAGAAGATTAAGGTTTATTTTCATAGTTTCTACTACTTGTGCTTAATGCTAGTGTAACATGCTGACCATTGAGTTACTATACTGACCATGGTAGAAAAATATAACATTGATTTATTTTTTGAAGAAACACACAAGCACAAAGTCTGGCCTTTTGATTTACGGACTGTAAAACAACCACGATGTTTGATTTTGAAAGTTGTTGACACCAACATATCCCGCTGTAAAATTCTACAGCACAGACAAAACTTCTGATGGTTCGTACGAAATAAAATACATGTCATATTTCATATTTCCTTCGGATAAGTTTTTGAAACAAATTCTAAAGTTCGTAACTTAAGTTCATGCTTTGTTACCATATCAAAAGTCGGTATTGCTTTTGTTGTTTCTTACAGACAGACGAATAGCTATTACAAATACAGGGACGTAGCTGCAAGTAAATGGAAGGGGGCTAGAGGTTGTGTGAAAATTTTACTACAAGGATGTAAAATACAGAAGTGTAGTTTTGACATCTTTTGTGTATTTCATTATAATTTAATATTACAGTTTATTTTTCCCTGTCAAATCAACCCGCGTGGCTGTTCATAGTTAAAATGGCGTTACTGTCTAATACTGAAAAAATTGTGCATTTTTCCTAATGTGTATTATATATTGATTAATGTTATTATTATTTATATTATTTTTGAGCATCTGATGTTGACCGCTGTGCGGCAGAAACGTTATGCAAAAAGAAATAAAAATGAGATGTGAGTAAAATTCTTTTTTGTACTCATCACCTAGGAAATGACAAATTAAACACGCAATTGACAATCGGAAATGTCAATTTCCCATTGCAGTCAATCAGAAAAAATGCAAAGAACACTGGCCTTTCTAGACATTTCAGAGTAAAATCATCTTAAAAATAATAAAATTTAGTTTATAAAGTGTTACTTCCGGAAATTATAATTAGTGAAGATCATCGAAAACCGCCAATATTTAAAAATAAAACTTGTATGCTAGCGCGCTATCTGTCGGTAGTAGTGAGTACAAAAAGCATCGTAACCTCAAATTTAATGACCAGACTACAACTACAACTTGAATGTATTTGATTATAGTTTTATTCGTTACAAAAAACATTGTACAAACCTCTTGCGGGAAGACACCATCACAGCATTCGCGTAAATGAAACCCTCGCTCTGCTCGTGTTGCAAAGAAACCGCTCATGTGGGATCAAAATCTTAACGCATTTGGTTCGTAAATAACTATTATTTCATTCCTTTTCATCCTGACTGATTAGTTGTTTTCTATCATATAATTTTTCCAGTCCAATAAAAATACTCTACTCATAGGAACATTAAAAATTATAATTTCGTTACACTCTAAAGTCATCTTTTAACTATATCCATATATAAAATATGAACAGTGTAGGTGTCAAGCAAGATATTTTCAATATTTGCATTAAGTCTTTTGATGATGCAATCTTGTATTAAAGATAAATAAAATGAAATGTGTGATTATGATTGTAGTGTGGTCGTTGCGGAGACGGCGTAATCCCGTCTCCCTTCGGATTCGACCCTGTTCAAGTGCAGTATATTTTATGAATGCATATAAACAACAATTGTTGGATTTATTAAAATATGAGCTAGAGAGTGTCACCGCTACGTCGCTTAGTTTCATAAAGATTTACTCATTTTTCCCGGAAGAGCGAAAGCTTAAAAATAGCAATATGGGTCACATCTAGCTCCGTGACGTCACATTTCTTCCGCTTCCGTTAGATTTACACGCGTGTTAGATTTTTAACACTCGAACGAGTTTAGTAGTTTTTTCTCCCGAAAAAGCATTTTAATAGAGAGGTCAAAATTGAATTATCCAAGTTGGTTAACCGGGAACATGCTCTCGTCATTAGTGGTGGGCAGGATAATCAATACGTAATTTACATTATCGAGATATTTCCAAGGATAACTCAATTCTCGTCCTGTAATAGCCCACATGCGATTATTTTGAAATTCCCTCAGTAGGGGATGATTTGCTGATCAGCGGTCCATCACGACAAATTACCTAATACAATTACTGGCCATTGCGGCATTATGCCAGTTAACTAACTCTCTTATTATTAAGAGGACATAATTCTACTCGAAAAATAGACTATTTTTCTGGAACAAATCCTGACTGCATGGTAACACATATAGTACTATTTTTTTTACTATTATGTGCATAAGAGATGAAAATACTCCGCTAACTCCAAATTATTCATTTTTTAATGCTATGATATTAAGACGTGAAATTTTCAGAGCTTTGGTTTTGTAACTTGATTCAGATTGCGAATAGAAACGACGATGACAGAACACACAACTAGTGCTAAGACTCTACACTTCATGAATTCATCAGCCAAAATTTTGGACAAATTGTACTAAGACGTTTTTATTGACAAAAATCTCGACATCGATTTTTTTCACGATCCCTATAGTCCCTTCCTTTTAGGCGGGACGTAAAAAAGGTTTTCTTTGTGATGCGAAAATGTAAAAACTGAAAGAAATAAATCTATTAAAACCCGTAACTTCTTAAAAGTCGATAGTGCTAAAACGAGTTTAAAATTAAGTGAAGCAGAAGCGATAGACCAAGTTGATCAAACAAGGTTGAAACTTTCACAAGTGGACTGAAATATATTCCTTAGGGTTGCTGTGGAAAATTAATCTATCCCTTACAACAAGACTTCCTAAACCATGGCATACACTACAAGATTTCTTTTTCAGTTAAAAGGTTTTACTTTCTTCGTAACTGTATATAGCCGTTTTTATAGAATTCTGAATATTTAGAAAAAATTGTACATAAAGAATAATAAATTATTGCTTCAGGTGCTGCATTTCTGAGAAAATTTTGATAATTTCTTAAGAAATTTAAACAAACATTAAATTTTATTCCTTCATGACATAACTACCTACATTTTGTAGTGGTTAAATAATATATTTGAAATCATGGGCCTAATAAACCGTTTCGCATTAGACTAGATTGCATATTGTAATAAAACTACGCCGCAGACAATTTATTTTTGTGGTTTAAGATCAAATAGCTAAAAAATAGTTTCTAAAATACTTAATTACCACTGAATTGTTTAATACGTATGTATTACTCTTATGTTTATGAAACTTATTTGAAAAGATTAATTCTTTTGCCTGTGTTCAATACTTTTTATAAAATAATCTACTTTATGAAATTATAATATCCTACAGCGTAATTAAATATAACTGTATGTTTAAAGATTATTGAAAAGAAAAACATTCTGCAATGATGATTTACACATGCATTTATCTTTGAAATGCTACGTGCATATTTTACAATAGATGATACGTGTGATACAAGTTTAAAATAGAAATAACACAAGTTTATATTTTAAAACTAATTATTATGGATTTAAATTTAACAATTTATTTTAAGGTTGGTTACCATGAGATTTTAATTAATTTTATGAAGGACACAATATAAAAGCACAATTACATCAAAAATACACGGTATTTTTTTTTGGTTCGACCGGTTAAACTATAATACATAAAGATGTAATTTTTGTTATCAGTTTATCAGATAAAGTACGAGCCTGAACTTTAATTTCTTAAAATCATGATTTCCAATTTTATTACAACTTTCAATACTCAATGTACTGATTGGATGTTTTATTAATAATAATTGACGTCGGTATATAATGCTAATATTTCATACTGTAGGTAAATAAAATATTAATAACATTTTATTAGGAAAAAAAAAACCCGGGGAAAAGCCTATTAAAATGGAACAATTAAGAACTTGTGTGATTTCTGGTAGCGGTAGATATTTTTTTAACAAGTAAATTTTCTCATTGTGATAATCGCCTGTTCCAAAGGTAATGAAACAATTACAAAACTTCGTTCCAATTAATCTTGATTTTTTGCCCGCGGCATTTTGTCCACATTGCCAAATTACTGTTTTCTTATTTAGTCGCGACAAAAGGAAATCCGGGATTCATTTAATGAAACACGCAAATGGAACACGGGGCTTCGGGCGATGTGGCAACACAGCTTCTTACAAATGAATTAAATTTCTCCCTCGTCTCGCCTTAGTCGCTCCAGATAGTTTCAGACGCATTAATGGGGAAAGAAAACTTTATGCGCAAGAAACTATAGAAATAAGTTGGAACACTAAATGCGGGGTAATAAAATTATTCGCGGATACAAACAGGGTGTCTTTTAATTGTCAAAAAAGTTTCTGGCATTTACGACGCTGGTTAATTATATTACATTAAATTATACAGGAAATGTCTGTAATAACAATGGAAATATAGTGTAGTTTTACAATCATAATATTTTTCAAGTGTAAAACCACAAGAACAGACAATTTTTTTCCAAAATTGCTGGGTGAAATTCAGGGCAATTTATTTCTATTAATTTCACGACACCATCTGAAAATTTAACGAAGCGAAGTTATAATCTGAAATGTTTTATGAAATGAAATTGCAAGCAGTTGCCGTGAAAAAGACAGCAATTTTCTAAAAATTATTTTTACCTCAAGTGATATTTGCGACAATAATTTTTAACTTCGGTAATTCAAAAAATGATTTGACTTTTGAAACATTTTCACGAAACCTGGTAGCTAAACTAGGCAGTAATTTTAACTTTTGAGTGCATTGAACTTGTGACTATAGGTCAGTGTGGAATCAATTGATTATGTATTAAAATCTCATTTTTGAAAATATATGTGGTAATTTTTGCTCTTATAAATTGAGAATATATTGCGTTATAATTCAATTGTAGATAACTAGACCATTCATTATTTTTATCTTTTATGTAGGTAGGTACTTTTGTTCATACATATTCATAACATTATGACCTCTATTAATCATTTTACAATTACTATCTACATATATTTTTACTTAATGTAACAGCACTATCTACCAAGATCTATTTTGCGTCTCCTCTTAAAATAGATTAAAAATACGACTCTGTCGTTTCATATCTATCATTAGATCACCATTATCATCGTTTATAAAACGAATGACACAATTTTTGTTATTATTTTAACTATTATCTAGTATTTGTATATATTTGCAATGAATAATATTTATTTTAATTTAAACTTTAATATGAAACAAACTGAAATGTTGCTCAGAATTTCTTTCGAGCCTTCCAATTTGAATTTTAATAAATAATAAGATCTATACCTTTATGTGTTGTTTCAAACCTCGTTAGATTAGCTACAATATTCAACAGTTTATATGAAATTAGTTTTAGATTTTATGGTGGGTTTATGCAGCAACTAAATTATAAAATTAAATTAAGCCACTAAACTAGAAAATTAAATTATAAATGCAGAGTTTATGCTCAAAACTAGACTAAACAATAAACCAATAGGAATGCACAATTGGCGCGTGTGTATAATACCAATCACACCCCTTCAAGCTTCAAACGTCAAATTCGTGGTTATGTTTGCATTGCGCATGTCATGTGTTGTGCATTGTACTCACTTGAGATTTTAATTTGAGTTAGCAACTTTGAATTATATTTTATTTATCAAATATGAATCTGGATGAAATATTATTACTGCATAGGTTGTTGATATGCACTATAAACAATTTTATTTTACTCACCAGGATTTACCTAATACTGAACCTATACTATTCCAGGCGTTTTCTTTTACAATTTTATCTTTAAATTTACTATTTATACCTACTTTTTTGTTATACAGAAATTCAAAATTTTGAACAAGGTTTATCAACATTTCATCCGTAGTATCATTAATTATATTTTCCATTATAAAAATAATTGTATTTTGTCTGTCAGTTTCAAAAATGTCACATTAAGGTTAGTTAAACGTCAAACTAGCATTATAAAATTAAGAAATTAAACTACGAAGTTGAAAATAACCATCTTTTTAGTTTAGTGACAATAGTTTAGTTTATTAATTTAGTTGCATAAACGTTTGCGTGTAAATCAGTGAGCTCTACTTTCTTAATTTAATTTTATAATGTAATTTCTTAATTTAATTGTCTGCATAAACCCACCATTAGTAACAGTAATTTTATAACTATTTTACACATTTTTTGTTTCAAGTAACATAGGTACCATACAGTATTTCTTTACTGTAGTTTTAGTTTTTATTAATAAACATCATAATACACAATTTGATTTTGTTGTGTTATAACTTTTGATTATGTGTATACGTATTTAACAATTAGTAAGTAGTGAACCACTCCACCAAGATCTACAGTTGTAAGTCTCCTCTTGGTAAAGTATCTTGGAAATATACTCCCGTATCATATTTCACGCTCATAGACAACACAACAGGTCTGTCTTGTTTTTATTTATTGTTCAATATCTCTAAAGTTAGAACTGAAGTATAATTTCTCCCAACACACAATACGTTACAAGTAGTAGAGAAAAGTTAAAAGTTTGTAGAAAAATGACTCACTTCAGAACGACTGAACCCTTAACTTCCTTCTCCCATTACTGAAAGATGATATTCGTTTCGGAGCACGTGTTACGTGTAACAAAACCGTTAACATACATATACACTCACACCTGCATTGCGTGTATGTGAGCCACCAGTTAGCAAAAGCTCAAATTTCACTATGATGGATTTTTACACTGTAATTTTGATAGTGTTGTACGCACTAATATACTTTTTGTTACAAAAATGACCTATATATTTAAACCTTTATTGAGTCTGTTAAGCAAAATAAATGTGATAAATATACTACCGGGATGAAAGGAGGATATTTCTACTGTCTTATTTTTATTTCGCAAACAAAAATGGTATGAATTTCGAACCAATACACACACTTCTCGTTCTTGAATGATAACAATTTACGCACGAACGCCAATAGACTTAATAACATAATTTTTTAAAAGTTTACTTCTTTATTATACTTGAATTATTGTATACAATTTATAATTCACTCATTCTTTACAGAATAATAATGTGATCAGATTTTATAGACCTAAAATTAATTTCCTAAAAACAAATCAAAACAACGAAGAAGTCGGGACCGTTGTTCGGCGATGTTTTTAACCTTCTCTTGCAGATGCATGCCTTTTTACAACCACTAGCCAATTCCCGATAGCTTTATTGTTGCCAAGTTAATTGTATCCCAGCTTTGAAATGGCGACAAGAGTAGTTACCGATTCAAATCAAGCCATGAACATTTTACACCTAAACAAAATTCGAACCCTCAACTTCTTTAACAAGAGCCAAGAACTCTCTAATCTCCACTGTGCTATTTTGCCTAGTTACAAGAAAAATTTATAAAAAAAATTTATGTAGAACACTAAAGGTGAGTTTATGCTCAAAATTTTTACGCCTTATTCCTTATTTCTGACAGACATGTCAATTTTTTTGCATGACATAACCTAAAGTAGCCAGAAATTTTATCGATTTTGCGGGAATGGAAACATAAATGTGAATTGTTAAAGTCGCAACGTCGCAACAACATCATATTAATAAATATAATCACGTTTCACTTCGGTTAAATTAAAAATATTCTTATTCCTTATTCTTAAATATTTGAGCATAAACCCACCCTAAATTAAATTATCTAGTTTCAAGTTATGGGCTATTCAGCAAGACCAACTCAAAAGATTTAATTTATTTTATCTGTAAAAATTCCTGTTAATTTATGTCACCGTCGAATGCGTCTCAGGGGTGCGTTTACATCTAAATACCGCTAAACAGTCCTCACTCCACCGCATCACTTCGAAGACCGAGATAAGAGGCACCCATGCAAAATAACCCGGAAATTAACATTTCAGGAACAGGAGCAATTGCCCCTTCCCTTTACCCCTGCCGCCCAGCCCTTGAGCTCGATGGAATTAGAATAAGGCGATATAAAACAACCTGATTCTGCTGAAATTCAATTTGTTTTTGGCATAATGAGGTGCCTTTAGGACTTGGAACAAAAGTTTCTAATTTTCTTCCTGTATCTTGTTAAAATATCAGTTGGTTCCCTCAGCAATAATGAGGGGAAAGGGATAGCGAAGAGAAGAAGATTCTATTGCAATTGGTATTGCTACTCGGATTTAAGAAAATTTTCGATAAAAAGTTTTGGAAATGTTTTGATTCAAATTAGATGTTTTCTCAAAGTTTGTTTATTGTTTGTGTAAGGCTTTAAGACTGTATTTCTATTTCTGTTAATTCAAATGAATAATATATCAAACATTAATTAATGCCTCATTTGTTGCCTTTTGTTACCTGTTTTCATCTAATTGAAAAAAAAAAGATTTATATATTATGTCCTCAGTTTAAGTAAGTTTTGTAATTATGTACATGTCGATTTAGAAATTTTTACAAAAATGCATAAATGTTTTGATGTCTTCTCTGAACAATTTTGATCGTTTTCTTTATAATGTATGTGCGTCTGTTTTTACAAGAGAAAATATAGAGTAACGAAGCTGGGAATATTTTGGTTACAATTGCAATACCACAATAGGAAATTCACTTCAAACTTGAAAATATGAATGGAAGATTGATTTCTCCACTGGATGTTGAATATAAAGATTTTTTGGAGAAGTAGTCAATTTAATAAAATCCAATAAAACACTGATGTTTCGACTAAAACAACAAAATATTAAATTCAGTTTATTAGAAAAATGGTATCAGCTACAAAAAAAGACATTCGTATTCATTTTTGTATCTGCTTCCAATTTTGAGAAAATTAAAAAATGTTAAATAATACGTGCTGTAGCTTCGTATTCCATTATTTCAAACGTGGATCAAATGTAATAATTGAAAATTAAAAATGATACACCACGTGATTCTCATTATGTACTTAGTTGTGTATAAGAAAGTGGTATATGGAATCACAAGATTTTTAAAAATTGGCCATAGTTTTCTAAAGTAATCAAAATTGTAAATACGAAAGCAATATTCAGAATTAAAAATAACTTTCAAAGATACAGGTATATTTTTTTAATAAATCGATGCCATCACAAAGAAATACCTAACAATAGTTGTGCATGTGACGGCATCGCTTGATTAGCTGGATGGACCGTAATAATTGTTTTTTATATACGAACAAGAAAGAAGTAAATTATTATTTTTAAATAACCATGTACAACATAGATAGAAAGTGCTGTGAATAAATAAATTTTGATAATTGTTGGTTAATTTCAGATGAGTAAAATATGTCGCGTTAGATAATTCAATAATGAAACATTTAAACTCGCAAATCCGTTACCTGTTGAGTAAACTCTCATACAGTTGTAGAAAAATCGAATTATTTATCCGCCATCGAATGCATTAATTTTAGCATCCGCGTTCAGCGTATGTACTGCGACTTTCAGTACTGTAATTAATCGGTAATTTGCACGAGTCATTAGTGGTTGCGTAGCGTTCTATCTGTATGTTTTATTCTTCATAATTGCTTGTTGATATGTTATATTTTCTTTCAGTAAGTAATCTCATGAAATATGAATCGGAGTTCTTTCTATTGTAGATTAAATTCTGAAAGCCTAAGTATAAGCCTGAAAAGATTTGACCACAAGAAAAAATATGTCGTCTTTGATAAATTATATTTACTTACGGAAAATCTTATTGAATAAAGTATATGGCCACAATAAGAAAACATTGGTATTCTTAATAGGAATTATTTTTCAAAAGATATTTAATAATAAATAATTATATTATTAAACGAGAATTAATGGCTATTGTCTTAAAACGATTATTACACACTGCAGTGAGAACTTAATGGCATTAATTATAAATAAAGAAAAAATGTGTGATGCAATACTCTACGAAAATATATTACTATAAATTAACGACTATTAAGATTTCATTATATAATTTTATACGGTTAGATTTAGATACGGTTACCTTTACCTATATTTCAAAACGCAGTTTTTCGTTCACTTCATTAACTATTACAAATGACAATCTATAGCATTCACAGCACTTGACAGTTGTGTTCACAGCAACGGCAGCAACAGTTAGGTTAGAATCACTGCAGACCAGGATTGTTCACGTATTCTACGCGACGTAGATTACGTGTAATTTTACAAACACGTAATCTACGCATGCAGTATCTGTGTAAACAATAAAATAGTGTAGACAATGTAGACAAAGAACAAATCTCACCGAAAACGAATAAAATTATAGGTTAGATTTTCTGACAATTGAATTATTTACATACTTTACGCAAAGTCTACATTGTCTACATTTAACATAGTTTACGCAAACTTTACGTGTAGACAGTAGACGTATAAATTAATACTTTACGCGGAGATGAACAACCCTGCTGCAGACTGCAGCCAACGGAAAACAACTAAAATACTAGCGCTGTTGCCGTGTTTCCGACTGATTTGTAAAATTATGCATTTTATAATGTAAAATCTTTAAGATTTAAAAATACAATTTAATTGAAAGATAGTAATAAATTTTTTTTTCATATTTTCTGTGTTTTTTTACAAAAAATTTAGTTGGTAGAAGTTGTCACTCTGCAGAAATACAATAAATTTTTCTTTAAATTTCCTAGATGGATAATTGGTACCGAAATAATATCGTAGATAAAATATATTGGGGCACATACTTATACTGTATTGTTCGTCTTCAATTTCACTCACATATATATGATTAGGTTTTTATTTTATATAGTGGCAAAATGTGTTTATGGCTTTTTTGTGTCATTTACCTACTGCTACTCTTCTCAATGTTGCGTGGTTCTGTCTCCTCTCCGTTCAGGCCGGGCGAATAATAAAATGACGGTGAAATGCAAAATTCATGTTCGCGTCACGTTATTACGTCCGCTGGAGATTCTGTCAGCTCTAACGCGATTTTTTCTCGTACTGTTTTATTTCTTTTCCGACAGAGGAGAATATTTGATGTTTTCAAGTGTTTCACAACGTGTGACTAGCTAAATACACATTTTTTCGACGAGAAAAGTCTTTTATATGCTTTACTGCCGACTTACGATGTAGATTTATATCAAAGGACTGTTTCAAGCACTCAAGGATATTCATGAGAGTAATATATTTTTTCTGTGCAGGAAACCGTGGGCCAGAAATAGATATACTGCATGCTGATATCGATTGTAAGTAATTATTTTGTTCTATAAATTAATTTAATTCATTAGGGCTTCAAAATATTGAATATCTTCTCTGGTTACTGGTGAGTTTCATTTTAATATTAGGGTTTAATATTCATCTGAATTAATCAGTTGATATTTAATTAAATTTAAATTGAACATGGCGGAAGATTGTTAAATTGAAACTTGATATTATTTGAGAAGATGTACAAACATTTAATTTATATTGTTCCACAGGATAATAATAAAAGTATAAAATCTGACGTGGCCATCACACAACCTTCCGCCATATCTAGATTTTAAACAGAAATGTATACGTGCAATCCGGTGCCCATTTAAAATATACAAATAAAAATCTCAAATATTCAAACACAGAAATTTGCTTCACCTGAATAAAAAGATTCATTCACAGGAAAACTCTTCTGTATTGAAGCCATCCTCCGTTCAATTACTACATTTAATATCTTACTTAGGACTTATATAGCGCTAGTATGCCAACTTGTCACCCGTCTCACCTGTCAATATTTTTTACGCAGAAACAAAAATCAACCGATCATGGATTACAAGATATCAACGTTTTATTTGATAAATTTATTTTTTAAATTTTACTGCAGTTCTTTAATGCTACCAGATAAAGACAATTTTTTTATAACGTAAGTTGCAAATAACTTTTCCTCTTATTCTCATTACAAATAAATACTATATTTTTCCAAATTTATATACAATTTTGACAATTAACCTTTTCAATTTTCAAAAAATATCACTTCCGATGAAGATATTTGTACCAAAATCTAGGGAGCTCTTCCAATTTATATACAAATGTTAAATACCAAATATCAAAATTTTCGGGTAATTCGTATTTGAGTTATGCGACTAACAACCCTTGACCACACACACACACACACACACACACACACACACACACACACACACACACACACACACACACACACACACACACACACACACACACACACACACACACACACACACACACACACACACACACACACACACACACACACATACACACAGACATCATCGTGAAACTATCAAAAATGAGTTGTAAGGACCCTAATTCGTGCTCATCCACTAAAAATTCACCACCCGATTTTTTGCATGATTCCAATACCTTCCTTTACAGGTAAGCGGAAGGTAAAAAGCAAACATGCACGCCCGAAGGCGGACAGAGTAAGTCGCGGGTTCCTTAATTAAATGGTTTGAAAAATATACATTGCAAGTAAGGATATGGCGAGGGATATGTTTGTATTGTATTAAAATAATAAATATGATTTAATGCTTTATGCGAAATTATTTGCGAATTGATGTAGGCTTTAGCACTGTTCAATACGAATTACCACAGTTAAATGAAAATTAAATTTTACATTGATAAAGTATAAATATACCTACAAGAACTTAAATTACAGTATCCTCTTCAGTCCAGCCGATATACAGGTTGTTTTATAACTTCAGGTACCTTCATACGTTAAGGAGTTTGATATGCTGATTACGAATCAAAAATAATTTTTTTTAAAAATCGCAAATTAATTTTCATGTTTCCCAGTCAAAAAATTTGATTGCCACTGCCACTGGGTGAAGTAATTATTGTTTCATTTAAAATAATAAAATTTTGTATGTTTATTTTATTAGTATTATGTAATTTAAGATGTTTCTCTTGTTTGTGTTTAATAGGAAAACGAATCCAGTGTAAGTAGTAGGTACTACAAAAAATGCTGCAGGTAAATTACCCTTAATTTTTCGAATTTAAAAAAATCAGAATATCAAAACGTATGTACTCGATGTTATGATACTCTCTGTAGGTATAAGTATAAGTATTTATTTCATCACTTTACATACATGTTTGTGACAAGTCCAATTGAAAAAATAAAATTTCGACCAGTTTCCTTTAAAAACCAGTGCTTTGATCAACAAAGTGGTTGACATATTCTTCACAGGAATAAAAACAATATTCAAGTAAGAAATTTTTAATGTATAGTTAAGTTTTGCTATTTAGTATTCAAAATAATGTAAACAAAATTTAAAATATTTTTTTCCATAACTGATGTTAAAGCAAAATAAGAGTAGAAAAGTAAAATTCGAGTTTTTTTACATTTTTTCTTAAAATTAGTTTTCACACATTTCTGCATCCTCTGTGAAAAAAATAGGATTATGAAAAACATTATAAACAAACTCCGAAATTGCGTTTTGGTAATAATGTACCTAACTTAAAATTGGTTTTCTTATATTTTTTCTTTAACATCAGCTATAGGAAAAAATATAATTTTATACACGACGATATAATTATACTATCGACTGAAAAAAAATAATTCACTGACGCTCCTTCGTCGCTTGTGAATTAACACTTTTCTTTCGTAGATAATTTTTTTTTTCGCCAAACATTCATACAAAAAATGCTTGTTTGAGACTCGTAAGATCGCCGAACTCCGCTGCGCGTCATCCAGCAACCGTCTTAGGTAAATCAAAAAGTTATATATATATATTTGATAAAATCTTAAATATTCTAAAGATTATGTAGAAAAATGTGGCAGTAGGATCAAATTATGGATATAATTAAAAAACATCCTTTATTGTGCCTTTAAAGTGCCTTTTGCACTCAAAATCTAAACATGTTTTTTTTTGTTATGAATAAACATAAATTTGTAAAAAAGATTAAAACTATTTAATGTTTAAAGGCTGATGATGGCGGCCGTTTCGGCGCCGAAACGTCCCAATAAAGGATTTTTTAATTATATCCCTAATTTGATCCTACTGCCACCTTATTTCTACATAATATACTTTTTGGATCACTCACTACCATATTAAATATTCTAAAGATGTTTGAAAAATTTGTTATATACGTTTTGGTTATGAAAATATAGTGTTGAGTTAGTCTTTAGGAAAATGCAATTACAATTTTCTTGAACAATAACAATACCAGCAACAATTGCACAATTACAAGGGTGTTACTCCTCCACGCATTGCGTCTTCGTCCATTAAAAACAAAATACCCCCATTATCCTTTACTCCAGGTCCGTAGTAAGAAAATGTTCCATCGCTTCATTAAATTTTCAAGCGAACATTATACGAATAAATGTGTGCATAAAAGTGAATACACATTTCCCCTGGGTAATTGAATTCCTTACATAATCTTAAGGTGACGTCACACGACGCCAGCGCCTCTGGTGGCCGTGAGCGCCGGGCTATGAGTTGATGATGCGGGGTTAGATCAACAACACCTGCTGCCCTGAGTGAGAGGAAATACAAAGACAAGGACCGGATAATACGTGACTTAGTTATGAACAAATTGGGGGATATTACTTTAAAGTTTGCTGTTTTGAATAAACTAATTCTATGGCGTTGTTTTTGCTTATACTTAGACAACTGGTATGATTTTTGACTGATTAAGTTCAATTTTCATTTTAATATGAATGTGGGTGATGCATTAAAAATTAATTGAAAAAATACGAATTTAATAGTTTGTTGTATTTTGTATTTATATTTGAAGTAAATAATAAATTATTTTAACTGAAATAACAAATCAATCCTGCCCTAATGAATAGTATTTTTCTGAAAAAATTTAAATATCTTGTTCCTGATAACTAAATTAATTCAATATTCGTTCAAATATCATATTTTATTTTAAATTTAAATAATAGTTTATCAAGTGCCGAAAATTGTAGTTTACATAATATGCAACTGTTTCTTTAAAAAACATGAGCATGTATAAATAAAATTATCTTTTCATGTTAGAACCCTTCGACACATCATGTTACATTGTTTAATACTACACCTTGTTCTACTTAACGTTTTCATTGGTTGGTATATTGTTTACTGTAGAGGGTCGTTTGATAAAATTGAACCACTTGTGTTTATTTCTCATAAGTTATATCCCGAATGCAATGAATTGAATAGATAAATTTGACATGTTTGGCTTATGAAATAAATTTTGCTTAAAAAGTGTTTTGAGTACATAATAATTTGATTTTATCTGAAATTATTATGTACGATAACACTTTTTTAAAAGCAATTTTTTTTGAATAAGCCAGATATGTCAAATTTATCGATTCAATTCTTTAGCACGAGGGGTATATGTTAAGATTATTTCATAAATTCATAGTAAAAACTTTCAATACAAAGGTAATTTTATTTATACCCTACAGATATTATATTATTATTAATTAAATTTTAACTTCGTATACACTATTAAAAAAATTTGTTAAAAAAGCTAGCTTCAATTTAATCGCGATTGAAAAATAGCATGGTGCTATTTTAATCAATTATTTAAATTGGAAAACAATGCAAAATAAGACAATCTGATTGGTCAAATTTATAATGACTGAAATAATCAATATAATAATCCCTAATGTCGATATATTTTGGCGAAAGCCAAAGCCATTATACCATTTTTATTAAGAGGATTCTCCAGGTCTACAAAATAGCAGTTCACAGAATGAATTTCCTCGTAGTTGCCAAAAAATTGTTGTCATGCGACCCATTTCTTGAGGTTTGAGGTGGTTTGGGAATAAATGGAAGTCTGAGGGAATTAAGACTGGTGAGTTGGACTTACAATTCCAAACACAGAAGAAAAATTCCGAAACATTCATTCGAACAAATTTTTGATCGAAAATCAGCAAACGCACCATCATTATGTTTAGAGAGCATTCAGTAATCTTGTAATGCTTGTCAAGTTGTTTAAAAATGAACCCTTCATTGTTCAGTAAATGCACGGAATCACTCAATCACTTGCATAATTGCATAGATTGAATAGTCAACCATATTATAGAAATTTGAACAGCTTCAATGCTGATTTTGTCAATAAAACCTGTTGCAAAAGTACCAGTTGCCATACCTAATATATGTGCATAAAAGAAAAATAAGTATGTGATGATTATTTACATTATTTTAGCAACCTAGAAATCATGCATTTTACAAACGTAACAAATTTTCTCCACCATCTTCATAAAATGAAATATCAAGTAATAACAAGCATAACCTCATTTAATACAGTCCATTTTATATCATCTAAACAGAGTGCATTTGCAGGCAACGCTGTCACATCTACACATCCTGTTTGTATCCTTGTCACTCTTTTCATCTCTCCTTCGTGCCGTCTTTGTCAAACAAAGGTCGAAGTACAGAAAGCCGCAGGTGCATCTCATCTAAAATGTCGGCAGGAGATGTCGGTGACGCAGACAACGCCGGATGACGCTAGACGCCTCCGCGCAAACAGAAATACGAACTGTTGCGAGAACTGTCACGTAATTGGAGGGTTTTGACAGTGTCTGACAGTATATTTAAAAGTTTGATGATAGTAGATAGAATAGATTTTCAGTTGAAGCTAGAGTACAATACAGGGTGGCGCGCTTCAGACGATCCACCCTTAATAACTTGGGAACGGATTGTGATAGGCATACCCAGTTTGCGCTATATGTTTTAACATCTAGAGGGACACATTTTACTAATGTTTTTGTTTTTTTAAATCACTCATCTCACCCCCACCACTCTCAATTTTTAAATCTTAAATGGCAAAGGCAATATTATTAAGGGTGGATCGTCTTGAGCGCCCATCGTAAGCATACGAAATAGTATGCTAACAATTTAAAGCTCCATCGCCTCCCTTGAATCCACCATTGAGTGGGGAGTTACACCAGAAGTTTATAAAGAACGTTCATGCCAAAGATGTATGGATATAAAGAATACAAGAATTTGTTTGACTAATTGAATCGTCGCACTACTAACTTGTTTGACTACCGTCCAACAGCTGATCACAAGCGATTTTGAACCATATTGTATTTTTAAATTTTTTTGACACTCACGTGACTTCGTCACAACACAACTAATCATATGATTCAAATAATGTAAGATTTTAGTTAAAATTTGACTCGATTTGGCGCAACCGGTTTAAAAATAACTGTCAAAATGAAATAATTTTTTTAAGAAGGTACTTGATGAAAATATTAAAAACATTTATGCTCTCTCTATTAATACTTAAAATAATCATAAAATTGCTGCCATTGTTTATTTTACTTCGGATACATGTATCTGAAATTTCGAATTGTAAACGTCAGTTTGACAGAAACTGAAACATTTGACATGCTAACTTGGTCTTCCATTGGGAGCTTAAACCACGCCCTCTTACTGCTATATACGTTTACTGTTTCAATATTATGAAAAGTGTGTGTGTTTAACAAAGACAAAATATTATACAAGTTGTGTTTTCTTAGTATGTACAAAAGTCACGTGGGTGTGTTTGAAAAGTCTATTCATCTTGAGCATAGTGCACAAGTTACTAATAAAAAGTATAGGTACCTAACTATATCCATCCGCATTCCTACAGTCAAGTACCTAATGATTCAATTTTAATTACAATTAAATTTATTGATGCAAGAATTACTAATATTTCAATTAAATTAAAACAGTTTTTAATTGGATGTATTGAATACAAACAATACTTTTCGATAATATAGTATCACCCATCAATAAAAAAGCATGCCATTTATATTTTAATGATCTGTTCTGAGACGGGCAGTGATCTGTAAGGCTGCGACACTCAAGCGATATTTATTTCGTTTTTATTAAATTCAAAACAAAGGAGACAAGGATTTGAAAAAACGTTTGGCACGTTCGCTTTCAATTCAAGGCGTAAAATTAAGCCATATCCGTTCTGTTTTCATCTTTCCATCACAAAAACTCCCAACATCCGCAATCTTTTCATAGATTTCGATTTCCTGATATTCGTTGAAAATTCGAGAATTCGAAATTGTGGCGCGGCGGCACAGCGTCGGCGTCCCGCGCTGTCACAATCCGTTAGCCTCCCGAGGCGTCGCCTCCCCTGACGCCGCTAATCTAATTTAACGGAACGAGTTTTTCACATTACCGAGCGAGAAACAAAACTCCTTCGTTGCACGATAACTTCTTTTAATACACATTAAAGCGTGTTATTTAGTGCAGAATTTATAATTTAGCGTTCTCCCTCTGCTTTTTAATATTACTTTTCCTACCCGCCGACAGCGGTTCCCAACCAGTGGAGTTCAAGTTACTGAAATCTTAATCTAATTACTTAGAAGTTTTAATCAGGAATGTGATAAATGTTTTAATCTTAGATCTGGGAACATTGGCAGCAGGGAAATATCTTAATTAAAACAATGAATTGCAAAATATACTATTCTTATACATTTCAGTTTAGAATATGCCACAAAAAATAGTAATTAATTCATAAAATCCTGCCAAATTTTTTAAAAACTGTTTCTACAAATTTTAAGTCCGTCAACTGTTTCAATTTTTTTTACTTTAACTATATTAGGGTATCAGATTGAGAATGCTTTTCTTAGGTGATTTTTAATTTTTGAGATTTGAGTAACTGTATTTCCTATATAGGTTTTAAATAACATGCAGTAGGTAAATTCGTTGCTACACTAGTAAAATGATTTAATTCCTAAATAATTATGTATAATTTCGTTCAAGAATCAATCGATTTATTTAATAAATATAGAAAATATTTGTTATTAACAATACCTACTTATTTTTAATTAAAATTATATCAAAATGTTAAATATTTTATATTTCAACCAAATAATATTATTAAAAATTCCAAAATTATTGTTTGTAACGTAAATAAACATCTATTCAATTAAAATTTAATTTCAAAATAATTTAATTAAATATTTATTTTAAAAATAATTAAAATTGTATGAATGAAACTTTCGTGGGCTATTATCATAGGGTGTTTAAAAATCATGAATCTTTACAAAAACATATAAAATCTGGATTTTATCAATTACTTTAATTCATTATTTTTTCAAAATACGCAATTTTTGAAAATTACGTACTTTTTTGTTTATATTTTCCTTTCTATTTTTAGTACCAACAATTTTAGATACTTTTACCTGAGAAAATATTTCGAAAATAGGTAGTTAATATACGAGTATATCAAATAATAAGATTGGTACATATTTTGTTCGTTGTTATACTTCATTTCATCCAGAATGACATGAAATTTACCTATAAGTTGTAAAGAAAACTTGCTGCCAGGATAATACTTTATTTTGCGTTTAAATAAAATTTTGATTATATGTAGCCGCGTCAATAATGAAAGTTGAAAGTAAATAGGCAATTATTTTACTAAATAGATATACCTTATTATGTAGAGTTGATTAAGGAGGTTCCCTAGACATTTTAAAAAATGTTCTAATGCAACCAAACTTTGAATTTATGTTGTCTGTGTCATAAAAATGATACCTGAATTTTTTGGAAATTTTTGACCACGTAGTTTGAACGAAATTAATTGTTAAATTTTAATATTTTACATGGGCTCTTATGGCTTTCCATTAATTGATTAAATAAAAAGATGTTAGAAATGTTCTATTTACTTAATTTTTGGTATATAAACGTATGCAAGCACGGACATCAATTTCTCAAAATTTGAAGAAGGTTGACCACATAGTTGTAACAATATTGTTGTTGTTGTAAAAAAATCTTCAAGCATTTTTTGTTTAGTGAATTAGAAATTATTGTAAAAATATATCACCGCAACTGAACGAATTGCAATATCAACTAACACCCGTTGACCGAATTTTGTTTTACATTAATAAAAATATTTTTATTAATTAAAGGCTGATATCTGAGTACGCCACTGCATGTGTAGGGAACCTCCTTAACTACATTTAATAATCTTTCTAAATATCAATTGCTTGCAAATTATTACAAATCATACAAAAATTGTCATCTCTTATAGTAGGTATTACATTTCACAAGTCCATTGATAGTTCTTATTATATTATTTTTGTACTTTGAAAATGTGAAACTGTTTGGAATCTCTGTCTCTGGGTATAATTCTTTCCATTTTACTACCCGTAGGTATTACTTTGAAGTGTTAAATTTTTGCTGGAAATTTTATTAATACCGTATTTCTGTTCTCATTTACTGCTTCCTTTTTGCGATATTTACGACGATTTTTAAACGAATTTTTCCCTTGATTATTGTTACGGCTACGTTGCTCTAAGAAAAGATTTGCGAAGAATTTTACAGCGAGAATTTTATAGCAGCAGTTAATTTATTAGCGACACAATAGTTCGCAGGAAAGGTTTTAATTAATTTTCCATCTAATTTCGATTTATTTTTCACAGTAAAAAATATAACTTGATAACATTATCTGCCGCTTAACTATTATACAGAATGTTACTATATTTCGGAGAAAAATTAAAGGGTACATATTACATGACGTGCTAAACGTAGAACTAACAGAATTTTTGAAATATTTTAGAAATGAAAATTTGTAAGTAGGTAGTATTTTATATACACCTACACACATACATACGGACATCATTGCGAAACTATAAAAGAGATCTCAGCTTGTGATCGTTTAGTAAATCCTACTACCGACTGTTTACTATGATTCTATTAGCCCAGTCATTTTAGACAAAATTCGGCTAAACCTTGCAATAATTGAAGTGAAGCTGATGTCCTGAACAACATTCTAAAAATCCCAGACAATTCGCCGTCCGCGTCCTATATTTCAGGGGTAATTTTGGGGGTTATGTACGTTTTTCTTGTTTATCTCGTAAATGGGTGTTTTAGGGAAAATCTGATCATTATGAGATTGTAGAGAAAAAATTTCTCTATAAAATGATTCTTATCAATTTACATGAAAGTGTTACAATTTTCTAGAAAATCGTAAAAACATTTTGCACCATCACAAAAAAATGGACGTCATTTTATAACGAACAAAGATATCGTCTTCCGGTTTTATTTCTGAAACAATTTTTTTTAATTACAAAAAATTCTATATTTTTCTCGATGAAAATCTTAACGTTTCGACTTATATAAAGACATTTTGGATATGTTTATGATAGAAAAAAGGAGTCAAATGCTTTAAACCGGAAGTGGATATTCCAATCCGTTTAGAAGTTACAGTTGATTAAACATACAGTATAGAAATAAATTATTTCTTCTCTCGGAGAAATTCTACAAATTTTAAAAAATAAACGTTCCAAATAAAAAATTGTTCTAGAAATCGAAATCTGCAAATCGGAAGTAGATATCTTTGTTCGTTATAAAATGATGTCCATTTTTCCGTGACGTACATACATAACTACATACTTGATAAAAATAAATAAATTTATTTTCTAAAAATGTATTCAAGATTTTCTAGAATACTGTAACACTTTCATGAAAATAGATAGGAATCTTCTTATAGAAATTGTTTTTCTCTACAATCTCATAAGTCATAATTAATAGATTTTCCTGAATGTTACCCATTTACGAGATAAACAAGAAAAACGTACATAACCCCCATAAAATACCCCTAAAATCAGGGATGCGGACGGCGGATCGTCTGAGACTTTTAGTATGTTATGTAGGACATCAAATAGAACAAGTGTGCAAATTTTCACCTTCGCACTATTTAGTATGCAAGGTTATCTAAAATGACTGGGCTATATCGGTGAATACGATATGTGTTGCGAAGTAAAAAGTTTGAAAAGCTGCCATTACTTTGAATTTAAAGTTAAAAAAGTGTATGAATTTCTAGTGAATTCCACGTAAATAAATATTTATCGACGTGTATACTGTGTAGGGGTAGAAATTTCGCTTGACTTCATTGTAAATATCTCGACTATTGTCATTGAAATGCAGCGTCGACTTCTTGGGGTTAAAGGTTAATCAAACGGCAAAACTCTCGATGTCTCATCTCCATGGGAATTTGCCCTCTTGACACGAAGGGTTAGACCAGAGCTACCAACTTTAATTCCCCACGGACTTCGAGTTTTACAACGTAAAATCTCTATTAATACACTGCTGTTCGTATTTCCTGTGTCCTTTTTCCACTCAACGCTTCACAATCGTTGCGTCTTTGTTCGGGATTTCACCGCCATCTTCGAGAATAAATCGAGGAACAAAAACTTTAATAAACACGTTCACTTTGTGCAATTAATTCGACGTTTCATAAGAGAACTCAAGCTCTTAGATTTAAAGGGTGGCGGTAATTTGATTATAAGGTTATTAATTTCTTGTACGTACTAATAATATAATATTCTGTACTTATTAGTAAGTATTTTGTTATAGTTCCTGTGGTTGACATGAGCGTTTTATATTGAAAATAAATTATTCCTTCTAGTTATATTAAACTTTCAAAACGCTTTTAGCTAATATACTATTTTTAATATAATCGCTTTTGGCATCAAAGAGTGCCTTTTTTATTTGCCAAACTAATTTTATTTAAAAAAACTTTTCGTTTAATAATTTATTATCTGAACAGAGAAAACGAAACTATCTTGTAGATAGCATTGTCTATCTCTAAACAAAATGTACCTAAGTATTGAGAAAATAAGTTACAAAATAAGAACAATCAGAGTTGTAATTGTATAGAGCTAATTAATTAGTGTAATAAGAGAAATAATTGTTAAATATTTAATAGTTTGAGTGAAATGTCGTGTGTCTAAAGTTGTTGGATACAAATAATAAATAATTGACATTAAAAATTTCCTGAAAATAATTAATAAAAATTCGTATAAATTTTTAAAATATTTGGAGCGAGTTGTTTGGCTTGTTTGTGTTCGTATAACAGCCTAGTTTAAAAATATATGAAAATTAATAATTCAACAATAAATGTAGTGACCGAGAGATGTAATTTAATAAGGATTATGCTTTTATGGCTTTATAAGGACTTAAAAATTAGTAATTACTATTAATTATTAAAGATTTAAATAAATAATACGTCACATTAAAAAAACGAGCTTTTGGTGAAATAATATGTAATAATAATTACTAAGAAGATTGAAACAAACATTTAAAAATAATGTACTTATCTCGTTATTTGAAAATGTGTTTACATTACTATTTTTCCATGCTGCTAGAATAAAATAAAACAAATTGAGGAGCCAATTAAAAACGATGTTTAGTTTTCAGTGCATCTGATGTAACAAAAAATAACATAGCAGGCTACAGAACATCGTATTGTTTCAAATGAAATCATGTATCTCTCCGAGTAAATATTCTCTTCAATCAGAATTAAAACAGATCAAACAAAAATCCATTTAGAAGAACAACTTCGTACAACAATTCAATCACACATTCTACATTCACACTGCGGGCTTCGGGAAGCTTGCGGGATGAAAAACCAATCGATAATCGAAGAACAGTCAATCGCAGTCGTTTTTAAACCCGCCGTTGTACGTGTACTCAGTAAATATTAACCTTCGTGGTCGGCACGGAATAAAAACCGAATTCTCCACAATCTACAAATATGAGACGTAATCCATAAAAGAATCGAACATCGAACAATCTGATTCCGCGCACGTAGTGTCCGAACAGAGGGTGGGGAGAATCCACCAGGGAACCTCGTGAAAATACAAAAATTATACTCGATGCGAAAAATAAAAAAGACGGAATATACGGCAGTGATTCGTGCGAAGAGATTTAAGAACTGTGCGGTTTTTTGGAAATTTATTGGTTAAGTAAATGGGGATTGCTTTTTACCCTTTTATTCCACCACGTTAGGTTTTATTCCACTATTTGTTTGCTTTATTCACAGGTGCATTCGTTTGAATCGCCACCGATAATGGAGTTTCTTTTCCATTTAAAATCAACCCCAAACTCCAATGTTGTTTAACCATTTATAATATACTTGTTATTGTTACTGTTATATTATCAGAATTTCTACATTTTGAAAATTATTGGTAAAATCGAATTGAAATCAATCCAAATTATAAAGAATCATAATTGAATGAAGAAAACTTGAACCATATTTGCCAGAAAAAAGACAGTAATTAAATTAAAACTTCTACCTGTGGTTTAAAGTACAGATTGTTGTCTCTATTATAGTCTATTTAATCCTTGATATATACAAATAAATTAATAGTATATCTTGTGTAGTCAATTTTTGGTACAAAATTTGAAAAATTTAATTTTAATTTCAGGTTACAGAAGTTTTGATGGTACTTAATTGCTTATAATTTAGCAAATTATCTGGAATTAGCTATAAAGTGGTTTAATTTTATATTTTGTTTTCGAGATAATTTTTTACTGGAAAAATATTTTTAATCCATATCCGGGCAAGGCGAGTCCAACGAACTCATTTTAACATAGATAGCTATTATACTCATAATCCGATAATTCGATGCCACTTTTTAGAATGATCTTATTTAAGTGATGTTGCATTTGATGATAAATAAACATTTTTATTTCTTGTTAATAAATTTATAAATAAACAATTTCAAAATTTGCAACGCAGTGAGCCTATCGGACTTATATTGTGTTTAAGGACTATAGACGTTTAATTTGTATTGTTGGTATTTAGGTGTGTAGGTATACTTGTTTAGTTTTTGTTTAAAAAAATCCATGATCAAAATTCATCGTGTAAGAGACGAACCATCAGAGATGGACATTTGTATGTATTTGATGGATGTAAAATTGGAAATATAATTTTTTAAACTTCCTAAGTTAAATATGTATTACGCATATACAAAATGGTATGCTTAACATAACAATAAGGTAAATTTCATTAAAAATGTTAAATAATTGCATTAACAATACAATAAATAATATCAGTCTGTCAGACTCTCCGGTACGTCTGAGTTAGGATAAGGGTTAAAAAAATTTCCTTTGCGCTCTTACGTGTAAGGTACCTATTCCATAAAAAAACGTAAATTTTTTAACATCCGATTTGCTTTAAATTATGCATCAAATGGAGATCCTTAATTTTACAAACATATTTATTCAGTAAATAATTTCTCGTTAACAAAGTAATGAGTGTGATTTAACTACGAAACCGTGTTTTTTCCTTCAACCCTTTTACGTTCAATTATCTAATAATTATGAACGCCCTTTACAAGAGTCGTCCATAAAAACGTATTAAACCTTTATAATAGCGTTTGTACGCGGCTGTCGAAGAGCAGGCGAAGGCGCGAGGGTTGCTGGCGTCACCTGCGAGTTCCCTTCGCTGAGTCCTTCGTCCTTTCGTGAATACTTGATGCCAGCCAAGCGCCCTTAATAGCGAAGGGTTTGACGTTGCCAAGGGTTGATCGACAAGAAAGGGGGAATTACCCACGAAATTTGCGGATGATATTTTGACGGCGACAAATTAAAAATCTTCGACGGGGAAGATTCCAAAATTTAAATGCCGCTCGACGGTTACAGAGCAAAATTGCGTTTATTACCTTAAAATCCTCCCTAGGTATAACTTTGTATCAATCTGGATTTTAAATTTTAATCTATGCCGATATTTTAGTACCAATAGTTTTTATCACAATATTTGCAGATTGTACATTAAAAACAAGGAGTTTAAGTGCCAACGTGATGGTCTCAAATTTCGTAATATTGTTGATGTATCATGTCAAACGAGCAATCTTAATAAACGGCATTAGAAAATAATAATATCAAAGTTTGTATAGGAGCATATTATATAAGTATATATTTTTTTAACTGTAATGTGACAAAAAACTACTTTATAAATAATTTGAAAATATGGAAAATTCATTTTCTCGATTGTCTAGCAAACAGTGCCATTTACAAAAAATCTATATAAATCTATCTTGTTAGAGAATTTTGTGCTCTACATTTCAGTTTAACACTAAAAACGAGGACAATTGTTTCAAAATGGCAGCTGACGCGGACACTTAAAATACTCTATATTTATGGTGTCTTGAAATTGCTTTTGGTTCGAAGTGCATAATAATTTCACTAAGCCGCCGGACTAATAAGGCATATTGGTGGAATAAAGGAGAAATTAAACTAGGATGTGATCCTAAATTTGGACAAACGGATTGAAATGTGCGCTGTGGCCTACTGTGATTCTGACGACTCATTTCACTTAAACTGCATCATTTTGTTTTTGTATCTACTCTTCACTACACCATCAGCACCCGTGATTTGACTACACACACGTTATAGCTATTAATATAACAAGAATATTATGCGATTTATAATAAGGTATTATAAATAACTAATGTATTATGTTGTTTATAATATTATCAATAAATGTTGCATATTAAAAGGTAATAACAGTTTATGATACGATTAAATCCTTAATGATTCAAAGTATTTATAATAAGGCTACCGCTCTCAATTTTCGTAAAAGCCGTGATAGATTATAATTATAATGCATGATGCAATAAAATGAATAAAATTGTTATGACAATGGGTAAATTTATTATATCACTTAATATTAAATTGTGAATATACCTATCTAAAATCTTATATAAGTACGACATAAACGCATTTGAATTTTTATATAAATTCGATCTATTTCAAGCATGCTTATTCTAAATTCCCACATCCTCTAGCAAACGTAACCAGTGTCTATTTCCTCGCCACAAACGAGGCCCACTTTGATGTATCGCGTCAATTAACAAGATTTACCGGAAATCGCGAAGCCATACACATTGAGATGGCCTTTGCTCGTAGCTAGGATACCCATGAATAAAACATCTGCGAATCGTATCGACAACACCAAACGTAATTGGCTGAGGCGACTGTCGATATGACGTCAGATTTTTACCGAGGTAATGGCGTATTTCACAGTAATAGGGGAGATCGAAATGGTTTATGGGAAAAAGAAATAGAAGAGAAGATATATTACAATTTTGCTGAGTAATTTGTAAAATGGAATAGCTATGTAGAAATTAATTATTTTCGTGATTCAACATCGATATCTTAAAGACCAAGTTCCGAATGCCGTTTTAATAATCAGTAAAATATAGATTAAGACAAACTAGAAAAAGAAGTAGTAAGCTGTGTAAGTTGTGTGTCCGCCTAGCGAATAACATCCTAGCGATAGCACTGAATCCAAATGGTTGGATTTTACTTTAGTGTTATTGCAAAATTATCCAATTGAATGGTTATTTATTTATTTATTTATTGTTCTTTACGTTACAAAGAATTATTTTTGTTTGTAGCAAGTCAGTACAGCACAATACATTACAAAATACAAATTAAAATTCACGAAGTGAGTTTCATATCAACATTTTTGTACAACAAATGTAATCGTCAATGGAGTAGAAAGCCTGCTTTAATAGATAAGATTTAATTGTCTTTTTAAATTGTTTTAAATCTAAAACTTTAACATCCTCAGGCAAAACATTATATAGATCGAAATTTAAGGTGTGAGTTTTTGACTTTTGGAGTCTAAATGTAGGTTTACGTAGGAGATTAGCAGACCTAGTATGGTAGGAGTGGCAGTCACCATTTTTGATAATATTAGATTTAGATTTATGTATTTCAAGTAGAGAATGCAAAATGAATATAGATGGTAAAGTTAAAATATTTAGTTCAATGAAAGCTTCTTTACAATGCTCTCTAAACTTGAGACCCAATATTATTCTAACAGCTGTCTTCTGCATACGAAAAATTGCTATTGCATACGAAGAGTTTCCCCACAGAAGAGTCCCATACGATATGACAGAGTGAAAAAGGGCGAAATATACAGATTTTAAAGTACAAATATCAATACTTAGTTTAAGTCTTCGAAGCAAAAACAATGAGCCTGAAAGCTTCTTACTAATAGACTTCACATGAGAAGAACCGTTCAGTGAAGGTTCTAAATGAATACCGAGTATAACAACTGATTCTACCTTGTTCAAAAGATCACATAAGGTGATAGCCATATGATGACCCCTCTCAAGACCGTCAATAATCTTATAAATAATATTTAATACTGCTTGCGTCGTAGAGCGCCCACTACGAAAGCCAAACTGTTGATTGTTGAGTAGATTATACTTATCAAAATAGGCAACTAATCTCTGTTTTAAAATTATCTCAAAAACTTTCGAAATACTAGCTATAATAGAAATGGGCCTGTAATTCTCTACATTATGAAAGTCACCCTTCTTGTATAAAGGGATAACTTTAGATTTTTTAAAAGCACTAGGATAAATACCTTCAGCAAAGCATTTGTTAATTAGAATGGTTAGAGGTTCAGCAATGTATTCCATAATATTTTTGATAAAATTATTACTCATATTGTATAGGTCTAAACAGTGTGAATTATTGAGAGATTCAAGAGCATATACAACTTCAACTAAGTCAGTAGGATGGAGAATGAATTAACAATTGACAGCAACATTCATACCCTGCAAAATATCGTTCGCTTTGAGATGCCCTCCAGAAATATTTTTGATAATGTTGACTGCTACCGTACAGAAATAGTCATTAAAATTATTAGGAGATAGACCAGAATGAATAACTTTACTGGCTACCTTATTCCTTTCAAAATTTACTAGCCGCCAACTGTCTTTGCCTTTATTTTCTGAATTACGCAAAAACTTGCTGAAGGCTGACATTTTAGCCTCTTTTATTTCAGTTTTATAATCATTGAGTTTTGTTTTATATAGTTTTTGAAAGTAATTACTTTTAGTGCTATCAAAACAAATACTTAGGGACTGTAATTCATTTCTAGAATCTTTAAGACTAGAGTTAAACCAATTAACAGGTGGACAGTTAGGTTTAATAAGGCGCTTTTTAATTGGAAAGTAAATATCAATGAGATAGGATAACCAAGACATTAAATAATTTGTAGACTCCTCTGGAGGTAGACTACAGTCAACAAAAATATTGTGAAAGTCAGAGATGAATAAAGCGAGTTTAAAATTTTCAATATTTTGAGGAGAAAAGATCTAGTTATTATTTGACTAACATTTGTTGATAGATCAAAGGGAATGAAAATTAAAGCCACCGAGCCGCAGGCAACTACTGTAATTCATCCGAATTAATAATTATAATATTAGGTATATATGCAACTACTGGCCATTTGCACCGCTTGCACTTAAATTTTTAAGTGTCACTTAAATGAAAAATATCGAATCGAACTTATGACAGCAATGATATTTCTACGTTTGACACTTTGATGTTTATTTCTATATTGTTCATTTAAGGGAAACTTAAAATTTAAGTGGAAGCGGTGCAACTGGCCATATAAAAAGGATTATACTTATTCTGTTACAATGTTTATCTGATCACAATAATATATAACAAGTTACATTTGAATGCAAGTTGTCAAATTAATATATTTTTATAAATGACCTACTTTTCTTATACATTTTTTAAATTGTCTGCACGTTGTTATTGTTATTACCAGAACCTCTTAAGGGATGGCTGCATGAATCCATTTTCATAACATTTCCGACTGAAAAAATTCTTAATAATACCTTAGATATTGTGTCAATAAGATGATGTCGATGATATTCGATAAAGCTTTAAATAAACACAAATATAAAATATGCGAATTAACCTCTCTCGAATAATAAATTAAAGAGATTAGATTTTACTTCGTCACTTAGTGTTAGCAACATCCTTAATTAAAATATATCGCATATATTATATTGTTATATTAATAGCTATTATATCTTAATAAACAAAGCATAATATGGCTGAAGAGTATTCAAAATACTTATACTATAAGGGATAAAAGTAAGGTTAGAGATTGCTGAAAATTAAATCTAGTCCAGACACTGGTAGATTTAATATTTATTTTGTATTTTCCATTTTCGTGTTGTGTTAATTTATAAAAATCCATCTCTAACATGTTTACATGGTTAATAGAAGGTTTTTCGTATTTGGAAAGAGTGCTGAATTTTAGAATTTCACATTGATCAATACTAGAACATATTGACAGCATTATGTTTTGATAAAAAAGGGCTTCATACTTCATAGTAAATTATCCTGCTGTCAAAAATAGCTAGAACGTGAAATGTATGTCATTTTGAATTGTGATTACGGAGACCCAAGTGACATGCTCCATGTCACTGTAAATGTCAAATTGCACGTGTTTATTTCGGATAAAATGTTCTTTCAGAAACGTGACATTTCGGACGGGATCTTAAATATATTTCTTCTATAAAATACTTATTGAGAGAGAATATAAAAGTTATTTTTATCGTTCAATTACCAGGAAAGCTCCACTTATATTAATTTATTTTAGCCAAAGAAATAAAATCAATATTAATAAATTTACGAGAGACATTATAAAAACAAAGCTAGAGGCTATTTCTACGTACAGTATGTAAAAATAATTGGCACGTTTTTATACATACATTTTGTAATTCTTTTTATACGTACATCACATACACTACGCAGTCAATTTTCACTTATCCTTGAACCTCGCAGACTAGATTTTGTGTATTTAAAAATTATATTATTTGATAAATTTAAAAATTGATGCGACAAGAATTCGAATTTAGAATCCGATACGTAAAATTTAGGTGTTTATTTTTTAATCAAATTGTGTTATCGTAATCGGCAATTTAGGATTAAGTAAGTATAACGAAGGGGCTAAATGCTAACTATATCATATTTGTCTTTTTAGAGAAAGATATACTAATCCGCTCGCCATACCTACTAGATTTTGACCGTTGTGCTGATCAGTTCATTATTTTTTCAATGAACATTTTCAATTGTATTATTAGCCAAATCTACCTCATGACGTTTGTAAAGATATTTTCAACCACGTTTTTGGATTTTTGTCTCCTGTAATTTTAAGTGTAAGTAGTTTTTAAGTGTATATTATAATTTGTTTTTCCAAACAAAATGTGCTACATGTGCTTTGTAATATTTTTTTGTAGTCTCGCCGGTTTACCTGAAGATGGTCACTCAGTGACCGAAACCGGTCGTATAATTTTTCAATAAAAGAAAATTAATAGAACAGTGTGAAACAAGACAACCAACTTTATTTTTCCTTAATATTAAATTCACACTTGGTTTCCGCCTATCATCAATTATTAATCTATAAAAGTATATTAGTAAAGTATGATTTTTCAAAATTAGGTTCATAAAGTTAGATTAGTCAATACAGTAACTAATTAGTAAAATAAGAAAATAGACTGTTCTCAATCATTTGTTTATTAATTGGATAATTAAATCGCTATATCGGGTTTAATACCTACCAAGCTACATTCTTATTAATTGTGTAATTAAGTAAGATAAATACATTCCTGATAATTTTAGATTTAAAAATACAGAGATGCAAGTGAATCTCCGTAATACTTCAACCAAACTATCGACTATAACTAGAACTATGTTACCGGTCAATAGATGTAGCAGTACTACTAATGGTCAGTACTTGTTACCAAGTACATTTTCAAGTAAAGCTTCACAGTACTTAAGTAAAGTATAATTTTTTTGTCAAAGTACTTAAAAATAAGTATTTCTCAAGTAGTAATATTTTTTATGTTAATAGTAATTGCTTGCTTTATAATCTATTATCACTATTATTATCTTCGATTATTACCTTTTTTATTGCGTTGGTCATAAATACCTGCTTTTATATTATTTCAATATTAATGAAATACTTAAGTATTTAAAAGTACTTCAATATTATTTACGAATATGAAATGAAAAAGAGTATTAAGTACAAGATTTTATTTTAGTAGGTACTGAAAATTTGAAAGTAATAAGTACCAAAAAATATGTATACTTAAGTACAAGTATAAGTACTACTTGTTATTAAAAACTGATACTTAAGTATCTGAATATTTAAGTAATGCCCAGCTCTGGTTACCGGGATTGACAGTATGCATAAATAGTCATATTTAACATAAATCATGTACTTACGTGTATGAAGCATGCAGTCATGGACAAAGCAGCAACCCATCCAGCCTTCTCCTCAAAGAACCAAGTCAATTCATCAACGCATCCATAGAAATAAGCATTTCCAGTTACAGAATCTCGGCATGTTGTTGGCATTGGTTGTCTCCAAGTTAAGTAATCGTTGGGGCCGTCAGCTCCGCAGCATCCAATCTGCAACAAAATATTGTTTTCTCAGCAACTTATTTTGCTCTATTATTACCCACTAGACATGAATCGTCCATGGGATGTTTAAAAATATCTTATTCTTGTACTTTAAGTGATGATACGTAAGTCTATCCTACCCACATCTGAGTACGATCAAAAATTACATACTCAATACAAACATCTCAGAGAATTACATGGGATGCATAATTGTGATATTACTCGTATTACCAAATTACAATATTGGGATGTAACATAGATAATGTTACCAAGGGCGGACATTAGCAATCGCAAAGATATTATTAGGATGTTAATGGGCAAATATAGCAAGTAACAAGCCGGGATGTTCACATTCTTGAAATGTTCTAGGGATTTTATTTTGTCAAGTAGGTACAGGCAGTATATGAAAATTTTTAATATTTTCGTAAACGTAGTTTGAAAAATAGTTAGACTCATATAGAGACCAAGAAAGTTTCTACTGCCCAAAAGCCATATGGGCGCAAAGGGCATATCCGGGTGATATTTTGAGGGGGAAAATAATTGAAAAAATTACTACCGTTAATTCAAGATCGAATACCTTTAAATTAAATTTTTGGAAATGAGAAACACAATGTATACCTCTATTTGGGAGTTGAGAACAAAATAAAATTTTGTGTCGTGGCTTAAAAAATGCAATATAAAATACACTCATCAGCACAGAAAACAGGTCAAATTTTTCTCGAACAAAATGTTATCCCTGGATTATCTTGTATAACTGTGATATAATTTATTAAAGGGTATTATTGTCAAACAATGCGTACTATGAAATGAAAGTTTTAAATTTTTATTGATTGTATATTATCAAAAATGTAAATAATGGACATAAATATACAGTGAACAATGTATGGAAAAAAATTAGTAAATACATAAAGAAACGTTAATTGTTTGAAATAATAACGCGTATTCTCTTCTCGTACTCGTATGACCTCGGCAACTGTCGAGTCATACTGAAAATGAGTTTTCTTATGTCATCTTAAGCAATATCATCCCATTCTTTTAACAGTGCTTCTCTGAGTTGTTCCAACGTGCTAGAATCTTTCTACCGAGCATATAACACTCATATTCTATTGGATTCAGATCTGTACTCCGCGCTGGCCACACCATACGATAGATATTAACATCATTTATGAAACCGTTCACAATAGGAGCAGCATGAGGGCGCGCATTATTATCAGGATAAAAAATTTACCTTCAAATGGTGCATAAGGACAACAAACTCGGCCAAAATATCTTTTATGTACCTGTCGGCATTCAATGCTCTTCTAGAAACAAGGTATATAGTTCAATCTGCGACTTAGCTTATATCCCACCCCATTGCATAAGTGCATAAACTGATCCTCCTTGGATACTTACTGTAATTCTGAAAGTACGCGAGTGTAGCGCGACACTTTTTTTACGTCCATATGATGAATTTAAGCCATGTCAGGATTCGTTAGCGACTCGAGTCCAATCACCTTTTTCCCGATGTACATACTCCTAATCGGGGATGGGCTCGTATAATACGCCACGTATTATACGTTATTTTTTACCCGTAAAAAACTATTTTTTACATTGATCAGATTTTTAACGTAAATAATGTATAATATGTAAATTATGTACAAAAGAGAGTTACAGTAGATTTTTTGTGCTGTTTAGGTAAAGTCATGCACAACTATTTCGGAAAAATTAAAATTGTTATATTTAAGATAGAATTGTTATTTGAACGAGGGACTGAATCATGTTCCACAACTATTTTGTTTTATTATTTTTATTAATTACCTATACCTACCATTCGCAACGAAGCAAACATGCGCAGCGTAAGTTATTTTATAGCTAAAATTAAAATTAGAAGTTATTTATTTTGGGGTGTAAATGTAAAAAAAGTTTTTTACTGGTAAATGCCCATCCCTGGTCCTAACAAATTACAAGCGAGCTACTCGGTGATGTTGGAGGAGTTCTGGTCGCATGGCGGGCTTTCATGCCAGAAAATGTACACTAATATTACGCCCGTGTAGCGATGGGGCGATCGCCCCCTACCCCCTTTGAGAGAATTTGCTCTTTAAAAGTTTAACAAATTGTTGCCTGACAAATTACAGATAATAGTATATTATTTAATAAGGAGCTAAAGTGGAACTTTTTGAGGCGAATCTGTAGGCTCATCTGTAGTTGCCGGATGAGCGCAGATGAGCCATAAAAAATCACTTAGCTCCGCATAAAATATGATATTTTTTCTTCAGACGTCGAAACCTTACAATAAAATTGATATTCGTGTAAGAAAATTTATTAAAATAATTCGGATTGAAATAATATAGTCGTCTTTGATTTATTTTGTTTAATAAAAATTTGAATTAAATTTTATTGACAGCTGCAATTTGATTGGTTCACCAGCGGCAGATAATATTATCTGACGCTCACAGCGGCAGGTAATATTATTGTCTGCCGCTCTCAGAAAAACTTTAGCTGTTTCTATGGAGATATGAAATATTATGTTTTTCTGACGTTTGAAGAAAAATAAATTTTCCAATTTTCATTTAATATAATTTTTAAATTTGTTATTTATTTTAATTTCTTCTCGTGAAAAACGGTAAAAGATATGTAAGTAATGTAAATCTTTATGGATAAACTTTTAAAGAAACAGCCGTTGACCTGAAAACCCAAAAAAAATTCGACTGCGGCGCTATTTTTTCTTCTTCTTCTTTAGAGAACAGAGCCGAAATATTACTTTAAAAATTAAATTTTACTTTTAATATTACGTTATGGGTTTCCACGGCAGTAAACACAACAAATTTTTCTAAGTCTATTTGAGGTCTTCTGGTGTACAAATCTGTCTTCAGAAAACAAGTGTACACATGAGTAACAGTGCTGAGTGATACGCTATACCGATTAGCTACGTATTGTTGATTTCTTCCGCCTTCGATTAAACCGATAATGGAAGCTACAGTTTTTGCACTCAGTATCATTTTTAATACATGGAACACATTAACATGATAAACTAACAATAAGACAAATAAATACAGTATAATTAATAAATTTAAGCATTTTATTTTCGTGATTTAAATTAGTAATGTTTTTAAGAAATGGTAATAGATGCGACTTCGAGAAAGTCTAATAATTAACATAATAGCAGTAGTAATATTATGTAAAAAAATAAAATGTTATTAGCATTTTTACTTGAAAAAACAAGTGACTCGTTTTCTGTGGCGGTGAGTGCATGTAGGTGGGTATGATATTTCAAATAAATTTTGACAATCAATGATCAATAAGCCCAGCTAAAAGTTTTTAAATATGCATATGCATATTTAGTTTGAACTAGTATTTCAATTCAATATGAAGTATGTCTGTACTCCATTCATTAATACTGGAATAATGTATTGTAACTAAATATGATTGACTTTTATTAATTAATACTTTAGTTTGATTTTAATTCAGCAACGCTGCGTTTAATATTAAAGTAATATTTTATAGATACGTTTGTGTAATAAATTAATATGGTGGACATGAATCCGTTTTAAAAATATATGAAACATTAATTTGATGTGACAGCTTCACAGATTCGTGGTAAATGCAGAAATGTGAGTCGTTTATACAGTGTCTGCTTGTAACAAATTTTAAGGAATCGACCAAAAAGTTATTTTATCTACAACAATAGAATAATGTATTCATTATATACGTGAAAGTAGTATAATAAACCCCTCCATAAGGACACACTATGAAATAATGAATTCATTATTTCACACTTTTAAATAATGAGTCCTTTATTCTTCCGAACTGTCAAAATTACTCGGATGAATTGTCAATTTTCTGAGGTTAGGTTAATATGAATACAAATTTGTAAATAATAAATGTTGCTTTATTTAAAAAGTCGTAGATAAAACGTCGTATTTGACTCGCAAATAATTCAACAGGATGATTTATTAACTCGCCTTCGACTCGTGAAAAAACTTTCATCCTCTTGAATTATAGCCTACATTATTTGTCCGTTAAATAATATACTATTAAAATAATATGTGAAAGTTTGCTATATGTGATAAAGGGTACGTAATATTATCAAGGGTAATACCACCGCAGTAATATTAAAAATAGGTCGTTATCGTATCCATGGGAACTTACGTCTATCAATATCATGATACAAAGTATCATCTGGACATGTTTTATAATGTCAAACTGCAATAAATTGCCGTGGATAAAAAGTTTATTTTCTTGACATATGTTTAGGAAGATAATTTACATCTTAAATTTTACGTTTAATTGAAACTACCATAATGTTAAAACAAAATAAGACCAAATACTTGTTGCTTTTGTCATTTTTAATTTTATTGGTTAGTATTGGAGGGAACCTACGTATAATAATTACGCAAAAGATTTGTTGATACTATGTAACATGAAATAACAACCCTATGTGGGGAAAATAATTGGATATTGGATATTTATACAAAGTTTAACATAATAACTTCAATTTGCGGTGAATCTCTAAAAAGTGTAACTCTCCCTATCCGGGGGAAAGAGCTCAAAGGGGCACGAAAACAAACGCTGGTGGCAGAGTGGGCGAACGAATGAAAAGTTTGAAAATAAAACACGGCCATATATCAACTGAACAGCGCGTTATGGATGGTTTTGAAATCAAAGTTATCCGATAGCCTGTCATCGACGTTTTTTTGTGCCATTTATAATTAAAACCACGAGGACATTTTTCATCGCAGCGAATAATTTTTGGAGTTTTCTGTTTGACTGTTCGACTGCTGGATTTCGATTGTTAATTGAATGGTTTCAACTTTAGACTCGACGACATTGTACAAATTATATTTTTTTGCCTTATGGATATTATTTGCGAAGCGACACATTTTAAAATTATTTACTTTTATTTTTAACTATGAGTTAAACATATTTTTTAATTTCTCAAATTTATATTTAAGTAAGAACATAATCTGTAGAAAAGGTTTGTTTATTTTATTTAGCAGAATCTATTATTGTTGATATCAGCGCCAATTATTAAAAACCGCATAATGGAGCAAAGGTTATTTAATAACGGAGAGTTGTAAAAGCGCATTTTTGGTCATTAAAACGTTGGCAAAGCGCAGAAATATAATCAGTAAATTTATATTGAATAAGCGCCGATCAAAACATTGAATAGGCGCAGATCGTAACATTGAATTTCTGACCATAACAAGTTCAGAAAAATGATAGGCAAGAATATTTTCTAGTTTTAAAAAATTCAAAAAATATTGTAGAAAAACTGTCGTACAATCCCTAAAACCATTGTGCTTTTCAAATGTGCACTTCTGCGCTTATGCAACTACAATTTATGCGCTTTTCAATGTTGTTTTATGCGCTTTTCCAATGTGATAAGCGAAAACTGATAAACGCCAAATGCGCTTATTTAGCTCACCCATTTAATAATAGTTGAAATAGGAACAAAAACTACGTTACAATATTTCTAGACACTGCAAACCCTACTAATATTTCATTTTTAATTTGTATATGGTATGCTGATTTGGATTTTGACTAGATAAAATATAACTCATATTTAGATACGTAGTTACTTTTGTTCATTACATTTGATAATATTTTTACTGCACAATTGAATTGGTCGTAGATTGTAATTTGAGTCAGTAACAATCTCAAAAACAGGTTTTGCTTTTTGTGTTTTAAAATGTATCCGCCATTTTCCAATTTGGCATGCAATTGGCAATTCCACGTGCAAATCGTTTACTACGCTAATCTCCGTTTAAACTTTCAAAATCCAAACCTATTAAAGGCAATTCCCTGTTCGTCTATATACACAAAACCCCCGATATACTGCAGCTAAATGTGTGCGAGATTCTAACGAACTGCATTCGTTCAGAACTTCATAAATAAACTTCATGAACGGAAGATGAAATGAAATTGAATTACTGTGCGCTATTCCCGCGCGAGACGTCATTTCCTCTGGCAGTGGCGCTAACTAGGATGTGATCTTTAAAAACCATTGCGGGGGGGTTTTACCCATAAAATGTTTAACTCTAAAATGTATAATTCACCTGCATTGCCCACATTTAGAAGTCTCTCTACTATACAGTTTATAGCTATAGGAATATATACAGGGTGGTTTTGAAGTTAATGTCTTAAATTTAAGGGTAAATAGTTTAACATGTAGATTACGAAACAGAAAGAATTTTTCGAGGAATTTTTACTTCCTTGTACGGAGTAATAAGGAAGTGTTGTAATCGCGAAAAATTTCGGTTTTCAGATTTTGATGGAAATATCCGTTTTGACCTATTCTGAATCCATTATGACTAGTTTCGTCGTGACGTCTGTACGGACGTACGGACGTACGTACGGACGGACGTATGTGTGTCGCATAACTCAAATACGGTTAGACGTAGAAAGTTGAAATTTTGTATTTAGGACTGTTATAGCATCTAGTTGTGCACCTCCTATTTTTGGTTTCAATCTACAAACCGGAAGTAGTACATTTTTCAAATATTTCGATAAATATTTAATTTAAGACAAATTTTTTTATTTTAAATGAAAGATTATGTGATTATTTACCTACAATCGGTATTTTATAAATATTTTTGTATCTGCTATCATTTAAGAATAATTAAAGTATATATTTATAATTTAGTATTTCGGTATCTTGTAGTCCATGATCGATTAACATTTGTTACTACGTAAAATTTAAATGATTATGACATGACAGTGACAATGGCAGTGACAATAGTAAAATATAGTTTATATCTTCTTCTGCAGTTTAAATAAAATGACTAAAATATATTTGTGAGTATAGTAGCAGTAGTAGTAGTAGTAGGTACTTATATATTAATATATCTGTATAATATAATTCTACATTTTAGTTATTAAGAAAAGTATGAATATGAACAGTTTAATAGGCGTACAAGGAAGTCATGTGGTGTCCACGTCAGATTTTTTTAAATCGCATAATTAATTTTCATGTTTCCCAGTCAAACATTTTTCGTTGCCACTGCTGCCACTGGGTGGAGTAATAATTGTTTCATTAAAAATCATTAAATTTAGTTTGTTTATTTTATTATTATTATGAAATTTAAGATGTTGATTACCTACTTCTACTGTTTGTGTTTAATAGGAAAACGAATCCAGTGCAGTACTACAAAAAATGCTGCAAATAAACTACCCTTAATACTACTTACCCCTAAATTTAGGACATTATCTCTGTAAATATAATAAATAAATAAAAGAAATTTGTATTGTAGACATGATGATCAATTAATTTGCTAATTCGGTATATTTCTGTTATTGTTACTGTAGTACGTGTAAATTATTATTGTAGACCTAAACCCACAGTATCCCAAAAGGTTGCGTTACTTGATTTAGGTTTGCGTGATAGATGTTTATTTACTTATTTACGTAAATTAGGATTTAAAAAAATTATGAAAGTTTGATAGTTAAGCAGATTCTGTGGTAAACCCCAAAAATAAAACAAAGAATGATAAAACTAATTTACAACAAAACCGGAAACTGTTTCGATAAACAAATTAAATTAATTGAAAGCTGCATGAAATTATTTATAAATTAATAGGGTTTTTAGTTCGAATGCATCACTCAATATTTTATGCAAATGAAATATGAATATATTGAAACTATTTTCACGCTTCATTATTAATAATAATAAAAGCATTTTCTTGTTCACATCAAGCTTGTATTTCTCGGAAGATGCGCAGCGGCTTTGACAGTGTATGATCGATTATCTGCCGCCGGTTAATTACATTGCCCCGCTTATTACCGGCTAAAAGAGGCTTTTAGCGCTCGAATTTAACCTCGATGGCACATATCATCCCTTCTTAAAGATAAATTGTCACAGGACAAAAATGCCACAGCTATCATTAGACCAGAATAGCGAGAGAATATCTCTTGAAGAGAAAACAGAGGAGATTCGATACGAATGCGAATGATGCCATTTTGTTTGGTTTTTATACCCGAAACAAATGAAAGGGATTTTGTGTCGTATGTCACTTGATTGTGACGGATTTTTGCGGAGTTTTTCACGGAAATATTGATCTATTTTTGGGGGATGAACTCGTGAATGAGATTTGGAGTAATCCTTACACTCGTAAAAATTTTTGGGAGGGTTCCACAAATAATAGTTTGAATCCCAAATGATACAGACTGATACAGGGGTGGAAATATGCTTCAAAAATATGATATTTTCCCAAGGGGATTTGTATAATAATTCGTTAGCCCTCCCTATGCCATTAAATATTATTAATACGAGTAATTTTTAAAACTTGTAAATTAACAAAATATCTGTTAGTAGGTATACATATTGATACTCCATTTTAAGTAAATCCAAAATATTTAAAAAGTGAATGGTTTTGGAAAAATTGCTCGTAATAATGTACGTAAAATTGAATGAAGATATTCTTTCCCCTCTACTTTATTTTTTTTAAAGCTGTAAAACGTTAGTCAGAATTTTTTTATAATAATTATAAAAAAGAAAACACGCTTAGTATTGTTTAAATAAGCATTTATATTAGCTATTTCTTACGAGAAAGAGAGTTTACGAGCAGTATTGATGTTATTCTCGTTAATCGGTAATTCATCCAAGTGTATAATAGCATTACACGCAAGTAAAATACTGCAACCAAATTCAATGAACAACTCATTTTGTTGAATAATTTTTAAATTAAAGCAGCTGTCATGTTTATTTATTTACATGAATTACGTTACAATGGTATAACGAACCGTTAGTTCGTATTTGTACGTTTGTTTCACAATTAGCAGGGATGAAATGTAATTTGTAATTTGATTAAATACGTAAGTAATAAAATATTATTCCCTGCTTTGAATAAGTATGAAGTTAATAATCAAAGGCAATATTCTAAGAGATAAATTTTTTAATGAGCGCAGTTTGTATTAATTTGCAGGTGAACAAAAATGTTTCTTCTGGTTTACGTTATTATATTCAAGGCCTGGAAATGCTGGCCGGTTCCTAACAAAACATTGGGAAACATTTGTAAATTTTTTTTGCTGCAAATGGCGCTTTTAAAGGACCTTGTTCCGGTTATTAATAAATCAATTTTAATAATAAATTAAAATATATGTATCAAAAATATAGGTACTCCATATTATTTATTGATTGCATTATTGGTATCATTTTAAAAACTATTTAATTTAAATTTTTAATTCTGACTTTTTAATGCATGATGTTACAGATTATTTTCTGTTTTACCGTATTTCACAGATAACTTAATTCACACTTCGGATCTTCAACAGGGTCCCTTAAAAGCGCCCTCAATCGACCAAATTTTGCATTTAATTGTCCCTAGCAACGAAAATTGTATTTTCAGGCCTTGAATAATTACGTAGGCGATGGTATGGGGTATTGGTTTTAAAAAGGAATTAATTTTGTTAAGGGAATGGGGAAAGCCAGTCGTTGCTGAATTAAGAAGGGTTGTTTTGGCAGCGTGGCGTCCTGATACTCTCTTACTTTTAATATATTTAGGCTTAAATAACAACACAAAATCACGTTTAAATGCACGAACAAAATTAATAAATTAAAAACTTATCGTTTCAACTAACTTAAATACGAATCAACTATGCTAACAAAACTACTTAATTGCTTAATGCTGAAGCGCGGCTATATTTTGGTGTTTATCTCAACCCTAGCAAACGAAGAATTCGCTCAGACGCCCAGAATTCAAGGGGTCATTTAACTTAAAAGGGAAAAGGGGCATCTGAACTATTGTTTCTAAAAATAACTACAGGTAACGAAAATCCAGAACCTAGCAGATGCAAGTCATCTTGCTACACCGTATTGGACTATTGGACTGCAGGTAAACTACAACTAATTTTTCGAGTTTTAGAAAAATTCTTTTTGATTCGTAATCAGCATATCAAACAACATATACCTTTAACGTATATACTCGAAGTTATGAAAAACCCTGTATATCTAAATAACTATTAAAATTCTGGATCGGCCGGGCGTAAAAATAGTCGAGCCTCGAACGGCGGGCACCAAAATTCCGACCGAGCAGTGCTCTTAAATGGATCACGTAAGTAAACTAGCTACCCTTAATTTTTCGATTTTTTGCAAAGTTCTACAATACACAGTTGAATTTTCTTCCACTAAAATGTGGCATTCTCGCAATCTCTCGTCTCATCTTCGTCAGGTGGGTAGGCCCACGGCCCACCCGAGAGAAGCCGGGCGCCGCACCGTCGGTCGCACAGATATCGATTTGTAAATTCGCGAGTCCGTCGCTCTGGTGGCAGCCACCAACGCTTTCAAACAAACTAATTTCCGTTCGTTAATTCAATTTGATTAAACATCTGAGAATTTCAACTGAACCGTCCGCACCGGACGGAAAACGAAATTAAAAAGGCCTATCAAGAGATAGGAGAGCTTTCCACAGGGACAGAATATTCCCTGGAACATCAATTAGTGATTGAGAGTTTTGTTGATGCAGATAATTTAATTTTTGGTTTGGAAACTAAAACAATATTGATCGTTCGTATTAAGTAGTTGACTAACATCAAATTCGTAGAAGTTGCTGTTGGTAATATTTAATTAAATGTTATAATTTAGATCAGATAAAAATACTGCAGTTTAAAAAATCTGCTGTGGCCAGCACACGACCTCTCGCCTAATTCTGCTTATTCTACTAATCTAATAAATAGCTTTACTTACATTTTAATAGTTTCATGTTCATGTAATATAATTAAGGAAAATATTTTCTTGACTAATGTTATATTTAGAATTGTAAAGAAATTACATGTAATATGTAAACGATAACGTAAACCAAGATGCAAGCAAAATATATCAACTGTACTGTCACTGTCATAATAATTCAAATTTTGAGTAGAAACAAATTTCATATCATGGACAACAAGATACTGGTACTTCAAAAAAGTAGAATATTAGTTGCACTTTATTTTATTGCTAAATACTACCAGATTCAGCAAATTGTATTTAAAGTTTACTGTACCCATAGATAATTATATTATATTTTATTTTTAATTGCAAAAATTGTCATAAATAAATAATGTACCAATTTATTTAAGAAAAATTATATCAAGTTTCAAAAAGTACTACTTCTGGTTTGCGGATTTCTACCAAAATCTTATCCGGTGTTAAGATCCTTATTAAAACCTTAAATATGAAATTTGGTTATTAAAGTTTTAAGTTATCGTGGACGAAAAATCGTCACATAATTCAAATTATTCATTCATTTTGTTTTCTAAATTTTGTGTTATGTAAATAATAGTACTATAATAATGAAAGTAAATACTCACTATACTATAATAATGAGAATAGTTTCAAAGTTTTGATTGAAATACAAGTAGGTACTCAGTTTAATACTGAGAAAATAAAATACGATTTTCGTATGAAAATTAATATCTGTTTTAATAACTGAAATATAAAACCAGATATTTCAAACTTTCCCGTAAAACAAATATTATTAATTTTATCTTCCCGTATGTACAACATAATTAACAATGTATTCGTATTCTACATTTGAAGTTAAAAACATTTAATGTTATTTGTCTTTATTTATTTAAATTAATTATTATAAACATTTTCTTTTACAGCATGCACAGGCACTGACTACATAGGGGTTTTGGAGTTCGAGTCCCCAGAGGAAAATATTCTGCCCCCACACGAAAATACGACATATAGAAATTTTATTTATCTCTGCACATATAAGAAGACAAAATCTGCTGTATTTCATCTCTGAAAATTCGATTTTAAAGTATTTGATCAAAAAACTTGCGGGAACAAAAACGAGTTTTCCTCCCTTGGTGCATAATGTACTATTTGGGCACAACTGATTGTCACATTTAAATACAAAAAAGGTAAACAATAGTTTTTTAACGTAATTACATTAATGTAATAATAATTTTACAAACAGGAAAAAATGAAATTTGTACTTACAGAATGTCTCATTTGCTTGGACCCATTTTTTAATTTGCGAATTTCAACAATAGTATTTTGTGCACCTAGGGAGGGAAGCGTGCTATTACTCCCGCGGGCGAAGCGGCGGTCCGAGCGAGGGCGCCGGCTTCGCTCAAGGGTGTAATAGCTATTACTCCCGCGGGCGAAGCGGCGACCCGAGCCGAAGGCGAGCCGCAGGCGGGTCCGAACGAGGGCGCCGTCTTCGCCCAAGGGAGTAATTGCTATTACTCCCGCGGGCCAAGCGGCGGCCCGAGCGAGGGCGCCGGCTTCGCCCAAGGGAGGAATAGCCTTCCCTCCCGTGGGACACACAATATTTTACGTCACGAGGGCCTCGAAATCACCTTTCTTGCAATGTTTTCCTCCCGCCAGTACCGGGAAGAAAACAGTGTTTTCCTCCCGCGCGGGAGGAAAACAAGTACGGTCCTCCCGAGCGGGAGGAGAAACTCGCTTCCCTCCCTCCATTAGCAAGAGGAAAACACTGCTTTCCTCCCCCGAGTGACGTAAAATATTTTTTGATTCATGATCAGTGCGTCCAATACTATACACCCTCAAATTTTATTAAACAGTTTTAATGTAGTATTTTTATTTAGACACGTAGGTAATTTTATTCATTGTATCGCACAGTGGACCCCGCCTTATCCCGTTTGTTGAACCAAGGGTAAGTGCAAGTGCAAATACACAATGAATCAATCTGGCGAGAGGTCAGTGCCCTGGCGTGTTTAGTGTTTAGTGTTGGCTACTCTGCCATCTGTATCAATTAAGCCATGTGATGTCCAGGCGTCCACATCGTCTGCAGACGCCCGCGTCTAGGCGCTTCCCGCCACGTCTAGCGGGATTACGCGGGAATTACTGGCCCGGAATATTCCGGTCGCAAAGTCAATACGACGTGGTGGCGGCGGAGGCGGCACCGCGGTGAAGGCGGGGGTGGCACTTGTGTGTACATTAACGCCGTACTGAACGCCTGAGCCTGAGAAGCACCGCGTGTATGTGATGTTACAACACTAAAGTGAATTAGCTTATTGGCGAAGATGGATCATGCAAATAGTTGTAATTCATAACATCAACACTGGATTACATGCGCGATGTATTAATCGCTCGAATACCAACAATAGATATCTTAACACATTGTAGTCTAGATCTTATAACCGCCAAAATATACATTTCTATGACAAAATGTTCATACAAGTAAAAAATATATTTTTCGAAAAATGCCTATTGTCAACATGTGAAATTATAGTTTTTTGCCTACAGAACGCAAAAATGTCTTTTACATTCAGCAATTTTTTGACAGAAGAAAGAGCCAAAATTTAATAAAATTAAACTTGATACTATGCTTCCAATACATTCATCACGAGACAGATTGTCTTCGTCGCTTTCTTATATCATTCTAGTAGAATTGAAATATTTCACTTCATAATGCAGAAATAACAACATGTGTAGAAAATATTAGAACGTTTGTTTGGTTTCTTGTCACGAAAACATTACGTGTCACATTGATTAATTTGATTAATCATACGAGTAAGTGTCAAAAAATTTTCTTTACATTTTTACTAATATTGGGACATATTTTGTTTCATACTCGATTGCGAAATGCTTTTGCTTTTGCATTCTCGAGTTATGGCGTTAATAGTCATTAATTGTTTTTAAATGCGAATTAATCAAAATAACAATTGGTTGGAAGTTGAATAAGTGAGAAAAGTTTTTTTCTTCTAGTTTCATTATAATAAATTATATTTTGCTTGAGAGTATATTCCTCAAGAACCTTTGTAATAAAAATAATTCCTACTTCCATCAGTGCGAGATCATCATAGATCGGCGTAACCAATTTATTGAAACCTAGATGTCCAACTTTGATCTTAGGTAATAAATTGAACATAGATGCAATAAGATTGCAACTTTAGAATCCGTAGACTGCACATTTTAAATGTGACATTACTTTATAGTGTCATCCATTAGTACTGCAAAGTCAGTAGTACGGACATAATGATATAACGTTCGATGAACGTTTAAGTTTATTAAAAGTGCGAGCACTTTGTTTGAGATAGATTCCATTTTTTGCAAAAGGTATCTTATGCTGAGAGTAGTTTGACTGGGTGTATTTTGTTATACGAATGGGATTACGACAAGAAATACCTACATTATAAAACATGACTATACTTTGATAAAATTTGCAGTGGTTAAATCCAGTCGAATAAGTCTGAATTTGAAAAAATTGATTATACAGTTATTCCATTTCGTCTGAATTTACGCTATTGCTATCTAGAAATGAATATTTCTGTTTTCGAGCTGGGATTTCGCCAAGTAATAACAGGATAATAGGAGTGCGCCTGCCTGTCGTACGTATGTGAAAAGTAAAAAAATAGTACGAATTAAGAAAATAAATTAATATTAAACTGAAAGATGTTATTCTTCGTCTTGGGCTGGGGATTTTCAGCTCGTAATTCATTCGTAAATCGCTGAACGTAGTGCAAGCATACAACTCGAGCCGCCGCCCGCGAAGCTCGCGCTGATCCATTTATTTCTACTAATCCAGCAGGCGATGGCGCGATGCCGTCTTGTCAAAATGTTTACTCAACAAAAGTAGCGACATTACGTTCTGCCTGCGCCTCGACTACTTCACGTGAACGACCAAATCATTCTTAATGTACTTTTACAACTAACTGAGGCTTTTAAACGTATTAAAAATTTTTCCCTTGCATAAACACTGTGAACTTTCGCTATGGCTTCTTTCATTCAATTCAAATCAGAAGACATTCTCATGACTTCTATATAGGTAGATACGCAAAATGTGTAGGTAGTAGTGGTAGGAAAGAGCGGGATAGCTCGCGTGGTTAGAAAGTTGGACGATCTGTGGACTAGGCACAGAGGTCGTGGGTTCGAATCCCGGTCAAGTCAGGAATTTTTCACGGCCTGATTCGGATTGGTAGCCGCTACCATTCCAAGTTGGGATCTAATTGAGTTGGTAACCTCTAGCTATCGGGTACCAGCTAGAGACAGTAATAAGTGCTTGCGCCGAGTTGACAGGCAACACACATGGTAGTAAACTCCATGGCAAAGTATAAAATAAATAACGTTCCCCACCCGATCAGTCGCCATCATGCGTTGGAGCACGGAACAGCATCGATGGCTGTTTTGCGAGAACACTTCTCGGGGCGCCTCATCTCAATAAGGGGCGATTTGGAGTGGCCAGTCCGCTCGCCCGATTTTTTTGTGGGATTTTTTTGAAATCCCGAGTTTACGTCAACCGTCCAAGGACTCTAGAAGACCTGAAGGCCAACATCCGAGCCGCAATTGCCAACATACCCGCTGCCATGCTGGAAATGGTTATGACAAACGCCAGAAATCGGCTTATTCAGTTACCTACCTGATATGATTTTGAAAAGTGGGTGAAACTAAACTTTAGATATATGTACCTACATTATAAAATAAAATAAAGTTTCTGATTCATAAAATGGGCATTATTGCGTTTTGAAATAAGTAAGTTACTATGAATCACCCTGTACATTTGGCAAGCCAGCACAGTAGTGTCTACGCAGAGTGTGCGTAGCGTAGGTGCCGGTGCGAAGACAAAAGACGCGTAACAAATGAACGCCGTTTCGTCTTTGACATTCTATAAAAACAGCCATGTGGCGTTCGCTTTGAATTCATAAAATCCTTATTGCATGTGTGATTTGACCCAGTTAAAGTGAAACGGAATAAATTTGCAATATACAATCGTTTCCAATCTTGAATTTGACAGTCGGATTTCCAAGTCTTTTCTCTCAATCTCCTTTCCGTTTTTGCTGAAGGACGAGGCGTTCGCACTCCTTAGTGCAGCCCTGTAACGGGATATCTAACGGTATTGTATCGTCGCACTCCACATATCAAAATCTAATGTACTTTCCAAGCGACAATATATTTTTTCATATCGCGTATCGAGTTTCGGAAGACCAGGGTAAAATATCTCTGAAAATGAAACTCTCTTATAATATTAATCGTTATTTTTGGGCATTCTAATATTTTTAAACGTTTGCTGGGCCTGGACCTGGGTATGTTTTGTACAAAGGCGTTAAGTAACGCAGAAAAAAAATAAAAACCTAACAATAGTTTCAGAATAAAATAAGGATGATTTTATTTATTAATTTATTAATTTTAAGAATAAGGAATAAGAATAATTTTAAAAATATTTTTAAATTAACCGAAGTTAAACGTGATTATATGTATCTGATGTTGTTGCGACTTTGACAATTGACATTTATGTTTTTTATATGTAGAAATGGTAGAAATATATCCATACCGGCAAAATGGATAAGATTTGAGGCTATTTTAGGTTATGTCATGCATTTTTTTTTACATGTTTGTCAGAATAAGGAATAAGGCGTAAAACTTTTAAGCATAAACCCACTTTAATATACAAAAAATTCTGATATCTGCAACGGCTTTATTCCATTTTTATTCGAAACCGGAGTGAGTCGATCGTCCATGCTGTTCATTTAATAAATAAATAAATAAATAAATTATTATTATTTTTCATCCAGAGAATCCCAAGCTAGACAATTAATACTTCTCTACACTCTAACATTATTACGACTTTGCCATTAACGCATGCAAGGATTTTAATTTTAATTTATTTTTGTATATAAAGGTGTGGGTAAAACGAGCAGATGATAAATTCTTAAAAAATGTAATTAAAAGCTGTTTGATCTTGAACTGAAAAAAATTTTGCCAACGGCACATGTTCTTTATTATGTTATCATCTCTGAAATCATTGAATCGCCACTGTTTATAAGAATATTTCCGAAGTGAATCAGTACTTTACCAATCATACATAAATTATTGCGAGCTTCTTTTTGTTTGTTAGTAACGTGGTAAATAAACACCCGTTGTGCTATTTTTTAAATGTTAAAAATAAGTGTGAAATTATAAATTGATAACATAAATTTGTAAGTGATTAAATTTGGCTACGGGAAAATACAATCATTTTCAATAAAAGTGTCAATACTGGACTTATAGTCCGCCAGTATTCGCCTTTGACTCTTGAGTGAATTTATCTACTCGTTTTGTTTCCGGGTTGGTTCTATATGTCTGAATGTTCCATTCGATTCGATTCTTATTAACCAAAACTTATTTCCTTGAAAACAGGGCCTGGAAATACGAGAAAATCTTAACGCTATTTCCTCAAAAGGGTTGATAAGGTTTCACTGTATTTCTCTGAGTGAAAACTCCGGTTTCAAGTCCGGTAACTCCGGTAGAACAAACACGGTTAGTGCAACGAATTGAGATTGCTCTCGTACATGACCTCTACACTTTGCTAAACCAATTGCCTTTCTCATAACGTTACTTTATATTAAATTTGAACAGTGCAAAAGTGAACCGTGTTGTGAATACGAATGCATTCAAGAAAATTCGATGCACTGCAAGAGAATGCAATTCTTCGAGGAAGAAGATTTAAGAATGATTAAATTGAACTAGAGAAGTTAGAGAATTATTACATTTAAGTATCGAGAAAGTCCGATAGGGATAAACGAATAGTCATATTTTATGTAGTACCAACCAAAGAGAAATAGATTTCTAGTGTAACTTCATAAATCGTTGTACTAGAATGATAGTAAGATAACTTAAAAATCTTTTGAGTTATTGCAAATTTACGATTTCAAAGAACAAGAAAATGCGTTTATATTAAAAAATTTAGGGAATTACAAGAACAAGTAACTTATCCTTGTATTTCTCCAGAAATTTTCGTCATTTGAAGAATTGTTTAAATTTTTATGTAAATTGTCTTACTATTGAACCTGAAATTTTTATTGTGTTTTGAAATTATTGATTTCTTTAAAGTTGTCCGAGTATTGCATTGTTTAGCTGAAGATTATTTATATTTTGTCTTATAAAATCTGCTGTGGCCAGCACACGACCTCTTGCCTAATTCTACTTATACTACTATTCTACTAATCTAAATCCTTAAATACTTAGTTGAAATAATTTCCAAATTTCCTGAAATTAATTTTGTCTTTGTACTTTTAACTTCTTTCTTCCATTTGAACACGACCTACGATATGTTTTATGTGATTGTAAATAGATGCATATAAAATACAAACAAATATGTAAATAAAGTTATGATAAATAAAAATTAACATATAGATATACCAATATCAATACAACGTTGTATTTTTTAAGTTAGTGTTTAATGCTATCATTCATATAAGAACACGTTAGCGATTATCAAATTCAGATGCTGAAAAATATATAATATTTCGTAGGTATCCGTCTGACAACTATTATTAAATTTGACTTATATATCTGCATATCAATTTAGAATTTACCTATAACATAGTTTTGTTCTAATTTTTATTTCTTTCTGTGGCGAATGCAGCATCGTAATTCGAATCTGACAGCAACGTACCGACGTAGCGAATTTTTAAACGACTTTTCGATATCCGTTCGTTGGCAGTTGAGCATTAATGCATCACAGATAACATCTTTAATTATAATTCTAGATTTTCACACCACCTCTGCTATTGGCGGACTGTTCTATTCTGTCGAGATTAAAACCAAATGAAGTGATAAAAAACTGCCCATTAGCACTGATCGAACAATGGTCATTAAGGCTCCTTAATCATGGATTGCGGACCATTCAAATTCATTTCATGTAAGGACACAGTTGATTTTTAAACAGAAATATTTGAAGAATTCCTCATTTTCTGACTGAAAAGTAAGCCAATTTAAATAATAGATGTACGATAGGATAATTTTCACGAACATTCTTTGAACAAAATTCACGTGAACAAAAACAATAACTAATATAATTATTTCGCTGAAGTCTTTATTAGTTTCTCCATATTTGTCGTTATTGTGCTAAACACAAAAAATCAAGACTTTATTCTAATTGTTTTTTTGCTAACAACCTTTAAGATTTATTTTAGATAAAAAATGTTTCAAACTGAAGAGTTCAACTCTCGTGAAAAGTATCGAATGTTTTTATTTAACTACATAAAAGAGTGTTCATTTTGTTAAAAAATTATATGTAATTTAAGATATTGATTACTTACTTCTATTGTTTCATTGTTTGTTTTTAATAGAAAAACGAATCCAGTGCCGTAGTACAAAAAATACTGCAGGTAAACTACCTACCCTTAATTTTTAGAAATTTAAATATATTCTTTTTGATTCGTAATCAGCATATCAAACTACATATACCTTAAACTTATGTACTTGAAGTTGTATTGTACGGCAAGGATATTGCTCTGCTGTTGTTCTGATACCAACTCAAATATAAATAAAGAAAAATATTTACTTAGGTACGTGTTATAATACAATTTACTGCTAACATTTCAAAAATAAAATAGCTTTAATTCTAAATGTTTAAGAATGATGTATATAGTTTAAAATAGTTAGTAGGTATAGGTAAATTTAAAACCTTCTGTAAGTTTAATTTTGGGCGTTGTAATCAAATATACATAGATATGTACTACAAAATTATTGATGTCAACAACAAAATGGCTACTGCCCGTGAATCAATTCACTAGTTTACCAATAACGAAGAACATTCAAGCGTGTTTGAATTTCTGCAAAATATGAGCTTGTCGTTTACCTCCAGTGAGTAAATACTAATATGCCATTAATATTTGCAGTACACATGTCGAACATGCAGCTGCTGTGTTGTGCTAGAGGCTGAAATGCAGCTGAATTTTGTGTCTGTTATACGTGGATGATCAAACAGCTGTTCGATATATTGAATAAATTTTCTCTTGGACATAAATATGCACTAACTGTGAACTGTGATACGAACGAGATACGAATACACATTGAGAGCATAAAATTTCACATAAAAAGAAATATGTACATTTGTAAATACGTACAAGAATATTACAAATAATATAAAAAAGCATAGATTTTTCTATTTTGAAAATTTGTATGCGTACTTCATAAATTCATAAAGTCTCTCTGTTTAAATTAGGGCCAGAACCGAATCAGAACAAGAACGAAAACCGGAACGAACCGTTGCCATTTTAGTGAACCCGGAACCAAACGTTTAAAAATATTTTGATAAATTCATAATCAGAGTCGAACCGATGGTTAAAATGAAAATTTTCTGTAAATTTTAATAAATTCAATCAATTTTAATTAGAAACAGTAGTAGAAAAATCTTGTTTGTATTTCGAGCGCGAAATGTTTTTGTGCGTTCGAATAACTTATTTAACAAACCTCGTCAAATAAATGACATTCACAAGCATATAAAATGTTAACTATTGCATGCTCAAAATATTTTTCAATTTTTTAGATTGGCCCTGAATAAAAGATAACAGAAAATATTATTTTTCTATAATTAAACTTTCTTTTTTCTCGCGAAATAAACCGTCAAAGAGATCGTTCATTTGCAAACCGGTATCCGAATAAATTAGTTTTCAGTGTAGTTGACAAAATATAACGTGGATACTACGGTAACGAAACGTAAGTTAGGCAATCATGCGCTCGCTTAGCCAGTCGTTTCTGTCGTTTTGCTACTCGGCAATGCATTAAACATTTAGTATCTGCAAAAAGTAGAATCAAAACGAGTGCTTTTGAGTCAATCAACGATAGTAAGCTGAAAATGGAACGCTGTTTCACCTGCACAATTATTATTCACTGAAGAGATATTTCAGTTACTTATTATAGTAAATTGTTTTATAAACGACAAGAAATGTATTTTCCTTTTATACTCGTAACAGATTTATAATTATGAGTTGTAATTACACTAGGTACCTATTTATTATTCAAAAACAAAAGCTTACTTGAGAATGAAATCAGCGAAACAAATTGTGTCTGATAAATACTCGAGTTTGCAATACTATGAAACAGTACTCTGATATTAAAATCCCGAACCTCAATTGAATCTTATTTTAATATTTAAAATTTGACCTTTTAGATCATGTTTGCGAGTTATATTTTATTGGACATCTAGTACCTAATAGTAGTAAAATTGTGTCCCTTATTATAGTTTTGCCAATACATAAAGTAAATTTTTGTTTTACTTACGTTTTCCTGGACCATGTTTAAAATAAGTCTGCTGGGATCGTGATGACCAGATTGCATGATTAACTTCCTAATACTTTCGCGGATCAATGGCTGGATGCTGCTATCGTATGTACTGAATTCTAACAGGGTTGCAGAACCTGCTACGCCGATTATAAAGCCCACAACTTGAGTCAAAATAAACTGGAACAAAAAGAAATAAATAAATTAGCATAAATTGTAAATTAATTAGATTCCGACATATTAAAATTGTCCCTTTGTCTGTGTATAGCCTTAAATGCTGCAATTCTTTTGACTGTCGAAAATTTTCTTCAAGAGTAATCAAATTTAAATATAATCTCCGGAGTATATTAGAATTATTGAAAAAATTCTTTCAACATTTTGTAAATAATTTTACTTATATTTTGGTAGATTTACTTCCCTCTCCCCTAGAAATAAAATTTAAACCTAATCGGTTACCGCCATTTTATTGTGCTCATGTCATATGTTACATATTAAGCTATTACCAAACCAAATTTGAACTCAATCGGTGTAGTAAACTCTGAATTAGATAGCCGCCGACAACAAAGCAAATTGACATCGTTATAAACATCAAATAAAAAAAACTTAATACTAACCAATACTAACAATCCATAACTGTCTGTTTCAAAACACTTAGACCAACTGAATTCGAAATTCCTATTCAACAACTAATACATAGTATGGTTATCTAATCTGTTTGTTCTTTTGTTCAATTAAGTGAGAAAATCACTGTACATTTTCGTCATAAGAAGAAACAATTTTGAGTTTTTTTTGAAAATATAATATAGCCTATGTCACCCGGGGATAGTTTAGCTTTCCAACGGTGAAAGATTTTTCCAAATCGGTCGAATAGTTTCAGAGCCTATTCAATGCAAACAAACAAATAATAAACAATCAAATCTTTCCTCTTTATTATATTATATACCGGGTGTATATTGAAAAGTGAAACATAGGCCTTTAACATGGTAAATCAGTTTTTCCGTTCGCATTGCTTCCCTAATTATTTTAGACAAAAATGTTTCAAATAAATGTTGTTGAGCATAAAATTCTACATCCGGATCAGTAAACAAAATTTATTTTGGTTGCTTTATAACTGCAGAAATCAAATTTGAAAATACACGGAATAGCGAATTAATAGTAACAGCCATGGAATTAAAAACAGGAGATGAACAAATGCGTAACGTTTTAAACGTCTAATTATTAGTACCTACGTGTAAATGATTTTGACAATCTATTATTCTGACATTGACGTTTAAAGCGTTACGCATTTGTTCATCTCCTGTTTTTAATTCCATGGCTGTTACTATTAATTCGCTATTCCGTGTATTTTCAAATTTGATTTCTGCAGTTATAAAGCAACCAAAATAAATTTTGTTTACTGATCCGGATGTAGAATTTTATGCTCAACAACATTTATTTGAAACATTTTAGTCTAAAATAATTAGGGAAGCAATGCGAACGGAAAAATTGATTTACCATGTTAAACGCCTATGTTTCACTTTTCAATATACACCCGTATAGTTATAGATATTGCTATATTTTTTATTTATTTCACTTCACATAATAATGGCGGCAAATTAATAATTAATAATAATTTAAAATATAAGTTTTGTACTGACTTCATCAAAAAAATAAACGGCCAGATGCTGTAAAGTTTGTCCATTTTGTGCATAATATTTATTAATAATATAGTATCGTATTAAAAAATGTTGAAATTCGAATGATGTGTACCGCAATCTAGTTCTTTATTCATGGCAATTTTATGTAGTAATGATAATTTTCTGTGGTGCATTTGTTCGGCTCGCAGTGTTCGCAATAGTATGTGAAGTGCAATTCTCATCGCATTGCAGAGTCCATTTCGTTCTCGTGCACCTATTAGAAGCTGTTTACACCCGAGTTAGAGATACAAAACGCAAACAAAACAAACGGCGTCTGCTTCCGGGGGAAAACATCTGTCGCTGCGTTCAACGTAATTTTCAACCTCGGAAAAAATATTCGACTTCGCACAGACAGACAGGACGGGCAGGATAACGTATTGTCCGCAGAGATAAATGTATTCTTTTAAGTCTTGCTGCGCGCGCATACGAAACTTTCTTCTTCTCGTACTTCTGCTGTTTTGATTGTATCCGCGTGCTACATATCACGCGGGGTTTTTTCTGTCGAAGATTTATTTTTTGTGATTGTTTTATTAGTTTCATTTGGGGGTTTAATAAATTCTTAGCCTGACAGAGCCGACGGTTTTTCTTCCTGCTCAGTCACCTGGTTAAGATTAATGACAGCACAAAAAATATCCACTGGGTAAATTTATACTACACATTTTATTTTAATGTGGGGTTGATGGCCTCGGGCAACAGAGGGAAGAAAAACTTCTCTATGATGGACATAGAGGTGACCTTTTATCCACAGAGATCCCGACGGGGTTTTAAAAGTGCATATTTGCTTAACTTAAGCATATTGTTATTTGCTAATAATCAGCACCAAAATTTCGACAACCCTTGTCCTTCCCGTAAACTCTAAGAGTGGTTTTTTATATTACTTTTTTGAAATTTTCCACTATTTAAACAAAAATATAATCATGTCACGTGAAGAACTGCCCAATTTGAAATAAAACAATTATTATTGTTCTTTCTCTTTTTCTCAAATTATTTTAAAATCGTGAAGTAGACAATTATTTTTATCAAAAGTTCTTTAATATATTTCATTACCTACCTATAATTTTCGAACTCTATAAACCATTTACTAAAAATAAGGTGAAAATTCAATACCTAAGCAAATAATTATATTATTACGATTTGTTATGTAACAATAACAACTAAACTAAAGCGGATTAGTTGAACGAAAAATAAATGTAAATATTATGTATTTTCACCATCTATGTAAATGACTCTTTAAAGTGTACAGGTATAGTAACTAAGAAAATGAGCTATTTCAGCGTTCAGGCCTGTAATAATTTACAAGCTCATAAGAGACCTGTCAAATTTTATAGGCTTGTAGAAGAGAACGGACAAATTTTACAATGCTCAATTACAAAATGTATGTAATGTATCTTTTCATAAAAATAATGAAGTAAATTAATTAAAAAACGCTTTAAAGGTGGATATAAAATTTAGTCCATGACACACCAGTAATAAATTACTCTTGACTGAGCTCGGAAAGTTTTCAACTCGCTCGTAAAGATTAATTTACTAAGCTTACCACGTAAATAAATATCTATTTGCTGTGCAAGCAATAATTAATAAATATTTCTAACAACTAAAAGGATTGACAAAAAATATTTGTAAACGAAATATCAATGCGATACTTATATTATGTCAAAAATGGTTTAGGCCCTTTCCAATATAGGATCTATAATAAACATATTTGTGAGTAGTACTTACTATATAAATAGTATATGTCAATGATATGAATAATGATTTTATAATAACAATAACTATCGATAAACACAAACTATGGGATAAGAAACAACAAAAACTATCGTTTATCTTTCGATAACATCGGTTCATTATTATGACTTATGACTATCGATATATCGATAGTTTGGTCTTACCATTTTTAGACTATCGATAGTTTCTTATACAATATAGTTTTCCCACCTTAAGTAGAGACAATCAGAAATGGAAAATTTTGCAGTTGCTGTTGTTGTTACGTATAAATATTAATATCATAATGGAAGTTATGTTTCAAGGGTCTTTTCCTGGTAGTGAAAAATGGAGTGTCTTTCTGGTTTTGTGTTGTTTATTTAATCTTTCAGCTTAGGATTATCCTGGAACGTTTGGCTTTGTTTCTGTGGCGCAGTGCGACGTGCGGTATTTTCGACTGTTTCGAGGTGTTCTTGTGTCGATAGAATGTCTGTAGCTTCGGCATCGCGACGGCCGCCGATACGATTCTTCTGAACTTCCCCTCGAGGATAAATGTCAAAATGAATCCGTATCGATGTGTGGAGTGTGGCTGTTCAGTCGAATTTTAAACGCCAGAGAACACGAGAATTGAATAACTGATGAAACAGGGCAAGTAACACTCAGATAATAATTATTTGTGTTAGGCACTAAAATCAGTTTAGTGACACTAAAAAAAATTTATAATCAGTGCTTTCTGGTTATATACATTATATATTTTCTACGACAGCTTAAATAAAATTTATAAAATTACTGTTCGGCGTACAATAGTGCAAATTCCCATGTTTTCAGATATTAAAATTGATGGTGCAAGTAGGCTTTTGAAACATTGAGAGATGAAAATAATTTCCACACTCATTTTGTCCACTGAGTGCGAAATTTTCACAAAGTACATTTTTCATACCTAAATCACTTTATTATTATTTATTTTCAGTGAATTTGAGACATAGATTTTTTTGCTGAATTTGAAAATGTGCAGCTACTGGAAGGTCAAAGCTGACAGAATTTTTTTGACCAGAGACAAAAGTTTAGATTCACAATTGCTGTAAATTGTCCGACGGGCTACAACTAAACTCACTTTCACTATCACTACTGGTTTCCGCACGAAATTTCATTATTTTTATCATAAATCACACCATAAATGCAACATTACAAAAATCTACTGCCAGTTTTTAGATACTATGACAGCATAGCTGATTTGATTTTCTTAAAATTGTGAATATTATATTTCCAAATTTATATAATTAATGTTGAATATTTCCCACTTTCGTAGAAAAAATAGTATGTAACACAGCTAACGTTCGTGCTCCAACTGTCATACTAGATGCAATGATGCCCTTTCCACACTTGTATTACAATATACTATTGCCTGTTCTAACGGAAAAGGTTAATATTAAGTTTTTAACTGTCAAAGAACAAATAAATTGATACCTACAAACAAAAAATATTTTAGTGACACATTATTATTTCATTACCCGTCTGTCCCATAAAAATTCGAGTCTAATGGATGAAAACATTACGCTGAAATGCGTCAAGTATAAAAATAAACACTGATAACATCTATATTATATCACCCTACAAGTATTTAATTTCTCATTCACCTGGTGACCCTTTTTATCCTTTTCCTTCCTAATTATAACTGTTACACCATCAGATATGCGCCGGACATTATTGAATAAATCCCTAATGTGATATTAATCGTCTCCGAGTCTCCACGTCTCCGACGTTCGCGTAATCAGGAAAGTGAAATTATTTAAAAGTGTTAGAGAGAGTTGGTAGCCATTTTTTATGTGAGATTTACTGCGCTAGTTTGGCGCAAAGTGCCGAGTTGTGGTCGACTGAGGATTTAAACCCGATTGCGAAGTTACTTCCTGTACGTGGGTTTAAAAGAGATTGCGGGAAAATCACCGAGTTTTCTTTTTAGAGCATGAACTGCTGCAAAAGTGTTACTAAGAAAGAATACTTTTCACGAAATTAGATGAACGACTTTGTGTTAAAAATTTTAATAGTTTTTATCAGTGATTATTTCCTTAACTACGAACTATTTAAGTATCAATTTTTGTGAGTAGTCATGTGTAATGTAAGTTTAAACATTTGGTGCTAGCATTAACTTGGTACCAAAAAACTTAAACAACGAATAAGAATATAAGCTAATAAAGAGTGATATATAGGGTTAATATCAAATACGAGTAATAAGTAATAAAATGTACTAATACGAGAATGATACTAAATTTATATATTGTTTTAATAAATTTTCTCTTGTTTCGCTACCTTTTGTGGCATCACCAGTGCAAGGACTAGAGTCTCTAGATACTCTGGTAATTGTTTTCTGTGATGGTAGTGTTAAGCCAGATATACGTTATACTTTTTTCGTCTAGATTCATGCTAGATTTCTCGTTTGATTTCCAACCGAGAATTCGTTCGAGTTTCATACTTTATTTCCAAACTATTCGGACACAATCGGAATTCTTCGATTTTTTTTGAAATGGTCCAAGTTAGGCAATTTCAAAATAATAATAATAACATCTACGTGGACAAATCAAAACAAAATATAATATATATAATAAAGGTTGGTCAAACTGACTCTAGATTGAACTGCACATGCGTAGACAAATCTAGTATGAATCTCGAATAGAAAAATAGAGCCGGGCGTATATTTGTATACTAGAAAAAAGTATGGAAATCGAACGGAACTCGGATGGGAATGTCTGATGAAATTCTCGGATGAATCTCGAACTAGAATCTAGACGAAAAAAGTATAATGTAAAACAGACTTTATGGATTTGTTCGTTAGTTTCTAAACTCGACAATATCACTTTACTATTTCTACAAAATTTAAGTCTTTGTCCTGATGATGCCACAAAAGCTGGCGAAACGTTGGGCATTAGACTAAATATTTATATTTAAATTTTCTTCTTTTCACATAAGTCTACATGACTCCTAAAGTGGATATAAAGACTCCAATAAAATTGCTTTTTCCAGGCCGGCTTTGAAGCTCGTATTTGACCCTGCCCGTACACGTTGTTGTACTAGATCTGGACATTATATTAGTCTAAATGGCAAAAAATAACAAGGAAATAAATTTTAATTAATGATACAGACCAATTGGCAGTATGCACTACTTATAATTCGATTTCAAAATTTCACCAAACCAAAATTTAAGCACGCAAAAAGGAACAAATTGAAACTTTTGCTCTTATCAAAACTTATTGCTTAGTTAAGAAAATACTGCAGCGCAGTAAGATGCTAAAAAACTAGGTTAAACACTGAATTTTGAATGGTTTTTAAATCTATAAGTAAATAGTGGTTTAAAGACAGGCTATAATTTCAGGGTACCGTTTCTAACCTAACCAAATGTAAAATGTGTGTTGTGTACCACTTGAAAGAAGTTAGCACCATAATGAACGGTGGTAAAGACGTGCCAAATTCGCGGTAGAAAATTACTAGGGGTTTGAGTTCTGTAACGTTCAGTAATTCTCTTCACAGTGCAATAATACTTCCCTCCATTCCATGTTCCCAATGTCTCGCTTTACACTTGGAACCATAAATCTCCGGGACGGGAATCACTCGCTCACTCCGCTCCGCTGTTTCCAGTTCATTTCCAGTCATACTTATCCGTGCATTTTCCGTTTCCTGGAAAGAGAAGCACTGGAGAGAATCGTTCGCTGAGCCGTTCGCTTCATAACCCATTCCCGACACGCGTTAAATAAAAATCAATTATCACCGCCGTGGTTCTGCTACTGAACTCCTGCTCCTGTTACAACTTTCCAGCAGAGCAGGAAACTTGGAACGCGCTCAAGACGACGGTAAAAGAGTTAGAATGGAATAAGAGCCACGGTGATTTATTTTAAATGTTCTACAGGACTTTACATACATGGGGAAGGGGATGGTGTAGTTTATGAACTATTTTGTTGACTAATAAAACTGAATATACTTGAAAGTTATAACTGTTATACCTATACTTCGATGAATTACAAATAGTTTAGATCGTTGTTTCAGTTTTATTGTAAAAAATATATAATTGTTGCCACGATAATTATTAGACGAAATAATATTTTTGCATTTTTAATAAGATTATCACTATATGATAAATTATTTTGTTTTGTATAGCCCTCCTTACATTTCTCTGAATAATTTGCTCATAAAAATAACCAGAGGCAATTGTTAAGTAAATGTAATATATGACATATGAGTAGGTAGGTTACATAGATTTATTTAAGTTAATCAGTTTCAGTAATGATGCGTTGTACATTATGTAAAATACTGAACAGAAGTCACACTGATTTGTTGAATGATAAAATCATTAACGGATATGGCGGCAATTTTGTTTATTTTGTTAATTTTATTTAAAATCCAATATTTCGTATCAATTTTCTAGAAATAGTAATTGACAATATGACATGTCAAAAATAACACAAACATCACATAATGGTCAATTTTCTTTAGTAAAGTGTAACCAAAAACGCAAAATAAATGCAAGTCACATGTCTGGTAACAGACAATATTCTGTTATTAATTTTATCATTATGTAAAATCATCATCTTTTAAATAATATTATCTAGACAGGGTACCAGTATCTAATTCAATACATAAAGCTATATTAATAACACCCCAGTATTCCAAGCAGACAGCAAACTATTTTCGCCTATTTCCAAGTCCAACCAATAGCAAGCAAGATTTTTTTAAATGCAAGTATTTGTTTCTTATTCGTTAATCTATTACATACGATTATGTTTATGCTACCCTAATTTATTCTTAAGAAGTTGTAGATAAAATATAAATATAGTAAGTTTGAGCCGGATAACATAGAATGTCTATATTATTACATGATATTATATCGGATAGTGGTTCATAATCTTCTAATCTCCATCTTCATCTCATGTATTGGTACATACTAGGATCTCGAATATCTATTTCATGCGTGTTATTATAATACTCGTATACTAATATTTGCTTCCAGGGTTAATCTTGTACATAATGTCCTGGAGGGATCATCCGGAATCATCTCTTAGACAACAGAAAAGTTAAATAAATGTTTCACTAACATTACAAATATGAAATATAAGTTATTTTTATAGACACCATTGGTCGAATTTATTATTTGTTTAGATTTTGGGCTTGTTTTCAAATTTTAAAAGGAAACGTACCGAACACGAACAGTACCTACCTACCGCACGGGACGCAAATTTTAA